>JASDDO010000001.1:14239825-16639825 GCA_030015575.1 Agapanthus africanus | reverse complement strand
GTTGCTGTTTCTTGTGTTATATTGCTTAGGTTGTTCACGCAGACCAGAACTGCATGACAGGGATTCACACAGCTCTGACCTGCATGGGCCACCAACAAAACCTGTCACGCCCCGCTTCCCAGTGTACGGCGAAGTGGACGTGACGAGGCCCGCTACGTATGTACTCAGAAGTACATACACTAAGCGTAACTAAGCAATATAAAATAATCACAAGAGACAAATGATATTGAAATAACAGCAACTTTTATTAATATCATTCTTTGTACAATGCATGAAATGAAAATACAACTGGAATGGAAAAGCAATGCCTAAACAGTGGCATAATAATAAAAGGAAATACTGGAAAGAACAAAGTACAATTATCTAGAGCTCTGGGTCTTCTTGGAACTGCTCCAAATCTTCACTTGTGGGCTCGGTCTCAACTTGGTCCAACGCACCTGACGACATTCAAAGAAGAAAGAAATAGAATGTCGTCAGCGAACAGGTCGCTCGGTAAGTCCCAAAGAAAAGAAGAATGAGAATGGCAGAGTAGCAGTATTTTCTAAAGTATTATGTTGTTGAATATTATGGAATATTGTTTAACGCCGTTGTTTGTAGCTTGGTACAGAAGGATGCCAGTGTATACGAGGGGGATCTCTATATGCTAGAGATCAGGGCAAATGGAGAGCACAAGGAACCGTTATGCCACGGTACAACAGCAATAGTATTCATGTTAGGTGTCTTAATCTGACCACCTCGTGCCACCTTTAACACCTTCCGTACCAATCTACCCCTTTAAACCCCGTAGTGTTTTAACAGTATTGTAGTATTGGAATATGTAAACTGGATGACTGACCAAAACCATGATATCAGTAAACATGTTGTAACTGTATAATCAGGAAAATGGAATATCAGGATAATGGATGAATATCCATGGTTTGATTCAGTCAAAATGAATATATTGTTAACTGGATTCAGGGATTCTTGTATTCAAATTTGTATTGGAATATGATTGAATATAGGTTAACTTGAATTATATTCAAGTCAGAATTAGTCAGACTCCAACCCGAGTCAGACTAAAAGAAAGATAATTTGAAGTTCAATATTAGTTAGGGGCCTTATTGTAATTTGTGAAACTTGAGGGGGTTTTATGTAAAAAGTACTTTTGTATAGTTTTCAAAATATACCTCAAGTATTTAATAATCATCTTTATTATTATAATGAATGTGAATTTTATTTGTGTTATTCTAGTGAATATATCCTAATAGAAGAATTAATTGTTTATTTGAAATTCGTGGTATTTTAATGTAACTTTTAATCTTGAATTTTAGGAAAAAGTGGAAACTTTATATTATAACAAAATAGGTGTTTAAATGATAATTATATATAATTAAACACATAAATAATTTTCTTTTATATGAATATTTTATTTACAAAAAAGTCTCACGTTCCTTAAATATCGTATTTTAAACCTTTCGAGACCGAATGCTCCTTGCGGAGGTCTGAATCTCGCACTACTAGCCTGCGGGTGCACGATGAACCGTACTATCCCTAACAGGTTCCCCAAAGATGGGTTGTAGCGGTACTTTGCTTAGGTTTTATAAATACTTTTCATTTAGGAAAACGGTTTTATAAATATAGGGTGTTTATTTGCAAAAGAGTATAGTTTCCGTATTTTAGTTATTAGGTTTTCCTAAGCCAACTAGCCTATTTCTAGGGTCTAAACGATGAGTCATTAGAAGCCTCAAATCGCCTCTTCACCGTCAATTGCGGCCAGATAAGTGCCAGGTAAGTGGGAAGGAACCACAGTCGTGGGCCTAATTAAAAACCACTAGCCTTAGACACACTTGCCTAGACCCACAAGACAGTTTAGATAAACGATCGATGTCCATGACCAATCGTGCTTTCATTTTATATAAGATTTTATTTAGAAAAGTTTACAATTTAAAGATTTAACTAAAGGTTATAAAGGTTATGGTATTTTAGTGAAAAGTCCTGTAATTTCGTATTCTTTAGTTTTGATATTTATCATTTAGGGTTATATTGAGTGTGTGTAAGGGTAGGTCATTACCCCGTGACTTATATTAGGTTTTGGTGAAGTTTAAAGGTGAAATAAGCTATGTTAAACCTAAAGGTATTAAAGTGCAAGAATACGGTATTCGTAAACGTTATCATTTCATGTGTGAAATTTCATTCAAATTGATTGAAACAAGTTTAGTTATCACAATAAACATGTTTAGGAGTGAGGTACTTGATTACATTAAGAAAAATGAACTTCATGGTATTTTAATGAAAGAAATACGGTTTTGTAAAGAACTTATCATTTCATGTGGAAAAGTGTGATTAAATTGGTTTAAGGGTGATTAATAGTCAACATGCATATGGGTAGATAATATGTATTAGGTGACAAGTGGAATTTTAAAGAAAAATCGAATCGGAAATCGGTTTGTCCGATTTCCGTCGGGTTCCAGAAATTCGTATTTTTACATTAAAGAAAAGGAAGGTAGAAGAGGTGGGACTTACAGGTTTAAACTCTTCTAAAGAGTAAAGAGAACTAGGGAGGAAGGCCGAGGGGTGATTACGTCGCCGGTTGCTCCAAAACGCGTCGTCGGAATTCCGTCAGAGCTTCGCCGGGAACTCGATTTCGAAGCACACTTCTTGTGGAAACTTTTGAGAGAGTGGCTCAAGATTTTGGGGGGTCAGAGGGTAGTGTGTAGGGTTGGTATTTATAGGGTTAGGCTAGGGTTAGGGTAGATGAAAAGTTAAAAATAAAAATATGATAAAATGTAATAAAAATGTATTAAAAGTGGAGTAATTGGGGGTTTTAAAGAGATCTGGAAGTGGTATGAGGCTGAAACTTTGCAGGTGCGTAGGGAATACCAAAAGACACAACTTTCATGTTGTGGCCCTCGCCGGAATCGTCCGAATCGGGGGTGACTCGGCCGTGACTCGGTCGGATCACTGAGTCGGCCGAGTCAAGGCCGAGTTGGCCGATTCCCGACCGATTCCGGTGACCTGGATCTCCCCCGACGGTTTATCTACCCTCTGCAAGTGTTACATCTTTGGGTGTAGTGGGGTTTTTGTGAGATATGCACGTGTAAACTCTTGGTATTCTAAAGGTTTTTTTAAAAAATCCATATTAAAAATAATGTGGGGTATGGGATTCGAACTCTGGTGGCTTGGTTCAGCAATGCAAGGTATTACCAATGAGATACAAGCTCTTCTTGTAATTATTGTAAGGAATTAAATATTTAAGTTGTTTCCAGCAACAACAATACTCCAATTGTACACTATTTTTAAAGCAAATTTTTGGTATACAAAATTGGAGTTGTTACAGTAAAACCTAAAGCTCTGATACCAACTTTGTCACGTCCCGAAAGTACGGAACATGACCGGCACTTAAACTACGAAACGTCTCGAGGCGTACGTAATCTAAGTAAACCGAAAACCCAGAAATCCAAACCAAGAAAAGTGATAGAGTGAAGGAAAACCAATTTAAAACAAGTAGTTTCAATAGCATAAGCCGAATTATGCGGTTTTTAAAACATCAAAAATTTCCTGAAAATTTCGGCAGAGTCTCCTTTGTAAATACTGGCCCCCAAACGGGATACAACATGAATAGTATACGAAATCAATAAAAAGGTATCCCCAAGCGGGAGCTAGCTCTTCGTCAATCGACGGCCACAACCACACAAGCAATATAATATACAACGCCAACGGCGAGGATCAAAATTCAAAAGAAAACTCAAAACCACAAGAAAACCACAGGAATAAAACGCGCGACTCTAAGGTCGAAGGAATAACATCACTGGTCTCTATCTCAAAATAAATACATGTTTGGTTGATGGAACTTCTAGATACAACAGAATAATAATATACAAGATATAAAATGGGGGTACGATACAAGTAAACCCACCTACTAGCAAATCACCTGAAGGAAACTATGCCCGCAAAGCCGTAATGAAACCTGTACGGCAAACCTGCAAGAAAACTGGGGCACAACGGGGGTGAGTTGCCAACTCGTGAATAGAAAAATATCTACGTACAGAAATCGCATAAATAACGCAACCTAGGTCAATGATCATAATATATCCTTAATATATATAACATGCAACCTATAACAAGGCTAGGGTAAATATCTAACCCGAGTGTGATCTCATGTGCCCGTGTCAGTACCTCAGGTAGCAATATATCATATGAATGAGGTATGAATGCATGAAAACATAATACATGTAAATGAAGAACTGTTTTCATAATTTAGTGAGATTTCCTTTATATTTTTAAAATGAGGTATCATAATGAAATCAGCATAAAACAGTGCCCAGCATCGACACAAAACAAGTGTCCAAATATCTCGATATCTCAATCACAATATCTAGGGCGCCGTCAATCCAGACCGGCCCCTACCATCCATCTCAAGGCCACGACGGTATCCTCCGGATATCCGACGCGTCGGGTAATATCACCGGTCGGTAGTGCTCCCCTGCCGGGCTCAACGTCAACAACACATTCCTCTTGCCCCGGGGTACCGCACCGGGCTCACCATGTACCCGCAATGGTTCCTCCACTCCTCGAACCGGGTCTCGAAATCCATCAGCAAACTCATGGTGGACGACTCATACATCATGGGAAAACCGCACTTTTTATTTTAAAAGAGAGAAAAGGTTTATTTATGTTTTTGCGGTTTTCCTCCAAATCCAGAAAATCTCATGGAAATCCGAATCCAAAACCTCAATAACACGTAAAATAGTGAATATATGCATGAGAATCCATGAATGCGGCATAACAATGAATAACAGTATGCATGAAGTTGCAGGTAATTACTATAATGTCTAAACTAACATATAAGGCAAGTACACTAATATCATGTCTAAACTATTAGCTAACAGGCTATGTCAAGCAATAATATTTTCTAAGGTGTACGTGACATGGCAATTACCGATGAAGATGTATGTGAGCCGGCAAGTAAGTGTACGTTGTACATACGCAACATCGGTAATGGTGCTGGTGTCCTAACAGCATGATATCAATAATGGAGTATGAAACATAATATAACCATGCGATGCGAAGCGAACCATAATAATGAGCGGGAGCTGAATACTAGACTCAACTATAACTAATCTGCATTAATCTAATATAAGTCCTACAAATGGTGCCTTTTGAAATAACACGAATCACGGGGTTTTGAAAATAGGGGCTACGGTGTTTTTATGAAAAGATACGTCTTTTGAAATATCCGTAGGATCCCTTGGGCTGTCTTTTAAAATACCCACGATTCGTTAGTTTTGAAATAGGTAAGAATCGAATCTAATCTAACAACTAAACTAAACTAAAGGGCTAAGCTGACCAGCTGGGCTACAGGTAAGGAAACCGCCTAACATCTGAGTCGATACATATACATACCTGTATATATATTAGTCGGTGATCCCGCCTCAATAATATCCTATCCGATACCATATCTATAATCAGACATCCCAAGTCAAGAGTGCGGATCAATCATCAAGATATAGCTCGTACGTAAATCCGTCGTACGGCATCCCCCAATTCTGGGTACGGGTCAAAATCACATTCATCATACTATTCACCTGGTATCCTCTTTATCAATATCATGATCTGGTACTGATCTACGTCTAGTACAATACTGATATCGCCTAAGTATGCATGCACGTGTGTAAAAACTACGTCAAGGACCCGCTACAACGTCATGTCGTATCTCAAATACGAACCCTGCTATATCACCGATCTCACGGCCTCAAATCAAATCTCATCGACTCATCATAAATCCCAAGTACTATCCCCAAATCCGTATGTGAACACACAGTCCCATACCTATGTGAACACATAACTATAAATTCCCGAATAAGCACATAAGAAAGAAGAAAGTATGCAAGTATGGGTGGGTGTGTGCAAGTGTGGTGCGACCGCTACTCTAGGGTTTCGCGACACTCAATCATCCAAGAACACCAAATATCCATATTTATCATCAATAACTCAAACAATATAATCAATATATATATGTGTGTATACGTATTCGTATACATCACCACGAACTGCGGGGGTGCTATACGCCATCTACCCGACTTCTCCCCGTAGATTTATATCTACTCACCTGGTCCTCGCTCGCCGGTGCCGACGTCGCCACGCGCTTGCTGGTCGTCTCGAAGTCCACATGGGGTACCTACATATCATAACGCACCGTATCGCATTAAAATCCGACTCATGGCCAAAACGACATACGAATCCCACATAGGTCAAAACCTATGGTTTGCTTTCACAAATCAACCCAAAACCCTCCACATCGGCGTACAAACGCCGAGTGATCGTGAAAAAACTCAAACACGCCAATCATGGTTTCAAAACTCACTAATTATATAAGGAATAGGTTTTTAATTCGTCAAAACCATAAAAGTACACGAATCGTTTTATTTCCCAAAACTCTAGTTAGCGGTCGTTAACCGTTTTAATACAAATCTTGATGTTTAAGCAAAACGAGTTGTCAAAATATTCACTAAATAGCTTAATTAGGCCACATAAACACTTACTAGATTTTAATCTCACTTCTTTATATTAATTACAAAAATCTAGTTTGCAAACCAACATAATTAGAATTTTTTTTATCTAACAATTTAACTTAAGTTTTAAAACCTAGTTTACAAAATTATGCAATTTGGACAATTTAAAAATAGCAATTAGCAAGATGCAACAAGATTAAGTTTTCTATATCTTAATATGCTAACTACACCATGACATTATAAACATTTTATAAAAACCCTAACCTTATTTAAAAACCCTAATCTTGAATTTCTAAATAGAAAATTAAACCAATTTAGATACCTAATTAAGTTGATTACAACAATTATCAACAAGATAACACTTGGAGCAAGATTATACCTCACAATTTGTAGATCTATCTTGCAAAAATCTTAGCCTCCAAAACTTGCTTCCATGCTCCAAGATCCACACTAGATTGGTTAAAGAATAATGGGTAATTGTTGGATTTGGGATTTATGAGGTTTTAATTTGACTTTTTCTTGAATTTTTGAGCACTTTTGTGTTGGAAATGAAGTGGTAAAATTTAGGGCTGATCAAGGAGGGGTCTCGGCCAGATTGGGGAGAGAATGAGTGAGGAGAGAGAGAGAGAGAATGGGTTTGTGGCAAAAGTCAAACAAAACCCATACCCCAAAGTCAACACTTACTCTTTTCTTCATTCATTCTTCTCTTGTTGTTTGCTTGGACTTTTCTTTTCTCAAGTGGGGAATTGGGCAGCAAGGGTTCGGCCACAGTGGAATGGGGGTGGGTGAGTGTGGGTGTGTGTGTGGGGTGATGAAAAATGATAAATACGATACCCCAAACATCCATTTACACTAAAAAAAAAGCCTTTTTTCTTCAATAATTTCTAAACCGTTTTGGCAAACGATTTCGTTTCAAAAACCACATGATAAAATTTTGTTTAATGTTTTATGATGCACAAAATTTGTTTCAACTCATTCCAATTTGTAATTTTCCCTAATTAAATATATTAGTGACGGCTTAAAATAATATTAAAATAATTAATTTCGGAAAATTTTTCAGAAAATTTGAAATTTCACCAGTGACTCAATAAACACCAAATACTAGCAATTATATAGCTAGAATATGTATATTTAATTTTATAAAAAAGATATTTGCATTTTGACTTTTTACAGAAAACCCCCTTATTTTTACCGTTTTTTTTGAAATTTCACCGAAACGATTTTCAAAACGTTACAATTACGCTACCGCATCGCGGTAACAACTTTCTCCTTCTCCAGAATTTCACTTCGTGTCATGTGTGTTTGTTTTGTTTGTGGTTGGCCGTGGATTGTATACGGAGACTAAGTAATGCCGTCGCCCGTAGGACGTGGATTAGTCCAAATCCGTATTTACTTAGATTTGGGTTTAGTGTTTTTAGTTTAAGGATGCATTAGTCGCGTTGCGGCTAAGATCAACTTAAACGTTCGTTGAGAATACGATAGTCCTGTTTGAGACTAAGATCAACTTAACGTGGTGATCCATTTAATATATGGCCGTCGGGACTCATCACCTCTCTGACGTCGTTGAAGGATTACAACGATAGGTGTCAGAGGAGATCAGAGATGTACCCTTGAACCAAAGTTGATTTGGAGTTTTATAGTCCATTTGAATGTTTAAGGATACGTTAGCCGTGTTTAGGGCTAAGATCAACTTAAACGGGATCGTTTAGATCCGGCAAAAGAGCGTTTGAAGGCTCTATCGTTCCAGTTTAGGGACGTAGTGGTCCATAAGTAGTTTAAGGACATTGCGGTCCATATTCCAGTTTAGGGACATGGTGGTCCGCATTCCAGTTTAGGGACGTGGTGGTCCATATTCCAGTTTAGGGACGTGGTGGTCCATTTAATATATGGCCGTCGGGACCCGTCACCTCTCTGACGACGTTGAAGGATTATAACGACATATGTCAGAGGAGTTCGGAGATGTACCCTTGAACCAAAGTTGATTGGGGGTCTTATAGTCCAATTTGGGACTAAAGTCTATTTGAATGTTTAAGGATACGTTAGCCATATTTGAGGCTAAGATCAACTTAAACGGGATCGTTTAGATCCGACAAAAGAGCATTTAGGAGCTCTATTGTTCCAGTTTAGGGACATAGTGGTCCATAGGTAGTTTAGGGACATTGCGGTCCACATTCCAGTTTAGTGACATGGTGGTCTATGTTCCAGTTTAGGGACGTGGTGGTCCGCTATTAGTTTAAGGACGTTTCGGTCCAACATTAGTTTAAGGACGTTCCGGTCCAACATTAGTTAAAGGACGTTCCGGTCCACGAGTTTAAGGACCCCGCAGTCTGTATTCATGTGTGGTCGTTGGGACCCGTCGCCTCTCTGACGTCGTTGAAGGATTACAACGAGAGGTGTCAGAGGAACTCGGAGATGTACTCTCGAACCGGATATAAATTGATTTAAGGGAGCAATCTCGCTCAGTCAATTTAATTTGAGGACTTACGGCCATGATTGGGCTAAGTCCAGTTGAAAAGTATTCAACGCCTTTTATTTGTTTTTGGTCTGTTAGACCTGTGTTAGGGCTTGGCCCATTTTTAAATAATGCATTGCATTATTTTCTATTTTTTGTTTGGGCTCTGCCCATAAAAGATGCAGAGCATCAATTTATTTTGGGCTCTGCAAGGCATCTGCATAGCATTTTTATTATTTTGTTTGGGCTTTGCCCATTTATAAATGATGCAGAGCATCAATTTAATTAGGCTTGTTTGGTCTTTTAATTGGGCCTGACCCTTCAGGAGACGCATTGCATTTTCAGGCGCTTTGCGCCAATCAGAGAGCGCAAGCACTTGCAATGACGACACGTGTCATGCAAGCGCAGTGCGCTGCGCTAGTGCGCTGCGCTTGCGCTGCTGACACATGGCGCACCTTGGTGAGTTGCGCCAATCACAGAGAGCAAAGCTCTATCTCAAAGCTCATAACGCAAGTGATTCAGATGCTGACACGTGGCGCTTTCCCAAGAGCGCGACAGCGCAGTTTGGAAGTGCAAAGCACTAAGAATCTTTTAGATTCAAGAACAGAAGTGCAAAGCACTATTTGATTTCTTGATCTAATTTAGATCAAAGAAAAATAAGTTTTTTTTTATTTCAAAAACCAGAGGTTCATAAAAGTGCAAAGCACTATTTATTATGCGAAGATCATTGATCTGGTTTTTAGATCAATGATTTATTAAAAGAGATTTCTTCTCTCTCGTGAAGGTTTTTACCTTTTTCTTTGAAATTTTCTCAGAGTTCTCTCTCTGTTTGAAGCTCTTGACTTTTTTCAAAAAAAAAATGTTCCTCCCTTTGAATTGAGGCTTGGGGTCCTTTTTATAGTGCCCATAAATTAGTTAAAGAGATCTTTCTCTGAGTGATTTGGGGAATTTTCCCCACCGTTAGATCTTTAATCAAAGGGCTTCTGTTTTACAGAAGAAAATCTTCTTGTTTTAATAAGAACAGAAAAGATTTCTTTAAATCTCCATTCTGTTTTGCATATCTTTCCAGCGCTTGACACGTGTCGTGCAGCACGACTGCGCAAGCGCATCTGCGCTGACACGTGTCGCGCACAGCGCAGCGCAACTGCTCCAGCGCATCTGCGCTGACACGTGTCGCACAGCGCAGTGCTTGCGCAACTGAAGCGTTGCTTCCTTTAATTTTACTTGAAATAGAGCTTTACTCTGATTGAGCGCGCCTTTTTGGACGCCACGCTAATGCATATGCGCCAGACACGTGGCGCGTTGCGCGCAGCGCAAAGGATCTGAAGCGCTGCTTCATTTATTAAAGTTTAAATTTTCAAAGCAAAGCCTTGTTTCTGATTGGGGGAAGATGAAGCGTTGCTTCATCTCGCGCCTCGGAATTTGAACAGAGCTTTGCTCTTATTGGGGTAAACATTTGTTTTCTCAGACTTTTTATTTTTACGTATAGTGCACGTGTAAACTTTTGGGCTTCCAAAAAGTTTAAAAGAAAAATCAGGAAAAATAACATATGGCTTATGGGATTTGAATACAGGGGTTATGTCACAGCAGTGCAAGGCTTTACCAATGAGCTACAAGTGTTTTCTTGCTGTTCTTAAACAAGAATAACATTTAAATTGTGCTCAGGCTTGCAAACTCCTTTCTGTATTTTAAGAAGAAAAATTTTGTACAGAAAATTCAGGGTCGTTACAAGTCCAAGTCCAAATAAAAGAATTGTCTTACCGGGACTTAAGAATTCAGAACCAATAACAGACTCTAAATGAAGCTTATAGCAGCTGTTTGTTTTGTTTTGGATTTGAATTCAAAAACTCAGATATGGTTGCAAATTAAAGGACATGGTTCCAAATTAAAGGACATGATGACATTGACGAGGATAGTTGATTTGTTTTAAATTTGGTTCATACTGATTTTCGGAGTTAAGTAAAATCAAGATGATTATATAGTTATAGCTAGTTAAGTTAGCTATTGTGTTAGTTAAATATTTGTTAAACAAAATTTGCATTTTTTAATGGGATATTTATCAAAAACCGGTCCGTGGTTTGACCCTTTTACAGGAAACTTGTTGAATATAGTGCCCTCAAAGTCAATTATTGGATCACAGGAACGTGATTGCAATGATTGAGGGAGGACCTATACCGGTAGGACAGTCTTACATAAGATGATAGTTTGCTATCTGGTTTATCTTTATCATCATGTACTGCCTTATGTGACATTACTGATCACTATTGCACGTTGATAGAGCCCTTAGGATTCTTGCTTGACTACCAGCAGTATGATGGCGATCATATACGTGGGAGCTGGGGTCTATAAGCACATCCTTAAAAGGACTCTAGTCGAGGGAGTTTCGAGACAGGGCATCGATACTCCAGAGTAGACTAGTGTATACAGTCGAGACCCCGACGAGGGGCGGTGGCCGGTCTCATAAGCCAGTGGTGTCAATTGGTTCACCTAAGATGTATACAGGTGCTCATTGGGTTATGAGTACACCGGACAGGACTCGCCGGGAACATGCTAGTTGGTCTTATACCTGACGTCAGATAGCAGTTCCCTGATGACATGTGTACAGATTAGTTCATCGACCTGAGATCATCATTTGTCTCGTGTGAGTTCCCATTGTACTTTGATTACTACCCTACCATGGCTCAAAGGAGTCGTGCAAACAGGTTTTAGTTGGGTACAGTCCCGAGCCATATGGAGGCAGTGAGCGGATCTGTAGGGGTTCGTCTCTCCCGGTATTAGGGGTGAGGTCGCGCTGTGTCTAGGAGAGCCATTACACGAAGTCCTTGGCCAAAGCAGGAGATTTACTGGTAGGTATTCCAGTAGTATCTCAGGGTGTTCTGGGCTGCACTCCGACACGACTTGTACCGCTTGTGGGGGTCTGACTTTTACCAACCCCCTAGGCCCGCCATGCGATGCTCATAGACGAACGGACCGGACTGTACGGATATTGTCACTAACAGGCTCAGTAGGATGTCAGGATTAGTTCGCTCATCGACGTCCCTTTTGGTCAATACCTGGTAGCCCGTTACGTATGGCTATTACCTCTGACGTGCCAGTGGTTAAATCCACAACCAAAGTATTAACGAGTCTTTAGAGTCCCCCACAAACAGTTTCTCAAGTTTCGGGCGAAACACTGTAGAGGCCGTATGGATATATGGCAAGGTTCGATCATATACGTGCGGTATTGCACGGATCATGATCGGACGGATAATACTAGCGGGCTTTGGTTTAAGCCGGATCCTAGTATTGTACAGTGTAGATTTTATCCCATTGCATTTGTATTCGGTCAGAATACAAATGCGAGTATGTATATACAGTCGCGGGGTTTTCCTGTAATTTATTACGGGATCATTTTTTTGAAGTTGCCAGTTTGCATTCCGTTTCGGCCATATTTCCTTCCTTCCTTTCTTTGGCTGAAAATTGATGGAGGGGCTAATTTGCAAATGTGCAAATTAGCTATTTGGAGGGTGTTATTTGTGACATGAGGGTTCTTGATTATTCTAGCATCTTTTGATGCTTTTCTTGTTCTCATCATGGTTTGCATTAAATGGAGATGAGAGTTGATTTGGCTTTAGTGTGACATAATTTCCTCTTTATCACACATTTCCCCACTTGCTTTTTAAATCAATTTTTTCCCTTCTCCATGAGATGAAGGCCGACCACTTTTTTGAGAGGGAGAGAGTTCATTTTGGTGGTGGGAAAAAAATGTTCATCTCATTTTTTTGCATGCTACAAAGTTCTAGTTCATCTCCATATCTCCTTCTTCCATCTAAAATGGCACCTTCCATTACCCTATTGAGACAAACTACTCTACACTATTCTACAGCAATTTTGGACACGTCGGCTTGCCAACTTCGTGTCCGAGTTGTCTCGGTCCAGAGATGGGAGCCCGTAAAAAGAATCGGCGATGTGGTGCCCTTTCCAACGAGGAGATGAAGACCGGATATTCCGCGAGGAGATCGGGATGGAGGCCGAAGACCGAAGGACACGGATCACTCGTGTCACGCCCCGCTTCCTAATGTACGGCGAAGTGGGCACGACGAGATCCGCTGCGTATATACTCAGAAGTACATACGCTAAGCGTATCTAAGCAATATAAAATAAGTACACAAGAGACAAGAAATAAAAAGAACAGCAACTTTTATTTATTAACATTCTTTGTACAATGCATGAAAGGAAATACAACTGAAATAAAAAGATGCCTAAACAGTGGCATAACAGGAAATGAAAAGTACTGAAAAGAAAAGTGTACAATGAAACTACAGTGCAGGGTCTTCAGTAAAGTGATCCAAGTCTCCTTGCGAGGGCTCAACTTCTGCCGGGTCCAATTCACCTGACGACATTTAAAGAAGAGAGAAACAGAATGTCGTCAGCGAACAAATCGCTCGGTAAGTCCCAAAAATAAGAGGGAAGTAGAAAAAGACAGAATAAGAAGGTACATTTTAAAGTGTAAACTATTGTTGTAATGTTATGTCAACGCTGTTGTTTGTAGCTTGGTACAGAACGATGCCAGTGTATACGAGGGGAGTCTCTATATGCCAGAGACTAAGGGCACGTATAGTACAAGGTACCGTTTATGCCACGGTATAACAGCAATTGGATTCAGGTTAGGTGTGTTAAATCTGACTACCTCGTGCCACCTTTAACACCTTCCGTACCAATCTACCCCTTAAACCCCGCGATGTCTTGTTTGTATTGTTATCTTGTAAATTGTGTTGATTGTATGATTGATTGACTGACTGACCGAAACCATGATATCAGGAAACGGTTGTAACCGTGGAGTCATGTAAATGGAATACTGAGAATCATGTAAAAGGATTATATATCCATGGTTCGGTTCGGTCAAATTGTATAAGTTGATAATTGTATTCATGGATTCATGTGTTCATATTGACTTGGAATCTTGTAGTTTATAGATTGACTTGAATCATATTCAAGTCAGATTAATCAGACTCAAACCCGAGTCAGACAATCAGGGATGTGAATCGAAGTCTTATAATTGCTAGGGTCCTTAGAATAATTTATAAAACTTGAGGGGGTTTTATGTAAAAATACTTTTGTATAGTTTTCAAAATACAACTCAAGTATTTAATTATCGTCTTTATGTACATACAACAATTTAATGATCAAGATAAATATGTATACATGTTCGAATAGCATGAAATGAGTCAAGTATATTATTCGAGTAACTACCATAAACAATGCTGTAAAGAAATATTATGTACGACTAATTAATCAAGTTGAACGAATACGGAATATAAACAGAAATATGTCTCTAAATGTTTTGCATGCGTGAGTTCTAGTTTCACCTAAATACGACTACCGGTTTGAGAGATATATATGTTTTCGTATCGTCGCGCAAAACAGATCAGAATCTATTCGGCACTGTCACATATTTTTAAAACGCAGTTTGAGTTAATTTCTATTGGGTTTCAAATTACGAAAATTATTAGAAAATTGTAGGTATTTCGATGTACTTATCTAAAATACCAAGATTCACATAATTTGGATTTCTGAAGCTCTATTTATGATCATTTTAATATCAGCGTTTAAAACAGAAATTCAGATTTCTGGACAGCAACTATATATTCTATTGCAAAGCCTATATCAGGTTGTTTCATTCATTCCTAAGTAATATAATATACATAAAATTATAGTTCTATCAATGGTGCATCTACACATCTAAATTTTATCACAAACGGACATCGGGTGTTCGAGTTATGTCCAATTTAAAAACAGTGTGCGAATCGGAACAGATTCTGTCCAGATCCGTCACTTAATATTGTAACGCAGTTTTCTTTATCTTAGATGGGTTTTCAGTAAAACTATAAAACTAAGAAAATCTAGATCATTTGATATAGATATCAAAAACACCTGAGTTTGCTCAATTTGGATACCGGTATACTAAGTTATATGTCCTAGAAATTGACCGATAACTGCAGTTTTCTGTTTTACGATCAGTGAATAAATACGATGTAATTCCTAAACCATTATGCGGATCGATCTAAAATTTTTACAGCATGTACAAAATAATATATTCTATCATATGTAAATTTCATGAAATTTTCAGAATTAAAAATTAATTTATAAAAATTATTTTAAAACTAAAGGTATTGATATGTCATATGTGAGAAATAAGAAAACCAATGGTATTTATTCGTAACTTCATTTTTTTTTTTACAAACTTTAAATAAAGTGATTTAAAATAAAACAACAAACATGCACTCCTAATTGGTCACTATGAAATGTTAACATATGAATTGAGAGTAATGAAAAAGACTTTACAAACTATATATGTGTGTATGTTTGTGTGTTCATTATTTATATATGTATCCATTTAATTAATTATTTAGGAACTATGATATGTCAAGGGAAGTTTTTCATGGCAATATAAAATAAGAGAAATATAAAGAGAAAAAGAAAGAGATGGAAGGAAGGAAAGAGAGAAGAGACTTACATGCACAAGCCGGTATTGTCACCGGGCTTGTCTATCCGCTGATAGTCTTGCGTTAGTAGCGAGACCTTCTTGAAGACTTCTTCATGTTCTTCTTCTTGGACTCTAGGTGAAGAGGAAGAAGTGAGAGATAGAAAAATGTGAGGAAGGAAAAGATAGAGAAGGACAATAAAGATGGTGTAATGGTGAATTATGTATAATAATATATGCATTCAACATGAGAATTAAAAGAGAAATGAAAGGTCACCATTCATTTTGGAAATGAAAGGTCTGATTTGTAGGTTATGAGAAGAATAAAAAATGATAAAAAATAATTGCAAGAATGGGGATTTGAACATGTGACTTATGAAATAACAATGCAAGGACTTAACCAATAAGCTACAAGGTTATTCATGCACATATTTAATTAGAATTAAATATATGATGTTGCTTAAAAAGAAAATGGGCTTTTTAGATGGGCTGTAGAGAATAAAAATAATGGATTTCGGTTAAATATTTATGAAAAGAAAAATAAGAATGAGAAGTTAAAAACTTAAATATAAGAAAAAAAAATTGTACCTAGAAAAAAATACATAATAGATTGAGAAATAAAATAATAATAAATTTAATAGAAAAAGGAAAATACCAAGTACAAATAAATACGGTATATTATTGAAGAGGGATAATACAAATGTATAAAGATTTTGGGGTCATTACAGCTCGGTATAGCATTCTACCCATTCTCTAGTTTGCTAGCATTAGGTTAATGGCCCGATCCGGGTTTAAAGTACGCGGTAGCGCCGGTTTTCTAGTTTTGAAAAAGTTTCGTTTCCGCATTTTGGCCTCGGAATGACGGCCGGGGCACTGTCATGCACTTACATTGGTATCAGAGCCACGCCATTAACCTAGTCTAGCTTGCTCTAACGTGTTTACAAGTTCGATCGAACGGATTTTCTAAAAACCGCGTTTTCAAATCCAGTTTTTGTCGATTTTATTTTGTGCTCCAAAAATTTTTCTGGGCATGTCAAAAAATTGTGCAGGGTTTTTTAAGCATTCTGTGAAAATTTAGTCGCTCGATGGCCCTGTTCCACCGCGGAACCGCGCATGCATTGGTCGCGGTTCCGCCGCCATTTTAACTCCTTGCTTCACCAAATTTCTACAGTAGCTATCTGACTTGGAAATAGGGTTTTTAGTATATTCTGTTTGGGCCCAGATTTATTTTGAGTGCTACAGTTATGCTTGGGGCCCACTTCGGAAAATTTTGTCGATCGAAAATTTTAAACATGTTAGTTCACAGTATTTACATTATATCTGCAACCGTGAATGTCATTTGATCGGTAAATCCTGTCTAATTGGTATAGCTCTTTTAGACGGATTTGCGAACGTAACATTCACGTTGATGTTCTGTGTTGTACTGTGATATTGCGGATTTGTCGTGGTGGATATCCTGGATGCAATGTTAGTACAGTTTTGGTATTATTATGTACATTTGATATTGCGGGGCGAGCGTCCGACATGTGGACTGTCGTTACTGTCTGTTTGTATATTATTCTTTTGAGGCACGACCGGGCTGAGGTCGATGTACCCGTTGTATATATTTTACTTTCTTTACTAGGATTACCCCGCGGAGGGGTGCACGGATAGCCGGGTTCTAGAGGGCAACGGGCCCGCATCTCATGGCGTTGAGACGGAGGGGGCTTTACTCTAGAATTGGCGGGCTATTCGCCGCACTCGTAGGGGGTATAGGTTGACCCAAGGAGGGGTGCCCAAGTTGCCGGATTTCATGAAGTGCTGGGTGGTCCATTCACGTTGCTGAAGGGGGCTGCCTCGCTTCAGGTTTTGGCGTGTAACTTGCCACGCCCGTTGGGGTCTAGGATTTCATTGCACAGGCTATCCACACGACCAGGGGAACGTCGGGTTTCAGTAGCGGCTCTATGAAACCCGGGGATCCCAGATATCTGTATTGTTCTGTGATACTTATTACATTTCTGTGATGTTGCATTTTATCACGCCTTGAGCGAATATTATATATTGATATATATACTAGTAGATGTTGTATATGTTTTGCATCCGCGCTAGTCCAGTCCCCGCTCTGTCGTTAGTTAAGTAACTTAACGGGTGATGACGGGACCCAGTGGCGAATGCGGACGGCATATACGTACATCATTATTTTCGTTCTTTATTGGTGTGATCAATTGATGGGACTGCGTTGATTCGGATCAATGCAAGCTAAACAAACCTGTTTGATGTTGTTGGAATATTTTTCAAAAAGCTGTTATTACAAGGACGTTCTCTTTTGTTTTGCACAGTGGTATTCGGTTTTGAATATCCAGCAGCTCAATCGACGAGGCAAGGGCCGAGATCCCTTCACCGGGAGTGACCCCTTGGACAGAAGTTTGCGTCAGGGCAATAACTTCATTATAGTCGATTACTTTTGCTTTGCATCGTGGTATTCAGTTGAAATATCCTGCACCTCATTCTACGGGGAAAGAGCCGAGATCCCTTTACCGGGAGTGACCTCTTTAGCAAAGGTTTTCGCCACTATATTTTTCTATAAAGCTATCCGGTTCCTTCAACGATATCAAGTTCATTACGTTAAAGGTTTTTCGCCAAAAACCATTCGTAGCCCTCCGTCATTTCAGACGGGTAGCACGTAGTATTCATGCTATGTTTGTTGGCCTTCGTCAAGGTATAGTGTATGGTAGCTGCTTGTTACCTTTCTGCTGCATAGATAGGTGCGTTAGTTTGGGACAGTCGTATAGCCTTGTTGACCTTCGTCAAGGGCTTGTACGGGTGGGTTCAAATTAACCTGGACAATGACGGGTAGAACTTGACATGTGACTTATAATTTGTTGACCTTCGTCAAAGTCATAAGAGCATGGGGTAAAAATCACATTGGGGGTTTCTAAAGAAACTGAAACTTGCCAGATATGCGCATACCTTCTGGAGTGTGATAACGTGAATGGATTCCATCACGTTATCATGCGATGATAGTTGGATCCCGATTCCCACTGATGAGTTGGTTTACTCCTCGGGTGATCCTGACTAATTCTTCTTTCAGGTTTGGAGGAGAATTTGACGTTACAGTGGGAGGTTTCCTGATTAGATAAAGTGATAACCATTCTGATCTAGGTTAGAGTGCACGCTGAGTGTTTCTTTTCTCTCTCTCTTTGGCAGCGACCATGGCCCGACCCTTGACCATGACTCAGTGACCAAAATTAATCGAACCTTCTTATAACACTGGCTTTTGGATTGTCTGAGTTGCATACCTCATTGCCACTCCTACTCTTACCCTTTTCTCCAGGACACCCCGTATTACTACGAACATCCACTTCCATTGGATAAAAACCATCGTATGGTTATATACGAACTCGAAGGAATTTATTCGAGGATGGTTTCCGGTTCTGGAGAAAACGAATAGGACTATTCAGTTGTCTTTTCCTTTTACTTTCTCTCAGGTTGCGAGTATTCCTTGGATTAGGACAGCACGCCTATTACGCTTATTGGATAGTCTTCTTCCAAACCATACGCTGGTGCCGAACGGTGGGAATGAAGAAAACCAATTAGCCTAACGATAGTGTGCAGAAGGTATTAAGTAAAGACAAATAAAGGGATTAGTAAGAGGGCAAAGTAAATTGCGACTGCTATTCACGACCAAACCAAGTATTTCATTACCACTCCCACTTCACCTTTGTATTTCTCCAGAGCACTCCGTATCACTATGAAGATCCACAGTTTATTGGATACTCCATCGTATGGTTATATACGAACTCGAAAGGAACTTGTTCCAGTTCGGAGATGGATTCTGGTTCAGGAGAAATAGGAATAAGGTTTTATTCAGTTGTCTTTTATCTTCACCTTCTCTCACATTACGAGTGCTCCTAGGATTAGAACAGTACTCCCATTATGCTTATTGGATAGTTTTCTTCCAAACCATAGGCTGGTGCCGAACGGTAGGGAAGGAAGAAAACCATTTAGCCTAAGAGGGTATACAGAAGGAAATGACTAAAGACATATGAAGGGATTTGGAGAGATGGCAAAGAAATATACGGTTACAGTTGTGAATCTGATAATGGAAGAGGCATTACTAAGAATACCCGGATACCCCATCGAAACATTTCAATATTTCAGTTTCACTGTGTACTGTTAAAAGAAAACTGATTTCCCAATTAGCCCTTGCTCCAGGGTATGTATTTACCAGGTTTGTTTCTCACATCTGTATGGTTTTACAGATGATGAGTGGGAGTAAGTTATTAGGGAATTGGGTGATTATCCTCATTATATCGGGATTCGTTGTAATTGGTGATATTTGAGGAAATCGCCTGGGCTGTTTGCCAGATGGCAGATATTTGGTTTTGAATATCCGTTGTTATGCACCAATTTCAAATTGATATATCTGTACGTCTATTTTTATAGAGTAAGATATAACTTTTTGAAATTATGTTTATGACATTTACCTATATCAGTGGATAGTTAGATAAGGAGCATTAAACAGCGGTGTAATTCTTCTTAACCATAAGTACAGTTATCAACTTACGACACACAGGGAGTGAGTTATTAGACTCAAGGGACTTATACAGAGTATTGTATGTTGTCCAGTGTCCATCAGGACAGAGGGGTTGGTACTCGTACTATATTCTGTTTACTTATGACTTCTCTAGTTCTTAGACAAGTGTTTCGTAGAAACACAAGGTCTAAGTTTTGAGAAGTTATAGGTATAAGAATAGAGTAGAGAACCAGGTATTGCAAGTATCAGGATTCTTCAGGGTGATCGAAGATGTAGATACTTGTGTATTGTATTCAGTTGATAGTAATGGTTAAGAGAACTTGCTTCTCTTTCAGGTTACTCATAATTGGAAGCATTCCTAAGTTGAGTAATGATGATCGGCCTCCTTCCGTTTAGTTGACATGCACTGGAGACAGCTGCATGATTTGAATCTGGTTCAATTAAATCAGTGTCTCTATTTCTGTATTGGATATAGAACAGTTCATATCTTGACATTATTAAGGTACGGGGAGTTTTCCGGCTTATGCTTAAAACCAGACTCCGGATAACTCGAGGCACGTTTCCGTAATGGTTGTTTGTGGGTTGACCCGGGTTATGATGAGGGTTGATTTTCTACCATCTGGAAGATCAATAGTGATATTGTTCTTAACTCGCCACAGTTTTAATAAAAATGGATTTTTTCAGAAAACAGTAGTAGGAGTATGGTAGAACTGGAAGTGATTCCAGAACCGCAAACGATTACTGAAAATTTGATAAGAACCTAAAAGATTCAATCTGATTTGACATTCCATTGGCCACTCCGCAAATAAGGTGGGTAACCTCAGGCACCCGAGAGGTACTCCGGTAGCCTCAAGGACGGTGGCAGGGAGGTTCTTGTTTACCCAGACTTTCCACTACTGTTGTTCCAGGCTATGAGACCCGGCAGGAGGATGGGTATAGCGTCATTCTAAACAAGTTTTAGAAGTATACGTGTATATGACTCTGCCAGAGGGTAGTCGTAGTCAGTGGGAGCAGCGGAAGCATAGTGGACAAGTGGCTTATGTCTATTTATAGACTAAAGCAGATATAGCGGAGATAGATCATCTATTTCTAATGTGAAAGTCATAGGTTTGACTTCATTAGAATAGGGGATGGATCTGTTAAGAAGATTGTAGGGTGTGATGTCCTGGTATTTGGATGACATACACAGAGTAGGAAGTGAAGTTCCTATATTACGATCGGTTATACTTTGGTTGTCACACTCTCCATATAAGAGCTTGGATATTATATCGGACATTCTGGTCACTAGATCTATGGTTTTAGATCTAGATTTGGGTAGTTTCCCAATCAGGGTACTTAGACAGCATTCTAAAGATATTTAGAATGGATGACTCCTGGCACGGTACTATACCTGCAGGTGATGGAGTCACCCTCTCTAAAGGAGTCTTACATACTAAAGGGGAGAGGGATGTGCATGATTGGCAGATCACTTGCTTAGGCAATTGGGTCAATCATGAGATGTCAAGTACCACACCAGATGTTGTTTTTGCAGTAGATGCAATAAGTTGATATTGATCCAATCCTGAAGAAACATACGGAAGCAGTTTTAGAACATAAGTGGATGTTCTAGGGATATGATAACGACAGCCTCTTTTAGGAGATAGTTATCATTCCAGGCTTCTAAGGTGACCTGGATGACAGAGTGACTGTCAGAGTTATAGTTTTCCCTCTGACGAGGGGCAGTATTTTGGACAGGTGGTCCAAGCGAATACTGAGGGAGGTATGGTGCAGGATACTGATTAGTTTCAGTTGACGATACAGTCTAAGAAGTTTGGATTTGGAGTTCACTTATGAACTAGGTCCCATCAGACATCCAAACATATTCTAAGACAGGTATTACTCATTTCGGGAGATGGCTTTCTCTGCGAACTTGAGATAAAGAGAGACATAGAAAGAAACATCTGAGCGGATCCACTCACTGAGGCTATTCCTCGAACGCAATAGTTTTGCAAACGGGTTTTGTGAGACTGATTAGTAGAGGAGTTGGGTGTTCGGTATCACACGAGCTATGAGTATGCGTCATCGCAATAATTAGCCTTCAGTGCAAGTGGGAGATTGTTGGATATAGTGCCCTCAGAGTCAATTATTGGATCACAGGCACGTGATTGCAATGATTGAGGGAGAACCTATACCGGTAGGACAGTCTTACTCAAGATGATAGTATGCTATCTGGTTTATCTTTATCATCGTGTACTGCCTTAGGTGACATTACTGATCGCTATTGCACGTTGATAGAGCCCTTAAGATTCTTGCTTGACTACCAGCAGTATGATGGCGATCATATACGTAGGAGCTGGGGTCTATAAGCACATCCTTAAAAGGTCCCTAGTCGGGGGAGTTTCGAGACAGGGCATCGATACTCCAGAGTAGACTAGTGTATACAGTCGAGACCCCGACGAGGGGTGGTAGCCGGTCTCACAAGCCAGTGGTGTCAGTTGGTTCACCTAAGATGTATACAGGTGCTCATTGGGTTATGAGTACACCGGACAGGACTCACCGGGAACATACTAGTTGGTCTTATACATGACGTCAGATAGTAGTTCCCTGGTGACATGTGTACAGGTTAGTTCATCGACCTGAGATCGTCATTTGTCTCGTGTGAGTTCCCGCTGTACTTTGATTACTACTTTACCACGGCTCAAAGGAGTCGTGCAAACAGGTTTTAGTTGGGTACAGTCCTGAGCCACATGGAGGCAGTGAGCGGATCTGCAGGGGTTCGTCTCTCCCGGTATTGGGGGTGAGGTCGCGCTGTATCTAGGAGAGCCATTACACGAAGTCCTTGACCAAGGCAGGAGATTTACTGGTAGGTATTCCAGTAGTATCTCGGGGTGTTCTGGGCTGCACTCCGACACGACTTGTACCGCTTTTGGGGGTCTGACTTTTACCAACCCCCTAGGCCCGCCATGCGATGTTCATAGATGAACGGACCGGACTGTACGGATATTGTCACTGACAGGCTCAGTAGGGTGTCAGGATTAGTTCGCTCATCGACGTCCCTTTTGGTCAATACCTGGTAGCCCGTTACGTATGGCTAATATCTCTGACGTGCTAGTGGTTAAATTCACAGCCAAAGTATTAACGAGTCTTTAGATTCCCCCACAGACAGTTTCTCAAGTTTCGGGCGAAACGCTATAGAGGCCGTATGGATATATGGCAGGGTTCGATCATATACGTGCGGTATTGCACGGATCATGATCGGACGGATAATACTAGCGGGCTTTGGTTTAAGCTGGATCCTAGTATTGTACAGTGTAGATTTTGTCTCATTGCATTTGTATTCGGTCAGAATACAAATGCGAGTATGTATATACAGTCGCGGGGTTTTCCTGTAATTTATTACGGGATCAGTTTTTTGAAGTTGCCAGTTTGCATTCCGTTTCAGCCATATTTCCTTCCTTCCTTTCTTTGGCTGAAAATTGATGGAGGGGCTAATTTGCAAATGTGCAAATTAGCTATTTGGAGGGTGTTATTTGTGACATGAGGGTTCTTGATTATTCTAGCATCTTTTGATACTTTTCTTGTTCTCATCATGGTTTGCATTAAATGGAGATGAGAGTTGATTTGGCTTTGGTGTGACATAATTTCCTCTTTATCACACATTTCTCCACTTGCTTTTTAAATCAATTTTTTCCCTTCTCCATGAGATGAAGACCTGTCACTTTTTTGAGAGGGAGAGAGTTCATTTTGGTGGTGGGAAAAAAATGTTCATCTCATTTTTTTGCATGCTACAAAGTTCTAGTTCATCTCCATATCTCCTTCTTCCATCTAAAATGGCAGCTTCCATTACCCCATTGAGACAAACCACTCTATACTATTCTACAGCAATCCTGGACACGTCGGCTTACCAACTTCGTGTCCGAGTTGTCTCGGTCCAGAGATGGGAGCCCGTAAAAAGAATCGGCGATGTGGTGCCCTTTCCGACGAGGAGATGAAGATCGGAGATTCCGCGAGGAGATCGGGATGGAGGCCGAAGACCGAAGGACACGGATCGCTCGGTATAGCATTCTACCCATTCTCTAGTTTGCTAGCATTAGGTTAATGGCCCGATCCGGGTTTAAAGTACGCGGTAGCGCCGGTTTTCTAGTTTTGAAAAAGTTTCGTTTCCGTATTTTGGCCTCGGAATGACGGCCGGGGCGCTGCCGTGCACTTACAAAACTATCATGTGGTTTTTTCTGTGACGAAAAACCACCCTGAAGTATACAATATTAACGAAAAACCACTGTCATTAAGTTATCATAAAAGTGACATTTATATCCCTTATTTTTAATTACGTCAAATTGAGATATTCACAAAAAACCACCAAGCAGTTTGATAGTTTTAGCGAAATACTACCATATGATTTAATAGTTTTAACAAGAAACCATCATGTGGGGTGCTTTTTCGCTAATATTGCATATTTCAAGGTGATTTTTCGTTAAAGAAAAAATCACCGAGTGCTTTCTCGTTAGAGAAAAAATCATAGAGTGCTTTCTTATAAAAGGCTCAAACCGTCGAGTGGTTTTTTGGTAAATATCCCGTTTTTTTGTTTAGTGCTAAAGCGGCGCTACCAGGGATTAGAGGATGCATTAGACCATCAGATTGAAGTCAACATTATGAACTCCGGAAGCTGTGGTTAAAATAGTAGAAATGGGCTAATTGCTAAATAATACTCCAATATTTCACCTACTTCTCACTTATATATCTTATTGATTTTTTCGCTGCATTTAGATACCCTAACATACAAACCGTATGGATTTTGTTTAAAATAATGATGGATTTGATGATTAATTGAAAGGAGCAAAATATGATGATTGTCAATACATTGGTTCTTTTAATACTCGGAATGGGAGCTAGCGTTTTGAAAATATCATATGCTGAAATTATGGAGAAACTTCAAACACAATCATATTTTACCAAAACCAAGCTTTCTTAATTAAGGGATGTCTTATGATGGTTTCTTAATTATGATAGTTTCTTAATTAAGGAGACGACAGAGTGTTAGTTGGAATAAAAGAAGTGTCTTATAGCGGTTTCTTAACTATGGTGGTCACTTAATTAAGAAACTGGTTTATGTATAAATATGAACCTCTTATATGTATTTTGCACAACAGTCAAATAGAAGAGAGATCATTGTATGAGAGGATAAATACTTATATCTAGAAAGTTTTGAGAAAAAAACCCTAGGGTTGAGATCTGGAGAGTTTTGAGAGAAAACTCTTAGGGTTGCTTGTGGTGTACTCGATTCAAGATTATAGTAGACGTTTGTAGATTCCGCTCGGCCGGGGACTAGCCATACGGTGGATGAATCTCGTTAACAAATCTCTTGCGTCTCTATGTTTTATTTCCTATTTTTATTCTCGCGCCGTTATTAAATTTGTCTTTTCATTGTTAATTGCGTGGTTTGGTTATTACGTGATTTGGTTTGTTGCGAGCATTGTTCTGTGCATCGGCTTCTTCCATCTCAACAACTGGTATTTGAGCCTCCTTAAGGAACCTAGGGTTCTTCAAATCTACGATTTAGGTCAACGGTGGGTAACGACAACTACATCATCTTCCTAACTTTCTTAGATCGTCTTTTTAAAGGCGTTGGTTCAGTTCAAGGGAGAAATCAAGTTTACTGCGACAGAGAAGAAACATGGCGGAGGATAAAATAAGGATCGAAAAGTTCAATGGTCATAGTTATGGTTGGTGGTGCATACAGATAGAGGACTATCTATACCAAAAGGACCTAAATCTTCTGTTGCTAGGAGAAAAGCCCGAGAAGATGACTGATGAGACGTGGAACCTTTTAGATGGGAAAGCCCTAGCGACAATTCGGTTGTCGTTGACTCTGTAAGTGTCCTTTAATATCTCGAAGGAGAAAACAACCAAGGCGTTAATGACAACGTTAGTGAATTTGTATAAGAAGCCTTCTATATCAAACAAAATCTTCCTGATGAAGAAGTTTTTCAACATGAAAATTGCTGAAAGCGGCTCAGTGACAGAGCACCTAAATGAGTTGAACAGAGTGATGAGCTAACTCGAATCAGTGGAAATCGTCTTTGAAGACGAGATTCGAGCACTTCTATTCCTCTGTTCGTTACCGGAGAGTTGGGAGAACCTAGTGATGGCGGTTAGCAACTTGATCTCGGGGACTCTCACATTTAATGATGCAGTGAATTGCACATTAAATGATGAGATGCGCAGAAAGGCCAGGAGTGGGAGTTCGGGAACTTCCGCGCTTTCAGTGGAGAATCACGGTAGAACGATGGAAAGGGGAAAAGAGAAGAAGGGCGAGTCTAAAAGCCTAGAAAAACCACGAGGAAAAATCTAATACGCGTATTGGAATTGTGGGAAGAAGGGTCACAGGAAAAATGACTGTAAAGCTTCAAAGAAAGACTCGAATGAGAAGGCAGATGGAAAGGAAGCTAATCTGGTGTCTACACAAGAATATTGGGAACAAGATCTTTGTTTATCAGCGAGCGAGAATATAAAGGCGGATACTTGGTTCCTTGGTTCGGGGGCATCCTTCTATTGAATTTCGGAGCGACATCACTTCAGCGAGTATGTTCAGGGGGATCTTGGGCATGTGACGGTATGAAACGGTCAGCCGTGCAAGATCGTTGGTAAAGGGATGATCATCTTGCAACCGTCAGGAGGTGGTCAATTAAAATTGAAAAATGCTCATCATATTCCAGATTTGAAGAAGAGCCTAATTTCTACTAATCAGCTTGACAACGAAGGTTTTATTACGACGTTTGGGATTTCACGGTGAAAAATTACCAAAGGGTCGTTGGCAGTTTCTAAAGGCAAGTCAAGTGGTTCGTTGTATTCCTTCAGCGGGAATAGCGGAGGTTCGGTTGCATTGGCAACGGGTTCAGGGTTAAATTCAGAGACTTCGTTGTGGTATAGACGATTGGGGCACCTTAGCCAGAAGAACATGAAAATTCTTTAAGGAAAGGGGCTTCTTTCGGGGCTGAAAAAGGTGGAGTTGAGGTTATGCGAGAGTTGTGTTTGTGGGAAGCAAAACGCGCTCAAATTTTAGATTAGAGGCATGGCAAAGAAGACCAAGAAGTTGAAGATGGTGCATACGAAGGTATGAGGTCCGGCCTCTGTGAAGTCTTATGAAGGTAATCGGTATTTCGTGACGTTCATCGACGATACAAAGCCGGAATATATGGGTGAATGCGATGAAGAAGAAGTCTGATGTGTTTGGTATCTTCAAACACTAAATTGCGCAGGTGGAGAACCAAACAGGGCTGAAGGTTAAATGCCTAAAGTCCGATAATGGAGGGGAATACTGCACACATAAGTTCGAGGCATTTTGCTCGCATAAAGGCGCTCGTTGGTTGAAGACGGTACCGAGGACGCCATAGCAGAATGACATCTCTGAAAGGATGAACAGAACGATCCTAGAGCGAATGCGGAGCATGACCTTGGATGTGGATGTGCCTAAGTTCCTATGAGCAGTGCCGGTTGATACTGTTGTGTAGTTAATCAACAGAAACCCGGTAAGTGCGCTTGATGAAGGCATTCCGGAAGAAAATTGGTCAGGTAAATCGGTTAGTTATTCGCATCTAAAAGATTTTGGCTGCGTTGCATATTCTTTGGTTGATAAGGCGGAAAGGAGTAAACTTGACTCCAAGTCTACTA
This sequence comes from Agapanthus africanus, assembly GCA_030015575.1. Taxonomy (NCBI): domain Eukaryota; kingdom Viridiplantae; phylum Streptophyta; class Magnoliopsida; order Asparagales; family Amaryllidaceae; genus Agapanthus; species Agapanthus africanus. The sequence continues at coordinate 16,612,253 of JASDDO010000001.1, read as the reverse complement.
AGTGTGCTTTCATCGAATATGGTGGGGATGGGTTCGGATATAGGCTGTAGGATTACATAAGCAATAAAGTAATACGAAACCGGACGTCATCTTTGATGAGCAACACTTGTACAAAGAAGAAAAGCAATCTAAGGAAAGCGCAGTACATGAGTTCGTCGAGCTAGATGGAACTCAAGAGAGAATTAAGATTTCTACAGGTGGTGATCAGAACTTGGAGGAAGCCGCAGTGCAAGATCAGGTTTAAGAACAGGATGGTGTCACGACCCGAAAGAGCACGTGACTGGCCCTTGAACCATATGAAGTCTATAGGACTCCATCTGATCCAAGTAAGCCAAAAAGCCCAGAAATCTAAAACCATTTTAAGGAGTAAATAAAGAAAACTAGTTTTAAGAAGTGAAGACAACATGTTTTAAATACAAGGTTTTCAATTAACTAAGCCGGATATGCATTTTTAAAAAGTATGGTCTTTTATGAAAATTTCGGCAGAGTTTCCTTTGTAAAAGATGGCCCCGAACGGGATACAACAAGAATAATAATATATATATGCAATGATAAAAGACATCCCCAAGCGGGAGCTAGCTCTTCGTCAATCGACGGTCACAACCATGCAAGCAATATAATATACAACGCCGAATGGCGAGGATCAAAACTCAAAAAGAAACTCACAATAACATGAAAACCGTAATACTGCTACACGCGTGTAATGACCCCAAAATCTTTATACATTTGTATTATCCCTCTTCAATAATATACCGTATTTATTTATACTTGGTATTTTCCTTTTTCTATTAAATTTATTATTATTTTATTCCTCAATCTATTATGTATTTTTTTCTAGGTACAATTTCTTTTTCTTATATTTAAGTTTTTAATTTCTCATTCTTATTTTTCCTTTCATAAATATTTAACCCAAATCCATTATTCTTATTCTCTACAGCCCATCTAAAAAGCCCATTTTCTTTTTAAGCAATATAATATATTTAATTCTAATTAAATATGTGCATGAACAAGCTTGTAGCTCATTGGTTAAGTCATTGCATTGTTATTCCATAAGTCACATGTTCAAATCTTCATTCCTGCAATTATTTTTATCAATTTTTTTATTCTTCTCATAACCTACAAATGAGACCTTTCATTTCCAAAATGAATGGCGACCTTTCATTTCTCTTTTAATTCTCATGTTAAATGCATATATTATAATTCACCATTACACCATCTTTATTGTCCTCCTCTATCTTTTCATTCCTCACATTTTTCTATCTCTCACTTCTCCCTCTTCACCTAAAGTTCAAGAAGAAGAACATGAAGAAGTCTTCAAGAAGGTCTCGCTAGTAACGCGAGGCTATCGGCGGATAGACAAGCCCGGTGACAATACCGGCTTGTGTATGTAAGTCCCTTCTCTCTTTCCTTCCCTCCATCTCTTTCTTTTTCTCTTTATATTTCTCTTATTTTATATTGCCATGAAAAAACTTCCCTTGACATATCATAGTTCCTAAATAATTAATTAAATGGATACATATATAAATAATGAACACACGAACATACACACATATATAGTTTGTAAAGTCTTTTTCATTATTCTCAATTCACATGTTAACATTTCACAGTGACCAATTAGGAGTGCATGTTTGTTGTTTTATTTTAAATCACTTTATTTAAAGTTTGTAAAAAGAAAATGAAGTTACGAATAAATACCATGGTTTTCTCATTTCTCACATATGACATATCAATACCTTTAGTTTTAAAATAATTTTTATAAATTAATTTTTAATTCTGAAAATTTCATGAAATTTGCATATGATAGAATATATTATTTTGTACACGCTGTAAAAATTTTCGATCGATCCGCATAACGGTTTAGGAATTACATCGTATTTATTCACTGATCGTAAAACAGAAAACTGCAGCTATCGGTCAATTTCTAGGACACATAACTTGGTATACCGGTATCCAAATTGAGCAAACTCAGATGTTTTTGATATCTACATCGAATGATCTAGATTTTCTTAGTTTTATAGTTTTACTGAAAACCCATTTAAGATAAAGAAAACTGTGTTACAATATTAAGTGACGGATCTGGACAGAATCGGTTCCGATTCGCACACTGTTTTTAAATTGGACATACCTCGAACACCCGATGTCCGTTTGTGACAAAATTTAGATGTGTAGATGCACCATTGATAGAACTATAATTTTATGTATATTATATTACTTAGGAATGCATGAAACAACCTGATATAGGCTTTGCAATATAACATATAGTTGCTGTCTAGAAATCTGAATTTTTGTTTTAAACGCTGATATTAAAATGATCATACTAGAGCTTCAGAAATCCAAATCGCATAAATCTTGATGTTTTGGATAATTACTTCGAAAGAGATACAATTTTCTAATAATTTTTGTAACCTGAAACCTGATAGAAATTAACTCAAACTGCGTTTTAAAAATATATGACGGTGCCGAATAGATTCTGATCTGTTTTGCGCGACGATACGAAAACATATATATCTCTCAAACCGGTAGTCGTATTTAGGTAAAACTGGAACTCACGCATGCAAAACACATAGAGCCATATTTTTGTTTATGTTCTTGCATTCGTTCGACTTGATTAATTAGTCGTACATAATATTTCTTTACAGCATTGTTTTTGGTAGTTACTCGTATAATATACCTGACTCATTTCATACTATTCGAACATGTATACATATTTATCTTGATCATTAAATTGTTGTATGTACATAAATACGATAATTAAATATTTGAGTTGTATCTTGAAAACTATACAGAAGTATTTTTACATAAAACCCCCTCAAGTTTTATAAATTACAATAAGGTCCCTAACAATTATTGAACTTCCAATTATCTTTCTTTTAGTCTGACTCGGGTTAGAGTCTGATTATTTCTGACTTGAATATGATTTAGGTCAATCTATATTCTTTTATATTCCAACTCAAAATGAATACATGAATCCCTGAATCCAGTTAACAATCTATATAACTTGGCTGAACCGAACCATGGATATTCCTTTTACATGTTTCCCAGTATTCCATTTACATGACTCTACGGTTATAACCGTTTCCTGATATCATGGTTTCGGTCAGTCAGTTAATCAATCTTACAATCAATACAATTTTACAAGATAACAATACAAACAAGACATTACGGGGTTTAAAGGGGTAGATTGGTACGGAAGGTGTTAAAGGTGGCACGAGGTGGTCAGATTAAGACACCTAACATGAATACTGTTGCTGTTGTACCGTGGCATAACGGTTCCTTGTACTCTCCATTTGCCCTGATCTCTAGCATATAGAGATCCCCCTCGTATACACTGGCATCCTTCTGTACCAAGCTACAAACAACGGCGTTAAACAATATTCCATAATATTCAACAACATAATACTTTAGAAAATACTGCTACTCTGCCATTCTCATTCTTCTTTTCTTTTGGGACTTACCGAGCGACCTGTTCGCTGACGACATTCTATCTCTTTCTTCTTTGAATGTCGTCAGGTGCGTTGGACCAAGCTGAGATCGAGCCCACCAGTGAAGATTTGGAGCAGTTCCAGGCAGACCCAGAGCTCTAGATAATTGTACCTTGTTCTTTCCAGTTTATTTCATTTCCTGTTATGCCACTGTTTAGGCATTGCTTTTCCATTCCAGTTGCATTTTCATTTCATGCATTGTACAAAGAATGATATTAATAAAAGTTGCTGTTATTTCAATATCATTTGTCTCTTGTGATTATTTTATATTGCTTAGTTATGCTTAGCGTATGTACTTCTGAGTACATACGTAGCGGGCCTCGTCACGTCCACTTCGCCGTACACTGGGAAGCGGGGCGTGACAGGTTTTGTTGGTGGCCCATGCAGGTCAGAGCTGTATGGAACACTACCATGCAGTTCTGTTCTGCGTGTACAACCTAAGCAATAAAACACAAGAAACAGCAACTGAAAACATTCTTTAATTACATATTCCTTGAATCCATCTTGAACTCCACTTTCGGTTTCCTTGAAGTCCATCTATCCACTTTTGAATCCTTAATTCTTATTCATCCTTTCTATTTGTATCTTGTAGACTTATTAGCTCAATTGGTTAGAGTATTAATCGACGGAGCTCGAAGAAGACATCATCCTAATCTTGTTTCCTTACTCTGTTACATCATCCTTCTTGTGTAATTTCGAGGACGAAATTATTTTTTAAGGAGGGTAGAATGTAATGACCCCAAAATCTTTATACATTTGTATTATCCCTCTTCAATAATATACCGTATTTATTTGTACTTGGTATTTTCCTTTTTCTATTAAATTTATTATTATTTTATTCCTCAATCTATTATGTATTTTTTTCTAGGTACAATTTCTTTTTCTTATATTTAAGTTTTTAAATTCTCATTCTTATTTTTCCTTTCATAAATATTTAACCCAAATCCATTATTCTTATTCTCTACAGCCCATCTAAAAAGCCCATTTTCTTTTTAAGCAATATAATATATTTAATTCTAATTAAATATGTGCATGAACAAGCTTGTAGCTCATTGGTTAAGTCATTGCATTGTTATTCCATAAGTCACATGTTCAAATCTTCATTCCTGCAATTATTTTTATCAATTTTTTTATTCTTCTCATAACCTACAAATGAGACCTTTCATTTCCAAAATGAATGGCGACCTTTCATTTCTCTTTTAATTCTCATGTTAAATGCATATATTATAATTCACCATTACACCATCTTTATTGTCCTCCTCTATCTTTTCATTCCTCACATTTTTCTATCTCTCACTTCTCCCTCTTCACCTAAAGTTCAAGAAGAAGAACATGAAGAAGTCTTCAAGAAGGTCTCGCTAGTAACGCGAGGCTATCGGCGGATAGACAAGCCCGGTGACAATACCGGCTTGTGTATGTAAGTCCCTTCTCTCTTTCCTTCCCTCCATCTCTTTCTTTTTCTCTTTATATTTCTCTTATTTTATATTGCCATGAAAAAACTTCCCTTGACATATCATAGTTCCTAAATAATTAATTAAATGGATACATATATAAATAATGAACACACGAACATACACACATATATAGTTTGTAAAGTCTTTTTCATTATTCTCAATTCACATGTTAACATTTCACAGTGACCAATTAGGAGTGCATGTTTGTTGTTTTATTTTAAATCACTTTATTTAAAGTTTGTAAAAAGAAAATGAAGTTACGAATAAATACCATGGTTTTCTCATTTCTCACATATGACATATCAATACCTTTAGTTTTAAAATAATTTTTATAAATTAATTTTTAATTCTGAAAATTTCATGAAATTTGCATATGATAGAATATATTATTTTGTACACGCTGTAAAAATTTTCGATCGATCCGCATAACGGTTTAGGAATTACATCGTATTTATTCACTGATCGTAAAACAGAAAACTGCAGCTATCGGTCAATTTCTAGGACACATAACTTGGTATACCGGTATCCAAATTGAGCAAACTCAGATGTTTTTGATATCTACATCGAATGATCTAGATTTTCTTAGTTTTATAGTTTTACTGAAAACCCATTTAAGATAAAGAAAACTGTGTTACAATATTAAGTGACGGATCTGGACAGAATCGGTTCCGATTCGCACACTGTTTTTAAATTGGACATAACTCGAACACCCGATGTCCGTTTGTGACAAAATTTAGATGTGTAGATGCACCATTGATAGAACTATAATTTTATGTATATTATATTACTTAGGAATGCATGAAACAACCTGATATAGGCTTTGCAATATAACATATAGTTGCTGTCTAGAAATCTGAATTTTTGTTTTAAACGCTGATATTAAAATGATCATACTAGAGCTTCAGAAATCCAAATCGCATAAATCTTGATGTTTTGGATAATTACTTCGAAAGAGATACAATTTTCTAATAATTTTTGTAACCTGAAACCTGATAGAAATTAACTCAAACTGCGTTTTAAAAATATATGACGGTGCCGAATAGATTCTGATCTGTTTTGCGCGACGATACGAAAACATATATATCTCTCAAACCGGTAGTCGTATTTAGGTAAAACTGGAACTCACGCATGCAAAACACATAGAGCCATATTTTTGTTTATGTTCTTGCATTCGTTCGACTTGATTAATTAGTCGTACATAATATTTCTTTACAGCATTGTTTTTGGTAGTTACTCGTATAATATACCTGACTCATTTCATACTATTCGAACATGTATACATATTTATCTTGATCATTAAATTGTTGTATGTACATAAATACGATAATTAAATATTTGAGTTGTATCTTGAAAACTATACAGAAGTATTTTTACATAAAACCCCCTCAAGTTTTATAAATTACAATAAGGTCCCTAACAATTATTGAACTTCCAATTATCTTTCTTTTAGTCTGACTCGGGTTAGAGTCTGATTATTTCTGACTTGAATATGATTTAGGTCAATCTATATTCTTTTATATTCCAACTCAAAATGAATACATGAATCCCTGAATCCAGTTAACAATCTATATAACTTGGCTGAACCGAACCATGGATATTCCTTTTACATGTTTCCCAGTATTCCATTTACATGACTCTACGGTTATAACCGTTTCCTGATATCATGGTTTCGGTCAGTCAGTTAATCAATCTTACAATCAATACAATTTTACAAGATAACAATACAAACAAGACATTACGGGGTTTAAAGGGGTAGATTGGTACGGAAGGTGTTAAAGGTGGCACGAGGTGGTCAGATTAAGACACCTAACATGAATACTGTTGCTGTTGTACCGTGGCATAACGGTTCCTTGTACTCTCCATTTGCCCTGATCTCTAGCATATAGAGATCCCCCTCGTATACACTGGCATCCTTCTGTACCAAGCTACAAACAACGGCGTTAAACAATATTCCATAATATTCAACAACATAATACTTTAGAAAATACTGCTACTCTGCCATTCTCATTCTTCTTTTCTTTTGGGACTTACCGAGCGACCTGTTCGCTGACGACATTCTATCTCTTTCTTCTTTGAATGTCGTCAGGTGCGTTGGACCAAGCTGAGATCGAGCCCACCAGTGAAGATTTGGAGCAGTTCCAGGCAGACCCAGAGCTCTAGATAATTGTACCTTGTTCTTTCCAGTTTATTTCATTTCCTGTTATGCCACTGTTTAGGCATTGCTTTTCCATTCCAGTTGCATTTTCATTTCATGCATTGTACAAAGAATGATATTAATAAAAGTTGCTGTTATTTCAATATCATTTGTCTCTTGTGATTATTTTATATTGCTTAGTTATGCTTAGCGTATGTACTTCTGAGTACATACGTAGCGGGCCTCGTCACGTCCACTTCGCCGTACACTGGGAAGCGGGGCGTGACAGGTTTTGTTGGTGGCCCATGCAGGTCAGAGCTGTATGGAACACTACCATGCAGTTCTGTTCTGCGTGTACAACCTAAGCAATAAAACACAAGAAACAGCAACTGAAAACATTCTTTAATTACATATTCCTTGAATCCATCTTGAACTCCACTTTCGGTTTCCTTGAAGTCCATCTATCCACTTTTGAATCCTTAATTCTTATTCATCCTTTCTATTTGTATCTTGTAGACTTATTAGCTCAATTGGTTAGAGTATTAATCGACGGAGCTCGAAGAAGACATCATCCTAATCTTGTTTCCTTACTCTGTTACATCATCCTTCTTGTGTAATTTCGAGGACGAAATTATTTTTTAAGGAGGGTAGAATGTAATGACCCCAAAATCTTTATACATTTGTATTATCCCTCTTCAATAATATACCGTATTTATTTGTACTTGGTATTTTCCTTTTTCTATTAAATTTATTATTATTTTATTCCTCAATCTATTATGTATTTTTTTCTAGGTACAATTTCTTTTTCTTATATTTAAGTTTTTAAATTCTCATTCTTATTTTTCCTTTCATAAATATTTAACCCAAATCCATTATTCTTATTCTCTACAGCCCATCTAAAAAGCCCATTTTCTTTTTAAGCAATATAATATATTTAATTCTAATTAAATATGTGCATGAACAAGCTTGTAGCTCATTGGTTAAGTCATTGCATTGTTATTCCATAAGTCACATGTTCAAATCTTCATTCCTGCAATTATTTTTATCAATTTTTTTATTCTTCTCATAACCTACAAATGAGACCTTTCATTTCCAAAATGAATGGCGACCTTTCATTTCTCTTTTAATTCTCATGTTAAATGCATATATTATAATTCACCATTACACCATCTTTATTGTCCTCCGCTATCTTTTCATTCCTCACATTTTTCTATCTCTCACTTCTCCCTCTTCACCTAAAGTTCAAGAAGAAGAACATGAAGAAGTCTTCAAGAAGGTCTCGCTAGTAACGCGAGGCTATCGGCGGATAGACAAGCCCGGTGACAATACCGGCTTGTGTATGTAAGTCCCTTCTCTCTTTCCTTCCCTCCATCTCTTTCTTTTTCTCTTTATATTTCTCTTATTTTATATTGCCATGAAAAAACTTCCCTTGACATATCATAGTTCCTAAATAATTAATTAAATGGATACATATATAAATAATGAACACACGAACATACACACATATATAGTTTGTAAAGTCTTTTTCATTATTCTCAATTCACATGTTAACATTTCACAGTGACCAATTAGGAGTGCATGTTTGTTGTTTTATTTTAAATCACTTTATTTAAAGTTTGTAAAAAGAAAATGAAGTTACGAATAAATACCATGGTTTTCTCATTTCTCACATATGACATATCAATACCTTTAGTTTTAAAATAATTTTTATAAATTAATTTTTAATTCTGAAAATTTCATGAAATTTACATATGATAGAATATATTATTTTGTACACGCTGTAAAAATTTTCGATCGATCCGCATAACGGTTTAGGAATTACATCGTATTTATTCACTGATCGTAAAACAGAAAACTGCAGCTATCGGTCAATTTCTAGGACACATAACTTGGTATACCGGTATCCAAATTGAGCAAACTCAGATGTTTTTGATATCTACATCGAATGATCTAGATTTTCTTAGTTTTATAGTTTTACTGAAAACCCATTTAAGATAAAGAAAACTGTGTTACAATATTAAGTGACGGATCTGGACAGAATCGGTTCCGATTCGCACACTGTTTTTAAATTGGACATAACTCGAACACCCGATGTCCGTTTGTGACAAAATTTAGATGTGTAGATGCACCATTGATAGAACTATAATTTTATGTATATTATATTACTTAGGAATGCATGAAACAACCTGATATAGGCTTTGCAATATAACATATAGTTGCTGTCTAGAAATCTGAATTTTTGTTTTAAACGCTGATATTAAAATGATCATACTAGAGCTTCAGAAATCCAAATCGCATAAATCTTGATGTTTTGGATAATTACTTCGAAAGAGATACAATTTTCTAATAATTTTTGTAACCTGAAACCTGATAGAAATTAACTCAAACTGCGTTTTAAAAATATATGACGGTGCCGAATAGATTCTGATCTGTTTTGCGCGACGATACGAAAACATATATATCTCTCAAACCGGTAGTCGTATTTAGGTAAAACTGGAACTCACGCATGCAAAACACATAGAGCCATATTTTTGTTTATGTTCTTGCATTCGTTCGACTTGATTAATTAGTCGTACATAATATTTCTTTACAGCATTGTTTTTGGTAGTTACTCGTATAATATACCTGACTCATTTCATACTATTCGAACATGTATACATATTTATCTTGATCATTAAATTGTTGTATGTACATAAATACGATAATTAAATATTTGAGTTGTATCTTGAAAACTATACAGAAGTATTTTTACATAAAACCCCCTCAAGTTTTATAAATTACAATAAGGTCCCTAACAATTATTGAACTTCCAATTATCTTTCTTTTAGTCTGACTCGGGTTAGAGTCTGATTATTTCTGACTTGAATATGATTTAGGTCAATCTATATTCTTTTATATTCCAACTCAAAATGAATACATGAATCCCTGAATCCAGTTAACAATCTATATAACTTGGCTGAACCGAACCATGGATATTCCTTTTACATGTTTCCCAGTATTCCATTTACATGACTCTACGGTTATAACCGTTTCCTGATATCATGGTTTCGGTCAGTCAGTTAATCAATCTTACAATCAATACAATTTTACAAGATAACAATACAAACAAGACATTACGGGGTTTAAAGGGGTAGATTGGTACGGAAGGTGTTAAAGGTGGCACGAGGTGGTCAGATTAAGACACCTAACATGAATACTGTTGCTGTTGTACCGTGGCATAACGGTTCCTTGTACTCTCCATTTGCCCTGATCTCTAGCATATAGAGATCCCCCTCGTATACACTGGCATCCTTCTGTACCAAGCTACAAACAACGGCGTTAAACAATATTCCATAATATTCAACAACATAATACTTTAGAAAATACTGCTACTCTGCCATTCTCATTCTTCTTTTCTTTTGGGACTTACCGAGCGACCTGTTCGCTGACGACATTCTATCTCTTTCTTCTTTGAATGTCGTCAGGTGCGTTGGACCAAGCTGAGATCGAGCCCACCAGTGAAGATTTGGAGCAGTTCCAGGCAGACCCAGAGCTCTAGATAATTGTACCTTGTTCTTTCCAGTTTATTTCATTTCCTGTTATGCCACTGTTTAGGCATTGCTTTTCCATTCCAGTTGCATTTTCATTTCATGCATTGTACAAAGAATGATATTAATAAAAGTTGCTGTTATTTCAATATCATTTGTCTCTTGTGATTATTTTATATTGCTTAGTTATGCTTAGCGTATGTACTTCTGAGTACATACGTAGCGGGCCTCGTCACGTCCACTTCGCCGTACACTGGGAAGCGGGGCGTGACAGGTTTTGTTGGTGGCCCATGCAGGTCAGAGCTGTATGGAACACTACCATGCAGTTCTGTTCTGCGTGTACAACCTAAGCAATAAAACACAAGAAACAGCAACTGAAAACATTCTTTAATTACATATTCCTTGAATCCATCTTGAACTCCACTTTCGGTTTCCTTGAAGTCCATCTATCCACTTTTGAATCCTTAATTCTTATTCATCCTTTCTATTTGTATCTTGTAGACTTATTAGCTCAATTGGTTAGAGTATTAATCGACGGAGCTCGAAGAAGACATCATCCTAATCTTGTTTCCTTACTCTGTTACATCATCCTTCTTGTGTAATTTCGAGGACGAAATTATTTTTTAAGGAGGGTAGAATGTAATGACCCCAAAATCTTTATACATTTGTATTATCCCTCTTCAATAATATACCGTATTTATTTGTACTTGGTATTTTCCTTTTTCTATTAAATTTATTATTATTTTATTCCTCAATCTATTATGTATTTTTTTCTAGGTACAATTTCTTTTTCTTATATTTAAGTTTTTAAATTCTCATTCTTATTTTTCCTTTCATAAATATTTAACCCAAATCCATTATTCTTATTCTCTACAGCCCATCTAAAAAGCCCATTTTCTTTTTAAGCAATATAATATATTTAATTCTAATTAAATATGTGCATGAACAAGCTTGTAGCTCATTGGTTAAGTCATTGCATTGTTATTCCATAAGTCACATGTTCAAATCTTCATTCCTGCAATTATTTTTATCAATTTTTTTATTCTTCTCATAACCTACAAATGAGACCTTTCATTTCCAAAATGAATGGCGACCTTTCATTTCTCTTTTAATTCTCATGTTAAATGCATATATTATAATTCACCATTACACCATCTTTATTGTCCTCCGCTATCTTTTCATTCCTCACATTTTTCTATCTCTCACTTCTCCCTCTTCACCTAAAGTTCAAGAAGAAGAACATGAAGAAGTCTTCAAGAAGGTCTCGCTAGTAACGCGAGGCTATCGGCGGATAGACAAGCCCGGTGACAATACCGGCTTGTGTATGTAAGTCCCTTCTCTCTTTCCTTCCCTCCATCTCTTTCTTTTTCTCTTTATATTTCTCTTATTTTATATTGCCATGAAAAAACTTCCCTTGACATATCATAGTTCCTAAATAATTAATTAAATGGATACATATATAAATAATGAACACACGAACATACACACATATATAGTTTGTAAAGTCTTTTTCATTATTCTCAATTCACATGTTAACATTTCACAGTGACCAATTAGGAGTGCATGTTTGTTGTTTTATTTTAAATCACTTTATTTAAAGTTTGTAAAAAGAAAATGAAGTTACGAATAAATACCATGGTTTTCTCATTTCTCACATATGACATATCAATACCTTTAGTTTTAAAATAATTTTTATAAATTAATTTTTAATTCTGAAAATTTCATGAAATTTACATATGATAGAATATATTATTTTGTACACGCTGTAAAAATTTTCGATCGATCCGCATAACGGTTTAGGAATTACATCGTATTTATTCACTGATCGTAAAACAGAAAACTGCAGCTATCGGTCAATTTCTAGGACACATAACTTGGTATACCGGTATCCAAATTGAGCAAACTCAGATGTTTTTGATATCTACATCGAATGATCTAGATTTTCTTAGTTTTATAGTTTTACTGAAAACCCATTTAAGATAAAGAAAACTGTGTTACAATATTAAGTGACGGATCTGGACAGAATCGGTTCCGATTCGCACACTGTTTTTAAATTGGACATAACTCGAACACCCGATGTCCGTTTGTGACAAAATTTAGATGTGTAGATGCACCATTGATAGAACTATAATTTTATGTATATTATATTACTTAGGAATGCATGAAACAACCTGATATAGGCTTTGCAATATAACATATAGTTGCTGTCTAGAAATCTGAATTTTTGTTTTAAACGCTGATATTAAAATGATCATACTAGAGCTTCAGAAATCCAAATCGCATAAATCTTGATGTTTTGGATAATTACTTCGAAAGAGATACAATTTTCTAATAATTTTTGTAACCTGAAACCTGATAGAAATTAACTCAAACTGCGTTTTAAAAATATATGACGGTGCCGAATAGATTCTGATCTGTTTTGCGCGACGATACGAAAACATATATATCTCTCAAACCGGTAGTCGTATTTAGGTAAAACTGGAACTCACGCATGCAAAACACATAGAGCCATATTTTTGTTTATGTTCTTGCATTCGTTCGACTTGATTAATTAGTCGTACATAATATTTCTTTACAGCATTGTTTTTGGTAGTTACTCGTATAATATACCTGACTCATTTCATACTATTCGAACATGTATACATATTTATCTTGATCATTAAATTGTTGTATGTACATAAATACGATAATTAAATATTTGAGTTGTATCTTGAAAACTATACAGAAGTATTTTTACATAAAACCCCCTCAAGTTTTATAAATTACAATAAGGTCCCTAACAATTATTGAACTTCCAATTATCTTTCTTTTAGTCTGACTCGGGTTAGAGTCTGATTATTTCTGACTTGAATATGATTTAGGTCAATCTATATTCTTTTATATTCCAACTCAAAATGAATACATGAATCCCTGAATCCAGTTAACAATCTATATAACTTGGCTGAACCGAACCATGGATATTCCTTTTACATGTTTCCCAGTATTCCATTTACATGACTCTACGGTTATAACCGTTTCCTGATATCATGGTTTCGGTCAGTCAGTTAATCAATCTTACAATCAATACAATTTTACAAGATAACAATACAAACAAGACATTACGGGGTTTAAAGGGGTAGATTGGTACGGAAGGTGTTAAAGGTGGCACGAGGTGGTCAGATTAAGACACCTAACATGAATACTGTTGCTGTTGTACCGTGGCATAACGGTTCCTTGTACTCTCCATTTGCCCTGATCTCTAGCATATAGAGATCCCCCTCGTATACACTGGCATCCTTCTGTACCAAGCTACAAACAACGGCGTTAAACAATATTCCATAATATTCAACAACATAATACTTTAGAAAATACTGCTACTCTGCCATTCTCATTCTTCTTTTCTTTTGGGACTTACCGAGCGACCTGTTCGCTGACGACATTCTATCTCTTTCTTCTTTGAATGTCGTCAGGTGCGTTGGACCAAGCTGAGATCGAGCCCACCAGTGAAGATTTGGAGCAGTTCCAGGCAGACCCAGAGCTCTAGATAATTGTACCTTGTTCTTTCCAGTTTATTTCATTTCCTGTTATGCCACTGTTTAGGCATTGCTTTTCCATTCCAGTTGCATTTTCATTTCATGCATTGTACAAAGAATGATATTAATAAAAGTTGCTGTTATTTCAATATCATTTGTCTCTTGTGATTATTTTATATTGCTTAGTTATGCTTAGCGTATGTACTTCTGAGTACATACGTAGCGGGCCTCGTCACGTCCACTTCGCCGTACACTGGGAAGCGGGGCGTGACAACGCGACTCTAAGGTCGAAATAAAACATCACTAGTGTCTAAGTCTGAAACAATATACAAGTTTTGGTTGATGGAATTTCTAGATAGAAAGAATAATACATGTACAATGGTGGTTCTGATGCAAAAGAACCCACCTACCAAATGCAATTCACCCGCAAAGGAAGTAGTGTACCAGAAATGCCGCTATGGAACCTGTACGGCAAAACCTGCAAGAAGCTGTGGCACAACGGGGGTGAGTTGCCAACTCGTGAATAGAAAATATCTACAAGCAGAAATCGAACGCACAACATAATCCTAGGTCAAAACGATCAGTATAATATAAACCTCAAGAGTAAGTCTAAAGCATGATAAGGTGGCAATGTAACATCTAATCATGCAGGTAGTGCCAAGTACTCGTGCCAGTGCCTCAGGTAATAACATGTCATAAATGTAAGGTATGTCTGCATGAAGTAAATATGATGAAGTATTAAAATGAATATCAATACACATATATTAGCGTCCCATTCCACTAATATTGGTGTAAGGGTATATATAACAGCGCCCTCCTACCCTGTTATATATACAAATGAAGTATGATCAATGTAATAAAAGTCTGTATGCGACCAATGTCTGTATATACGTGGATCCCGCCCACCTGTCACCCAATGATAACAAGCATCATGCATGCAAATATGAGGATATAATCAAAATCATGGAAAACATCATGAAACCTGAGCCTAGTATCGGCACGTAAATCCTCATCCATTAGGCGCTATCACCAAGACTAGCCCTGATAGGTACGTATCATACGCTCCCTCGAAACCCGAGTACCCAGCTTCGACCCTCGAATTTCGACGTATCATACGCACATAACTCCGGTCAGTATCCCCAAGATAACCGCCGAGCAAAAAGTAATATCACCGGACGGTAGGGTTCCCCTGACGGGCTCATCGGCTCATAGCACATCGACATCCCTTTCTTGCCCCGGGTACCTCCGGGCCCCACCATGTACCCTCATACGGCCTCGACGCCTCCTCGCATGGGGTATATATATATATCAGAACCGATAAAACTCATGGTGGAAGCTGAAATATTATATCAAGGGTAACCGGGTTTTTAAAGCATTTACATAATCTTTTTGAAATACCCACGGTTCCCAAATACAGAAATAACATAGAAACAACAAATGTCTCAATGCGCATAATCATAAAGCATGATGTATGTGACATATAAATGAAATGCAAGTATAACAGTATATCATGCAACATGGAATAATAGCAAGCACATACAAGGTCATATCCTGATGCAATAATACTACTGTGTTGTGACATGACAATTGTCGATGATGAAGTGTGTGAGCCGGCAAGCAAGTGTACGTGGAACATACGCATCATCGATAATGGTGCTGGTGTCCTAACAACATGATAGTAACATAGCAATAAACATATGCAAGCAATGTGAATAGCATGAATATGCGGAAATCAAATAATCAACACCACAGTGAAGACTCTACATCAATATGAATATGTCATGCAGTTATGCCATTTGAAATAAGACGAATCAGGATTTTTAGTAAAATAAGGGCTACGATGTTTTTAAGAAAGATACGTCTTTTGAAAATACCCGTAGAATCTCTTTACTTGTCTTTAAGATATTCCTGATTCGTAGTTTTTGAAATAGGTATGACTCGGGTCTAGTCTAACATCTACTATGCAAACTACAGTTCTAAGTATCAAGTCAATCGGGAGGGGTATGGAAACCACCTAACTCTGAGTCGATATATAGATATAATAGTCGGTGATCCCGCCTCAATAGTATCGCGTACGATACAGTATATCATATGACATCCTCAAGTCATGAGTGCGGATCTATCATCAATATAAAGCTCGTACGGTAAATCGTCGTACGGCATCCCAGTAGCTGGGTACTGGTCAGTATCACATTCCTCTCATCAAATATCCGGTATCATTATCATCATATCACGTAATCTGGGGTACAGATCTAAGTCTAGTACAAATCAATACCATCTATATAAGTAGGAAAGCGGGGGTAAAACACATGCCCAAAGGCCCACTAAGATCACATGTCGTATCCCAAGTACGAATCACATCACATCACCGATTTCACGGCACAATGCCCAATATCATCGACTCATCTCCAATGTCATCCAATATCATCATCAATACAGTGTAAGTATAGTGAATATGCAAGGGTGTGCGTGTGGGTGTAAACCTATTCTAGGGTTCGCGACTATGAACTACACCAGTTTACTTCTAACCCTAAACTATCCATAATACACCTAACACAATAACCATGACACACTATAACTATCATATATAATATATATAGTATATCAACTACGGACTGCGGGGGTGCTATACGCCATCCACCCGACTTCCCCCTGTAGATATAATCTACTCACCTTGCGTCTTCATTTGTCGACGTCGCCACGCGCTTGCTTGTCGTTCCGAAGCCTTCATGGGGTGCCTACATGTCAAAGTATCGTAAATGCGTATTAAAACCAAATCAAAGCTAAAACGGCACACGAAACCCAAAACGATACGATAAGGGGCCTATAGGTTAGAACCTATGGGCACGCCTTCAAAACCATCAATCAATCCTCGATATCGTCGTATAAACGCCAAATAGTCGAGGTAAAACACAATACGCAATTTCAGAATTAAAAATACGGAATACGGAAACACGAATCCAAAACAGCAGCTAAGGAAATAGGCTCCAGATTTCAACCTAGGTCAAATTTGACAAATCTACACATACCAGGGGTCTAATCCACTGATAAGGGAACACCAAAACCAAAACGAGCAAGTTTGGTGGGGTCCAGGCCGCAATTTGCGGCCAAACAGGATAAATCTGCGGCCTGCAATAGGAGTTAGGGGCTAGGGTTTTGGGTTTAGCATCCTGGGTGCCTGCACATCTCACTGTCCAACCAAAATAATTTTCAGAGTCTCTGGGTGATAACATATTCAATAAAACCTTCACAAATTTCACAAATTTTCCTATATCGGTTTCTAAATCCGTATTCCAGGTCTTAAGTCTCAGGTTTGGGTCTCAATCCATGCACTAGGGTGTTTATATAACCTCTGCTGAGATCAATTTCACATCACAACACAAAATTTCCTCAAACCCTAACTAGTTTTTCCTCAAATCCACAAAATCAAACGATATCGGTTCAATCTAAACATGGGGTAAAGGTAATGCATAAACTAAGCTTAAGGTATAGAAAATACCTCATTTGGCAACTCAAGAATTTTCTTGAGTTGCCCCGAGTAGCCAAAATCCTTGCTTTCTTGGTCCAATGTGTAGATCTTGAGCTTGTGCACACTTTTAATGAAATGGAGATAGGGTTTTGGTGTAGTTTGTGAGGCGATTTGGGGCTTGAAGAGGGGAGGGAGATGAAGGAGCAGCAGCAGCAGGAGAAGGGGAAGAGGGAGGGAGGAAGTGAGTTGAGGAAGTGAAGGGAAATGGCTAAGTCAAAACTAACCCCTCTCTTTTCTCTCTCATCCATACCTACTACCATATTCTATACATATCCTTTTTCTTTTCTTTTTCTTTTACCCAAATTCCTTCTCACTCAAATAGTGAACCCAAATGAAGAAAGCATGGTAGAAAATGCACAAGTGTAAAGAAAAACGATATGTGCATGTTTTGCACAAAAAGCTAAAAAAAAACGATTAGCGGTTTTTAATCGCGATTAACACTAAATTAGCATATAATTAATCATAAAAACTTTAAAATGGCATAATTCCATAAAATACCCTATTTTAGAATTTTCCAAAATTTTTCCAAAATTTTTCCCATTTATTTGTATTTAATAATACCGAAATATTAAAATATTCAATAAAATAATATTAAATTATAAAAATTCCCAAAAATAATATTTTATTTTTTTAAAAATGTTACAGATGGTGACCATGTTCAACAACAAAATGTGCCAGTTCTGAGGAGATCTACGAGAGAAAGGAGGATACTTGAAAGACTTATGATCGACTTCGTTTTGTACACATATGCGAGAGAGTCCGAATCGCTTGAAGAAACGATAAGCGATGATGCTAGCAAACAGTGAGAGTAAGCTATGGACGAGGATATGGATTCCTTGAAGAAGAATCGTACGTGGTATCTAGTGAAGCTACCCAAGGGTCGAAAAGTATTGCTAAATAGATGGGTGTATAGGATAAAGGAAGTTGGTGAGTAGACACTACAGAAGATCCCAGGAAAAAAAATCCGGCGGATATATTGACTAAGATCGTAGACAAAGATAACCTAGATCTTTGTTTCAAGTTGGTGAACCTTCCAATGAAAATCTGATCAGAAGAGAGTAAAGTGGAGTCGTGTGAAGTCTGCTAGCGCTAGAAATCAAGGCTGAAATATCTTCAAGTGGGAGATTGTTGAAATTATGAAGAAACTTTAAACATAGGCCATATTATATTTACCAAAACCAAGATTTCTTAATTGAGGAATATCTTATGACAATTTCTTAATCATGTCGGTTTCTTAATTAAGAAGATGTTAGAGTGTTAGTTGGAATAGGAGAAGTGTTTTATAGCAGTTTCTTAATTTGGGTGGTTACTTAATTAAAGAATTGGTTTGTGTATAAATAAGAACCTCTTATATGTATTTTTTACAACAGCCAAATAGAAGTTAGATCATTGTATGAGAGGGTAAAGGTTTAGATCTAGAGAGTTTTGAGAGAACTTTTAGAGTTGAGATCTAGAGAGTTTTAAGGGAAAACTCCTAGGGTTGCTCGTGGTGTGTTTGATTCTAGATTATAGTAGACGTTTGCAAATTCCGCTCTGTCTAGAACTAGCCTTACGGTGGGTGAATCTCGTTAATAAATTTCTTACCTCTATATGTTTGATTTCCTATTTTTATTCTCGCATCGTTATTAAATTTATCTTTTCGTTGTTAATTGCATGGTTTGGTTATTGCATGATTTGATTTGTTGGGAGCATTGTTCCATACATCGGCTTCTTCTATCCCCAGCATAATCCGCAAAGAATTTTAATAAGAGATAATAAAACTTTAAACCTTTTGTATTAAATAAAAAAAAACCTTCTGGGTGTTAAATCGAAGCATCTTTTGCCTAGATATAAATTTATAGAATTTGTGTAAAAGCATTTAATGAAAATAGCAAAAAAAATATAATTGTGCAAGAACAGATCGTATAAGATAAATTCTAATCCTGCGGGCACCAAATCTTGTTACAGGAGGAAAAATGCTAGGCATGACAATCCAACACACCAATATCAAACTCCAAAGAAATAACCTATAGGCCACTTGCTTCGATCCAGGTGAGATGACTGCCTAATCTAACCTAAGGATCCTCCTTGAGGAAGTTGAACATGATTTCCTGTAAATTATATTCAGACCAAATCCGGCCTATGTTTACTGGAGATTCTGATCTTCTCGGTATGAGTAAACATACAAGATAGCATGCACAATAATACACAAATCTCATTCACGCCATATAAAACTGGACTCGAGTTGTTGGTCCTAAATGTATAGTCTAGACGAGTCGAACCACCCACAAGTCAGAAAAATCCATATCATGTTCTTTTGTAGTTATAAATATGTATATTAACCAAACCCGACCCGTAACCCATACCGAACCCCTTCCATTCATTTCGTAACAGCAAAAATACCTTCCTTGAGAGGGAAGAAAAACCCTAATTGTTTGTCATGGGCTACCGCGGGGCGGCGCTCCGGCGACCCCGCGGCGTCTACGGCGTAGCCTCCGGCAATCTGCTGTCGGCGGTCGAGTAAGTTACAATCTTGCCCGCTTTGATCTCTCTATTACTTGTTATATGCTTTTTTTCCTTGACAATTGATGTTGATTATAACTTATGCTTTGATGATGCAATGGGATTGAGATGCTATGAAACCCTAATTCTCAATCCTCACACCAAGTGTATGCTCTCTGTAGTAATTGCACCATTGCGCCAAAAAAAAAATCTCTATTTTATCTAAATTGCCAAGCTAATTTAGAAACGAGTTGAAGTTATCGCAATTGTTGCTGGAGATAGTATGGGTGTGTGTTATGATATTATGATCTGATCATGACTGATGAATTCGTTATCGTAGAAACATGGGATCATAGTAAATTTACAGCCAGAACTCTAGTATGGAAAATGTCATTTAATGAATGGTTACCCTTCTTGGTAATTCAAGAGTATTGGATGGTGGATCGAATCAAGATTGTTGTGACTTGTGAGAAGTTCTTAGTTGTAATTTATATATCTATTTATCCTTTTAATTTGCTTTGCTTATGTATACATCCAAGAGGGAAAATAATCTCACTCATTGAAATGTTTTTTTTGGTTGTTGATCAAACCGCAGGATGGATTTGAACTTACAGTCCAACTCCACCTCTTATCAAGAACACGACCTTACTGGGTGAGTTATTATCTATATCCAAGTAGTAATTTTGTATAGGATTGTTTGCTCTGCTGATGTTTTATCTATCAGGGAGCTTTGCTAATCTTGACGGGAATCAGAAGAATACAAATTTTCACAAAACGGATATGTAACCATGATTAAATTTAATCCCCTATATCAGGGATGATGTCATAAATTCAGCCCCCCTACAGCTGTCCTCAGTCTCCCTTGGATTTTATATTTTTAGGATAATGATAATTATTTGCTTAGCTAAACTTACTAATTTATATCAGGGTGTTCTCCCCTAAACTCTTTGCCAACTTTCTCGTCTCTTATATTGTCTTTCCTCACTCTCACCCATTAGGGTTTCTCTTAATTCTCCACATAATTCTTTTCTCTCCCATTTAAACCAAAGAAAAATTAATCGAAAGCATTGAAGAGAAGATGGACGCAAATGGGTCGGAATCTGCTGCAGCTAGCAGCAGAGAGGTTGAGAATACAAGTTTAGAAGAGGTAACTGAAGAACATTTGCAGTACCCATTGAGACCCTATGAGCCTGATCGTGTCTTCTTTTTGAAGCATGGGCTGTAGATATAGATATAGATATGGATAGATTTAGCAGGTCCAAGACAGCATATATGCATTGCAAATTCAGCAAACAGAGAAGTCGAGACCATATTGGTATAACACTAGAAGGGCAAGAGATATCACCGAGCGATCAGTTTAGATATCTAGATTCCATTATCCAAAAAGATGGGGAGATTGATAGTGATTCTAATCAAAGGATCCAAACTAGTTGGTTGAAATAGAGGAGTGCAACAGAGATTTTGTGCGATCGTAACTTTCCGTTAAAGTTGAAAGGAAAGTTTTATCGGAGTGCTATTCGGCCTGCCTTATTATATGGTACAAAATGCTGGGCTTCTAAGAAGCATCATACACTGTGTATGCACGTAGCGGAGATGCGCATACTTCGTTGGATGTGTGGTAACACTAGAAAAGATAAGTAGAAAGGATAAGGTGCGAAATGAGGATATTCGTGCAAAAGTTGGTGTAGCACATGCGGAGGAGAAGATGCGGGAAAACTGGCTAAGATGCTTTTGTCATGTGCGACGTAGACCTATGGAAGTACCGGTTCGACGAATAGATACTCTCGATATAGGCAATGTTAAAAGGGTGAAAGGGAGACCGAAGAAAACATGGATGGAGGTGATACGAAAAGTTATGGTTGCCAAAGGCCTCAATGATAGTATATTGCTCGATAGGAGTGAGTGGGGGCGGATGATTCATGTGCTGGACCCGGCGTGATTCTCATGTTGGTTCATGTAGCCTACCGCATATGCTTGGGATAAAAGGCTCAGTTGTTGTTTGGGTTTTGTATATATGGATCAACTTGTAGGTTCAATCATCCTGTGAAAAGAATGGTAAATTAGTTTCTTGTTTCAATTCATGGTTTTTAGAATCAGGGCAAGCGGGCATTTGATTTCCTGTTCCTTTTTGGTGTTAAATGACTTTTCTGTTCTGGTTTAGGTATGGAATCAGTTGAGAGACTGTCAGGTAAATTGATTGCTAGGTTACTTCTTGAACATATGAATGAAGATCATAACACTTTTTTGAACCATCAATTTCTAATTAGTAACATGTTTTATATGCAAGTACATCCAAGTTTACTATAACAGACTGAATTGTAATTTAAGTTCTACGATGATATCTTTCCCAAGTTGTTATAGCTGGTATTTACAAATCTGTTACTCTGTTCAATTTGTAATGACGTCTTTCTTTTTCTTAAGCATAAAAGATGTTTGGACTATTCCGGTTGCCAAAGGATTTATGATGATTATGATTTCAGATTTGTGTGCGTGTGTGAATTTCATGACTGACTGGTTGTTGCTTTTGTTGTTTTGTTCTGGGATTTTAAATTGATAGGTTGCATGTAATGTATTAGCAAGGATAAGCAAATATTTAAAAGCGTTCTGGGAATTGCTTGAGAGTACTATGATTACGGGTCTATTGAAGCAAGCATCAATTTGTAAATGAAATTATGACTCGGATTAGGATATTTTTTTTTCATGGATAAAATATGTAAATGGAAACTTTGGAGAGGCTGAAGAAGAATTAGTGATAGTCACTGGAGATTTATCTCTTTTAGCTATTCATTGATGCATGCAATGTGGTAAGCCATGCCAACCTATTTTTATTTTGTATTGAAAATAATAGAAACATGTCTTTGATTAAGGCTAATAGAGGGACCAGTGTTTTTTTGAACTTATACTAGTGTTGTGTGGTCATTTTTATCTCTAATTTTTATAGTTGTTATTATTAATTTTTTGTAGCCATCGCTCATTATTTTATGTCAAAATAATATTTAACATAAGGTGAACATGTGTGTTTCTAATTGAGGCAATTAGTGATAAACTGGAAAAACAGATAGTGAGGTTAACATTGTTGAACACTACGGAAAAATTAGAGTTGTATAACTTACATATTACCGAATCTGGTACCCGAGTCCTAAAACAAGCATGTATTTAGGTTACCTTTTCTTCTATTCACTCAGAGGGTGTACGACATTAATATTTTCCAAAAAAATGGTAGAACTATTCTTAACTCATCATTCCATGCAAGTTTCCTCCTTTCGTAGGCTTCTTTAATAGGGCTCTAATTTACTTTTCGACTATAATTTATTTTTCAGGCCACTGAACCATCTTTAACTGTTTAACTTTATTATTTACTCATTTTACAGTTAATTCATTATATGCAATTGTTTCTATGTACGTACTTCATTAATTTGTCTCTCTATTCCTGCCCCCATCCAGTTTTGAGAGAGAATATTGAAAAATGCATTGTATTATGAATAATAACGGTCAAAGTTATTTTTTTAAAGTAGGGTAGAGTTTAAAGTTAGAGAAGAGTTGGAGGGGTGATCGGTTTTTACACATGAGCTTTTAATGATAAATGGGTTCCAACATTAAGATTCAAGCCTTGTTGAGGTGTGACCCATTTTATATTTTATACTCATGTGTTTCTTTTGTTGTTTCCAATGTGGGACTATATTTAAAGTCCCATCATTTGGTTTTTACTTTCAACAATAACATATAATTCGGAGCTTAACTTAAGCGGTTACTAGGCAGTGCATGCTTTCTAATGACAAGACAGGATATTTATCCCTCCAAAGTTTAATTAAGAAGTCTAACAAAACATAAAGTTAGAGCCGGGTAATGAGATAAGGTGTAGAAGAGGTTTTAGAAAAAAGAAACCCGTCCTCTTGTTGAGGACATAGGAAATAGGAATCAAATAATTCTACAGAGTCATTCAGGTGAAATATTGCTAGGATTGGGAACAAAACTCAAAGGACCAATATTGTCAATCTGCTATATATAGACTTTAAGTTTCTGTTCAATTAATGAGAATTAGGCTTTTGGGTAAAGTGGTTAACATATATAATTAGTTGTATTCAGCTGAGGATTCATATTTTAGCTGTGAAGGAATTTGTCATCATTGTTATTTTACAATGACGGATTGCAACCTTTTCCACTACCAGTCACTTTATTACTATTTTTTTTCTTGTGGGTACGACATTTATATTAGGTTGTTTTGTTTTAGCATCAATACCTATACAAAAACTTGGCTTCACATTTCTTCTAATTTGCTTCTTGCTGAAGGCTCCTCCCTTGATCAGCTTTTGCTGTTCGAAATTTGGTACCGACTAGAAAATCAGACTCTGTGCACATAACCAATGTTTCTTGGATGTGCTTTGGTACTGTAACCTAAGATTAATCTCCAAATCCATATCAATAGGACATGTACACATTACTCAAAAATATAACACATATGGAGGTGGAGACATAGGGACGCCATTACAGAATTTTTAAATCAGACGCTGTCATTGACTTCGAAGGAAGACGTGGGAGGAAAAAACACACTTGATATTTTCTATGAAAACAAGAGGGAACTTTAATAAAGGAAGTGAGTTGCTCATGCCTACAATCTTAAATTAGTACCATTTTTACCCATCTTGTAAAGGATTGTTTAGGATTCTGGCTAATTCAGTTCAAGGTTTCTTCCTAAATTATCAATGTTGTCGTAATGAAGAGTCCGGGAGAATCTGGCAAGGTTGGGTTATAGGTGTTGTAGTAAAGAATCCAGGTTATATATTAACAACAATGTAAAGATATACCGAGTAATAAAATGTGGACCTTGAGGAAGTTTCTCGTGTCATGTAGAAAACAAACTGCAATAAGCATATCTAGACTACAAAATTCAAAAGCTTGACCGCATATTCCTGTTGTTACTCCTCTAATGAGATTGAATCATGACTACTGCGCCTAATAGGGTTTATGCTCTTAGGCCTTGTTGACGGACAATTCCTAATAGGATCTTACCATTTTAAATTATCCAAGTAATCTACATGGTAAAGGGTTAGATGATAATGTATGAGCAATTGTGATGTTAAACATGGACGAGAAACCATACAATAGATTCGAGTTGCTTGATTATGAATTTGAGTAAATAAACTATATATGTTAGTCAGTTGGATGATCAATGTTTTCTTTTTTTTTTATTTTAAAAGTTTTCTTTTTTGGAGAGGATTCGTTCGGTTCATAGACAATTTTCCTGAAGGCATGCGGAGAGTTGTATATTTGGTTTACAATAATTACAAATTTGGTCACATCTTGATGTGAGATCGAAGTTGTGTTGTAATGTGTGGGTGGAAGCCATTTCAATGCAGGACAGAACTTTTTCATTCGATGGGCATCTAGTTTAACTTGATGCTATTCATATGTAAGACACAAACCCTAAAAACTTCACCTTGGCTCATAGCTGACAACCTTGCAAACTTGGAGACAACCCTTTCACAAACTTCTTTGAATGTATCTTTAGCTGTCACTTCTCTTATGGGTTTTGTACATCTCATCACCCTCCAAGGCATAAAGTTGTAATCTACACACTTTATCATGTTACTCCACATGTCCTTTTTCCCGGTTGTTGATAATAGATAGAAATCGTAAACCGAAAAGATTAAGTCAATAGGTCTTACACCCCAATCACATAGTAAGCACTCGATCTTCCACTCTATTTAGGATTTAGGATTCTTCAATCACTTCACCGCCTTCTCTAGCTAGGTGGTTAAATGTGAGATGCAAAGCTAACTTTTAATTCACATGACAAAAAAGGCATCAATGGTTTATTATGCTCTAAACCACTCGATTCACATCAACTTCGACTTACATAATTAAATAAGTAGGTCGTAATATCAAGAGAATGTAAATCATGACTAACACGAGATTAATTAAATTGGACAGGTTGAGAATTCGGAATAGCAAGTAAATATAATCTAATTTAATAGATTTTCATATTATAATATTAACCGATAAATTATATAACTTGAGTTATAGTTATAGTTTTGATTTAGCGGTTTCTTCCTGATGAACAAATATTATCATTGTTTTCTAACAACTAATACGCATAATACATTCTTTCTTGGAAGGTTGAGTTATATCTGTTATATAGAAGTAAGGCATAATATATATATATATATATGTGAGAATAATGGAGGAAAGAGGCCCTAGGAGGCTTTTTTCATTAGGCGGTGGGCATAAATTACACCCTCCACCATTTTATTCGACAATCGGCACCGTCCATGTTGATCTTCATCGTCTAATATGTCGATATACCAAATTTCATGTGATTCTAACACTTTTTCACCGTTGATTTAGCAATGTAAATAGTTCTATTGTCGGTAAACCGTTAATTTTACATCCACTAAATCAACGGTGAAAAATTGTTAGAATCACATGAAATTTGGTGTATCGACATATTAGACGATGAAGATCAATATGGGCGGTGCCGATCGTCGAATAAAATGGTGGAGGGTGTACCTTTTGCCTCCGCCTAACAAAAAAAGCCTCATGGGGCCTCTTTCCTCCATATATATATATAATGTGCAATATCCAATTTTGAGCATGCTTTGATGCTTCATTATGAACAATGCAACTTTCCTTACAAATGCTTTCTCCATAACTAAAACACGAGATCGACTTAATATAACATATCATAGTTTGCTGAAATTATTTTGTATTCGTCCATGATGTCTTATATAGTATTTAAAAAAAAATATTTATACGTAGAACAATTCATGTCTGTTATACAGTAAGTAAACTTGTTAATTGCTATAACTAGAGTTAATAATTACCAGTTATTTCGCTGCGATAATGGAGCTTATTATATACAAACTACCGGCCTAAATTGTATTGTGTAGAGATATGAATCTATTTTTGTACTATGTAAAAGACATTTACACGGACAACTTTTAGCCATAAAAATAGTACAAACTTTCATCAATATCTAATAAAAATATAAGCACGTTGCCTTGTTGATCGTAGGAACTTCACGTAACAAAAATTTCAGTATGCGTGCATGTCACCCGTTTTACATATCCACCTAACACCGACTTGAGCTATCTATATTTGCTTTTCTACTTGAATATACCAAATTGTCTATTTATACGTTATCATTAGGGATGACTCGCGTTCATCTTCAAAAACCATACACGAATAAGTTGAAGTACTTTGGTGCACAAATTTTATTTCTTCGTTATTCCAAGCGTTCGTTGAATAGTTAGTTATTACGTACTTAGCATGATAGTGTCTTTCTGCATTCAGTTTTGGAATATGCATGCATGATGCTATTAATTACTTGACATGGGGTTTATATATCTTACTTAAAATGAACTATTTGATGTGGTAGCCTACAAAGTATGTCTGTTAATATATTTTGTGAATTCCGTTGCTTTTCATTTACATTTACCTTTAATTTCTGCAATAGGTACAGTTTGCTTCAAATTACTTTTATCTATTTCCCTATGCTTCTTTCCTTTTTATATTTATTTGCTCGGGTGTATCAATGGGAATAGCAACGTTTGATTTTATATTATGTCGTAATTATTTATGTTCAAGGTTCTAAAAACCGGAATATCCGTCCGGATATCAGGATCCCGTCTCAAAACGAATGGGTAACACATTATCCGGTCTAATATTCGGTAGAAACGTACATCCGCCGAATAAACCGGATATTCAGCCGGATAATGGTTAATTGGTTGTATTGGACTCAAATAATACAAAAAAATAACCGGCCCAGCCCAAACCCATCATTTTGATTAAAAACACCCAATACCCAAACTCCCACTTCTCAAACCGCAACTTCTCCTCCCTGTAATTATTCTTCTCTCTGCAACTTGACCCCACGACTCACTTCATCGTCCTCGCTCGCTCCCCTCGCTCGCTCCCATATCCTTCCTCATACTCGATGTCCTAAAGATAAAATTTCCCAAATTTTATCTTCAACCTTCAATCTTAACTAAATTTTCAACGATTGACGAGAGGGAATCTCAATCAAAATTCATTCCCATAATTTTTTGGATTAATTCGGATGCCTTACCATTTAACCACGGTCATATTGGGTGTCTATTAGTGTGTATGCATGTGTATATAATTATATACACCATATATATTTACATACTATACTTAATATTTATATAAAAAATAATGATGACCGAATAATTCGGATAAACCGAATAACCACCAAATAATCCGAATATCTTTTATCTGCCGGTAAACCGAACGGATACCAAATATGGATTTTACAACCTTATTTATGTTTTTCTTATGATGTATTAAAATGATTTTATAAAGGACTGTTGTACTATATTGATTGGGATTGATTTTTTGTTTTTAATATTCCCTTGAAGGTTGCAGAAAATATTTGAGGACGAATTGGAAGATTGGAATGCAAGATTAGTGTTGTTCTTAGGTAACACTTTTTTTGTTAACTTTTCCGGTTTATTTATTTTTAGTCATCGATGAGCAAAAAGTATATTTATATAAACTTTTAGATGCTCTCTTCCTCACTTAGGTGCCAGCAATTTTAGTTTCTCTATTTAGATAGTTGTGAATGGTTGTGGTTCATCAAGTCCTATTGCGGCATGCTTATCTAGTCATATATTTTAATAAAACGATTCCTTTGACTCCAATATTACCTTGCATTTGGAGGTATTTATATACCTTGTTCATATTTTTTTTTGACGATAAGATCAGGGATTATTAGCCCGCCCCATAGAAATATTATTAAAAAACTGAGAGCATACAAAATATACTATTACAAAAATGGAAGAAAACCAGCTGAACTAATACTCCACATCCTGGATGAAGAAAAAGGAAAAAGAGGGAGAAAAAAGAAAAGGAAGGAACTCCAGAGAACATGGTCACAGTTCAAGTAACTAAGCACTTAATCTCCCTCCAAAAACTAATCACCCACGCTTAATAGTTTCCTTTAAATCCATGATTGTACCTGCAAAATACACAAAAAGTATCGAGCATCTCAAATTCAAACCAACAGCTAAGGGATAAAAGGCAACTAGAAGGAAAAAAGGCAAAGAGATATACCTCGCCCATATAAGTAAGCTGAATCCTAAAAGACACTCAAGCATGAGATTCAGTTTCGGTACTAAAAGTACTTAAGGGTCCATACAAGAGCCTTATAGGATATGCATCTCTATAAATTCTTTCATTCTATGTTCACTAGGTTTTCGGCGGACAGAAATCATAAAGCTTCTTAGATCTTTATTTATTAGAGACCATAATTGCTTTTGGATAGGTGTCATGACCTTAGTCAAATCTTAGACGGTTTTATGCAAACCTTAAAATGATAATTAAAATTGAGAGATATTTCCTTCATCTACATCAAATATAACCTCAATTTTTTTGTAGGGTCATACAATCTCAAATTGAATCTATTTGATTGCATAGAATTTAATAGTCTACGCCCTGTGCATAATGCGAAGGGAAAATATATCTTATTATCCATTTATTATCAATTTGTTAAATTTATACTGAAACCGAATGCCCCTAAATAATAATAATAATAATAATAATAATAAATCCAAGGATTATGCTGTTTGGTCTATGTGTTTTGGATTAAAAATGGAGCTAAGATAGA
The DNA here is from genome assembly GCA_030015575.1 of Agapanthus africanus. Lineage (NCBI taxonomy): Eukaryota > Viridiplantae > Streptophyta > Magnoliopsida > Asparagales > Amaryllidaceae > Agapanthus > Agapanthus africanus. The sequence goes on along the minus strand of JASDDO010000001.1, from coordinate 16,582,512 downwards.
GTGATAGGAATGCCCTATCTATCATACGGTCTCATGTGCAATGTACAGGGATGGATCATTCTCAGAACCCCTTGTACTCATGAAATTTTAATCCACTTGAACCTTTTGTTTTGCGAAAGCTTATGGCCCAATTGTGTAGGGCTCATATCTATCAACATAAGTTTGATTTAAAAAATAATGTGATATCTAAGTATATAGCATGTACCATTAATAATAGTTCTTGAAGGAAATCATGCCAAACATGGTTTCTTTGTAAGTTTATATTGAATCATTATTCTTCTCAATACTACTCATCAAATATGATGTTATTGAGACTATACTTTACATTAAACACTTAATCTTATTCAATCTCCTTGTTGCAATCAATGCATCAACAACAAACTTTAACGGTAGATTAGTATCTCCGCTATTACTTAAAGCCCCCATTGAATTTTACTGAATCTCCTAACAAATTTGGATTTTCTCCCACCGTAACAAAGGACTCTCCTACGGTAGAGACAACCTTTCATTAAGAGTTCAGTTCTCACCCATCTCATATCTACTTTACCCACTTCTCAATCACAATGTCTTGCATTACAATCCTACACACATGTCATCTCAACACCGAGCATCTCCTCCCAACCCATTTCATATAAATCCTAAATGCTAAGTACTTTTCAAGCATCCAATAACTTGCCATCTCTGCGACCACTCATTAACGCATATAAACCCCCGTTTTATCCATGTAAGTATTAAAGTAAGTATAATCTTGTCAAGCATTCAACTTAACTCACGTCTATATCCCTATGAATCCCCAACCATTTATAACTAAAATAAACCCATCTCTTGATCAACCATTAAACATAACTAAGTGGGTGTGCTCTTGCTGTAAGATGGATAATTTCTATATAAGCACAGAGTCTTTAGGATGTGTTTAAGGAACGGTTTTCTTACTGTTTTTGTATAGATTTTGGCGAGCTTAGAGTTTGTGCCATGGAAATTAAGGAGCAAAATATTTTGTCCTCTTTTCTTCTATAATCTAAATTACGTGCAATAATCTAAAACCATGCACATGATCGTAAAAATGAGGAAAATATTTGTCATGCCCATTTAATTACCTTTCCACGATACTGGAGTCTTAGCCAGTTGAAAAGAATTGGATGAAATACAATATTATGGGGAAAAAACCAAAAAATTTAGCTTCCGTTTATGAACAAAGGATTACCGAGTGAACATATGGAAAAATCAGGATAATTTTTTTAATATTATTATTTAACCTCTTTGGTTAGTTATTACTCATAAATGAAAGGGAAAAATTGATTAGGGATCATTAAGGAACTATCTAAGCACAATCAGTAGTGTGTTTGAGAGGTGGAGATCATGATATGATTTGTCTCTTTTATTCGCTCTCAATTTATTCATGTTAGTTTTAGCTGTATTTTGTGTTGATTGATTATTGTGTTTATTTAGCTTGTTGTTGGATTACTGCTTTAGTTTACCGAGTGCAGATACGCTCAAAGACAATTGAATCAGTAAAAACTGGACATCTATGTGTACTTATGTAATGGCCTAGCCAACCCTATTGATTGACGGATATTGGATTATGTTGATGAAATTGAAAACGAATTTTAATTTTTCCTTTTGAGTTTTTTTTTCTTTTTGAAGATTGCTTTGTAAATATGTGATTATGTATATGATTTCTATATATGAAAGCCGATGTGGATGAATGTGATGTCCAAAATCACCAGGTGTGTTTCCTTTATAACCTTTATTTCCTTCTATATTCTGCTTGAAAGCCCTAGGTTATATCGCTTTTCCCGTGGAAACTGTACCATGATTTGCGCCGACCACTTTCCATAATTTACTGAAGCCAACCTCTATATAATCCCATGAACCATAACCCTAACCCTAACCCTAACCCAGTCCCCTATCTTCTTTTCAGCCGCAATGTGGATCAGCCACTGTTCTATTCAGCTTCTCCCTTGAACCCATGTTTCAACCTAGAAAACCCTAGTTATTCTCATACATCATTGATTGATCGATCGATCCATTTTCATTTCTTTTGATCTTCAAATCCTTGTTGCATTAACTTTGCAAGAATCTTTCCGGATCAGAAAAAAATCCCCTATTTTGGCCTTCAAACCTTAGATCCTCAATCCTGAACCTTATCTTTTTGCATCAAAAGTACGATCAGTCCAAGGATCTCCGAAATAAAGCTTTGGAAGGGTTGTGTGATCATCCACTTCCCTTAGGTATTATTCTTGATCCAGTCTAGTGTTTTACTTTAATTCTCTTGTATTCTTTATGCTACAATATTTTTTCAATTACAAATCAGTCCTTGATTATTCCTGTAATCGATGTTAGATCTTGTTCTGTGCTTGATCTTGCATAGATTATGTATCACCACATCATGATGATTTGTAATTGTTAGTGAATTGCATTGTTTAGAATGTCTTTAGGTTTGTTATGATTAATTAGAATATATACATCAGTGGTTTGGGATGTAAAAGTGTTTGTCTAATCTTCCTATCCGTACTTTAGAACATTCTGCATCAGAAATTTTCTCCTGCCTCAGTTATAATCTATTTGTTTATGCAAACTTTTAGTATCCAACGGGCACATTTATAGAAACCTCCTTTAATAGAAGCCTACTGCCAATGTCAAGGAAAAACAGCTCACAATATTTCCATACATACCAAAATAATATTCATTTTAGCCTACCAATCATTTACTCTTAGTGTTTTACTACCATATTTAGTTGGCAATAAGTAAACCCCTTTGATTAAAGGATAAAATACTAATTAGGTGCATTTTGATTTTAAGGAGAAGGCTGGAGCGAGTATCGTTTTTTTCAGTATTCTCTTTTATACAAATACAAAGGTTGGAAGGATGTGATTAGTTTGTTTATCCTTTTTATGGATTTCTCTTTGGCAAACCTAAAGAGTAGATATTGGAAAAATAAGAAGTTTTAGTTTATTATAATAGATATATGGATAGGCTATATCGCATAAGATCTTTCCGGGGCCTGCTGAATTGCTAAGGTTCCTCTAGGACTTGGCAGATTTTATATGAGAGGCTAAATGACGCACTAGTTGGCAGCATTTTGGGGAATCATGTGGCCCAAAACAGTTCTTTAAATTCTTCCTTCATTTCTTAGGTTATGGTCATGGTTATCTGGTCGACTATTTTGCTAATACAGTCACCAGAGATTTCGTGCAAGTGATAAATGTGGCTAAAGCTTTTGAGTTGTAATAAATGATGATTATTTGTTGTGTATATTGATGATTTAGAGAGTGGACATGTCAAGATTAGGACTTCATCTCTCTACTCGGTAATAATATTTAGATATAATAGTTCATATCTCACTAGATCTTTGCAGGGCCACCAAATTATATGGGTCCCTCTAGAACTTGTAGGTCTTATATGAAGGCTGGATGAGATGCTATATTTCTTTTTCCTCCCTTTTCATTTGGATACAGTGATGGTGAGAAGCCAACGGGTTCCTATTGTATAATATATATTGTGTATAAGAGATAAAATTAGCTTTGGCAGTTAAATAATAATTAATGACTCTTAACTGTTGTTTACGGATGGTTTCTTGCATCCATGCGTGATGCATGTAACTTTAGGAATCGGACTCAATATAAGCTTAAGCTATAAGTTATAACTCCAGGTGAGTCATCCCATGCTTTCCACACCTCGATTAGTCCAAGAATGAGAAATACAGTGGATTCAAAACCTTTTTTTAATAACATTTAGTGGTATCATATTTCTATGGTGTGAAATAAAAATTAATTTTGAACCACTTGCTGGCTGGGTGAAAAGTTTGCAAGTTACCTGTTAATCTCGTCCTAAGAATAATTGAGGTTGGTAGAACAAATGAATGGTGTGGATCATCCATCAGATGGCCCATAAACACTGAGAGAGGTTTGCTGTCATCTCGGTCTTATTTTTACCTGAAAATTATGATTTTATATTTGTTGTCTTTCTCAAATGCTAAGTGTAAGGTTGGATGCTCTTTTATGAATATATTTTATCCATGACGACATTTGATGTCATTTTATGAAATACCAAGTATTATACTGATAGTGGATGATCCATCTTGCAGTATTTTTCATCCCCAGGAGGTTGTAGGAAAGGAAATTCCTGTAAGTTTGCCCACTGCCCAGAGAAAACTAAAGAAGGGCAAATGGGATCATGGTTAAGCAACCTTGCATTCCGAGCAGTAAGTTTGTCACCCTCGGATTATTAAACCAATGAGACAATGACACACAACCACAACCCCCACCCCACCCACCCCCTCACAACACAAAAAAATGTACCAAATTTAATGTTGTGGCTAATATTTGCTTCGGTTGTAGGGAGAACAAGGTCATCTGTTGCCCAATACAGTAGCCACTGGGGGGATTTCTGTTAGAAACGACACTGGGGGGATTTCTGTTGGAAACGAAAATGGTGGATCTGAAAATGCTGATACTGATGGACTACTACTTGATGAGGGATCTGGACAATGGCTGCAGGTTTCAAATAATCAGGCTCCTTCCATAGATGTTTCGTCTCCTTACATGCCAGTAATGGTTCCCTTTCAAACTAACTACTGGTCAAGTAATGAGTATCAGGTGAGTTATGGTCCAAGTTATATATTAAGAGGTTGATGTGGCTGTGCATGACCGCAGCTAATATTGATATAGTTGTTGAAGTCTTGAAGATCACATGTTCTTTTGGAATATTGGCTGTTGTTATTACATGAAAATACAGACACCTGGTTGTGGATCACAAATGATGAATAATTACACCAGCAGAATTAAATTTTCGATATTTGGGGCAGCTAAATGAACTATTCTTGCAATGAATTACTTAGAAATTGTTTCATAAAGATCCGAAACATTGTGATGTTTTTGAGAAGCATACTAATGATCATTCAGCATGTTTGAAACTTATTAGGTTATTTGTTTCTCTCTCAAAATAAACTGTAGTTCTGGGATTTATGCCCTCCTCCATGCGCTAAATGATTGCAGCTCTCTTCTCACCTTTTCCTTTTATTTTTCCAGAGAAATCAGCTGTCTATTTTACATTTTTCCTCTTTCTTTACTATACTATTTGCTAGAGGGAACTTTACCTTAAAAGTGGTTCAGATGAAAAAAGCAAATGATTATCAGCTAGACATGAACAGCTCTATATTTCTAATTTGAAGGCACGCTTTACAAAATATGTGTTCATTTACTTTATCGTATCACCTAAACTTTAAAGAAGACTCAACAAAATGTTTGCTGATTGGTTTTTGATGGAGAAAGAATGTCACGGCGGCATATCCATATGAATATTACCTCCTGTAGTCTTGAAAATGTGTAGGTACTGAAGAAGGGTGGAGTAGCGAATTGTGTTTCCTTTTTCTGTATATTGCTCTTGATTCTTTTGGGTTAATTTCACTCTTTACCTAAATTGCATATCTGCATTTGTTTTCCTCATATTTTCTTTCTGTGACCTGGACAGGATCAAGTGGAAAATACATTTTCCCCATTGAACGGGAATCTCAGCCATACTCGTGCTCCAACTGAAAATGGCACTATTTTCCAGTATGAATCCCCTGAAGAATCTGATGAGATGTCTGTTGAGTCTGATGACTCTGATGAGCCAGAAGATTGCCCTGCTCTTGTTGACCCACTTTCAGTTCCAGTCGGTCCGACGGGCCTGCCTCTGAGATCTGTAAGTTGTTATTCTGCCAGCTTCTTGCTTCAATATTCAACCTTTTCATTAAAGTTTGATCTTTGATGATTAACCCAAAAAGAATACTTTTGCCATCGATTAAATTTGTTTTTTTCTTCTCCCCAAACCAAATTGCAGGAAATCGCCAACCGGGCTTTAGCTCAGTTGGTTCCAATTTCCTCTCACACCAATGTGAGAGGTCACAAGTTCGATCCCCGAAGGGGTTGATTTCAAAAAAATAAAAATAAAAAATTTGCAGGAAATCCCCTCATTTTTGCCCATCTACCAGTATACCATAAAAATCGTATAAATCAACCACCTAAACTTTTAAAACTGCTTAGACGTGTGCTATAGTTCCCATTTCTGCAAAAAGCCTCTTCAAAACTACCCCCATGGTTTGCCACTTTTTCGATTTATATCACATGGCATTGGGGAGAAAGTTTGCAGAATTAGGACAAATAGCAATGTTTGTTAAAGTTTTTGGGATGATGTACAAGGTTTTAAAATGCTATCATGCTAATGTTCCACAAAAATGAGGGGAGTTTTGAACAATTTATCTTTCCTTTTCAACCCAAAAAGGGAGAAAACCCCAATAAACAAACTAATTCTTATTTGTTTCTTCAGGATCAACCTGTCTGCCCTTACTATAGCCAATTCGGACTTTGCATTTTTGGAATCAGTTGTCGCAATGATCACCCTGTGGACTATGGTGCTAGAATGGCGGAATCATCAAGGCAGGCCCGATCCAGCGAAAATGGGACCAAGTGATTTCCCTTTCCTCAACAAATCTTTTCCCAAAACTTTCCGCTTGCAGTTTGTTCTGCAAAAATTCCAATAAATGCCAAAACCCAAAATTTCCATTGGCTTGCTGTTTTATTCTGGCTCTGCTATTTAGCTTTTGCTTATCCTGGAACCGTTTGGGGATGTTTTACAACTCATTTGAAGTTCTTGATATTACTGTTGTTACGGATGACCAATATCCATTTACTGTAATAATCACATGTGTTATATTTGTCATTAAAATCTGATGTTGAAGAATACATGAGCTTGAGCTTCCTGTGTTGGAGCTGGGCACTTCGGATTTGAGCGGTTTGAGCTTGGCTTGATATGCTTGTTCGACCATATAGTTACATTGTCTAGGCTTCAAAGAAGGGGTAAGTTACATTAAAATACCCTAACCATCATCGTGTTTCATTAAATTACCCTTAGGTTTTTTCTATTTCACCGAAATACCGTAACCTGTGGTTTTCGAGGTGATTTCTTCGCTAAATACCTTCAAAAGCAACACTTAAAAAGGTATTTTATTGTAATATAAAAACTTGAGGTAGCCTAGTGGAATACTGTGATAGTTAAGGGTATTTTAGCGTAATCTATCCAAGGAGAAGACATGTATCATTTTATTTTAGCGAGTGCCTGTGTAGATGAAATCATGGGTTGATTTTGATCTATGTTGTAAACATCTGTAGAATAAAAGTTATGAGTTGCAAAGGGATCCCAACATGACCCAATTACTTGTCGTTGTCAAATCAAATAATGAGTTGCCATGTAACTCCCTTAAACATTTCACTCTCTAACATAATTTAATTTGCATGAATTTCTAGGCAATTTAAATAATACATGGCTACATACAAATATTGCTCAAGCATTCAGTTCCAAATAAAGCAAAATTTCTTTTAGAAAATTAATATATATAAAAATTTCATGTTGAATCTGTGTTTAGAGTGTACTGGTACCACTGTACCGGTGTGCATCAAGTTAAAATGTTGTTTATTTGACTGATATATCAGCGGTACGCCAAATGTATCAACCATAAACCATTGTTACATGCAATACACCACGATGTATAACTTTTAAGGCCTACTTTGGCAACAATGTCAATGAAACGACGTTTTACGGTATAAATGTATGCAAAACATGGTTTTGTATAATTGGAGTTTTCCAAAGATTAAAGTTTTTTGGCAGTATGGTTTGTGAAACCAAGATTTCATTTAACTTGCTTTCTTTTGAGTACTAGAAAGAGGGAATATAGATAAACCTCATTGAAACTTTGAGAAAACTTCTCTTCCCGAAACCTTTTGAAGCCGTAGTTGGACAACTCAAGATATTAATTTTCGGAGATTAGCATCAAAACTCTATTTTCGCAAATCGCAGCCCGTTGCTAATCTTGCTAAGGCGACTACGTAATCTCGCCTACATAATTACCCGCAAATTATATTCAGACTAAATCCGGCCTATCGTTGTTGGAGATTATGATCTAGGTAATCGTCGTCCTACAGGCATAGCCCAGACCACTCGAATCACATAAGTCAGAAAAGTCCATATCTTATTCTAAAGTCGTTATACATGTTATTTTGTGCACATGATGATGATGGTAAAGAGATGGGATTCCTCAACATGAGTATGTTGCCGTAACCTATGGGTTTCGTTGGGTATATCAACGAAACCCGACCCGTACCCTATACCAAACCCCTTTCATTCATTTCGTAACAACAAAAAATACTTTCTTTGAGAGGGGGAAAAACCCTAATTGTTTGTAATGGGCTACCGCGGGCCGGGGTTCCGGCGGCCCTGCGGCGCCTCCGGAGATCTTCCGCCGGCGGTCGAGTAAGTTACAATCCTGCCTGCTTTCATCGCTTGCTTGTTTCCTTGGCAATTGATGTTGATAATAACTTATGCTCTGATGATGCAAGAGGATGAGATGCCATGAGAACCTAATTCTTAATCCTCACAACAACTGTATGCTCTCTGATGCCAAAGAAGATATCTATTTTATCTAAATTGTCGAGTTAGTTTAGAAACGAGTTGATGTTATTGCAATTTGTTGTTAGAGATAGTCGGTAGTTTATGTATGGGCTTGTATGATTGATGAATTCATTATCGTAGAAACATGGGATTGGAGTAAATTTAGAGCTAGAACTCTAGTATGGCAAACGCCATTTAATTAATGGTTACCCTTCTTGGTGATTCAAGAGTATTAGATCGTGGATCGAATCATGATTGCTGTGAGAAGTTCTTAGTGTTAATATGTATATATCTATTTGTATTTTTAATTTGCTTTGCCTATGTATACATCCAATGGGGAAAATAATCTCGCTCATTGAAATGTTTATTTTGTTGTTGATGAAACCATATGATGGATTTGAACTTATAGTCCAACTCCATCCCTTACCAAGAACACGACCTTATGGAAGGGTGAGTTATTATCTATTTCCAAGTAGTAATTTGCAAAGGATTGTGCGCTTTACGGATGTTTGATCTATCAGGGTGCTTTGCTAATCCTGATGGGAATTAGAGGTATACAAATATTCACAAAATGGATACGTAAACGGGATTAAATTTAATCCCTTATATCAGGGATGATGTCATAAATTCAGCCCCCCTACAGCTGTCCTCAGTCTCCCTTGGATTTCATTTTTTAGGACAATGATAATTATATCCCTTTGCACTAATTCGCATTGCTTAGCAAACTTTACTAATTTATCTTTACAAGTTACAACACAAGTCAATGTATATATCCTCTTGCATTAATTATTACTTATTTTGCGAAATTTACCCACCGCACTTTATATGTAATGTGCTCCTTGGGGGTTTCTCCTATAAACTCTTTGCCAACTTTCTCTTCTCTTCTCTTGTCTTTTCTCATTCTCACTCATTAGGATTTCTCTTAATTCTCCTCACAATTCTTTTCTTTAAACCAAAGAAAAATTAATCGAAAGCATTGAAGAGAAATGGTCTCAAATGGGTCGGGATCTGCTGAAGCTAGCAGCAGAGAGGTTGAGAGTACAAGTTTAGAAGAGGTAACTGAAAAACATTTACAGTATCCATTGAGACCCTATGAGCCTGATTGTGTCTTCTTTTTGAAGCATGGGTTTTGTGGATATGGATCAACTTGTAGATTCAATCATCCTGAAAAAAGAATGGTAAATTAGTTTCTTGTTTCAATTCATGGTTTTTGGAATCAGGGCAAGTGGGCATTTGATTTCCTGTTCCTTTTTGGTGTTAAATGACTATTCTATTCTAGTTTAGGTATGGAATCTGTTTAGAGACTGTCAGGTGAATTAATTGCAAGACTACTTCTTGAAAATACGTATGAAGATCATAACAATTTTTTTGGAACCATCGATTTCTAATTAGTAACATGTTTTATATGCAAGTACGTCCAAGTTTACTATAACAGGCTGAATTGTAATTTAAATTCTGCGATAATGTCTTTCCCAAGTTGTTATAGCTGGCATTTACAAATCCGTTGCTCTGTTCAATTTGTAATTACGTCTTTTTTCCTTAAGTATAAGAGTGAACTCTTTATAGTGGTTGCCAGAGGATTTATGATGATTATGATTTCAGATTTGTGTGTGTGTGTGTGTTAATTTCATGACTGCCTGGTTGTTGCTTTTGTTGGTTTGATCTAGGATTCTAAATTGATAGGTTGCATGTTATGTATTAGCAAGGATAAGCAAATATTTGAAAGTGTTCCGGTAATTGCTTGACAGTATTATGATTACGGGTCTATTGAAGCAAGCATAATTTTTCAAATGAAATTATGACTCGGCCTAGGATTTTTTTTAATGGATAAAATATGTGAATGGAAACTTTGGAGAGGCTGAAAAAGGATTAGCGATGGTCATTGGAGATTTATCTCTTTTAGCTATTCACTGATGCATGCATTGTGCTAAGCCGTGCCAATCTATTTTTATTGTGTATTGAAAATAATAGATATGTCTTTGATTAAGACTAATAGACATTAAGGACGGGTACACATTTTTCTTTTTTAAACTTATACTTTTGTTGTGTGGTCATGTTTATCTCTAATTTTTATAGTTGTTTATTATTATTTTTTTATAATCATCGCTCATTATTTTCTGTCAAAATAATACTTAACATAAGGCGATCATGTGTATATTTAACAAGGCAATTAGTGACAAATTAACAAAATAGATAGTGAGGTTAACGCTGTCGGACACTTAGGAAAAATTAGAGAGGTATAACTTCCATATTATCGAATTTGATACCCGAGTCCTGAAACAAGCCTGTATTTAGGATACCTTTGCTTCTATTTCACTCAGAGGGTGTATGACATTAATATTTTCCTTAAAAAAATGGTTGAACTATTTTTAATTCATCATTCCATGCAAGTTTTCTCCTTTCGTAGGCTTCTTTAATAGGGTTCTAGTTTACTCTTCTACTATAATTTATGTTTTAGGTCACTTAACCATCTTTAACTGTTTAACTTTATTATTTACACGTTTTTCAGTTAATTCATTATATGCAATTGTTTCTATGTACAAACTTCATTAATTTGTCTCTCTAATCTTGCCCCCATCCTGATTTTAGACAAAATATTGAAAAATGTATTGTATTATGAGTAATAACATATAATTCGGACCTTAACTTAAATGGTTATTAGTCAGCGCATGCTTTCTAATGACAGGATAGGATATTTGTCCCTCCCTCCAAAGTTTAATTAAGAAGTCTAACTAAACATAAAGTTAGAGCCGGATAATGAGATAAGGTGTAGAAGAGGTCTTAGAAAAAAGAAACCCATCCTCTTGTTGAGGACATAGGAAATAAGAATCAAATAATTCAACAGAGTCATTCAGATGAAATATTGCTTGGATTGGGAACAAAACTCAAAGGGCCAATATTGTCAATCTGCTATATATAGACCATACGATAGCGCTCAATTAATGAGAATTAGGGTGAAGTGGTTAACATATATAATTAATTGTATTTAGTTGAGGATTCATATTTTAGCCGTGACGGAATTTGTCGTCGTTATTATTTTGCAATCACGGATTGCAACCTTTTCCAGGGGCATTTGCTACCGGTCACTTATTACTATTTTTTTCTTATGGATACGACATTTCTATTACGTCGATTTGTTTTGGTATCAATACCTATACAAAAACTAGGCTTCACATTTCTTTTAATTTGCTTCTTGCTAAAGGCTCCTTCCTTGGTCAGCTTTTGCTGTTTGAAATTTGGTACTGACTCGAAAATTAGATTCCGTGCACATAACCCATGTTTTCTGGACGTGCTTTGATACCGTAACCTAAGATTAATCTCCACATCCATATCAATTGGAACCGAACACATTACTCATGAATATAAACACAGTTGGAGGTGGAGACATGGGGACACGATTACAGAATTTTTAAATCAGACGCTATCAGTGACTGCCAAGAAAGATATGGGAGGGAAAACACACTTGATATTTTCTATGAAAACAAGAGGGCACTTTAATAAAGGAAGTGAATTGCTGATGTCTACAATCTTAAATTAGTACCGTTTTTACCCATCCTGTAAAGTATTGTTTAGGATTCTGGCTAATTCAGTTCAAGGTTTCTGCCTAAAGTATTGATGTTGTCGTAGTGAAGACTCCGGAAGAATCTGGCAAGGTTGAGTTATAGGTGTCGTAGTAAACAATCCAGGTTATATATTAACAACAAGGTAAATATATACTGAGTAACGAAATGGGAACCTTGGGGGAGTTTCTCATGTCATGCAGAAAACAAACTGCTATAAGCATATCCAAAGTACAAAATTAAATAGCTTGACAACTTATTCCTATTGTTACACTTCTAATGAAATTGTATCATGACTGCTGCGTCTGGTAGGGTTTCTACTCTTAGGCCTTGTTGACGGACAATTCCTAATAGGAGCTTACCATTTAAAATTATCCAAGTAATCTACAGGGAAAAGGGTTAGATGATAATGTATGAGCAATTGAGATGTTAAACATGGAAGAGAAACCATACAATAGATTTGAGTTGCTTGATTAGGAATTTGAGTAAATAACTATATATGTTGGTCGAGTGAACGATCAAGATTTTCTTGTGTTTTTATTTTATTTTGGAAGTTTACTTTTTTAGAGAGGATTCGGTCGGTTCATAGACAATTTTCTTGAAGGCATGCGGAGAGTTGTATATTTGGTTTACAATAATTATAAATTTGGTCACATCTTGATGTGAGATTGAAGTTGTGTTGTAATGTGTGGAAGCCATTTCAATGCGGGACGGAACTTTTTTCTTCAATGGGCATCTAGTTTAACTTGATGCTATTCATATGTAAGATACAAACCCTAAAAACTTCACCTTGGCTCATAGCCGGCAACCTTGAAAACTTGGAGACAAACCTTTCACAAACTTGTTTGAACGAATATTTAGCCGTCACTTCTCTTATGGGTTTTGTACATCCCGTCACCCGCCAAGGCATAATAGTTGTAATTTACACACTTTATCATGTTACTTCACGTCCTTTCCCGGGTTGTTGATAATAGATAGAAATTGTAAACTGAAAAGATCAAGGGCATGTTTGGATTGGATGATTTTTTGTCAATAAGTGATTAAAAATCACATAAGGTGGGCCCCAAGTAGATAGGGTGTTTGGATCTCTCTTTTACTATTCAATAAGTGATTATTTTATCATGGGTCACATCATGACTAGCTTGAAAATGACATCTTTTCCCACTTAAAAATAAGCTAGGAATTCCTAGCTTATTCCATAAGTGATTATGGAATAGTAGAATTGATCAAGTAATATACCATAATACCTCTTGTCTTTTCATCCTAATTTTAAGATGGCATTAATGATACGTCCTTTTAGTCATTTTACACTCAATAATCATTTATCTATCTTTTCATCCAAACACACTATCTACTTATACTCATTTTTCATACAAAATCATCCAAACACTAAACAGCTTATTTACCATAAGCACTTATAAGTGTTTTTTTTCACTTTTTTCCGAAATAATCACTTATAAGTGATTATGGCAAATAATCACTTAAAAATAAGCTCATCCAAACATGCCCTAAGTCAATAGGTCTTAGACCCCTATCACATAGTAAGCACTCAATCTTCCACTCTATTTAGGATGTAGGATTCTTCAATCATTTCGCCGCCTTTTTTAACTAGGTGGTTAGCTAAATGTGAGATACGAAGCTAGCTTGTATTTCACATGACAAAAAAGGCATCAATAGTTTAGTATGCTCTAAACAATGTTCTAAATTTCGGAGGTCGGTGTCGTGTCGGCCTGAATATTTTGATGTCGGATAGAAGATATCGTGAAATGTCGGGTGATTTTATCAAATATCAGGTTCTATATTTTTGTAATGTAAACGTCATTTATATAATATTATTTTTGAAAAAATATTAACTTATTTAGATTTTTAGTTTTATTAAATTTTTATCTTTATCAATAGCCCAGTGGTAAAGCGATCCCTATTAAGTGAGCGATTGTAGGCAATATCGATGTCTTTTGTTTTTTTATTTTTTCAACGGATCGGGTTAATTACCTAATGTACAAAGCCCAAAGTCCAAAACCCGAAAGAAAATTACTCGAATTTTTCCTTAACATATCGGTGAATGTCGGGTAAAACGCCGACATTACGGCATGTTGGGCTATATCACGAAACGTCGGCCGTCATTTACGAAATATCAGTAACCGAAATAATTTTGCATATCTGTGTCTTTTTCTTACCAAAACTGACATTTCGGTTATGTCGGCCGACATTTAGAACACTGGCTCTAAACCACTCGATTCACATCAACTTCGACTTACATAATTAAATAAGTAGCTTGTTATTTCAAGAGAATGTAAATCATGCTAACATGAGAATATTTAAATTGGACATGTTGAGAATTCCGAATAGTAAGTAAATATATTCTATTTAATATATTTTAATATTATAATATTAACCGATAAATTATATAACTTGAGTTGTAGTTTTAGTTTTGATGTAGCGGTTTCTGCCTAATGAACAAATATTATCATTGTTTTCAAACAAGTAATATGCATAACACATTCTTTCTTGGAAGGTTGAGTTTATATCTGTTATATATGCGCGCTTGCGCTTCCTTGGAAGGTTGAGTTTATATCTGTTATATAGAAGTGCAGACATGATAAAATATGGATATATAATGATTTATATATTTGTGTGTTGTGTGCCCCCCTTTCATGTGGGCATGCCTGTTGTAGTATGCATCTATGGGTATATGTGCTACAACAACAACAACAACTGAGCCTTTTATCCCAAGCATATGGGGTAGGCTACATGAACCAACATGAGAATCACGCCGGGTCCAGCACATGAATCCTCTGTCTCCACTCACTTCTATCGAACAATATACTTTCATCGAGTCCTTTGGCAACCATATCGTTTCGTATCACCTCCATCCATGTTTTTTTCGGTCTCCCTTTTGCCCTTTTGCCATTGCCCATATCGAGAGTATCTATTCGTCGAACCGGTGCTTCCATAGGTCTGCGTCGCACATGACCAAACCATCTTAGCCGGTTTTCCCGCATCTTCTCCTCCACGGGTGTTACACCAACTTTTGCACGAATATCCTCATTTCGCACCTTATCTTTTCTAGTGTTACCGCACATCCAACGAAGTATGCGCATCTCCGCTACGTGCATCTTCTGTGTATGATGCTTCTTAGGAGCCCAGCATTCTGTACCATATAATAAGGCAGGCCGAATAGCGCTCCGATAAAACTTCCCTTTCAATTTTAACGGAAAGTGATGATCACACAAAATCCCTGTTGCACTCCTCCATTTCAACCAACCAGCTTGGATCCTTTGATTAACATCACTATCGATCTCCCCATTCCTTTGGATGATGGAACCTAGATATCTAAACTGGTCGCTCGGTGATATCTCTTGCCCTTCCAATGTTATACCAATATGGTTTTGACTTCTCTGGCTACTAAATTTGCAGTGCATGTATGCTGTCTTGGATCTGCTCAATCTGAATCCCCGAGGTTCCAATGTTTGCCTCCATAATTCCAATTTGGCATTAACCCCTGCTTTCGTCTCATTTACTAGAACAATATCATCAGCGAATAGCATACACCAAGGGACCTCATCTTGGATAATTCTAGTAAGCTCATCCATCACGATGGTAAACAGGAATGGACTTAATGCAGATCCTTGATGTAAACCAATAGTAATCGGAAAATCACTTGTTAAGCCGCCGCAAGTTCTGACATTTGCCACTACTCCGTCGTACATATCCTTGATTATGTCAATATACTTGACGGGGACCCCCTTCTTCATCATTGCCCCCCATAATACCTCTCTAGGTACCTTGTCGTACGCTTTTTCTAAATCAATAAATATCATATGCAAATCTCTTCTCCTTTCTCGAAAGCGCTCGACAAGTTGACGAAGCAAATGAATCGCCTCTGTCGTCGATCGTCCAGGCATGAACCCAAATTGGTTCTCTGTTATCTTAATATCCTTCCTTAGCCTGTGTTCAATCACTCTCTCCCAAAGTTTCATCGTGTGACACATCAGTTTTATTCCACGGTAGTTTGAACAACTTTGAATGTCACCCTTATTCTTGTAGATAGGTACAAGGATATTTTTCCTCCATTCATTTGGCATCTTTTTTGTCTGCCAAATCTTATTAAACAGATCTGTCAGCCATTTAACGCCTATTTCTCCTAAGCATCTCCAAATCTCGATAGGAATCCCGTCAGGACCAACCGCTTTTCTTAAACCCATTCTGTTCAAAGCTTTTTTAACCTCAGGAAGTCTTATTTTACGCATGAAATCACGATTTATATCTTGAGATTGAATGACAAGTCCATCCAAATTCTTAGTAAAGCTCTCATTGAACAATTTGTCAAAATAATCTCTCCATCTTTCCTTGATATCCTCATCTCGAACTAAAACTTTCTGATTTTCATTTTTGACACACTTGACCGCACATAAGTCTCTAGTCTTCCTTTCCCGCATTCGAGCAATCCGGTATATATCATTTGCAGTCTCTTTAGTGTCTAATTTCTCGTACACCTCCTTGTAGACCTTAGATTTAGCTTCTCGAACAGCTTTCTTAACTTCCTTTTTAGCCATTTTGTACTTCTCAAATCTCTCCACATCTCTATTTTTCTTCAAATCTTTATAAGAATCCCTTTTAATTTTAATAGCAGCCTTTACATCTTCATTCCACCATGATATGTCCTTAGATGGTGGAGCACCACCTCTCGACTCACCAAGTAGATCTCTAGCTACTTTCTTGATACAACTAGCCATTTTGTTCTATGTTTTGTCTGGATCATCTTCCGACTGCCAATCCGCTTCTTGTACTACACGATCTATAAAAGCCTTTTGGTTACCTTCTTTCAATCGCCACTATTTAATTTTAGTATGCATCTATGGGTATATGTGCTAATGTGTGCAAAATCCAATGTTGAGCTTGCTTAGGTGCTTCATTATGAACAATGCAATTCTCCTTACAAATGCTTTCTCCATAACTAAAATACGAGATCAATTTAATATAATATATCATAATTTATTGAATTATTTTGTATTCTTTCATAATGTCTTATATAGTATTTTTTTTAAAACATTTATACGTTAGACAATTCATATCTGCTATACAGTAAGTAAACCTGTTAATTGTTATAACTAGAGCTAATAATTATGAGTTGAACAAAATAATTATTCATGTAGTACTTATCTATGTAGTTTGTCTTAGTGGCAGAGTCCAGACTTAAAAACATTATTGTTTATTGACATTTCTAGCATTGGTGCTTTTTGGTATGCTAATGACATCTTAAGCTATAAAAGTAAGACATTTTTGAAAATTTCACTGCAATAATGGTGCTTATTATGTACAAAATACCGGCCCAAATTGTATTGTGTAGAGGTTTGAATCTATTTTCTTGTATTATGTAAAGGTCATTTACATGGACAACTTTTAGCCATAAAAATAGTACAAACATTCATCAATACCTAATAAAAATACTAGCACGTTCCCTTGTTGATCGTTAGGAACTTCATGTATCGAAAACTTCAGCATGCTTAGGTGCATATCACCCGTTCTACATGTCTACCTAACACTGACTTGAGCTACCTATATTTGCTTTTCTACTTGAATATACCAAAGTGTATTCATACGTAATCATTAGGGATGCCGTGTTCACCTTCAAAAACCATATACGAATAAGTTAAAGTTGAAGTACTTTGGTGCACAAGTTTTATTTCTTATTCCAAGCGTTTGTTGAATAGTTAGCTATTGCATATTTAGCATGATCGTGTCTTTCTGCATTCAGTTTTGGAATATGCATGCATGATGCTATTAATTACTTGACATGGGATTTATATATCTTACAAAAATAAACCATTTGATGAGGTAGCCAACAAAGTATGTCAGCTAATATATTTTGTGAATTCCGTTGCTTTTCATTTACTTTTACCTTTAATTTCTGCAATAGGTACAGTTTGCTTCAAATTACTTTTATCTATTTCCCTGTGCTTCTTTCCTTTTTATATTTTCTTTCTTGGGTGTATCAATGGAATTGTGACATTTGATTTTATATTATGTCGTAATTATTTATGTTTTTTATGATGTATTAAAATGATTTTATGAAGTACTGTTGTACTATATTGATTGGGATTGATTTTTTGTTTTTAATATTCCCTTGAAGGTTGCAGAAATTATTTCAGGAAGAATTGGAAGATTGGAATGCAAAGTAAGTGGTGTTCTTTGGTAACTTTTTTTTGTAAACTTTGCCATCTTATTTATTTTTAGTTGTCGATAAGCAAAAAAATATATTTATCTAAACGTTTGCATGTTCTCTTCCTCAGTTGTTAGCAATTTTAGTTTCTCTATTTAGATTAGATAGTTGCGAATTGTTGTGGTTCCATCTAGTCCTATAGTTGTGAATGGTTGTGGTTCCATCTAGTCCTATAGCGGTATGCCGATCTAGTCATACTTTTTAACAAAATGTTTCCTTCGACTCCATAATTACCTTGCATTCGGAGGTATATGTATGTACTTGCTTTGTCTGTATGAGTAGGCTGAATTCTATAAGTCACTCGAGCATGACATCCAGTTTCAGTACTAAAAGCACTTAAGGGTCCATACAAGAGCCTTATAGGATATGCATCTCTATATAAAAAAATTGGCATTGGTCCGTAAGCCTTAACCTATGCATAGAAAACACACACAAAAGCAGACATCACACACAAGCACACAGTCAGGGGACCCACGAATTTGCCCTGAAAGCGTTAATTTGTGGCCACTTCCTCTCCCGAGGTTCAAACCCCATACTCTCCCCGGGGAAGTGCCTATACCAACTGAGTTATTGCTCATTGGTGCATCTCTATAAATTCTTTCATTCTATATTCACTAGATTTTTGGCGGACGGAAATCATAAAGCAGCTTGGATCTTTCATTTGTCAGAGACCATAATTGCTTTTGGATAGGTGTCATGACCTTAGTCAAATATTAGACAGTTTTATGCAAACCTTAAACGATAATTAAAATCGAGAGATATTTCCTTCATCTATATCAAATTTAACGTCAATTTTTTTGTGGTGTCATACATTCAATTTGATTGCTTAGAATTTTAATAGTCTTCGCCCTGAGCATAATGCGAAGGGAAAATATATCTTATTACCCATTTATTATCAATCTGTTAAATTTGTGGTGAAACCGAATGCTCCTTCCCCCTCCCAAAAATAAATAAATAAATAATAATAAATCCAAGAATTATGTTGTTTGGACTACATGTTTTGGACTAAAAGTGGAGCTAAGATAGAGTGATAGGTAGGTCATGTCTATCATACGGTCCCATGTGCAATGTATAAGGTTGGATCATTTTCAGAACCGCTTGTACTCGTGAAAGTTTAATCCACTTGAACTTTTTGTTTTGCGAGAGCTTATGGCCCAATTGTGTAGGGCTCATATCTAGCAACAGAAGTTTGATTAAAAAAATAGTGTGATATCTAAGTATATAATATATACCATTAATAGTAGTGCTCAGCCATCTAATATCTACTTTACCCACTTCCCAATCACGACGTCTTGTATCACAGACCTACCCACATGTCATTTCAACACCGAGCATCTCCTCCCAACTCCTTTCATATAAATCCTAAATACTAAGTACTTTTCAAGCAACCAATGACTTGCCATCTCTGCGATCACTTCATTAACGCATATAAATCCCTGTTTTATCCATGTAAGTATTAAAGCAACTATAATCTTGTCAAGCATTCGACTTAACTCACTTCTATATCCCTATGAATCCCCTACCATTTATAACTAAAATAAACACATCTCTTGATCAACCATTAAACATGACTAAGTGGGTGTACTCTTGCTATAAGATGGATGATTTCTATATAAGCACAGAGTCTGTAGGATGTGTTTAAGGATCGATTTTCTTACTGTTTTTGTATAGATTTTGGCAAGCTTAGAGTTTGTGCAAAGGAAATTAAGGAGACACATAATTTTTGTCCTCTTTTCTAAGTATAGTCTATAATCTCAATTACGTGCAATGATCTAAAACCATGCACATGATAGTAAAAAAGAAGAAAATATTTTTCATACCCATTTAATTACCCTTCCACGATACTGGAGTCCTAGCCGGTTGAAAAGAATTGGATGAAATACAATATTATGGGGAAAAAGCCAAAGATTCTTCCGTTTATGAACAAAGGATTACCGAGTGTATGGAAAAATCAGGATAAAGTTTTTTTAATATTATTATTTTACCTGTTTGGTTAGTTATTACTCATAAATGAAAGGGGAAAATTGATTAGGGATCATTAAAGAACTAGCTAAGCACAATCTGTAGTGTGTTCGAGAGGTGGAGATCATGATATGATTTGTCTCTTTTATTAGCTCTCAGTTTATTCCTGTTAGTTTTAGCTGTATTTTGTGGTGTTTGATTATTGTGTTCATTTAGCTTGTTGTTGGATTACTGCTTTAGTTTACCAAGGGCAGTTACTTGCAAAGACAATTGAATCAGTAGAAACTGGACATCTATGTGTACTTATGTAATAACCTAGCCAGCCCTATTGATTGTCGGATATTGGATTGTGTTGATAAAATTGAAAACGTATTTTAATTTCTCCATGTGTTTTTTTTTTCTTTTTGAAGATTGCTGTGTAAATATGTGATTATGTATATGATTTCCATATATGAAAGCCGATGTGGATGAATGTGATGTCCAAAATCATAAGACGTGTTTCCTTTATTACCTTTTATTTCTTTTTATTCTCTGCTTGAAAGCCTTAGGTTATATTGCTTCTCCCGTGGAAACTGTACCACGATTTGCGCCTACAACTTTCCATAATTTACTAAAACCAACCTCTATATAATCCCATGAACCCTAACCCAGTCCCTTATCTTCTTTTCAGCCGCAATGTGGATCAGCCACTGTTCTGTTCAGCTTCTCCCTTGAAGCCATATTTCAACCAAGAAAACCCTAGTTATTCGCATACATCATTGATCAATCGATCCATTTTCATTTCTTTTGAGCTTCAAATCCCTTTGAGAATCCTTGTTGCGTTAACTTTGCAAGAATCTTTCCAGATCTGAAAAAAATCCCCTATTTTGGCCTTCAAACCTTATATCCTCAATCCAGAACTTTATCTTTTTGCATCAAAAGTACGATCAGTCCAAGGAGTTCCGAAATAAAGGTTTGGAAGTGTTGTGTGATCGATTCACTTCCCTTGGGTATTATTATCTATCCAGTCTAGTGCTTTACTTTAATTCTCTTGGATTCTTTATGCTGCAATATGTTTCCAATTACAGATTAGTTCTTGATTATTTCTATAATTGATGTTAGATCTTGTTCCGTGCTTGATCTTGTATAGAGTATGTATCACCACATCATGATGATTTGTAATCATTAGTGAATTGCATTATTTAGAATTTCTTTAGGTTTATTATAATTAATTAGAATATTTACATCAGTGGTTTGGGATTTTAAAGTGTTTGTCTAATCTTCCTATCAGTACTTTAGAACATTCTGCATCAGAAATTTTTTCCTGCCTCATTTATAATCTATTTTTTAAGCAAACTTTTATTGACCAACGGGCACCATTTATAGAAACCTCCTTTAAGATAAGCCTACTGCCAATGTCAAGGAAAAGCTGCTCACAATATTTCCATACAAACCAAAATAATATTCATTTTCTACTAGTCATCTATACTTGGCATTTTACCACCATATTTAGTTGGCAATAAGTAAGCTCGTCTTGATTAAAGGATAAAATACTAATTAGGCGCATACTGATTTTAAGTAGAAGGCTTGAGCGTGTCTCGTTTTTTTCAGTATTCTCTTTTATACCAAAATACAAAGGTTGGAAGGATGTGATTAGTTTGTTTATCCTTTTTATGGATTTCTCTTTGGTAAACTTAAAGAGCAGATATTGGAAAAATAAGGAGTTCTAGTTTATTGTAATAGATATATGGATAGGCTATATCACATAAGATCTTTCAGGGGCCCTCCGAATTGCCAAGGATCCTCTAGGACTTGTTGGCAAGTTTGATATGAGAGGCAAAATGACACGCTAGTTGGCAGCATTTTGGGAAATCATGTGGCCCAAACAGTTTTTTTTTATATAATTTCTTCCTTCATTTCTTTGGTTATGGTCATGGTTATTAGGCCGATTATTTGCTAATACAGTCAGCAGAGATATCATGCAAGTGATAAATGTGGCAAAAAGCTTTTAAGTTGTAATAAATGACTATCATTTGTTGTGTATATTGATGATTTAGAGAGCGGGCATGTCAAGATTAGGACTTCCTCTCTCCACTCAGTAGTAATATTTAGATATAATAGTTTATAATATTTAGATATAATAGTCTAGAACTTGTAGGTCTTATATGAAGGCTGGATGAGATACTGGTTGAAATCATTTTGGGGAACCATGTGGCTAAATGGTTCTCTATTTCTTTTTCCTCCCTTTTCTTTTGGATACAGTGATGGTGAGAAGCCAACGGGTTCCTATTATATAATTACATATATTGTATAAGAGATAGAATTAGCTATGGCTGTTAATAATAATTAATGACTTAATTATGGTTCCTTGCATCCATGCATGATACATGTAACTTTAGGAATCTGACTCAATATAAGCTTAGTTATAGGTTTTTTTGGATATACCACCCCAAAAAATATGTTATTTCCAAAAATCACACCAAAAAACT
Organism: Agapanthus africanus; assembly: GCA_030015575.1. Lineage (NCBI taxonomy): Eukaryota > Viridiplantae > Streptophyta > Magnoliopsida > Asparagales > Amaryllidaceae > Agapanthus > Agapanthus africanus. The sequence continues at coordinate 16,559,872 of JASDDO010000001.1, read as the reverse complement.
CGATATTCTAAAAATCACCTCTAAAAGTTCTTCGTTAGTAAAATAACACCTTTCGCCAGCCTTTTCCATCCAAATTTTAACCTGGGTTTGTTGGACTTACTAGGGTCAAGCTCAGTTAAGAAAAACCCATTCCTTCATTTTCTCAAGTCTTTCTACATTCCCATCTCTCAATTTCCCTAATCCCTTCTCTAATTCTTGACATTCTTCAAAACAATTTCTTCAAAAATCCTTTTCCATCCTTCTCATTATTGTTTTGGCCTAGTCTTGTTACAATTTGAAATTCACATCCAAAAATCGCAATTAGAATCAAGTGGCTTTTGTATTTGTAGCAATAACAAAACTTATGCCTTTATTTTTATTTTCCTTTCTCTAGTGAGAACTTCACTTGAAACCCGCATTTGCATGGAATTTCAAAAACAACCAAAGTGTACAAATGAATAACTAAATCTCATTTTATTGCTCGAGAGTTGTTGTACTTGCTTCAATAAGTGGTCCAATCTTTCCTAGGCTACATCAAAGTATAAGAATTGGGTTAAGAGAAAAGATATAATTTTTATTGTACAAAAAACTCTTAATTTTCAATTTGGAATAAAAATCTTAACTCAAGAATCTCTAGAACAATGACATGAGGAAGGAGATGACTGATTGGAGGCATTTAAGTCTTTTTATCACCTTCCAAACGGATTTAAACTTGACTAAAGAAATATTCCCAATAGATCCCGGGTAAAACTAACTAGGTTTTTTTTGGGCTAACTTATAACTTTATGTGGTGATTTTTAGAATATCGAATTTTTTGGGGTGATTTTTGGAAATAGCATATTTTTTGGGGCGGTATATCAAAAAAAACCTAAGTTATAACTCCAGATGAGTCATCCCATGCTTTGCACACCTCGATTAGTCCAAGAATGAGAAATACAGTGGATTCAAAACCTTTTTTTATATAGAAAAAAAAATAAGCGGATCATATTTTTACGGTGTGCAATAAAAATTAATTTTGAACTACTAGCTGGCTTGGCGAGTTAATCTCGTCCTAAGAATAATTGAGGTGGGTAGATCAAATGATCGGTGTGGATCATCCATGAGATGGCTCATAGTCTAAGACACCCACACTGAGAGAGGTTTGCTGTCATCTCGGTCTTATTTTTACCTGAAAATTCTCAAATGCAAAGTGTAAGGTTGAATGCTCTTTTATGAATATTTTTTTATCCATGACGACATTTGATGTCATTTTATGGAATACTAAGTATTATACTGAGTGGATGATCCATCTTGCAGTATTTTTCATTCCCAGGAGGTTGTAGCAAATCCCATGGGCAAGCAACCTTGCATTCCGAGCAGTAAGTTTGTCACCTTCGGATTATTAAACCAATGACACACACACACACACACACACACACACACACACACACAGCTCCTGCACCCCCAACACACACCAAAAAAAGGTACCAAATTTAATGTTGTGGCTAATATTTGCTTCGGTTGTAGGGAGAACAAGGATGTCCTTTGCCCAATACAGTAGCCACTGGGGGGATATCTGTTGGAAACGACACTGGGGGGATTTCTGTTGGAAACGAAAATTGTGGATCTGAAAATGCTGCTACTGATAGACTACTACTTGATGAGGGATCTGGACAATCGCTGCAAGTTTCAAATAATCAGGCGCCTTCCATAGATGTTTCGTCTCCTTACATGCCACTAATGGTTCCCTTTCAAATTAACTACTGGTCAAATAATGAGCATCAGGTGAGTTATGGTCCAAGTTATATATTAAGAGGTTGACGTGGCTATGCATGACCGCAGCTAATAAGCTGTTGTTGGCAAAGCCAAAGCAGGGTAACCCCCCCCCCCCCCCCCCCCCAACCCCCAAAAAAAAAACCAATCCCGTTAAAATCATGTATTGACATGGTTGTTGAAGTCTCAATGATCGCATGGTTTTCTTGAATATTGGTTGTTGTTATTACATGAAAATACAAACAGGTTGTGGATCACAAATGATGAATAATTACACCAATAGAATTAAATTTTAGATATTTGGGGCAGCTAAATGAACTATTCTTGCAATGGATTACTTAGAATTTTTTTCATAAAGATCCGAATCATTGTGATGTTTTTGGGAATCGTACTAATGATCATTCAGCATGTTTGAAACTTATAAGGTTATTTGTTACTCTGTCAAAATAAACTGTAGTTCTGGGATTTTGTGCCCTCCATGCATTAATTATTGCAGCTCTCTGCTCACCTTTTCCTTTTATTTTTCAAGAGAAATCAGCTGCCTATTTTACATTTTCCTCTTTCTTTACTATACTGTTTGATAAAGGGAGAATATGGTCTCAAGATTTGGGTGGGGTTAGAGGGAAGTTTACCTTAAAAGAGTTCCAGATGAAAAAAGCAAATGATTATCAGCTAGACATGAACAGCTCTAAATTTCTAATTTGAAGGCATGCTTTGCAAAATATGTGTTCATTTACTCTACCGTATCACCTAAACTTTAAAGAAGACTCAACAAAAATGTTTGCTGATTGGTTTTTGATGGAGAAAGAAGGTCATGGCTGTATAGCCATATGAATATTACCTCCTGTAGTCTTGAAGATGTGTTGGTACTTGGTACTGAAGAAGGGTGGAGTAGCCAATTGTGTTTCCTTTTCCGTGTGTTGCTCTTGATTCTTTTGGGTTAATTTCACTCTTTACCAAAATTGCATATCTGCATTTGTTTGCTCTTGATTCTTTTGGGTTAATTTCACTCTTTACCAAAATTTCATATCTGCATTTGTTTTCCTCATATTTTCTTTCTGCGACCTGGATAGGATCAAGTGGAAAATACATCATCCCCATTGAACGGGAATCTCAACCATACTCGTGCTCCAACTGAAAATGGCACCATTTTCCAGTATGAATCCCCTGAAGGATCTGATTAGATGTCTGTTGAGTCTGATGACTCTGATGAGCCAGAAGATTGTCCTGCTCTTGTTGACCCACTTTCAGTTCCAGTAGGTCCGACGGGCCTGCCTCTGAGACCTGTATGTTGTTATTCTGCTAGCTTGTTACTTCAATATTCAACCTTTTCATTAAAGTTTGATCTTTGATGATTAATCTATTAAGACTACTTTTCCATCAATTAATTTTGTATTTCCTCGCCAAACCAAATTGCAGGAAATCCCCTCATTTTTGCCCATTATACCAGTATACCACCCAAACTTTTAAAACTGCTTCGACATGTGCTATAGTTTTTCCATTTCTGCAAAAAGCCTCTTCTAAATCACCTCCATGGTTTGCCGCTTTCACGGCTTATATTGAATGGCATTGAGGAGAAAGTACAAGGTTTTAAAATGTTAAGAGTATAATGCTAATGTGCAAAAAAATGAGGGGAGTTTTGAGCAATTTATCCTTGCTTTTAAACCGAAAAAAGGGAGAGAAAACACGCACACAAATGAACTAATTCTTATTTGTTTCCTTAGGATCAACCTGTCTGCCATTACTATAGCCAATTCGGACCTTGCATTTTTGGGATTGGTTGTCGCAATGATCGCCCTGTGGACTATGGTGCTAGAATGGCAGAATCATCAAGGCAGGCTCGATCCCACGAAAACGGGACCAAGTGATTTCCCTTTTCTCAACAAATCCTTTGCCAAAACTTTCAGCTTGCAGTTTGTTCTGCAAAAATTCCAATAAAAACCTAAATTTCATTGGCTTGCTATTTTATTGCGACTGCTATTTAACTTTTGCTTATGCCGGAACTGTTTGGGGGATGTTTTACAACTCATTTGAAGCGCTTCATAGTACTGTCTGTTGTTATGGATGAATGATATCCATCTGTTTGGGATGTTTTACAACTCATTTGAAGTTCTTGATAGTACTGTTGTTATGGATGACTGGTATCCGTTCTTCTTTTATAATCTCATGTGCTATATTTGTCATTGAAATTTGATGTTGAACTGTAATTGTTCGTATGAATACATGTGGCTTCCCTTTTTATTTGTATTCTGACAGTGAACTTGCAAAAGGTAAAGGCATAAGTGAGCTTGAGCTTCTCATGTTGGAGCTTGGCACTTCCAATTTGAGCAGTTTGAGCTTGGATTGATTTTCCTTGTTAGACCGTATAGTTACATTTAAATATCCTTGCTAACACTGTCGTAAATTACCTATAAGCTTTATTATTACACTTAAATACCTTGAACTGTTGGTTTTCTAGGGAATTTTATCAAAAAGCAGCGTTTAAGTTTTTCTATTGTAATATAAAAGCTTAAGGTAGCCTAGTGAAACACGGTGATAGTTAAGGGCATCTTGGTGTAGATTTAAGCGTATCTAGGTGTAATCTACGCAAAAAGAATATATGAATCTTTTTATTTATGTAAGTACATGGGTATATTCTAAGACAATTGGTTTATGTTGTAAACATCTGTACTAAAAAACAAAAGAAGAAAGCAAAGCCTTGACCTTGGTGGTATGAAAATCATCTGACTCTCAAAGGGATCCGTAGATGACACTCACTTGTCGTTGTCAAATCCAAGTTGTAAAATCCAATAATGAGATTACTCCCTTAAACATTTCTCTTTCAAACATAATTTAATTTGCATGATTTTTCTAACTATTTTATCTAGTGCATTAGCTGGATACAATCAGCAGTCAAAAGCCTTCGGTTCAGGTAAACCATAAGATAATTCTGAATATTAAAATGTAAAAAAATATAATAAAAAAAATAGTAGTCGTGTGTGTAACTTTTAAGACATGGTTTGGTAATACAACTAAAACATACAGATAACAATTCTGTAAAATCATGTTTCGTAAATTTTAAGATAAGTGCTGGAGAGAGAGAACATTGAAAGATGCCGTACATAAACTTTGTAAAACCCCGTCCATTTTTAAATTACGGAAAAAGGGTTTTATGGAACTCTATAAAACTAGGTTTCGGAGATCCCAATCTGGTTGCCAAATGCGACCATTTATCTGTAATTTCGTAAAACTAATGAGATAGCAATATGCAGCCAACAAAATAAAATTATGAAATCTTTGGGGGTTATTTACGCTTGAGCGCCTATTTTCATTTTTACGAAGCGAAGAGAGAGAGAGAGAGAGAAGGAGAGATATCTGTGGCCGTACAAAACGAGCGTGACTCCTTACTCTTTCTCTCTCTCGTTTTCTTCTCGTTTTTTTTCTCTGTATTCTCCATGTCGATTTGAGAATCTAGGTCTTAAAAAGTTTCCATAAAATTTTGAAGGAGAAATGGCGGGCTTCGAAGCTTTGGATTCTTTCTTGGCGGCCGCCAGCAGATTCTGTTGCAGCACCCTCGCCAGCTTCTTCCACTTCCAGGTCTCATTTGCTCATCTCCTCGATTCTTCTTCTTCTTCTTCGTTCTCTTTTAAAATCGAATGATTTTGACGTGTAGATCTGAGGGCTCGATGCTGCTTAGATTTCACCCTTTCATGATTTAGGTTTCAATCTCTTTGATCGTGCAATGTAATAATCATTGAGCAAGCTAAAATCTTGCAACAATACTATTCAAAGGATGCAGGTAAAGTTGAGTATTAGAAAATGGGGACACGACTTTGGCATAAAGGGGGAAACTTTAACTAATGAGCTACCAGGATTTGAACCCCAGACCGCAAAAATGTGTTATGATTGTGCTACAATGGTTCGAACAGTTGTAACGTGTTTTGTATAATGTAGATGATAAAGATACTTTATACTGAAACCTACAGCAGAAAGATGGATAAAATTGTGGATTTGCTTATATATTAACATTGATGAATAGCGCAAATACGAGATGAAGGAGTAACGAATTGATAAGTGTATGGAATCTGTTGGAAAAAACGAAAGGTCAGGTAACCGAGTAATTCTCTATCCTTAAACTAATTGGAGATAGTTTGAACTTCTTTTCAATAAATTTTTTTAGTGCAAACACCCCCTCTGCTAGTGTTGCAAGAAGCATTCTAAGCTAGGCAACAACCTAGGCGAAAGCGGTGCCCAACCGCCTTGTTTTTTGATTAAGCAGTCCTAATGAGTGATTGGGAGTCTAAACGGCTGACTAAGTGGCCCAGACCACCTAGGCGGGTGGTTAAGTGGTCCTGCCCACTTTATTATTTAAGCTTATACCGATTAGCAGCCTAGACTTATTTAATTGTTTAAGTTTATAATGCTAAGTTTTGAATTATATAATCCGGTTAATGTGATAATGCTATGTACATACAATCTCAGTATCTTTTTTCATAATTTCTTGCCCTTTCGCTATTTTTGTTATATATAAATATATTATTTAATTAAAAATAGTAAATCGCTTAGGTGGTTCTTACAGTCCTACATACTGCATAGGTGGCTAGGCGCTAGGCAGTACTTGACCCTCCAGCATCGCCTAGTGCATTTGAAAGACTTTCTCTCTGCTCATCAATTAAAACCTCAAGAACACTCAAATTTCACTCAAAAAAACTCAAATAATTGTCTGTTTTAATTACAGAACTGTTGTTGTTTAGTTTAGAGTTTGAGTGTTTGGAGGGTTTTGGTTGATAAACAGAGGGGTTGTTTGTCCTAATAAATCACTCGAGGGTGTATGAGTTCTATACAAGATTAACTACATGCGTGTTTTGTGCAATTAATCCTAATTTTTAAAAATATAAATAAATACAGAGTTCAAGCGTAGTTAACATTTACAACTTATTATAATATATCTTAAGCTGTATCAATGAAATAGGCCAAGTCTAAATGCAAAATTTATTATAACTGCATTGCATTCATGGTCAACCTTGTTCATTTCTATGATTGATACGGTCAGATAAATTTCTGCCTAGCAAAATGAAACTGGATTTTTTAATCTTGCATTTTCTGTTTTATCTTTGCTGATGTTGCTGATTCATTTAATTCCATGTCCTTAAAATCATAGTTGTAACTATCTATACTAGTAATTTGCACGTGCGCCACACGTTTATGTATAGTATATTTATGGTTTGAATAAATATATGTGATTTAATTATTAAGGTATATAATAAAATTTTAGCCAAACTATCATTGTGCATAGCAAATTAATAGCTTAATTTGTTATGAAGAAAACTCTAGATGATGCTTTGGCTTCATCTTTTAGGTTTGGATTTTGAAATTGGGAGGGAAGTAGCCTTTCTCTTTTTTTTTATTTTATTTCTTAAAAGAAGTGCATAAATTTATTATATTGTTATGGATGACATGACACTCTATACTCGAGAATAGCTTGTGATATTTTTTCATCTTTTTTCTTCTTCTTGTTTTCCCATGAAATCTTAGGATATCTTAGCTACAAAATCAATTAGGATTCTTTATGAGGAGTTGCCATTATAATAGTAGAGACGGGAAATTCGTTAGTTGATATCGGTGTTCTATTCTTAGCGTTTTCACTTTTGACTGGAGTTTTCTTTTATCGTCGCAGGGATGTTTTTTCTGCTTGATCCTTGCTCTTGGATGGAGTTTAGCTGCCCGTGTCAGGTATGACATTGCTTAAGCAAAGTTTAAAATAAGCAAGGAACTTTTTTTTTGGTGGACATCTTGAATATTGTGTCTGATACTTTGATGTGATTGCTCTTCAGGAATAAAGCTATTAGGAAAATAAAGCGCAATATTGAAAGTGGGAACCATTTTGCATTTGTTTGTGATGATATTAATGACCTTGAGCACTCGGTCCATCTAAATTTACCGAGAGTGACGATAATCATGCCCTTAAGGGGCTATGGAGAACACAATTTGAAGAACTGGAAAACTCAGGTCGGTTTTGATATATTTTCATAGGCCTTCGGTACTGAACATTTCAACCTTATTTGCCTTTCATAAAAGGTTGACAAATGACTGCTCTTTTCTTCTCTGTGGACAAGCAAACTGTAATTTGTCTTTTATATTGAAATGCAGTTTCTGAGGAAAATGTACATGTCCCTTGTTAAATATACATCTTTTAATATGCACTTATGTACAACATTTTCCATATCTACCTAACGCTTGCAGATATAAGTGATCACCATTGGGTATAAAATGCTTGGTACATTTTCCTATTGTATTTAGCAGTTAACAGATGTTTTAATACAGATCACTTCTCTCTATGGAGGTCCTTTGGAGTTTCTTTTTATAGTTGAGAGCACCGGGGACCCAGCATATGCTGCTGTATCTAATCTGATTTCAGAGTTCAAGGTAGGATCTTATTTCCTTTTGTTGCTGAAAACATGCTAGGTTTGCCACAGGTTAAGTTTTAACCTGTTGCTTTCGAACTAGCAAGCTCCTTATTGTGAAATATAAAAATTTCTTGGTCCATGTGCATCTTAACATACGGGTTTCTTCGTATAACATAAAACTCTAAGCCAACCCGTATTTTGCATGTTTTTTCATCAGAATGATTTTTTCCGGTTGTCATAGATATATTGTCATAACTATTTAACATTGTTATTGGATATTTTCGTTGATCTTCCTGCAGAACATAAATATATAATAAACATTATAATTTTTCTGTTTTAGCATGTGGTGTGTATGCCATGCTATCACAGTTATGGCTTTTACCTGACATCTAGTTCAAATCAAGTTTAATCTATGACAACATAATAGATGGCCATGGTTAATTCTGAGAATCAATTGCTATTTCCTAAAATTACGGCTTTTGATCATTTCAGGACAGTGTTGATGCAATGATTATTGAAGCTGGGCTGTCCACAACATGCAGTCAAAAGATCCATAATCAGTTAGTTTGTGAAGTGTTCATATCTCTTATTTCTATTATCTGAGAATTGTTCTGAACCTCTTCTAAAGAAATATCTTGTTCCGTGGTTGTATATTCTTTGAATATCATCAATAGACCAGCTTATTTTGGTTTGTTGCTGTTATGAATATAATTAGCTATGATATTAGTTATGAATATAATGAGTTATTAGATTTGTTAAGATAGGAAAGGTGATCTACGACTCTTTCTATTTATTTGTGTGGACTCTTCATCCATCAAGTCAATAAAATGTTTTTATCTTTATTTTTTTCATGGTATGAGAGCCAATGGTTAGATCCGAACTCGACTCAACAATACTACCAAGTGTTATATTTTCCACGTGACAACCATACCGAAGAAAAAAGTGATGGTTGCACGTGAGGGGGCATGTTGAAAATTAAAAAAAAAGCCATATGATGGGACTTTAAAGATAGTCCCACATTAGAAACAACAAAAAAAACACATGGGTATAAAATATAAAATAGGTCACACTTCAACAAGATTTGATCTTCAATGCTCGAGTCTTATTGCTGGAGTTATTAAAAGTCCATGTGTAAAAGCCCATCACTCCAACTTTTCTCTTACTTTAAACTCTACTCCACTTTAAAAATAACTTTAACATGGTATCAGAGTTGATTGAAGAGAAGATTCTAAATTCTGGGTTCATTGCTGCTACAGAAAATAGTGCTGCTCGCTTTGTTGCTGTATCCTAAGCATCTTTTTTTTTATAAAAAATCAGTGAATTGATAAAAGCCTGAGGTGGGACCATATGCTATATGCTCACCTCCATGCTACTACCGTCCTTGCTCATCTTCGCTCCTCACGTTTTTTTATAATACTCTTTTAGATCGTTTGCTACTCTTCTACTTGCTTGTGGGTTCGACAACCGTTATTCTCACTCAGGATCTATTTTTTTCACCGTTTATCATGGATTCTGATTCGATCTCTACTCGCCGTAGGACATCGCGTGGTCGTCCCTCTATTACTGCTCGTGGTCGTGGTTCCCGTTCTCGTGGCCGTTGCTGTGTCCATTTTTATTGTTTTTATTTCGGCGGCACTAATCATCATGAAAACTGGTGTTGGAAAACGCATGGCTACCCTGTTGACACACTTACGGCTTGCCAGACATCCACACCAGTTACTATTGCCCGATCTTCTTCTTCGGCCAGTAATTTACCTTTATCCAGTACTGAGTGGGGCCAATTGCGTCTTCTCTTTTGTAGCTCCTGCCAACTTTTCTACTCCAATAGGTATATCGTTCCTTTCTCATTCTAGTTCGTGGGTCACTGATTCCGACGCCTTATATTACATGTCTCTTGATGGACCGTCTGATCTTGCCTTTGTCCTCACAAGCTTATTTCCATGACTGACGGTAATATCACACCTGTTTCTGGCTCTGTTGATTTATCACTTCATTTTTACACTGAAAAATGCTTTAATTGTACCATCTTTAAAACAAAATGTAATACTTAGTTCCTTTTGTACGCCAATATCTGTACTTAAATAAAGTGTTGTTTACAAAATTTGTTTATTTATATTTTTATTTATTTTATTTATTTTAAAACCCTAACCTATACTTTTACCCAAATAGTTTTCAACAAACCTAACCGAAAGCCCAAGTCCATCTTTAATCTCACTCCTTTTTCTTTCTAAATTTTTCTCGAGCCCAAGCCCAACAAGCCCAATGGTCCTTCACTTCTTTTTACATAACAGATACTCAAATTTCAAAATTCAAAATAAATATGTCCTAATTCTATCCAATCCATCTCTTTAACTCCCTAATTAAACCTAATTATTCTATATTAAATCCCCATTACACTCTCTCATAAATTTTCCTTTATTATATTTTAAAACCCAAGTTATTACTCTCTCTTCTTATAATTTCCAATTAACTATTTTACCCCACATTTTCGTTCTCTCTCTCTGTCATCACGCTCTCTCTCTCTCTCCATGTTCACTCTGTCTTCTCTCGATCTCTCTTCTCCCGCTCATCTTCCCTCTCCTTCTTCCCTGAACTCGAGCCCCTCTCCCGAGCACATCTCGCCAGCACCAACCGCCGCCGGCTGCCCCTCCATCACCTCTCCGCTCACCCCAGCACCGAAACACCACGACCGCCATCACCTCACACCCCAGAACGCCTATCCCTGCACACTCGAACCCACAGCCCCGACCTTGCCATCTTCTTACATCGTCACCGACAACCTCGTCGTCGCCTCCACGCCCTAACCACCTTCAACTCCTCTCTCCTCACCTAAACCCATCACCCTCTTTCTTTCCCTTCAACCCCGGCCGAACCCTCCGACCACCTTGACGAAGCACCTTCGCCCCCACACCCGACCATCGTGTCACACCAGTTCCGGCCACCGCAAGCACCCAGCCTCCCCTACCTCCTCCGAGCATTTCGCTAGCCACCCGATGAAGCCGCAGCAGCCAACACCCCAATCGCCGCCGTCGAAGGTCGCCGGCCACCTCCTTCCCCGAGCACCCTCACCTGCACACACCTTCGCCAGAGCTCGCCTCGCTATCATTCCCGAGCAAGAACTCCACCGAAAACCCATCACCCCGACCTCCTGCGCCCGTCGACCACCTTGCCGGAACTTCGTTGTCGCCACCTCGCCGTCGTCGACTCCGCCTCTACCTCCTCATCTCCCTCTCCCCAACACCAGCGCACACAAGCCGCCACTGCCGAGCTCGAAGCCGCACCAAGCTCGAATCGAGGCCAAACTTCTACGTTGTCGTGCCTAGTCCGTGTCTGCAACGTGCCGTACCGTTCATCACCGTCCGCTGCTGTCATATCACCGATCGTCGTTGTCAGGCAAGTTTAAATACTTGCTTCATGCTATTATATTTTCATTTCGATTGTGATTCATTATTATTATAAATGTTCGATTCAAACCATAATCTGAAAATTTCCTTAAAATGACGGAAATTAAACGTAACAGTTGGCCCGAGTGATAACGAATACTGTGTTAAGATTTAGCTTGAAAATATGGATTTTAACAATGTAAAATGACATCCCAATTGGTTACGTCAAATCTGAAAATCACCGTACCCATCATGTCGTAAAATTTGTAGTTAATTAAATATAAATCTAATCATGGTATTCCAGGGCTCGTATCGAACCTAACTATATAACCTATAACCCTATGTAATTAGTTATTGAATATTCCAAATTCATGACACTGAAAAATGAAGAGGAACGCAACTCTGGACTGCAGTTCGGGACAGCGTTCGTTTTGAATACCTGGTCTTGGGAACACCTGTACACCCCTTAAACTGAAAATGCGCGGAGCCCCATATGGTCGCGTAGATAATTTAGTCAGCTAACATATGAATCTAGTCCCGTGTCGTTTCACCTTCGTTTGATATTTAATTCGTATTTTAGAATACCGTTGTGTCCTGCAGTTTTCTGCAGTAACAGTTTGTACACATTGATATTAAATTGAACATATCTTCCCGTATACAGCGGATATCATCGATCTGTCTGATACATTGGAAACCTAACTGTTAAATCTAAATATTATCGAACTGTAGCATTGCCTAATTATGCTCCGAACTGGGAGTAAAACGTGTTACGAAAAGAACTTCCCGTTCAGGCATTTGATTCCCAGTAGTGAACACTTAAAATGAAATGGCCATAATTAGCGAACGTGAAACCCAATTGATGCGAAACCAATTTTGATGGATTGATAATTAAACATACTGCTTACCCCTTTTACATTGTTTCGCTAAATTCTACACGTATGATTTATAGTAAATTTTACAAGTAGTATGACACTGGCTATTATGTTTCATTCGTATTATAATTAATTGCATCTTCATCATATCATGTAGCGGTTATATCCTCATTGAATGGTGGTCACATACATTGATAACCTAGTGATCGTATACATTACCCAGTGATAGATATTAGTGTTTGGATTGTGGCAAGTACGTTAGTGTATAAGTGTGATTGAGTAAGTGAAGTGACACGTATTTGTACACAATCAGCGGATCCAGTTAATTTATTGCATTGTCGACGCCTATGGGGCATATGTAAGTGTAACTATAACTGGTATGTGACGGTTATGGAAGCACTTATATTAGTGTCTTAGGTAAGGCGTCAAACGATATCCATTTATCTCGGGTACCAGTCGAGATATGCCTGATGGAGATCCTGTCTCCAGTTCTCACGTAGACTTGTCATGGACCGACTAGTATTTGGGTTTATGGTCGGTATTTGATGTAGACCACGGGGTGTGGGGTAGTTTGAATGTGAGTTCAACGGAATCTCGTGAGTCCCATTGTCGGCATATACAGCGATTCTAGGAGTCATATGGGTGATATTACTGATTATTAGCGAGCGTTTCGGGCCCGTGTTCCCTTGCCTCTGGGGCCCTACCCTTGGGTTGGGGATATTCCTGCATGGTTGACTCTCACTTGAACTGACGATAGGTTTAGCGACCTGGACAGTGAGACTTAGAGACTGATAAGGTTAGTGACATGTACATGCATTGATACTGATTTGATATACCTGCTTATTGTTTACCTGCACTGTTATCATGCTCATGTCATCACTCCATGCTTATTGTTTCATATTCATCATTATTGCACGTGTTCACATTTGTATTTATATATATTGCTATTGTGTCGTTCTGACGACCTGAGTATGCATGTTCAGAGTGAGAAGTGGACTTAGCTCGGATCATCACCTGACGTACCTCAAGGATATGGCGGACATCTAGATCAGCGACGTCAGCGCTATCTTTCCTTTGACTCCATCTGGTTAGTTTTATATCTGTTTTGATTTAGTGACTGCATTTCTTATTACCTGTACATTGATTACTGATTACCACGTAAAGCTAGAAGCCGAAGTGTGACTACGGCATGATATTTCTTTGACCGTAGGAGCATGGCCGGCCTTGTCACCCCTCGTATTCCGTATTTTGGGAAGTGGAGCGTGACATGGTTTTGTTGGTATCAGGGCCAGGTTTGCTATGATTGGGATTGCAGTTTCCGAGTAGGGCTTGACAATTTAAGCCACCCTTTCGGTTTAGATTGTAAACTTGTTATCCTTGACCTTGATTCATATAGTGTGTTCTGCTACATATTTTGATTCATCCGCTAGAGTTTTGAGAAACTTGGTAGAGTTATGTGGTTGTAATTATGAACTGCAGTATAGTTACAATACTGTACTCTGTTTGAGTGACTGGGGGTTCTACCTTTGTTTCTATCATCGATTGAATATTACTTTACCGCATAATCTTGTTTTGATCGGCAAATCTCTATCTCCGTTTATATTTTATACCGTTCCCGAGTTTTCAAATCTATTTTACATTTTCATCTTTATACTTTTCCTATTGATCCTACACCTGCTTACGTTTCTTATCGGACTTGTTGCTTTCTCATGTCTTCGTTTCTTCAAAGTTATCATATCGTGTTGCATACCTTTAAGTTTCTATCTGAGTCGCACAGCGGATGCTAAAACTTGACTTCCAACAACTCCCCGTCCTCCTCCACTATCCAGAGTCAGACCATCGAGATTTTTGGTGTACTGCAAGGTTTGATGGAAGCCCAGGAGCGAACGAACGATCTCTTAGCTAAAGGACTAAGAAGGCGAATGGCTCAAGCCCCCAATCGTAAGGGAATTCCTGTTAAACAAAGAAGAGGTGTGCAGATGAAGTGCTCATTTGTCACTAGGCAACCGAAGCAGCGGAGAGCCCAACGTTGTGGTTATTGCAAGAGGCAAGGACACTTTCGGAGGGACTGTCGCCAGGCCAAAGGGCAGTGCTTGATTTGTGGATCCGACGAACATCTGGTCAATGGTTGCCCTAGAAGGAAGGAGCTGCAAGGTGGAGATTCGGCAACGCCCTCCAAATCTGATTGAGGGACTTGGTTGTTTTCGTACTTAAATTTCGAGGATGGCACGGACCCAGTACAAGATTCAGACTTGCCTTACGAGACTGCAGAGATTAAATACCGACGCGGAGTTATCACCTTCCCTGTTTTCAAAAAAAAGGATATTGTTACTCTATTTAGTAGCCCTTTTCTTTCGTTTAAAATCTTGTATCCGTTGAACTTCTTAGTTTGAATACAATAAAGTTGTGAATTATGACTGCCTATTTTTGTTTGGCTTACTATATTTAGGCTATAAGCTTAGTCGACATCATGGATCACCACCGCACCCCCTGACTCTCTTTTCGATTTAGTTGTATCTTGCCGCTGCCCCCGTCTAAAATTGTCAAACTCACACTCTTTCTAAATTATATCCCCCCTGATTTTGAATCTGATTTCATCCTTTATCTTTATATCATTCTGGACAGCCCAATTCCTCACTTTTCTCCCATTCGGGTGCTTGCTCACGGAGTCGATCTTCAATATATATACCGCAATCCATTCTCCATCTAGTTTATTGCACCATACCAGTGTTATTTTTCCGTTGATATAATTATAATAAGTACGTTTATTATTTTAAAATTTTAGAGTTTTGCCTATTTATAATAAGATAGATTTCCATTATGTGTTAATAAGTATTTTTAGTTACTTTCCCGAATTTCTTTACTATTTCTGAGTGTTAGAATCGTTTTGATTTACATTATATATTTTATTGTCTAGAGAATTTTCCATACTAATGCTTTTGTTGTTTTCGTTGCTATCTCGCTTATTCTTCGTTTTATCTTTCGACACTTTTACCTTATGCGTATTCTGAAGTTATTTTATACTTGTTTAAATTGTAATCTCACCAAAGTAGTTTTGATTCTTAAGGCCTATGAGCTGATCCCTCACAATTGTTTATTATTGTTTTTCCGTGTGTTGTATATGTGTAGTTTATCATTATAAATGGTTATGCCCTGTGCTTACTTATGATTATTATTTTAGCTGTGCTATTTCTCATATATACGTATATATATATATAATTATGATTTTTATCTAGCTGCTTTTACGTAAATCACTATATAGTAGTATTTGATTTTGTGGCTTTTCGCATATTATTTTATAGCTTATCGTTTATTTTAATTTCGAGGACGAAATTTTTGTAAGGATGGTATGATGTAATACCCAGTCCTTTTTGTACGCCAATATCTGTATTTAAATAAAGTGTTGTTTACAAAATTTGTTTATTTATATTTATATTTATTTTATTAATTTTAAAACCCTAACCTATACTTTTACCCAAATAGTTTTCAACAAACCTAACCGAAAGCCCAAGTCCATCTTTAATCTCACTCCTTTTTTTTCTAAATTTTTCTTGAGCCCAAGCCCAACAAGCCCAATGGTCCTTCACTTCTTTTAACCTAACAGATACTCAAATTTCAAAATTCAAAATAAATATATCCTAATCCTATCCAATCTATCTCTTTAACTCCCTAATTAAACCTAATCATTTTATATTAAATCCCCATTACACTCTTTCATAAATTTTCTTTAATTATATTTTAAAACCCAAGTTATTACTCTCTCTCTCTTCTTATACTTTCCAATTAATTATTTTACCCCACATTTTCGTTCTCTCTCTCATCACGCTCTCTCTCTCCTCCTTGTTCACGCTCTCTCTCCTCTCGATCTCTCTCTTCTCCTGCTCATTTTCCCTCTCCTCCTTCCCCGAACTCGAGCCCCTCCCCCGAGCACATCTCGCCAGCACCAACCGCAGCCGGCTGCCCCTCCATCGCCTCCCCGCTCACCTCCCTCTCCTCCGCCGCATCCCCGACGACGAACCCCAGCACCGAGAAACACCACGACCGCCATCACCCCACACCCCAGAACGCCTATCCCTGCACACTCGAACCCACAGCCCCGACCTCGCCATCTTCCATCGTCGCCGACGACCTCGTCGTCGCCTCCACGCCTTAACCACCTTCAACTCCTCTCTCCTCACCTAAAACCATCACCCTCTTTCTCTCCCTTCAACCTCGGTCGAACCCTCGGACCACCTCGACGAAGCACCTTCGTCCCCACACCCGACCACCGTGTCACACCAGTTCCGGCCACCGCAAGCACTCAGCCTCCCCTACCTCCCCCGAGCATTTCGCTAACCACTCGACGAAGCCGCAGCAGCCAACACCCCAATCGCCGCCGTCGAAGGTCGCCGACCACCTCCTTCCCCGAGCACCCTCCTCTGTACACACCCTCGTCAGAGCTCGCCTCGCCATCATTCCCGAGCAAGAACTCCACCGAAAACCCATCACCCCGACCTCCTGCGCCCGTTGACCACCTTGCCGGAACTTCGCTGCCGCCACCTCGCCGTCGTCGACTCCGCCTCCACCTCCTTGTCTTCCTCTCCCCAACACCAACGCACACAAGCCGCCACTGTCGAGCTCGAAGCCGCACCAAGCTCGAACCGAGGCCAAACTTCTGCGTTGCCGTGTCGTGCCTAGTCCGTGTCTGCAATGTGCCGTACCGTTCATCACCGTCTGCTGCTGTCATATCACCGATTGTCGTCGTCAGGCAAGTTTAAGTACTTTCTTCATGCAATTATATTTTCATTTCGATTGCGATTCATTATTATTATAAGTGTTCGATGCAAACCATAATCTGAAAATTCCCTTAAAATGACGGAAATTAAACTTAACGGTTGGCCCGAGTGATAACGAATACTGTGTTAAGATTTGGCTTGAAAATACGGATTTTAACAATGTAAAATGGCATCCCAATTGGTTACGTCAAATCTGAAAATCACCGTACCCATCATGTCGTAAAATTTGTAGTTAATTAAATATAAATCTAATTATAGTATTCCAGGGCTCGTATCGAACCTAACTATATAACCTATAACCCTATGTAATTAGTTATTGAATATTACAAATTCATGGCACTGAAAAATGAAGAGGAACGCGACTCTGGACTGCAGTCCGGGGCAGCGTTCGTTTTGAATACCTGGCCATGGGAACACCTGTACACCCTTCCTTAAACTGAAAATGCGCGGAGCCCCCTATGGTCGCGTAGATAATTTAGTCAGCTAACATCTGAATCTGGTCCCGTGTCTTTAATTCGTATTTTAGAATACCGTTGTGTCCTGCGGTTTTCTGCAGTGACAGTTTGTACACATTGTTATTAAACTGAACATATCTTCCCGTATACAGCGGATATCATCGATCCGTTTGATACGTTGGAAACCTAAATATTATCCAACTGTACCGTCGCCTAATTATGCTCCTAACTGGGAGTAAAACGTGTTACGAAAAGGACTTCCCGTTCAGGAATTGGATTCCCAGCAGTGAACACTTAAAATGAAATGGCCATAACTAGCGAACCTGAAACCCGATTGACGCGAAACCAATTTTGATGGATAGATAATTAAACATACTGCTTACCCCTTTTATATCGTTTCGCTAAATTCTGCACGTATGATTTATAGTAAATTTTACAAGTAGTATGACACTGGCTATTATGTTTCATTCGTATTATAATTAATTGCATCTTCATCATATCATGTAGCGGTTATATCCTCATTGAATGGTGGTCACATACATTGATAACTTAGTGATCGTGTACATTACCCAGTGATAGATATTAGTGCTTGGATTGTGTAATGACCCCAAAATCTTTATACATTTGTATTATCCCTCTTCAAAAATATACCGTATTTATTTGTACTTGGTATTTTCCTCTTTCTATTAAATTTATTATTATTTTATTCCTCAATCTATTATGTATTTTTTTTTCTAGGTACAATTTCTTTTTCTTATATTTAAGTTTTTAACTTCTCATTCTTATTTTTTCCTTTCATAAATATTTAACCCAAATCCATTATTCTTATTCTCCATAGCCCATCTAAAAAGCCCATTTTCTTTTTAAGCAACATCATATATTTAATTCTAATTAAATATATGCATGAACAACCTTATAGCTCATTGGTTAAGTCCTTGCATTATTATTCCATAAGTCGCATGTTCAAATCCCCATTCTTGCAATTATTTTTTATCATTTTTTATTCTTCTCATAACCTACAAATGAGACCTTTCATTTCCAAAATGAATGGTGACTTTTCATTTCTCTTTTAATTCTCATGTTAAATGCATATATTATTATTCACCATTACAACATCTTTATTTGTCCTCCTCCATCTTTTCCTTCCTCATATTTTTGTATCTCTCACTTCTTCCTTTTCACCAAGATGACAAGAAGAAGAACATGAAGAAGTCTTCAAGAAGGTCTCGCTAGTAACGCGAGGCTATCGGCGGATAGACAAGCCCGGTGACAATACCGGCTTGTGCATGTAAGTCCCTTCTCTTTCCTTCCCCCCATCTTTTTTTTTCCTCTTGTCATGCATCGTGAACCCCTTATTCTTTTCATATCATAATCCATAAGAGAAGATACACATAAACATATACATATACATATACATAAGTTTAGATATATATGATTCTATATGGTTTAATAATATCTTATTATCTCTTGTTCAAATTAAAGTATTTTTAATTCTTTCTTCATGATTATGAATGTTTATTACAAGTTGTGAGAACATAGATTTCAATCCATAATATGTCTACGATATCTCATGGAATCGGTTTGGTTATTAAAAGAAAGGATAAAGCTTGCATAAAAATACTAGTTAATCTTTTTGCCGATTTTAGTATACACATCAATACCTTTAGGTTTAAAATAATTTTTAGACATTAATTTTTACTTCTGAAAATTTCATGGAATTTACATATGATAGATTATATTATTTTATACATGCTGTAAAAATTTTAGATCGATCCGCATAACGGTTTGTGAATTACATCGTATTTATTCACTGATCGTAAAACAGAAAACTGCAGCTATCGGTCAATTTCTAGGACACATAACTTGGTATACCGGTATCCAAATTGAGAAAACTCAGATGTTTTTGATATCTACATCGAATGATCTAGATTTTCTTAGTTTTATAGTTTTACTAAAAACCCATCTAAGATAAAGAAAACTGTGTTACAATATTAAGTGACGGATCTGGACAGAATCTGTTCCGATTCGCACACTGTTTTTAAATTGGACATAACTCGAACACCCGATGTCCGTTTGTGACAAAATTTAGATGTGTAGATGCACCATTGATAGAACTATAATTTTCTGTAAATTATATTACTTAGGAATGCATGAAACAACCTGATATAGGCTTTGCAATAGAATATATAGTTGCTGTCCAGAAATCTGAATTTCTGTTTTAAATACTGATATTAAAATGATCATAACTAGAGCTTCAGAAATCCAAATCTTATGAATCTTGGTGTTTTGGATAAGTACATCGAAATACCTACAATTTTATAATAAGCTTCATAACCTGAAACCCGATAGAAATTAACTCAAACTGCATTTTAACAATATGTGACGGTGCCGAATAGATTCTGATCTATTTTGCGCGACGATACGAAAATATATATATCTCTCAAACCGGTAGTCGTATTTAGGTGAAACTGGAACTCACGTATACAAAACACTTAGAACCATATTTTTATTTATGTTATGCATTCGTTTGACTTGATTAATTAGTCGTACATAATATTTCTTTACAGCATTGTTTATGGTAGTTACTCGAATAATATACTTGACTCATTTCATGTTATTCGAACATGTATACATATTTATCTTGATCATTAAATTATTGTATGTACATAAAGACGATAATTAAATACTTAAGTTGTATTTTGAAAAATATACAATAGTATTTTTACAATAAACCCCCTCAAGTTTTATAAATTACAATAAGGCCCCTAACAAATAAAGAACTTCAAATTATCTTCTCTAGTCTGACTCGGGTTAGAGTCTGACTATTTCTGACTTGAATATAATTCAAGTCAATCTATATTCTTTATATTTCAACTCAAGATGAATACATGAATTCCAGAATCCAGTTAACAATCTATATAACTTGACTGAACCGAACCATGGATATTCCTTTTACATGATTCCCAGTATTCCATTTACATGACTCTATGGTTATAGCCGTTTCCTGATATCATGGTTTCGGTCAGTCAGTTAATCACTCATACAATCAACACAATTTTACAAGATAACAATACAAACAAGACATCGCGGGGTTTAAGGGGTAGACTGGTACGGAATATGTTAAAGGTGGCACGAGGTGGTCACTTAAGAAGTAATTACATCCATGCCGTTGTTCCGTGGTATTATCGACGGAGCCTTGTACTACAGGTTACCAAAGTCCCCGGTGTAAGTGGGACTCCCCTCGTATACACTGGCATCTTCTGTACCAGGCTACAAACAACAGCGTTAATACAACATTACAATATTATAATACAACATTAAAAGCTACACTCTCCCTCTCTTACTCTCTGTCTATTTCTCTCTTATCTTTGGGACTTACCGAGCGACCTGTTCGCTGACGACATTCTATTTCTCTCTTCTTTGAATGTCGTCAGGTGCGTTGGACCAAGTTGAGACCGAGCCTACAAGTGAAGATTTGGAGGAATTCCAGGAAGACTCAGAGCTCTAGACTTTGTACTTGTTCTTCTCAGTATTTCCTGTATTTATTATGCCATTGTTTAGGCATTGCTTTCTTTTTTCATTCCAGTTGTATTTCCATTTCATGCATTGTATAAAGAATGTTATTAATAAAAGTTGCTGTTATTTCAATTTCATTTGTCTCTTGTGATTATTTTATATTGCTTAGTTACGCTTAGCGTATGTACTTTTGAGTACATACGTAGCGGGCCTCGTCACGTCCACTTCGCCGTACACTGGGAAGCGGGGCGTGACAGATTGTGGCAAGTACATTAGTGTATAAATGTGATTGAATAAGTGAAGTGACACGTACTTGTACACAATCAGCGGACCTAGTTAATTTATTGTATTGTCGACGCCTATGGGGCATATGTAAGTGTAACTATAACTGGTATGGAACGGTTTTGAAAGCACTTATATTAGTGTCATAGGTAAGGCGTCAAACGCTGTCCATTAATCTTGGGTACCAGTCGAGACATGCCTGATGGAGATCCTGTCTCCAGTTCTCGTATAGACTTGTCATGGATCGACTAGTATTTGGGTTTATGGTCGGTATTTGATGTAGTCCACGGAGTGTGGGGTGGTTTGAGTGCGAGTTCAACGGAATCTCGGGAGTCCCATTGCCGGCATATACAGTGATTCTGGGAGTCATATGGGTGATATTATTGATTATTAGCGAGCGTTTCGGGCCCGTGTTTCCTTGCCTTTGTGGCCCTACCCTTGGGTTGGGGATGCTCCTGCGTGGTTGACTCTCACACTTAAACCGACGATAGGTTTAGCGACCCGGACAGTGAGACTTAGAGACTGATAGGGTTAGTGACATGTACATGCATTGATACTAATTTGATATACCTGCTTACTGTTTACCTGTATTGGTTACTTCATACTCATGTCATCACTCCATGCTTACTGTTTTATATACATCATTATTGCACGTGTTCACATTTGTATTTATATATATTGCTATTGTGTCGTTCTGACGATATGAGTATGCATGCTCAGAATGAGAAGTGGACTTAGCTCGAATCAACACCTGACGTACCTCGAGGATATGGCGGACATCTAGATCAGCGACGTCAGAGCTATCTTTCTTTTGACTCCATCTGGTTAGTTTTATATCTGTTTTGATTTTGTGACTGCATTTCTCATTACATGTGCATTGATTACTGATTACCACGTAAAGCTAGAAACCGAAGTGTGACTACAGCATGATATTTCCTTGACCGTAGGAGTGTGGCTGGCCTTGTCATCCCTCGTATTCCGTATTTTGGGAAGCGGGGCGTGACACAAAACCTGCTTTCTATTTGTCAACTTACAAATGATTCGAACTGCGCTGTAACTTTTTATCCATCTCACTTCGTGATACATGATCTTCTGACGAAGCAGCGGATTGGTGGGAGGTCATAAATAGAACGGACTGTACTACGTTGATTATCTTTCTAGTACATCTGCAGTTGTTTCTACTATCTATTTGTATCGGAGACTTGATCATCCTCCTCTTTCTTCTTTATGAACTATGCTGCCGTTTATTAATTTATTAGAGTTCAATTGTGAATCTTGTATTCTTGGTAAATATCGTCGCTCCTCTTTTCTGCCAGTTAATAAAAGACATGATTTGCCTTTTGCGTTAGTTCATTTCGATATTTGAAGTCTTTTTAAATTTCCTAATGTGTTTGGTTATAGATATTTTGTGACTTTTATCGATGATCATTCACGTATGACTTGGTTGTATCTTCTGCGTAATAGGTCTGAACTTCTGTCTACCTTTAAAATCTTTATAGCTGAAATTACTAATAAATTTGGTGTTCCGTTAGAGGTTTTTCATTCAGATAATACTAAGGAGTATATTGGCATGAAGTTTACTGCATTTTGTCAGACCCATGGTATATTGCATCATACTTCCTATTCTTATAATTCTCAGCAAAACGAGATTGCCGAACAGAAGAACCGACATTTGCTTGAAATAGCCTGTTCTCTTATTTTGCATATGCATGTTTCTAAACGATTGTGGAATTTTACGGTCTTAGCTGCCTGGTTTTATATCAATCGTATGCCTTCTTCGGTTCTAGGCAACCAGTCCCCTTTCTCTATTTTGTTTTCACAGGGTAATCATTTTCCTTTTCCTCTTAAGGTGTTTGGTTGTTTATACTGTCCTCATCTTCTAGATCCTCATATGGACAAGCTTGACCCTTTGAGATATCCGTATGGTATTTATAGGATACTCACTATCCCAAAAAAGGTATGCTTGTTTTGATCCTGCCACATCTAAAGTTTGTACTTGTGATGTGACTTTCTTAGAAAATCAAGCATATTTTTCACCACCTGTTAAGGACCCTGCTCCTATTATTCATATTTCTCACCCACCTTCCTCATAACTTGATTCGTTTGTTCAACCTGTGAGTCCTAGTTTTCAACATGTAGCCCCTTATCTATAGGTGTATCACCGTCGTAAGAATGTTGTCCCACCTCCTTCCATCAATGCTTCTTCCAATGATTCTTCTATAGGTACATCTATACAGTCCACTGATCCTGATTTTCCACTGTCGTTGCTTTCTGAAGATCTCTCTCAATCTATTGCCTTACGCAAGGGTAAGTGTTCATGTACCACTGCACATTTGATTTCTAACTTTGTTTGCTATCATAGACTGACACCATCTGCTCGTCAGTTTGTTTCTTTCTTGCCTGCCATCACTCTTTTTTCCTCTGTTCAGAAAGCTCTTCAGCACCCAGGTTGGCATGCAGCTATGTCAGAGAAGATTGCCGCACTACGCCCTAATCAAACTTGGAAATTAGTAACTCCGTTTTCAGATAAGAAAGTTATCGGCTGTCGATGGGTCTTTACTATCAATCATAATCCCGATCGGATAATTGACCATTCCAAAGCTCGTTTAGCGGCCAAAGGATTTACTCAGCAGTATGATTTGGATTATGTTGAAATTTTTTCGCCAGTTGCCAAATTGACCTTGGTTGGTATTCTTATATCTTTGGTTGTTTCTAAGGAATGGCCACATCAGCTTGATATGAAGAATGTGTTTCTTAATGGTGATATTTCAGAGACTATTTATATGCAGCGACCTATTGGTTTTGAGCGACCGGAGGAGACTATGTTCTATCTTCTACATAAATCATTATATGGATTGAAGCAGTCACCGCTTGCCTGATTTAAAAAGTTTAGTACAGTTATACGATAGATTGGTTTCAAACGCAGTCGCGCCGACACATCTCTCTTTACACATAGTCGTCCTCAGGGCAGGGTAATCGTGTTGGTGTATGTCGATGATATTATCATTACTAGAGATGATTTTGCTGCGATTTCCAAAGTGAAAGAACATTTGGCTTCATACTTTCATACCAAAGACCTTGGGCCACTTGGATATTTCATTGGAATTGAAGTATCACGGAATTCTTGTAGATTACAGCTCTCTCAGTGCAAGTATTCACTTGATCGTCTATCTAAGACAGAATTTCTGGGATGTAAACCAGCAAACACTCCTATGGATTGCTCAGTCAAGCTATCTTGATTGAGCTCTCCCTCGGACCCTCCACTACCTGACCCAGGACGATATTGACGTCTAGTTGAGAGGCTTATTTACCTCATTATCACTCGTCATGACATTGCCTTTGCCGTTAGCACAGTGAGTCCGTATATGCAGAATCTTTTGACTTCTCATCTTAGCAATTGAGTATATTCTCAGATATATCAAAGGTTCTATGATAAAGCGTTCTTTACAAACCATCATCTACGTTGTTGCTCACAGGTTTTACGGATGCTGACTTTGCTGGATCCATTGATATCGTCGTTCCACGAGCGGCTATTGTGTTATATGAAGGAGTAATAAGCAAAATGTAGTTGCTCGTTCTTCTGCATAGTCTGAGTATAAATCTATAGCGCATACAGTTGTTGAGTTGTTATGGCTTATCTCCCTTGTGACAGATCTTGGGATTTCTTCTCTTCCGACTATACTCTTCTGTGATAACAAGGCCGTGATCCATATTGCTGAGAATCCAATTTTTCATGAGCGTACCAAGTATATCGAAATAGATTGCCACTTCATTCGTGACAAGATGACAGATAAGGTGGTTGCACTCGAACATATTTCCTCTTTGACTCAATTAACAGATATCCTTACCAAATCTTTTTCTCGATCGGTTTTCGCTCGTCTTCTGTCCAAGTTTGGCATGATTGGTATCTACGCTCCGGCTTGCGGGGAGTGTTATGAATATAATTAGTTATGATATTAGTTATGAATATAATTAGTTATTAGGTTTGTTAAGATAGGAGAGGTGATCTATGACTCTCTCTCTCTCTCTCTCTCTCTCTCTATATATATATATATATATATATATATATATATATATATTTGTGTGGACTCTTGATTTATCAAGTCAATAAAATATTTTTTCCCTTTATTCTTTTTAGTTGCTAAGAATGTTGCTCAAATCTGGCACAAGGCATTCTTCAATATATATAATTCAAGAGAAATAAGAATGGTAACATCTGCCAATATTTTTTCAACCCATTATGTAATTGTTACAGGATCTATTAGAAGAACCAAAAGCCATTTGCTATATGAAAAAGGTTTAGTTGCTGTTGCCTTTTGTTTTCTGTCTCCAAAAAATATGATTGATTTAGGGCCTCATTGGTTTCAAGGCAGTGTAATAATAATAATAAATACAGAACAAAAATCTTTTCTATATGGGAAAGAACATAGTTTTGTATTCATCTGTACAGGGAATCCTTCAATTTCCTTGTTATCAAGCCTAGTCGAAAAGGATGAGAAGTTTACTTCTCTCTTGGATGGTAGGAAAGTAGGATTTCTGTTACCACATTTATCGTATGAAAATATCAAACTACTGTTCTCACTCTGGTGCCTCTAGGCAGCAAGAAAAGCTTCTATCTCTCTTCAATCTTGATAAACAATCCAAAGGCCTGGGAACCAATTTCTTCAGATTGTAGACTTTCTATTTGACCGGTGATGGAGATATAAAATTTTCTATCCTCTTACCTTCTGACCAAATGGACCTTTGTAGACTTCTTAACAAACACAATTATTATTGTGCATAGTTCCGGTTATGTTCCTTTTAATGTTTATTTGGTTCGTGTGAAATCATTAAAATTGGTATGCGCTCCTTGGAAAACTAAAGCACTTCATCCACATATATCTTCTTGTAGCATACTGGTTCGCAGCAAGTATTGCATGCTTAATTGTGTTATTTGAGTTTGTACTTCTTTTTTGTTATGCTTGTATTATTATCATGCCATAGTCATTAAGGAGTGTGTTGTAGATTGCGTGATCAACATTGCAATACAAACCAAGTTATTTGCTTTAAACGACTCTCGTTTCATTGACGTATTAGGTTGTTGTGCATATTCATCTCCTTCTACCATGTTCCATGATTGTGTTTATGTGACACATGGTCAAGGTTTTAAATACCGGAATCGTATCGAACGGTTGTTTTCTATACCAGATAGCGGTATGAGATAATATATGGCATGGCATATGGCTGATACTAGTTACGTATCGGACATTCATACCGGATGTCAATATCGGAAATTTCACCATACATATTGGACATATTGGTCTACTTTATAACCGAACCAAACATTATACATATTTATTTTAATAAATTTCATAAATATAAAATTTATAAGAAAATCTTAAGATGGGAATATGGGATCAGGTATAAATATGTTATTTTGTGTCTTTGGATTCTAAATAGGTTTCGGGTACGGGTTTGAAACCCAAAAGAATATAAACCAAGATCATTTTATCAAATAAACATAATATCGGCAATATTTAAACCGATACGATATATCGGTAATATCGGCCGATATTAGGTTAAAACGATGAACCTCCTTATCGATATAAAATTTATCGGTGCATGTCCGATATCTATCAGCCGTTACAAACGATATTTGTTTCACTGCACATGGTTAATCTGTCGCCCCTTTCATTGAACGCGATGCTGTGCTATTTAAAAACACATCAAGCATATTGGTGTATGACCTTATGTAACAAATACAGATTGGAGTTGAGAAGATGCATAAAGACAGCAAGTATGTTTTGTTCTTGGATGATGATATTAGGCTACATCCTGGGTCAATTGGGGCCCTAACAACAGAAATGGAAAAAAAATCCTGAGGTTTGCATCAAACTTTTCCCTTTTTCGTCTGTGCCTCTGTGTTGCTTTAATCTCACCATTTCCTTTCTCTGATTTATTTTGTAGTAAGAGTGAACATTACTATATATTTGGGTTTTGCAAAACATATTTTATACCTGTTTAGTTTCTTTGTTGTGACGCAGATATTCATTCAAACTGGATACCTACTGGACTTACCTTCTGGAAGCTTGGGGAGCTACTGTATTTATGAATATCATATGGTATGGAATATGGAATGCATCAACATTACCAAAGATCTTTCCCTTGTCTTGTAAAAAAATTAATTTTTTTACAAGACTTAACTTGGAGATGTTGCATTGGTTTTTATCTCTTGTAAGCCGGCGTTTCCGGTCTTCCATATTGATTAATAACCATAAGATGCACTTTTGGCTCTAGTCCACCTTTTCTTTTGCAAACATTTTTCTCACAGATATTGTTGAACTCCAGATTTATAATGTTTCACTTGTCTCGTTTGGACATAATTGTACCCAATGGTCATTTATGCTGATCCTACACCTATTGGGTGAAACCCACCTTCTTTTTTTTAAAAATAAAATAAAATAAAATATTCTAAGGTAGGACCCATGTGGACCTGCCCCGTCCCCTAAATATGGTTGAACTTCTTACCCCTTGTTAATCCATGTCTTCAACTGCTGACATTGTCACCGTTCCCATCCCCTATCAACTGTGCCATCTCATAAGGATACCCAACCTACTTGTTACCTTACACTAGTACATGTTCAGATGTTCTCATTGATTCCTGGATAACACATAATGACTAATATCATATCTCTATAACAAATAACAAATACGAATTGCTAGTTGTTTGCAGAGAACTGGTTGGGTCAATACAGATTGGATTAAGTAGATTTGGCCCAACACAAGGGCAGATCTAAATTGAAACCAGAGTTGGCATGCAATAGGTTTGTCAGGAAATATGCATACCCATATTTTTCCACCATGACGCGCATATCATGTTGCTCTTCGCCCTGCTTCTATTTGTCTAGTTGATCCAAGAGGGTGTTCAAGCGTTGTGGTTTGCTGGATGGGGAATGGTCTCACCATAAGTGCTCCGAATGGACTTTCGTTTTGTAAGCTACATTATCCTGTTGGATTAACTAAGAAGGTATGGCAAAGCTAAAAAAACTGAAACTAAGAAGGCTCCATTAATTGTGTAACTCACTCTTATTGTTTTGAAATAATTATAGTTAGTCCATTAATTATATCTATAATTAATTATCTAAAATGAAAGAGTCAGTTAGATTTGGAGGGTGAGAGAGAGGGAAGAGAGAGGAGATATTTTGGGGAAAGATTTGGGATTAGCCCTAATCTCCTCTTTATATAGATAATGCCATTTTACATAAGCATCCCTCCTTTGTAACTAATTACATTTATCTACATTTTCTGGAAGATTATACAATATCATAGTTATTTCTAACAGTGTCAAAGAAGGTAATTAATCAATGATCCTTATGAAATAAATAATTATAATATTAAATTATTTTAGTAAAGTACTTAATTAATGTCCAAATAATTAATAGTTATATCTAATGATTTATAACATATTGATTTACTTTGACAGTTGGACCGCATAAAGATTTCTTAGATTTATCTTGACAACATAAAGATGTTAGAAGTAGGAAATAATTAAGATTCGTTCATTTAAACAATCAAAATTAGTTATACAATTTACAATAATACGTTTGCTTTGACAACATAGAAATATATGAAATAGAAAATAGTAAAGACTTATTCATTAAAACTATTACGACTACTTATACAATTTACAATATTTTTGTTAGATTGCATGCTATTATTTCGTTGTTATCGTTGCTATAATATTTGATGGTTTGATATGAATTACATAAACAAGTTATAATTCTTGATGTTGTATATAAATTTAGTCATAATATTGAATATACATGCAACACATTAATAAATATCAATATAATATATGAGAAATGTGTGGTTCAACTGTAATGGAGAGAGTTTTCCTATAAAACTGCAGTGGCAAAACCTGAACCATTTATTCTTACTAGGATGGAGGGGCTGATATGCAAAATAACTCTTGCTCACTTTTTCTCTAGGATTTGTGGCTATGATTATGCCACATCAACATTATAGGAGAGAACTATCTCCATTGTAGCCGATCCGCACATTTCCAATAATTTGTTGTTATTTCTATCTTTTATACACCATTAAGTTGGACTCGTTGATGGAAATTTATTGTATGCTCTCTGACTAAAATTCTTGGGTCCGTCACTGGGCCTACACACTCGGTTTCTAAATCAAGCATATGGAGTTGCCATGCAAAACTTAGCTGGTTTGGGGTAGGTGTGTTTCACCTTACGAAGTATCTTTTGTCTTCATCTAGCTCTTTTTCCGATTAGGGAGGTTGGGAGGATTGGTTGTTGTATGAGCTAAAATGTACAACCAAAAAAACCGTAGGCTTTTGTACATTTCAATTGGCAACAGGGTTCTATGGAAGGGTCCTCACTTATGATTTCCATCAGCCAAATTGTGTCTCCCACTGTAGAGGGCTGACAGTTTATTATAGGTTATAAGTCCTCACGTTCCCTTTGTTAATTTCCTTATTGGAGCCTCTTGACGTGAGTCTTGCTCCAGTGCGGCCTCAATTTAATAGAAAAATGCTTGGCTGGTAATGAGTTTTTATAGGATATTGTTGGACTTGTTAGAGAATGGTGTGTTGATGACATATTATTTCATATGGTGGCCTTGTTCTTTAAATCCTGATAAACTAATGTATTAACTGCCTTGCTCGATGGGATTTGCTACTGGTGGGAGGACTTTCTTTCTCTGGGGAGGCTGCATGATGGTAAAACTGTATATTAGCTTCTACTTCATCTTATGTAAATGTTGAAACCACACTTCGGTCATATGGTTCTTATTCCTTTAGTTATGTTGTCTCAGAATCATGCTGATGATTTCAGAAAAGACTTGTATGGTTTGGTCAGTGGACTTCGAGATGGTGGATATTCAGATGATATGACTCTTGCAGCGGTTGCTGGTAAGGCCTTTTTCTTTCTACATGCATGAATTAAACTCATACTGCTTGTGTCTCTGTTTTTTAGCTTGTACGTCTATTATAATTTAAGGGCATCTGAATTTACTTAGGGAGTTTGTACTGCCAGCTGTGGCGCATGAACTTGAATGATTCCTTAATTCTGTAATTGTTAGTGCAGTGTTACTTTGTTCTTTTTTTCAGAATTGACATTTGACTTATTTAGACCTGGTTATAAAAGTTTAATTGAAAGGGCTTTATTATGTGGTGTTAGCTATTTACTAGAGGTAAATCTGTGTGATTCACGGGATTGTAAGATGATCTACCTTCAGTATTCCAGTCCATTCTAGAAAATTGTGTGAGCCTTTTCTCCATACTCTTTCAAATCCATCACCCATCATTACTCTGCTCTCAGCAGCATCAAATCCCCATTATATAATCAAGAACAACAACAACAATAGCTTCAAGTATCCCCACCCTCGTATCTTCTATCTGACCTAATCAACAATCTCACCATCTCCTTAATAATCTCACATCATCCAATCACCTCAATCTACGATGTCTGATCTCAAATTCAGAATCGTTGGCATACCTATATCAGTTAGTATGTTGCCATCGCAAGATGCCGATTGCTAACTCCATGGAGTGAGTGTAGGCATCTTCAATGAAACTTCAAATCACTTTTCGTCAACTGTTATGTAGCTCCGGCATCATCAGCAATGAAGCTTTGGGTTCAATAATGCATCTATGGCCTTCCCAATTCATAGAACTCCTGATGACAGTGGGATGAGAGAGAATGCTCGTGGTTGTGCGTGGACGACAAAATGATTAGGAAAGAAACTGTCAAATCCACGGCGTCCATCCAAGATGGATGGTTCAGAACAGTCAGCAGTGTCTCCACTAATTTACATTATGAGCAGATTTTCAGCAAGGATGTTTCAGTATTACCCTTGCTATATAGTTAAAATCGCAAAGAAGTGTGAGGCGGTGGGGGCTTATGGGATTTATGCCACAATGAGAATTAGAGGGATAGAGAGAGATGTGAGAGAAAGGGTGAGTGCTTTGGCAAGAAAAAGAGAAAAAGGATAAGAGCAAAAGGGAGGGAAGAAAATACAAAGGAAAAAAAGTAGAGAAAAATTAGAAAGAAATTGAACAAGCTCTCAAGCTATGTTACCATAAATCGCTATACTATTAGCGAATTGCGAATTGGAACTATCGTTCCCAATTCGGGAACACTAGCGTTTTGGATTAGAAGACTTCTCTTCCGATCGAACCCATTAAAAACTTATGTTCATTAAGACACATAATTGGGTTTGTGTTAGATTATAATAAAAAAATATGTAATGTTTTAGCAAAAGAAATTGAATTATATGTATGTAAATTATAGGTCAAGACACATACAAAACCTACAAATGATCCACAAATACTTCACTTTCTAGAGGTGTGTGTTTCATCTTATATAAGAATATGGAAGAAAACTATCCTTATCGTACCAGCTTCCACAACAAGTGGCGTTTCACGTTCCCGTTTTCGTTCTGCGTACCGAAACGTTCCACGTTCTAGGTAACATTGCTCTCAAGTCCTATGTAAGTGCTCTTCAACCTCTCGATTCTAATGATTTTACATGCAAACGTAATAAATGTTTCTATTTTCGTATAATCATATATCTTTATTTAGAGATTCACTTGCTAGTCATATAGTCATGTAGCCATATAATAATATAATCGTGTAATCATATATTATGTCAACATCGTCTATTTTTTATAGTCTAACGAGTACTTCAACGGAAAGGAAAAACCTGATTTGGTGAAAGATGGATCCTGCATTCCTTTTTAGTATGGATATATGATGGATGCATCGATAGTGTATGAATGACATAAGGTATCTGCTGTAGATCCTTATGTCATTTAAATGGGTTTTAGAACAGTCAGCGGTGTCTCCACTGAATCTACATTCTGAACAGATTTTCAGCAAAGATGTTTCACTATTACCCTTGTTATATAGTTAAAATCGCAAGTATGTCGACATCATATTTTTTTATAGGCTAAAGAGTGCTTCAACAGAAAGGGTAAGCCTGGATTTGCTGAAGTGGCCACAATTTAATGCTTTCGGGGAAAATTTGTGGGTCCTCTGGGTGCGTGTGTGTGATGCAAGTTGTGTGTGTTGTGTGTGGCGTGGATTAGGCCTACTGGCCAGTCCAACGACAACAAAAAAAAGATATATGATGGCTGCATCGATAGTGTATAAATGACTTAAGGTATCCGCTTTAGATCCTTATCTCATTTGAATGCATCAGAGTCTGTGTGGGCTACCCCTTCCGAAATTGAAGGATATCCCGCTAAATGGGGTGTATAGGTACAGCTTAAATTAGCTTTCAGGCTGTATTGCGTGCCAAAGAAAATGAGAGGTGAATCTGTTTTCCATTGTTTGGTTGCGGCAGATAGCAGGAAAGAAAGGAAATGAAAGAATAGGGAAGTAAAGTAAAACCTTTAATTCAACCTTAGTTACAAAATTCTTAACCATTGAAATTCTATACTTAAAACCTTACCTCAAACCTTTCTAGCTCTTGGAATCTTGCCTATACTTCTGCTGATCAAGTTTGAACTCTGAACTGTAAGGAATAGTACTCCTCTTTCATTGTAACTGTTGTTCTGGTATGTTTAATTAAGAGCTTGGGTTTGTTTTTTTTTGTTTTTTTTTTGTTTGGGGAGGGGGGAGGGGGGAGTTTGAACTCTGAACATAGTGGTGTTGCCAAAATGACTTGAGCAGGTCATCTAAGCAATCCTTTAATCAGAACTTGTATTTTGTATGCGGTAGGGCAAAAATGCTCATCCTTGGATTGATATGCATAGGTTGGCTAAGTACGAGTGCTTTGTGATAATAATGAACAGTGCATCTGTAAATTGTTATGTTTTTCGTTGTTTGTTTTTGAATACCTGCACAATTAATATTAGTACGCATTCATAGAAGCCATGCATGTAAACCAAATTCATCTGCGTAAATAATATTCTTCAATCGCAGGGGCACATAAGAGGCTGATCACTTCGCCACCAGTTGCTGTCTTCGCCCATCCTCTTGCAAGTGATCTTAGCTTCTCAAGGTATAGTTTATTGGTATATAAATCATTAAAGATGAATATTACCATCTCATACTTTTCTTCTTCTGCAGATATTGGAATTACCTAAGGAAGCAAACATTTGTTCTCGAATCATATGTTTCTAGTGTCAATTGGATTATGAGCCGTGCATTGTTCTCTGTACATTGTTACTTATCTTTGGGATTTGTTCTTCCATATTTTATGGCAGTGATACATGTTGCAGCAGCCCTCAGAGCACAGTATAGTGAATATCTGATGAAGGAAATGGCCAACATATATCTTGCGGTGAGGACACAACTTACTCCTAGACTGGATTTTGGGGGAGAAAAAATAGTAATTTGTTGCCTTCAACTTGATATTTTTCATGAGAAATGTTGTTGAAGTAAAAATAGAAACGGTATTTTAGCAGCTTTTCTCTTTGGGGCTGTTTGGTTGGGTGTGGTTGAAGCCACATGCAGTTCCAACTACACGGAATTATAAAATCTATGTTTGGTTTCAAGTAGTTGCTACTTCAACTTGTTGGGAAAACAAATTGTGTTTAAAATCACGTAGTTGCAACCATGTTCAAATCGAGCGCTTCTGCAACTACATGAGTTGGAATGGAAAAGAGAATAGAAAAGTTTGTCATTGTGTTGCAACTGTATCCAAACAAACAAATGTTTTGCAAAGTATGTAGTTGCATGCTAACTAAACAAAGGAATGAAGTTGCAACCACGGTGTTTGCATCTTCTCCAACTACAAGAAACCAAACAGCCCCTTTGTTTCAAGAATTGTGGGATGTAAAAGCTTTCTAGATAGTTGGGCTTTCTAAGTAACTGCTGTGTAAACAATTGTTTTTCCTAGACAAAGAGTCAAAACTTAACTCTGTTAGGTGCAAATATTAGAACCTCTGCATTTAATTGATGACTTAGGTGAGATGGGAGGATATTCTATGTTACTTTGATGCCAAAGAGCGAGGGTTGAGGAATTTATTTTTGAACTGGAATGACCATATAAACTTGTACTTCTATATCGTTTCTCTTCTTAGCTCTCACATGGTTCATGTAAGAAAAGTCAACAAAGCCAATTGGTCAGAACTCTTACATATTTATTGGGGAAAATGTGATTAAGGCCCTAGGTCCCAAAAGTAATTGTTTACGCCCCTGGGTCCCAAAAAAATTGCTGACAACTCCCAAATACTCAAGTTCAAAGTCTAAAGACCCTTATAGTATTCAATACTTGTATTTGGTATGGGGGTATTTCGAAAATACTCTTACTACCCTTCTCTCCTCACTCGTCCTGTCACGCCCCGCTTCCCAGAATACGCTAAGATGGGCACGTGACATAGCCAACCATGCTACCTGTGGGTAAGAAGTATCCATCCACAGTCACATTACGGCTGTAGAGATATCAAGAACAATAATAAACTATCTAATACATGTCCATAAGGCAGAAATAAATGAGTCAAGAATAAAATAATGCGGAAGCGAAAGATCCAATACAAGAATAACTGGAATATATGTCCTATAATGCGGGCTCACATCAGAAATGAAATAATACTGAAAGTAAAGAACTAACTACTAACGAGTCCTTACTGCTCAGCCTGCTGACTGGAGTACTCCTGCTCGGACTGCGACAAAGGTACGGAATCTGGGCCATGCAAAACTCAGACGTCAGCGCGTCATAACATCAAGCAGTAATATATAAACAGGGTTGCAAGACATGCAAGTATAATCATAAATGGTAAAGCAGGTGTAACAGCAATATAAATCATGGCAGTGAAAGATAGTGCAGTGGGTAATCTAAACTGGTCTGTTGGGTTAACTACTCTCAAGTCTTTGAAATCAATTTGATGAATCATCGATGTAACTCAATAGTATCCCGTGTATGCCCGGGACCACGATCTAAGACTCTCGGGCTGAAACCGAGACATGCCGCTAGGCACTAAAACAGGAAATATGTAAAGACGAACGATGTCAGCAGCATCATCCCAAGGCTGGCCTAGCCTCTAAAACTGATCAGTATAAGCAAGCAACTGTCGAGTTACAAGTCAGGTTTCATCATTGATTTCCCCATACCCTAAGTTATAAGTGTTCAAGTCATGTATTCAAATAATCTGGAGCTAATGCCAACACATGATCAGGTAGGTACAGGTTTGTCTGGATAGACAACAGGAACGGTCCGTGAGGACAACAGGTCAGGTTTGTTGGCATTAGATACAAGATCAGGTAACAGGTAATACCATGGTACATCAGGTCAAGCCAGGTAATGTATAAAGGTGTCATATCATGTCAAGAGTGTGCGGTACCATGTCATATCAAGTAGGAAGTGCAACAAGTCATGTCAGAAAGCATAAGATGTCATGTGGGTGCTCATAATCAAACTAACATAAACATGATTATAAATAAACAAGTATGGGTACTATCAGAACAATAAACTGGAACATGTAATATAATAAGCAAATAGGTGCAGATTAAACTACTTGGATGCACGGTTATCAGTTTGAGTTTAAGGGATGGTTTCAACATTACATGAATGTATAGCAAATATGGATGTTAAAATCATGTTAATATGTACTAAATAATCTAGAGATGCAATTGAATATAAATCAGGCTAGATGTATGCAAACGGTCGTCTGTGAGGGTAAAACAATAAAGGGTGCTATAGACTGTGTAAATAAGCACTATGTGATATAAATATTGGTATGGATGCAGTTTAATGTAATCTAATATGCAACAAGATATGTTTTCTGTGACATAGATCTAAAATGGTATAAACGAATGCAACGGAACACCGAAGTGTTATAAAAAATGAAACATGTGGTACTAAATTTACACTACAGGTATAATCTATATTTAAATAGGTATAAAATAATTTAAATAGCATGTAGCAAGATTAACTTGCCTCGACGGATTCAAGAAACGGCGTACGGAACGCCACACGTCGGCGAGAAAAGTCGCGACGCGCGCACGGTACTCGGAATGGGTCCAAACAACGAACAGTGGGATCACATGGGTCAGAGGTCTTCGCTGGGTCGTCGGGATCATCGACGGCACGACCGGATTCCGGCGATCTATAAAACAGTGAACATGAATTCAAAAGAAACAAAGAAAGAGAAGAGAAGAGAAAGGAAGAGGAAAGAGAAGAAGAAAGAGAAGGGATTGCTCACTGAGTTGTGCACAGGGGTCAGGGAGACGAGGTGGTGGTGTCGGGGTCACCGACGGTGAGGTGCCGGCGAAGGTGCAGGGTTCAGGCCGGGGTTCTGTTGGTGGTGGGGTTGAAGGGAGAAGAAGAAAAGAAAAGGAGGAGAAGAGAATGAAGAGGAGGAGAGGAGAAGATGGTGATGACAGTGATGATGAGTTGAGGATCGTCGGCGGTGGAGGTCGGCGAAGTGAAGAGCTAGGGATTGGGTGTGCAGGGTTCTGTGGGTGCTCGGGATGGAGGAAAAGAAAAAGAAGATGAAGACGAGGAGGATGAGAAGAAGATGAGATGGAGGTGGTGACGGGGTTGGGTTCGAGGAGGCAGAGGAGGCGGCTAGGGTTAGGGTTTAGTTGCAGTGGGTTTTGACTCGAACAGAAGAAGAAGAAGAAATATAAAGAGGGAGGTGAGTGTAGCGGGGAGGCGGTGACGCGATCCGAGGAGCGCACAGTAATTGCGAGAGGTGAGAGAGAGCGCGAGAGGAGAGAGAGAGAGAAGGCTGCGGAGGAGGAGAGAGAAGGAGAAAGGGAAAGAGAGAGAAAGAGAAGGGAAGAGAGATAGAGAGTGATGTGTGTAGGGCTCGGCACAAAATAAAAGTGATGATTGGCTCGTGAAAAAGATGTTGGGTTTGGGAAGAAATTTATAAAAGATTTTTAAAAAAATCTCGTTGGCTGAGGAAAGAGAGGAAAAGATTTCCATCTAAAAATATTTTCTTCTACTGATAAAATATTGTAAGATGTAAAATATTTTTAAAACTGATTAAAGAATTTTAAAAATAAATAGGATTTGGCGGAGTACAAAATATTTCAGAATTGCGTCCGGGTCGGGTCCAAAAATTTGGATTTGAAATATGAAAATTATTAGCAAGTTCCAAAAATTGAAATGAAGGATTATGTAATGAAAAAGCATACCCCTAAGAACGGACACACGCACGTGTGCGTAGCCATCCAAACACGTCCGTTCCACTGAACGGGACGAGAACACGATGCAAGGACGCTACCACAGGGTTAGGGGTATCATGCAGGCCATGTCATGTATTTTTAAATTATTTTAAGTAACTTAAATGGTTATATGCAAAAATATGAAATGTTAGGGTAATCTATAACTAGGAAACAACAAGCTCAAACAAGCGGGTCGAATATCAAGTAAACTACCATTCGCATCCAAACACGTTAAATGAAATAAACACCACAAACAACACATACGACAACAGAGATTGGTATAATTGGACTCGGTTGTTACATTATACCCGACTACAAAAGAATTTCGTCCTCGAAATTCCAAAACAAGAAAGGATAAACAATCAATCAAAACTACAAGAATAGATACGGAAACTTCTGTCGGATTTCATCTTCTCGTTCCTAAGTTGACTCCATGTGATCGATTACCCCAAGAAACAAGTACAAGGGGGATAACTTTGTTCTTAAGAACATTTTCCCTTCGATCCACAATCGCAATCGGTCGCTCCTCAAAAGTCAAGTCTTCTCGTACAGTCAACTCCGAATGATCCAACACATGTGTTTCATCTCGAACATACTTACGGAGTTGAGATACGTGAAACACATCATGAAAATTCGCCAAGGATTGCGGTAACGCCAATCGATACGCTACCTCACCAACACGCTCCAAGATCTCGAAAGGTCCGACGAATCGAGGACTGAGCTTTCCTCGACTTCCGAAACGAATCACCTCTCTAGTCGGTGATATTTTCAAGAATACCAAATCACCCACGGCGAACTCAAGAGGTCTTCTCAACGTATCTGCCCAACTCTTCTGTCGGTCTTGTGCTGCTTTCATATGATTCCTGATAGCGTTAACTTTCTCAACCGTCTGCACAACCAAATCTGGTCCCAACAACCTTCGTTCACCGACATCGTCCCAACAAACAGGTGAACGACACTTCACAACAACAACAACAACTGAGCCTTTTATCCCAAGCATATGGGGTAGGCTACATGAACCAACATGAGAATCACGCCGGGTCCAGCACATGAATCCTCTGTCTCCACTCACTTCTATCGAACAATATACTTTCATTGAGTCCTTTGGCAACCATATCGTTTCGTATCACCTCCATCCATGTTTTCTTCGGTCTCCCTTTTGCCCTTTTGCCATTACCCATATCGAGAGTATCTATTCGTCGAACCGGTGCTTCCATAGGTCTGCGTCGCACATGACCAAACCATCTAAGCCGGTTTTCCCGCATCTTCTCCTCCACGGGTGCTACACCAACTTTTGCACGAATATCCTCATTTCGCACCTTGTCTTTTCTAGTGTTACCGCACATCCAACGAAGCATGCGCATCTCCGCTACGTGCATCTTCTGTGTATGATGCTTCTTAGGAGCCCAGCATTCTGTACCATATAATAAGGCAGGCCGAATAGCGCTCCGATAAAACTTCCCTTTCAATTTTAATGGAAAGTTACGATCACACAAAATCCCTGTTGCACTCCTCCATTTCAACCAACCAGCTTGGATCCTTTGATTAACATCACTATCGATCTCCCCATTCCTTTGGATGATGGAACCTAGATATCTAAACTGGTCGCTCGGTGATATCTCTTGCCCTTCCAATGTTATACCAATATGGTTTTGACTTCTCTGGCTACTAAATTTGCAGTGCATATATGCTGTCTTGGACCTGCTCAATCTGAATCCCCGAGATTCCAATGTTTGTCTCCATAATTCCAATTTGGCATTAACCCCTGCTTTCGTCTTATTTACTAGAACAATATCATCAGCGAATAGCATACACCAAGGGACCTCATCTTGGATAGTTCTAGTAAGCTCATCCATCACGATGGTAAACAGGAAAGGACTTAATGCAGATCCTTGATGTAAACCAATAGTAATCGGAAAATCACTTGTTAAGCCACCGCAAGTTCTGACATTTGCCACTACTCCGTCGTACATATCCTTGATTATGTCAATATACTTGACGGGGACCCCCTTTTTCATCATTGTCCCCCATAATACCTCTCTAGGTACCTTGTCGTACGCTTTTTCTAAATCAATAAATATCATATGCAAATCTCTTCTCCTCTCTCGAAAGCGCTCGACAAGTTGACGAAGCAAATGAATCGCCTCTGTCGTCGATCGTCCAGGCATGAACCCAAATTGGTTCTCTGTTATCTTAATATCCTTCCTTAGCCTGTGTTCAATCACTCTCTCCCAAAGTTTCATGGTGTGACACATTAGTTTTATTCCACGGTAGTTTGAGCAACTTTGAATGTCACCCTTATTCTTGTAGATAGGTACAAGGATACTTTTCCTCCATTCATTTGGCATCTTTTTTGTCTGCCAAATCTTATTAAACAGATCTGTCAGCCATTTAACGCCTATTTCTCCTAAGCATCTCCAAATCTCGATAGGAATCCCGTCAGGACCAACCGCTTTTCTTAAACCCATTCTGTTCAAAGCTTCTTTAACCTCAGTAAGTCTTATTTTACGCATGAAATCACGATTTATATCTTGAGATTGAATGACAAGTCCATCCAAATTGTTAGTAAAGCTCTCATTGAACAATTTATCAAAATAATCTCTCCATCTTTCCTTGATATCCTCATCTCGAACTAAAACCTTCTGATTTTCATTTTTGACACATTTCACCGCACATAAGTCTCTAGTCTTCCTTTCCCGCATTCGAGCAATCCGGTATATATCATTTGCAGCCTCTTTAGTGTCTAATTTCTCGTACACCTCCTTGTAGACCTTAGATTTAGCTTCCCGAACAGCTTTCTTAACTTTCTTTTTAGCCATTTTGTACTTCTCAAATCTCTCCACATCTCTACTTTTCTTCAAATCTTTATAAGAATCTCTTTTAATTTTAATAGCAGCCTTTACATCTTCATTCCACCATGATATGTCCTTAGATGGTGGAGCACCACCTCTCGACTCACCAAGTAGATCTCTAGCTACTTTCTTGATACAACTAGCCATTTTGTTCCATGTTTTGTCTGGATCATCTTCCGACTGCCAATCCGCTTCTTGTACTACACGATCTATAAAAGCCTTTTGATTACCTTCTTTCAATCGCCACCATTTAATTTTAGGCTCTACCTTACGTCTAATCTTTCTAGGTTCTCTTCTAAATCGAAAATCTAGAACTAAAAGTCTATGTTGAGTAGTTACACTCACCTGGCACTACCTTACAGTAGATACAACAACCTCTATCTATTCTTCTCGTCAGAAAAAAGTCTATTTGACTAGCATTTGATCCGCTCCTAAAAGTGATAAGGTGGGACTCTCTTTTCCTAAACCAGGTGTTTGCTAAGATCAAGTCATAAGATAAAGCAAAATCTAGAATCGAGTCACCTACTTCATTCCTTTGTCCGAAACCAAAACCTCCATTGATAGTATCAAACCCACTACGACTAGTACCTGCATGTCCATTAAGATCACCACCAATAAATAACTTCTCTCCACTAGGTATACTTTGCACCACCTCATCTAAATCCTCCCAGAATAGACGCTTACTAGCGTCATCAAGACCTATCTGTGGTGCATAAGCACTAATAACATTAAAGATCTCTCCACCTAGAATAAGCTTAACCAGTAAAATTCTATCGCCTTTTCTCCTAATCTCAACTACCTCCTCAAGCAACCGTCTATCTATGATTATACCTACCCCATTACGATTTTTATCTCTACCCGTATACCAAAGCTTATAACCCCAAGGCTCTATGACTCTACTCTTTTCACCTACCCACTTAGTTTCTTGCAAACACATAATACCAACTCTCCTCCTAATCATCACCTCCACTAATTCTATTAGTCTACCCGTAAGGGAACCTATGTTCCATGAAGTTAGACGGATCCTATGAAACCCTTGCTTATTTGTCACTACACCCGGGGTCCGATGTAGCGCGCCGTCTCTGGACGACGACCCTTGCTTATTTGTCACTACACCCGGGGTCCGATGTAGCGCGCCGTCTGTAGACGACGACCCTTGCTTATTTGTCACTACACCCGGGGTCCGATGTAGCGCGCCGTCTCTGGACGACGACCCTTGCTTATTTGTCACTACACCCGGGGTCCGATGTAGCGCGCCGCATCTGGACGGCGACCAAGCCCTTGCATATTTAACACTACACCCGGGATCCGATGTAGCGCGTCGCTGAGTAGGGGACGCCCCAACGATATTCTTATTATGGTTCATGTCATAGAATGTGACAAATTTTTACGTTGGCTGTCACAAGCCTACCACAACCCTCACCCTTTCTCATCCGGACTTGGGACCGGCAACGGTGGAGCCATCCGAATGGAGCCATCCGAATAGTCGCCTGTAAACTGTTGTTGTAAGAAAACTCCACCAAATGTAGATGATCCTCCCATGAGCCCTTGAAGTCCAACATACAAGCTCTCAACATATCTTCAAGAGTTTGGATCGTTCTTTCCGACTGGCCATCTGTTTGAGGATGGTAAGCTGTGCTAAACTTCAATCGAGTCCCCAAACTTTCCTGTAAGCTCCTCCAAAAGTGCGATAAGAACCGAATGTCACGGTCGGTCACGATGCTCACCGGTACTCCATGCAATCTTACAATCTCCTGCATTTACCGTTCTGCCAAAGTTTTTGTTGATTGACCAACCCGAAAAGGAAGGAAATGAGCTGCCTTGGTCAAACGATCAACAATCACCCAAACTGTATTGTTGCCCTTTGGACTCCGCGGTAGAGCTGTCACGAAATCCATGGTTATATGTTCCCACTTCCACTGAGGAATCGGAAGTGGTCGCAATAAACCAGCAACCCTTTGATGTTCAGCCTTAACTTGCTGACACACCAAGCACTTTGCCACAAAGCGGGCAATCTCCCGTTTCATGCCTTCCCACCAGAAATGTTGTCGTATATTTCGGTACATCTTCATGCCTCCCGGATGTACGGAATATGCTGAACTGTGTGCCTCCTTCATAAGTTCTTCGCGAATATCTCCTTTTGACACACACAACCGGCTACCATATCTCAACGAACCATCTTCATAGATCAATAAATCTGTTCGAAGTCCAGCTTCAACCTGTTCTCGAAACTTTGCAATCTAGGGTCCTGCGATTGTGCTGCTTTAATATTATCGACCAACGATGAATGTATCTGCAGCTGCATCAACTGTCCCGAAGAATGCGGTAGCACAACCTCCAAATCAAATCTTCGAAAGTCTTCAATGAGTTCCTTTTGTGCAGTCAACGTCTGAATTGCTGGTAACCGACTGAGAGCATCCGGCACGACATTAATTTTCCCCGGATGGTACTTAAAATCAAGATCGTAGTCGGCCATCAGCTCCAACCATCTACGTTGCCTCATATTAAGCTCCTTCTGCGTGAACACATACTTCAAGCTTTTATGATCCGTGAAAACCTCGACCCTTTCGCCCAAAAGGTAGTGTCTCCAACTCTTTAAAGCGAAGATCACAGCCGCAAGCTCCAAGTCATGAGTTGGGTAATTCTTTTCATGGGTATTCAATTGTCTCGATGCGTACGCTACAACCTTCACATGCTGCATCAAAACACACCCCAATCATTTCCCAGATACGTCGCTGTGAATCACCAATCCTCCGGAACTGCCTGGCACGGTCAGAATAGGAGCGGTTATCATTCTCTGCTTCAACGTCTCAAAAGTTGATGCACACCTATCCGCCCACACAAATGGTACCTCCTTGCGCGTAAGCTTAGTCAACGGCTCCGCTAGACGAGCAAAGTTCTCCACGAACCTTCTGTAATACCCAGCAAGTCCAAGAAAGCTTCTTATCTCCGCAACATTTTTCGGAATCGGCCAATCTCGAATTGCTGCAATCTTTTCGGGATCAACGGCGATTCCATCGCCAGACACGACATGCCCCAAAAACTTCACTTCTTCCAGCCAAAACTCGCACTTGCTTATCTTTGCATATAATTTTTCTTGTCTCAACGTCTGCAGTGCGATCTTCAAATGTTCTGCATGCTCTTCAATACTCCTCGAATAGACCAGAATGTCATCAATGAACACCACTATAAACTGGTCCAAGAATGGTGAAAAGATTCGGTTCATCAAGTCCATAAATATGGCCGGTGCATTCGTTACTCCAAAGGGCATCACTAAGTACTCGTAATGTCCATACCGAGTTCGGAACGCCGTCTTGCAAATATCTTCTGTTTTAACTCGAACCTGATGATATCCGGATCGCAAATCCAGCTTCGAGAATACCCTCGCGCCACTAAGCTGCTCAAATAATTTGCCAATGCGAGAGATCGGGTATTTGTTCTTAATAGTCACCCGGTTTAATT
Source organism: Agapanthus africanus (assembly GCA_030015575.1). NCBI lineage: Eukaryota > Viridiplantae > Streptophyta > Magnoliopsida > Asparagales > Amaryllidaceae > Agapanthus > Agapanthus africanus. Next base: position 16,516,041 of record JASDDO010000001.1, on the reverse strand, counting down.
CTCGATAATCGATGCACATTCTCCTTGTGCCATCTTTTTTCTTGACTAGAAGAACTGGAGCTCCCCAAGGCGAGTTACTGCTTCGAATCCAACCCTTCTCAAGTAATTCAGTTACCTGCTTCTTAATTTCTTCTAACTCCACTGGTGCCATTGGATAGTATACTTTAGAGACTGGCACTGCACCAGGAACAAGATCAATCGCGAACTCTACGTCTCGCTTCGGCGGTAATCCTGAAATGTCTTCGAACACATCCATGAAATCTCGAACAACAGCCGGCGCTTCATCCTTATCAACCTCCAAGGACGAAAGAACACTAGTTGTCGGTCTAGCCCTAAACTCGACTGGCCCGACAGAACTGCTTCCTCTAGTGAAGATAAACTTGGGATGTCCGGGAATCTGGAAAATTACTTTCTTTGCCCTACAATCAATGTGAGCATGGAAAGTACCGAGAAAATCCATTCCCAAGACGACTTCATAGCTGCCCGTATCAATCACCAAGAAATCTGCAAAAAGCTCCCGTCCGCAAACAACAACTGGACAGTCCTTACACTCTCTACTAGATATGATTTTCCCATTCTCAGTGTGTATGTCCCAGAAACTAGACAGGTTCGTGCAGGTAATCGAGTGTGTAGCTATAAACTTGGACGACATAAAACAATGGGATGCACCAGAATCAAATAACGCTAATGCGGGAAAACCATGAACCAATAGAATACCTGAAACAACTTCTCCTGAAGTCTTGGCTTCCTCAGCCGTCAGGGTAAATGCTCGAGCTTGATTGGGTCCTTGAGTCAGCTGCTTCTGTCCCTGAAACAGTTTCTGCGGTGGCTTCTAAGCGTCATCTTTCATGCGAAGCTTTGACGGACATGAGTTAATAGTATGATCCGCCGATCCACAAACCAAACAGAGTCCCCGCATCCTTCGACATTCCCTTTGCAAATGTCCGGGTAAATGGCAGTAGTTACAAATCACGGTCTTTCTCTAATCAACGACAGCAGGCTTCTTCATCGGTGTTACACCACGACGGTCCACTGGAATACCTCTGCGTCCATGAGCTCGGTTTGGTGCAAATGCCGGCTTCCTTACTGTAACCGCTGGCTGCTGTGAACTCCCAGTCTTCCCAGATAAGCTCTGCTGTTCTCGGGCCGCCGTAAGCACTTGAGAAAAAGTGGTCAAACCCAAGGAGACAATCTGCCTCTAGATGTCCACATCCAAACTACGCATGAACCTCCTTGCCCTATCCGCATCATTGGCAACTAAAGGTCCAGTGAATCTACTGAGTCGTGTCCACTTAGCTGCATGCACATCTACAGGTGCACCGTTCTGCCTTAGACTGATGAACTTCTCTTCCATTTCCTCCCGTGCAGTCCGTGGGAAGAACTTCTCCAGGAAACTCTTCGAAAAATCCGCCCACTTGATCGGCTTGGGCAAGCGGGTCTCTTCCACAAGCCACCATTCGCTGGCGTAATCCACTAACTGGATGCGTACTACATCCATCCTCTTATCATCTGGGATCTGTGCTACAATGAGTAAATTCTCCGTGTCAACCAGCTACTGCTCCGCTGGCAACGATTCCTCCAAACCAGTAAAGACAGACGGACCCAGTCTCCTGAAATCTACTACGGCTCCCACACGATCTCCTGGTCTGGCCACAACATTGTTCATGGACTGCTGAACGGTCCGCAAACCTTCCTGAAAAGATTCAGCTTGCTGCTGGATCAACCCGGTCTGTCGCTTTTGATTCTCCAACATTCCACGTATTACTCCAAGCATAGCGGCTTCGTCAACACGTCTTTGGTACGTCTTCAGATTCTTGTCTGCCATATTCCTGAAATCAAAACACCCAAGGATTAGCATGATAACAGATTCAAAATATAGATCAAGGCTAGAACTTCAAGTTACTTAAATAGAGTACCGCATTGTAACCATGTGTTTCCTGATTTAAAATCAGGAAAGCTTCTGGGAAAAACTTCAAAAGAGGCCACGTGCTTACACGTGACAGCAGTCACGTGTTGACACGTGACCTATAAAATACAGAAAAAGCGCACTTTGATTCGCTGATCAAGTCAAGGAAAAAAGCTTCAGAAGAGGTCACGTGCTCCCACGTGACCAGGGTCACGTGTCGACACGTGACGTTCAAAGCAGCAAACTCGCTCTCCAATTGAACCAAAGAAAGAAGCGCCAGACAGGGGTCACGTACTCACACGTGACCAGGCGTCACGTGGTAGCACGTGATGGCTACAACAGCAACCGGAAGATAGCGCAGAAAGGAAGAGGATTCTTCATTCCAAAGAGGGTCACGTGTCTACACGTGACCATGGGTCACGTGGTCACACGTGACCGACTTTCAAAGCCCATTTTTGACGACAGAATTAAATTCTGAAGGAAATTCGAATCTTTCCAAAGGAAAGTAATTATTTGGGACCAATCAAATTAAAGATTCAGAGATGATTAAATATCATCTATCTATGGAAAATCTCGGGTTTGGAAAGATTTCCCCCTTAAATCTAACCAAAATAACAAAGGAGAATCTCTGGATTCAAGATCCAATGGTGAATAAAATTCACCTGATAATCCAAAGGCCCAAAATGAATAATGGACGCAAATCAAATCTCAATGAAGATTCGTCAAAAAACTGATTGATTCGGCTGCTTCTCCTATAAATAGGAGCCAAGGGACAAAAAAAAAGGATATATACATACGCAGAGAAGAAAAGAGAAAAGGAGAAGAGCTTTGATACTTGAAAAAGACTCAGATCTTCTGCAAAAACCCTAGGTAAGAAAGGGAAAGCCTTTTGGAAAGAAAAAGAATTTAATTCTCAACAGAGTTTAACTCTGAGGCATAAAACGAGAGAGCATATATCCTCCCTCTTTGATAGAGGATCTGCAAAGTGCACATCTCCCCTTAAGGTTGAGAATTTAATTCTCAATGGGTCGAGATCCTGCCATGCAGATCCAAAACATAGAGAAGGAATGCAAGTATGAGAATTTAACTCTCATAGAACTATAGGAATTTAATTCCTCCAAAATAAAGTTAGGGTTCGACCCTGTATTATGGGAATTTAATTCCTTCAAAACAAAAAGAAACAGGGTTGAACCCTAATCAAGAACATAGTTCTGTCGAAACAGTGGGAATTTAATTCCTTTAATCATAATCCTCAGAAAAGGGGAGTTTAATTCCTTAAAAGCTTTTGTTAGGGTTTAACCCTATTCGGTTCTTCGCATAAACAAGGAATTTAATTCCCACAGAAAACTCAGATTTAAACTCTGTTCCAGAATATAGGCCCTCGAAAGGAAATAGGAATTTAATTCCTCTGAAATTAAAAGTTTCTGGAATTTAATTCCTGAAAAAGGAGTAACAAATCCTCTAAAAACAACATTAAGGCAGGGTCACGTGTCACCACGTGACCCCCCCCCAAAAGCCCTACAGAAAGCCCCTTGGAGGCAACACCCCACGTGACCCACGTGACTTTCAGCAGAAGCCTTAACACATAGGCATTTGAATGCCCGTCACATGCTAACACGTGACGCTATCAAAGACACAGTAATTTCGGCAGAATCATTGAAGGGAAGGCACTCTCACGTGGGGCCACGTGACCGTTCTTACTGTAGTGTTTAACACTAAATTAAAACCCTCGAATCCAGTATTGAAATGATATCGGGCCTTAGTGTTCAACACTAATTAAAGAATTTTGTTCGTAGTGTTCAATATTAATTGTTTTAATATTCGGCACTAATTTAAGATCCCCATTGCCAGTGTTCAACACTGAGCTGTTTTAGTGCTTATGATCATACCAAGGCCTTGTTGCTGGTGTTCAACACCAATTATTCCTCTAGTGTTAAACACTAACTTGTCAAACTCATTCCCAGTGTTCGACACTGATTGCTTTGAAGTGTTTAACACTAGTCTATAGCCCAATTGGCTAAAGGGATGGAGGCAAAGCTTCTCCCTCGATGGACTCACAAGGAATCAATATTCCAGACATGATGGGACTTAGCCCAAGCTGGCCATAAGTCCTCAATTCGTGACTAATTGGGCCAATGGGCTCATAACATAATTAATCAGTCATGGCCTCAAATTGGGCCACGGACTGCTCAAGCCACTCCGGTTATAGGGTACATCTCTTCACTCCTTTGATACTTGGCATTGTAATCCCTCAATGTCTTCAAAGAGGTGACGGGTCCCGACGACCACCCATGATATGGACTATGGGGTCCTTAAACTCATACAAATTCCTGGTCACGCGGAACGTGGATAACGTCACTCTTTGACCCCACGGAAAACGTCCAGAGCGGAGCCTGGTCCTCGCTAAGCACGGCAGTGAACCCGTGTGAAGCATCCAGAGCACATACCGGACTGTGGGGTCCTTAAAACCCATGGACTACGACGTCCTTAACCTTGACCGAGATGTCTTAAAACTAACAACGGACCGCAATGTCCTTAAACTACCCACGGACCGCAATGTCCTTAAACTACCCATGGACCGCAACGTCCCTAAACTAGAACAATAGAGCCCTTTCCTATGCTCTTTTGTTGGACCTAAACGGTCCCGTTTAAGTTGATCTTAGCCTTGGAGATGGCTAACGCGTCCTTAAACCCTCAAACATACTGGACTACGAATCCCCCAAATTAACTCCGGCTCAAGGGTACATCTCTGAACTCCTCTGACATCTGTCGTTGTAATCCTTCAACGTCGTCAGAGAGGTGATGGGTCCCGACAGCCATACAGACGATGGACCACTATGTCCCTAAACTGGAACATTAGAGTCCAAACACTCTTTTGTCGGATCTAAACGATCCCGTTAAGTTGATCTTAGTCACAAAGTTAGACTAACGTATCCTTAACAAACGTTTGAGTTGATCTTAGTCTCGAGTAGGGCTGACGTATCCTCAAACCAAAACCCCCCCCCAAACCAAATTTAAGATAATGCGGATTTGGGCTAGTCCACGCCCTACGGGCGACGACATAACTCAGTCTCCGTAAACAATCCACGGGCAATAAAACAAACACCCACGACACGAAGTGACCATCTGGAGAAGGAGAAAGTTGTTACCGCAATGCGGTAGCGTAATTAACTGCAGGGGCTTGCGCCTGCAGGGAAGAGCGTCCCCACAATCAAAAACCCCTCAAACGAGGGGGAATCTGACGAAGTCTGCTACATCGGTCGCATCCGTTTAAACCTTCGATATATGGTGCCATAAATCAACTTGGCATCTTCGGAGAGGTGGACGGATAGCACCAACTAGCATCTGCCCCGAACCTAACGCCTCAGACGTCCCGACGTCCCGGCCGCCGTTCGGAGGGGAACAGATTCTGGCACGCCCGGTGGGACCTTTTCCTCTTTCCACTCCACACTTCGTGTGTCGTGATTCGCGAACCAATCGCGGTTCGCTAATAGTTGCCCTCGGGTTTCAAGGTACTGAGAATTGGCATCTCGCTTATTGCAGAAAGCAAAGGATCGATGGCTTCCACCCCTGCGAAATCCTCCAACTGCTCAGACGGCAATTGCAGCCGACGCTCTGCCTTGCCAGGAGGTATAGCCTATGGACCCCAAGCTGCTTCGCTATTCACAATGCCAGTGGAACAGGTCACTCGCGCCACCACAGGATTGTTCTTTGGGACTATGATCCCGCCGACAAACTTTACCGCTCCAGTGCTGACGAAGAAAACTCTCGGGAAGTCGGTCTTTGATCGTCTTACCCCTGCCGCGGCTCCTCTCAACGAGTCGCCCAACGTCGATGCCTCGGTCTTCTCTAGATTGGGCCAGGAATCCTGCGAGCTCATCACGGGGCCTACAATCTCAGAGAAGGCTGCTTTTAAGAAAGCGGCCGTTCCCGTTCCCGAAATCGCCAAGGCGACCTCTCCAGCCAAAAAGTCAGTCTTTACAAGATTGACGGCTCTGGCCTTTGCTCCCGCTGCCCAGAGGACATCGGTCTTCGATAGGCTAACGCCAACAACAACCCCCCATCCACACAGGGGGCAAGAAGGAACCATTCTTACTGCTGACCCAACGCCGCCCGCTCGACGCGCTTGACGTCGCCATTGGCGCCGAGTAAGGAAGGCTGGGGGCAACTCTCCCTCCGGGCTGACTCCAGCGGCCCCGGTGGCAGAGGTCAATGCTGCTGTTCCAACTGGGAACAGCTTTGAAATGCTAAATAAGGTGCGAAGGAATTCCCCCACGGCAGTACTGAAGAGGTCTCCTCCCTCATTGAAAAAGGTTGAGGAAACAAAACCCGAACAGCCCCGATCTCCTCAACGGCTTTCTTCCAAAATCTATAAGGCTTGGCGGCAGGCCCGAGACTCGATCATCGATCCAAACTTCTCCCGCCGGCACAAGAAGCTGAAAATCCAACCTGAAGCCGGTCACCAGGCTAAACCCCAAAAAGCTGGTGATCGACTGACTCACAAAAGGAGGAGGCCAGAGAGGACCTCACAGCATGTAGCGACGACTGAAAGCACTAAACCCAGACGCCCTGAGTCTGGGGGCATGGTGGTGCACACTGTTTACATGGCCTTTGGGAAAGAGGAAAGCCGCACTTCCACGGGCCACCGACCCCTAACCCGATCCGTGACGAAAGCCCAGGAGCAGCAACAAAAGCTTCAAGAAATGATGAATGCTATGGCCGCGCTCACCGGACCAAAAGAAAACCCAGAAACGTCCTCAGACGCACGCCGGGAGGAAGAAACAGACGCTGAATTCCTTCGCCGAACACTGGAGAAAAGGGACAAAGAGGCTGCTGAACAAGCGGCCAACATACAACGGATGGGCCTTCTCTTCCAAGATGTGATAGGAATGATGATCCAGCAGGACTTACCCGCCGAGGATCCCCCGATCGTTCTTGAAGACGACCGAGGAGAAACGTCAAATCCACCACCAGCCCTCTCAACGGCCAGGGAGGATGCAATCTCTAAGGCTGACTTAGCTGACTACATAGCCCAGCAAATCCGAGTTCATCATGCGACTGAGGCAGCTGGTCAAGTCGTGAAAACGGGGCGGCTGTATCCGAGCTGGTACGATCAAATCAAATACCCGCAAGGCTATACGATACCGAAATTCCATGTGTATAAGGGGACAGGCAATCCCCATCAACATGTTGCCCAGTTCCGGACCCTCTGCGGTAACACCGGCGGTGACGATAAATTGTTGCTTCGCCAGTTCGTGGGCAGCTTATCAGAAACAGCGTTCGAATGGTATTCAGAACTCCCGAACGATTCCATCAAAACGTTCGCTGAAATGGAGTTGTTGTTCACTCAGCGATTTGCAAGTGCCAGCGAACGCACTCCAATAACCGCACTTATTAACGCCAGGGTAAAACCGGGCGAAACCTGGGTCCAGTACGCTATACGCTGGCGGAACTTGTGGTCGAGATGTGAGCAACGTATCGAGGAAGCACCCGCGGTGGGCATGTTCGTGGGAACCCTAGACCCCCACGCAACTATCTCCCAGTTTATGATGTTCTTTAAGCCAACCACATTCCAGGCTTTAATCGACAAGTTGGCTCAGATGGACCAGATGGGTCATAGACCACCTACACCGAAGTCGGAACCTCGGAATGACAAGGGTAAAGGGAGGGCAACCTTTGTTGCGAATGCCCAACAGCAACCTAACGCCCCGAAACCGGCAGATCAACTGGAGGAAAGGCGTCGGTATTATAATGAGAAAATGAAGCGTCCCTACTCGTTCCCACGAGACAAGACGAAGCGGTTATTCGAGCTGGCGATACGCAACAGGCTTATAAACCTACCAAATCCAAGGCGACCGCCGCAACCCACCGAGGTGAATGACTCCAACTACTGCCCTTACCATCAAACGGTAGGCCATCCGATTGAAGATTGCTTCGTCTTCAAAGGATGGATTGAAGACCAATACCTCCAGGGGAAGTTTGTACTGTCCGAAAAGTGGAAGGTGAACCCACCACAGCCGCATGCTCCTAGGAAAGCGGATACACCGGGGGCAACATGTTCTTTTATTGAAGAAGCTCCATGGGAGGTCGTGCTATCAACTAAAACCAAAAGAATGCTGAGAGACCTTCATGCGTGCCCTGCGGTCGAATGGAAGGACCCTCTTGAACCTCAAATTATCGAAGGGATGCTAAGGCGCCGCCCGACTACAAAGGCTCACGGTAAGAGCCCAGATACTCACGCCCAATCGTCGAAATCTTCGAAGAAAAAGAAGAAGAAATCCAAGAAGTCCGTGAAACCTGGAAAAGAACACACGAACTTACAAAAGCAAATCGACGCGTTGGAAGAGTACAATCAGAAGGCGCGGACTCCTGTCACGCTGCAAGAGTTCCTCAACCACATCTTTCAAGAGGAAGATGATGGAGAAAGCTCGTCGGATGAATCCGAAGGATATGTGGCGAGTTGTAATGTAATCTCCCACTCGTTTGCCGATGATGGGAAAACTCCTGGCATTAGGAAACTGGGGGCAGAGCCTGTACCAGAACGCGCATGGCCAACAGATGAAATGATCGACGCTTTTCTAGACGAGATTCGTCTAAAATGTAAAGCGGACCAGGAGCGTGAGATGACCACGTCGGAAGGAGCCAAATGCGGGCAACTGAACGAAAGAGTTGAACTACCCCTGACAGAGCATAAGGCATCCGAAGCAGACAAGAAGATATTCAAGACGAGAAAAAGGTTTGCCAAAGCCATGTCAATGGGGATGAAGCTACCACCCTCGAAAGGAAACACACACGATGGGGTAGAGACGCACCCTGACTATTGCACATATCATCGAAAAATCTCACATCCCACGGAGGAGTGAGACGCCTTTAAGATATGGTGGCAAGGATATGTTGCTCATCGGCAACATTTTAAGCGCATGAAACGCAAGATCCGTCGGGAGCGAAGAAGCACTGTCGATGGGCACAACATAACGACTGGCAACTGTTGCATGGTTAACGCCAGGGAGTCACAAGTTCTCACCTTTGGGAGCGACTCTGATGAAGAAATGGCTCTGGGCCCTCTCTTTAAAGAATCTTTCTCGGGGAAAGAGGAGGAATCGGAGATCTGCGAGAACATTCAGCTGCGCAATCGCACACTCCCAGAAAAGAATCTCGGGCCCGTCGGCCGAAAAGATAAGGGAAAGGAAAAGGTCATTGAAGATATCACTTTAGATGACCAGGTCACAAAAGAGCTAACTACCAAAGACCCTCCCAAAAAGGGTAAGGTAGACTATAACATCCTCGCGCACCTAAGGAAGCTACCTTCTCAGCTTAGCATTCTTGATGCCCTCCTATTATCGAAAGAAGCGCGAGACTCACTAATTAAGGCGTTACAAGAACCCGAGCAATTCCAAGCCTTCCTCGCCACTGAAAGGATGAAGGATGAACTGGAGGAAGTGCATACGGCCGATGTCACTTTCGGTGATGAAGACCTCCTTCTCGGGACGTGCGACCACAACCGCCCCCTATATGTCTCTGGATACTGCCATGACATCAAGATAGGCAAGATCCTGGTGGATAATGGATCCTCCGTTAACCTCCTTAATGTTCGGGTGTTGAAGGAAATCTGCATGAGTGTGCAACACCTCGCTCGTGACAAAATTACTATCTCCGGTTTCGACTCTCAATCGTCACGGACTCTCGGATCTGTAATACTGACGTTACGCTTCGGACTTCTCGTCACAGACATCAAATTCCATGTCATTGACGCCAAGACCTGCTACAACGCCTTGCTCGGTCGTCCTTGGCTACACGAGTACAACATCATCCCTTCTACGCAACATCAGTGTATGAAGTACTTCAAGGATGGTTTCGAGTACACCGTAACAGGCGAGTTGAACCCGTTTTCTGTAAACGAAGTTCGCAAATACGAAGACGCGAAATACTTTTTGCCAGATTTCGAAGATACAGAAAGGTGTCGCGACCCAGAGGACAAAGCCGCCGCCACCATTCCCGTTTTTGGGAGCGATACCGAAGAGGAGGAGGAAATAGTGTATACAGGGCCATCCCAACGCAACAACCTGGGGGCGCCCACCCCCATACCGGTCTTCGGGAGTGATTCGGAGGACGAGGTTAACGCCGTATTCTCCAGTCGGCTGTCAATACAGGCACCCCTTTGCGAGGACCATAGTCTGCAAATCACCATGGTACCGCAAGAACACTATAAGGATCTCGACGCGCTTCAAGCTCACAGCGTGCAGGACCTGCAAACATTTTACGTCCCTCCCAGGCGAAGGGGTGAGAAGGTGATCCTATTCTACCAATCCTCAGAGTCGAAGGTGGAGAAAGAGATCTGGCACGGCGCGGATGTTACACTTGACAGGCTCCAACCCATCCGTCTGCCTAGATACTATACAAATGGATTGAAGAAGTTATTGAAGCGCCAAGGAGTACCCTTAAGACAGACGGTGCGGCAGGCTCGGTTCTATAACAGGATTTGGGATGTCCCCGGGACTCAATGCAAATTGCCCAACGGGAAGATGGAAACACTCGGGCTTGGATACGCAAGAGCCGGAAAACGGGAACGGGCTCACAGCAGCTACGCTATATATACCTTTGATGAAGAGGAGGACGCCCTGTCAGGAGATGCCAACCGTCCATCAAAACTAGACCCCGCGATTAAAGCGCCGAGTCCGTCGCTTGAGGAACGAATGGGCAAGCCTATCAGGAAAGTGGGTCAGAAAGCTCGGGAAGACCACAACCGCGAAATGGCCATCTACGAGAAGGCCAGGACGCAACGTCTATCTCAACGTGCTGCAAAAGACAAAGACGCTTATCCTCGTCAATCCGTTGTACGAAAGGCCCGACGCAGAGACGGAAATAAATCAAGAAGCGGCTCGGGTTTGTCCCTCATGAAGAAGACGAGTCGAGCGTACTCCTTCCCCCGAGACAAGACGGAGAGGTTGCTCAACCTCGCTATAAAATATCAAATGATCACGCTTCCAGAGTCTAGACATCCTGAGCAAGCTAGCAAGGTCTCTCATCCAAGTTATTGCTCTTATCACCGAGCCATAGGACAGCCTACCGAAGCCATAAGATTAGCCGCTTCGCACAGCAGCACAATATAGACTGGAGATATTCTTCAGTTTACAACCCACGAGCTAACGGTCTAGCCGAGGCTTTCAATAAGACCTTGACGAAGATCATAAAAAAGACCGTCTCCAGAAATAAGAGGGACTGGCACGAAAGGCTGCAAGAAGCCCTTTGGGCTTATCGAACTACATTCAAGACGGCCACGAACACAACGCCGTACGCGTTGGTATTTGGGACGGAAGCAGTTCTCCCCCTTGAGATAGAGTTACCCTCTCTACGAGTAGCAGTCCACCACGAGCTGACGAACGAAGAAAATGCTCACCTTCGGCTTGAGGAGCTTGACGCCCTCGATGAAACCCGGCTCATAGCGCAACAACATCTAGAAGCCTACAAAGCAAAGATGACGCGCTCGTACGAAAGATTGACCAGGCCGAGGACATTCCGCCCAGGCGAACTCGTACTAGTGGTCAAAAGACCTATGATCCCCAATCGCGCCAAGCGGGGAAAATTTGAGCCAAACTATGAAAGCCCGTACATCATAGACAAGGTCTACCAGGGTGGAGCCTACCTACTCATGGACATGCACGGTGAAAGGCCTTTCAGGCCAGTAAACGGCCGCTTCTTGAAGAAATACCATGCTTAATAAGCTGCAGCCTAGGTCAATGATGGATGACGACGACTATGTCCGCTCGCTATCTTCCTAGGCTCAGACTTTACAAGCAGCAGCCGGCCTTCCTATAACGACGGACCGAAACGTCCTTAAACTATCGTCGGACCGAAACGTCCTTAAACTAACAGCGGACCGAAACGTCCTTAAACTATCGACGGACCGAAACGTCCCTAAACTACCACCGCAACGTCCTTAGGTTGACGAGATGGATAAATAAAGAAAAAAGAAAAAAAAATGATAAAAAAAAAACAAAACGGTATGTCCATAAGCAAAATGGGCACGGATGAAAACCCGAAAAGGGCTCCGTGAGTAAAAACAGCAGGGCTGCCGGCAAGTGTTCGTGAAAACCCGAAAGGGCGCGACCTTGTAAAAAAAGAGAAGAGTAAAAATGATATAAATAAAAAAAAACGGTATGTCCATAAGCAAAATGGGCACGGATGAAAACCCGAAAGGGCTCCGTGAGTAAAAACAGCAGGACTACCGGCGAGTGTTTGTGAAAACCCGAAAGGGCGCAACCTCGTTAAAGGACACTTACAGAGTCCTCTCGACCCTGTAAGGAGAAACCACCTGCGTAAGATCCTTACGACTCACAAAGGAGCAGCACACTTAGGGATCCTCACGATTCCTAAGGAGAAAATACACTTACGAGATCCTCACGACTCGTAAGGAGAATTCTCTTATGGGACCCTCACGGCTCATGAGATTTGAAAGTCTTAAGTTACAGAAACCTGAACCTGTTCTTAAGCAAATCCCCCACAACCTCCGATATTGCCCTACAAGAGGCTCAATACTGACCCTTGTATACAATCCACGGGCGCGAATAAACATTTCCCCAGCAAAGTCCAACCCTTGTAGGTCCCCTCGACCCATAAGGAGAAAACCCTCTTGTAGGATCCTTACGACTTACAGAGGAACATACACTTAGGAATCCTCACGATCCCTAAGGAGAAAATACACCTGCAAGATCCTCACGACTTGTAGGAAGAAATACCTTTGTGAGACCCTTACGGCTCATGAAGTCAAAAGCCTTAGTCGGCAGGACCTTAACCCTGTTTGCTAAGCCACCTTTGTTCAACATCGACAGAGGCAAATGATAATTCGCTCCTGGCAATATTCCAGTTGCAGCGATGCTGACGCCTAAACCGGTATCAAATCACAAATTCTTTCGTGGCAAATGATGATTCGCTCCTGGCAACGTCCCAGTTGCAGCGATGCTGATGCCGAAATCGGCGTCCAAAATCCGAGCTTGTAGCGAAAAAGCTAGCAAGCCACACATGCCTGCAAAATAGCCGAAATGATGGGGCAACTTGCAATAAAAAGCAGCAAGTAAAAATGAAGGCATGAAAAACAGCCGAAATGATGGGGCAACTCGCAATAAAAAGTAGCGAGCAGAAAATAAATAAATAGCCGAAATGATTGGGTACCGCGAAAAATAGTCGAAATGATTGGGCAATCGTGATTTTCGCGATATAAAAGCTGAAATGATAGAGCATCGCGGAAAAAGAAATAAAATAAAAATAAAATTTATGCCCTACAGGTGATATTCCATCACACCCTGTACACAATCCAAAGGCGTAAACAAAAAGGGATCATACTTCTCCCCCAGGTTTCATCAGAAAAAGAAGCCAGGTCTCGACGGGCCACAAGCGACCTAGAGATCATCCAAACACTCGTCTCGTAACAACGGACATGACTTCAAACAAAGCAGAGCAGCGGCAGCTCCCAGTTCCATGGCTCGGTGGTATACATATCGCCAACAGTCAAGCCTCCATCCCGCGAAATGCGGATACAATCAGTACAAACTTCCTGGTCACGTGGAACGCGGATAACGTCACTCTTTGACCCCGTGGAAAACGTCCAGAGCGGATCCTGGTCCTCGCAGAGCATGGCAGTGAACCCGTGCGAAGCATCCAGAGCGGAGCCTAGTCCTCGCCTAACGCGGCAGTGAACCCGTGTGAAGCATCTAGTGCAAACTTCCTGGTCACGTGGAACGCGGATAACGTCACTCTTTGACCCCGTGGAAAACGTCCAGAGCGGATCCTGGTCCTCGCAGAGCATGGCAGTGAACCCGTGCGAAGCATCCAGAGCGGAGCCTAGTCCTCGCCTAACGCGGCAGTGAACCCGTGTGAAGCATCTAGTGCAAACTTCCTGGTCACGTGGAACGCGGATAACGTCACTCTTTGACCCCGTGGAAAACGTCCAGAGCGGATCCTGGTCCTCGCAGAGCATGGCAGTGAACCCGTGCGAAGCATCCAGAGCGGAGCCTAGTCCTCGCCTAACGCGGCAGTGAACCCGTGTGAAGCATCTAGTGCAAACTTTCTGGTCACGTGGAACGCGGATAACGTCACTCTTTGACCCCGTGGAAAACGTCCAGAGCGGATCCTGGTCCTCGCAGAGCATGGCAGTGAACCCGTGCGAAGCATCCAGAGCGGAGCCTAGTCCTCGCCTAACGCGGCAGTGAACCCGTGTGAAGCATCTAGTGCAAACTTCCTGGTCACGTGGAACGCGGATAATGTCACTCTTTGACCCCGTGGAAAACGTCCAGAGCGGATCCTGGTCCTTGCAGAGCATGGCAGTGAACCCGTGCGAAGCATCCAGAGCGGAGCCTAGTCCTCGCCTAACGCGGCAATGAACCCGTGTGAAGCATCTAGTGCAAACTTCCTGGTCACGTGGAAAGCGGATAACGTCACTCTTTGACCCCGTGGGAAACGTCCAGAGCGGATCCTGGTCCTCGCAGAGCATGACAGTGAACCCGTGCGAAGCATCCAGAGCGGAGCCTAGTCCTCGCCTAACGCGGCAGTGAACCCGTGTGAAGCATCTAGTGCAAACTTCCTGGTTACGTGGAAAGCGGATAACGTCACTCTTTGACCCCGTGGAAAACGTCCAGAGCGGATCCTGGTCCTCGCAGAGCATGGCAGTGAACCCGTGCGAAGCATCCAGAGCGGAGCCTAGTCCTCGCCTAACGCGGCAGTGAACCCGTGTGAAGCATCTAGTGCAAACTTCCTGGTCACGTGGAACGCGGATAACGTCACTCTTTGACCCCGTGGAAAACGTCCAGAGCGGATCCTGGTCCTCGCAGAGCATGGCAGTGAATCCGTGCAAAGCATCCAGAGCGGAGCCTAGTCCTCGCCTAACGCGGCAGTGAACCCGTGTGAAGCATCTAGTGCAAACTTCCTGGTCACGTGGAACGCGGATAACGTCACTCTTTGACCCCGTGGAAAACGTCCAGAGCGGATCCTGGTCCTCGCAGAGCATGGCAGTGAACCCGTGCGAAGCATCCAGAGCGGAGCCTAGTCCTCGCCTAATGCGGCAATGAACCCGTGTGAAGCATCTAGTGCAAACTTCCTGGTTACGTGGAACGCGGATAACGTCACTCTTTGACCCCGTGAAAAACGTCCAGAGCGGAGCCTGGTCCTCGCCAAGCACGGCAGTGAACCCGTGTGAAGCATCCAGAGCAAACACCGGACTGTGGAGTCCTTAAAATCCACGGACTATGATGTCCTTAACCTCGACCGTGATGTCTTAAAATAACGATCAACCCCCCCGATTCCCTACGGATTTCGCCTTGGTTTAAGGGTACATCTCTTCACTCCTTTGATACCTGGCGTTGTAATTCCTCAACGTCTTCAAAGAGGTGGCGGGTCCCTGCAACCAAACCCCGGACTGTGGAGTCCCTAAATCCACGGACTATGAGGTCCTTAACCTTGACCGTGATGTCTTAAAACTAACATCGGACTGTGGAGTCCTTAAATCCATGGACTATGAGGTCCTTAACCTTGACCGCGACGTCTTTAAACTACGATACCTTGAGAGATCCCTAACCCCGTGAAACACGGAAAAAAGGTGATCACACCCGGCACTTGCAGGCCCTCGCCACCTGTAAGGAAGAAAAACTCTCTTGTGAGATCCTTGCGACTCTCAAGGGAAAACCCTTTTAAGGATCCTCACGATTCTTAAGAAGAACTCACACCTATGGGATCCTCTCGACCTGTAGGGAGAAAAACTCTTCATGAGACCCTTGTGGCTCGCAAAAAAGCAAAAGCCTTAGGAAGCAGATCTTAACCCTGAGTCCTGAGCCATGGCTGTCCTGCAAGGAGATCAAGATAGAATATCCGCAGAATGCATTCAATGAAAAGGGGACACATCACTGAGAGGAAAATTGTATCTTTCATTCATAAACCAAAATGGATGCAAAATACAATTCAAAACAAAAAAAGGCAGATACTCTTATTCATGAGTATGTACAAAAAAAAGGGGGGTTCTACACTAACGAAAAAGATCACCAAACACAGGATCAACGGCACAGGGGTTGATGAAGCAAAGGACAAGATTCTCCATCTCTCTCTCCGCTTTCTCCAGCACATCGAAGCGACGATTCTCGCGAGGAGTCGCTCCCCATCGGTTGGTGCCGTGTTCGTCCGCGAATGCAAACATAATGGCTCGCTGGGCCTTTATCTCGCTCAGTAGATGGATTGAGCAGTCCCTCAAAGCCTGAGTAATCAGGCAGGCTTCATGAAAGCCCTCGAGTTTTTCCTCCGCCGCATCAAGCATCGCCAGGGTCATCTCTGCCGGGTGAGGAGGAACATCGGCAAGCACGGCCGAGAGGATCATCCGGAGCCAGAGAGAACCCATCGGGAGGGGAGACCCCCTACGGATCGAGAGTTCATGCATGGCTAAGTCGCATTCGTCATCAGTAAGAAGTGGATCCACCAGCCGAGCGGAAAAGCGGGGGATCATCTCCTCGATGGGCACTTCCCATGGCTGCCGACGAGCGTGTGGACGGTTGCAGGCCATAACGCTCGGATACTCCTTAAATTAAATCACGTCGATATGGGAATGAATTTCTCTGTAAGGAGAAAATAGGCTATGGCCTCAAGAATATAAAGAGGTGCATTAAGTGCCATGCGCGGAAAATCTTGCATGCGAAAGATGTTTCCAAGGCTCAAAAAGGAAAGGCATCGAAAATCAAGGAGAAATAACTATTTCCAAGGTTTTTTTTTTTATGCATCCGATACTGCGCGCTAGAAATGCGGCATGCAAAATTTTGTGAACAGTCCCCATCAAATGGTTCCACGTGCGGAACGTGTGAGACCCAAATTTAACGTGCACTAGAAAATAGAATAGCACCATGCATATTAAAGGCATCAGCAACAACAATAGTGAAATGATAAAATTCCAGAAAAAAAGGCGTGCAAACATGAGAGAACACAATAAAACTCGCCACTCATACTTCAAGAGGTTCATACAAAATATCGAGGACACATTTACAATGGAAACACTTCAGATGCGGGGCATGGGTTGAGAAACTCAAAATTAACTTTATCCAAAACCTTCCAAACGTTGCGAACTTCCCGAGTATGCTTTCGCTCACGGTCACAAGCATCGGGGTCCCCACGGATGTCCTCTACCCTCCGATAGGCGCCCAGTATGGCTGATTGTTGAAAAAGCTGATGAAGAAGATCAATGAGAGCATCCCGCCTCCTCTTTGAGATCAAGCCCATAAGGTACACCGAATGCACCTTATCCTCGGCAGCGTCTAAGTCCCCGAGTGGTATGCCGGCGCAAAAGAGAGGAAGGGCCTCCCGGATCGCCAGTACGATCAGCCTCAGAAGTGAAGAGCGACGGGAAAGTAGTCGATGGTTGTACTCATCAAAGCGGCTCATGATCTCGGCGCACTGGGCATCAGTGAACTCTTGGTCCTGACTGCGGCCCAGCGCACGAATGTTCCCATAGGAAATGATCTCGTCAAGACGATACAGATGGGCGTCCATGATACCTGAAATAAAAGTCACTAGCATCATTACAAAATCCCCATTGCATTAATTACAGAAGAACAGCCTCGGGCCAAGAGACCCCAAGGAGCCTCTGTGTGAAGAGATTGAGTTCTTCATAGGAATTAAATTCCTTATTAGAAAAAAAGGGGAATTAAATTTCCAGAAATAATTTTGATGGAATTAAAGTCCATGGAGTTGAAACGTTGTCATCATCTCCCCAAAGGTCACCTAAAACCTAAGAGATCTACAGTTCGAAGGCTCCCTGTTCTTATGGAGAAACGTGAAGAAAAATGGGTTCTTGGCGAAACCCTTAATATAGATTTGAAATCCAAAGAGTTCTTTTAAAGACAAAGGCGCTTTGGCCGTTTAACATTCTTACCTGAGGGAAAGGATCCGTCAACAGAGTTAAACTCTGGGAAATGATCAAGGCAGAGAACTAAGCTCTGGAAGAAGAGAATTAAATTCTCAGAAAAAATTCTCAGAGGAAGAAGATGAATGAGCAAAGTGAAGGCTCCTATGAAGAGACAGCAGTATTTATAGAAAACAATGGAAACGTTTCATCTCCCCAGATCCTTAAAGGAATCCAACGGTCGCGAGAGATGACAGCGTTGCACTCACGTGCTGACACGTGAGAACAACGCTGTGGGGGCATTTGTTTCCTGATTTAAAATCAGGAAAGCTTCTGGGAAAAACTTCAAAAGAGGCCACGTGCTTACACGTGACAGCAGTCACGTGTTGACACGTGACCTATAAAATACAGAAAAAGCGCACTTTGATTCGCTGATCAAGTCAAGGAAAAAAGCTTCAGAAGAGGTCACGTGCTCCCACGTGACCAGGGTCACGTGTCGACACGTGACGTTCAAAGCAGCAAACGCGCTCTCCAATTGAACCAAAGAAAGAAGCGCCAGACAGGGGTCACGTGCTCACACGTGACCAGGCGTCACGTGGTAGCACGTGATGGCTACAACAGCAACCGGAAGATAGCGCAGAAAGGAAGAGGATTCTTCATTCCAAAGAGGGTCACGTGTCTACACGTGACCATGGGTCACGTGGTCACACGTGACCGACTTTCAAAGCCCATTTTTGACGACAGAATTAAATTCTGAAGGAAATTCGAATCTTTCCAAAGGAAAGTAATTATTTGGGACCAATCAAATTAAAGATTCAGAGATGATTAAATATCATCTATCTATGGAAAATCTCGGGTTTGGAAAGATTTCCCCCTTAAATCTAACCAAAATAACAAAGGAGAATCTCTGGATTCAAGATCCAATGGTGAATAAAATTCACCTGATAATCCAAAGGCCCAAAATGAATAATGGACGCAAATCAAATCTCAATGAAGATTCGTCAAAAAACTGATTGATTCGGCTGCTTCTCCTATAAATAGGAGCCAAGGGACAAAAAAAAAGGATATATACATACGCAGAGAAGAAAAGAGAAAAGGAGAAGAGCTTTGATACTTGAAAAAGACTCAGATCTTCTGCAAAAACCCTAGGTAAGAAAGGGAAAGCCTTTTGGAAAGAAAAAGAATTTAATTCTCAACAGAGTTTAACTCTGAGGCATAAAACGAGAGAGCATATCTCCTCCCTCTTTGATAGAGGATCTGCAAAGTGCACATCTCCCCTTAAGGTTGAGAATTTAATTCTCAATGGGTCGAGATCCTACCATGCAGATCCAAAACATAGAGAAGAAATGCAAGTATGAGAATTTAACTCTCATAGAACTATAGGAATTTAATTCCTCCAAAATAAAGTTAGGGTTCGACCCTGTATTATGGGAATTTAATTCCTTCAAAACAAAAAGAAACAGGGTTGAACCCTAATCAAGAACATAGTTCTGTCGAAACAGTGGGAATTTAATTCCTTTAATCATAATCCTCAGAAAAGGGGAGTTTAATTCCTTAAAAGCTTTTGTTAGGGTTTAACCCTATTCGGTTCTTCGCATAAACAAGGAATTTAATTCCCACAGAAAACTCAGATTTAAACTCTGTTCCAGAATATAGGCCCTCGAAAGGAAATAAGAATTTAATTCCTCTGAAATTAAAAGTTTCTGGAATTTAATTCCTGAAAAAGGAGTAACAAATCCTCTAAAAACAACATTAAGGCAGGGTCACGTGTCACCACGTGACCCCCCCAAAAGCCCTACAGAAAGCCCCTTGGAGGCAACACCCCACGTGACCCACGTGACTTTCAGCAGAAGCCTTAACACATAGGCATTTGAATGCCCGTCACGTGCTAACACGTGACGCTATCAAAGACACAGTAATTTCGGCAGAATCATTGAAGGGAAGGCACTCTCACGTGGGGCCACGTGACCGTTCTTGCTGTAGTGTTTAACACTAAATTAAAACCCTCGAATCCAGTATTGAAATGCTATCGGGCCTTAGTGTTCAACACTAATTAAAGAATTTTGTTCGTAGTGTTCAATATTAATTGTTTTAATATTCGGCACTAATTTAAGATCCCCATTGCCAGTGTTCAACACTGAGCTGTTTTAGTGCTTATGATCATACCAAGGCCTTGTTGCTGGTGTTCAACACCAATTATTCCTCTAGTGTTAAACACTAACTTGTCAAACTCATTCCCAGTGTTCGACACTGATTGCTTTGAAGTGTTTAACACTAGTCTATAGCCCAATTGGCTAAAGGGATGGAGGCAAAGCTTCTCCCTCGATGGACTCACAAGGAATCAATATTCCAGACATGATGGGACTTAGCCCAAGCTGGCCATAAGTCCTCAATTCGTGACTAATTGGGCCAATGGGCTCATAACATAATTAATCAGTCATGGCCTCAAATTGGGCCACGGACTGCTCAAGCCACTCCGGTTCTAGGGTACATCTCTTCACTCCTTTGATACTTGGCATTGTAATCCCTCAATGTCTTCAAAGAGGTGACGGGTCCCGACGACCACCCATGATATGGACTGTGGGGTCCTTAAACTCATACAAATTCCTGGTCACGCGGAACGTGGATAACGTCACTCTTTGACCCCACGGAAAACGTCCAGAGCGGAGCCTGGTCCTCGCTAAGCACGGCAGTGAACCCGTGTGAAGCATCCAGAGCACATACCGGACTGTGGGGTCCTTAAAACCCATGGACTACGACGTCCTTAACCTTGACCGAGATGTCTTAAAACTAACAACGGACCGCAATGTCCTTAAACTACCCACGGACCGCAATGTCCTTAAACTACCCATGGACCGCAACGTCCCTAAACTAGAACAATAGAGTCCTTTCCTATGCTCTTTTGTTGGACCTAAACGGTCCCGTTTAAGTTGATCTTAGCCTTGGAGATGGCTAACGCGTCCTTAAACCCTCAAACATACTGGACTACGAATCCCCCAAATTAACTCCGGCTCAAGGGTACATCTCTGAACTCCTCTGACATCTGTCGTTGTAATCCTTCAACGTCGTCAGAGAGGTGATGGGTCCCGACAGCCATACAGACGATGGACCACTATGTCCCTAAACTGGAACATTAGAGTCCAAACACTCTTTTGTCGGATCTAAACGATCCCGTTAAGTTGATCTTAGTCACAAAGTTAGACTAACGTATCCTTAACAAACGTTTGAGTTGATCTTAGCCTCGAGTAGGGCTGACGTATCCTCAAACCAAAACACCCCCCCCCCCAAAACCAAATTTAAGATAATGCGGATTTGGGCTAGTCCACGCCCTACGGGCGACGACATAACTCAGTCTCCGTAAACAATCCACGGGCAATAAAACAAACACCCACGACACGAAGTGACCATCTGGAGAAGGAGAAAGTTGTTACCGCAATGCGGTAGCGTAATTAACTGCAGGGGCTTGCGCCTGCAGGGAAGAGCGTCCCCACAATCAAAAACCCCTCAAACGAGGGGGAATCTGACGAAGTCTGCTACATCGGTCGCATCCGTTTAAACCTTCGATATATGGTGCCATAAATCAACTTGGCATCTTCGGAGAGGTGGACGGATAGCACCAACTAGCATCTGCCCCGAACCTAACGCCTCAGACGTCCCGACGTCCCGGCCGCCGTTCGGAGGGGAACACCATGCCGCGGTATCATAGCTACAATTACATAACTCCACCCAAGTCGCCTAAGTTCTAGAGATAAACAAGGAACCAGGTTTCAAGTCGGTATGCAAAAGAGGTTTGCATATCGTAAAAGTATAATCAGGAGGAGGTTAAGATTCAAGAACGGTAAAATGGCAAGGTGGCAGGACATGTTTCCTGATCACGAGTATTCTAATTCATGTATTGGGTCCAATACCCAACTACAAAAGAATCAAACCCGATTAACCTATGGCTCTGATACCAAAAGAACCATGTCACGTCCCGCTTCCCAAAGCGCTAAGATAGGCACGTGACATAGCCAACCATGCTACCTGTGGATAGGAAGTATCCATCCACGGTCACATTACGGCTGTAGAGATATCAAGAACAATAATAAACTATCTAATACATGTCCATAAGCCAGAAATAAATGAGTCAAGAATAAAATAATGCGGAAGCGAAATATCCAATACAAGAATAACTGGAATGTATGTCCCATAATGCGGGCTCACATCAGAAATGAAATAATACTGAAAGTAAAGAACTAACTACTAGCGAGTCCTCACTGCTCAGCCTGCTGACTGAAGTACTCCTGCTCGGACTGCGACAAAGGTACGGAATATGGGCCATGCAAAACCCAGACGTCATCAATTTGATGAATCATCGATATAACTCAATAGTATCCCGTGCATGCCCGGGACCACGGTCTAAGACTCTCGGGCTGAAACCGAGACATGCCGCTAGGCACTAAAACAGGAAATATGTAAAGACGAACGATGTCAGCAGCATCATCCCAAGGCTGGCCTAGCCTCTAAAACTGATCAGTATAAGCAAGCAACTGTCGAGTTACAAGTCAGGTTTCATCATTGATTTCCCCATACCCTCAAGTTATAAGTGTTCAAGTCATGTATTCAAATAATCTGGAGCTACTGCCAACACAGGATCATGTAGGTACATGTTTGTCTGGATAGACAACAGGAATGGTCCGTGAGGACAACAGGTCAGGTTTGTTGGCATTAGACACAAGATCAGGTAACAGGTAATACCATGGTACATCAGGTCAAACCAGGTAATGTATAAAGGTGTCATGTCAAGAGTGTGCGGTACCATGTCATATCAAGTAGGAAGTGCAACAAGTCATGTCAGAAAGCACAAGATGTCATGTGGGTGCTCATAATCAAACTAACATAAACATGATTATAAATAAACAAGTATGGGTACTATCAGAACAATAAACTGGAACATGTAATATAATAAGCAAATAGGTGCAGATTAAACTACTTGGATGCACGGTTATCAGTTTGAGTTTAAGGGATGGTTTCAACATTACATAAATGTAGTATAGCAAATATGGATGTTAAAATCATGTTAATATGTACTAAATAATTTAGAGATGCAATTGAATATAAATCAGGCTAGATGTATGCAAACGGTCGTCCGTGAGGGTAAAACTATAAAGGGTACTATAGACTACGTAAATAAGCACTATGTGATATAAATATTGGTATGGATGCAGTTTAATATAATCTAATATGCAACAAGATATGTTTTCCGTGACCTAGATCTAAAATGCTATAAACGAATGCAACGGAACACCGAAGTGTTATAAAAAAAATGAAACATGTGGTACTAGATTTACCCTACAGGTATAATCTATATTTAAATAGGTATAAAATAATTTAAATAGCATGTAGCAAGATTAACTTGCCTCGACGGATTCAAGAAACGGCGTACAGAACGTCACACGTCGGCGAGAAAAGTCACGACGCGTGCACGGTACTCGGAATAGGTCCAAACAACGAACAGTGGGATCACACGGGTCAGAGGTCTTCGCTGGGTCGTCGGGATCGTCAACGACACGACCGGATTCCGGCGATCTATAAAACAGTGAACATGAATTCAAAAGAAACAAAGAAAGAGAAGAGAAGAGAAAGGAAGAGGAAAGAGAAGAAGGAGAAGGGACTGCTCACTGAGTTGTGCGCAGGGGTCAGGGAGACGAGGTGGTGGTGTCGGGATCACCGACGGTGAGGTGCCGGCGAAGGTGCAGGGTTCAGGCCGGGGTTCTGTTGGTGGTGGGGTTGAAGGGAGAAGAAGAAAAGAAAAGAAGGAGGAGAGGAGAAGATGGTGGTGACAGTGATGATGAGTTGAGGATCGTCGGCGGTGGAGGTCGGCGAAGTGAGGAGCTAGGGATTGGGTGTGCAGGGTTCTGTGGGTGCTCGGGATGGAGGAAAAGAAAAAGAAGATGAAGACGAGGAGGAGGATGAGAAGAAGATGAGATGGAGGTGGTGACGAGGTTGGGTTCGAGGAGGCAGAGGAGGCGGCTAGGGTTAGGGTTTAGTTGCAATGGGTTTTGACTCGAACAGAAGAAGAAGAAGAAATATAAAGAGGGAGGTGAGTGTAGCGGGGAGGCGGTGACGCGATCCGAGGAGCGCACAGTAATCGCGAGAGGTGAGAGAGAGCGCGAGAGGAAATATAGATGATGAAGACAAGGAGGAGGATGAGAAGAAGATGAGATGGAGATGGTGACGAGGTTGGATTCGAGGAGGCAGAGGAGGCGGCTAGGGTTAGGGTTTAGTTGCAATGGGTTTTGACTCGAACAGAAGAAGAAGAAATATAAAGAGGGAGGTGAGTGTAGCGGGGAGGCGGTGACGCGATCCGAGGAGCGCACAGTAATCACGAGAGGTGAGAGAGAGAGTGCAAGAGCAGAGAGAAAGAGGAGAGAGAGAGAAGGCTGCGGAGGAGGAGAGAGAAGGAGAAAGGGAAAGAGAGAGAAAGAGAAGGGAAAAGAGATAGAGAGAGGTGTGTGGGGCCCGGCACAAAATAAAATAGAGATGATTGGCTCGTGGAAAAGATATTGGGTTTGGAAAGAAATTTATAAAAGATTTTTAAAAAAATCTCGTTGGCTGAGGAAAGAGAGGAAAAGATTTCCATCTAAAAATATTTTCTTCTGCTGATAAAATATTGTAAGCTGTAAAATATTTTTAAAACTGATTAAAGAATTTTAAAAATAAATAGGATTTGGCGGAGTACAAAATATTTGAGAATTGTGCCCGGATCGGGTCCAAAAATTTGGATTTGAAATATGAAAATTATTAGCAAGTTCCAAAAATTGAAATGAAGGATTATATAATGAAAAAGCATACCCCCAAGAACGGACACACCCACATGTGCGTAGCCATCCAAACGTCCGTTCCACTGAACGGGACGAGAACACGATGCAAGGACGCTACCACAGGGTTAGGGGTATCATGCAGGCCATGTCATGTATTTTTAAATTATTTTAAGTAACTTAAATGGTTATATGCAAAAATATGAAATGTTAGGGTAATCTATAACTAGGAAACAACGAGCTCAAGCAAGCGGGTCGAATATCAAGTAAACTACCATTCGCATCCAAACACGGTAAATGAAATAAACACCACAAACAACACATACGGCAACAGAGATTGGTATAATTGGACTCGGTTGTTACACATCCATTCTAAAGAGAAACCCTAGCTTCTCGATCTCCTCCCAACCCTTTCTTTCTATAGTTCTCTTTCCGTGGCCTCTTTTCCAGAGCTCCATCAACATCAAAACCCACTTGCTGGAGTTTTGGAAAAAAGGTTAAGGAAGGTGATTAGGGGAGAGGAGCTTGGATTTGATGGTTTTAATTTTTTAAGGAGGATATGAAGAAAGAGGATGTGATGAGGAGATGGATGTTAATTTCAATGGTTTTTAGAGAGAGATGAGGGATATGATGTAAGAAAAAATGAGTTTTGAGTTTGATAGGTTTTCGAGGAAAGAGTTTGGATAGGGGGAAAATTATGTTTTGTGGTTGATGAAGAGTATTGGTTTTGGATTTTATAAGGTATTGAAGATGAGTATAAAGAAATGTGAGCAAAAAAACGAGATAATTATAGCAATTTAACTAAAGGATATACCAGTTTCAGCTTAAATGTAGTAATTTCGACTTGAATGTAGTACTTTAACTCTTTATGCACAAGTATAGTACTTTATGAATGAAATTGTAACACCCTAGTTCAGTTATACTATATTCTCTTTCATTATTTTCCTGTGGCTATTTCTTGGTGTTATTTGTTTTGGGTGCGAATAGTGTTTTGGTATCTGTTTTTAGTATCCGACCCGACCCGCATGCTTGAAACTCGTCTCGGTTCTTGTTCACATTTTATCCTTGCTGGTTTTGAGGATCCGTGCTCGCATATGTTCCGTTTACCTGCAGTATATCTAGCATCTGCATTTTTTAATAATACAAATATAATTAAATAAAATAGTTTATTTAATATCTAGCATGACCCGCATCATACCCCTAACCCTGTGGTAGCATTCGTGCATCGTGTCCTCGTCCCGTTCAGTGAAACGGACTCGTTTGGATCGCTACGCGTATCCGTTCTTGGGGGTATACTTTTTCGTTATCCGGACATCGATTTTTGGTTTTTGTTGACACGTATATTATCCGTATTTTCAAACCATAAATTTAGACCCAACCCGAGCATATTTTGGAGTAATTTTGTATTAGCCAAAAACTCAAATTTTCTTAGCATTATATTCTAATATACTCAACTGTTTAATATAATGTTAAAATAAAATATATTTTCCAATTATAATATATTTCAAGATACAAATCCCACTCAAATTCTGCCACTCTATCTTCATATATATATTTCCAAATGTTTTCTCAATATTTTCTAAAATCAAATCTAAACTCAAATCTCACCCACTTTCTCTATCTGTCTCTCTCTCTTCTTTTTATATATTCTTTAAACCCTTATATTATAACCCTTACTCACGTTCTTCTCTCTCGCTCTTCATTCGTTTCCGCCGTCTCCCTCGTCACGAAACCCTAACCCTAGCCCTCGCCGCCGCCGTCGGCCTCCCCTCGTCGACTTCCTCCACTTTCTCCACCTCATCGACCCGCTCACCTTTCCTTCTTTCCTCGACTACAGCGGACGCCGACCTCACTGCAAACCACCAAGCGACCCATCGGCGCTTGCACCCACGCCGGATCTCCGACCCCGTCGCCTCCAAGTCCTCGCCACCACCTTTCTCTCTCTCTCTCTCCTCTCTTCTACACTCTCAAACCCCCTGCTTTCCCCTGCATCCGAACCCGATCACCCAACATCAAACCCCCAATGCCCTTTTGCCGTAAAACCTCGCCGGCAACCCCATCCTCGGAAACCCATCATCGACAACTCCTCTTCCTAACCCTTCTCCTCCTCTACTCAACCTCTCATCTCCTCCCTCATTCTTCCCCAATCCAAATCCAAACCCCAGTCCCTAAACTGCGATTTCACCAAAGGCAAATGAGTCTTCGAACTGCAATCTCAACCCCCCTACGACGCCACCTGCCCTTTCCACCGCAACGCCTGGAACTGCCTCAAGAACAACCGATCCGACATGGGATCGATCGACTCATGGCATTGGATCCCGAACGATTGCGCCCTCCCTCTCTTCGATCCGTTGGCGTTTCTTGAATCGATGACAGGGACGAGGATCGGGTCCATCGGCGACTCGCTGAATGAGAACTTCTTGGTTTCTTTCCTGTGCATTTTGAGGTCTGCTGATGACGGCGCGGGGAAGTGGAAGAGGAAAGGGCGTGGAGAGGCCGGTATTTCCCCAAGTTCGATGTCACCGTCGCGTATCATCCAGCTGTGCTTCTTGCCAAATACACTTAGATCTCCCATATAAAGATGGACTGAAGGGCATCTATGGAGTCAATGTTGATGTGCCAGCTGATGATTGGGCCAATATCACCAAGTTCTACGATGTCCTTATATTCGACATTGGACATTGTATTTTGTGATCCAGGACAACCAGACGAAGGAACAGATTGGCGAGGATAAAGAAGTAACTGGTCTGTACTACTCGGATGTGCCACCTTCTGCATTTGCTGTTGTTTCTACCATTTGCTGAGCGTATAACTTTGATCCCAAGTTGGATCCTAGCTGAGTTCGTGCCTCGCATCTTCGTACGTCGTTCTTCCGCGATCCTTATCCTCCAGGCAAGCACTCTTTCTTTACTTTTGGTCGATATACATCGGCTTTCCTATGTAGTTATATGTATATATATATATATTTTTCCTGCACTGTTAGAATATAAGATAAACTTGTTAGCATCTTTTTGTTATATTATACAATATATATATATATAGGCAAACTTTTATGTAGCAAGTGAATAATTAGCAAGTGTGGTTTTAAAATGAGATTTATTTTTTTAACTATAAATAAAGTTCGAAAGTTGATAACCTATCTCACATTTATATGTTTCTAGTCAGATTGTGATTAATATACCCATATTAAGCTTAACGGTAAAGATAACAATTATGACTCATACCAGCTTGTACACCACCTTTATGCAGTTACTATTACCACTGACATGTCTTGACTATTCATTACTCTAGTCTTATTGGGCGAGATTGCTGATAAGGATGCTGAACTACATTACATGACATGACACAATCTATACTGTTTACAAGTTTTACTTCCATACAATTACCATACCATAAGTTTCTGTATTTTCAGCATTCTTAATTAGTGCTCTAGTCATTACCATAGTAGCTATAAATACGTGGGTGTTGGGGTAGTTTGAGTGTGCGTTGTACAACAGGATCTCAGGAGTTCCATACCGGCAGCTCGTACCGGGCTATAGCGGTCTCATGTTTACAGCTCGTACCGGGCTATAGCGGTCTCATGATTACAGCTCGTACCGGGCTATAGCGGTCTCATGTTTCCAGCTCGTACCGGCTATAGCGGTCTCTTGTTCATTCCACAGTTTGGCCCGTGTTTCCTAGCCCCTGGGGCACCACTCTTGGGTTAGGA
This sequence comes from Agapanthus africanus, assembly GCA_030015575.1. Lineage (NCBI taxonomy): Eukaryota > Viridiplantae > Streptophyta > Magnoliopsida > Asparagales > Amaryllidaceae > Agapanthus > Agapanthus africanus. The sequence goes on along the minus strand of JASDDO010000001.1, from coordinate 16,487,758 downwards.
ATACTCCTGCAGAGGTTGACGCACACACTCAAGCTTACGATAGGATAGTTTACCTTTTAGTAACCAGTTAGGTTATGACCCGATCTCTTACATACATGTTTCATAGTGTTAGTGCATTTAATTATTTATATACATGCTTTTCTTGCGTACCGGGCTTCACTTTTTATATATTCATGTTATTATGCTACACACTTTTTTCGTTGAGTACTTGCTGGGATGTTCTAACATCTCTGAGATTTGCCATCTCAGGTTTAAAGACAGGTTTTCAGGCCGAGCAGGATCAGAGCGACCACCGGGACTTTGCTGAAGACCAGTAACCGTAGGTTTATTTTCACCCTTTTTATTTAGCTTTTAGCATGTGCGTCCTTATGGGACATTAGGGCTTATGTATCTCTTTCGGATCTTATTTTATTCCGAATCTTTTGTTTTGGATCTTTAATTGCATCAATTATCTAGTGGACCCATTTTTAGGATTTCTTATAGTTGATTATCAGTATTATTTCTTTTGGTATTGGATTTTATTTTTTTACAGGTTAATCTAGACAGCCTTATGTGACTATGGAAGGACTTTCCTTACCGTAGGTAGCACGGCTGGCCTTCGTCGCTTCCCGTATTCCACGTTTTGGGAAGCGGGGCGTGACAAGGTTTTGTTGGTATCAGAGCCAGGCTAACGTCAAAGGTTAGTCTGGGTTCTTCCGATCTTTTAGGTTAGAATCACACGTCTAGGTTTTCTCAAGTATGTCATGCTGCATATTCCTTTGACTCTGGTTATAGGATTCGGGCGACTGAGATAGAATTACGATATTGTACCCATGAACCGCGGCATGGTTACAATGCGTCATTTTGTTTGAGTAACTTAGATTTCTACCTGATTTGTTTCCACTAATTTTATTTTCTTGCACACGTTGATTTCTCGAGCCAAGACCATGACTCTTCATATCCTAATTTGTTTGCTTGAACCTTAATTTTTCAAACCCCATTTGTTTGCTTGATCCTTGATTTTTCATACCCATCTATTTTCATTGATCTTTGTAATTAGTTCGTGAGCTTGTATTTTCGTTCTTCAAATTTCGAGGACGAAATTTTTGTAAGGTGGGTAGAATGTAACACCCTAGTTCAGTTATACCATATTCTCTTTCATTATTTTCCTGTGGCTATTTCTTGGTATTATTTGTTTTGGGTGCGAATAGTGTTTTGGTATCTGTTTTTAGTATTCGACCCGACCCGCATGCTTGAAACTCGTCTCGGTTCTTGTTCACATTTTATCCCTGCTGGGTTTGAGGATCCGTGCTCACATATGTTCCGTTTACCTGCATTATATCTGGCATCTGCATTTTTTAATAATACAAATATAATTAAATAAAATATTTTATTTAATATCTAGCATGGCCCGCATCATACCCCTAACCCTGTGGTAGCATGCGTGCATCGTGTCCTCGTCCCGTTCAGTGAAACGGACTCGTTTGGATCGCTACGCGTATCCGTTCTTAGGGGTATACTTTTTCATTATCCGGACATCGATTTTTGGTTTTTGTTGACACTTATATTATCCGTATTTTCAAACCATAAATTTAGACCCAATCCGGGCATATTTTGGAGTAATTTTGTATTAACCAAAAACTCAAATTTTCTTAGCATTATATTCTAATATACTCAACTGTTTAATATAATGTTAAAATAAAATATATTTTCTAATTATAATATATTTCAAGATACAAATCCCACTCAAATTCTGCCACTCTATCTTCATATATATATTTCCAAATGTTTTCTCAATATTTTCTAAAATCAAATCTAAACTCAAATCTCACCCACTTTCTCTATCTGTCTCTCTCTCTCTTCTTTTTATATATTCTTTAAACCCTTATATTATAACCCATACTCACGTTCTTCTCTCTCGCTCTTCATTCGTTTCCGCCGCCTCCCTCGTCACGAAACCCTAACCCTAGCCCTCGTCTCGCCGCCGCCGTCAGCCTCCCCTCGTCGACTTCCTCCACCCTTCTCCACCTCCTCGACCTCCTCAACCCGCTCACCTTTCCCTCCTTCCTCGACTACAGCGGACGCCGACCTCACTGCAAACCACCAAGCGACCCATCGGCGCCTGCACCCACGCTGGATCTCCGACCCCGTCGCCTCCACGTCCTCGCCACCACCTTTCTCTCTCTCTCTCCTCTCTCCTACACTCTCAAACCCCCTGCTTTCCCCTGCATCCGAACCCGATCACCCAACATCAAACCCCCACTGCCCTTTTGCCGTAAAACCTCGCCGGCAACCCCATCCTCGGAAACCCATCATCGACAACTCCTCTTCCTAACCCTTCTCCTCCTCTACTCAACCTCTCATCTCCTCCCGCATTCTTCCCCAATCCAAATCCAAATCCATACCCCAGTCCCTAAACTGCGATTTCACCAAAGGCAAATGAGTCTTCGAACTGCAATCTCAACCCCCCTACGACACCACCTGCCCTTTCCACCGCAACGCCTGGAACTGCCTCAAGAACAACTGATCCGACATGGGATTGATCGACTCACAGCGTTGGATCCCGAACGATTGCGCCCTCCCTCTCCTCGATCCGTTGGCGTTTCTTGAATCGATGAGAGGGACGAGGATCGGGTCCATCGGCGACTCGCTGAATGAGAACTTCTTGGTTTCTTTCCTGTGCATTTTGAGGTCTGCTGATGACGGTGCGGGGAAGTGGAAGAGAAAAGGGCGTGGAGAGGCTGGTATTTCCCCAAGTTCGATGTCACCGTCGCGTATCATCCAGCTGTGCTTCTTGCCAAATACACTTAGATCTCCCATATAAAGATGGACTGAAGGGCATCTATAGAGTCAATGTTGATGTGCCAGCTAATGATTGGGCCAATATCACCAAGTTCTACGATGTCCTTATATTCGACACTGGACATTGTATTTTGTGATCCAGGACAACCAGACGAAGGAACAGATTGGCGAGGATAAAGAAGTAACTGGTCTGTACTACTCGGATGTGCCACCTTCTGCATTTGCTGTTGTTTCTACCATTTGCTGAGCGTATAACTTTGATCCCAAGTTGAATCCTAGCTGAGTTCGTGCCTCCATCTTCATACGTCGTTCTTCCGCGATCCTTATCCTCCAAGCAAGCACTCTTTCTTTACTTTTGGTCGATATACATCGGCTTTCCTTTGTGGTTATATGTGTGTGTGTGTGTGTGTGTGTATATATATTTCCTGCACTGTTAGAATATAAGATAAACTTGTTAGCATCTTTTTGTTATATTATACAATATATATATATATATAGGCAAACTTTTATGTAGCAAGTGAGAATAATTAGCAAGTGTGGTTTTAAAATGAGATTTATTTTTATAACTATAAATAAAGTTCGAAAGTTGATAACCTATCTCACATTTATATGTTTCTAGTCAGATTGTGATTAATATACCCATATTAAGCTTAACGGTAAAGATAACAATTATGACTCATACCAGCTTGTACACCACCTTTATGCAGTTACTATTACCACTGACATGTCTTGACTATTCATTACTCTAGTCTTATTAGGCGAGATTGCTGATAAGGATGCTGAACTACATTACATGACATGACACAATCTATACTGTTTACAAGTTTTACTTCCATACAATTACCATACCACAAGTTCCTGTATTTTCAGCATTCTTAATTAGTGCTCTAGTCATTACCATAGTAGCTATAAATACATGGGTGTTGGGTAGTTTGAGTGTGCGTTGTACAACAGGATCTCAGGAGTTCCATGCCGGCAGCTCTTACCGGGCTATAGCGGTCTCTTGTTCATTCCACAGTTGGGCCAGTGTTTTCTAGCCCCTGGGGCACCACTCTTGGGTTAGGAATACTTCTGCAGAGGTTGACGCACACACTCAAGCTTACGATAGGATAGTTCACCTTTTAGTGACCAGTTAGGTTATGACCCGATCCCTTACATACATGTTTCATAGTGTTAGTGCATTTAATTATTTATATACATGCTTTTCTTGCGCACCGGGCTTCACTTTTTATATATTCATGTTATTATGCTACACACACACTTTTTATGTTGAGTACTTACTGGGATGTTCTAACATCCCTGAGATTTGTCATCTCAGGTTTAAAGACAGGTTTTCAGGCCGAGCAGGATCAGAGCGACTACCGGGACATTGCTGAAGACCAGTAACCGTAGGTTTATTTTCACCCTTTTTATTTAGCTTTTAGCATGTGCGTCCTTATGGGACATTAGGACTTATGTATCTCTTTCGAATCTTATTTTATTCCGAATTTTTTGTTTTGGATCTTTAATTGCATCAATTATCTAGTGGACCCATTTTTAGGATTTCTTGTTGTTTCATTGCAGCATGATTATCAGTATTATTTCTTTTGGTATTGGATTTTATTTTTTGACAGGTTAATCTAGACAGCCTTATGTGACTATGGAAGGACTTTCCTTACCGTAGGTAGCACGGCTGGCCTTCGTCGCTTCCCGTATTGCACGTTTTGGGAAGCGGGGCGTGACAGAAATGTAACATCTTATGTGATAAGCATAACACTTTATGAGGTAAATAAAGTACTTTATTTGAAAGGGCAGTATTGACATAGAACTAAATACAAACCAGTTAATGTATAAAAAGGTTTGAAACAAAGGAATATTTGGACTTAGGAAGTCATGAGTTTTTTCTGACCCAAGGACTTAACTCTATTACTTTTGGCCCCTAGGGACCTAAACTCGGTTTACCCTTATATATTTAATAGTCTTATGCATTATATTCTTCTCTTCAGGGTTGTGCACTCTTATAGAACTTATATGCATGTGCAATTTGACTAGGGTGGAGATTCAATTATGCGACATTTTATCTCCAAAAGGGCCACATGTCTCACTTGATACATATAACTGGGGACTTGTAAGTAATTTCTTCAATTCTGCATTTTTTTAAATTTGCGTTACTGTGGGTTTCTAGTTTGGCACGAGAGAAGTGGATTCAATTTCAGTATCAAGCAATTTGTTGAAGACTGAAAATATATATTTTCTCACCAATTTGTTAAAACCCAAGAAATGTGTGTATACTTGTCTCTCAACTTGAAATATTTTCTGACAGGTCTTTCTTGCAATGCTGGTGGACAATTTCTTATACAAAATTTCTGCAGTGCGATCACATTTTTCACAAACCTTCGACTGGTCTGGTGTCAGGTACCATCTGAAAGATGGGAAAATAAGCAAGGTACTGACTTTTACTAGGTTGTGTGTTTTCTTTTAATTAAAGATCGAGTGCCTCCCAGTACTAAAATAACTAGAATGTCTCACAATATTTGAATGTCCTGCACTGTAGCGTAAGATTTTAGTTTCAGATTTTATTTTTTACTAGGTTGTATTGAATAGGCCGTAACCTAATGCAAGCGGGATTTGAACCCGTACCTCTTGCTCAACTGCAAGAGGCTTTACAACTAGGCTATAGAGGAACTCATATTTTAGTTTTCAGATTGGAAGCAAGGACCACCATGTTTTCCAGATTGTATTAGAACGAGGAATAAAGAAAAAAGGCAAAAGGGTACATTATAGATTATTTACTGGTATAAAATTATCCTTGGAGTAAATAGAAGACAATTGCAATTCGATTACATTTCACGAGTTTGTAAACTACTTTCCAAAGTAAAAGGAAAGACATAATCGTATGTGTATCACGTTTCATTAGAATGCTGCTTCTAATCAAGGCAAGTAATATACTCGATTAATTTCAGCTGAGGCACCTTTTGATTTCAATTATTGTTAATCCTAGTGAAATTGCAGGGATCGTCATAGAGAGGTGAAATGTATGAGAAGCCCGGGACAGAATATTCTGATCTTGCACGAAAGCTCCTTTATCCACAAAAGTTATCTATGTGCTCCTTGTCAAGAAGCTATTCAATGTTTCCTCATCAAAAGAATGTAGAGTCAGCCAAAGAAGTATGACGATATCTGGCAGCTCCTATATTATTCAGAAAATCATATTCTCGTTCACCATCACCATTGTTGCATTTATCTGTAACGATTTTTCTTTAGTTTTAGATAGGAATTAGCATTCAATCAATTGATTCTTTTTGAGGCTTGCATTTTGCCCAAGTAGCATGTGTACTTTTAGTAATCTGTAACATTTTAATGTAGACCAGTATTTATATTCGATGCACAAATTTATCAAATTGGGGATTTATCTGTAATGAATAGGTTTTAAACTATTTATGCAATCGATGATAACAGATTACAGAAGAGATTTGGGTGAATTAATAATGCCAGAAACCTGCAGTGATAAAATAGTCCTAGTCCATGAGTTCAATGATTTTGACAACAATGAACAGGAATGCAGTAATTTTTGGAATTTTTATTTTGGTATACTGCCGTCTTCGGGACTGAACCGGCAATCTTGCACTTTAGAGGGAAATTAATACCAACAGCAATCTTGCACTTTCGAGTGGAAATTAAAACCAACATGAATTAGCTGAATATTTACTTGCGCTGCAGTTTCAATTGCTGACCTGCAGAATATAAAAAAAATGCATTGGAATTTTCTTTTCCTGACATAAACAAAAGCTTAATTTCCATCTGCTGAACATGCTATTCACTGAAAATACTTGAACCAAAACAAAGCCTGGCGTTCTCAAAGAATCAGCGATCAAAATTTGCAGAACACACAGGATACTACCATATATGAATCAACCTTTAATTTATCAAAAAGCAGAGAGATTCGATGCAACAAAAGCATTCTCAGAATTAGGAAGAAGACTGCAACAAAATTCTCAAAAAGATCATCAAAAGCATCCATAAAATCGATAGCAACACCTAAACCAGTATTCTGGAGGGTACAAATAATACCCTTCCCAAATTATTAGTACACAACAATAAAAACTTAAATCCAGTGCAGCAAATCAAACCAAAAAAAGGCACACTAAATGTCCCTGAAGCAACGGGGGGAAGCTCCATTCCTTATCCCTGGATCTCACAAAATAAGCAAAATTAATACTTGTAATCCTTGACATGAAGGCTCTCAGATGCACCCTCAACCTGTGCAGCATCCCCCTTGTAAGTCCCAAGGGTTGCCTCTGAGTTCGCCTTGCACCTCGCGAGGAACGCGGCCTGAGCCTTCTCGATGTTCTCCTTCTTGCCAGCCCAAGTCTTAAGGGTGCTCTGCTGAAGAGCTCGACCAAAAGAGAAGGAGAGCGACCACGGCTTCTTCCCCTTGAGCTGGTTCATGGCATTCAAATTCAACGTCGCCTGCTCCTCACTCTGCCCTCCTGATAAGAACACGACAGCAGGCACAGCTGCCGGCATGGTCCTCAGCAGAGCCCTGACGGTGTATTCCGCCACCACCTCGGGTGCCACCTTGGCTGCGTCAGAGCCAGGAGTCACCATGTTAGGTTTCAATAGAGTACCTTCCAAGAGAACCTTTTGATCATTCAAAGCCTTGTAGCAAGCCGCAAGCACCCTCTCAGTGACATCAGCGCACCTGTCAATTATCATGAAAATCTTTAAGTTCGTAGCTGTCAACTGCAAATACATTGTCGTGTGTGCACTCTGTGTATGTTTTTTCCCCTTCTTGTTCAACAGTTCCAAGTATTTCAGTATTTAACGTGCAAAGTGCAAGTAATTTACTAATAAAAGTTAACAAATTACATCATGCCTGACATTACCATCCAATGATTCCTAACAAACCAACAACAGTCCTGAATATGAAGTGAGGGATCAATCACACACAGTAAATTAATTTCATAAAGACTAAATTGAATAGGCATGTGACATTTCATTGGCTTTCCAATAATTTTAAAATAGCAGGGCGTGAAAATAAAAACATGTTTTCTTAATATAGTTTTGATAACAAAAATGCTATTCCATATACATCGGCAAACCAAGTAGAAAAAGAAAAACACCAACACCAACACCAAAGAAGAAAAAATGGAACATATAAACCAACAGGCCTCTACATCTTTACAAGCTTGCGCCTAGTTAAGCTTTCGTCAATTCTATTTTCTACTTTTTGAACTTCCGTCCTAAACCCGAAAACTAATAAATCCCTACAGCTGTATCCACCCCAATGCCTAAAATATTCTAGTCTCTTTCTTTCCGTCAAGAAAAAAGGTGTATGCAATGTGAAAGAAAATAGGAATTAAAAGCATGGCTTGTCTAAACCTTTGGTATACTAGGCGTAATTTTTCCACCTACTTAAAATGGGGATACCAAGAAACCATTCTAAAAAATTTAAAATTGGATACATTAGAAATATTAAATCTTGTACTCATTAACGCACCTGTCAATATCATGAGGCCCATCAACAAGGATCTCAGGCTCCACGATTGGGACAAGTCCGTTCTCCTGACAGATTATCGCATATCGGGCCAACCCTTGTGCATTAAGATCAATTGAGAGCTGTGAGGGCTCGTTAGGGCCGATTTTAAGGACAGCTCTCCACTTGGCAAAGCGGGCCCCAGCTTCGTAGTATTTCGCACAACGCTTGCCTAGGTCATCATGGCCTTGAGTGGTGGTTTCGCCATCGGTGCCGGCAATCTCAATGGTGCCTTTGTCGACTTTGATCCCGGGGAGGACCCCGCCCTCCTTAAGGACATCAACAAAGGGTTTGCCCGCAGCAGTCTTTTGGTAAAGTTGTTCCTCGAAGAGGATGCAGCCGCTGAGGTACTGAAGGGCACCAGGGGTGCAAAAGAGGAGCTCACGGAGAGCACGGCGGTTCTCTTCAACGTTCTCAACGTTGATGCTGGCAAGGCGCTTCCCAATGGTGCCGGTGGATTCGTCCGCAGCAAGGATGCCCTTGCCTGGGGTGCCGATGTAGGTGGCATTGGCAATGAGCTCATCTGCAGGAGATTGATGTAAATTTTGTTAATTCAAATGGCAGCATATTGCTATTAATAGAGTGAAAGAGGGTGATTGAAAAGGATTAGACCTTAACCGATCTATAACTATAACCACAAAAGAATAAGAATTACATAAAACTAAATATGACTATAATTGAGAATCAGAAATGGTTGAAGTCCTGGTACACTAGAAAATACTACCAGTTCATTTCGCACCGCATACACAAACTTTTCCATGTCAAATAAAATAAAATCTGAGGCCTATAATAGTGATCAACTTGAGGTGAGCACTCTGGTGGTTATTCATGGCCCAGAAATTACATGGTTCAGTAGGGATCAAGTTGAGGCAATGGGTTTATAGGTTTGCATATTATAGCCCCATAAAAGCTAAATACTCGTCTCTGATCCACCGGTGAGCCGGAAGCTGGTTGGTAAACCAGCAAGGCTGTGTCCAAAATCTCGACATTACAGGTTTGATTCAATTAACAAGTGACAGGTTAGATCAGTTCAATGGAAATTAATCAGGGGAAAAAGCATCAAATCTGTTATTTTTGACTTAATTAAACTGTGGAAAGACGAACATAACATGAAGTAGTAGAACCTCATTGGGATGTTACATCTAGATAATCAGGTTATAACCAACACAAAGAAAATAAGGAAACAAGCAAACACGTAAAGCGGAACCATGAGACTTAAGATCACAAAAACTTATAACAGTATTATTCACGATAAAATACAAAGACATGCATACAAATTGTTTCGAGCAACCTGAGTTTGACAAATAGACGTCTTTCCCATAGTTGTATCATCATAACAGGTTTAATGTATCTTAAACCAATCCCCTTACTCCAAGCTAGTGAGGCAAGATAATACTCTAAAAATCACTTACAAGTTATGGTTAAATAATCATCAAAACTTTAAACATGAATATGAATCACTCAACATAAGCACAGGATGGCTGAACTACAAAATAAAAATGTTGATGCAATCGTCACAATCGTAAACGGGGGTGGGAGTACATGCACAAGAGATTGCATTGCGAACAAATAGTTTATCTTTTTTGGTCAAAATTGATTTATATTGAAAGATGATTGCATCTGAAAGGGAAGATTTATCACAATTGGTACAAACAGAGCACAGTTAAAAAGAAAATGGCAAGACCCAAACAAACATGAATAATATAAAAGGGAGACAAATAATTCGATCCAAGCAAAAATAATATTAAGAAGACAAATTATACAACTAAGCCCCCAAAACCTAAGATATATAGTTCATAAGGATCTGAAATCTACAAATTAACGATTATGTATGGGTGAAAAGAATCAAACTTGATCCAGATCTAATAGAACTGCGATGCTTTGATGAAATAAAACAGTTGATCTCCATGCAGTGAAAAGCATCAAGCTTGATTTAGATTTAAGAGACACATCTCAATTCTGATCTATAACAACTCTAGATCTAAGAGATCCATCACAGGTCACTAAATCCTAGATCCAATCTCAAACTTTTCAAACCCCAGATTCCATCATCGATCAAAATTCAACAAAACAAACAAAACCCATCATCATACATACAAAACAAAGCAAACCCATCATCACAAACACGAAAAAAATCCCAAAAAAACACAACTTTCGAACAATCAATGATCCACAACAATCAAAATCAAAGAACAACATAAAAGGATCAAGTTTTGATCGACTTACCAGCGTATTTCCCACGGTAGCAAGACATCTCAGCTTGTGATTCAAGAAAAATTCAGAGGAAAAAAGAGAGATTTGAGAATGGAGATTAGGTTTTGCTGAAGGCGTTGGTTATTTATAAGAGCCGAAATGAACCGGATCGGTTCGGTTGATCCGGACCGGTTTGATTTGCGCAGGGTTCGGTCGATGGTTTCGGAAACTTGTGGGTGGCCGCTGGATCCGCATTGGAATAATCGACCCGTGTTTTTTGACCCAAACCAAACTTTTTTCTTTTTCTCTTTTTGGTCCAAGCTTAAAATTTTAATTTCTTGTATATTACTTGTGGTTAAAATAATTAATGAGTGAATTAATGTTGGGTTTTAATAAATAAAGATGCATGTATTAAGGGTGGTGCCATATATTTGGTCATGGACAAGGATGGATACATGCATCATGATGCATGTGTGTGATTTTGACATTTTAGGGAGAAATTTGTCCTTTGTTGTTGAATTTTTATGAATTGGGTCTCTTTTTGTGACTTTCAATTTTATTTTATAATTCTTTCAATCCCTTTCATTGCATTTTAATGGTAGGCTGTTTTGAAATTGAGATTGACAAAAATAACCTCACATAGCAGAGCCTCCAACATGAGAGAAAATGGTTTGTTTATACTGTTTCCTTATTTTATTCAATTCGAAGGAATTCCTTCTTATTAATGGATCTCATTAAGCGCTCCAAGCCTCATTAATGGACTGCTCCAATACCTCATGCAATTTCTATTAAAATAATGTTCTCATAGTATCACAACTTACAAATTCTTGAAGATGGCTCCAATTAATTGTTTGTTCTATTTTGGCCTACCATGATTAAAAAATTTAATAAAATTGGAAGATTTTCAAAGTTGATGGCCAAAATCATGTTGTTCTCAGGACCCAGGGTTCAATTTTGGTGGCATGTGAGTGGAGACCATCAAATCTTTGCATTCCAAAGATAGTCAGGTACCTACAATAATTTCTAATTTTTAAGCGAAAAATTATAAACAAGAAAAAATGTTGCAGCTCTAAAAACACATTCACTGAAACTTTGTTAATGGCTTTTGGAGGGTGGAAAAGGTTTACATTTATCATTTTTGAACAGGATGATGAAGAAACATGTCAGCCTTGTCCGGCTCCAATTTAAAAAGGCAGAAACAAACCTTCAAAAGGAAATAAGAATACATTCTTATATAATGCTTTTAAGATTAAATAAATTATGGTGATGTCCATCTCAGCATTTAATTTTATCTTTTCCTTTTTTTTTATTAATGAAAACTCATTTTATTCCTGAATGGATGAATTTTTCTTTTTGTCTGTTTCCATAGATGAACAACAAAAAAATGTTAAAATAGTGTTATAATATAAAATATATTTACTTGGCCCTCGTAGTAATTTCGGAGTTGTGGTGTGATAACAGAGGCATTCATATGATATCAGATCAAACCAGGTTCGATTTTCATCAAACGTGCATTCATGCAGAATAATTTAAATTATAAATATCGCCGTGTAAAAGACCAGGTTTCAACCAAAACGTCTTTGACTAGCAAAGGCATGCCCAACCCTCATCGTAACTCGGTGTATCCTAAAGTTCGATGATGGAACCTTTGATCTGACAAAAGCTGACGAGCTGAGTCCTGTCACCACATGGTTAAAACTTGTCATCTTTTGTCGGATCAAAGTAATTGAGCTTGATCGTGTACCGTAGTGGTTGGAAGCAGTCATGCGAGTCATTCTAATCAAAAGGACCTCTATTCGGCCTTGGACGGTCCATGTCGACAAAGAAGAGGGTCGGTTTTGGAGTTGGAAAGCCAGATTAAGACTAGAAGAAGACGAAGGCATATTTCTTTAGTTTTAATCGTAATTTGTGCATTTTGTGTGTGTTCGAGTGACATAACCATGTTGTTTGTTGTATGTGCGTTGGAGGCAACTCTTTTGGAGACCTATATAATTCATTAAAAATGCTTTTTACTTGTTTAGCAGGATTAAAGGGCTTCAAATGCAACAAATTATAGCAAAATCAAATACTCTCACTACAAATATTTCAAGTGCATGAAAATAGCGATAGGAAAATTACAAGTCATCATTTTATCTGTAAGCATCTTTGTGAAAATGAAACAGTTTAATTATCTTCATCCAAACTGTGAAAATGCCAGGATCAAATTTGTGATCCCGGGAAATTCCATATCAACCAGCAAAACAAAAGGTTGACACTTCAAAATTATCAACAATTCAAAATTTTCAAGTTGAACTCTTTCTGTCTCATTAAATCTTTGACGCTTGGTCTCACAAATACTTTCTCATATTTGAATGCTGAAACATTGTGTGTATGCATGACTTTAAGAAGAAGAAGATGGACATCTAGAATAAGCCATGCAATCCACACTGATGCCTTGAATCTATTGAATGATCACAAATTCTTCAACCAGAATATGATAAAAATGATTCATATCAGGTGCCAGGAAGAAGGGAAGGCTTCATTCTGAAATGCAGGAACTGGAAATTTATCCGTAACATTCGTAATACGTGTTTCCTTGATACAATACTTCACCCGATTACGATGTCGATTCTGCCAAGTGACATAGAACAAGAAAGTGTGCGCATCAGGAACTTGTAGGCATACGGTTGAGGACAGCATCAGAATCGTCAAGAACAGGGGTTAGGTAACAAAGATACAAACCGTTTTAAAATGATCTGCTCTGAATCTGAATCATTTCTAGAAATATATGGCGGTATGAGATGTCGTGCCCTCCTGCTAAATGTGAAGCTACTCTTAAATGTCTAAATAGCAGGAAACCCTCCATTTTTGCCCTACCAGCAGTTTCCTGAGTTCAAAAACCTGCACTTTGCCCCCTCTTCAACAAGCATTTATCATTTCCCATTTCTACTCTTCTTTTTTAGCCCTAATTCACACCCCTTGTTAAAAATATTGACCATAAATAGTTAATGTAAAAGTGATAAAAATGATGATAGCGGTTCGGGGGTATCCTGAAATAATAATGCCACTAGGGTCGGAGTGGTAAACGGTGGGTTCTAAAACTAAGGATGACTTCTCGGTAATTGGGCAAAAATAAGAGGGGGTTTCATGACTTTTAACCATGATAAATTATCTGATTTTTGTGTTTCATGGAGTATGTTGTTCAATGGAATTTGATAGATAGCCAAGTTTTATTTTAACCATTTTCCACATATACACGCTTATTGAGAAAATGCGCGTGACAGCATAGCCATACAAAGCAAACAAAATCCTAGCAACTCTAGCCATGATTTATATTTCAAAATGTTGGCACCCGGTAAACAAAACCATAAAAATGGGAGTAGATGGGATGATAATCTTGGCTTGATGAAGGGTCATAAGAGAAAAGATTCAAGAAGCGTCGAGCATAGAAGTTTGCACAAAAGTAGAGGAGCATCAATGAGGATAATGCGAGGAAAATATTATGAGGTGGTTTGGATACGCATACACCACCTTAAGTTCCTAGTCTTAGTGAGCGATAAGGAGAAAAACAATTTCATTAGGCAGCGATTATACTAATATTCATTTGCGAAGTTTATACACTATCATTGCCATGACACCGGAAAATCAGTAATCAAATATTATTGAAGACAATAATCATGTTGATTCTCGATAAGATTAGACATCTTTCCTACTGATTTCTACCAATATAGCACGGCATGAAAAGAAAGAGCTTAAATCTCTATTTAAAAAATGAGAATTTTTCATATATAATTATTGGGAGATGCATTGCAACTCAATTCTAATACACAGATACCGTCAAAGAAGTCGACATTGGAAATCAGAGAAATTCTTTTACCGGACGCTATCTACAAGGGAAGGTCGGTTTGTCCGTGTTTTATACACCATCCCTTCCAGTCATGTGCATCGTACTACATAGTCATAGTAGACCAAGAAAAGTGTGTCCGGAATCGTGAGAGGCTATCAATAAAACCATAAAAGTGCCTTAAATTTTCCTTCTCTAAAGTCAAAGTATCAACCACATCACCACTACTTGTGAGCACCCATAAATCTCTTGATCGAATTCTTCTTAAGCTTCCCCTGCAAAAGGGGCACGACTGTGACCTCGTATTCCTGTAATTCGAAAACAACTCACACTTAGAAAATTCTAACAATTCGACAAGGTCTCAAGGGTTAATTACACAAAATAACCCTGTATTTATCCCGTATGGCACTTATACCCCCTCAAGTGAATTATCAGCGCAAAAGCACTCAAATTCTACTCTAAACAGCAGAAACAAGTTCTAGAACTAAAATAGAGTTGGTTTTGACTGTTTTTGAAGGTCTTGGTCAATGAACCGAGGGGTGTTTTCTCTAATAAACCACTTTAGGTGGTATATACAAGTGCTATACATGGCAAACTACAAGGGTGTTCTGTGAAATTAGCCCTAAGTTTATCGAAGTTATGCGGATGGTGTCATACCAGTCGTGGAAGCAGTTTATGCACATGGCATGATTACAGTTCGGTAGAACCATTTTCGTGCAAACCTCCATACAAATACCACATTCATCTTCCCTCTCTAAATCCTTATCGGAAAACTTCCTCCACATAATCTCTTTGCTTCGATTCTTCTCTTTCCAATTCTCTTTCTCTACTATATTACTCTCTAATTGTTGAAGAGAAGGATATATAACAGCTACACATACGAAAAACACGTCTCATTACGTAAAATCCTACTTACAATAAAGCACATGTAAGATGATTGAGTTTTAGTACACACACCATAAAATTGCCTTAGGCTAGCCCTTCTTTCATATGTAGATATTCTTGTATTTCCATCAGCATATACCTGTGTATGTCAAATTATATGCCATTTGATACCGCATAAACCGATAAATTTACATGCCAAACTAATTAACTCCTTCCAATTTGATTAAACAAACATAATTTCTATATTTCTATTAGCATATACCTGCATATTCTCTACATCTTTTTTGACAAACTAGCCAAAAAACCCATGCCAAATCAAATTTTTCTTCTTCTTTTTCTTTTGGAACCGGCTTGTAAGTCATAATCTATGCATACAACACACAAAGCACACCCACGCACACATCTCACACAAGCACACATCACACACACGGGAGACCGACGAATTTACCCCAAAAACGTTAAATTGGGACCACTTCCCCGTCATCACACACAAGAACACATCATATAGGGGACCCATGAATTTGCCCCAAAAGCATTAAATTGTGGTCACTTTCCCCTCTTGGGGATCGAACACCCCCGCACTCTCCCCAAAGAGTTAAGCGCCCGTTCCAACTGAGCTCCTGCTCTTTGTTTATGCCAAATCAATTGATTCTTTCAGAACAGTTGGATTAAAAACACAATAAAGAACTGTAGTTTTAACTAAAAGGGGGAGAACAAGACCTTGCAAATAAGTATTTGGAGCAGGCCCAAACAACTAGGAAGGGTGTAGCTACAAGTGCAATCCATCCACTGCATCAAGAAGAGGAAAAATGGTGCCAAAGGGCTATAAGATAATCTCATCTGAAGACATGCACCCCCATAAGCTCCCTGAATAGAGTCTGCCCTGAAATCAGAACAAAACCATATAAGCCCCAAAATCAAATTGTGGCACCAACCCATTTCTCAAAATGCAAACTTTAGAATAGGGTCAAAGAGAAATTAAAACAAGAGAAAGGGATGATTACAAGGAGTTGGCATGATGGATATCAGCTTCAAGGGCCTTGAGAGAGCCTTTGAAGGATGAAGACATAATCCTTTTCCTCTCTTTTTGGGGTCTTTGAAGAAAGAAGAACTTGCTCAAAACACTATCCCATAAGGCCCCAATTTTATATCAAAGGAAGTGATCAAAGTTCAAAGCTATCAAGGTACATTAAATATAGACAATAATGGAGAAAATCCATGGGAGGAAATTTACTCCTCTGGCGTGGAAAAAATACAATCTCCATCAACTTTTTCGATGATCGGCCCTCATCATCTTCATCGTTATCATCTAAGATGTGGGTACACCAAATTTCATGTGATTCTACAACTTTTTCACGTTCAAAATTAACGGTTTACCGACAATAGAACTTTTTACATTGCTAAATCAACGGTGAAAAAGTTGTAGAATCACATGAAATTTGGTGTACCCACATCTTTACGGTTTACTGACAATAGAACTTTTTACATTGCTAAATCAACGGTGAAAAAGTTGTAGAATCACATGAAATTTGGTGTACCCACATCTTAGATGATAACGATGAAGATGGTGGGGGCCAATCGTCGAAAAAATTGGTGGAGGTTGTATTTTTTCCATGCCATAGGAGGAAATTTCCTCATATGGCCTCTTTTCTCCATTATTCTCATATCTATCTATCTATCTATCTATATATATATATATGAGATTAATGGAGGAAAGAGGCCACAGGAGGGGATTTCCTCCTATGGTGTGGAAAAAATACAACCTCCGCCATTTTTTCCGACGATCGGCACCCAACATCATCATCGTTATCATCTAAGATGTGCGTACACCAAATTTCATGTGATTCCACAACTTTTTCACCGTTGATTTAGTGGGTTCAAAATTAACGGTTTACCGACAATAGAACTTTTTACATTGCTAAATCAACGGTGCAAAAGTTGTGGAATCACATGAAATTTGGTGTACGCACATCTTAGATGATAACGATGAAGATGATGGGAGCCGATCGTCGGATAAAATGGAGGAGGTTGTATTTTATCCATGCCATAGGAGGAAATCCCCTCCTATGGCCTCTTTTCTCCATTATTCTATATATATATATATATATATGAAATGAAAATTGTGATTGAGAGATAAAGTTTATAGTTTTTCCAGATGGAGGATGTGGGGACCTCAAGTTTGGGGAAAGAGTTGGGAGTGGGAAACCTAATCAATGTATAGAGGAAGACAAACAACCCCTAACTGAATGCTTCTGAGGGTTGTTTGAGTTCTTTTCTTTGTTATCCTTTTTCTCTCTGTTCATTTTTTGGTGGCTGAATATGACTTCTTCATTGCTTGGGTCCTTCAACATCTTTCTACTTTTCTATGGAAAATATGTCTAATTTAAAGCAAAAATATTATTTATATGTGTTCAATCATGAGAGTGAGATATTACAATATGGTAACCGTAAACACGAGCTATCTTTGCTTCCTCTCTTCTTATTGGATTTCAGTCCATATCGGTCTTCCCGAAATCACTCAGGGATATAACATGGAGCAGCTTGCTCCGGAGCTAACGGAGGACCAACCTCTGTAAGCCTCGATCATGTATACCACCAAGTCGAAGCGGGTCATAATTAGCCCGCACCCACTGAGGCCCGATTGGAGGCCGAGGCCTATCGGGTATCACTATATCGAAACAAAATCAAACAGATGGCAAAAAATCTAGCAAGCGTTTATCAACCGAAATTTTTCCAAACCCTGAAGATACGCGGGAGATTTTCATAGATCTCCTGAACCAATTAGGGACCCTCCAAAGCAAAGCTTATAAAAGGTAGACATTCCTTGGAATCATGGTACACACCCTTTTCTGTCCTAAAAACCCTAATTTCATAACGACAACAGACTTAAGCATCAAAGAAGGCCCGCAGACGTGAGTGTGTGTCTACTGCCTTGTTTGAAAAGCCCACGATACAAATTCATTGATGCTCGGTGTTTGTGTAAGCTAAATTACATACAACATCACTCCCCATTAAAAGGAGAAGTATACATTTACATCCTAGAGTATTACTTATTCTGTTGGCCCGACATTTTCTTTCTCTTATGTTCGGATACATTGCGATTGCCAATCTTTTTTCATGTGAATAAAAGATATGTTAATTTTAGTTCTAATATCAGCTTGGGTGAGGTCAATAAATTAAGATATGGTTTCTATAATTTACTTGGGCATCTTGTTTAACAGGAAAATTGACTGTTAATTAGGGCGAAGGATTCTAGTGTCGTGGGATGGGTGGATTAGGTGAGGGGATGGGTCAAAAGTGACTTAAGCTCACCATCACTTGTTATATTAATATTGAGTGATTATATTATTAATCATGTTATAATGTTCTCGGATTAAAACAGGAATTTTTTATCATAGATTCATTGAGGCCCAACCCTAAGCATATATTTATGTTCTGTTCTATTTTCCTTCTTTTTCCTTTCGTTTGTTGCAATTCCGACAAATAGAATCGTGTTTTCTGATGTTAGCGTTGGAAAAATTAATGGCATAAGATGGAATTAAAGATTCTGAGATGTATGTGATACTTTCCTAAAATAGATATTAGACACCATGTGGAGTATAGTAGCAGATAACCACTCTCGAGATATAACAAAGACCTTAAACCTCTTTTTAGAAAAATAAGGAGAAGAAGACGCATAACTTAAGCAGGAGAAGGGTTTCTTTTGTAAAATTGAAAAGACATAATCTTTTGTGGAGTTGTTATTGTTTGAATAAAAATGTCTCTGGCAATTTTAGACAACAGTTGAATTCGAATTTGAAAGAAAAAGCCGGTGCAAAAAAGAAAATTAACAACAACAACAACAACAACAATAATAATAGCACCAAACACCCTTTGTAGTTTATCTTGTATGACACTTGCACCTTCTGGTATATCGAAACCATAAAATATGCTAAAAATGCTCAAATCCAACCCTGGACAAGAAAAGCATGTTCTAAGGCAAAATTAGACAATCTTTTGACTTATTCAGAATTGAACGTGAGCATTTTTTAAGCTTATGATCGATAAACAGAGTGTATCTTTGTGCCAATAAATTATTTGAGGAGGTGTTTTCTTGTGCAATTGCCCAAAAAAAGGTAAATTGTCAAAATGCCCCTGGTCCGGTTGGGAGTGGTCTAAAAACCCTTGATATTTTCAAAATTGTTAGGAAGACCCGATTGTTCAAAATCTTTGTGAAAAAACGCATGGGCTAGACAACCAGTATAAAAGGGGTTTTAATTGGGCCTATGTGTTTTTTTAACGACAGCAAAAGGTACAGGGATTTTTATGCAAGTTTTTTTTTCTTTCTTTTTTTCTGACAATTTACGCCGAAAACTAGACTAAGCCCCAAGTGCCCTATCAAAACCAGTCTAAGCCCTAAGCACCCAATCAAAGCCTGTAGCCATTTGAAACGGGGCCCAATATATGTACAGCCCATTTTACTCTCCTTACGGCATATATTAGGAATTTAGGATATCAAATGCATAGAACATGAGTTTATTCAATCTAGACTATTACCCACATGCAAGAGCCTCTAAAGTCTTTTCCGTTAGCTAGCGTCAAAAATCTATATCTTCCGTAATTTATTTTTACGATCGGCACTTATCATCTTCATCTTTACCGTCTAAGACGTGGATATGCCAAATTTCCCGTGATTCCACCATTTTTCCACCGTTGAATTAGCAATACCAAAGGTTCTATTGTCCGTAAACCGTGAATTTTGCACGCACTAAAATTAACGGTGAACAAAACTCACAAGTTGCAACATAAGCTCAGGGAATGTTTGGTTGTAGGATTATAAAAGAATTGGACCGTGGAATCCAAAAATTTGAGAGAAATCCATAATTTTGTGTTTGATTGCAGGATTTGGATTTGTAAGATTCATTTGCTTTTTATGAGGGGCCCACCACAAAACAAGCATCCTTGAATCCTAAAAAATTTAGAGAATTTACAAGGATTTGGCAATATTTATTGTACTTTTAGATGGGGCTAGGACACTTTATTTATTTAATAATATTCTCTCTATCATTCTATCTCTAAAATCCTCAAATCCAAATCTCGCTTTTTTTTACCAACCGAACAAAGATTACAACGATCTAGAAATCCAATACTAGCAATACCAACCAAGCAACAAATTACCTAATCCAGAAATTTTCAACCGTGCTATTTTGGAATCCAAATTTCAAACAGCCTGTTTGGTTGCAAGATTATGAAATTTGGATTCCAAAATAGCACGGTTGAAAATTTCTAGATTTGGTAATTTGTTATTTGGTTGGTTTTGGATATTTAGTATTGGTTTTATAGATTCTTGTAATCTTTGTTTGGTTGGTGAAAATAAAGTGTGATTTGGATTTGAGAATTTTAGAGAGAGAGAGATAGAGAGAGGGTTATTAAATAAATAAAGTACACGGGTCCATCTAAAAGCACAATGAATAGTGCCAAATCCTTGAAAATCCTTAGGATTCAGGAATCCATGTTTTGTGGTGGGCCTTCCATAAAACACAAAGGAATTCTAGAAATCCAAATCTCCCAACCAAATACAAAATTATGGGATCCTAATTGGATTTGGATCGTGGAATCCTAGGATTCCATAATTTTGTGTTTGGTTGGAAGATTTGGATTTCTAGAATTCCTTTGTTTTTAATGGGAGGCCCACCACAAAACATTGATTTTTGAATCCTAAATTTTTTTAAAGGATATTCAAGAATTTGACACTATTCATTGTATTTTTAGATGGGACCCGTGGTACTTTATTTATTTAATAATTCTCTCTCTATCTATCTCTCTCTAAAATTCTCAAATCCAAGTCCCGCTTTATTTTCACCAACCAAACAAAAATTACAAGAATCTACAAATCCAATACTAGAAATCTAAAACCAACCAAACAACAAATTACCAAATCCAGAAATGATGATGCTCAATATTGGCGATCCCCAAGATCAGGACACGTGGCGGATGACATGTCCCAGAAATCAGAAGAAAGGGCCCACAGAGACAGACCCGACCGCCCCTGCACCTGACCTGCAAGCACAAGCTAGCCTTCCTCGGGGCTCCCTGATGTTAATTGGCCTCCTCGGCCCCTCAGCTCGCCCCTAGCTGCCACAGGACCAAGACCCCTCGGCCCTCTCGCTCTTCCCCGAGCTCCCCAGCCGAGACCATCTTCCTCGGTCCTCCGACCGACCAACTCCACCACTCACAGGCGTAACAGCCGCTCCGCAAATCTCGCCATGCGCAGATTCTCCGCCAGCAACATCCCACGTTCCACGCCATCACGATCCTCATTAACGGGCGATTCGCTCGTTACGCGGGCGTGATGTCGGGAGCGTAACTGCCGGCGAGATTCTCGCACCTGCTGCTGCGTGCTGCCACCACTATATAAACCCCCATCACAGAGGGGGTCAAGTAAACCATTTTTTACTTCGCTTAGCCGTTACGTTGCTCGGATCTAGTACCAACTTGATCGTCGGAGGGTCGTCGGTGGTACCAAACCACCCCGGAACTTCTTTGCAAATATTCGGCGCTAAATTCCTCCAATCACCAATCTCCTCAAAATCCATTGAGACCCACACATAACAGGGGATTCCCACCAGAATCTACCGGGAGATCGACGGAAGACAACATCTGAAGGAGACCCGAAAAGGGCCTCCATCAGTTGGCGCCGTCTGTGGGAACAGAAAACTCCACAAAAACAAAGTTGGCCTTTCGATCTCCTTCCACATGGAAAATCCGGGTACCAGCCACCACCTTCCCCTCAGCGGAGGCACGGACGAACCTCAACCGAATGTCATCGGCCCCTCCTCCGGTCACCGCCTCGCGGACCCCGCCGAAGGAAACCAAGGCCCATCAAGAGCTATGGTCATGACGGCAGAGGGCCAGTCGGGCTCCTGCGAGGCCCGGCACCCCATGCCGGCAACAGACGCTAGCGGCCGCCTAAGCAAAAAGGCCAGAGGCCACGAGCACATCACCTTTGGCGACGGGGACCTCCACGGCATATCCGTGCCCCACAACGACCCACTGGTGATCACAGCCCGAATCCACCAGTATGAGGTCCACCGGATACTCGTCGACTCAGGCAGCTCGGCGGACATCCTCTTCCATGACTACTTTCTACGCATGGGGCTCACCCCAGCAGACTTGAAACCGACCTCTCACGTCCTTTCGGGGTTCACCAACCACTCCATCCGAGCACAAAGGGTGGTCACCCTGCAGTTCAACATCGGGGAGCCCGGCCGCACGCGTACGTTGCCGGTGGACTTCGTTGTAGCAAAAGTCCCATTGGCCTGCAACGTCCTCCTCGGTCGTCCGACGCTGAACTCCCTCCAGGCCCAGATATCGACCTATCACCTGGCGATAAAGTTCCCTCTCGATCAGGGCGAGATAGGTCGGGTCTACAGGAACCAGCGGGTCGCGAAAATATGCCTTACCGAAACGTCTTCGCCCGAGCGGCCGGCCGACGACGCCGAGGTAAGTGACGACATCAAGGGTTCCCTGGACACCCGAGACAAGCGGAAGGAGGTCTGGGGGTGCCGGTCGAA
Source organism: Agapanthus africanus (assembly GCA_030015575.1). Classification (NCBI taxonomy): domain Eukaryota; kingdom Viridiplantae; phylum Streptophyta; class Magnoliopsida; order Asparagales; family Amaryllidaceae; genus Agapanthus; species Agapanthus africanus. The sequence continues at coordinate 16,465,008 of JASDDO010000001.1, read as the reverse complement.
CCCCTGACCGAGGTGCCCCTAACAGAGGGGGACCAGGGAAAAACCGTCCAGGTCGGATCACTCCTAACGGAGACTCAGCGAGATGACCTGGTCAGATTCCTCAGAGATAACTCCGACGTCTTCGCCTGGACGCCTGCTGACATGCCTGGGATTGATACCAAAATCATCTCCCACAAGCTTGGGGTTGATCCTACGGCCCGACCCGTCAGACAGAAGAAGAGGAGCTTCGCCCCGGTCAAACAGAAGGCTATCGAAGAGGAGGTTGATCGACTTCTTGCCGCCAACTTCATCAGAAATGTACCCTACTCGGAGTGGCTGGCGAACGTAGTTCTGGTCAAGAAGTCAAGCGGGAAGTGGCGCATGTGCGTCGACTTCACCGACCTCAATAAGGCCTGCTCCAAGGACAACTATCCACTCCTCCGGATAGACCAGCTCGTCGACAGCTCAGCCAGCCACGAGCTGTTGAGCTTCATGGATGCTTTCTCCGGCTACAACCAAATCCGTATAAATCCTGAAGATGAAGATCTCACCGCATTCACAACGGACCAAGGGTATATTGCTACAAGGTGATGCCCTTCGGCCTCAAGAACGCCGGGGCCACGTACCAAAGGTTGGTCAACCGCATGTTCAAGCCACAGATCGGCAGGAATATGGAAGTCTACGTTGACGACATGCTCGTCAAATCCGTCTCATCGGCCGACCATGCCAGGGATCTGGGCGAGGCCTTCGAAGTGCTCCGCAAGTTCAAGATGAAGCTAAACCCCGCCAAGTGCGCATTCGGAGTCACCGGGGGAAAATTCCTCGGGTTCATGGTCACTCACCGCGGAATCGAAGCTAACCCAGAGAAAATCGATGCTATCCTCAACATGGTCGCGCCCAAGACCAACGTCGAGATCATGCGGCTAACGGGACGAGTCGCCGCTCTGAGCCGTTTCATGTCCAGGTCAGGGGAGAAATGCCTTCCGTTCTTTAAGGCTCTGAGGAAAATCCCGAGGTTCGAGTGGTCGGAGGAGTGCCAAGCCGCCTTCGACCAATTGAAGAAGCACCTCGCGACGCCACCACTGCTCACCCGACCAGTTGAAGGAGATGAGCTGTCGCTGTATCTGGCGGTATCCGACCAAGCAGCAGGCTCGGTGCTCGTCCGGGAGGCCGATGGAGCGCAGAAGCCGGTGTACTATGTGAGCCACGTATTTAAGGACGCAGAAATGAGGTGCCTTGCCATAGAGAAGATTGTCTTAGCCCTCGTGGTAGCCTCAAAGAAGCTGCGACACTACTTCTAAGCACACACCATCATCGTCCTCACCGAGCGCCCGTTGGGGGCTATCCTAGCGTCACCAGAATCCTCGGGCCGCTTAGAAAAGTGGAGGTGGGAGCTATCTCAGTTTGATATAAAATATTGCCCGAGGCAGGCCATCAAAGCGCAGGCCCTGGCCGATTTCATCGTTGAATGCACCATCCCTAGCAAGAAGCCGGAGTCCACGCCACCCCTCACAACTCAGTGTCCCATCACGGAAAGGCCTGGCTCGGTTCCTGAGTGGGTCATCTACGTCGATGGGTCTTCAACCGAGGAAGGCTGCGGTGCCGGCCTCATTATTCGGGGCCCGAACGAAGCAGAGATGGAGTACTTGATTGATCTTAAAAACTATCTATTAACCGCAATCAAGAACGGCGTCGCTCGGTAGCTAACCGGTGAATACGGGTCGGTCCACAGAAATGTTGTGAATTTCCTAATCGCTCAAACGAGTTAATTCCGATGGGTGTTCGGATTGATTATTAAATCTAAAAACTGAATCTATCTATACTAAGATTATCTAGATCTAAATCTTGCTAGGGTTAGGTTTAGGAATGGTTTGGAAATGTAAATAAATCTCAACGCTTTCTATACCCAAATGAAGATCTATGAGGAGTTATGGTAATTATCAATAAAGGGGATTAGATCCATTCGGGAAGGTGTTCCTTCCTCTAGGTTCTTGTCCTTCCTTTAGATATCCTTACCCTAACCTCCATGGAAAACACGTGCAACCGGGCCTTTATACTACGGTATCATCGCTAGCTCGAGGGATAGGGTGCCGTAAGGCACGGTGTGTGCATGTATGCATGGAGTCCTATTAAAAAGTATGATGGGCAAGAAAGGGATGAGAGATCCCATCTCTCAAAAGCCTTCCCCAAAGCTAACCCTAACAAGCGAGGAGACTACTCGCTCATTAGGGAATTTAAAAACATTTATCTAGTGCAGAGAATGAAAAATTACCTAGGGTAAGAATTGAAATTACCTACTTACTTTACAGATGGCTCTCTCCAAACATCAACACAGGGTTGTCAGATCTGAATTCATGATATGAAAAGAGGTATCGATGCTCTCCAAAAGAATTCTAAATTTTATTCATAGAAAGAGGCATAGGGAGGCATAGCCTTTACAATGATTTAGAGTTTGTTTCCCCCAATCAGAGCAAAGCTCTGTTTGAATTTCAAAAATTCAAAATGTCGGGACCCGGTTCTTGCTCACGGAGCAAAGTGCCACACGGAACAAAGTGCCACGCCAAGTGTCGTGTTAAGTGGGCGGGGGCCACCTCTTGAATCCGTGGGGGCCATCTCTTGAGTCCGTGGGACCCACTGTAGAACAATGGGACTCTTCGGAATACATTCCGAAACGGGGCAGATCTGTACTATAAATGGAATGATACCACTCTTCAATACAGAGGCGCCTTTTAAGTGAACCGGAACTACAGGAGCTTGAGAACTCCGTAGTTAAGCGTGCTCGGGCCAGGGAAGTCTTGGGATGGGTGACCTCCTGAGAAGTGGCCCCTGGTCGGGTCCGGTTCGCTCTAAAGGGAAAAACCGTGCGGTTTCGGCCAAAGCGGACAATACTCTCTGTATTGGGGGTGGGGCGTGACAGAATGGTATCAGAGCTGGTCCCTCGGTAGTAGGTCTGTGGTTCGAGGACGAACCATTGTTCAAAGGTGGGGAGAATGTCGGGACCCGGTTCTTGCTCACGAAGCAAAGTGCCACACGGAACAAAGTGCCACGCCAAGTGTCGTGTTAAGTGGGCGGGGGCCACCTCTTGAATCCGTGAGGGCCACCTCTTGAGTCCGTGGGACCCACTGTAGAACAATGGGACTCTTCGGAATACATTCCGAAACGGGGCAGATCTATACTATAAATGGAATGATACCACTCTTCAATACAGAGGCGCCTTTTAAGTGAACCGGAACTACAGGAGCTTGAGAACTCCGTAGTTAAGCGTGCTCGGGCCAGGGAAGTCTTGGGATGGGTGACCTCCTGGGAAGTGGCCCCTGGTCGGGTCCGGTTCGCTCTAAAGGGAAAAATCGTACGGTTTCGGCAGTTCAGTAGACAGAGTATGGCAGCGGATCTCAAGCTAGAGCGAATCAAGTACTACAATCGACGGTGGGTTTCGGGTTATTCTTTCTTTCCCGACCCGAACTCTCAATTCAAGCCTTTCAATATCTCGTCTGGCCCTGTCTTCTGTCCTCTATGGAGAATTGGTCTCTGGCAACTGTCCTGGGAAGTGGCCCCTGGTCGGGTCCGGTTCGCTCTAAAGGGAAAAACCGTACGGTTTCGGCAGTTCAGTAGACAGAGTATGGTAGCGGATCTCAAGCTAGAGCGAATCAAGTACTACAATCGACGGTGGGTTTCGGGTTATTCTTTCTTTCCCGACCCGAACTCTCAATTCAAGCCTTTCAATATCTCGTCTGGCCCTGTCTTCTGTCCTCTATGGAGAATTGGTCTCTGGCAACTGTCCTGTGGAAAACGGATGCCGCTCCTCTGGTATCCGTTGTTTGCTTCATCGGTCATGCGTATTTTTGATTTTCCTTTGCTTGGTTAATTTCTTCCCGCCCTTGACTAACTAATAAGGCACTATTCGCTCGAGACTTCGTTCACGAGGGAAATTCCTCTAGAAGCCTAGAGTCTCATCCTCGAGAAGAACATTCAAAATGAACGTTTGTGCCCTAATGGTTTTGCTTAGCTTGCCGTGAAAGACTTGGATCGAAAGAAAGCTTTCTCTGCATAGAATAATGCATGTATCCAGGAAGGTTGGAACTTGCGAGATATAGTGCCACGAGAGCAAAAATGGGAGAAGAACCTCTTCCATCGGACTTCTCCTAGCGAGTTCTCTCGTCTGAAAGATTCGCAGCGAGAAAGCAAAGGCTCCTCACCTTCTGGTCTGGCTTGTTCCATAGCTAACGCGCTTTTCTATTCTAGCTAGTCTGCTTGTTTACTTGTTCTAACGCACTATGGCTATGGCTTGACTTTCTTTATAGCTAGTCATCCATTGCTTTTTCCATAGCCTGTACCTGTATAAGGTAAGGGGTAGGGTCTTTAGAAACTAGGCTTTCCCTGATCAGATTAGATTGTTAAGATGGGATCTTTCTCCTGTAACCCAAGAGAGCGCAGCCTTGTTCATCACTCCCGAAGCCGTCAACCCCAACTCATAGGAAGGACAGGACTCTTTAAAGTAAGCAAGTCAAAACTACCTTATGCTTTGAGTAACGGATACTGAAAGCTATGGATGGTCGAAAGAGTAGCTAATCTTTCACAACATACCTCTAGGGTCGCTTGAGTTCGATCAGTTAAGTGGACCAATTGTCATCTAAAATGAAGTTATTTTGTCAGCAAGAAAACGGAGAGAGAGGGATTCGAACCCTCGATAGTTATCGGAACTATACCGGTTTTCAAGACCGGAGCTATCAACCACTCAGCCACCTCTCCCAGGGGTAATCTCTATTTTCTTCCCATTTTTTACTAAGCGAGGGATCAAATGGTAAGTCTTACCCTTGCTTTGCGTAGGAACATTAGCAACGAGACTCCTGGTTGGTTCCTCCCTTTGCTTCTTTCTCCTAACGCAGCAAGGAAAGTAAATGATTACGAATCGGTGGTCTTCTCTGTTCTCTACGCGCTAGGCGAGTGTTAGTGAGATTGTGGTTAAAGAAAAGAGGAAGTCCACGCCCATACTTCACTTTTCAACTCATAGCTCTCAGACTAGAGCTATTCTCACTTCGGAATCGAAGACTAACCTCTGTTACTAGCCCGCCTCTGTTCATCGAAGACCGCTAACTCCACTCTTTATTGAGTCGCTTCTCCACGAGTGAAAAGTACAATACTATTGTGCTCCCACCTGGTGTGTTATCATCAATCCAATTGACATTGTATGGCTTTGGATGCTTCACAGGCTTGAGCCCCAACTTGTCTACCAAGTGTTGTGATGCCACGTTCATGCTGCTGCCTCCATCAATAATGAGGTCCTCCCGTACAGTCAACTCCGAATGATCCAAGACGTGATTTTCATCTCGAACATACCTCCGTAGTTGAGATACATGAAACACATCGTGCACTCCTGCCAATGACTGTGGTAACGCTAAACGGTACGCTACCTCTCCAACACGCTCCAATATCTCGAAGGGTCCAACGAATCGAGGACTAAGCTTTCCCCGACTCCCAAAGCGAATCACCCCTCTAGTCGGTGATATCTTCAGGAATACCAAATCGCCCACGGCGAACTCTAGAGGTCTTCTTGACGTGTCAGCCCAACTTTTCTGTCTGTCTTGAGCTGCCTTCATACGTTCTTTCGATTCGAAGGCCTCCTCTACAGCAGTTTGGTAAGTAGCATACTCTTTGTTTGGTCTGGTTCTTGTGTTGTAACGGCACCTTTAGTTTCGTTTGTTGTGCAGAAGGGATATCTATACGATACGCACTCTTTGCTTGGATCGGACAGGGAACTTCTATAAAAGATCTTTCCACTCATTCATCATACTATAAGTCGAAGTCACGGCATGGGGAGGGGCTCGGAATAAGAACGTCGTGGTGGTGCTACGAGATGGCGATTTCTCGTATAGAAGAAAATAGATCCGCAGACCTATTGAGATGCGAACCGATCGACCGGTATCTAAGAGAAGAAAAGAAAAGTCGTTCTTCTATCTATCGTTCAAGGGCAAGGGGAGAACATGTAGCGGCTTGCCTAGATCTCGTATTTCCCACATAGCTCGAAAGTAATAAAGTAATAGAGAGAGTTTTTTCCGGTATGTAGTGTAGTTCCGCTAGCTAGGAGCGCATCATCGGGGCAGGACGAAAACGGGTCATCACTTCTTCTTTCTTTTGTTTGTGTCCAGTCCGTTGTGTGTCTTTGTTTTTAGGCTTATCTTATCCGGGGGTTCTGGGACAGAAAATGCTTATTTTTACACGACTTTTTGCTGCAGATCTCAATCTTCGTGTGATCTTTTTCACTTGTTCAGGGTCGATCTTCCTCCGACTCCGAGGAATCGGTCAAGCGAAGCGGGAGGACCTCGACTCACCTCTCTCTCTATGAAAACCCCTCCACTGAACTGAGGAGAGCAGAAGCTCCAGGATGAATATGTCCTGGATTCCCGGATTCATTCTCGTCCTGATCCACCATTGACATTTTCGGAATCTACAAAAACATTAAAGGAGAGGGCCTTAACTTAATAATAAAATCTTCTCAAAGATCACAAGGTGCTGAAGTGGCTGGAGGGGGGAGGGGGGATCCGTAGGTTTTTGTGAAAGGGATGCTCTTATCATGCATGTTATTGCTGATATGATAAGAAAAACCGAATTCCTCTATTATCATAGAGATCTATACAAACCTCTATTTGATGTCGATTCATCCACACTTCCATTCCTTGCAGAGGAAAGCTAACTGCTTGCTGGCTGGGAGCTGTATGAGCGGTAACGTCCACGTACGGCTCCGTGAGAAGGTGGACAGAAATGGCCTTGTTGTACCTCACTCCCGTCTTCAATGGGGTCTGCTCTTTTTTTTTTGGGAGAGTATGCCAATATGATCTTAATGAGGTGCGGGGCTTTGCATCTGACATTCGTTGGGCTTCCTTCTGCGAGAGCCAGCGTCCCGGCGTTTTTGTGCAATAAACCCCTCCGGCCGAAGACTAGTGATAGGTGGTCCCGCGGAGCTTTCGGAGAAGGGTAGCCTAGTGTGTAAGCACAGCAATGAACCGCGGCGAACCCTCAGACGACCCATCTAAGATTAGGGGGGAGATCCTCAGTAGTGGTGACCCTTTGACTCTTCCACGGACTTATACATGTACCGAATGCTCATACGGGAAAGTGAACTCCTGGGTCTGGAACCAGGGTCCGAGAAATCCTTTCTTTCTCGTCCACTCCAGGGGGTGCGGACACACCTGCACGGATTACAGGTGACGGTTACAAGAATGGCGGGGAAGTGAACAGTACCCGGCGACATTCAGGGATGAATGTAGACCCATCGGGCAGGGATAATCATTCCGGTCCTGGGAGAGGTGGCGACACCAGTCCGAGCTGAGGGAGGCCCTATGAGTCACTGAAACGACCGCTGGAGGCGCACCCTAAGCCCAGCTTCTCGGAGCTGCTATTGCGAAATACCGCTGACCCTTACGACTATAAGCAACAGGGGGGCTGGGCTGCTCGCCTTCATAGAAAGGCGACCGGGAGATGTTCGCCTTTTTTTTTTAGAATAGAAGGAGAAGGTTGGGAGATTCTTGAAAGAATGCATGGCTTCTTCCTATTCCGCTTCAACACAGAAGAAGATTGTTACTCAAGTCAGTGAACGAGTTGACGAGTGATTCGAGAGTCCTGTCTGGTGAACAAGTGTCATTGAGTTGAGTTCAGTGTTGGGGCTAACGAGTTTCGTTTTGCCAGTGAAGTGAGTCTCACGAGTTAAGATGAGTACGGCGCATTCGAGAGTTTGAGTCCTGTCTGTAAGTATAGTATACCATAGGTCTTAGAGAAGGCACTGATTGACCTAAGGGGGAAGAGTAAGTAGCCAAGGGCTAAGCCGGCGTAGAGCAAGGTAAGACTCTTTTTCTATTCCCCGCTCCTAACTAGGTAGAATAGAGAAGACAGGAATAAAGGACTAAGATACTTCTTTCGATTCCTCTGCTTTTTTGTCTAATTCTTCCTTTAAACAGGAAATTGTCCATCAATCCGACTAGTCTTTAGCATTCTTTCGGGCACTGCATTAGAAGTCCTCCACTGCTACCTTGACTGAGGCTGGACTTATCTGATTGTCTGATTCCGCTAGTATTTTTTTGCTATTTCGATATCGCTCTTCCTTCTCCTCTCCAGCAGGAGTTCAAAATCGTTGACGTGACATCGACCAGAATAATTGATGTGCATCTAACTGAAAGCGATCATGCTCAGCCTCCTCGATTACAGTCAACTGGGAACTCATCGATGAATAGGGCATACGGCGTGACAATCTGTTGACATACTATACTAGTTTACGACGCTATCACATACATTTCCCTTGGTATACCTCTACAAAGAGATTAGAGAAAGAGAATCATTTCACCGATTGCAATGAGAGTCACTCTGCCTGGACTTCCCAATCAAACACGGACAACGGCTACCAATATGACAGTGCAAGAGTGGAACTCGTATACTCCACTTCTTGTTAGTTAAGTAGAGAAGGCTACCGGCCCTGCCATCTTGCTTTACAGACCGACCGCTGAAACTGATTTTTTTTATGTCATATTTCCGGGCCTCATCTCTCTTATCACGGAATCTTCTTATACGTTGATACACGAGTTGGACAAAGAGAGGCAGGCAAAGGGAGAAGCAGCCAAGTGCGCCAACCAACGCCCTGGGTAGTCAACCATATCAGGTTCTAATCTACTTTATCTCCCGTACTGATCTTCCTTGCCTTTCCTTCCTTGTCCAGTAAGGTATGAAGCACTAGCTCAACCACAGCTACAGCTTCTTCTCGAGCAGCTCTTATTCCACCTGTAGCACCGCTTACGAGAGCAAGCGAGTGACGATTGGCCGAGGGGAGTTCCATCATGTAGCTGGGTACAAATAAGCCAGTGCTTTCACTGGCCCGCTACAATCTATCCCCTTTTTTTTATTGGAAACCTCATTTTTGTCTTGCTCCTACGAAATTCTCCCCAATTCCAATTCTATGGGAAAGAGAGAGAGTCTTGCCTATTATTTGACTTTCACCATACCTAGCCAGGGAAGGGGACCTACATGGGAGGAAAGAGACGGAAGGCCAAGCCGAGTTGGGTCGATCAACCGGCAGTTATGCACTAAACAATCTCGTCAGTGAAGCTAGCGTAGAGTGAACATTTCTCGAGAAGGCAGAAAAGGAGAGGTGAATTTTCATAATAGGAAAGAGACACAGCCCGCGGATGAGAACTAGTTTTAGGTAGGGCATCAGTGAATCGTATCACTGGAATACCGAATCCCGTCACTTTGAACGGAAGCTGGCCTAAAAAAAGATGTATATAAAGAAAATGGATAGGGCCATCCCAGTATTGGAATAAGCAAAGAAAGCGAGAGCTAGAGCTTGAATCACACAGTCTCTAACGGGGTCATTACCAAGTGGGTTTGGGTGAGAAAGAGGAGATCTAGACAAACTACGTATATCGATGGAATTAGCCAATTTGTGTGCTCCTAAGATGAGTTAGAAAATGTCCCGGCAAGACAGAATTCATCCCAGAAGGTCAATTACCGTTTCTCTTGTGCCTGCATTCGCTATTCCCATTCCGCTTCTCCAGCTTAGACAGCTAGCCCCGAAAAGGTGCTTCAGCTACGCTTTGGAATTGACCAAGCAGACCAGCCCTTCCCGAGAGGAGCCAAAAGCGAAGGAGTTTCGGTGAGCAAGAATAAGATTAATGATTCGTGAAACATACTATTGACAACATGTTTCCGCCTAGCAAGAAAGAAGGCTGACGTCTCGTCCCTTAATTACTTGATCAAGACGGGTGCAATCGACGGTAATGTCTAGATTGAGATCGAGATTAAGCTCCAAGTCGTGTAGGTTCACGAGAAGGACGTTTCCTACCATAAAAAGAGGAGTTCGGTTGCATTTACTAGGATGAATCTTTCGCTCGATCGCTGGCAGTTGGACAAGGAAAGGCAAGAACGAGCAGCCACACATGAACCGCGATAAACGATGTCATGATACGCTTTCCATAACCATCTTTCCCGACGTTGGTAATCAAATCCTTCTTTCAGTCTCACGGGCAGGGCAAAGACTCGATCAAGTACGCGTGCCATACCATTGACACTTGATTAGCGAAACCTTGTGAATGGTTTTTCGTGCTATACACCACGTTGAGAAAGACCAACCTCCTATGTACCGTACCCCTTGGGTACCTCGAAGGGGAGGTGCTTCTAATGATTGTTCTCTCTAGCATTCTTCCCAGATCGGACCAGGTCAGCTAGAGGAGCAGTACCCATGCACTCAACCAGAGTTTGAGGCACGAAGTGTTGACGAAGAGCCAAAGCACATAGCCGTGTTTTTAGTGTCAAAATAGGAATAGAAGTGGGACATAGCCAAGTGGTAAGGCATCGGTTGCAAAGCTTTGCTAAGGTGGATGCCAAGATTGTGGGACTTCTTTAAGAGAAAATCCCAGTATGAAACTAAATCATCAAGATGGGGCTATTCTGTCTAAAAGAATTCATTATTCTCCGAAATCAGCTCAATTAGGGTCCTACCTCACATCAGGAACGAAATCATAAAGATAAGACAGGCACCTTACCCCAAGTAGAAAGAGACAAGCTCAACATGTCAATGTGTTCAAATCTTGCGCCACAGACGTGGCTTAGATCACGTGTTTGAGACCCTTTCCAGGGGTCCTCAAACTCTCTTTATGCTTATAAATTGGGAAAAAAGCGAACTATTGATCACCCCTCTCCGATATGAATTGAAAACATTTGGGTCCGCCGTTGGACCAATCCTCTTTCAATGTGAGAAAGCTCTAGCGAAATCTTTCTTGTGTTAGCAGGGAATTCTTCCTCTTCACCATTACCAGAGTCTACTAGTCTAAGCGAGGCAAGTGCCCTAGTTTAACACCTTTTTCAAACGATCTTTCAACATAGATCTATTCGGCTTCTGGGACAGCGGAATCGAGAGCCTCTGTTCAATCTCCCTCGCATCTGCCACCTATATTCTACTTGGCTTCTTCCCAGGATATGCTAAAAAACATACCTTCTTTCGTCGAAGCAACCATCTGAGACTTCGTATCTAGAAAAGAAAGTCCTCTCGCGATCAAGGGCTTTTTCGCTCTTTGGCTCAGCGCTAAGTCGAATGATGATCAGGAAGTCTGACGCTAATGGGCATTCCTCTTAACGAAAAGTAATGTCATAGGCGTTTCCTAATCCTGGAATGCCTGGTTATTGGTTTACTTCGGGAAATCGTCTGCTTTTTTTCTTTTTCGCTTGGTGACTATATTACTATCTTGGGCATGAATTTGTAAACCTCCGATTCTTCGCACTTTATGTGAACTATGCAAATAACAACATGCAAGCCTAACCAGAGAACATTGAGAGACGAGAGAATGAGGAAAGTGACACGGTCGCATTTACCGGGGAATTGAATTATACGCTCTTTCGTTCATCGCATCAGCCATTTCACCCGGACTGGAAGTAGCTACATCTGGTTCTTTTTCTCTCGTTTCGGACGAGAGTTCTCCAGCAAGCTTTGTTTGCCTGTCTGTTCTATTTCCGGACCCTAAGGCCCTATTATTCACTTCTGTCCTATGCGGATAATGATGCTCCACGTCGGCAAGCCGCCTTAGATGAGATGAGTCTGATTCAATCTCGCTAGGGGAGTGGGCCACCTCGTCCTATCCGGGGACAACAGATGTGAGTAGACCAACTAACGAAGATAGAGTAGAGTAAGACGTTTTCTCTCTTGTTGTTTTTGCCGGGACACATGCGTTCCTATCCTTTCTTTCTTATAGAGGGCGAGTTTCCACCCACTTGCTCAAGACCCAGTGGATAGAAGAGAAGAGTTCGTATCAAAGACTTCTAGGCCAAGACAAGACGGATAAGCTAGTTAAGGTATACCTCCCTGTCCGTCCCGAACGATGACCTATTTCTGTAATATATTGTTAATCCACGACATGAGTCCTTTTGGGCGAGGGCACCAAAGCTTAGCTTAGTTAGGGAGCACCAATGTTTTTGTTTCATCTCGTCATTGTCCCCTACGGGCTTAACTTACGGGTTCTTGTCTTTTCCTCCCAGACTGAAGGTACGTCGAATCACTCTATACTAACGAAAGAGAAAGTGAGTTATAGTTACTTGCAATTCCTATTCTCATCAAATTGATGAAACCCATTTTGATGTCAGAATCAATCTTCACTGTGCTAGCGAAAAAGGTTTTACCTGACTTGCTCGGACTTTGCTTCAATCCATCACGATGTCGAATGAAACAACTATCCATGGAATCCTGTGTGAAAAGAAGCTATCGCTTCGGGTCGAAGCACTAAAAGAAAAGAACCAGGAAAGGCGGCGGCATAGGAACCACGGGAGACCCCCTACTTACTAGTAAAGGGAAAACGGAAGTGCGCTCCTGTCCTGCGCACCAGCTGAAAAAGACCTCTCCCCCGAATCATCTGTCTATAGTGCTCTACTCTTACTATGTCGCTCCCCAGACCGAAGGACCTAGTGGACACAACTCTTCGAGCCGGTCGTCTCAGACCGTTTTCCCTTGATGATGCGCTTAACCTCTCTCATATGCGATTGGCCTTGCTGTTTAGTCTTTCGCTGGGCCTTACTCTGGTGGGTCTTGCTTCCTGAGTCGATTCTCTTTTAGTAAGCTAGTCAGAAAGTCAGGACTACTTGTTTGCACTATATCCATTCTCGTTGTCTGAGTAAAGTAAAGAGACGGGTGAATCCCCGACCGAACGTAACAGATAGGTTTCTTTGCTAGCTTGTCTTGTTCCTGTTGTTTGTCCTTCTCGATTAAAGTAAAGAACCTCGTACTAAGAAGCAAGTCAGACTAGGGCAAGAGAGCTACTCGCCTATTGAGAGGGAGCAGGTTACCCACCGTAGCCAAGCCTTGCCGCTTGAGATGAGCCAGCCACAGCTTCTTCTGGCTAACAAGCCTATCTTCTCTCCGATCGTGCAGTTGAAAGAGTAGAACCCGCCGCTTAAACATCTGGTTGAGACCTCTGCCTAATTGCATAACAATACGCTCGCCTAGCTGAGCTGGCATAAGAAGAACCATCCCTACCGTCTCGTCGGACCTGTATCCATTCTTCTCTGTTTTAGTGGATCCGGTGCCCACACTGTTTTTGCTAAACCCTTTCCCCTTTCCAGTCTTCCCCGTTGCCTTACTCCACCCACTCTAATGTGAATACATCCCTGCCTACCCTTTGGGTATGTCTCTGATCGAGGCTACTATCGTCTTTGTTTTCCCGTCTCGTCCCCGCAGGCCTCTTTCCTCTGGTTGTGTTTTCTCCTTCCCTCCTAGGTTGCCATCCCCCGCTCCTTAAGTGGGGGTGGGTTCCCTATATTTGTACGTATGTGACCCTTCCCCAAAGGAGAAATGCTCATTCTACGCCCGTTCCCCTTGATGGGCACGCAATACGTGATGCTTTGTACAGCCCTGCTGCTGATGGATGAACTGAGACATTCGCAAAAGACCAAGAATTGTCATAAAAAAGATCATCTGATTCTGATTCTATCCAGCTATAGTAAAGTGGGCAGCCAGGCCTTGCCTATTGATTGGTGCAGTCCCCACACGCTTCTCCTGTCTAAAGAAAATCTCCTTTCCGGTCTTGTGCCAGTTGACCAACTCAAAGAATAATAATGCACAGTCCTGTGAAGCCCACCCTCAATTTCGTCTATAAGATGTCTCTCTCATACAATTCGATACCTCTTCGATGTCTTCGTCTTCAATAGATAGAAAGAGTAGAGCAGCGTCAAGGGCAGCTATAAGGGAAGCAAGCTCAGAACCAGCCCATACTCCTTTTCCTATTTCTGGCTACACAGTAGCTACAAGCGGGGCATTATCTGCTCTTTCTAGTTTACCTACTCCAAACACAAAGGCAACGAAGGAGCCCCTACCCGTCTTGTCGAGACTAGACGGACCCAGATAATCAATTTATTCGTCGTACCCCTCCCCCTCGCTTTGTTTATTTGCTTCATGTCTACTCTCCCTTGCTTAGTCCTATATTTGCTTCTTGGCCGCATGTGTATGACAAATAGTTGTGTTGCATTGGTCTTCAATTAGTTAATGGCTTAGTTGTTCGCTTTAGCCAGTGAAGGCTCCCATAGTCCTTCCTATTTACAGGCTAGGAGGACTTTTGTAAGTCCGAAAGATTTTAAGGCTGTGAGAGAAAGAGAACCATCCCCTATGGCACGTCTGAGGATGTTTAGATGTGTTGGGTTCCTGACTCTGCGAGGATGTCATCGACGTAGTCTTCTATGATGTAATGTAAAGTTTCATTCATTCTTTCCAACAAGCAAGGGATGAGCGCGACTGAATATAGCAGGCTCAAGCAGTGGATTAGCTGCATAGGCCTAAAAGAAAGCATTTTATTTTTAGATACTTGTTAGAGGCCCGAACAAGAGCGCGAAAAAGCTTTATTTGAAATTAGAGTAAGCTAAGACATTCCTTTTCTTGCTTTCGACAAGACCTCCCTCCTTTCCGACAGGAGAAAGAAGATTACGCCAATGCCAATTGCCAATGTTATAGCGATTACGACTAAGAAGGGAAGGAGATGAATTAAAGAATTGTACTGCAACTGCTGAAGAGAGATAAGAGCTAAAGCTAAGACGGGCGGGAGACCCAGACTTTCATACTTCAATACCCTATGTGCCCACCAGTACTGAAGACAAAGAAAATATTGATTTTAAGTGGAATGAATTTCTCGATATCTCATTCCAATCTCAGGGATTCGATTCGCGCCTAACTCGCACTGCTTTCAAGAGCTAGCTTTCACACTCCTTCTCTATATAAGATCCATAGCTTGAACAAGACAGCTGCACCGGGATACTCAGAAAGAAGTAAAGCGCATCCACAACTGCCGCAGAAAGAAGAGGAGCATCTATACTATCTTCCGCAACTTCCGAAAGAGCTACATCAAGAACAAGAGCTGGTACCGCATGTGCGGCAGGACAGGCAGGAGATATCTAATATTTCTATTTAGAATGATTATATTCAAATATTTGAAAGAACAATAGCAAGGGGATTCGCCAACTGGATAGGACCATTTCTTCCAGATGAAAGAAGAGCCGATGGAAGAAGAGAGCTAAGAAGGCCGAGAATCCTTAAGCAAGGGCGGGGGCAAGGAGATCACATCTGTCTAACAGACAGGGTAAAGAAGCAAAGAATCTATTCGCGTTGACCGGGAAGTGGTATAGGAAATGAAAGCGACGTGTGTAGCTGACCAATTGCAAGGGCTGAGCTAAGGCTAAGCCAATGGCAGGAGACCAGACCTAGCTAGCACCTGGCTTTCCTGCACCTTGCTCCTACGCCTCCGGATCCTCCGACTTCTTGTGCCTACGCTACAGCTCATGCCAAAGAAGCACCTACTGAGGCCAAGGAAGGGACCAAGCACTAAGAGCTCCACCTACTTACTGCTTGGGCCGACACCGCTCCTGCACTTGCAAGAGGAACAAAGCCTAGCAAGAAAACGGATGCAAAAGAGGAAAGGAGTAAATCAGATTCGTCAGACAAGACTACCAAGGTCTATGGTGAATCTGCCAGATCTGCCTCACGCCCGACAAATGTTGTATAATAGAGCATCTGACTACTTCATGATCAACCAACTGCAACACTGCAGGAGTGGATTCAGGTGCCGTACCATATCTCGACCTAGCCGCATGAGTTGGAACCATATAAGCTTCTGGCAAAGAGCATTTCCTTTCCGAGTACGCTAATCTGGAAGTGAAAGTTTCCCAATTCGATTGAGTCTTTTGTGATGGTAAACTGACCCAGCCCGGCGGTGTGGTGGACCAACCATTCTTCTTAATGAAGTTCAGGATCTGCCTTCTCCAACCCAGAAGAGATGGCTCCTGCAGAACAAGGCTCTTTCTTAGTTCCAACCACCTGGGATGCCTTATTAGCGTCATTTAATTTAGGTCCTTCTCTACCACCATTTCTCTTGGATATCCCCAATCTGTAAGGTCTCTTTCCGCTGCCTATTCGAGGCAACCAGCTCCATCTCCATGGTCAGTCACCGCACCTCTTTCTCTTGCTCTTCCTAGCTGATCGAACAGATCCGCAATGAGAGGGATGGGGTACTTGTTATTGATCCTTACCTTGTTGAGGGCTCTAAAAAAGGTACATACATAAAAGTTCTCCCTTTAGAGGAAATAATAGTTAGCTCGAGCTAAAAACGTCCCTCTATTGAGAATTGATTCCGTCAAGAGAAGTCTATTCTATAGATTCGGAATCAAGCAGGGAGCATCTACTAGTCGGGGTGCCCCGGAGCATTTGTTGAGTTTCAGGGTAAGGCAACGGTAGGATAGTCACAACCTACCCTACCCGGAAATCCCATAGCCGGTCTCCTCTACTAGATAGTTCGTTCATAAAGGAACGCGACTTCAAATGGTCCGTATCTTCTTAGAAGGGGTGGAACTCAATAGATGAGAGCTCGTCAGCGAATTCATGGTGAAAATAATAATAATAATGATAATGAGAATTATGTTCCTTAAACCCGACATACAAATGCGAAACATAAACTCAGTAAGACACCCTGCTATCAATTCTTTATTTGAAGTTCGCAGTTCTAGTCTTTTAGTGAGAAGATCATATTCTGATGATGATAGGTCGTCTTCTGAGAGTGATTCTTCAAGTCGAGCTAATCATAAAATTTCGATTCATGATCTTCCTTATGAATTTGAAGCAATTCGAGCTTTCCTTAATGCGATGTGTATGACAAAAGAATTGTTGAATGATGATATGGACGATATGAAAGAGGCAGTTCTATCTGGTAATTACCGCTTTCGTCCACTTCTTTTAATTGAGAAATATCAAGATCGTCCACAGAATACACTCTCACGTCCTTTTGATATCATCACATCCTCACCCTATGACAATGTGGTTATTGGAGCACTTGAAAATCTTCTCATTCGAGAGTTGAGGTTTCATAAACCTTCCTATTTTCTACCTTCGTGCTATAGCTCATATGCCAATATTGAAGATGATTATGAGACATACTACTTCGAAGCCATTCAAGAGTGTCGTAATTATACATCTTTCATTGTAATAAATAGCTTTCAGTCCAAACTGTTGATCCCCAGGTCCCGCCTTTTAGAGAAGATGACATTTATTTGTAATAATGATAAGTTTTTAGTCAAGTTAATCGCTGATTTTGTCAACTTATCGATTATTGATGAAAATGGAATGGACCTCTCGTTAAAGACTGGAGTTCCTCCTCTCGATGGAATATCTGACATTTTCTTGAATATCTTTCTCGATGATCTCGATCGGGAATTTGAAGCAAGGTACCCTCAACTGAAATATCTACGATATCAGCATTTCTTCGTTGTTCCAATTATGAATAATGATATCTCAGATTTTACAATATCTGCTTTTCACAAGATTTTCAAGCAATTCAATTTACATCCTCCTGTCATAGAACGCACAGTTAGAGGAGGAGCTCCTATTCCATTCTTAGGTGGGTCATCAATTCGTATCAACAACGAGGGAGACATAATTATATCATGATGAATCTATTTAATATATTGACATCGGCTAAGTCTCACTTTAGAGATAAAGAGAAAAACGTTAGGGTTAGAATAGTACCTCTCCCTTCCTCCTATCGGATGACTTACTGGTATGGGTATGATCGCTGAAAAATGATGAGGGTCATTCATAAGGAGGAATACCGGGATCAATTGTGGTGGGTACGAACTCAATTACAATTAGGGGGTAGATTATTATATCGGAAGGGTTTCATTCGGGGTTGGGGAATTTTGCATACCTTTGATGAGCCTTGGAAACCACACACTGCTAGGGAGCTACTACCCCCCATAGCAGAAGGAGGGCTGAGAGCACTATGGTTGCGTGAGCAGCCTCTCAAAGTCGGTCTTGCCGGTATTCTCAGTCTAGAAAAACTAGAAAAAGAGTCGCGCATCAAAGATTTGCGATTGGAGGATGCGATTAGATACTCCTATTGGAGAGATACTAGATTTGTAATATGCGTTTGCTTAACATTAGGGTTTTCTGTATGGTGGTCTTATGCGCCCGATCCATTAGTCCGAAGCCCTGAAGTTCTTTGGGCGGATAACCTTAAAGAAATTGTTTCCTTCTGGAAAGATACATTTATACATAAGGTGTGCTGTGGACACCCACAAGTTTACAGCCCCTGTGACTGTGGTGAACCTATTAACCGAGTGGTGAAAGAATTCTATCCGGTGAAAGATTTTGATCCATTATCATTGAAATCCGGAGAGAGAAAAGCTGCACTAGCACTATACCTGGCGTCTATCGTTGTCTGTCTTGTACTTGCGGAGTCTGTGTCTACGGATGGTTTTTGACTAAGCTACTAATAAGATCTCTATCAATGCTGTAGTTTTCTTAGGTTGGGGGATAAGCTGTAGCCTAGCTTTGCATAAAACTGCACATATTCAAGGTAGGCCCAGTCAGTCAAAAGTAATAGGACTGGGGGACGGGGATGTGTCAACGGAGGGCCCGTCCATGTGTCTCTTATTTCCTTTTTGAGTCATTGGTTCTTAATTGTATTGTTACCTGTGTACCGATTAGCTACACGGTTTGGAGCCTTCAGGGCTCCAAGAGTGAGTGATGGCCTAGTTGGCCATCACGAACGGCATATACGCACGTGCGAGACGGAAAACTGGAACAAGCAACTCGACTACTTGGGAGTCTCTGACGGAACGGAAACAAGTGAAGCGAGTGGTCCCCTACTGGACGGACCACGAGTTGAACGATCTGTTGCCTTTGAACGACCCTAGCGGAGCGTCTGCAAAAGGACAAAAGTTGGGAAAACATCTCTTGTCCGGACCTCAGAGTTGAACAAGAGAGTGGTCCCACAGACCACGAACGATAAGCAGCCCTGCTTTTTGACACAGTATGGAGCCAACGTCGGTCGTAGGACAGTGAGAGAGCCCAAACTGGCTGTGCTCAAACCTGTCCTAAGCATGCCGCAGGAGTTGTTGCCTTTTGGAAACCCTATTAGCCATCCCAAGTAACGTATGGTAGACCTACTACGGGGATTTATACTACTTCGGTGAAACACTCCCCGGCGTTCGCGGGCTTTTCTGCTTTTCGGACACCATAGACAACTGCCCTTAGGGTCCGTTATTGTGCCGCACGACACTCCCCCCGGCTTTGGCTGCTCGTAAGGGTAAGGAATACATGACCGCCTCCCCCAGGACGTCAAAATGTCTGGCTTGCTACCAAAGTCTAACTCGGCATACCATTTTTACTTTCGATCATCTATATACTTGCTAGATTAGGATATACTTTATCAACCCTTCGGTACTATGAGGGAAAAGTAGTGGAGCCCAAAATCTAATGCAGTTTCTGACCCTTTTTTACCGAGGGAGTTAGAAAAGAGGTGTTTTTAGTTCTCATTTTTGTTGAAAATAGGTCTTCGAGTTGTCGAAAAAGTGGTTGTTGCCCTTTTGAGTTTCCGAATATCGCATCGTTGGGGTCGGAGTTCGGGTTGCTAATGAACCAGTGGAACGGGAAGTTGGGACTAAAGAGAAAGACTATCAAAGCTGCTCTGAGTATTATTACCTTGTTCGAGTCCTTTTGGGTTGGCATAAACCAACTGAGAGCAATTGAGTGGAGCGAGTGGTTCCTCCTGGACAAACCACGAGTGGAACGATCTCGTTGAATGAACTAGGTTTTCAACTACCTAAAGGAAGAAGAGTCGTCTCTGACGGGAGCTGAAGCGACGGTTTTGTGACCGGAAGTAGTAAAACATCTCCCCTGTCCGGTGAGCCCGGGGAGCCTTATGAGTTCCTGCTGACCTATACAACTTACTGAAAGAAACCACTATACGGGCTTGAGGTTTTTCTTAGGCCGGGATTCCTTCCCATCCGAGGACACTCCCGTACTCCAAAGGGGTGTCCGTAGAGTAGGGGAAGGGAGCAAGTAATCAATGCCACTAAGTCAATAGAAAGGCAAGTGAGTGATTTCCCAGTAGGAAGAACGATAGAGTGCAGCGACCAAGCAACGACTGAGCGCCTAGCGCGATATTGGTTTTCATGGTGCGGTAGCACATCCGTTTTCTTGCTCGGGTAGCACGACCGATCTATAAAGAAAGAGAATAACAACTCCGGCTTAAGAGCTCCGCCTCCGGTTCCGGTTCAGGTCCGGCTTAAGAGCTACTTGTTTCTTGCTTGTTGGCTGTTCTGTTTTTAGTTCTTCCTGTTGCTCTCTTGCTTGGCTGCTCATACGACGAGAATTGGAAAGCAGCGCAATGAGTTATTACTTAGGCTGCTAAATACGCAAGCGCAGTTAAAGGTTGTTAGCAGCAAGGCAACACAGAAGCGAGGTTTCACTCCGAGGTTTTTTGAGTCGTGCTCCCTTTTCTTCGTTCCCGTGTAATCAGGTGCGAGTGTAACGAGTTTGTTTGAAATAAGTCCAATAAGATGATACGAAAACCAAGAGTGAAAAGCTGGCTCAGAAGAAAGTCTAGTGGGGCATGGTTTAGAAAGTAGGTTACTGTAAGTCCATATTGCGACCCCCGGTTCTTACGGGGAGGCGGAAACGGTATAAAAAACGAATTTTTATCGCAAGAGGCAACATGGACTAAACTATGTCGGGATCTTTACCTAAACTAAAACTAGCAAACTAAGCTAAAGATATTTAGCTACTCGGATGAAGATGGTTATACCTAGACTTGAACTCCTTCTCTTCGAGCTCCGGTGGTGGTCCGATGGCTCCTTCTCGTCGTCTCCGTATGCCGAAGATAGATCCACTTGAAAGCTCCAACCTTTAGCTCCTTCTTCGGTCTTTGAAGAAACTAGTTCACTTGGTTTGCTAAACCTAGTGAACTAGAATGAGTAGAGATGATTTAGAATGGGATTTTATCTATGGTTCTTGATTCTCAACTCATGAGACAAGAGAACCATAGATCAAGAGAGGGAGCAAGAGGTTGAGGGTGAGAGCAAGAGGAGAGCTCAAGAACAAGAGAGAGAATGAGCAAGAAAGAATGAGGCTCTCTTTTTCCTTTCACCCTCTCATAATCCAAAGTGATCATAACTCATCATATCAAAAAAAAAGTCTTTTGGTAATGGTTAGAAGCAACCATAAGGTTATCATATCATGCACTCATTTTACTCAAAAAAGCAAGCAAGAAAAAAGTCTTTGGCATGAAATGATAACCATGGTCATCATGATGGTCAACTAGTCAAGCCTAGTCAACCGGTCAACAAGTCAACAAAAGTCAACAAGTCACCAAAGTCAACAAGTCAACAAAAGTCAACAAGTCAACAACCATATCACCATAATACTTAATTAATATAATAGTTAATCACAAATCATATTCTCATTAGGGTTGAGCATAAAGTCAAAAAGTCAACGGTCAACTGTCAACAACCCTAATGAGAATCCGCTGCCTCTGCCTCCCTGTCAACTGTGCATACACACCCGCATCCGCGTTCCGAGGAACACGAATGCAAACTGGATAAATCTAATCCCATAAGGTACACTAGGATCTGGCTTAAACCAAAGCCCGCTAGTGTAAACTGTCCGGACACTGTACGTGCACAAGTGCACGGATGTGACCGAACCCTGTCGCAAAACCATGCGACCTGTCGCAATACCATGCGACCTCTACTCTTTTGCCTAAAGGCGAAAAGCTTTCTGTGTGGGACTCTAAAGACTCGACACTACGCTGGCAGTGGGTTTAACCACAGACCGCAAGCGGCACTAGCTGTGCGTAACGGTCCCCAGGTAATGCCGACAAGAAGTCCGACGAGGCGAAACCCATCTGAACTCCTACTGAGCCTGAGTGTGACATTCTCCTCGCAGTCCGGTCTGTTCGTCTGATACATCGCATGGCGGGCCTAGGGGGCGGTAAACGTCAGTCCCCCAATAGCGGTACAAGTCGTGCCGGAGTGAAGCCCAATACACCCTGAGATAACACTGGAAACCTACCAGTATATCTCGTTTGCCCTGGCCAGGGACTACTCGTGTAATGGCTCTCCTAGACACAGCGCGATGTCAACCCCCAATACCGGGAGAGACGAATCCTGTCTAACCGTCACTGCCTCCAAGTGCTTCGGGACTGCACCCAACTACCACCTGTTTGCACGACTCCTTTGAGCCGTGGTAGGGTAGTGATCAAAGTACAGTGGGAACACACCCGAGGCGAAGTGACAGTGTCAAGTCAGCGGACTAAGCTGTACTCATGTCACCTGGGAACTGATAACTGACGATAGGTATAATACCAACTAGTCAGTTCCCGACGAGTCCTGTCCAGTGTACCCGTAACCTAACGAGCACCCGCATACTATCTCAAGTACGACGTACTGACGGCTGTGGGACAGACCGTCTCCCACACTGGGATGAGAAGCGCATGCGCTGGTCTACTCCGGAGTATCGATGCCCTGTCTCGATAGTCCTGCGACCAGGGACCTGAATAAGGATGTGCTTATAGATTACCCAGCCCCCACTAGTGTGACTGCCATCACAACGCTGGTAATCAAGCAAAGATCCTAAGGGCTCCACTAATGCGTATAAGTGATATACTGAAATAAACACAAGTACACATTGAAGTAGAAACAAACCAAGTAGCATACTACTATTTTGAGCAAGATTGTATATACAAGGTGAATATCCCAAGCATCCATTAAGTAATATACAAACTAGTATGATACAGTAATGGCCTCTAGGGCATATACACTAACAATCTCCCACTTGCACTAAGGCCATGTACTGGCGTATCGAAGACTAATCATCTCGATCAGCCGCTCGAACTGAGTCTGGGGCAGGGCCTTGGTGAATGGATCTGCAGTGTTGTCTTCTGAAGCAACTCTCCGAACCTCGATCTCCAGGCGATCTACGATCTCCCTGATCAGGTGATACCGCCTTAAGATGTGCCTGGATTTCTGATGGGACCTGGGTTCCTTCGCTAAAGCTATAGCCCCGTTGTTGTCGCAATACAGAGGTATTGGATCAACAATGGACGGAACCACCTGAAGTTCTTTCAAGAACTTCCTCATCCAGACAGCTTCTTTTGCGGCATCAGATGCAGCGATGTATTCCGCTTCCATCGTCGAGTCTGCAACGGTTTCCTGTTTGGAACTCTTCCAACACACCGCCCCTCCATTGAGGGTAAAGACAAAACCCGACATGGACTTGGAATCATCCTTGTCACTCTGGAAGCTGGAGTCAGCAAAGGCCTCGATCTGGAGGTCTTTTCCGCCATACACCAAGAACATCTCCTTAGTCCTTCTCAGGTACTTGAGAATGTTCTTTACCGCTATCCAGTGTTTCTCCCCAGGGTTTGACTGATACCGGCTTACCACACTCAGTGCATAAGCTACATCCGGTCTGGTACACAACATCGCATACATTATAGAGCCTACCGCAGAAGCGTAGGGTATAATAGACATGCGATCCCTCTCCAAATCAGTCTTGGGAGACATCTCTTTAGAGAGGGTGATCCCGTGACAAGCCGGTAGGTTACCGCGCTTGGAATCTTCCATACTGAATCTCTTCAGTATGGTGTCGATGTACCTGGACTGTGAAAGTCCTAATATCCTCTTGGATCTGTCACGGTAGATCCGGATACCCAGAATGTACGAGGCATCACCCAGGTCTTTCATGGAGAACCTGTGTGACAAGAACCCCTTGACAGATTGTAGCATAGGAATGTCATTTCCTATTAAGAGAATGTCATCCACGTATAAAACGAGGAATACTACAGTTCTCGCTACAAATCTACTATAGATGCATGGTTCATCTGGATTTTTGATAAAGCCAAATTCTTTGACCGTCTCATCAAAGTAGATGTTCCAACTCCGCGATGCCTGCTTTAGTCCATAGATGGACTTAAGCAACTTGCACACCTTTCCGCTGCTCCCACTCTGAATGAAACCCTCTGGCTGGTCCATATAGACACACTCCTCTAAATTTCCATTTAGAAAAGCGGTTTTTACGTCCATCTGCCAAATCTCATAATCGTGGAAGGCAGCAATGGCAAGAAGGATCCGAATGGATTTCAGCATGGCTACTGGAGAAAAGGTTTCGTCGTAGTCCAAGCCAGGTCTTTGACGAAAACCCTTTGCTACCAGCCTAGCTTTATAGGTCTCAACCTGTCCATCTACACCAATCTTCCTTTTGAAGATCCACTTGCATCCTACGGGTTTTACCCCGTCTGGAGCAATGTCCAACGTCCATACCTTGTTGGTGTACATGGACTCCATTTCGGTCCGCATTGCATCCAGCCATTTCACTGAGTCAACGCTCTGAACGGCCTGCTGGAAGCTAGTAGGCTCATCATAATCTATGATGCAATCCTCTCTATCCCCGTCTATGAGAAAACCGCAGTATCTCTCGGGCGGATGAGACTGCCTACTACTCCTGCGGAGCGGCGTAGGAATGTCCTGTTCTGTTGAACCCTCTGGTTCCACTAAGCTTTCAGTAACAGTCCGTGGTTCTGGAATTTCTTCCAGTTCTACTGTGCTCCCACTTATCTGGTTTTCCAAAAACTCAGTTTCCAAGAAGTAGGCATGACGAGAAACAAGAACTTTTTGTTCCTCTTCACAGTAGAAGAAATATCCTTTTGAGTTCTTTGGATACCCCACAAACTTGCACTGTACTGAGCGTGCCTCGAGCTTGTCCGCATGCTGCTTTTTGACAAAAGCCGGACATCCCCATGTCTTAATGTGCTTAAGATAGGGTCTCTTCCCACACCACATCTCATATGGTGTAGTAGGCACGGTCTTAGTAGGTACTCGGTTCAAAAGGTATGCGGCTGATTCTAGCGCATATCCCCAGAATGATCGCGGTAACTCAGCGTTACTCATCATGGACCGCACCATATCCAATAGGGTGCGGTTCCGTCTCTCCGATACACCGTTATGTTGCGGGGTGTATGGAGGAGTAAGCTGAGAGAGAATTCCGTTCTCTTTTAAATAGTCCAGGAACTCGGCACTTAAGTATTCTCCTCCTCGATCCGATCTTAGAATCTTAATACTTTTGCCGGTCTGTTTCTCTACTTCATTCTTATACTCCTGGAATTTTCCAAAGGCCTCGGACTTATGTTTCATCAAGAAGACATAACCGTACCTTGAGAAATCATCCGTAAAAGTAATGAAGTAAGAATGTCCGCTTCGGGCATGTGTAGACATTGGACCGCATACGTCACTGTGTATGAGTCCTAAGAGCTCGCTCGCTCTTACTCCTTGTCCAGTAAACGGAGTCTTTGTCATCTTTCCTTTGAGACAAGATTGACAAGTGGCATACGATTGATATTCGAACGCATTCAAATATCCTTCTGTATGTAACTTAGTCAACCTTCTCTCATTGATGTGACCCAATCTACAATGCCATAAGAAAGTCTGATTTATTTCTGGAGACTTTCTTTTGTGTGTATTCTGGACATTAAAAATCTGTGGTTGGTTTAACATGTATATACCATTACTCAGAGTACCTGACCCAATCAATACTTGATTAAGGTGAATGTTTACAACATTACTTACAAACGCAAATTCATAACCTTCTTTAGAAACTAAAGATACAGAAATGATATTACAAGTTGCGTTGGGTACAAAAAAGCAATTACGCAAAACCAAAACATGTCCATCTGACATTCCCAGGTGATAGTCCCCCACGGCTTTAGCATCCATGCTAGCTCCGTTTGCAACTCTGAGGGTCATGTCACCTGCTTTCAAAACACTACGGTTTCTCAACGCCTGCAAAGAATTACAGATATGAGATCCTGATCCGGTATCCAATACCCAGGAAGTAGAGTTTATTGAAAGACAGTTTTCAATAACATACACACCTGAAGCTGAAGCTGCAACCTGCTTCAATTCCTGTGTTCTGGCCTTCCAGGCCCTGCAATCATTCTTCCAGTGTCCTTTCTTATGACAATAGAAGCATTCTTCCTTATCCACAAGCTTTCCCGCTAACTTTGTTGCTTTGCCTTTTCCCTTCGTATCCACTTTACCAACACCGCCCCTTGGTTTGGCGGGGGCCTTCTTCTTCTTTCCCTTGGCTTTCGCCTTGGACCTAGAAGAAGATGATCCTCCTACAAACAAAGTGGATGTTTCCCTACCTTTCTGTAGGGTGCCCTCTGCGCTCCTCAGCATGTTGAGGAGCTCTGATAGTTCAACCTCTTTTTCTTGTAGGTTGAAGTTCAGTATAAACTGGGCGTAAGTGGAAGGAAGGGACTGGAGAACTATATCCGTATATAGCTCACTCTCCAATGTGATCCCTAGGTCAGCGAGCTCCTCAATGAAGCCGATCATCTTTAGCACGTGCTCGGCTACTGATGATCCGACGGCCATTCTTGTCGAAAACAACTTTTTCGACGCTTCGTATCTTGCGATACGTGATTGCTCTCCATACAGTTCTTTTGTATGGAGCAATATGGACTCCATGTCCATATTCTCATGCCTCCTCTGATGTTCGTTGTCCATCGAGGCAAGCAGGAGGCACTTGGCCTTCGCGCTATCAATCTCCCAAGTCTTGCGGATTTCCTTATCCGCGACGCTGGAAGTTGGACCAGGGACAGGGGGAGCTTTGGTGGTAAGAAGATACCCCAGCTTGTCATAAGTGATTGCGATCTTGACATTCCTGAGCCAATCTTTGTAGTTTGGCCCTGTCAGTTTGTTTTTATCTAGGAGTAACTTAAGTCCAGTCATGTTGATTGGTCGCTGCAATTAGGAGAGAGAAGAAGAAACACTCAGCATGATGCTCTTGCAAGTTTAGAGTGGTTTTTAGTTTGTCTAAACAGGATGGCTCCCACTGTTTCTCGAATCCCTCCTCAAACCATAAAGGAAGAATTAGCCGGGATCAATCCCACCGCACAATACTTGCTTAACCGTTCAGCCAGGCCGGTGTCGGTACTTCGAGGGAGGTTTTCCAACGCTTTCGCGAAGTTCCTTAATTAGAGAACCTCTTTTCCCTGGGGGCGTAGCCCCGCTAACACTTTTCTAGGCACCTACTAGGTTTATAGCATTGATCGTTAAGTGAGAAATTTCCCGAGGAGTAGCATATACTCACAGTAGGATCGGGATCCAAATATCATCGCGTGACGAAACTGAAGGAATCCTACCAGAATCATCACACTCCAAATGGTATGCAAATCTAGCAAGTTTCAGTACTTATGAAACTCCCGATGTGGATTTTTGCCCCATGCTCTTATGACCTTGACTTTGGCCAACAAATCATAAGTCACATGTCAAGTTCTGCCCGTCGTTCTCCAGGTTAATTTGAATCCACCCGCACCTACCCTTGACTTTGGCCAACAAGGCAGTACGACTGTTCCAAACCAACGCATCTATCTATGCTGCACATGAATACCCAATAGCTACCAATCACTGTGCCTTGACTTTGGCCAACAAACACAGCTTGAATACTATTGACTATTCATGTGAAACGACGGAGGGCTACGGATGGTTTTGGCAAAACCGTGAACGTAGTGAACTTGATTTGGTCGATGGAACGAGATAGCTTTTAAAAGGAGTGGCTCAAGCTCCGTATTTAAAAGTTGTTTTGAAAAGAACCGAGTGGTTTTTCGAAAGTGTTCCAACGACTTTAACTTGGTTTATTATCTTGCATTAGTTCTTTTAATGCGTGATATTCTTGCATTAGTACTTTTAATGCGTCCCATCATTTAACCCTACCATTGCAGAAAACAACCAAAATATGACGTACGCTTATGCCATTCGCATTCGCCACTGGGCCCCGTCATTACCCGTTAGGTTACTTAACTAACGACAGAGCGGGGGCTGGGCTAGCGCGTCTGTAAAACATAAGCAACGCCTAAATAGTAAGCAATGATAGACATTACAGATCACAGATGAATGCATTGGATATACTAGCAATCCGCAATCCTTTCGAGCCTGAAACGAAAAGCGGATAACACGGTCGCGGTGAATAGCCAAATACCCCACCCAAGACCCCTACGGGTGCGGCAAACTACCCGCCAAGTACTCGGTAGTTTGTGCACCCCTCCATGGGTCTATCCTAGGAGCAAAAACAGTAAAAAGAATTATACAATGACGGCTACAACCCCGACCCGGTTGTGCGGCCAAACAAATAATATTATTACATCAATTTACATTTACAATGAATGAAAGAAAAACAAAAGCTCATCTCACATCCACCCCGGCTATTCACCCGCGACAGTCCAACACATTCATATACACATTCCAGCACATTACAGATCATGTATAACCCCGACTAATCGACTTATAGCGATTAGCCGATGTTCAATACATGCAAGCATCACAGATATAACCATCATAGTCAAAGTGCAGTGAAGTTCGGAAAAAATACGGAATTATAGGACCCCAAAAGGAAATTTCTTTTCTGGAAAATCTGGGCACATATAATATATTTTAAAAATCCCAAAACCAACACACAAACACACTGCACGAAAAACGATGCAGAGAAGACACCAAGTCGCGGCGGTTCCGCGGCGTCTAAGAAGGATGACGCGGCGGAAGCGCGGCACATTAGGCGAATCACTGTATCGTTTTTCTTGGGTGTTCACACAAAACCCTGAGCCGAATTTACAAGTGTAAAGTTTTTCATTTTGAGCAGAAAAAATTTCAACAGAAACTCAGTTTTTGTGAAGTTTGGTTTTTGGATTTTTCCGGTTCCGAACTTCGTTACACTTCACTACCAAGCTAGTTTAAGTTTAGTTAGGCTCTGATACCACTGTAAGTCCATATTGCGACCCCCGGTTCTTACGGGGAGGCGGAAACGGTATAAAAAACGAATTTTTATCGCAAGAGGCAACATGGACTAAACTATGTCGGGATCTTTACCTAAACTAAAACTAGCAAACTAAGCTAAAGATATTTAGCTACTCGGATGAAGATGGTTATACCTAGACTTGAACTCCTTCTCTTCGAGCTCCGGTGGTGGTCCGATGGCTCCTTCTCGTCGTCTCCGTATGCCGAAGATAGATCCACTTGAAAGCTCCAACCTTTAGCTCCTTCTTCGGTCTTTGAAGAAACTAGTTCACTTGGTTTGCTAAACCTAGTGAACTAGAATGAGTAGAGATGATTTAGAATGGGATTTTATCTATGGTTCTTGATTCTCAACTCATGAGACAAGAGAACCATAGATCAAGAGAGGGAGCAAGAGGTTGAGGGTGAGAGCAAGAGGAGAGCTCAAGAACAAGAGAGAGAATGAGCAAGAAAGAATGAGGCTCTCTTTTTCCTTTCACCCTCTCATAATCTAAAGTGATCATAACTCATCATATCAAAAAAAAAGTCTTTTGGTAATGGTTAGAAGCAACCATAAGGTTATCATATCATGCACTCATTTTACTCAAAAAAGCAAGCAAGAAAAAAGTCTTTGGCATGAAATGATAACCATGGTCATCATGATGGTCAACTAGTCAAGCCTAGTCAACCGGTCAACAAGTCAACAAAAGTCAACAAGTCAACAAAAGTCAACAAGTCAACAACCATATCACCATAATACTTAATTAATATAATAGTTAATCACAAATCATATTCTCATTAGGGTTGAGCATAAAGTCAAAAAGTCAACGGTCAACTGTCAACAACCCTAATGAGAATCCGCTGCCTCTGCCTCCCTGTCAACTGTGCATACACACCCGCATCCGCGTTCCGAGGAACACGAATGCAAACTGGATAAATCTAATCCCATAAGGTACACTAGGATCTGGCTTAAACCAAAGCCCGCTAGTGTAAACTGTCCGGACACTGTACGTGCACAAGTGCACGGATGTGACCGAACCCTGTCGCAAAACCATGCGACCTGTCGCAAAACCATGCGACCTCTACTCTTTTGCCTAAAGGCGAAAAGCTTTCTGTGTGGGACTCTAAAGACTCGACACTACGCTGGCAGTGGGTTTAACCACAGACCGCAAGCGGCACTAGCTGTGCGTAACGGTCCCCAGGTAATGCCGACAAGAAGACCGACGAGGCGAAACCCATCTGAACTCCTACTGAGCCTGAGTGTGACATTCTCCTCGCAGTCCGGTCTGTTCGTCTGATACATCGCATGGCGGGCCTAGGGGGCGGTAAACGTCAGTCCCCCAATAGCGGTACAAGTCGTGCCGGAGTGAAGCCCAATACACCCTGAGATAACACTGGAAACCTACCAGTATATCTCGTTTGCCCTGGCCAGGGACTACTCGTGTAATGGCTCTCCTAGACACAGCGCGATGTCAACCCCCAATACCGGGAGAGACGAATCCTGTCTAACCGTCACTGCCTCCAAGTGCTTCGGGACTGCACCCAACTACCACCTGTTTGCACGACTCCTTTGAGCCGTGGTAGGGTAGTGATCAAAGTACAGTGGGAACACACCCGAGGCGAAGTGACAGTGTCAAGTCAGCGGACTAAGCTGTACTCATGTCACCTGGGAACTGATAACTGACGATAGGTATAATACCAACTAGTCAGTTCCCGACGAGTCCTGTCCAGTGTACCCGTAACCTAACGAGCACCCGCATACTATCTCAAGTACGACGTACTGACGGCTGTGGGACAGACCGTCTCCCACACTGGGATGAGAAGCGCATGCGCTGGTCTACTCCGGAGTATCGATGCCCTGTCTCGATAGTCCTGCGACCAGGGACCTGAATAAGGATGTGCTTATAGATTACCCAGCCCCCACTAGTGTGACTGCCATCACAACGCTGGTAATCAAGCAAAGATCCTAAGGGCTCCACTAATGCGTATAAGTGATATACTGAAATAAACACAAGTACACATTGAAGTAGAAACAAACCAAGTAGCATACTACTATTTTGAGCAAGATTGTATATACAAGGTGAATATCCCAAGCATCCATTAAGTAATATACAAACTAGTATGATACAGTAATGGCCTCTAGGGCATATACACTAACAGTTACCTGCTCGTAAGAGGACTTAGTTAGTTGCTCATCAGAAGGATAAGCAAGGTTTTATGAATTATCCTAGCAAGGCTTATAAGATAAGGCTAAGCGAAAGCAAACAGGGGAGCCCCTTTGTAATGTAATGAAGGTTTGGTGTTCAGTCCGCCATTCCAAGTTAAATGCCTGGCTATTCAAGCTAGCGTGGTAACGAGACGGTGAGTGAAAGTGACTCGGTCCTGAGGAAGATGCCTAGCTAGTTTTGAACCAGAGCAGGGAAGTCAAATAGCTAAATCGTCCATCGACGACCTTTTAGTAGATCGTGGAGGTCTTCTTATTATCTTATATTATAAAACCTTACTAGAAGCAATTCCTCTATCTGACATTGAGGGGCATCCTCATCAGTTGTAGAAAGATTCTCTCTTGAGTCAGAGAAGTTCTCTTTACTACATTCTCTGTGCTCACTCTGCTCTTCTAGCCTCAGTCTTGTGCTAGTGGGTTGGTTGGCTGACTTGAGCTAACAAGGGGCTTAACCTTGGCTAAAACACTAGTTTTCAACATAAATTCCACTGGTAAGATAAATAATTCAAGAAAAGAAGAGTTAAGCCAAGAGAGCGAACGATTAAACCAAGTAAGTCTTCCTGCAGTTCAACGAGTGGTCCCGAACGGATTACCTCGTTAAGTCAAGTGCAAAAGGGACTCAAAATTGTTGCTAACCTCGTGTTGCTAATCATGTGTTGCTAGTCAAGGGCAAAAGTAGGGACTAATCAGTCTTTGTTGCTAACCAACTCTCTTACCCTGTTGAACAAGTGAGTGATTTCCCACTAGGCTTTGACTTTCGATGATCATTATATGATGCAATTGAGCAGTGAAGTCTAGTTTTGCTGTTTCAATGGGACCAATGAAAGTCCGTATTGAATATATTACCCTAAAAGGTAAACAAACTGTCTTAGCTGCTACCAGTGAAGCGAAAGAAGGAGCTAATCTCCTGACGAGCGGAACGGTTAACGAGTGAAGCGAGGGTCCCGAGCTGAACGGAGAAGGACAGTTGAACGAGTGGAACGGCGTCAAGTCAAGTGCAAAAGGGGTAAACAAAACCTCGGTCTTCTTTGTTGCCCTGCTGCTCGAGTGAAGCGTAAGGCCTTCCGAGCTGAACGGAGAAGGACAGTTGAACGAGTGGTCAAGCCAAGCTGCAAAAAGGGGACAAAGAGTTTTGGCTGCTAGTCCGGACCTCGGGCTGCTAGGCAAGTGAGTGATTGCCCAGTAGGCAAGCACGAACGAGTGAGTTCACCTCGCCAAGTCAAGTCAAGTCCCCAAAAGGGTAAACAAACTGTCTTTGCCCTCGTCCGGATCAAGTGAGTGAAGCGAAGGACCTTTCGAGCGGAACGGAGATCTCGTCCGTCTGCAAAAGGGACTCAAAATGGCCTCGGCAGGGCAGTTGAACCAGTGAAGCGTAAGGCCTTCCGAGCTGAACGGATAACCAAGGCAGTCTGCTAAAGGGTAACAACTCATAAACCTCGGAGTTGAACAAGTGAGTGATTGCCCAGTAGGCAAGCACGAACGAGTGAGTGTTCCTAGACCAAGTCGAGTGAGCGAAGCGAACGGAGGCAGGCAGCAAAAGGGGGTAAAGAGTGAAATCTCGGAGTTCAACCAGTGTAGCGAAGGTCGAGCGGAACGGATTAATGAGTTCAAGTTGTTCACCTCGCCTCTTTAGAACAGTAAGAGCATTCTCTACAATACAGTGAATGGCCTGATCGACGGTTTCACCTAAGCCTTGGTTGGCCATTCAAAGAGTACTGTTTCTGATTCAAGTAGAAATGTAAGTCAATGGAAGAATTACAAGGATAGAAACATTTACATCTATATACATGCAAGTTGATGTGAAACTAAGGTTTTGTCAAGGCTGCTTTCCGGACCAAGCCAGTGAGCGACCAAGCAACGACTGAACAAGCAACGGACTGAACAAGCAACGGAGTGAACAAGCAGTAGTTTCGTCAGCAAAGAGAGCTCATTCAGAGCGGAAAGCGGTCCCAGTGATGGAAGTCGTCCAGCAAGCACTCTTTCGCGGTCTAGTCGAAATCAAAGTGTGGTGGAGTGGTTGGTCCAATCCATCAAAGAAGCAGAGCTAGTAGCATACAAAGAAAAGTGAACCTCACTTACCCGACAAGGAATTTCGCTACCGATTCTTAACCGAACAGTTTCTTACCTCGCCTCAGGCTCGGTCTTCTGCTAAAAGGAAACAACTTCGGTTCGTTGTCCTCGGCCTTCGGCTAAAGGGATAACTCAGAACCTTGTTGCCCTTGCAAATTTCTATATAAGTCTCGCTCTGCTCTCCTCGAGGTTGTTACCGATACATGTCGAGCTAGGCCAGTTGTAGTTCCCTTCCTAAGCGCTTGTGTAATCTAGTGAGAAAGCCTGAGTATTGATGAAAGCCAGCAAGGGACCAGTTCGTTTGAAAGCTGTTCTATTTCAAATGAGCAAGCTTCTTCTTTTTTTTCAAGTAAATGAGCTCTCTGTCCCTCTTAGGAGAGCCACCAGGGCTGACTATTTACGTTACGCGGGAGAGACTTTGGGAATTCTCATCAAAGTCAGTTAATCCAGCGGGCAACCTGAGAGTTCTTCTTCAAGTCGAGGCACTGATATACATATCCCCACCAATGTGATCCCCATTTCATATTTCTTACAAAGAGCACATGCTTTTTTAAGATTGGTAACAAACTGGGTAGAGATGGCCATTAGGATCTCAAGACGCAGCAACACCTATGATGCAAGGAATAATGGACTTACCTCAGGATCTAAAGTGTATCTGTCTTTCTCTGTTTCTATGTTTCTTCGTATCTGGGTCTCTTACTTTATTCAGATGGAGAGTCTACTTTTTTCCCAAAGAGTCTCTTTATTTTCCTACTATCGAACCCCTTGGAACAATATTAACTCGTGTTATTCTTTTACTTTTGCTTTTGATTCATGGGAATAACGTAACCCATTGCGCCGGAGAAGCTGCTGGTGCTAATCACAATCTTTCTCCGGGGGAAGGGTCATGCTCAACGCCAGGCGGTCCGCCTGATCTAAATGAACCGGCTCCGACCGCTGGTGCTTCAAACCCCAACCTTCTCTACCAATATGGTCAACGTGTTTCCGACTATGTTATCATAGCGGATCACATCCGGAGGATCACTGGGGAACTCGGGATCTGTCCCCCTAGTGAGATTCAAGCCGAAAGGCTTACCGAGTTATTGGAGGAGATCCATGGGTCTGAAAGAATGAACGAGATCCGACAGAGTCTCAAAGCCCATGGATCTCGGAGTCCATATTTTATAGAGGTCCAACCCGACCTCCCGAACTTTCGAGTGTCCTCGAATGTGGCACAAGAAATCGATAGAATAGGGAGGCTAGTAGGATTATAAAGTTTTCATGGTCCGGCGTTAGGCGTTATCGGTGTGCTCATTCCGGATTTCTTTGTACCGCCCAGAAGAGAAGGGCACGATAGAAAAAAAAGCGGATCCAATACCAAGACGGTTTTTCGCGAGAAAAGGTTAGCCTTTTATATATAAGCTATTTCTGTTTATGTCAGAGGCGCCCAAAGCTAGAAGCAAGATTTCGAGTCGAATATTCAAAGCTTCAGAGTCTTTGGAAGAGGTTTAGCGCCTACAGATATTTGTGATTTTCTTTCTCGTCCATACGGAACAATTTTTGAATTCTGAGAGGCTTGCACAAACTTCGAGGCCCCAGCGGCAGTGGAAGTCGCAGCGGCGGAACTCAAATTCACTAAGCCCATCCTGTGTCCGGTCCTAGGGAAGCCTTTAGAAAAGCTCGTTATCCACCCTCCCAAACCCGGCACAGAAAGGAAGGCTTTCTACGACCCAACCAGGACTTTCACTTATGACATAACCAAAGTTGATGCAATCTTTGACTTTTTGTACAAAGAGAAAGTGATCCATTTCCCTGCTGGTCATTTCTTTCCTCCTATAGAAGAAAGAAGGAAGCATGAGTATATAGACATGATAATTGGGGTCATACAATTAATAACTGACCCCTTTTTCGTTACACTCGACAGGACTCACTCGCCCAGGTGCAAGAACAGAGTCATTGGCTCCGACATAAGGCAAGTGATGAGCCACAGGAATTCCCCACGATGAGAGGTACGGCCTCGGGTCCAATGCCACTCAAAAGCGGAAGCTGTGGGCTTCCGAGAGCCCCAGCACAGAGCATCACCTCCCCCTTTTCACGCACCATTGCATGGTGGTATCGCCCTCTTTGGTCGCGAAAAAGAAGGCCAATTGCCGATTGCTTCGATCCAGAATAAGGCGAAGAAGAGGCTAAAATCATTCTTTCAACACTTGCATAGACAGCCACTCGAATATTCGATTCGCATAGCTGAGGAGATCAGCAGCACTCTGTCTACGACCAGAACTGTCGAATGTCGAACCACCAATCTTGGTACCCACTGAATGATCCAAAGTAAAGCCATTATCATTATAGGGATCAACACCGGCTTCCAATAGGCCGTCTCTGACTGCTGCCGATTGCCAATTCTTGAGCTCCGGCCTAAAGACGATAGCCCTCTCAACCCACTCATAGGACGGGTTCGCCACTCTGAGGTCCCAATTCACCCCTGACCTTCCATAGAATTCTTGATCGGCTCGACTATAGAACCCGGCATTGAAAGAAAGGAAATTTGTGGACAGACGAGAGACTACAGTCATGGACAGACTCCAGACCGATAAGCGTTAGCAGACGAGACTGGTTGGACAGAGCAAGCAAGAGACCTCTTCCCTCTTGCAAGAGTTTATAACGATGAAGGAATTTGAGCGCTGATGTAGCTAACAGCCATCTTCATAGTCGATTCATTAGGGTCATCACCTTCTACCCAACTAGTGGAAGTATCCACCGTTTTCTTTGTCTGTTAAGCCTCACAGCTATGGGACTTCCTAAAGAAAACCGCAATCGCAGTTTATCAACCACTCACAAGACCACCGAGATCTTCGACTTATCTCCCAAAGGTAATCCACCCGGCCCTTCCCCAACCTATACAAGGGGAGCGGAAGATAACGAAAGGGAGACAAAGTCCTAACTAAATCATAACACAAGCTACCCATTCCATCTATCATATCAGTCGAGTCGATCCGATTCATTCTTATCTATAGATAACGCAAGAGAGAACTTATGACCTCGCGGATGGAGAAGGATTCGAACCCCCGGTATTCCTATCAATACTTCGGTTTTCAAGACCGACTCTTTCAACCGCTCAGACATCCATCCCCTTCGCGCTTCGCCCACCCTATCTATCCGCGCGCTGGCAGGTAGGGGCTTCTCTATGTGATTCGCTACGCTTGCTTGCGCCTATCGGCGCTGCGGACTCTATTGCCTGCCGGTTAGCGAAACCTTTCCGGTAGTACGAATCGCTACGCTTCGCTTGTTTCTATATGATAATATGCACCTTGGTTGCTGCGCTCCCTGCGGGTAATAGCAAGAGAGTAAAGAACGAATGATCCTCCAAACAAAAAGAGTGATTGAGTCCGACTCAAGCGAGTGAGTGAAAGGCGTGGCAAGAGAGCGAGTTCGACTCGCGAACGATCAGCAAGTGAAGGACCGATCCTTTTGCGCCAGTACTGTTGTGAGACCGGTACTTGGCGGCTCACGAGCAACATATAGACTAAGGTTGCCCATCACTCCCTCGCTCTTTTTTGAAGGCCTTTCTATTCTCTTTCGTCTATGGTTCCTCCATAAGAACACTGAACGCCCAGCTTCGCAGAGCAGCTCTCTCCCCAGCCCACAACATAGTGTGGAATCTAGATCGTTTTATCTAGCACAATCTCTTTTAGATATAAAGGTGTTCTGACTCTATTGGATCAAGTCATAACCTACGCCTTCTACTAGTATACTACTATGGAGAGACTAAGCTCTATTTCAGAGATTGGACTCTCTTACTGTGATTAGCCCCTACTAGTAAGAAGCTGTTCCCGAGCCAGGTTCCCTTTTGGGCTAAAAAGTCCCTTGAGCCGTGGAATCCCTTTTGTCTTGATTTAGGGGAATAGGCGCATTGATTAGGTTACGTGGTTCGAGTAATCTGCAGGAAGTTTCTTTTTTCTTTATTTTAGTCTTTGACCATTTATTTATATTAAAGTAAGATGGATCGGGCATTTTTGACTAGGAAGCAAGCAAAGTGTTCCAAACCTAGAATCCTACTTTGATGGTTCTGGCTCCATTCTATCTACGACGCGTCGAATTGACCAGGAAAAAGAAATACTGAGTGAATGGATCGAGAGAGGCTGATAGAGTTATCTTAGATGTAAACCAGTCAGTCCTTGTCAGCAACAGTGGCACCGATGGCCAAACAAGTGAGTGGCCCGTCACATAGTCAGCCTTGAGCCTTCTTTTCCTAAGCACAATGAGACTAACGGTTGGCGAGATCAAAAGAGTGCCCGCAGGCCAGAGATCTGACTTAGAAAGGAATCGAATGACTTTTAGTGGTTCGGTTATTCTTTCTCTATTTATTGAAAGAGCTTCATTTATGCACTTCTTTTTGACTATGTATGGAACAAAGAAGAAAAAGCCTTCTTTCGAAAAGGACAGAGAGAAGGGATTACCACTCAGCAGTAGGCTCTTCCTCAAAACCCAGCAGTATGCCAAGTCCCACGGCCTGCTGTGCCAGTGAACCAGGGCCAACCTAACTTGATCGAACAAATCTATGGCCCTAGATTACAGAGAATTGTAGAGCTGCAAAGTGAGTAGTACGAGGGGCTGCCTTGAATTGACTGACTATATGAACGGCATGAGCTATGTCAGGTCTGTTGACAGTGAGATAGACAAGACTCCCAACTAACTGACGATAAAGTGTAGCACTAGATATAGGAAGACCATATGTGGGAGTGAATCGAACCCTCAAGAGGAGTGGGAGCTGTGTGATTAGAAGAAAGACCCGCTCGAGATAAGAGATCAGAGGCATATTTCTCCTGTGCTAGAAAATAAATAGTCATCTGAATCAGAGGAGACCGAGGAAGTCATTTTGAGAGAGGCAAGGTCCTTCATCTCAAACTGGTGACTCAAGAATTGTTTGAGATCCAAGATAGCTTTCGTGTCATCACCTGTAATGATCATGTCATCTACATATATAAAGATGGAATGTCTGCCCCTTGTTTGTCTCTTTTCCGCATGAAGAGAGCGGTATCATGTGGACTAGATAAGAAGCCAAGATGACGGACCGTAGAGCTCCATTTTGCAAACCATGGCCCTTGGGGCTTGCTTTAAACCATAAAGAGCACGACGCAAAAAACCTTATTATATATATGTCTTTATTTTAAAAAAAATCTTGAAAGAGGGTTGCCCATAAAAGTTCTCCCAGCAAGTGGAATCCTAGAGGAGGAAGAAGCGCCAGTTTTTACATTCTTTAAAGTAAGATCCTTCCTCCAGTCTGTCTCTAAATAGAAAGAGCTTAATCAGCCAGCAAGAAGTGTATTCTTACTCTCCTGTCTCAGAAGTTTCTTTTTTCTTTATCATACTGTTTATTAAAAAATTAATAATAGCTTACCCTCTCCCTGTTTGTCTTTCCACTTCCGTCGTTCAGGAACAAACACTTCGCCTAATTCTTTCTTTTGAATCCCGGCCCGGGTTTTCTCCACTAACCAATTACGTTACGACCACTGAACAAACTTGGTTGACAAACATGGTTTATGCGCCGCTAATGTAGCGGCTTGTCGAGCATTTGACAAACTCACACCATCCATTTCAAATGGGATTTGTCCCGTGGACACACGAGCAATCCAACCCGTAGGATTTCCTTTTCCTCTTCCCATTCTTACTTCTGTAGGTTTCCCGGTAATAGGGAGATCCGCGAGAACTCTTACCCATATCTTACCATTTCTTCGGAATTGTCCGCTCATAGCACGATGGAATTGTCCGATTATAGCCCGACGCGCAGCTTCAATGGCTCGATATGAAAGACGACTAGCTCTACAACTTTTAGTGCCATATCTTCCAAAACCAAGTTGTGAACCGTCCGGTTTGCAAGCCCTACCACTATTTCCCTTACGATATTTACTATATTTCGTACGTTTCGGATATAGCACGCCCCTTTTTTTTACTATATGAAATCCACACTTTGACACCTAAGATTCCGTAACGAGTAGATACTTCCGCAGGAGCATAATCTATTTTCTGGTTAAATACATTACGAGATGTTTTTCCATACTTTTCGCATTCAGTTCTAGCTATTTCTGCACCTTTTGATCGACCTGAACAACATATACGGATCCCCTTTTTTCATTACTAATAGAATATCCAACACTATTTTACGAAAAATGGAACGAAATGATCTTGTTTTGTTTCTCGGTTGAAAAGAGATGTCTTGAGCATCGAAGAAGCACTTTTTTAAACAGATTTGATCTTGACCGACTCAATTAAGGTATTAGTGTTTGTTCTATTAGACAACAAAGATCGCATTTTTTTCACTTCGTTCAAATAATAGTTGTACCCGTATGGAATTCTTCTGTTTCTCAGTATGATCTCTATCATCATCTTTATTCCCTTTATCAATTCTCCTATCCCACCTAGGTCTATGAATTTATTTACCAATTCCATTACCTTATCCTTCCCCATGAGGTTCCAACATTTTCTCCTTAATTGACCTAGGAGTTGTTCCCGGGCATCCTAAAAAAAGGTTATTATACACCCCAACCCCATCCCTTAAAAAGAAAAAGGTAGCACCGAAGAAAGGAAAGAGTGAGATGGTGGTTTTTGTTGTTCCCGCGAAGCGAAGATCATTCGCTTGGCGAATGAAGTAGGTCAACCTCTTTTTGGCTTCGGCCAAACACTTTTTCTCGCTGGTCGAGCTTTCTACAAAAAAAGGTAATAACGTAACCTTCTCTACATAGCTTCGCTCTCCTGACCTCGCTTTCATACTTCTTTGACCTCAGGACAGTTTGAGTTCTATCGCTTCGCTTGAGCCTGTGGCCGTGGTCTGATCCTGGCTTGCTTGAGAGCGGTCTTCTACTAGGCTTGACTTTCCTTTCCCGTTACTTTCACTTGAACTAAAAAGGGTACGCACGTTATGCGCTTTCGAACTTTCTTTCGGCAACAGTAGCACTTTCTGTCTCTACTCTATACTTTGCTACTCTCGAAAAACTGGCTTTCGAATGTCACTTTTTCTCTCGCTGAATCCTGCCCAAAACGAAACTTATGGGCTTCGGGGCTTGGCGCTGCGCTGGGGCACTCGCAAAGGAGACTCGCTTTTGGGGACGCTCTTTGGCACTGGTTATTGGAACTATTCACACTTAATTAACGGGAAAGCAGGATTTTGCTTTCTTTCTATCGGGCTTACGGGACGTGGACATTTGCGCTGGTTAGCGTTAGGGCGGGACTTGTTAGGCGTCAAAACTTGTTCGCTTTCAACTAGACCGGATTCTATTCTAGGCCTATGATACTGTAGCGAATCAATTCGACTGTATACGGGAACTTCAACTAAAGCATCGTAATTTGCAAAAAAAGCGCTAACCTTCATGGGTGTACTTCTGCCGATACCAGAGTTTCGGAGAGACTCATTTCTACCTCCTCTTGGGCCTATCCAGTACGGGCTATGGTTGTGTTCCAATTCAAGTGTAAGGGGAAAGCTCTTTTCTTTCGGGTCATATGTACGTCCCGCATAGGTCGGTCTTGGGCAAGGAGTCCTTGGAAACGCCTTCTTAGCTTTTAGTAGTTCCATATAGCCGGGCATCCGTTTTTTAATTCACATAAAGGCAAGGCAGTGATGAAAGACCTGTGAGCATAAGCCAGGGACAGAGAGTCGAGTTGATAAGAGTGATCAGCGTGCCGAGTAGCCTTCTCATCCCCTTTTCTTGCCTTAACGCATACGTTGGATTTCTTGAGGAAGAAGCATGGTAATAAGCAATGACATGAGGCGAGGCAGGTTTAAGCGCAGGGACACAGCGGTTGCATTAGAGGGCTTGGAATAAAGCCCAAAACTTGCTGTTCAACAACTCAAATAAGGATGCTTCTTGATTGGTTACACGGACTGAAGGTTAAGGGTGCTCTGTCCCTCTGCCTTTGCTGTTTCCCATGCCTATTCATCAGTCCATTATCTACAGATATATAAATAAATAATCTAAACGTAATTCAATAATTGAATTGCCTAATCATTTCTACCAAGTTAGCCACCATCAGTAAGACGCTCCGGTGGAGGTTGGGAAGAAAAAATGTTCATATCCGTCCCGGACAAAGTGGATGGGGGTCTTCTCGAGCCTTCCATAAACAAAGAAGAATGGTTGACTTCATGATTTCCATAATCTAAGCCAATGGAGCTGGAGCAAGTTAGGGACTTTCACTTAGATTTAGATCTTTATGGGCTTGATCACTAAAGTGGGGCACCGGCATATGACCTCAAGACCTGACCGGGACATCCTTTCGAAACTCCCCAAAAGAGAACCCATCTAATACAAATAGATAATATATAGCAAGGAAGTTCTCGTTTCGATACCAGAGTCAAGATAAAGCTTTGCAAGGCAATTTCGGTGGTTTGATTTATATGAGTTCTAGATCGAGGAAATCCAGGAGCTTGTGACGGTAAGGTCAGGTTCAGATGCCTACTCCGCAGAAGACGAAAGCCAAGGGGAATCGCCGAGAGAAAAAGCGAGAAGGATTTGCTGACTACTCCCAGCGCACCGAGAGCAAGGAGCTCTCGAACTACTGAGCTCGAGATCGGGACTTAAGAAAAGTCATTCTTATTCTGATTCACATTCAAGCATTCGTTCAGAGTCGACAAGAGCAAGAAAAGCTTTTTATACTTCCCCGAGAGAAGTCAGGTAGCAGAGCAGCAATAGCCTTATTCAATTTAGCCTTGAGCTGAGCCTAGCTTGTCTAGCCTATGCGAAGCAAGCCTAGGGTATTCATTTTTGAAAGCCTTTCGCCCTGAGCTAACTCATTTACCTGGAGCCGGGCATTCACTTCAAAAAATCATTCCCTTTTCGCCTCGGGAGTGGAGTGGGATCGCCCCCTTCCCCCACCAGATGCGGATTCAATAGCTACTCTCATTCCGACAACATGAGTAGCTGATTCAACTTGAGCTATTCTCGGCCTAATGACAGAAAGTGATTCAAGCATTCCTTCCGAGTCGGCAAGGGGAATAAGAGTTTCTTCTTATTTGTCTTTGCAATCCCATACATAGGAAGATTCGTAATTCATCTACGACTCTATTATAATTAGATTATTCTTATAATCAATCTTTGGTTCTGTCTACGACT
This sequence comes from Agapanthus africanus, assembly GCA_030015575.1. NCBI lineage: Eukaryota > Viridiplantae > Streptophyta > Magnoliopsida > Asparagales > Amaryllidaceae > Agapanthus > Agapanthus africanus. Next base: position 16,423,047 of record JASDDO010000001.1, on the reverse strand, counting down.
GCTACGCTTAGCTCTGCAACTCCTGGACTGGCCATCTCTCAATCAAAAGTAGCCGCCCCTCCTCCAACTAAAGTGATTCCTCCAAGCCATTCAATGGCATCGCTTTTTCCTTCAACGGCAAGAGCAGCTTCTTCTGTAAAAGCTTATTCAACCTCCCTTCGGGAACCAAGCAATTCCCTTTGACTGCCATGCCTTTCTTGATCAATGGTGTTGGCAAGAATCTCTTCGGAAAGAAAGGCGCTTTATAGATCTAAGCGAATAGAAATTCGACTTGACCGGCGGAAGTGTTCAAGGAGAATGGAGCTCTGCCTCCTTTCTGCTCCTTCTTCCACCCAAAAGAAAACGCTCAGCTCGGAAGGTTGTGCTATAAAAAAGAAAATAGAAAGAATTGAATAAAAAGTAATAAGAAGGCGCCTTAGCCTATCTATAGTAAGAGGAAATAGAAAGAGGGCAAGCAGAGATGGAAGTAGAGAGCTAACCTAAGCACAGGAAAAAATCCATTGAAAGAAGGGATTTAGGGAGGGAATGGGAGGAATGAGTACAAAGAGTGAGTGTCACGTAGTAAAGAGCGATCAGACGTATTTCTATTTTAGACGGGACGAGAACCAATTAGCATTAAGCAAGAGGCAAGGGAAACAGCAGGATTAGTAGGTTTTTTCTTGCTTAGCAGAGGATCAATGTGAAAGACCGGAAAACACAGGCAATTCAAACCAAGATAGAAAAAAGAAGAATTGCAAGAAGGGGATTTGCTCAAAGCAAAGGAGGAATCAAAGGCATTCGCAAACTAACTGATCTATAACAGAAGTAACATCCGTGAGAGTCGCAGCAAGAACAACAAAGAATTCTTTATAAACCGAAATCGAGGGAGGTACGCATGGGTTTCATTACGCCTAGTTTGTCGTTAGTACAATCGTTCAATCGAACAGAATCAGAGAGAGTTGTTGGATGCAGCGGATCACTCTTGCTGTCAAAGTTGTAAATAGGAGTTAGCTGTATGTGTAATATATTGGGCCATATCAACAAAAAAGTTCGGTAGTAGCTTCAGAGATCTTCCCCTGCCCTGTCTTAGTTGAGAGTAACGGGGGAAGTCTACTAACTATAGGGATACTCCACCTGACGATTGTTGTCTTCTATCAATAATGCTTTGTTGGTCACCGGGCACAGCTCTGCGAGAAAAAGCTTAGCGCACTACACTAAGAGTAGACAGCATATGAGACGGCAATGGGAATGGAATGGTTCAAGCTCATCGAACTACCACACCAGGCGCTTTTGGCTCCCTGCGCCTATAGGATGAAATGAATGTATGTAAAGAGAAAGGCGAGTTGAGGGGGAATACGAATTCTCGAATGAGAAGGGTTTTCCGTGCCATAGAAGCTCGAAAATTGCCTATACGTCGATTGACTTCGTCAAATGGGGGACTCTATCCCGTCACTTCCAGGTAAGGTAACCCGGTGAGGGGCTTCAGCGGCCAGTCTTTCCCTCGAAGCTGACCTTGGTCATCCGGTGGCTTGTTATCCACAGTCTGACTTTCCTCGATGATCCTTTCTTTTTATAAGGAAAGGAACCGGAATTGACCGATAGCCAATGCTAACAAGCAATGGAAGAGAGATTTACAAAAAAAGGAATATGGGAAGACTTTCTAAACGCTCATAAACTCGCACCTTACGCTCTACTTTCTTTCTTTTGATATTCATCAAGTCTCCCATTTACCTATCTGTATTATGCCAATTCTCTCAGATAGTATGCTTCTTCTTCTTATGTGCGTCTTTCTTTCTGACGAGATAGCGGAAGTGTGCTCTCTCTTTACAACCCTGGGATCTAGCTTTCTCACCTACCCCGTTCTGATATATATAATCAAGATAGCAGGGAAGGATCGAATGTATGAACCGAACCTATCTCCTTGAAGAGCGAGCTCAGATTGCCTTCTTCTTCCGTCGATAGCAAGCATGAAAAAGAATCCTACTTTAACTTGAACTTTCTTGATGAAGCTTCTGGCCCTCTATCCATGAAATTATCTCCCTTCTTTCTTCCTTCTCCTTCGATCCAAGCCACAAGGCAAAAGGCAAGCTGACTTAGAGGCTGAATGCCTACTTTCTGAATAAAAGAATTTACCAAAGGCTATTAATCTAGCTATCGAGTCACCCTAACGGAGAACTCTAACTGCACTTTCGACGCTTTCTTTTTATTCTGTATACCAATAAGCCACCGATTTTCTCTTTTCCAAAATAAGTGGTTAAGTGCTTGAGACTTCTCTAAAGAGAGTTGACTGGCAAAAAGCGGATCGTCGGCTTAGGGCTTAGACTGACTCCCTTGACTGATAGCTTGAAGCCTAAGACGGATAACTTCAATAGTGGAATTCCCTGATCTTACTGAACGTCTTTCATTTCCGTATGATAGTCACCCTTTTCTCACTACTCCCTTTTTTCGAGGGATGAGCTCTGACTAAAGCTATCGAGAAGGGATCTAATTCAGATCTTCTATTTCCAACCCAATTCGTCGAAAGCCTACTTTCTTCGTAAACACCTTTAGATTCCGAATCATGCCATGGCTTACCCCTGATTCTAGGACAAAAGAAATGGACTAAGGGAGGGCACCAGATTCTAGCTTTCAAGGTTTTGAACCAAGTCGCTGGGTCCTAACCATTAGGGTTAAGAGTGATTTCTGAACGAGGAGACAGGCTTGCAGACCTTAATGGAATTTGAGTTGATTGCATTTACTTCTAAGAGAAAGAGAGTGGCTCAGGCAATTCAATTGTAGAAGTGGCGATATGGAGCAATTCTTTCTGGCCTAGAAAATTGTGACAATAAGGCTGCCATGCTGAGATAGTCAAGCTAGTCTTACATTTTTGAATCCAGACGTCTGTGTCTGATGTATGTGAGAGGGGTTTTGGACTAAGAGGCCTGATTTTGAGGAGGGAGGAATATTGAAAGTCGTAAGTGAAGAAAGTAAGTAAAGCTCTAAGCGATCTATCTCTTCTCCTTTAAAGCGAGAAGTACTCCAGGGGCTTGCGTCGGACCTTAAACTAGAGCCAGGAGACAGATCCGAATACTGAATACCCACACTCGAGGAACAGGCCAATGTAGCTTTCGGGGAAGGAGATCAGAAAGACTAAACCGGGAGTCTTGATTTATTTGATTATAACGGTAGCTAGTTTTGTTTTTAAACTCTTTTTCGCAGGTTCCATCTTTCAAGCAAGCTTTCGGCTGTGACGAGTACAGCGGTTCCTTCCTTTGCCTCTTTGCGAGTGCCGGTGGATAATCAAAACAAAGATCTGTAAAGAGTCGACAAGGGTCTTCACAAAAAGGGACTTGGAAACATTCTTAACATAACAAAAGATCGATATTGCGTCGTCTCGCCCACTTCCATCTACGTGGCTCGTTCCGCTCGCGTACTCTCTTGGAAGAATCCTTGGCTCACTTGTACAACTTGAACTGGGTTATAAAAAGGTAACAACAATATTGATCTTCCTTTAGAGGAAATCAAAGTTTGGTCTTACCTTTTTCTTGCTGGCCCTCCATGATCAAGGATTGCATCGACTATGCCCGCCGGTGCGATGCCCGCCAGTTTCATGGTGACTACTCAAACCTCCCTCTATCCCTTACACTGTGCTACCTCGCGCTGCCTGCCTTCTTTCGTTGCTTCACTCTCCTCCGCTCTACCTCGCACTGATCTTACGGAGCTGCTCTTGCTTCCTTCACTTACTGCCTTAGAAAGGAACAAGCTTAATTGAGGCACCTACCATTGTCGCTCTGCTCTTTGCTCGCTGTCTGGGAGCTCCACTCATCATCCCTATCACTCGACAACCCAACCTTTTCATTCATTACAGTAATGTGATTCCATGTCTCTGATGATTCGGCAGGAGGAAAGAGGCAAGGCTTTGGTATTACTTAACTACAAAGAAATAAGCTGAAGAAAGATCGGGGTTAGAACTAGAAATTAATGCTGTCAAATTTGGACGGTTTGAAGATGGCGATGGTGATTGAGCCGGTGCTGAAGTTGCCTGAGTTTGATAAGCCATTTTCGGTTGAAACTCTCGCTTCTGGCAGAGACCTTGACGGGCTGAGCACTTAACCAGTTGGTGATGCGGCAAGTGAACAACGAGTCTTGGTTGAAGACTCAAGCTTGTGGGCTTGGTAGAAGCAAACGAGTTGGCTATGACAGATTGGGCATGTTGTCGCTTACGACTTGGGATGTATGGGACATTCCCTCATGATGGCCTTGTTTGTGTTGTCTACTCAAGGGAAGAGCGGGATACTTAGCGGAAAGGGTGGAGTCTCTCTTTACCTGGAGTTTATAAGCAAGGAGATTTTCTTTGCTCCAGAGTGCCCTCCTGGGGAGCAACCGAGAACAAGGGCGGTGGATGGGACATTGATCCAAAGGTCGAGTACGGCCCTTCTACTACTTTGAAGCCCATTTCCTTGAAAGGCAGTTTAATGCCTAACCCCACTGATCTCCTTTTTAGTACTTATCAATTGATCCTCTTTCCTTTCTTCCTTCCCGCCTATTTATTTGCATAGTTGAAAGTCAAACGAAGCAAGATGACAAATCAACAGGAGAGGAAGTGACTTGCTGACTGACGATTATGATTACCTGCTCTGATGTGCTATCCGTATCAAATATGACGAGAGCTCGGTCCTCAACGAAGGGAAGTGCAGAAAGCGATTCATGCTTACTATAAATGGTGACAGAGAGAAAACAAAGGCCAATAGCCGATAGCTAATGTCACTAGCCTGAACTTCTTTATCTACTTGAAAGCTGATGAGAGTATGGCTTTCTTCAAGAAAGTTTACCCTGAGTCCGAGTTAGCTGTTCTAGTTCTAGTTCAGGACAGGCATCCAAAGCTCGGCAACAACCCTCTTTCTCTTTCATTGCCTAGCTAACCAATTCCGCTTTTCTGTCCCATTGACAATCGTCCACAGGTTCAGTTGCTCAAGCAAGAATTCCATCCTTGACTTCCATTATACATGGCACCATTCAACCTGTCCCCAACACTGAGTGTGGTCACTGACGTCATTCATTCATTGGTACGACGGATGCCGTCGCAGAGGTAGACGGCTGACTTGCCTTAAAAAGCAAAAAAAAGGGTCTTTGTGATTCTCATTTTTTTTATGGATTCGGGTTTTCGCGGTTTCACCCATGGAATTAAAGATAACTGCTCTGCTATCCAGTCAGAGGCCATGAGCCATCCCGGCGTACTTATTTGATTTGATTTGACGAGGAGCAATCCAATCCGGAGGACTACACGAGGACTAGGCAATCAAGCTTTTCTAAACACAATAATCCCCGTTATTTTGTATTGAAAAGATTCCATCCTGACCATCAATATTTTCAAATAAATAAGGAAGTACGTCTATTCTGTTTGAAACAAAGACAGCAGGCAGGCAGACACGTCAATGCAGGCACTCGTGATTCCGGGGAAGGGAAGAAGCCACCCGGATGCATGCTCCTTACCTGTATAGGCTTAGGGCTACCTTGCCTCCCGACTAGGAAGGATAAGAAGGTGTGGGGAGACACGAGTCAAAGCAATCGGTCCTAATTGTAGGAGGTGGAGAGGCTCTATGAGCGTAAAGGGAAAGCGAAATGTAGGCGCGCTACTTAGGGGTCCATTACAATTCTACTTTTTAAGAATAGCATGATACCGAGGTTCCCAACAACCTACCTAATAGGGCGAGTGTCATCCTCCGAAATCGAGGATCTTCAATGCTTATGAACAGACTTGTTGAATAAATCGGGGCCCCTTACTACTGAAAAGACACTTGACTGTAGAGGCGGGATTTCCTCACTTTCCGGAGAGCAGGCCATAGTTTCACACTCGTGCCCTTGCAGAAGAAGCTCCTCCAAGGGTACGAGAAGCATTTAGGGATACGGCTATAATGTGGTCGTTAACCCCCCTTTTCTCGGCTTATTCTGTCACTGTGCAGTTGACAAGAAAGGGCCCTCTATCTCCCATTCCACAGCAAGGCCTGCTCTTACTAATTAGGTATAGTTTTCTATTTTAGAATAAAATAAGATGGCTAGACCTTTAATAATCCCCTTAAAATTCTTTCTTTTTTAATTAACAGTAAAGTAAAGGTATCGACAAGGCCTTTTCTAGCATCCCTTAGCCTTAATCCAGCAGCGAAGGAAGAGTAGCACACAAGTATATTACACTTTCAAAGGGAAGAAAGCTTAGCGCTCAAAGAAAGCCTCTGAGGAGGGTAGATGGTGGGGGGAGACTGACTAACTCGATTATGGGCCTCATCGCAATTCGTAGATAAACGCTATTCCTGACTAGAGCTCTTCTTATAGGATAGAAAGAGGGAAGGGAAAGGAGGATCTATCTCTTTAAAGGAGGGGAATGGATTCAAGGTCTTCCATAGGAGCAGCCGCGGGTTAATCTCTATTATCTCTTGGGTCAAGCCGATCTAACTGGAACGCCTCTGGTCTTGCTTTCAAATCACTAACATAACATTCTCTGGCTGTCTTCTGGTTCCCTCTGACTATTCCGACTCCAAACTCGATTGGGAATTTCATGACTTGATGGTAAGTGGAGGGCACTACTTTCAGTTGTCCGATTCTTCCTCGGCCAAAGATAGCATTGTAAGGTGAGTGGACCTTAACAACTTAGAACTTGACGAGTATAGTTCTCTGGCAGGGCTCATTCCCGACAACTACAGGTAAAGAAATGGAACCTTCGGTCGGACGGCATTGCCTGTGAAGCCGCAGAGTGGGGCTTCCACAGGCCTTAATAAGTCGGGAGTTCAATTCATCTTGGCAAAACAATCATAATAAAGAACGTCTACTCCACTTCCATTATCAACTAAAATGCGTTTTACAAGATATATAGTTGTTTCTTTTTGGCTCCACAACAAGTGCATCATCGTGTGGGGTCCTTCTAATTCGGCTTCAGAGAAACTAATTGGTTCTTCTTTATTCTTCTTGGCTGGCGACTCGATGCTCTGCACAGTTTGTCTACTTCTCTTCTTCGAATTACTCGGCTCCTCATATTGTGAACCTCCCATGATCATATCATGTTGATGACGCCGACCACGGGCTGCTTCTCTGCTCGGTGTTCTGGTTGCTTCTCTTCTCTCCGAGCTTCTTGTTGCTCCTGTGCCACGAACTGCTTCAGGTTTCCCTTCTGAAACAACTGTTCAATAGCATCCTTGAACTGGCGGCAGACGATCAGATTCTTCTCCGATTCGGAACATCGTCTTATTACGAGCCTCTCAGACTGAATCAAGGGCTACTTAAGTCACCAGATCCAGACAAACTTGCCGCTAATCTTGTGTTTTACCGGCGAATGGTCTGGTACCGTAGTATGCCATCTTGATTAGTAAAAAAGGCTTGTTTTTGGGCTCTGATGTGTCTAGTAGTAAGCAATCCGCCAAAAGTCTCTCAAATAGGCCCCTCTTTTTGAAGGCTCATTCAACTTGCTTATCAAAGGATGCTAGCAAAGCAAAGAGGAGGGAGACGGCAGGCGGAAGGTAAGGAGGAGTGGTGCAATTAGGCCTTCCCCTCGGTATACGATATCAGTATATAAAGTCAATTTCTCTCGTAGGCCCAGTCAAATTCGAACTTCTAGTTTGAGGGACTTCACCGCTAACGAGCATCGATAAGCTGTCGCAAGCAATCAATCAAAGCGATTCCCTTCCTTATTATATATAATCTATCTTGGGCCCTGCCCTTGTCTACAGCTATGCTATCTCTCTCACTGCTAAGGTAAGGGTCGATCTGCACCTGGATCAGATATGGAGATTTCAGCTCTTTCCTTCCTTGTTTGCATTCCAAGTTGGTTCCAAAGAAAGGGTTGGAAAAGAGAATCAAAGGTCAGATAGGCCCTCCCGTCCCATTCCATTTCCTAAGATTCGTCGTGGTTCGGAGTCTCGTACTAGCCCCGCCCTATCTAAGTAAGGCGGATGGAAGATGGCCTTCTTAATGAGCTCTCTCGCTATACTTTATTGGTAGAGCATTTCTTGCTAGATCAGATTGAGAGTGACTTCTTCCGCTGTTTACGTTTTCAAACTCATTTCATCGGTGTCGACATTTTCTTCATCTCAGCCAGTGTAGGCTTGCTCCGCACAGGCTACATCTCGGCTTTTCATTGAAATTCTTTCAATTCATTTTTGAAGCCCTTCCTGGCTTCCTAATCTCACCGGGGGTACCACGCAATCCGTTTAGATATATTTCAGTTGCCAATGAAATGGAATCATCGAATTTCTTATATAATGTTGAGTTGTAGCTTGATTCATGAATGTCAGATTTTCTTGAGAAAGCGGCGGGCCCACAGTGCTTTTCGTAAGCCGGTCACCGGTTGGCTAAGAGCCCTTTCTGACTGGATTCAGCAAGCCAGAACTCTAGTTCCTTTAGTAGGGGAGATTCCGTTTGTTTTACCTTACGTTTTAGGAAGAAGATTACCCATTTTGGTTGGACTTGAACTTGAGGGTGGAAAGGCTACCATTCTTAAAGTACATAGCGTTGATAGGATCGCTAGTTTGAAGCTCAAACAACGAATGATAGGGGAATTATTCTCAAGAATCCATCTTTGTGAGAAGCCTTTCTTCCTATCTATATCTGGTTGACAACGACAAAGAACTTTGATTCTTATAGTGAAAAAGCCCCAGGAGCGAGTTTACGAGCTAATGAACTGCTCATCAACTCCTTAATAGGATACCAGTGTACTGCCTAGGGCTTAAGGACAAAATAGGGAAGGCGCCAGTCCTCATAACCAGAACTCGAAAACCCCTTAAGGTGTAATAGATACTCCCTATTCACCATCTTCTTCTTTTGGGATGGAATCATCCGGTGACTCTTGCTCCACTCCTGGCTACTCTGTCATTGCTTCCTCAAGTATGGCTTCAGTGGATGGCTTCTCCCCTACTTCACTCCCACCTTCTTCACTAGTAATCTCCACAACCTCAGGAGTGGCACCTTTAGTGGCAGCCTTCTTGTGCCCTACTTTACTCCTTGAAATTGCTGCAACAAAGAGGATTTTATCAGCCAATGGAAATTCAACGGATAGGGGAGTTGAGGCATTGGTTGCTAATCCCACTTCTGGTAGGAAAGAATCTCCTGCCCTTGGTCGAGCACTACAACCCTTATGGTCGAGTAGGTAAACCTCCTCAAGCGCTCGCGAAGGCTCCGAAAGACCTCAAAGCATTACTATTGACTTTGTGTTGTTAACTCCACTCTTTCTTGAGGGACCATCGATTCAGATTTTTCTTCAAATCGACGCCTAGGGAAATTGAGAAAATGAGAAATGCCAGCCGATGCCTGCTCCACTGTAAATAGACTATTATCTGGCTACTGAAAGACTCTACTCCCCCTATGCATTTCCAGTCTTTCTCCCTGACCCTGGGGTATAATGCGGGCCTTTCTTTCCATCTTTCATTCCTTGATTGGCTAATGCCATGTTAGGGGAGGGATTGAGAGATTCACGGATAAGCCATCCCATCTCGAATGAGATGTCGGAAGGAGGGGTTGAGGGCCTAATATCTGCCTGCCACCCTTGGGGTTTTAGTTTGAGTTTCAGTTCCTGTGGGAGTTGCTTTGCCCTCTTTTTTGCTAAGCCCTGCAAGTTCTGTTACATCCTGCCCAACTGTGGTTAAGATGTCTAGTGCCAGTGGAAGGCCAGTCTTAATATCTCTTTTTTCCTTCTGGCTGTAAGTGAAAAAGCCAGTTAGAGATTTGAAAGATAGTTAGATCAGTAGAGAGAATGTGAAAGCAGAATAGTCAATAGCCCATCACATCTCCGTAGCGCCAGTTGGAGAAAGCTTAATGGAGTTGGAGTGCCAGATATATAGTTTGAACAGTCCTAATAGTTTCCCTCAACCTTTCGTACGAGTTAGAACATCCCTGAAGTCCTGCCCTTTACTTTTACTCTTTATCTTTATCCTTGCCTGCCTTGAGGTTTGAGTTCTCTCGAGTATCAATGGGAGCAGTTTATGAATTCTCAGTATCAATAGTAGCTCTTCTTTCTTTATTCCCAGTGTAAGTGTAAGAGTCTTTACTAGTGGCAGTCCTTCTGTCTTCCCCTTTGTAAGCCAGTCTAAGGTAAGGCCTTTTGTCAGCCCTATTGGTTTCTTTTGATTTTGGGAATTCCAATCTCTTTTATAAGACAGTCAATTGAGAAAATGAGAAATGCCAGCTATATGAGAATGCACTTTCTTGAAAATCTCATTCCTTAACCTAGGGAAATTGATAAAATGAGAAATGCCAGCTATATGAGATAAGATGGAACCGCAAATCGACATGTAGCGCCAAGGGAAATTGAGAAAATGAGAAATGCCAGCTATATGAGATAAGATGTTTCTCATATAGCTGACGACATTAGCACTTCTAGCCTTGACTTGAGTAAATATTCACTACTCCTCCCTTGAAAGAGTCTGGTAGTCTTGACTTGCTGACTTGAAAGAGTCTGGCGGAATAAATGCTCTAAAAAGTGATCCCTAAAGAAGGGTCCGCGGGACCAGGGACGTCGTTCTACTTACTCAATAAGGGCGACAAAAGCCTATGAGACCGTTTTTCGTTAAGAGATGGGGGCTCCCAATGCAAACTTAGATGTTCTTTCAAAGGGTGGTTTGCTCGGGTGTAGCAAGGGTGTTGTTCCTTGAACCGAGTTTGATGTTTTGTTCCGTGTAACGAAATGAATTTCCCGATTGGCTTTGTGTGAAGCGTGCCTGAACAGACTAGTCTACGTTCAGCCAACATTCCTACCTTGCCTCGAGAGCTGGGGAATGTCTCGCCCTTACTGTGATGGTGTGACACAGGCTATTCAATCCTACCAACCGAATGCAATTGAGTCGGTCAGCTGGGGAAAGGAGTTAGCTTGCAGGCTCATTTGCAGGCCGACGTAGGATCACTTGAGTTTTATGGTTTCGATTCAAAAGTCGAGATTGACTTAGTGTTCTGAAAACGACTGGTTTAGGCAGATTGGGGGACGGTAAGCTCGGTCGAAGGGAGAATATGGGTGCCGGTCGAGTGAAAGTACGTGATCGGAGTTCGTCTGGAACGAACTTGACCGAGTGGCAGGGAAGGTTTAACCTAACCGTACGTGTACTGGATCTAAAGGGTTGGGGGCTTAGACCACTGGAACTCTTCTTTTTTAGCTTAAAGATAGGCCTTCTCGAGCCTTTTTAGACGAGGTGCCGGTTCAATTCCGGCTCGTTACAAGGCGTTGGTAATATAGATTCTCTATATACTCTATTTTTCTATACTGGCTCTTGCCCTTTTCTTCAATAGGCCTATCAAGCAATCTCATTCAATCCATAAACAGGTCCCCCCTAGCGTCGGTATTTGACCACTGACTGACCGAACCGACTGATGACACTAAAGCCGTTCCACTCGTGCTTTTGTTAAGAGAAGCACATCGCTCCACTCCCCTTAAAGCACTTTCAGAATCCAAAACCTCTCTTCTTTCTTCCTTCTTTACTTTGCAAATAATCTTGTCAACTGAAAGATAGCCCTCCCCTACGAACGAGTATACAGCAGGAGTCTTCTCCTAATACACGTCTTAATCACTCTTTTACACTGGGCGAAGCATGAGGGAAGACAAGGAAGGGATTTCATCACGACTTTTAGCTGCTTGCCTCCCTAACCCACCCTATTTGAGTAAGGGGGAGAACCACACCAGGTGTTCTCAAAACAATAACTAGAAAATTATTCGTTATTCCGTGTTAGGCGAAGCATTAAGGAAGACAGATGAAGACGTTCCGCTTGGGCCTCTCGCCGGAGAGTTCCTTCGCGTCACTCCCTTGATTGACTTAAGAGCGGTACCAAGGGGCGGAGCCTCAATCTATTTTGTCTTTCTAAAATCCTGTGCTGTGAAAACTTCATGTGTGGTTTATGCGTCCCTTTCTTAAGGTACCCTTCGCGTATCTATTCTCTATTCATAAGTGGAAGCCCTCCCTTTTTTGAAGATTTATACGATCACTGACTTATTATGACTTCCGTGCATCACAAGGGGAAAGATTCTTGCTAAAGCTTATGGAATGGAAGATTGATTTCAATTTACAAGCTGACCAGACCAAGAAAAGACATTGAAGAAAAGTTTAGGCTTCTTGCTGGTTAGCCTTCCAGAATAGGATAATCTCATCATAAAGTAAATGAGGTTTGAAGATTTTTGTGGACCGGTGCGACAAACTTTCACTCCATGAAGCATGTTAAGGTTTTCCGTGACTTGTTAATGTCTTTCGAGAGAGAAAGGTTGCCCTTTTTTTTTATCAACAGTCGAGACCAGCAAGCAGCAAGCGGGGGAGAGTCGACGTCTTGCCGTAGCGCGCGTACTCTTTTCGAGCGTCGTTACGATAAGGGGCTCTAATCTTCAAAGGGTCGCAGGATCGGTTCACTGAACTGAACACAAAGTCAATCGAATGAGTTCCTCATTCGGAACCAAAACTCGAAGAGCAGCGGCACGCGGATCAAAACCTGTCCTTCAAGCTGGGTCAGCTATAGTTGGTTAGTCGGATGCTGTAACCGAGTCTTCTCGTCTATCGGAAGACCCTTCTTTTTTTAGGATAATACGAAACTTTTCAACAAAGCTCGCATGTTGATAGAGGGAAGCTTCCACTTCGAGTGCACCCACCACACTCTACGCCTAAATCGAGCCTTGGGTGGAAAGGCCCTAGAACCTGTACTACCGCTTCATCCTCGAGGCGATCCCGGGCTGGATCAGTAAAATAGAGGTCGCATCAAATCAATATGCTTTACACATTGGATTCTTTCAAAGGATCCTCGTTTGACCGTCCATCACCGTCCCCGGTGCGGAAGGTCAAGTTAGCCTTGGTCGACGTGTGGTCTTATAATCTCAAACACAAATCGATGATCGAGAATTGAAATAAAGAGAGTGGCCGATTGTTAGCTAGCCTTTCTATCATCACCTTTATCTATCTTTGTCTTCTGGTCCGCGAGGCACCTAGCCCCTCTTAAACTAGGTTTTAAGCAAGCAGGAAGGCTTATTGCTTTCGGGTTTCCTTGCGGAGTAATGAAACCTCGTAAGATAGGTGCGCTTGTGGATATAGCCGGATCAGTATGACCCCCCTCGGACTCCCTGACTACCGTTTGCGTTGAGAGCGAGGACCGAACGGATGGAAGAGGCACGTGACTGCTTGACTAAAGCAGTTAGATGAAGGGCGGTGGACGGAAGTAGATAAATAGGCCGGGCTTCGGAAAGCAATAAGCCTTCTAAAGAAGCTCCCTACGGTGTCCCTGGTTCCAGTGTGCTGAACGATCTTTTGAGACTGAGCACGAACCTCCGGCTTCGGACGTGAGTGACTTCTCGGTGCTCCGATTAGCTCAATACGATTAACGGAGATGCTATATTGGGCAAGTCCGGGTTTCCCTTATTCATTCATCGTCGTCGACAAAACCTGGTAACGGATTTTCTTCTTCCATTCCGCGATCAGATCACTCAACTAGACAAGAAGCAAATGAAACAGCAGGTAGGTTGGGGCGCAACAGGCCAAGAGGTTACTTGCCTTTCCTCAAGTTCCAAGCCTGCTCTTTCGGGAATTCATCAACTAAACGAGACCTCTTGAAATCCGTCCTCGAACTCCAACTCATTCTTTCCTTAATGCCGGTAATGACTGCTTTCCTATCCGAGCGAAGAACTAAGATTAGCTACCAACTAGACGAACTCCTTACTTCACTAAAGAAGCACTCAAGCCTATCCGTTCTTCGGAGATTGACTCCGGCAACTACCCGGACTTTCTTTCTTCACCGAACCGGGCTCTCAATCGACGAGGGGCTTTCCTACTCTTTGCCTTCGGGAATGCTTTGATCACCGAACCGATCTGTTCTTGGTCTAGAAGCCTCGAAACCCTATCCATTCGTTCGGTCATTTAGCCCTCACTTCACTGAGCAAGGAAAAGTCTTATCTGTCTTTCTTTCTGAAGGTTCATTACACCAAAGGTGAACTATTGAAGCTATCGAGAGAGTACCAAATGCTGACGGTGACGAAGGCGGTGGACGCGGAGCCAACGAGTATTTTCTTGAAGGCGAACAGCGTAACGACGGAGCAAGCCTACACTGGCAGAAGCAGTTGTTTCAAATCCTGCAGGCATTACTGTGATCTTTAAGCCCTTGCTAGGAGCTACTCGGTACGGCTCACTACTAAAGAAGGTTCAGGCATGCTTCGACTTAGGCCTGTTGCATATAATCCGTTTTCTTGCGAAAGTCAACTACCTTTGACGGGCTTTCATCGAGGAAAGCAGGCTTGACAGGCCCGAGTCTTCATTTGTAGTACTTTGTTGGATGGGCCCGTGCATGTAGGCTTGGGTCTTTCATTCGGGCCTTCTTGAAGATGGGCACCCTGTGGGCCGATGCGTATAAGCTTGGGCCTTCTTAACGTGCGTCATTTGACGACATGGACTATTTCATGGATGTCACGAGTCCATTGGCATAGGCTTAGGCCTATTTCGTAAGTGAGCAGTCTTTGGCAGGCCTGGAGATTTCGTTAAGGGGAGTAGAGTAGAGGTCTAAAGCCCATGTTACACGGGTCGTGCACACTTCATTGGCACCGGGCCCGTTTCGTGAGGGCCACGCCCATATGCATAAGGCCCATTTTTGCTTTTTCTTATTCTTTTTTTACTATATGATATGAAGAGAACACATCAGGTTTGGTCTTTGAACGCCATGCTAACACCATGCTTAGCAAACCATGCCAGGATCGATCTTAAAACATCATGCCATGGGTGCGGTCACGGCTTCAAAGCCGGCTACATTCTTTCTCCGAGAAGCCCGTTATAGAGCATAGCCAAACCTCGCGAGGGAAGCGGGTCGGGGACGACGTTTCAAAGCTGTCAAGCAAAGAACCTTTGCTGCAGGAAGAGGGTGATGGGAGCCTTGTTCGGTATCAGGCTTGGTGATGTTTCGGAAGCCAAAGTGGATGGCAGAGTAGTAGAGATGAAACTAAAAGAATGACTCTCCCATCTCCATCATGATCGAAAATGGACCGCATGAGTGACAAAAGATTGGTCCTTGTGGTGAAATGTCAGACCGTGGTGGGTGCTTCTCGGGTGCTGCAATCACACAACAGCAACAGTCCCTGCCATAAGCCCTGCTACGGTTGCATCTGATAGGAAAATCCACCATGAGCATTAGCCTTAACGAGCCCAAGGTTGCTTGGAAAACCTAAGCAAAGAAAGGCGGTTTACCGCAACGCGCAGACGAAAAGTTGTGTTCTCCACGGATGAAATCTCATGAAAGCCAAGAGAAGAGGAGCAGC
This sequence comes from Agapanthus africanus, assembly GCA_030015575.1. Taxonomy (NCBI): domain Eukaryota; kingdom Viridiplantae; phylum Streptophyta; class Magnoliopsida; order Asparagales; family Amaryllidaceae; genus Agapanthus; species Agapanthus africanus. The sequence continues at coordinate 16,407,845 of JASDDO010000001.1, read as the reverse complement.
GGCACGAGGTCTGGAACTGTTGCAATTCTCGTCATTCGACAGGAGAGACCGAGAACTTCAAGGGCTTGCATGTTCAATATCAAACCAACAGTGCTCTTCGCATGGGTATTCGAGAGCATGAGGAGACTCTCATGGGCTTGGCCACACTTTGCATACATGTTTATAAGGCATCTCAAGCAATGAAAGGCTCCTTCTCAAGGACGAAAGGTTTGATCTCAGTAGCGAGAAGAGGGGAGCGGACATCCTCATCATTTCACAGTCATGCTAATGATGGTGTGCAGCCTCCTCTTCCGCAGACAAGTTGTAGCAGCTCCGGTACTCAAGGGCGTGCAGCAGTTTTGCCACTGTGAAGTTGCTGGGATTGGCATGTTCATCCGTGTAGCTCGGCACACCAGAAAGAGGTGGCAGCTGCATTATCACGGTGGTTGGAGGTCGAAAGAGCATGGATTCCTCATTTCATTGGCAGCTCAGCTCCGGTAACAACGGCGGTTCTTTTCTTTCTCCTTCGAAAAAGCGAGCTTTGCACTCACAAAATTGCCTCATTTGCAGCATGGCAGCATCGTTTCTTTCCACGTGAGATGCAAGACTTTCATGGAGTTCCCTCTCTTTCTTTAGCGTAGAAGCATCAGTTTGATAATCCAGTTCTGCACTTCTTGCTTTTCTGGCAGGGACTCTTCCTTTGGTCGTCTCGTTGAGATAGTTTGCTCTCGAGACTCCTCTCTCTTGTGTCGATTGTTCTGCTAGCTCCTCTTTGGACCGGCATCAGAAAGGAATCAGGTAAGTAAGCAATACCTCCTGCTATCTATCACCACTTCCTTATTCCAAAATAACTTCATTCCAAATGCCTATATCATGGGATACATACCAAGTTTTGAATATCTTGTACTTAGTGGAAAAGTACTCGTCAAGGGCCAAGCGTGAACCTTCACTTCCGCATCTAGCCAGCAAAGGAGCAAGGTCTGGGCAGCTTTCTTAGAAAGACGAGAAGCGGAACCTCCAAGCTCAGACATTTCGCACTCTGAAACTACCCTTCTATCCCACCCTGCTCCTCCGGTACCGGAAGCAGAACTACCTGACCGAAGGAGATAGACAGGAAGGGAAGACGGTCATACAAAGGCCGAATAAAGCTCTCTTGGAGCAGCATCCGAATGGACCTATAGTCACTCAGTACATACGAAGCCATGAACTGGAATTTCTTTTGAAGTATGAAATGTGGGCATATAAACAATAAAAGAAAAAGACCGAACCAGCAAGACTAATGTCTACGCTACGTCCTTTGAGAGGTCCACTTATACTATTGAGAAAGACTTTTTTTGAATAAGGCCCCGGTTATATAAGATGAAATTCAATCTAACAAGCGGACTACCTTCGGCTACTACAAGATCTTTATAAACCAAAGAAGCTGAGCCTACTTTACGCACTTCCGCACTAAGCAAGCAAGGCCAACTACACAAGTACTCCTTTCTTGCTCCTAGCACAGGAATGCCTGTCCGAAGCCACTATCACCTATGCAGCGGCCATCGCCTACCCTAATGCTCCTGCTCCGGACCTGACTGCTGGCTTTTTTTTTAGCTTTCTTGCTTGCTACGCGCCAGCTAGCGGAATGCTTTACCGAATGCGCCAACCAACCGGAGGTGCCAGGCCTACGTGTGCCAACTCCAACTAGGAAACTACTACCGCTTGGGCCTAAGCTCCTGAACCAGCAGGAAGAAGAAGCGCACCCGAACCCCCCACTCCTGACCGGAAAAGTCTATGAATTTCAAAAATGAATGTTTAGCCGACCAAGTACTGAGTGTGATGTGGGCGGGATGTATTTGAAAAAGGGGTGATATACCTTGTTCTACCAAAGGAGCCTCTTGGTGCATTCTCTCGTACGATCCTTTCTCGTTGATCAAGCAACCCTATCTCATCCCTCTCACTACATTTGTCTCTATGCTTACCTTAAAGAGCAACTTACTATAATAGAAGACCTTACGCGAACAAATCAGTAGAAAAAGACATAGGTGAAGGCATCTTTCTTATTATGGATTGCTATGAAAGTCAGTCGACCAGGATGCCAAGGTTACTTGTTAGAATGAGGCAGGTGTTGGAGTATCGGTATCAAGATTCTTTCAAATTCCTTCGTTAGAATGAGCTCGACCGACCAACAGTAAAGTTGTTGAACGGTTCTTAGCTTCTTTGTTAGAATGAGGGTGCAGCTCCTTCGTCGATAGGATATGATCCGGTAGCTGGTTGGACCTTAAGGAGAGGGTCTTTAGCTTTGCTTGTGCTCTTCTGGTTAGGCTCGTTCTCACGGAGAAGGAGGGAGGAAGAGCTATAGAGGATGTGAACTTAGTCGACCATGATCGGAAGTAGGGTTCCTGTCTTTGCAGAGAGGACTGGATTTGCCTTTCATAGCAAGATATTATAAGAAGTCCGCGATCACATATAGGCCTTAACGCCCTTTCCCACCTGATTCATCTTGCCTTGCCCCTTACTAAGTCGACCAAGGGGCTTTCTGGGCTAAACCGACTCTGAAAAGTCTGCCTTTGTTTCTAGGTCTTTTTGGGCTAAAGGGCTCGACCGGGATGCTCGATCATACGATTATTACTGAAAGGCCTGGTTCTAAGTCCCAGTTCGAGGCTCAAGGTTCTTGCCCGGACCCGTACCTTTAATGAGAATCCAGAATAAGAAGTATGGCTGCTCGCTGAGCTCTTTCTACTGATTGATAGGGAGAAGACCTAAACAGCCAATCAAGCCCTTGAACCAGGGGGATCTATTGCACCAGAACGATAACAAGAAGCCAAGCCCGTCGAAGAAGCCTCTCGTGATCAAATAGAGGTCCTGGAACGCTCCTCATAGAGAATTCGTAGCCTGCTGAACCTTCAACCAAGAGAACAGAGCTGAGCTTGAACCAATAGAGTATATTCAAGATAGATAGAGACCTTTTGCTCTCCAATCACAATCCATAAATCTTCATTGGATTCGCCCAGATCACCTGGATCATTTTTTCCACCCACCAGCACCGACTCATTCAGGGGCTATTTCACTCTGCCACAGGTCGAAAAAGTTTGACTCCATGAAGGAAGACACGGGATATGACACTCCGAAACTCTGCCTTCAACAAATGGGACAAAATGATTTTAGAATACTAGTTCTGACCCATGACTATATGAGTACCTGTCAGCTCGTCCTAGGTATCGCTGCTTGACCTCACCCCAGGGGCACAACCAGCGACTCTCCATAGCCAATTGCAAACCTGTCAGGAACGTCGAAACCAAGGAGCCAGGGGTACTCATCTTCTATGGGATGGTTGCTCATGCTTCAACAAGGTTTTCAACCTGGTGCCTAGGACGACAGCAAGTTGCAATGATGAGCCAAGACTTGTCAGACCCCATAGCAGAAAAAGGGCCTAGGGTGAAAGGGCACCCAGGCCAATACAACTCTGAATAAAGACCGGACTCTGCCCTACCACTTTATACCAAGTGGGATCATAGAGATCCGCATGATTGAAACCCAACACACTGATGTTCGATTAGATCCCATAGTGTCCCATCCCATTGGACTTTGTTTCGAGGGTAGGATCTGAGGAAGCCTCTCAGTCTGTTTATACTTAACCTTGGGCTGGGGACAGGCTAATCATTGACGAACCTTCGCCCACGTCTGTCTCCGAGTCAACTCGCAAACGGTGTAGGGGCCTACTTCGCCAAGTAGGCCTCCTCTATTTTCCTCCAAACCGGAGGGTCACAGGGGGATGTCCCAAGCTCTTGAAAGATATGAACAAGGGACCTCTACGATGGTGGAAGAAAAAGTGGACATCAACGGCGGAACTGTGAACCTAGAATCGTTCAAAGAAGCGCGTCATTCACACCAGTAAAACAAGAAAGAATGAATTTCGAAAGACATACATAGACATTTTCGCCTAGTCCTATAGCTACATGCCATGGTTGGACCCTGCGCTGGTTGATCCTCTTAGAAGGAGTAAAGTCCGTGATACTAAAGAAAAAAAACTCCATCCGCAACATGGTATTTAATAATGAGAATGGTAAAGTAAAATAAGAAAGATACTAACTAATCTGTGCACACTTCATCAGAACAGTCTTTGATTCAGACTGGATTTCGAACATAGTCCCGGTTCAACTTCAACTTTAGGAACAGATTCCATTTTGAGAGATTTGAAAAAGCACTATCTCGTTGAAAGGTTCCATACATCTGCCCTTTCTCAACGTATTTCTTTAGACAAAGACTCCGTTTTTTCCTCTTTCCGGATGGTAAATATTTATCAGAACATGGAGTGTGAATCAAACCCATGTTTGAATTGAAACTGAGATACTGATGCAAGTTCTTCCCTTCTGAATCAGATAGATTCATATCTGAAAGAGGCTGACAATAAGTTCTTTCAAAATTGACTATTTGTTTCTCTCTTAGAGGTGTTGCAGAAATGTCTGCGATCGAGTAAAGAGCTCGCTTATTATACGGGATCGGATCGAGTTAGAGGAAAAAACGAAAGTTATATGTTTCGTCACCACTTTGTGGAGGTATTCAAAGATTTTATACCTTTTACTTGGGGCTCCAAAAAAACATAGCATAGATTTCTTTACCTCCTTGATCTGCAGGAGGTAAAATTAAAGTTGAAATTCCACTTTGTTAAGTTATTTTATTGTGATTCGACATAACATAACAAGAACAGAATCACGCTCTGTAGGATTTGAACCTACGACATCGGGTTTTGGAGACCCACGTTCTACCGAACTGAACTAAGAGCGCTTTCTTACGACAGGAGAGAAGTAAAGAAAAGGATGATTTTTTTACCGCATGCATATAGTCTAATTAAACGAGAAATTTTGTCCAATTTGAATCGATCTCAAGCTACGCCCTCGTTACTGCCCATAGGAGAAGTAATGGGTAGGGATGACAGGATTTTGACCAGCAAGAAACCTTAGAAACTTGCGCTAGCGCTCAATTGGTTTTCATAACGCGTGCTATATTTCAAAGACCAAGCAACGGAGTGAGCGCCAACGCGCGAAATCCGTTGCGCGGTAGCGCATCCGTTTTCTTGCTGCATATAATCCGTTTTCTTGCTGGGAGAGGTGAAGGCGCCCTACGATCGGTCTCCCCACCCAGGAAGACCCTTCGCTAGCGAGGCAGCTGTTACAGAGTATGAATAATAGGGAGGAGGTACCTAGGAGACGATGAGTCACTTCGGAAGATGGTCAAGGTAGCTTCTTTCCAAGCCTTGCCTTATGTACGGAAGATGGTCAATTCTTGCTTGCCCGAGCCCTATGGACGAACGAAAGAGATAGCTACTAGTATATGAGGACGCAAAGCAGAGGATGATGGCCACCAACAGTTCAGTAAACCACTACGCATATGTGGAAGAATCGGATCAAAGAAAGTCGCTGCAGATTCGGATGCATATGTGATACGCAAACGAATAGTTGACGATAACGAGGGAAATAGTTCTATGAAAATAGCACTGGTCAACAATTGCCGAAAGCAACAAGGTCTGTATAGTAGCATAGGGAAAGATACGAGGCTAGTGTAGACAATAGGAGCAGATCCAGAGAAGGTACAGCTGCATGTACGGATAGACTAAAGAGCGCTAAAGCAGACGAGCAGCCCGCAAGAAAGAATGCACGCTGCATATCACGACCCATATGATAATGCATTGAAGCAGAAATTGCTTATTTCAGAAATACAAAATAGTAGGTAGTAGTAGTCTTCCCGATTTGTAGGAGTTGGCTCTACTCGTGTGCTCGAACTTGTGGAAGTGCTCGCATGCTCGGTTGGGTTATCGGGTTGGTTCCTCCTGCTTCGCCTTCGGGGAAAGAAATAATGCTTTCAATGCCAACTTTGATTTCAAATCAAGCTAGCGAGAAGTTCTTTCCGTCTCCTTTAATGCTTCGCCCATGTTGAAAGTCGAGATCAGGATGTATTAATTATGTCTATTTTGGAACACCCTTTCTTCTTTCCTTTACTAAAGCAGGGCGTAGCTCTCTCCTTCCTCCCGCTCTGGTTAGCACGGTCAAGCTGGTTTAAGTTTGTCTTTCCGGTCTCTTCCCTTCCGTGTCCTTCCGGTCTCTTTTCTTCTTTCCGTTCGGTTCGGTAAAGCTTGTTGAAATCTATCCTATCCTATCCGTTCAGTTTTGTTCCGAAAGTCCGCAATCTATACTTTAAGTAAGCGATTGAGGCCTATAGAGAGCGAAGCGACAAAACTCCTCTTCTTGTTGCGGGAAGCGTACCGTACCATGTACGGCTTTTCTATAAGCCTTGTAGATCATATCTCTTTCCGGTAGCAGTAGCAGGTTTGAGACCGGGTGAAGGGGATAGAATTCCTTGTCTGGTTTCCTCGCGTGCCAACCCCAAAGGGGAATTCCAGAATGCCCGCCGTACTTCCTTTGACTACTCCTGAGATATGGTAGAAAAATTGGGTTATGGTGGAGAGTGGGGAGTGAAAACACCAATTGCAGCAGAGAACGACCGCATTACAACATGAATTAAGACAGACGACCGAGAAAGAAAGGTAGTGAATACTTGCTTACTTTCACGAGTCAACAAGCAAGGGATGAGCGCAAACTAAGAAAGCCGTTGCTTGGTCCTATCGACCGAAGCAAAATTCTGCATCCGCCAGACAGGAACTTGCAGCAGATAGTCCTGCCTCACACCCACACTCACGAAAGACAAGAGCGCCTACGCCTTGAACTACCAAGCAAGGGATGAGCTACCTATCGACAGCAGGCACTATCGTCTCACAACCTAGGAGAAGGGCTCAACGCGCGAAAGAATAAGCAGCCTTAGCGCATCCGGCAGCCAGCCCTATGAGCTAGCTTACCAACTCGACCTCCGCCACTACGTACACTGACTTCCATTTTCGAAATCGTCAAGATGGCACAGTTGTGCAGCGTCTACCTCGAGCAGTAAGGACAGAATCGACTACAGATACAGAACCGATTGGATAGTTGATGAAGGATGCTCGCATCACCTGACCGGTGATATGAGTAAGTTTATGAAGTTACGGAAGTCTGAAAAGGTTGTGACTGCATATAACTCTGTCTATTCCGTGCCGTGGAGCACGTGGATGACCTCGCGATCTCACCAATGAAAGGGAATTACAGATTGTTATAAGATGTTTTTCATGTTCCAGGAATGAAGAAGAATTGAGTTTCGGTTCCACAAATGACGGCGGCCGGGCATTCATTATCTTCTCTTTGGGCCCAAAGTGTTAGCGAATGCAGATGTTCGTGGTACTCATGGAAGGAATCAGAGTTCAAATGTAGTACGTGTGTGTTGTCCGCTGGTACAACATATGTCGACAAGACCCATCGCCATGAGACAGCAGACCTCTGGCATGCTCGCCAGCTATGATCGCCTGAAGGTGATGATGAAGAAAGGGATGGTTCATGGCCTACTCTGAAACTCGCTTATTCCTCTCTAACACTTTCTTCTGTCTATTCCTTTCTAACAGTTAGTTACTGGTCCGACTACCTCACTCTGTTTGCTCAATGAAAAGCCCGCATCGTCAAAGAAGATATCATGATGCTACCTTTTGCGAATGACGACAGTACGGCGATTTCGGCTTTCAAAAAAAAAAAGGGTGACATTGTAGGTTAGATTCCTACTTGTTGAAGGTCTATAGTGATGTTATAATGACAATTAGGTAATTACAGTAGTCTGCCTATAGTCTCATTCATTGACGTAGATAACGAGATCAAACTCTCGTTGACTACCTGCTGCTAGTGAAACAGAGAATGCAAGCAAACAGAGTCGCCGCTGCCTCTTCTGAGAAAGATTGAGATTAAAGGATTGACAATGTGAAACTTTGAAAGGAGCTTCTTCTTTCCAGTGGACATCCTACATTCTACAGAGGGGAATCCGCTTGGAATAAAGGATCACCGCTTAGGTAGCCGACCAAAAGATGGAAGGAAAGGGCGTAGCACGTTATCCCTGTTCCCGCCAAAAATTTCTGCGCAAAAGAGTCCAAGGTATCAAATGGCAGCGATACGCTTAAGGAAATACGAACCAGTATCTTCCGGGCTGTTTTTTGACAAACTCCCGAAGGAGAAACAGATAAATTCTGATTGTATTGAAAGCGTCTCGAAAAACCCTTCGATTTGATATATTATGGGCTTCATGATTCATCCGGGATCAAAAGTTATGAGGCATTATGTGTTCACACGTGATGGGCTTTTAAGAATCCGCTGGAGGAGTTAGAAGATATAATAAAAACTTAGAAAAGACCCCAACGGGGCATCACGTGCTCACACGTGACCATGGGCCACGTGCAGACACGTGATGGGCTCTTAAGGCCTCTAAAATAATGAATAGAATTAAATTCTAAAATCTGTTCCCTGATTAAAAATCAGAAGTTATCTCAATGAAATATTACGTGCTCACACGTGACCAATGGTCACGTGTTGACACGTGATGGTTAAAACAACAATATGAACAAGCGACTGTTAAAGGAACCAATTTCGGGGTTACGTGCTCACACGTGACCAAGGGTCACGTGCCAGCACGTGACAGGCTTTGAAAACCTTACAGATTAGTAGAATTAAAATTCTAAATTTCTCTAAAAATCTTTCGAAATAGAATTAAAATTCTAAAAGCTTCTAAATCTTTCCAAATGGAAAAGGATTATGGGAACCGTTGGATTAAAGATCCAAAGATGATTAAAAATCATCAATTTATGGAAAAATCTTGGACAAGAAAAGATTTCCCTGAAAATCTCACCAGAATAACAAATAGAATATCTTTTGGATTTAAAATCCACGGTGAATAAAATTCACTGAATGATCTAAAGGCCCAGATTAATGATAAATATAAATCAAATCTCTCAACGATCAAATCAAATCTTTCAATGAGAGATTTGCTAAACAAATTGATTCTTTTCCTTCTCCTATAAATAGGAGCCAAGAAGAGAAGAGAAGGCATCAACATTTCTTGAAGAAAAAAAAAATCAAGAGCTTCAAACAGAGAGAACTCTGAGAAAAATTTAAAGAAGAAGGTAAAAACCTTCACGAGAGAAAAGAAATCTCTTTTGATAAATCATTGATCAATGATCTTCACATAATGAATAGTGCTTTGCACTCGTATGAACCACTGGTTCTTTAAAACAAAAAAGAAAATAAAAATAAATAAAAATAGTGCTTTGCACTCGTATGAACCACTGGTTCTTTAAAACAAAAATAAAATAAAATAAAATAAAAAAAATAGTGCTTTGCACTTTTATGAACCTCTGGTTCTTGAAATAAAGAGAAAAACTCATTTTTCTTTGATCCTAATTAGATCAAAGAAAACAAATAGTGCTTTGCACTTCTGTTCTGGAATCTAAAAAGATTCTTAGTGTTTTGCACTTCCAAACTGCGCTGTTGCGCTCCTGAGAGAACGCCACGTGTTAGCTGCAGAACAACTTGCGCTACGCGCCTTGAAATAGAGCTTTGCTCTCTGGAACTGGCGCAACTCACCAGAGCGCGCCACGTGTCAGCTGCAGAACAACTTGCGCTACGCGCCTTGAAATAGAGCTTTGCTCTCTGCAACTGGCGCAACTCACCAGAGCGCGCCATGTGTCAGCTGCAGCAACTTGCGCTACGCGCCTTGAAATAGAGCTTCGCTTTCTGGAACGGGCGCACCTCACCAGAGCGCGCCACGTGTCAGCTGCAGAACAACTTGCGCTACGTGCCTTGAAATAGAGCTTCGCTCTCTGGAACGGGCGCAACTCACCAGAGCGCGCCACGTGTCAGCAACGCAACAGCACAGCGCACTAGCGCAGCGCACTGCGCTGTTGCGCTTGCGCTCACCAGAGCATGACACGTGTCCTCACCACAAGCGCTTGCGCTCAGTGATTGGCGCAAAGCGCCTGACAGATGCAATGCATTTTACTGAAGGGCCAGGCCCAAATCAGAGGGGCCTAGTAGGCCAAATTAAATTGCAATACAATAAAAAGGGGCAGAGCCCAAAACAAATTGATGCTTTGCATCCTTTTTGGGCAAAGCCCAAATAAAAATAAAAAGAAATGCAATGCAAAAGCAAATAAAATGTTGGACATTTTCAACTAGACTTAGCCCAATCGTGGCCATAAGTCCTTAAATTAAATTGACTGAGCAAAATGGCTCTCCTAAATCAATCTACATCCGGTTCGAGGGTACATCTCCAAACTCCTTTGACATCCATCGTTGTAATTCCTCAACGACGTCAAAGAGGTGACGGGTCCCAACGACCACACATCGCTATGGACTGCGGGGTCCTTAAACTCGTGGACCGAGACGTCCTTAAACTAATATCGGACCGAGACGTCCTTAAACTAATATCGGACCGAGACGTCCTTAAACTAATGATGGACCACTACGTCTCTAAACTGGCATCGGACCGAAATGTCCCTAAACTAATGATGGACCACCACGTCCCTAAACTGGTGATGGACCGAAATGTCCTTAAACTAATAATGGACCACTACGTCCCTAAACTGGCATCGGACCGAAACGTCCCTAAACTAATAATGGACCACTACGTCCTTAAACTGGTATCGGACCGAGACGTCCCTAAACTAATAATGGACCACTACGTCCCTAAACTGGAACAATAGAGCCAATTGCTCTTTTGCCGGATCTAAACGATCCCGTTTAAGTTGATCTTAGCCCCAAACACGGCTAACGTATCCTTAAACACTTAAATGGACTATAAAACCCTCAATCAGCTTTAGTTCAAGGATACATCTCTGAGCTCCTCTGACACCTATCGTTGTAATCCTTCAACGATGTTAGAGAGGTGATGAGTCCCGATGGCCATAAATTAAATGAATCACCACGTCAGGTTGATCTTAGTCCAAAACAGGACTAACGTATCCTTGACGAATGTTTAAGTTGATCTTAGTCGCAACGCGACTAATGTATCCTTAAACTAAAAACACCAAACCCAAATCTAAGTAAATACGGATTTGGACTAATCCACGTCCTACGGGCGACGGTATTACTCAGTCTCCGTATACAATCCACGGGCAACCACAAACAAAACAAACACCCACGACACGAAGTGAAATTCTGGAGAAGGAGAAAGTTGTTACCGCGATGCGGTAGCGTAATTAACTGCAGGGGCTTGCGCCTGCAGGGAAGAGCGTCCCCACAATCAAAAACCCCTCAAGCGAGGGGGAATCTGACGAAGTCTGCTACATCGGCCGTATCCGTCTAAACTTCCGATACACGGTGCCATAAATCAACTTGGCATCTTCGGAGAGATAGACGGATAAAACCAAATAGCATCTGCCCCGAACCTCAGGCACGGACGCCCTAAAGTCCAGGCCGCCATTCGGAGGGGAACAGATTCTGGCACGCCCGGTGGGACCTCTTCCTCTTTCCACTCCACACTTCGTGTGTCGTGTTCGCGAACAAATCGCGGTTTGCTGTGATTGCCTGTGGATTCAAGGTACTAAGATTTGGTGTCTTGCTTTATGCAGGAAAACAGAAAATCGATGGCTTCGAACTGCACCGCCCGCAGCGATAACTCTCGCTCCGTCATTGCTGGAGGAGTGACTTATGGGCCCCAAGCGGCCTCCCTTTTCAAAATGCCGGTGGAGCAGGTGGCTCAAACCACCACTAGACTATTTTTTGGGACCATGCTCCCACCAATGAGCTTCAACGCCCCAATGACATTGCAAGAAGCTCCAAAGAAGTCGGTCTTCGATCGACTTACCACTGCCGCGACCCCTCTCAACGGGTCGTCCAACTCCACTGCTTCAGTTTTTAACGGACTAGGCCAGAGCTCTAACAGGCTCATGAAGAAGCCTGCCATACCAGAAGGCGTTATCCCGAAGCGGATAGCCATTCCAACTCACGTTCCTGGCAAAATCACCAAGGTTGCTTCTCATGTTCAGAAGTCCGCTTCTGACAAGTTGGCCGTCCCCGTTCAACGGACGTCGATCTTTAAAAAGCTGGTACCGGTATATTCTGACCAACACAGGGGGCATGAGGAGGTCACCCCTATAGCTGAAACAACTCCATCAGCACGACATGCCCGACGTCGCTATTGGCGCCGAGTGAAGAAGGCTGGGGGCAACTCCCCTTCTGGACTTACTCCTCCAACTCTAATGGTGGAGATCGATACTGCTGTTCCAACCAAGAACAGCTTTGAGTTGCTGAACTCGGTGCGCAGAAACTCTCCTACTGCGGTGCTAAAGCGAACTCATTCATCTGTGAAGAATATTCCAGAGAAGAAGCTAAAGCAGCCCCTTCAACGGCTGTCCTCTAAAATTTACAAAGTCTGGCGACAGGTTCAAGAGTCGGTGATCAATCAAGACCGCCTCTGACGACAGAAAAAGATGAAGGTTCGGCAGGGGAAGGATTACTCTGTCAAAGCACAAAAAGCAAAAGCTACTTGGGTGCCCACTACAACGGCTCTCTTAACTCCAATCACTCAAAAAAGGAGCCCGCAAGAAGCCCCTGTGTCTTCGGCAAATCGCAAAGACACCGAACACAAATGCCCCAAGTCTGGGGGCATAGTGGTGCACACTGTTTATATGGCTTCTGGAAAGGAGGAAAGCCGCACTTCTACGGGCCACCGACCGCTCACCCGATCCGTGACGAAAGCCCAGGAGCAACAACAAAAGCTTCAGGAAATGATGACTACAATGGCTGCACTCACTGAGCCAAAAGAAAGCTCTGAAACGTCTTCGGATGAGCGTCAAGAACAAGAAACCGACGCTGACTTTTTACGCAGAGTCCTCGAAAAGAGGGACAAAGAAGCTGCAGAGCAGGCGGCTAATATAAAGCAGATGGCGCTCCTCTTCAAAGATATGGTAGGGATGATGTTACAGCCGGACCCTCCTGCTGAAGATCCTCCGATCGTCCTTGAAGACGACAGGGGAGAAATGTCAAATCCTCCGCCGGCTCTATCAACAGCCAAGGAGGAGGCAATCTCCAAAGTCGACCTAGACGAATATAGCTCAGCAGATCCGGGTTCATCAGGCGAATGAAGCGGCTGGGCAAATTGTTAGAACCGGACGACCGTATCCGAGCTGGTATGACCAAATCAGTTACCCGCCAGGATATACGATCCCTAAATTCCACGTATATAAAGGGACAGGGAATCCGCATCAGCATGTCGCTCAATTCAGGGCCTTGTGCGGCAATACTGGAGGCGATGACAAATTGTTGCTACGTCAATTCGTCGGCAGCTTAGCAGAAACAGCCTTTGAATGGTATTCGGAGTTACCTAACGACTCTGTCAAAACATTTGCAGAGATGGAACTGCTGTTTATGCAGAGATTCGCGAGTGCTAGTGGACGCACCCCGATTACAGCACTGATAAATGCCAGGATAAGGCCCGGCGAAACGTGGGTCCAATACGCAACACGATGGCGAAACCTATGGTCAAAATGCGAACAACGCATAGAAGAGGCACCTGCGGTAGGCATGTTTGTGGGCACTCTCAATCCGCAGGCGACCATCTCACAATTCATGATGTTCTTTAGGCCGACCACCTTCCAGGCCTTGATTGACAAATTAGCCCAGATGGACCAGATGGGCCATAGGCCTTCTTCTTCAAAGACAGAGCCTTGGAATGAAAAGGGCAAAGGGAAGGCAACCTTCGTTGCCAATACTCAACAACGGTCGAGCAACTCAAAGCTGGTCGCTCGCCAAAACAACGTGCGTCCACGCCCATCCCTCGAAGAGAGGCTAGGACGTCATTACTCGTTTCCTCGGAATAAAACGAGAAGACTGTTCGAGCTGGCAGTGCGCAACAGACTCATTAATCTGCCGAATCCAAAACGTCCGTTGCAGCCAGGCGATCTTAATAATCCCAATTATTGCCCTTACCACCAAACGGTAAGTCACCCAATTGAGGATTGTTTCGTCTTTAAGGGATGGATCGAGGATCAATACCTACAAGGCAAGTTCACGTTGTCTGAAAGTTGGAAGGTAAACCCACCATAGCCGTACTCTCCAAGGAAGACGGACACGCCGGGGGCAACTTGTTCTTTCGTCGAGGATGAAAACGATGGAGAAAACTTATCGGATGAATCCGAAGACTACGTAGCGACTTGTCATGTGATTTCTCATTCACTGACGGATGATGAGGAGGATCCTTGCGCTGAGAAATCAATGGCGGACCCTGAAACAGAAATTCCGCGGCCGTCGGACAAGTTGATCGATGCCTTCCTAAATGAAATTCGTCTGAAAGCAAAAGCCAATCAAGAGCATGAAATGGCCATACTGGAAAGAACCAAGGTATTCCCGTCAAATCAAAAGCCATACACTGCGGGTAAAAACAAATTCAAGACGAGGAAACGGTTCGCCAAAGCTCTATCAGTAGGAATGAAGCTACCGCCCTCCGAAGAAAATCCTTTCTCTGAGATAGAGATGCACCCTAACTTCTGTTTATATCATCAGAAGATCATACATCCTACCGAAGACTGCGAATCCTTTAACTGTTGGTGGCAAGGGTATGTCGCTCAAAAGCGACACTTCGACAGGACAAAGTGTGAAGCTTGTGGACATCGGAAAAATGCGATAGATGAGCGCAAGAGAGCCACCGCCGACTGTCATATAGCCGACTTCAAGGGATCACAAATTATCACCTTTGGAAGCGACTCTGACGAAGAAGCTACCCCCAACTCTTCCCTCGGGGAATCTATTTCAAAAATAAAGGAATTGAGAAGCCGCGAGAACGTTCAGCCGTGCAATCGCATGCTACTCGGAAAAAATCTCGGCCCCGTAAACAAAGGATCGAACAAAAAGGATAAAAGAAAAGGAAAAAAGGCCCTCGTCGCCAGTACTCACCAGCAATCAGGTGACCCTAGACCGGTTGCTTGCCAAAGCAACAAGCGGCAATCCCTCCAGGAAAAGTTGAAACGTCCTTACTCGTTTCCGCAAGATAAAACAAGGGGACTGTTCGAGCTGGCAGTGCGCAATAGACTCATTAATCTGCCGAATCCAAAACGTCCGTTGCAGCCAGGCGACGTTAATAATCCTAATTATTGCCCTTACCACCAAACAGTAGGTCACCTGATCGAGAACTGCTACGTCTTCAAAAACTGGGTTGAAGACTAATACCAACAGGGCAAGTTCGCGTTGTCCGAAATTTGGAAGGTGAACCCGCCACAACCGCATGTTCCGAAAAATATGGACACGCCGGGGGCATCATGCTTATTCATAGAGAAATCCTAACGGACCACTGCGTCCTAAAACTGGATAACGGACCGAAACGTCCTTAAACTAACAACGGACCGAGATGTCCTTAAACTAACGACGGACCGCAATGTCCTAAAACTTGCAAATGACCGAAACGTCGTTAAACTACTCCCAACCCGCAGCATCTTCAGGCTGACGTTAAAAAAAAATAAAAATAAAAATAAAAAAATAATAATAATAACGGTATGTCCACAAGCAAAATGGGCACGGATGAAAACCCGAAGGGGCTCCGTGAGTAAAAACAGCAGGGCTACCGGCGAATGTTTGTGAAAACCCGAAAGGGCGCGACCTCGTTTAAAAAAAAAAAAGAGAGAATAAAAAAAACGGTATGTCCACAAGCAAAATGGGCACGGATGAAAACCCGAAAGGGCTCCGTGAGTAAAAACAGCAGGGCTACCGGCGAGTGTTTGTGAAAACCTGAAAGGGCGCAACCTCGTTAAGAAATACTTATATGGTCCTCTAGACCCTGTAAGGAGAAACCACCTGCGTGAGATCCTTACGACTCACAAAGGAACAACACACTTAGGGATCCCCACGATTCCGAAGGAGAAGATACACTTGCGAGATCCTCACGACTCGTAAGGAGAACTCTCTTGTGGGACCCTTACGGCTCATAAGATTTGAAAGTCTTAAGTTGCAGAAACCTTAACCTGTTCTTAAGCAGCCTCCACAATCTCCGATCTTGCCCTACAAGTGGCTCAATACTGAATCTTATATACAATCCACGGGCGTGAATAAACATTTCCCCAGCAAAGTCCTACCCGTGATTAGGGATATGTCCATATGGTGAACAACCCTTATAAGTCCTCTCGACTTATAAGGAGAAAACCCTTTTATAAGATCCTTACGACTTACAAGAGAACATGCACTTAGGAATCCTCACGATTCCCAAGGAGAAAACACACCTACAAGATCCTCACGACTTGTAGGGAGAAATACCTTTGTGAGACCCATACGGCTCATGAAGTCAAAAGCCTTAGCCGACAGAACCCTTAATCCTGTTTACTAAGCCACCTTTGTTCAGGATCGACAAAGGCAAATGATGATTCGCTCCTGGCAATATTCCAGTTGTAGCGATGCTGATGCCTAAATCGATATCAAATTTCAAGTCCTTTCAAGGCAAATGATGATTCGCTCTTGGCAATATCCCAGTCGCAGCGATACTGATGCCAAGATTGGTATCAGACCCCAAATTCACTACACGCAAAAAAAATAAAAAAATAAAAAAATAAAAAATCAGCGAGCCCACAAAAAAAAAATGCATACAAAATAGCTGAAATGATGGGGCAACTTGCAAACAGAATCAGCAAGTAAAAATGTATGTATACAAAACAGCCGAAACGATTGGGCAACTCGCAATAAAAAGCAGCGAGTAAAAACATAATAAATAGCCGAAATGATTGGGCAACTCGTAATAAAAAGCAGCGAGTAAAAATAAAGTAAACAGCCGAAATGATTGGGCACCATGAAAAATAGCCGAAATGATTGGGCAATCGCGATTTTCGCGACATAAAAAGCTGAAATGATAGAGCATCGCGGAAAGAATAAAAAAAATGAAAAAAAATGAAACTTTTTGCCCTACAGGTGAAATCACATCGATCCCTGTATACAATCCAGAGGCACAGATAAAAAGGGAACAATACCTTCCCAACAGGCTCCACCAGAAAAAGAAGCCAAATCTCGACGGTTCATAGATAACCTAGAGACCATCTCGACATTTGTCGCAATATTACAGACACGATGTCAACAAATGAAGCAAAGGAAGGTCCCTAACTTCAGGGTCTCGACGTCAATATCGACAACTTAAAGATCACCAACGGCGTTTCTCCTCACTCCAACTAGATGCAGACATGACGTCAACAACTGACCTCAGAATCGCAACGAAACGGAACCATGACAAAGTCCCTAGTTCCAAATTTCAATGGCCACGTCTAAAGCCTGGAGACCAACAACGGTGTGCCTCCTCATTCCAACAGGACACAGATGTTACACCATCAAGCGGAGCGATGGCAGAATCCCAGCTTCACCTCAGCATTCGTCTCGATACAGTAGACGCAATGTCAACAACAGCGTTCCTCCGCAGTCCAGCTGGAGGCAGATGCAACGTCAACAAAAGACCTCACGGTCGAAACAAAGCGGAGTAACGGCAAAATCCCAACTCCACCTTAGCATTCGTCTCGTTACAACAGACGCAATGTCAACAACGGCGTTCCTTCGCAGCCCAGCGGGGTGTACATGAAAAGTTAACAAAAGACCCCATGGTCGAAACAAAGCGGAGTGATAGCAAAATCGCAGCTCCACCTCAGCATTCGTCTCAATATACCAGACGCAGTGTAAGCAAACGAAGCGAAGGCCACATTCCCAGCTTCAACGTCTCTACGGTAACTCACATAAAACCGGAAAGACAATCGGAGACCATCTCACATAAAGTGGTCACCTCCTTGACGTTCGTCTCGATACAGTAAACGAAATATCAACCCCAGCGTTCTTCCTCCAACAGGATTTGGACACACCAAAGCAAGCGAAGCGAAGGCCACATTCCTAACTTCGACGTCTTAACGGTAACTCACATAAAACCGGAAAGACAATCGAAGACCATCTCATATGAAGTGGTCACCTCCATGACGTTCGTCTCGATACAGTAGACGAAATGTCAACCTCAGCGTTCTTCCTCCAGCAGGGATTCAGACATGACAAAGCAAATGAAGCGAAGGCCACATTCCTAGTTTCAACGTCTTTACGGTAACTCACATAAAACCGGAAAGACAATCGAAGATCATCTCGCATCAGCACAGAGTGGTCACCACCTTGATGTTCGTCTCGACACAGCAGGCGCAACGTCATCAAACGAATGGAGCCACGGCAAAATCCCTAGTTCCAAACCTCGGCGGTTCACCAGCAACCTAGAGACAACCTCGACGTCCGTCTCGATACAGCAGACGAGATGTCACCCCAACGTTCGTCTCGACACAGCAGACGCAACGTCATCAAACAAACGGAGCCACGGCAAAATCCCTAGTTCCAAACCTCGGCGGTTCACCAGTAACCTAGAGACAACCACGACATTCGTCTCGATACAGAGGACGCAATGCCAGCAAACGAAGCGAAGGCTAAATTCCTAGCTTCAGGGTCTTAACGGCAAGTCATATAAAACCGGAAAGATAATCGGAGATCATCTCGCACCAGTGTGGAGTGGTCACCACTTCGACGTCCGTCTCGATACAGCAGACGAGATGTCACCCCAACATTCGTCTCGACATAGCAGACGTAACGTCATCAAACAAACGGAGCCACGGCAAAATCCCTAGTTCCCACCGCGACATTCGTCTCGATACAGAGGACGCAATGCCAGCAAACGAAGCGAAGGCTAAATTCCTAGCTTCAGGGTCTTAACGGCAAGTCATATAAAACCGGAAAGACAATCGGAGATCATCTCGCACCAGTGTGGAGTGGTCACCACTTCGACGTCCGTCTCGATACAGCAGACGAGATGTCACCCCAACGTTCGTCTCGACACAGCAGACGCAACGTCATCAAACAAACGGAGCCACGGCAAAATCCCTAGTTCCAAACCTCGGCGGTTCACCAGTAACCTAGAGACAACCACGACATTCGTCTCGATACAGAGGACGCAATGCCAGCAAACGAAGCGAAGGCTAAATTCCTAGCTTCAGGGTCTTAACGGCAAGTCATATAAAACCGGAAAGACAATCGGAGATCATCTCGCACCAGTGTGGAGTGGTCACCACTTCGACGTCCGTCTCGATACAGCAGATGAGATGTCACCCCAACGTTCGTCTCGACACAGCAGACGTAACGTCATCAAACAAACGGAGCCACGGCAAAATCCCTAGTTCCCACCGCAACATTCGTCTCGATACAGCAGACGCGATGCCAGCAAACGAAGCAAAGGCCAAATTCCTAGCTTCAGGGTCTTAACGGCAACTCATATAAAGCCCGAAAGACTATCGGAGATCATCCCCACACCAGCGCGGAGTGGTTATGACTCATCGGGGCTCTCCAAAATGAGCCTAACCTCAAGTAAAAAGCGGCATGGCAAATTCCTAGCGCTTGCTCTTCTGACGGTCAAACTGCCAAGGAGGATTGCTTGAAGACGTCTTGTCCAGCCCCCGAAGAGATCAGAGACACGGCAGTCGCAGGGCTACTCGAACAGCACGATTGCCTATCGAGGACTATATCAGCTTATGCGACGGTACGATGGCCAAAACCCTAAGTACCACCAACCTTAACGGGCTTCTGTCGTAAAGAGCAGAGGTTAAATGCGACGTTAAGATGTTCTTGCGAGATTTGCTCAATCCGTTTCGACTCGTGAGGAAATTGATGTCTTTGCGAGATTTCTCGATGCGTCTCGACTCGTAAGATAAAGCCTTAGGCAGTAGGGATTAAAAAACCTGTTTCCTAAGCACTGGGACCCTGCAAGTCGGCCCAAAACGGTCTCTTGCATACTATCCACGGGTCACACTCTCCAAAGTCGAATCTCGATAAGGAGGGAAACAACCGCTTACGGGTCCTCTCGACTCGTAAGAGGGAAAACTCTCTTATAGGATCCTTACGACTTATAAGAGAAAACACACTTAGGAATCCTCACGATTCACAAGGAGAAAATACACCTACGAGATCCTCACGACTCGTAGGGAGAAAAGTCTTTATGAGACCCTCACGGCTCGTAAAGTTGAAAAGCCTTAGGTGGCAGATCCTACCCCTGTCTCCTAAGCCATCACTGCCCTGCAAAGAAGTCAAGATGGGCCGACCATCTATGGGCCACACTTGCCAAAGCTACATGCCACTGAAATGGAGAACTTACTCATAAGCGTATGAACTACTCCACGCCAGAGTGAGACAAAAAAAGAAATAGAAGGATGCGGCTCATGGAGTTAAGGGCTGGAACTATATCCCTTAAGAATTGAGATTTGAGTCAATGATAAATGACGACGCTTGTGTCCGCTCGTTATCTTCTCAGATCAAGATTCTGAAAGTGATACATCAATCCAAAACTGGTCATACGCCATGCATAACTCTGCACTACTTCACCCACGTACATACTTACGTGGGCAAAGTAGTGGGGGGCATTTGTTCCCGCCAAAAATTTCTGCGCAAAAGAGTCCAAGGTATCAAATGGCAGCGATAGGCTTAAGGAAATACGAACCAGTATCTTCCAGGCTGTTTTTTTGACAAACTCCCGAAGGAGAAACGGATAAATTCTGATTGTATTGAAAGCGTCTCGAAAAACCCTTCGATTTGATATATTATGGGCTTCATAATTCATCCGGGATCAAAAGTTATGAGGCATTATGTGTTCACACGTGATGGGCTTTTAAGAATCCGCTGGAGGAGTTAGAAGATATAATAAAAACTTAGAAAAGACCCCAACGGGGCATCACGTGCTCACACGTGACCATGGGCCACGTGCAGACACGTGATGGGCTCTTAAGGCCTCTAAAATAATGAATAGAATTAAATTCTAAAATCTGTTTCCTGATTAAAAATCAGAAGTTATCTCAATGAAATATCACGTGCTCACACGTGACCAATGGTCACGTGTTGACACGTGATGGTTAAAACAACAATATGAACAAGCGACTGTTAAAGGAACCAATTTCGGGGTTACGTGCTCACACGTGACCAAGGGTCACGTGCCAGCACGTGACAGGCTTTGAAAACCTTACAGATTAGTAGAATTAAAATTCTAAATTTCTCTAAAAATCTTTCGAAATAGAATTAAAATTCTAAAAGCTTCTAAATCTTTCCAAATGGAAAAGGATTATGGGAACCGTTGGATTAAAGATCCAAAGATGATTAAAAATCATCAATTTATGGAAAAATCTTGGACAAGGAAAGATTTCCCTGAAAATCTCACCAGAATAACAAATAGAATATCTTTTGGATTTAAAATCCACGGTGAATAAAATTCACTGAATGATCTAAAGGCCCAGATTAATGATAAATATAAATCAAATCTCTCAACGATCAAATCAAATCTTTCAATGAGAGATTTGCTAAACAAATTGATTCTTTTCCTTCTCCTATAAATAGGAGCCAAGAAGAGAAGAGAAGAGAAGGCATCAACATTTCTTGAAGAAAAAAAAAATCAAGAGCTTCAAACAGAGAGAACTCTGAGAAAAATTTAAAGAAGAAGGTAAAAACCTTCACGAGAGAAAAGAAATCTCTTTTGATAAATCATTGATCAATGATCTTCACATAATGAATAGTGCTTTGCACTCGTATGAACCACTGGTTCTTTAAAACAAAAAAGAAAATAAAAATAAATAAAAATAGTGCTTTGCACTCGTATGAACCACTGGTTCTTTAAAACAAAAAAAATAAATAAATAAAATAAAAAAAATAGTGCTTTGCACTTTTATGAACCTCTGGTTCTTGAAATAAAGAGAAAAACTCATTTTTCTTTGATCCTAATTAGATCAAAGAAAACAAATAGTGCTTTGCACTTCTGTTCTGGAATCTAAAAAGATTCTTAGTGCTTTGCACTTCTGTTCTGGAATCTAAAAAGATTCTTAGTGCTTTGCACTTCCAAACTGCGCTGTTGCGCTCCTGAGAGAACGCCACGTGTTAGCTGCAGAACAACTTGCGCTACGCGCCTTGAAATAGAGCTTTGCTCTCTGGAACTGGCGCAACTCACCAGAGCGCGCCACGTGTCAGCTGCAGAACAACTTGCGCTACGCGCCTTGAAATAGAGCTTTGCTCTCTGGAACTGGCGCAACTCACCAGAGCGCGCCACGTGTCAGCTACAGCAACTTGCGCTACGCGCCTTGAAATAGAGCTTCGCTCTCTGGAACGGGCGCAACTCACCAGAGCGCGCCACGTGTCAGCTGCAGAACAACTTGCGCTACGCGCCTTGAAATAGAGCTTCGCTCTCTGGAACGGGCGCAACTCACCAGAGCGCGCCACGTGTCAGCAACGCAACAGCACAGCGCACTAGCGCAGCGCACTGCGCTGTTGCGCTTGCGCTCACCAGAGCATGACACGTGTCCTCACCACAAGCGCTTGCGCTCAGTGATTGGCGCAAAGCGCCTGACAGATGCAATGCATTTTACTGAAGGGCCAGGCCCAAATCAGAGGGGCCTAGTAGGCCAAATTAAATTGCAATACAATAAAAAGGGGCAGAGCCCAAAACAAATTGATGCTTTGCATCCTTTTTGGGCAAAGCCCAAATAAAAATAAAAAGAAATGCAATGCAAAAGCAAATAAAATGTTGGACATTTTCAACTAGACTTAGCCCAATCGTGGCCATAAGTCCTTAAATTAAATTGACTGAGCAAAATGGCTCTCCTAAATCAATCTACATCCGGTTCGAGGGTACATCTCCAAACTCCTTTGACATCCATCGTTGTAATTCCTCAACGACGTCAAAGAGGTGACGGGTCCCAACGACCACACATCGCTATGGACTGCGGGGTCCTTAAACTCGTGGACCGAGACGTCCTTAAACTAATATCGGACCGAGACGTCCTTAAACTAATATTGGACCGAGACGTCCTTAAACTAATGATGGACCACTACGTCCCTAAACTGGCATCGGACCGAAATGTCCCTAAACTAATGATGGACCACCACGTCCCTAAACTGGTGATGGACCGAAATGTCCTTAAACTAATAATGGACCACTACGTCCCTAAACTGGCATCGGACCGAAACGTCTCTAAACTAATAATGGACCACTACGTCCTTAAACTGGTATCGGACCGAGACGTCCCTAAACTAATAATGGACCACTACGTCCCTAAACTGGAACAATAAAGCCAATTGCTCTTTTGCCAGATCTAAACGATCACGTTTAAGTTGATCTTAGCCCCAAACACGGCTAACGTATCCTTAAACACTTAAATGGACTATAAAACCCTCAATCAGCTTTGGTTCAAGGGTACATCTCTGAGCTCCTCTGACACCTATCGTTGTAATCCTTCAACGATGTTAGAGAGGTGATGAGTCCCAATGGCCATAAATTAAATGAATCACCACGTCAGGTTGATCTTAGTCCAAAACAGGACTAACGTATCCTTGACGAATGTTTAAGTTGATCTTAGTCGCAACGCGACTAATGTATCCTTAAACTAAAAACACCAAACCCAAATCTAAGTAAATACGGATTTGGACTAATCCACGTCCTACGGGCGACGGTATTACTCAGTCTCCGTATACAATCCACGGGCAACCACAAACAAAACAAACACCCACGACACGAAGTGAAATTCTGGAGAAGGAGAAAGTTGTTACCGCGATGCGGTAGCGTAATTAACTGCAGGGGCTTGCGCCTGCAGGGAAGAGCGTCCCCACAATCAAAAACCCTTCAAGCGAGGGGGAATCTGACAAAGTCTGCTACATCGGCCGCATCCATCTAAACCTCCGATGCACGGTGCCATAAATCAACTTGGCATCTTCGGAGAGATAGACGGATAAAACCAAATAGCATCTGCCCCGAACCTCAGGCACGGACGCCCTAAAGTCCAGGCCGCCATTCGGAGGGGAACAATCCCATCCTCTTTCGCGGGGTTCTCAGCTCACAAATCAGCCACTGTCTTTTGTCTCCGCGTCAACAAGTTCGAATTCTGACTCAAAGACCTTCTAGCTAGTCGTCTTCCCTAGAGAGTTGGCTGGTTCAAGAGAGACCCCGGATTGGATCAGCCCTCATTCTCACAAAAATGGTCTGCCCCAGCGGAAAGCGCCTCCACTTCAGCGAGCAAGTTGCATTCCACACGGACATTGGAAGTCGATGAAGTAGGTTTCTGTCTTCTCATCCAAGATGACTCAAAAGGAAGGCTCAGAAATAGGGTCTTACTAAGAAAGAGGACAAAACAGGGCTTTTCTTTCACTCCAGAGCTACTATAGCGGAAGAGCTACTATTCCATGAGCTAAGCCAGACGAGGCTTAGATCTATCGCGAATTCAAAGTCGGGAACTTTTAAAATCTCTCTATTTTCAAATAATGGAATTTTTTTACCAGGCAGATGCAGGCAATTAACGATCTTACAGGTATATGCCATAGGAAGATATAGCTTTTGAATGCCTTTTGACTAAATCGGCCATTGAGCCAGAGTCCTACACTCAAGAAAGCAAGTCCGGAACTCCATAACTAGAGGAATCGGGACAGACTGATAGAGCATAACCGGAATGAAGAAAAGAAGGACCGGATGCGAACCGTCCACCAGCGCCACCCGCATTCCGAGATAGGACATTGTATTTCCATGCAGCTCGTGACCTCGGCTTTACTTAACTTCGTATTTCTGGCCGAGTCGACTAGACCGCTTTCATGCTACTTTTTCCATGATACCTTTTGACTTGTTCGTTGAACCTTGAGAAAGTTTAAGCCATTTCGACCTACTTTAGAGAACATCGAGGGGAAGTAAGAAAACGTTATGGGAAGGTCTTCACTAGCATACAAAGACAACCTTGCTTATCGACAAGAGCCAATGATCGCGGTAGTGTCATCAATTCTGTTTCAGTTGGAATAAGCCCCCGGCGACTGACGTATGAGGGGGTTGCTCTAAGGTACATTCAAGTAAGAAACAGTTGTTTGAGTTTGAGTTGTCAACAACAGAGTGGAGGGCCGCAAGCGAAACGGTACTTAAAGCGATTTTGACAGGGCCGCAAAGTGAAGTGAGGTGAATTCCCCGGCATGAGCTTTAACAACTAAGACTGAGTGGAGCTTCGCGAGCGAAACGGAGAACGAGTTAAGATGACATTCGATTGAGTAAAGAAAGAGTTGCTGGAACGAGTGGAGTGAGGGAAGGGGTTAATCCCCGGCACGAGCGGAACGGCGCATTCGAGAGTGCTTATAATGCGAGGGCTTTTGAGTTATACCTCGTGGTGTCTCGTTGAGTTCAGTCAGTGAACGGGGCGTATCTGATCATGGTGTTGAGTTCTGAGTCAAATCCGGCGCACAACCTAAGATAGTGAATACTTGCTGACTTTCACGAGTCAACAAGCACGGGACCTAGAATCTCCGCAGGGATTCCATCGCCTCAGTACACTTTGATTAACAACATGGCTGAAGCTTGCATCTTGGGACTAAAAACGTCGGGACTACTCGACTCCAAGTATTTGGTCCTCATCATAAGCCAAATCAAAGGAAGACGCGAGCTCATTCCCTATTTTGAGTATCTTGAGAAACTCACTGAGAATTTTGAGGCGCTGCTAAGCCCTACCTGTCCAAAAACTCTTATTCCGATGCCACTGACGCAGCATGGATGAAAGTCTCAGTAAGGGTCGTGGAAGTCAGTGAAGAGCCAGCATATTGTCTTCAAATTGAGCCCGCCATCTCTTGTGGCATGCCTCAGAGAATACGTCTAGCATTTCTCAACTGAGCTACGATTTCCGAAGACTCTCATAGAAAGACCCTGCTATCGCGAAGTCGTTTTTTTCTGAGTGAAGGAAGAAGAGCAGCAAGGGGCTTGCGGTGGTCTTTGCAGCCGATCGAGAGAATGGATCCGGGAATTTTGTAAAAATCCTCTCCTAGAAAACTCGCTTCGACAGTTGTGATTGCGCTTTGAGGAAAGTGCCTGGAATACCATCTTTAAGAGAGAAAGTTCCTTGCTGAAAGCAATCCAAGGCTCTCAGGCAGAAGAGGAATCGGATATTCTGCTTATTGCTGTCCTTTTTGGAGTACGGGGGACCACCTCGGATGGGAGGGATGCCCTGTAAGATTCGCCTTCGGGACCTCGCGAAGGCTCCTCCGCTCTCATTTTACTTTGTCTTAGTTGTTTAAGAATAGCTTTCAGTATCCGTTCACTCGCGAAGGCTCCTTCGCTCTCTCACTCTTAGTTTCATCGTCTGAGTGGTTTTGTTCAACAACTCAAACCTGTAAGGAAGGGAAGCTCTGTATACTTATGAGCGCTGTTACCACTTAGGCAAGGTTAGTCACTTTCTCTTTTCACTACTAGCTCACACTAAGGGGCTTCGCTCCGTTCTTGAGGAACTCCGCAACGTTCCAGGGATGGATTTACCCTTCACTACAGTAAGAAGTGCTTGTCGATATTACTTGCTCCGTTCGCTCGCAAAGGGATCTCCGCTCTCTCACTCAGTTTACTTACTGAAAGTGTCAGTTGTTCTTGAAAAAGAAAACTACTCGACTAAAGCTCAACTCTCCAACCAAGGATGGGAGATTAATGGTGTTACATGCAAAGGTTGCTTGCACCTACTGAGAGGAAGAGTGCTCACCCACGGGTCACAAATGAGATCAAAAGAAGACAAACTACTAACAGAGCAACTCAACCCATGGCATACGACTTTCTTTCCCAAGCATACCGCATTCCATGCACGTGAGGAGTCCCTCTTGGGCGTGGCTTGGCAACATGCCGTTCCGCTGCGCTCCACTCGTTCAAGGGAAGCTCATATCGTTCGTGGTCGCCCAAGGCAACCACTCACTTGTATTTTCGCTTGTCTAGTTTGAGTCCTCAAGACTCGATACCGTATCGGGAGGTGAAGCAGAGAGAGTCAAGTCCCCCTCTCGAGCGCGCAGGATTAAGGATTAATCCTTAAACGCACGCATGGGCACGCGCGTATACACTTGCGTGAGTGATAAAACGAGTATAACATCTATCTTAAAAACTATCTCAGATGCCTTAAATCTTAACGAGAACTTGTTTAAACTCTTCTCAAAAATCTAAGAGGTTGCGTTCCCCCGTTCAAGAGTCAGAATCCTAGCCAGGTGAAGATCCACTGGATGGCGGGCGGAGTGGAAGCAGAACCGGAAAAGGCAGCAATTCTAGAGACCGTTGACCGAGCGGAGGCATCGGAGGAAGCAGCACTAATGGAAGAGGCATCACCCACGCTAGAAACACAAGGGCAAATCTCCGGTAGCGAGAAGGAAGGTGCCGAGATAAAGAGAGAAGTCCAGCTGCAGAGCCAGCACCGAGAGAAAGCCCCTTACGAGATAGGGGCCGGGACCATTACCGAGATGGGGGCGGTAGATCGCGGTTTGAGAGGGACTCGTAGAAAGCAAATTTAGGGCTTTCATTTCAGTCTTCTTTAAGTCTGAGACTCTCTTTCACTCGTTTTAAAAGGATTTGAAGTTCTATTATTAGATTATTAAAGCGAGACTTGACTTAGAGAAAACCTTCCTTTCCGTCAAGCGCTGTAGTCAAATCAATCTCTTGCGTAAAGCTAGTCTCTTCGCTAGTGTTTGAAGAATCTTCCTTGCACTAAGTCTTCCTTGGCTCTCCCCTATATCTTTTGTTTGAGATGAGCTCCCGGCTTTGAGCAGAGCCGGTAGCAGATATAGGATCAGAGAAAGACCTCCTTGCTTTCCGAATAGCCGGCTTTGGCGATTGCACTTTCCATCTCGTCGGAAAGAGTAGTTGAAGAAGCCGAGACGAGAGAGAGAGAGACAAGTCCAGCTTCGAAGGAGCGAGCAATGCTTTTGGCTTTTTTGATCTGCTTTCGGGTAGACTAGTCAAAGTCGCAGAGAACTCATACCGTGCGTGCGTTAAGCCTATAGAAGGTAGGCGTAGCCTTTAAGGCGAATAACTCTTTCTGTGCTGTTACGGTAGCGAGTTTCGGTAAGTTCAGTAAGTGAAGTGACGGGCGAAGGTGGAAGAGATAGACCTCTTTCGCTTACTCGGGTTACGGGCGTTTGTGAAGGTGACCTTCTTTCGGGCGAGAGGCTCACCGCAGGTGCCGTAGTAGAGAAAGAATCCTTTCCGTTCTGTTACCGGTCTAGTGCGCAGACTCTTGAAAGTCAGGTGGTTCCTAGTGATGTCTAAAGACTTTCCGTGCAAGACCAGCTTCTCATGATAGGTGCTTGCTTCAGAGAGACGTCGTCAGCGATTGAATTGCGTATAGAAAGAAAAGAGAATGAAATCGTCTCTCGTTCAACTAATATTCCATTCTTTGTATTAAATGACTTAGACGAACTTCATTAGGCAAAGTCAACTTACCACAGCTAACGACAAGTCAGACTACTTTGTTGTCTGTGTCAAATCGAGATTGGGTGGGTGAAAGTACACTAAACCGCTCATGTGAGAGCCGATCAATCCCATTTTGCTTTTGTTGGAAAAACCAACGCCGACCTTTCTTTCAGTCTCTTTGATCTTTTCGGGAGCAGAGCAGTCACAGAATGGAAAGAGAAATGATGGCAGAGTTATTCAGGACATTTTTTTTGGAAATACAAAATTCAAAAATAGACTATCTGAAAGATCTTCAGGAAAGAGCAAGAATGAGTGCTGAAAGGAGTATCGAGGACGGCAACGGCGAAAGCCCACTTGAGCAATTTTCCATTCACCCATTAATTCTGATGAAGATGGGCAACTTTTATTTCTCATTCACAAATCCATCCTTGTCTATGCTGCTCACTCTAGCTTTGGTCCTACTTCTGATATTTTTTGTTACGAAAAAGGGAGGGGGAAAGTCAGTGCCAAATGCTTGGCAATCCTTGGTAGAGCTTATTCATGATTTCGTGCCGAACCCGGTAAACGAACAAATAGGTGGTCTTTCCGGAAATGTTAAACAAAAGTTTTCCCCTCACATCTCGGTCACTTTTACTTTTTCGTTATTTCGTAATCCCCAGGGTATGATACCCTTTAGCTTCACAGTGACAAGTCATTTTCTCATTACTTTGGCTCTCTCATTTTCTATTTTTATAGGCATTACGATCGTTGGATTTCAAAGACATGGGCTTCATTTTTTGAGCTTCTCATTACCCGCAGGAGTCCCACTGCCATTAGCACCTTTTTTAGTACTCCTTGAGCTAATCCCTCATTGTTTTCGTTCATTAAGCTCAGGAATATGTTTATTTGCTAATATGATGGCCGGTCATAGTTCAGTAAAGATTTTAAGTGGGTCTGCTTGGACTATGCTATTTATGAAAAATCTGCTTTATTTCATAGGAGATCTTGGTCCTTTATTTATAGTTCTAGCATTAACCGGTCTGGAATTAGGTGTAGCTATATCACAAGCTCATGTTTCTACGATCTCAATCTGTATTTACTTGAATGATGCTACAAATCTCCATCAAAATGAGTCATTTCATAATTGAATAAAAACGAGGAGCCGATCGTTGACTTAACGTTGTTTTCGGTTCGATCAACTATCCTTACCCGGCACGACGGAGTGAGCGCTAGCGCGATATTGGTTTTCATGGTGCGGTAGCATATCCGTTTTCTTGCTCAAGTATTCACCTTTGTTTTATGATGATCCAACCTGCTATCTCAATGCATGGGATTTCCTTGGGGATACAAAGATTCACATAGTCAGTAGTGAGACCTTAATGTCCTAGTACGACCAGACAAAAGCAGAGATATAGTCTTCTTCCAGGGATTGGTCATTCATGAGCCTTCCTTTCTTTACGAGATCCGGCCAAAAGAAAGAGTAGCACTAGCTGATCAAAGTAAGGTTGCACATTGAGAGGCTTCCCCAGGGTATTGGACTGATTCTCGAGCTGACATTTCAACCGTGACTTTCACTTTCACTCTCGCTTCTTCGTCGTCGCTTCCGTCATTTGGAAAAAGAGCCAGCCCAGGCCCCATACCTTCCTTTTGGCTTCGCTTGCTACATGTTTTTATTTTGCAATGATACCAAGAATCTCGTACCAGTACTTCCTACTGGTCTCTTTCCCCGTAAAAGGGATGCCAAGAGATATTAGTTGTTGTTTGTCCTTATCAGTCGCGCTGCTGATCCCAAATAGGTTACAGATCCTGCTTCTGGTGGGATTCGAAGCGTTATAGAAGACCTGATTGATCTTTCTGGTCTTTTTCACTGCCCCGGAGGCATACAGAAGTGGTTCAATATGAATGTTCACTCTCTTGTTTCCTTATAGTGTATTGTATTATAATGAGATGTCGCGATATCGTCTGCTTTTTTCCCTTTTTTCGAGGGATTGGGTCCTTTTTTGAAGACGGGGAGGAGTGAGCTATTAATTGCCGCCAATAGCGCTTCGCTTGCATGCAAGGCGGCAAGCCAGGTAGACGCGCGCGGGCGAAGGAGATGCATTTTTAGTACTGGTGGTACTGGACAAGCTCTAGGGGAATAATCTCTTTCTTATTTCGCAAGCACCTTTCTTTCCCATGACGACTAGGAACGGGCAAATCAAGAATTTCACTTCGAATTCCGGACCTCAACATCCTGCTGCTCATGGTGTTTCACGATCAGTATTGGAAATGAACGGAGAAGTGGTGGAACGTGCGGAACCACATATTGGATCATTCCAGTGCGGCACGAAGCCGCTGACGCTGAGTAGGCTCCTATGCCGCTAGCTATGCCCTGCTCGGTCCCCCGGCAGGGTGGGGGTTCCGTAGCGCATCATGAGCACCGGGCAAAAAGGGGCGGTTGAACAACTCAAGCGAACCGCCCTACCTTTTGATAGGGATAGAAGGGAGAAGGTTGTGAAGGTGGCCTCGTTATCCACACATCCGGTCGGATGAATGGAGGCGCCTTCTTAGCCCTGGGTTTTCACGCGCGTTGGCGGGTCCTGGAGTGCCCGTCAAGGGCGCTAGCGCATACCCCGGGGTGATCATCACCACCTGCACCTCACATCTCGACACAGTGGAACGTGTAACCCGCCTGCTGTCCAAGTCAACCACTTTATTTCCTATAATCCATAACGCCTAACAGAACGTAGCAGCAAGGGATAACCCACCCATACAGACAGCCTGCGGGGAGGATGGCACTACTGGCAAAGACCGTCTGGCGAAAACGCCGCAGGCACGAAGCGTGGTAGGCCTGCGCCGGGGGAGCATAGGGAGGAAAGGGAGCCCGGACGGTGGAAGAGCCAGGGGAGGCCGGGTCATTTGACGGAAATGGAAGGCTTTTTCCGAGCGGCTCATTCATTCTTGGAAAAAGAGGGAGGGAGCGAGCCAATGGATCAATGAATAGATAGAGTCAACGGTAGACAGACAGCGCTGCCTACACGCGAAGACGCTTCCGAGGTCGAATTGAGACTGCTCAATTTCAAAAAGGATTTGCGAATGAATGCTGGGCTGGGCCACCTCGAATGGCGTGAGCCGCATGCGGGGAGCCCGCATGTACGGTTTTCAGGGGGATCCGGCCGAAAGACCGGCCGGCGCCCACCCGACTAGAGGGACTGAGAAATTAATAGAGTACAAAACTTATCTTCAAGCTTTACCTTATTCTGATCGTTCAGAGGGCGATCGTGGAGTCACTGAATGAAGTCCTCCGTTTCTTTCGGAGGTGCTGACCCGCAGCGAGGCAGATATGACTAAGTGACATATTGAATATGGCGACGACAACAGCATGTCGTAGAAGGAGATACCAGGTGGAGCCAACGACCCACTAAGACTCACGTATCTACAACTACATCCCCGAGCGGCAGTTAAACGGGGGCGTGAATGCGAGATGCCAGTGGAATGATCGGCCGGACAGAGGCTAGGGCTGCTTCCTTCCCACCGCGTCCTTCCTTGTGTGTCGGAGATACAAAGCGAGTGCACCGGAAAAGAACGGGAACTGGGTCGATCTATTCCATGGCGAAGCATCCGAAGCATAACTGCACACTCACACGATCTTTGCCGAGAGATAGGAGCATTCGGTGGAACCGGTGAACTACACTTGCTTCTTGATAGATGTGTGGGACAGAGGGCTCGTGGTACCTGCTGCCCACCCTTCCTCCGCTTTGATAACCGTGTGAACGGAGAGTGGGCATAGCAAAAGGGAAGGAGGTCCTCATACGGAGTCGCACACTTGAGCAGTGCGGGAGACTGGAGAATGGGTCGAGTAAACTCCCTTACCCGGCACGACGGAGTGAGCGCTAGCGCGATATTGGTTTGAATGGTGCGGTAGCACATCCGTTTTCTTGCTCAAGTTCAAACTACCAGCAAGAAAACTTATTATATGCAGCAAGAAAACGGATGCGCTACCGCGCAACGGCTTTCGCGCGTTGGCGCTCACTCCGTTGCTTGGTCTTTGAAATATAGCAGGCGTTATTCAAACCAATTGAGCCTTCTATATTCAGTCTAGCTCATCCCTTGCTTGTTGACTCACACAAGTCAACAAGTATGAACTACCTATCGACGGGCCGTTTCGAGCAAGCTTTCGCTTTTTCTCCCGGCTTTCAACAACTTTCGCTTTAGCTTCAAAAGGCGACCCTATGACGTTTCCGTCATTGAAGTAGCCTTTCCTCGCCCTACCCTAAGAAAGAAGTAACTATCAAATTGTCCTACTGAAGTACCAAAGGCCGCCCGGTTACTCTTAAGATGTTTGCTACTGAAGGAAGTAAGGCTCCTATTGAAACGCTTTCCCTCCCTCAAAGCCCTGCTTTCGACGACGATTATAATAAGTAGTTACGCTGCCATTTTTCCAATATCATGGAATAGCATGGCCCGGGGCTAAGGTAACTCCAGTGGGAGAGCCGTGTTATGGGTGACCTTATTGCACGGTTCAGAGAGCACTTGTGTATGTGATGCAAGTGAACGTGTACGAAAAAGCTGTCGTAAAGTTTCGTTGTTCGTTCCGTCGTTGACCCTATCTATGTTTCCACGATGGCCCAAGAACACGCTCATTCTTCAGCCGTAGAGAGACTTTTGAATTGCGAGGTACCATTACGAGCTCAATATATACGAGTGTTATTCCGTGAAATAACTCGAATTTCAAATCATTCACTTGCTTCAACTACTCATGCTATGGATGTGGGAGCATCAACTCCGTTCCTTTGGGCTTTTGAGGAGCGGGAGAAATTGTTGGAATTCTATGAAAGAGTCCCGGGAGCCAGGATGCATGCCAGTTTCATACGACCTGGTGGAGTGGCACAAGATCTGCCTCTTGGCTTATGTCGAGATATTGATTCCTCCACACAACAATTTGCTTCTCGTATCGACGAATTAGAAGAGATGTTAACCGGCAACCGTATCTGGAAACAACGATTAGTGGATATTGGTACTGTCACTACACAGCAAGCAAAGGATTGGGGATTCAGTGGTGTAATGTTAAGAGGTCGTGCGACATGAAGACATTGATAGCAATATGGGGGAAGTTCCCATCAGGCAACAACGGTTCTGCCTGACCCTACTCAAGCATGCATATGTTGTCAGTGAAGATTTTGTGTGAAGCCTTGGAGACGACGTACCCGGGGCTAGGGTGAGCTGAGGGGGGACAGCGTAAGTGAGAGAATGTGTGTAAGCCCAGTCAAAGATTCCTATTCTAGGCGGGGCGGGCCATCCACCTTCGAATGGTGTTGGTCCGTAGGACCGTGAACGGATTCGCTTCTGGCCTCTGGGCACGTCAGAACCGCAAGAGTTCACCGGGGTGGAGCACGGTCCGCCAAAATCGGCATAGGTTAGGTGCTATTGATGGAACATGGTAAGCCCATCTTTCTCCATATGGAAGTGCTGCGGGCACATAGAGATGTGGGTAGAGGAAGTCTCAAAAAGCGAAGGCCGAGCTGTAGGTCACGTGACCTGCACCGAAAAGGTGGCTGACTGGGCTTTCTCCTGGATCAAAGAAGATCCGCTCGCCGAATTCGTCAATCGAATCGGGCGTCCCGGAACGTCGAATGAAAATAGGTGGCCGGGTTCTCTTTCTACAACCCTCTTTATATGATAGGCCTGGCCACCTTCCCCCTATCCTTCCCTTATGTTTAGGAGCGGGATCCGCCCAAGAACGACCTGTGGTGGTACGGAAGGCACGGACTCAGCGAGCGTCCCGCACCCTCAGATAAAGAAACTCCTCAACCATCACAAGAAAAAAGAAGTATGACGCTCTGTGTCTGACTCTATTCGATTGGTCATAGTTCCTTGGCGGCCGGTGCTCGTTTGCGCGCGCGTGAACCACCCCAAAAGGGAATTAAGGAAAGGATGCCTCTCGGGGCATCTGAGAATGATTCGAGCCGTATGAAGGGAAACTCCCACGTACAGTTTGTTTTTTTGGGGGGGAAGGAGCCCGACAGGGTCCCCTCACTGACTTGGCCCGGTCCTAAGTGAAAATGAAGTGGTGGGCCTACCCATCCCAACCTGGGGTATGCTGGGATTCGCGAAGAGCAGCACCTTACGATGTTCATGACCAATCGGATCCTGACGTACCAGTAGGTACCAGAGGAGATCGCTATGATCGTTACTGTATCCGTATCGAAGAGATGCGACAAAGTTTTCGGATCATTGTGCAATGTCCTAATCAAATGCCTAGTGGCATGATCAAAGCCGATGATCGTAAGCTATGTCCTCCATCACGATGTCGAATGAAACTATCCATGGAATCGTGCGCCGTGTGAAACGTAGATCATCGCCGTTCTTAACCGAGACTCAGGTTAAGCTCCGTCTCGGAACCATCGTGGGGTTCGGAGTAAAGCATCCCGAGGTTGGCGCATCTCGTTGGGCGTGGAGAAGCATTGGGAACCCCAATATCTTTCTTCGGAGCAGTTTCTTTTCCCGTCCCCTCGCCACGGCATAGCGCTTCGCTTCCGGTTCTTCGGAAGAATCAACTGACTTCTCCCTTCTTCATTGATCTGGGGGAAAAGGAACCGTCTACCAGTTGGGAAGCTAGACATCAAGGTTGTGGCTTGATGAGGATAACTAAGCTGACACGTCGGAGTTGGCTGCTGGCACAACAGGGTGGTGCCTTACCGCACCGCAGGCGCACGCGCGGTAGCGTTCGTGGTGGTGTTTCAGGATTCTAATGTACTGCGTCCAAGATCAGAACGAGCTTGCCGGCGGACCACTGCCGTCCCATTCTTGAGTGAGCTGGAGCGCAGCCATCTTATCCACTGAAAAGGCGTCAAGCTATCGCTTTGGGTCGAAGCACTAAAAGAAAAGGGACCGGGAAAGGCGGCGGCATAGGAACCACGGGAACCCAGGAGGGAGAAAGACGATGTACGGGATAAGGGATCCTCGTAGTAGGCTGGACCAAAATCCAGCCGAGAGAGGGCAGCCTTTAGAAACAACAGGTTGGGAAACCAAGAGAACGCTTCGCGTTTTCTTATCTTCTTCCCGTAGGAGTAGCACAAAAAGAGGGATTAGCATTATTGACCCCATGAGAAACCACTAACACCTTCCTCGTTGGGGCTCCGCGCACTGGGAAAAGGCTTCCGCGTAAGTACAGAAATAAATCGGCCACTAGTTATGAAGTGAACATAAGGTATCGAGAGGTCCTTCACAGTCAGGTGCGATGCAATTGCCCCCTATTAGTTAAGTACCCCTCTTCCTATGACGGGGGTTGAGGCGAGAAATGGCTTGATGAACCGTTCCGTTCGCCACGCACCGGCCCCATTCACTTGCTGTAAGTACACAGTGCCCCACAACTCTCAAAGTAACGTGGGGTTGAAACACGAGCTACCTCCGAGCCGAGAGTGCCCGCCCCACCTTAATCCATTCTCAAGTAGGCGAATTTTTCCGGAACGCAGTCCGGGATAACCGTGACCGTGTATATTTAAATATCTTCGATGCTGTCATTTCGAAATGTCCGCTTCAACCGCTGTTTCACCTCCAAAAAAGCGTCGTTGGCTTGATGACGAGCGCAGATGAGGAAGCGGGAGCAAGAAAACCAATAATCTCTTTCTTGTCCTTCTACTTAAGTTAAGGGGCAAAGAGAAGCGTTTTCGCTACTGAGAAAGCGAACTGTCAGCGCGAGGGTTCGACGACTTAGCCGAGCATTAGCGAAGTGTCATTCTCATAGCGAGGCGCTTCGAGTTAGCGAGGCGCTTCGAGTTAGCGAAGCGCTGTAGTAGCGCCGAAGCCTATGTGCTATAATGCTGAACCAAGGACGCTCCACCTTATCTATAGAAGTTGTCAACTGAGTTCTGAACGAATGGGATCCTTGGTTGGTAATGGCTCAATCTATAGATAGAAAGCCCTATGATGGGAAACTACCACGTTAGGTTTGGAGAGAGATGGGACCGGTTATAGTTTAGGGGGAGCAGATGCAAGCTTTTTCTTTCTATAGCCGGCCAAATGACTACAGGATCATCGGTCTACTCTACCTCAATTCACCATTTCGAACCTTATACAGAAGGTTTTTCCGTACCAGCTCCTTCTACCTATACCGCAGTTGAAGCACCTGAAGGAGAATTTGGTGTCTTTCTTGTCAGTAATGGAAGCAATCGTCCCTACCGTCGTAAAATAAGAGCACCTGGTTCTGCCCATTCACAAGGACTCGATTCTATGTCCAAACATCACATGCCAGCAGATGTAGTCACCATCATAGGCACTCAAGATATTGTGTCTGGAGAGGTAGATAGATAGGACGGGCTCAATCAGGACCCTTGCTTTATTGCGAGCCAAAACACCCATATTTCTGAAGCAGCTCGAAAGTGACAGTCAACTTCCTCCGTCTCAGTCGAAGGAGACGTTTATCGGTTGGTCAAGTGTCGCACTGGAATAGGGGAGAATAGTAAAAGGAGTCAAAATCAAAGCTTATAATGAGCATCTATTGGAGTCGTTCCAAGATCTAATTCTTCTTTCTTATTATGTCGTGGAAACGCCTCACAATCTTCCGTTTTACGCTTAGGCTTAAGGGAAGAAATGTTCTTGTTGGATGCAGGACCTGCCCAAAATTTGTATGCAAGATGAGCCTACAGGAGTGCCAATCAACCGAGCCACCAGGTTTGAGAATAAGGTGGGATCCCTGAATGTAGTGGCTGGTGAATCACTGATCAAAAAGCATATTTTGGAGAGATTCTTCATCGATCTAGTGGCCGGTGAATCACTGATCAAAGAGCGAGCAGCCACCGGGTTTCATGATTTTATAGGATCCCTGGATGTAGTGGCTGGTGAACCGCTTCTTCTTCCACGAAGATTCAGACAAAAGCGAGCTTGGATGGAACTGAAGAAGCGAACGAATAAAAAGGTAGTTGACTTGAGCAAGAAAACGGATTATATGCAACAGGGCTAAGTCGAAGCATGCCTGAACCTTCTTTAGTAGTGAGCCGTACCGAGTAGCTCCTAGCAAGGGCTTAAAGATCACAGTAATGCCTGCAGGATTTGAAACAACTGCTTCTGCCAGTGTAGGCTTGCTCCGTCGTTACGCTGTTCGCCTTCAAGAAAATACTCGTTGGCTCCGCGTCCACCGCCTTCGTCACCGTCAGCATTTGGTACTCTCTCGATAGCTTCAATAGTTCACCTTTGGTGTAATGAACCTTCAGAAAGAAAGACAGATAAGACTTTTCCTTGCTCAGTGAAGTGAGGGCTAAATGACCGAACGAACGGATAGGGTTTCGAGGCTTCTAGACCAAGAACAGATCGGTTCGGTGATCAAAGCATTCCCGAAGGCGAAGAGTAGGAAAGCCCCTCGTCGATTGAGAGCCCGGTTCGGTGAAGAAAGAAAGTCCGGGTAGTTGCCGGAGTCAATCTCCGAAGAACGGATAGGCTTGAGTGCTTCTTTAGTGAAGTAAGGAGTTCGTCTAGTTGGTAGCTAATCTTAGTTCTTCGCTCGGATAGGAAAGCAGTCATTACCGGCATTAAGGAAAGAATGAGTTGGAGTTCGAGGACGGATTTCAAGAGGTCTCGTTTAGTTGATGAATTCCCGAAAGAGCAGGCTTGGAACTTGAGGAAAGGCAAGTAACCTCTTGGCCTGTTGCGCCCCAACCTACCTGCTGTTTCATTTGCTTCTTGTCTGGTTGAGTGATCTGATCGCGGAATGGAAGAAGAAAATCCGTTACCAGGTTTTGTCGACGACGATGAATGAATAAGGGAAACCCGGACTTGCCCAATATAGCATCTCCGTTAATCGTATTGAGCTAATCGGAGCACCGAGAAGTCACTCACGTCCGAAGCCGGAGGTTCGTGCTCAGTCTCAAAAGATCGTTCAGCACACTGGAACCAGGGACACCGTAGGGAGCTTCTTTGGAAGGCTTATTGCTTTCCGAAGCCCGGCCTATTTATCTACTTCCGTCCACCGCCCTTCATCTAACTGCTTTAGTCAAGCAGTCACGTGCCTCTTCCATCCGTTCGGTCCTCGCTCTCAACGCAAACGATATTCAGGGAGTCCGAGGGGGGTCATACTGATCCGGCTATATCCACAAGCGCACCTATCTTACGAGGTTTCATTACTCCGCAAGGAAACCCGAAAGCAATAAGCCTTCCTGCTTGCTTAAAACCTAGTTTAAGAGGGGCTAGGTGCCTCGCGGACCAGAAGACAAAGATAGATAAAGGTGATGATAGAAAGGCTAGCTAACAATCGGCCACTCTCTTTATTTCAATTCTCGATCATCGATTTGTGTTTGAGATTATAAGACCACGCGTCGACCAAGGCTAACTTGACCTTCCGCACCGGGGACGGTGAAGGACGCTTAAACGAGGATCCTTTGAAAGAATCCAATGTGTAAAGCATATTGATTTGATGCGACGTCTATTTTACTGATCCAGCCCAGGATCGCCTCGAGGATGAAGCGGTAGTACAGGTTCTAGGGCCTTTCCACCCAAGGCTCGATTTAGGCGTAGAGTGTGGTGGGTGCACTCGAAGTGGAAGCTTCCCTCTATCAACATGCGAGCTTTGTTGAAAAGTTTCGTATTATCCTAAAAAAAGAAGGGTCTTCCGATAGACGAGAAGACTCGGTTACAGCATCCGACTAACCAACTATAGCTGACCCAGCTTGAAGGACAGGTTTTGATCCGCGTGCCGCTGCTCTTCGAGTTTTGGTTCCGAATGAGGAACTCATTCGATTGACTTTGTGTTCAGTTCAGTGAACCGATCCTGCGACCCTTTGAAGATTAGAGCCCCTTATCGTAACGACGCTCGAAAAGAGTACGCGCGCTACGGCAAGACGTCGACTCTCCCCCGCTTGCTGCTTGCTGGTCTCGACTGTTGATAAGAAAAAAAGGGCAACCTTTCTCTCTCGAAAGA
Source organism: Agapanthus africanus (assembly GCA_030015575.1). Taxonomy (NCBI): domain Eukaryota; kingdom Viridiplantae; phylum Streptophyta; class Magnoliopsida; order Asparagales; family Amaryllidaceae; genus Agapanthus; species Agapanthus africanus. The sequence goes on along the minus strand of JASDDO010000001.1, from coordinate 16,368,934 downwards.
CATTAACAAGTCGCGGAAAACCTTAACATGCTTCATGGAGTGAAAGTCTGTCGCACCGGTCCACAAAAATCTTCAAACCTCATTTACTTTATAATGAGATTATCCTATTCTGGAAGGCTAACCAGCAAGAAGCCTAAACTTTTCTTCAATGTCTTTTCTTGGTCTGGTCAGCTTGTAAATTGAAATCAATCTTCCATTCCATAAGCTTTAGCAAGAATCTTTCCCCTTGTGATGCACGGAAGTCATAATAAGTCAGTGATCGTATAAATCTTCAAAAAAGGGAGAGCTTCCACTTATGAATAGAGAATAGATACGCGAAGGGTACCTTAAGAAAGGGACGCATAAACCACACATGAAGTTTTCACAGCACAGGATTTTAGAAAGACAAAATAGATTGAGGCTCTGCCCCTTGGTACCGCTCTTAAGCCAATCAAGGGAGTGACGCGAAGGAACTCTCCGGCGAGAGGCCCAAGCGGAACGTCTTCATCTGTCTTCCTTAATGCTTCGCCTAACACGGAATAACGAATAATTTTCTAGTTATTGTTTTGAGAACACCTGGTGTGGTTCTCCCCCTTACTCAAATAGGGTGGGTTAGGGAGGCAAGCAGCTAAAAGTCGTGATGAAATCCCTTCCTTGTCTTCCCTCATGCTTCGCCCAGTGTAAAAGAGTGATTAAGACATGTATTAGGAAAAGACTCCTGCTGTATACTCGTTCATAGGGGAGGGCTATCTTTCAGTTGACAAGATTATTTGCAAAGTAAAGAAGGAAGAAAGAAGAGAGGTTTTGGATTCTGAAAGTGCTTTAAGGGGAGTGGAGCGATGTGCTTCTCTTAACAAAAGCACGAGTGGAACGGCTTTAGTGTCATCAGTCGGTTCGGTCAGTCAGTGGTCAAATACCGACGCTAGGGGGACCTGTTTATGGATTGAATGAGATTGCTTGATAGGCCGATTGAAGAAAAGGGCAAGAGCCAGTATAGAAAAATAGAGTATATAGAGAATCTATATTACCAACGCCTTGTAACAAGCCGGAATTGAACCGGCACCTCGTCTAAAAAGGCTCGAGAATGCCTATCTTTAAGCTAAAAAAGAAGAGTTCCAGTGGTCTAAGCCCCCAACCCTTTAGATCCAGTATGCGTACGGTTAGGTTAAACCTTCCCTGCCACTCGGTCAAGTTCGTTCCAGACGAACTCCGATCACGTACTTTCACTCGACCGGCACCCATATTCTCCCTTCGACCGAGCTTACCGTCCCCCAATCTGCCTAAACCAGTCGTTTTCGGAACACTAAGTCAATCTCGACTTTTGAATCGAAACCATAAAACTCAAGTGATCCTACGTCGGCCTGCAAATGAGCCTGCAAGCTAACTCCTTTCCCCAGCTGACCGGCTCAATTGCATTCGGTTGGTAGGATTGAATAGCCTGTGTCACACCATCACAGTAAGGGCGAGACATTCCCCAGCTCTCGAGGCAAGGTAGGAATGTTGGCTGAACGTAGACTAGTCTGTTCAGGCACGCTTCACACAAAGCCAATCGGGAAATTCATTTCGTTACACGGAACAAAACATCAAACTCGGTTCAAGGAACAACACCCTTGCTACACCCGAGCAAACCACCCTTTGAAAGAACATCTAAGTTTGCATTGGGAGCCCCCATCTCTTAACGAAAAATGGTCTCATAGGCTTTTGTCGCCCTTATTGAGTAAGTAGAACGACGTCCCTGGTCCCGCGGACCCTTCTTTAGGGATCACTTTTTAGAGCATTTATTCCGCCAGACTCTTTCAAGTCAGCAAGTCAAGACTGCCAGACTCTTTCAAGGGAGGAGTAGTGAATATTTACTCAAGTCAAGGCTAGAAGTGCTAATGTCGTCAGCTATATGAGAAACATCTTATCTCATATAGCTGGCATTTCTCATTTTCTCAATTTCCCTTGGCGCTACATGTTGATTTGCGGTTCCATCTTATCTCATATAGCTGGCATTTCTCATTTTATCAATTTCCCTAGGTTAAGGAATGAGATTTTCAAGAAAGTGCATTCTCATATAGCTGGCATTTCTCATTTTCTCAATTGACTGTCTTATAAAAGAGATTGGAACTCCCAAAATCAAAAGAAACCAATAGGGCTGACAAAAGGCCTTACCTTAGACTGGCTTACAAAGGGGAAGACAGAAGGACTGCCACTAGTAAAGACTCTTACACTTACACTGGAAATAAAGAAAGAAGAGCTACTATTGATACTGAGAATTCATAAACTGCTCCCATTGATACTCGAGAGAACTCAAACCTCAAGGCAGGCAAGGATAAAGATAAAGAGTAAAAGTAAAGGGCAGGACTTCAGGGATGTTCTAACTCGTACGAAAGGTTGAGGGAAACTATTAGGACTGTTCAAACTATATATCTGGCACTCCAACTCCATTAAGCTTTCTCCAACTGGCGCTAGGGAGATGTGATGGGCTATTGACTATTCTGCTTTCACATTCTCTCTACTGATCTAACTATCTTTCAAATCTCTAACTGGCTTTTTCACTTACAGCCAGAAGGAAAAAAGAGATATTAAGACTGGCCTTCCACTGGCACTAGACATCTTAACCACAGTTGGGCAGGATGTAACAGAACTTGCAGGGCTTAGCAAAAAAGAGGGCAAAGCAACTCCCACAGGAACTGAAACTCAAACTAAAACCCCAAGGGTGGCAGGCAGATATTAGGCCCTCAACCCCTCCTTCCGACATCTCATTCGAGATGGGATGGCTTATCCGTGAATCTCTCAATCCCTCCCCTAACATGGCATTAGCCAATCAAGGAATGAAAGATGGAAAGAAAGGCCCGCATTATACCCCAGGGTCAGGGAGAAAGACTGGAAATGCATAGGGGGAGTAGAGTCTTTCAGTAGCCAGATAATAGTCTATTTACAGTGGAGCAGGCATCGGCTGGCATTTCTCATTTTCTCAATTTCCCTAGGCGTCGATTTGAAGAAAAATCTGAATCGATGGTCCCTCAAAAAAGAGTGGAGTTAACAACACAAAGTCAATAGTACTGCTTTGAGGTCTTTCAGAGCTTTCGCGAGCGCTTGAGGAGGTTTACCTACTCGACCATAAGGGTTGTAGTGCTCGACCAAGGGCAGGAGATTCTTTCCTACCAGAAGTGGGATTAGCAACCAATGCCTCAACTCCCCTATCCGTTGAATTTCCATTGGCTGATAAAATCCTCTTTGTTGCAGCAATTTCAAGGAGTAAAGTAGAGCACAAGAAGGCTGCCACTAAAGGTGCCACTCCTGAGGTTGTGGAGATTACTAGTGAAGAAGGTGGGAGTGAAGTAGGGGAGAAGCCATCCATTGAAGCCATACTTGAGGAAGCAATGACAGAGTAGCCAGGAGTGGAGCAAGAGTCACCGGATGATTCCATCCCAAAAGAAGAAGATGGTGAACAGGGAGTATCTATTACACCTTAAGGGGTTTTCGAGTTCTGGTTATGAGGACTGGCGCCTTCCCTATTTTGTCCTTAAGCCCTAGGCAGTACACTGGTATCCTATTAAGGAGTTGATGAGCAGTTCATTAGCTCGTAAACTCGCTCCTGGGGCTTTTTCACTATAAGAATCAAAGTTCTTTGTCGTTGTCAACCAGATATAGATAGGAAGAAAGGCTTCTCACAAAGATGGATTCTTGAGAATAATTCCCCTATCATTCGTTGTTTGAGCTTCAAACTAGCGATCCTATCAACGCTATGTACTTTAAGAACGGTAGCCTTTCCACCCTCAAGTTCAAGTCCAACCAAAATGGGTAATCTTCTTCCTAAAACGTAAGGTAAAACAAACGGAATCTCCCCTACTAAAGGAACTAGAGTTCTGGCTTGCTGAATCCAGTCAGAAAGGGCTCTTAGCCAACCGGTGACCGGCTTACGAAAAGCACTGTGGGCCCGCCGCTTTCTCAAGAAAATCTGACATTCATGAATCAAGCTACAACTCAACATTATATAAGAAATTCGATGATTCCATTTCATTGGCAACTGAAATATATCTAAACGGATTGCGTGGTACCCCCGGTGAGATTAGGAAGCCAGGAAGGGCTTCAAAAATGAATTGAAAGAATTTCAATGAAAGGCCGAGATGTAGCCTGTGCGGAGCAAGCCTACACTGGCTGAGATGAAGAAAATGTCGACACCGATGAAATGAGTTTGAAAACGTAAACAGCGGAAGAAGTCACTCTCAATCTGATCTAGCAAGAAATGCTCTACCAATAAAGTAAAGCGAGAGAGCTCATTAAGAAGGCCATCTTCCATCCGCCTTACTTAGATAGGGCGGGGCTAGTACGAGACTCCGAACCACGACGAATCTTAGGAAATGGAATAGGACGGGAGGGCCTATCTGACCTTTGATTCTCTTTTCCAACCCTTTCTTTGGAACCAACTTGGAATGCAAACAAGGAAGGAAAGAGCTGAAATCTCCATATCTGATCCAGGTGCAGATCGACCCTTACCTTAGCAGTGAGAGAGATAGCATAGCTGTAGACAAGGGCAGGGCCCAAGATAGATTATATATAATAAGGAAGGGAATCGCTTTGATTGATTGCTTGCGACAGCTTATCGATGCTCGTTAGCGGTGAAGTCCCTCAAACTAGAAGTTTGAATTTGACTGGGCCTACGAGAGAAATTGACTTTATATACTGATATCGTATACCGAGGGGAAGGCCTAATTGCACCACTCCTCCTTACCTTCCGCCTGCCGTCTCCCTCCTCTTTGCTTTGCTAGCATCCTTTAATAAGCAAGTTGAATGAGCCTTCAAAAAGAGGGGCCTATTTGAGAGACTTTTGGCGGATTGCTTACTACTAGACGCATCAGAGCCCAAAAACAAGCCTTTTTTACTAATCAAGATGGCATACTACGGTACCAGACCATTCGCCGGTAAAACACAAGATTAGCGGCAAGTTTGTCTGGATCTGGTGACTTAAGTAGCCCTTGATTCAGTCTGAGAGGCTCGTAATAAGACGATGTTCCGAATCGGAGAAGAATCTGATCGTCTGCCGCCAGCTCAAGGATGCTATTGAACAGTTGTTTCAGAAGGGAAACCTGAAGAAGTTCGTGGCACAGGAGCAACAAGAAGCTCGGAGAGAAGAGAAGCAACCAGAACACCGAGCAGAGAAGCAGCCCGTGGTCGGCGTCATCAACATGATATGATCATGGGAGGTTCACAATATGAGGAGCCGAGTAATTCGAAGAAGAGAAGTAGACAAACTGTGCAGAGCATCGAGTCGCCAGCCAAGAAGAATAAAGAAGAACCAATTAGTTTCTCTGAAGCCGACTTAGAAGGACCCCACACGATGATGCACTTGTTGTGGAGCCAAAAAGAAACAACTATATATCTTGTAAAACGCATTTTAGTTGATAATGGAAGTGGAGTAGACGTTCATTATTATGATTGTTTTGCCAAGATGAATTGAACTCCCGACTTATTAAGGCCTGTGGAAGCCCCACTCTGCGGTTTCACAGGCAATGCCGTCCGACCGAAGGTTCCATTTCTTTACCTGTAGTTGTCAGGAATGAGCCCTGCCAGAGAACTATACTCGTTAAGTTCCAAGTTGTTAAGGTCCACTCACCTTACAATGCTATCTTTGGCCGAGGAAGAATCGGACAACTGAAAGTAGTGCCCTCCACTTACCATCAAGTCATGAAATTCCCAATCGAGTTTGGAGTCGGAATAGTCAGAGGGAACCAGAGGACAGCCAGAGAATGTTATGTTAGTGATTTGAAAGCAAGACCAGAGGCGTTCCAGTTAGATCGGCTTGACCCAAGAGATAATGGAGATTAACCCGCGGCTGCTCCTATGGAAGACCTTGAATCCATTCCCCTCCTTTAAAGAGATAGATCCTCCTTTCCCTTCCCTCTTTCTATCCTATAAGAAGAGCTCTAGTCAGGAATAGCGTTTATCTACGAATTGCGATGAGGCCCATAATCGAGTTAGTCAGTCTCCCCCCACCATCTACCCTCCTCAGAGGCTTTCTTTGAGCGTTAAGCTTTCTTCCCTTTGAAAGTGTAATATACTTGTGTGCTACTCTTCCTTCGCTGCTGGATTAAGGCTAAGGGATGCTAGAACAGGCCTTGTCGATACCTTTACTTTACTGTTAATTAAAAAAGAAAGAATTTTAAGGGGATTATTAAAGGTCTAGCCATCTTATTTTATTCTAAAATAGAAAACTATACCTAATTAGTAAGGGCAGGCCTTGCTGTGGAATGGGAGATAGAGGGCCCTTTCTTGTCAACTGCACGGTGACAGAATAAGCCGAGAAAAGGGGGGTTAACGACCACATTATAGCCGTATCCCTAAATGCTTCTCGTACCCTTGGAGGAGCTTCTTCTGCAAGGGCACGAGTGTGAAACTATGGCCTGCTCTCCGGAAAGTGAGGAAATCCCGCCTCTACAGTCAAGTGTCTTTTCAGTAGTAAGGGGCCCCGATTTATTCAACAAGTCTGTTCATAAGCATTGAAGATCCTCGATTTCGGAGGATGACACTCGCCCTATTAGGTAGGTTGTTGGGAACCTCGGTATCATGCTATTCTTAAAAATTAGAATTGTAATGGACCCCTAAGTAGCGCGCCTACATTTCGCTTTCCCTTTACGCTCATAGAGCCCCTCCACCTCCTACAATTAGGACCGATTGCTTTGACTCGTGTCTCCCCACACCTTCTTATCCTTCCTAGTCGGGAGGCAAGGTAGCCCTAAGCCTATACAGGTAAGGAGCATGCAGCCGGGTGGCTTCTTCCCTTCCCCGGAATCACGAGTGCCTGCATTGACGTGTCTGCCTGCCTGCTGTCTTTGTTTCAAACAGAATAGACGTACTTCCTTATTTATTTGAAAATATTGATGGTCAGGATGGAATCTTTTCAATACAAAATAACGGGGATTATTGTGTTTAGAAAAGCTTGATTGCCTAGTCCTCGTGTAGTCCTCCGGATTGGATTGCTCCTCGTCAAATCAAATCAAATAAGTACGCCGGGATGGCTCATGGCCTCTGACTGGATAGCAGAGCAGTTATCTTTAATTCCATAGGTGAAACCGCGAAAACCCGAATCCATAAAAAAAATGAGAATCACAAAGACCTTTTTTTTGCTTTTTAAGGCAAGTCAGCCGTCTACCTCTGCGACGGCATCCGTCGTACCAATGAATGAATGACGTCAGTGACCACACTCAGTGTTGGGGACAGGTTGAATGGTGCCATGTACAATGGAAGTCAAGGATGGAATTCTTGCTTGAGTAACTGAACCTGTGGACGATTGTCAATGGGACAGAAAAGCGGAATTGGTTAGCTAGGCAATGAAAGAGAAAGAGGGTTGTTGCCGAGCTTTGGATGCCTGTCCTGAACTAGAACTAGAACAGCTAACTCGGACTCAGGGTAAACTTTCTTGAAGAAAGCCGTACTCTCATCAGCTTTCAAGTAGATAAAGAAGTTCAGGCTAGTGACATTAGCTATCGGCTATTGGCCTTTGTTTTCTCTCTGTCACCATTTATAGTAAGCAAGAATCGCTTTCTGCACTTCCCTTCGTTGAGGACCGAGCTCTCGTCATATTTGATACGGATAGCACATCAGAGCAGGTAATCATAATCGTCAGTCGGCAAGTCACTTCCTCTCCTGTTGATTTGTCACCTTGCTTCGTTTGACTTTCAACTATGCAAATAAATAGGTGGGAAGGAAGAAAGGAAAGAGGATCAATTGATAAGTACTAAAAAGGAGATCAGTGGGGTTAGGCATTAAACTGCCTTTCAAGGAAATGGGCTTCAAAGTAGTAGAAGGGCCGTACTCGACCTTTGGATCAATGTCCCATCCACCGCCCTTGTTCTCGGTTGCTCCCCAGGAGGGCACTCTGGAGCAAAGAAAATCTCCTTGCTTATAAACTCCAGGTAAAAAGAGACTCCACCCTTTCCGCTAAGTATCCCGCTCTTCCCTTGAGTAGACAACACAAACAAGGCCATCATGAGGGAATGTCCCATACATCCCAAGTCATAAGCGACAACATGCCCAATCTGTCATAGCCAACTCGTTTGCTTCTACCAAGCCCACAAGCTTGAGTCTTCAACCAAGACTCGTTGTTCACTTGCCGCATCACCAACTGGTCAAGTGCTCAGCCCGTCAAGGTCTCTGCCAGAAGCGAGAGTTTCAACCGAAAATGGCTTATCAAACTCAGGCAACTTCAGCACCGGATCAATCACCATCGCCCTCTTCAAACCGTCCAAATTTGACAGCATTAATTTCTAGTTCTAACCCCGATCTTTCTTCAGCTTATTTCTTTGTAGTTAAGTAATACCAAAGCCTTGCCTCTTTCCTCCTGCCGAATCATCAGAGACATGGAATCACATTACTGTAATGAATGAAAAGGTTGGGTTGTCGAGTGATAGGGGTGATGAGTGGAGCTCCTAGACAGCGAGCAAAGAGCAGAGCGACAATGGTAGGTGCCTCAATTAAGCTTGTTCCTTTCTAAGGCAGTAAGTGAAGGAAGCAAGAGCAGCTCCGGAAGATCGGTGCGAGGTAGAGCGGAGGAGAGTGAAGCAACGAAAGAAGGCAGGCAGCGCGAGGTAGCACAGCGTAAGGGATAGAGGGAGGTTTGAGTAGTCACCATGAAACTGGCGGGCATCGCACCGGCGGGCATAGTCGATGCAATCCTTGATCATGGAGGGCCAGCAAGAAAAAGGTAAGACCAAACTTTGATTTCCTCTAAAGGAAGATCAATATTGTTGTTACCTTTTTATAACCCAGTTCAAGTTGTACAAGTGAGCCAAGGATTCTTCCAAGAGAGTACGCGAGCGGAACGAGCCACGTAGATGGAAGTGGGCGAGACGACGCAATATCGATCTTTTGTTATGTTAAGAATGTTTCCAAGTCCCTTTTTGTGAAGACCCTTGTCGACTCTTTACAGATCTTTGTTTTGATTATCCACCGGCACTCGCAAAGAGGCAAAAGAAGGAACCGCTGTACTCGTCACAGCCGAAAGCTTGCTTGAAAGATGGAACCTGCGAAAAAGAGTTTAAAAACGAAACTAGCTACCGTTATAATCAAATAAATCAAGACTCCCGGTTTAGTCTTTCTGATCTCCTTCCCCGAAAGCTACATTGGCCTGTTCCTCGAGTGTGGGTATTCAGTATTCGAATCTGTCTCCTGGCTCTAGTTTAAGGTCCGACGCAAGCCCCTGGAGTACTTCTCGCTTTAAAGGAGAAGAGATAGATCGCTTAGAGCTTTACTTACTTTCTTCACTTACGACTTTCAATATTCCTCCCTCCTCAAAATCGGGCCTCTTAGTCCAAAACCCCTCTCACATACATCAGACACAGACGTCTGGATTCAAAAATGTAAGACTAGCTTGACTATCTCAGCATGGCAGCCTTATTGTCACAATTTTCTAGGCCAGAAAGAATTGCTCCATATCGCCACTTCTACAATTGAATTTCCTAAGCCACTCTCTTTCTCTTAGAAGTAAATGCAATCAACTCAAATTCCATTAAGGTCTGCAAGCCTGTCTCCTCGTTCAGAAATCACTCTTAACCCTAATGGTTAGGACCCAGCGACTTGGTTCAAAACCTTGAAAGCTAGAATCTGGTGCCCTCCCTTAGTCCATTTCTTTTGTCCTAGAATCAGGGGTAAGCCATGGCATGATTCGGAATCTAAAGGTGTTTACGAAGAAAGTAGGCTTTCGACGAATTGGGTTGGAATAGAAGATCTGAATTAGATCCCTTCTCGATAGCTTTAGTCAGAGCTCATCCCTCGAAAAAAGGGAGTAGTGAGAAAAGGGTGACTATCATACGGAAATGAAAGACGTTCAGTAAGATCAGGGAATTCCACTATTGAAGTTATCCGTCTTAGGCTTCAAGCTATCAGTCAAGGGAGTCAGTCTAAGCCCTAAGCCGACGATCCGCTTTTTGCCAGTCAACTCTCTTTAGAGAAGTCTCAAGCACTTAACCACTTATTTTGGAAAAGAGAAAATCGGTGGCTTATTGGTATACAGAATAAAAAGAAAGCGTCGAAAGTGCAGTTCGAGTTCTCCGTTAGGGTGACTCGATAGCTAGATTAATAGCCTTTGGTAAATTCTTTTATTCAGAAAGTAGGCATTCAGCCTCTAAGTCAGCTTGCCTTTTGCCTTGTGGCTTGGATCGAAGGAGAAGGAAGAAAGAAGGGAGATAATTTCATGGATAGAGGGCCAGAAGCTTCATCAAGAAAGTTCAAGTTAAAGTAGGATTCTTTTTCATTCTTGCTATCGACGGAAGAAGAAGGCAATCTGAGCTCGCTCTTCAAGGAGATAGGTTCGGTTCATACATTCGATCCTTCCCTGCTATCTTGATTATATATATCAGAGGGGGTAGGTGAGAAAGCTAGATCCCAGGGTTGTAAAGAGAGAGCACACTTCCGCTATCTCGTCAGAAAGAAAGACGCACATAAGAAGAAGAAGCATACTATCTGAGAGAATTGGCATAATATAGATAGGTAAATGGGAGACTTGATGAATATCAAAAGAAAGAAAGTAGAGCGTAAGGTGCGAGTTTATGAGCGTTTAGAAAGTCTTCCCATATTACTTTTTTTGTAAATCTCTCTTCCATTGCTTGTTAGCATTGGCTATCGGTCAATTCCGGTTCCTTTCCTTATAAAAAGAAAGGATCATCGAGGAAAGTCAGACTGTGGATAACAAGCCACCGGATGACCAAGGTCAGCTTCGAGGGAAAGACTGGCCGCTGAAGCCCCTCGCCGGGTTACCTTACCTGGAAGTGACGGGATAGAGTCCCCCATTTGACGAAGTTAATCGACGTATAGGCAATTTTCGAGCTTCTATGGCACGGAAAACCCTTCTCATTCGAGAATTCGTATTCCCCCTCAACTCGCCTTTCTCTTTACATACATTCATTTCATCCTATAGGCGCAGGGAGCCAAAGGCGCCTGGTGTGGTAGTTCGATGAGCTTGAACCATTCCATTCCCATTGCCAACTCATATGCTGTCTACTCTTAGTGTAGTGCGCTAAGCTTTTTCTCGCAGAGCTGTGACCGGTGACCAACAAAGCATTATTGATAGAAGACAACAATCGTCAGGTGGAGTAGCCCTATAGTTAGTAGACTTCCCCTGTTACTCTCAACTAAGACAGGGCAGGGGAAGATCTCTGAAGCTACTACCGAACTTTTTTGTTGATATGGCCCAATATATTACACATACAGCTAACTCCTATTTACAACTTTGACAGCAAGAGTGATCCGCTGCATCCAACAACTCTCTCTGATTCTGTTCGATTGAACGATTGTACTAACGACAAACTAGGCGTAATGAAACCCATGCGTACCTCCCTCGATTTCGGTTTATAAAGAATTCTTTGTTGTTCTTGCTGCGACTCTCACGGATGTTACTTCTGTTATAGATCAGTTAGTTTGCGAATGCCTTTGATTCCTCCTTTGCTTTGAGCAAATCCCCTTCTTGCAATTCTTCTTTTTTCTATCTTGGTTTGAATTGCCTGTGTTTTCCGGTCTTTCACATTGATCCTCTGCTAAGCAAGAAAAAACCTACTAATCCTGCTGTTTCCCTTGCCTCTTGCTTAATGCTAATTGGTTCTCGTCCCGTCTGAAATAGAAATACGTCTGATCGCTCTTTACTACGTGACACTCACTCTTTGTACTCATTCCTCCCATTCCCTCCCCAAATCCCTTCTTTCAATGGATCTTTTCCTGTGCTTAGGTTAGCTCTCTACTTCCATCTCTGCTTGCCCTCTTTCTATTTCCTCTTACTATAGATAGGCTAAGGCGCCTTCTTATTACTTCTTATTCAATTCTTTCTATTTTCTTTTTTATAGCACAACCTTCCGAGCTGAGCGTTTTCTTTTGGGTGGAAGAAGGAGCAGAAAGGAGGCAGAGCTCCATTCTCCTTGAACACTTCCGCTGGTCAAGTCGAATTTCTATTCGCTTAGATCTATAAAGCGCCTTTCTTTCCGAAGAGATTCTTGCCAACACCATTGATCAAGAAAGGTATGGCAGTCAAAGGGAATTGCTTGGTTCCCGAAGGGAGGTTGAATAAGCTTTTACAGAAGAAGCTGCTCTTGCCGTTGAAGGAAAAAGCGATGCCATTGAATGGCTTGGAGGAATCACTTTAGTTGGAGGAGGGGCGGCTACTTTTGATTGAGAGATGGCCAGTCCAGGAGTTGCAGAGCTAAGCGTAGCAGTCGTAGACAGAACCAAAGATTGATTATAAGAATAATCTAATTATAATAGAGTCGTAGATGAATTACGAATCTTCCTATGTATGGGATTGCAAAGACAAATAAGAAGAAACTCTTATTCCCCTTGCCGACTCGGAAGGAATGCTTGAATCACTTTCTGTCATTAGGCCGAGAATAGCTCAAGTTGAATCAGCTACTCATGTTGTCGGAATGAGAGCAGCTATTGAATCCGCATCTGGTGGGGGAAGGGGGCGATCCCACTCCACTCCCGAGGCGAAAAGGGAATGATTTTTTGAAGTGAATGCCCGGCTCCAGGGAAATGAGTTAGCTCAGGGCGAAAGGCTTTCAAAAATGAATACCCTAGGCTTGCTTCGCATAGGCTAGACAAGCTAGGCTCAACTCAAGGCTAAATTGAATAAGGCTATTGCTGCTCTGCTACCTGACTTCTCTCGGGGAAGTATAAAAAGCTTTTCTTGCTCTTGTCGACTCTGAACGAATGCTTGAATGTGAATCATAATAAGAATGACTTTTCTTAAGTCCCGATCTCGAGCTCAGTAGTTCGAGAGCTCTTTGCCCTCGGTGCGCTGGGAGTAGTCAGCAAATCCTTCTCGCTTTTTCTCTCGGCGATTCCCCTTGGCTTTCCTCTTCTGCGGAGTAGGCATCTGAACCTGACCTTACCGTCACAAGCTCCTGGATTTCCTCGATCTAGAACTCACATAAATCAAACCACCGAAATTGCCTTGCAAAGCTTTATCTTGACTCAGGTATCGAAACGAGAACTTCCTTGCTATATATTATCTATTTGTATTAGATGGGTTCTCTTTTGGGGAGTTTCGAAAGGATGTCCCGGTCAGGTCTTGAGGTCATATGCCGGTGCCCCACTTTAGTGATCAAGCCCATAAAGATCTAAATCTAAGTGAAAGTCCCTAACTTGCTCCAGCTCCATTGGCTTAGATTATGGAAATCATGAAGTCAACCATTCTTCTTTGTTTATGGAAGGCTCGAGAAGACCCCCATCCACTTTGTCCGGGACGGATGTGAACATTTTTTCTTCCCAACCTCCACCGGAGCGTCTTACTGATGGTGGCTAACTTGGTAGAAATGATTAGGCAATTCAATTATTGAATTACGTTTAGATTATTTATTTATATATCTGTAGATAATGGACTGATGAATAGGCATGGGAAACAGCAAAGGCGGAGGGACAGAGCACCCTTAACCTTCAGTCCGTCTAACCAATCAAGAAGCATCCTTATTTAAGTTGTAGAACAGCAAGTTTTGGGCTTTATTCCAAGCCCTCTAATGCAACCGCTGTGCCCCTGCGCTTAAACCTGCCTCGCCTCATGTCATTGCTTATTACCATGCTTCTTCCTCAAGAAATCCAACATATGCGTTAAGGCAAGAAAAGGGGATGAGAAGGCTACTCGGCACGCTGATCACTCTTATCAACTCGACTCTCTGTCCCTGGCTTATGCTCACAGGTCTTTCATCACTGCCTTGCCCTTATGTGAATTAAAAAACGGATGCCCGGCTATATGGAACTACTAAAAGCTAAGAAGGCGTTTCCAAGGACTCCTTGCCCAAGACCGACCTATGCGGGACGTACATATGACCCAAAAGAAAAGAGCTTTCCCCTTACACTTGAACTGGAACACGACCATAGCCCGTACTGGATAGGCCCAAGAGGAGGTAGAAATGAGTCTCTCCGAAACTCTGGTATCGGCAGAAGTACACCCATGAAGGTTAGCGCTTTTTTTGCAAATTACGATGCTTTAGTTGAAGTTCCCGTATACAGTCGAATTGATTCGCTACAGTATCATAGGCCTAGAATAGAATCCGGTCTAGTTGAAAGCGAACAAGTTTTGACGCCTAGCAAGTCCCGCCCTAACGCTAGCCAGCGCAAATGTCCACGTCCCGTAAGCCCGATAGAAAGAAAGCAAAATCCTGCTTTCCCGTTAATTAAGTGTGAATAGTTCCAATAACCAGTGCCAAAGAGCATCCCCAAAAGCGAGTCTCCTTTGCGAGTGCCCCAGCGCAGCGCCAAGCCCCGAAGCCCATAAGTTTCGTTTTGGGCAGGATTCAGCGAGAGAAAAAGTGACATTCGAAAGCCAGTTTTTCGAGAGTAGCAAAGTATAGAGTAGAGACAGAAAGTGCTACTGTTGCCGAAAGAAAGTTCGAAAGCGCATAACGTGCGTACCCTTTTCAGTTCAAGTGAAAGTAACGGGAAAGGAAAGTCAAGCCTAGTAGAAGACCGCTCTCAAGCAAGCCAGGATCAGACCACGGCCACAGGCTCAAGCGAAGCGATAGAACTCAAACTGTCCTAAGGTCAAAGAAGTATGAAAGCGAGGTCAGGCGAGCGAAGCTATGTAGAGAAGGTTACGTTATTACCTTTTTTTGTAGAAAGCTCGACCAGCGAGAAAAAGTGTTTGGCCGAAGCCAAAAAGAGGTTGACCTACTTCATTCGCCAAGCGAATGATCTTCGCTTCGCGGGAACAACAAAAACCACCATCTCACTCTTTCCTTTCTTCGGTGCTACCTTTTTCTTTTTAAGGGATGGGGTTGGGGTGTATAATAACCTTTTTTTTTAGGATGCCCGGGAACAACTCCTAGGTCAATTAAGGAGAAAATGTTGGAACCTCATGGGGAAGGATAAGGTAATGGAATTGGTAGATAAATTCATAGACCTAGGTGGGATAGGAGAATTGATAAAGGGAATAGAGATGATGATAGAGATCATACTGAGAAACAGAAGAATTCCATACGGGTACAACTATTATTTGAACGAAGTGAAAAAAATGCGATCTTTGTTGTCTAATAGAACAAACGCTAATACCTTAATTGAGTCGGTCAAGATCAAATCTGTTTAAAAAAGTGCTTCTTCGATTGCTCAAGACATCTCTTTTCAACCGAGAAACAAAACAAGATCATTTCGTTCCATTTTTCGTAAAATAGTGTTGGATATTCTATTAGTAATGAAAAAAGGGGATCCGTATATGTTGTTCAGGTCGATCAAAAGGTGCAGAAATAGCTAGAACTGAATTCGGAAAGTATGGAAAAACATCTCGTAATGTATTTAACCAGAAAATAGATTATGCTCCTGCGGAAGTATCTACTCGTTACGGAATCTTAGGTGTCAAAGTGTGGATTTCATATAGTAAAAAAAAGGGGCGTGCTATATCCGAAACGTACGAAATATAGTAAATATCGTAAGGGAAATAGTGGTAGGGCTTGCAAACCGGACGGTACACAACTTGGTTTTGGAAGATATGGCACTAAAAGTTGTAGAGCTGGTCGTCTTTCATATCGAGCCATTGAAGCAGCGCGTCGGGCTATAATCGGACAATTCCATCGTGCTATGAGCGGACAATTCCGAAGAAATGGTAAGATATGGGTAAGAGTTCTCGCGGATCTCCCTATTACCGGGAAACCTACAGAAGTAAGAATGGGAAGAGGAAAAGGAAATCCTACGGGTTGGATTGCTCGTGTGTCCACGGGACAAATCCCATTTGAAATGGATGGTGTGAGTTTGTCAAATGCTCGACAAGCCGCTACATTAGCGGCGCATAAACCATGTTCGTCAACCAAGTTTGTTCAGTGGTCATAACGTAATTGGTTAGTGGAGAAAACCCGGGCCGGGATTCAAAAGAAAGAATTAGGCGAAGTGTTTGTTCCTGAACGACGGAAGTGGAAAGACAAACAGGGAGAGGGTAAGCTATTATTAATTTTTTAATAAATAGTATGATAAAGAAAAAAGAAACTTCTGAGACAGGAGAGTAAGAATACACTTCTTGCTGGCTGATTAAGCTCTTTCTATTTAGAGACAGACTGGAGGAAGGATCTTACTTTAAAGAATGTAAAAACTGGCGCTTCTTCCTCCTCTAGGATTCCACTTGCTGGGAGAACTTTTATGGGCAACCCTCTTTCAAGATTTTTTTTAAAATAAAGACATATATATAATAAGGTTTTTTGCGTCATGCTCTTTATGGTTTAAAGCAAGCCCCAAGGGCCATGGTTTGCAAAATGGAGCTCTACGGTCCGTCATCTTGGCTTCTTATCTAGTCCACATGATACCGCTCTCTTCATGCGGAAAAGAGACAAACAAGGGGCAGACATTCCATCTTTATATATGTAGATGACATGATCATTACAGGTGATGACACGAAGGCTATCTTGGATCTCAAACAATTCTTGAGTCACCAGTTTGAGATGAAGGACCTTGCCTCTCTCAAAATGACTTCCTCGGTCTCTTCTGATTCAGATGACTATTTATTTTCTAGCACAGGAGAAATATGCCTCTGATCTCTTATCTCGAGCGGGTCTTTCTTCTAATCACACAGCTCCCACTCCTCTTGAGGGTTCGATTCACTCCCACATATGGTCTTCCTATATCTAGTGCTACACTTTATCGTCAGTTAGTTGGGAGTCTTGTCTATCTCACTGTCAACAGACCTGACATAGCTCATGCCGTTCATATAGTCAGTCAGTTCATGGCAGCCCCTCGTACTACTCACTTTGCAGCTCTACAATTCTCTGTAATCTAGGGCCATAGATTTGTTCGATCAAGTTAGGTTGGCCCTGGTTCACTGGCACAGCAGGCCGTGGGACTTGGCATACTGCTGGGTTTTGAGGAAGAGCCTACTGCTGAGTGGTAATCCCTTCTCTCTGTCCTTTTCGAAAGAAGGCTTTTTCTTCTTTGTTCCATACATAGTCAAAAAGAAGTGCATAAATGAAGCTCTTTCAATAAATAGAGAAAGAATAACCGAACCACTAAAAGTCATTCGATTCCTTTCTAAGTCAGATCTCTGGCCTGCGGGCACTCTTTTGATCTCGCCAACTGTTAGTCTCATTGTGCTTAGGAAAAGAAGGCTCAAGGCTGACTATGTGACGGGCCACTCACTTGTTTGGCCATCGGTGCCACTGTTGCTGACAAGGATTGACTGGTTTACATCTAAGATAACTCTATCAGCCTCTCTCGATCCATTCACTCAGGATTTCTTTTTCCTGGTCAATTCGACGCGTCGTAGATAGAATGGAGCCAGAACCATCAAAGTAGGATTCTAGGTTTGGAACACTTTGCTTGCTTCCTAGTCAAATATGCCCTATCCGTCTTACTTTAATATAAATAAATGGTCAAACACTAAAATAAAGAAAAAAGAAACTTCCTGCAGATTGCTCGAACCACGTAACCTAATCAATGCGCCTATTCCCCTAAATCAAGACAAAAGGGATTCCACGGCTCAAGGGACTTTTTAGCCCAAAAGGGAACCTGGATCGGGAACAGCTTCTTACCAGTAGGGGCTAATCACAGTAAGAGAGTCCAATCTCTGAAATAGAGCTTAGTCTCTCCATAGTAGTATACTAGTAGAAGGCGTAGGTTATGACTTGATCCAATAGAGTCAGAACACCTTTATATCTAAAAGAGATTGTGCTAGATAAAACAATCTAGATTCCACACTATGCTGTGGGCTGGGGAGAGAGCTGCTCTGCGAAGCTGGGCATTCAGTGTTCTTATGGAGGAACCATAGACGAAAGAGAATAGAAAGACCTTCAAAAAAGAGCGAGGGAGTGATGGGCAACCTTAGTCTATATGTTGCTCGTGAGCCGCCAAGTACCGGTCTCGCAACAGTACTGGCGCAAAAGGATCGGTCCTTCACTTGCTGATCGTTCGCGAGTCGAACTCGCTCTCTTGCCACGCCTTTCACTCACTCGTTTGAGTCGGACTCAATCACTCTTTTTGTTTGGAGGATCATTCGTTCTTTACTCTCTTGCTATTACCCGCAGGGAGCGCAGCAACCAAGGTGCATATTATCATATAGAAACAAGCGAAGCGTAGCGATTCGTACTACCGGAAAGGTTTCGCTAACCGGCAGGCAATAGAGTCCGCAGCGCCGATAGGCGCAAGCAAGCGTAGCGAATCACATAGAGAAGCCCCTACCTGCCAGCGCGCGGATAGATAGGGCGGGCGAAGCGCGAAGGGGATGGATGTCTGAGCGGTTGAAAGAGTCGGTCTTGAAAACCGAAGTATTGATAGGAATACCGGGGGTTCGAATCCCTCTCCATCCGCGAGGTCATAAGTTCTCTCTTGCGTTATCTATAGATAAGAACGAATCGGATCGACTCGACTGATATGATAGATGGAATGGGTAGCTTGTGTTATGATTTAGTTAGGACTTTGTCTCCCTTTCGTTATCTTCCGCTCCCCTTGTATAGGTTGGGGAAGGGCCGGGTGGATTACCTTTGGGAGCTAAGTCGAAGATCTCGGTGGTCTTGTGAGTGGTTGATAAACTGCGATTGCGGTTTTCTTTAGGAAGTCCCATAGCTGTGAGGCTTAACAGACAAAGAAAACGGTGGATACTTCCACTAGTTGGGTAGAAGGTGACGACCCTAATGAATCGACTATGAAGGTGGCTGTTAGCTACATCAGCGCTCAAATTCCTTCATCGTTATTGCCCTGTCTTTTTTTATTCAATATTCCGGTCATCGGTATAAACTCTTGCAAGAGGGAAGAGGTCTCTTGCTTGCTCTGTCCAACCAGTCTCGTCTGCTAACGCTTATCGGTCTGGAGTCTGTCCATGACTGTAGTCTCTCGTCTGTCCACAAATTTCCTTTCTTTCAATGCCGGGTTCTATAGTCGAGCCGATCAAGAATTCTATGGAAGGTCAGGGGTGAATTGGGACCTCAGAGTGGCGAACCCGTCCTATGAGTGGGTTGAGAGGGCTATCGTCTTTAGGCCGGAGCTCAAGAATTGGCAATCGGCAGCAGTCAGAGACGGCCTAATGGAAGCCGGTGTTGATCCCTATAATGATAATGGCTTTACTTTGGATCATTCAGTGGGTACCAAGATTGGTGGTTCGACATTCGACAGTTCTGGTCGTAGACAGAGTGCTGCTGATCTCCTCAGCTATGCGAATCGAATATTCGAGTGGCTGTCTATGCAAGTGTTGAAAGAATGATTTTAGCCTCTTCTTCGCCTTATTCTGGATCGAAGCAATCGGCAATTGGCCTTCTTTTTCGCGACCAAAGAGGGCGATACCACCATGCAATGGTGCGTGAAAAGGGGGAGGTGATGCTCTGTGCTGGGGCTCTCGGAAGCCCACAACTTCCGCTTTTGAGTGGCATTGGACCCGAGGTCGTACCTCTCATCGTGGGGAATTCCTGTGGCTCATCACTTGCCTTATGTCGGAGCCAATGACTCTCTTCTTGCACCTGGGCGAGTGAGTCCTGTCGAGTGTAACGAAAAAGGGGTCAGTTATTAATTGTATGACCCCAATTATCATGTCTATATACTCCCGCTTCCTTCTTTCTTCTATAGGAGGAAAGAAATGACCAGCAGGAAAATGGATCACTTTCTCTTTGTACAAAAAGTCAAAGATTGCATCAACTTTGGTTATGTCATAAGTGAAAGTCCTGGTTGGGTCGTAGAAAGCCTTCCTTTCTGTGCCGGGTTTGGGAGGGTGGATAACGAGCTTTTCTGTAGGCTTCCCTAGGACCGGACACAGGATGGGCTTAGTGAATTTGAGTTCCGCCGCTGCGACTTCCACTGCCGCTGGGGCCTCGAAGTTTGTGCAAGCCTCTCAGAATTCAAAAAGTGTTCCGTATGGACGAGAAAGAAAATCACAAATGTCTGTAGGCGCTAAACCTCTTCCAAAGACTCTGAAGCTTTGAATATTCGACTCGAAATCTTGCTTCTAGCTTTGGGCGCCTCTGACATAAACAGAAATAGCTTATATATAAAAGGCTAACCTTTTCTCTCAAAAAACCGTCTTGGTATTGGATCCGCTTTTTTTCTATCGTGCCCTTCTCTTCTGGGCGGTACAAAGAAATCCGGAATGAGCACACCGATAACGCCTAACGCCGGACCATGAAAACTTTATAATCCTACTAGCCTCCCTATTCTATTGATTTCTTGTGCCACATTCGAGGACACTCGAAAGTTCGGGAGGTCGGGTTGGACCTCTATAAAATATGGACTCCGAGATCCATGGGCTTCGAGACTCTGTCGGATCTCGTTCATTCTTTCAGACCCATGGATCTCCTCCAATAACTCGGTAAGCCTTTCGGCTTGAATCTCACTAGGGGGACAGATCCCGAGTTCCCCAGTGATCCTCCGGATGTGATCCGCTATGATAACATAGTCGGAAACACGTTGACCATATTGGTCGAGAAGGTTGGGGTTTGAAGAACCAGCGGTCGGAGCCGGTTCATTTAGATCAGGCGGACCGCCTGGCGTTGAGCATGACCCTTCCCCCGGAGAAAGATTGTGATTAGCACCAGCAGCTTCTCCGGCGCAGTGGGTTACGTTATTCCCATGAATCAAAAGCAAAAGTAAAAGAATAACACGAGTTAATATTGTTCCAAGGGGTTCGATAGTAGGAAAATAAAGAGACTCTTTGGGAAAAAAGTAGACTCTCCATCTGAATAAAGTAAGAGACCCAGATACGAAGAAACATAGAAACAGAAAAAGACAGATACACTTTAGATCCTGAGGTAAGTCCATTATTCCTTACATCATAGGTGTTGTTGCGTCTTGAGATCCTAATGGCCATCTCTACCCAGTTTGTTACCAATCTTAAAAAAGCATGTGCTCTTTGTAAGAAATATGAAATGGGGATCACATTGGTGGGGATATGTATATCAGTGCCTCGACTTGAAGAAGAACTCTCAGGTTGCCCGCTGGATTAACTGACTTTGATGAGAATTCCCAAAGTCTCTCCCGAGTAACGTAAATAGTCAGCCCTGGTGGCTCTCCTAAGAGGGACAGAGAGCTCATTTACTTGAAAAAAAGAAGAAGCTTGCTCATTTGAAATAGAACAGCTTTCAAACGAACTGGTCCCTTGCTGGCTTTCATCAATACTCAGGCTTTCTCACTAGATTACACAAGCGCTTAGGAAGGGAACTACAACTGGCCTAGCTCGACATGTATCGGTAACAACCTCGAGGAGAGCAGAGCGAGACTTATATAGAAATTTGCAAGGGCAACAAGGTTCTGAGTTATCCCTTTAGCCGAAGGCCGAGGACAACGAACCGAGGTTGTTTCCTTTTACCAGAAGACCGAGCCCGAGGCGAGGTAAGAAACTGTTCGGTTAAGAATCGGTAGCGAAATTCCTTGTCGGGTAAGTGAGGTTCACTTTTCTTTGTATGCTACTAGCTCTGCTTCTTTGATGGATTGGACCAACCACTCCACCACACTTTGATTTCGACTAGACCGCGAAAGAGTGCTTGCTGGACGACTTCCATCACTGGGACCGCTTTCCGCTCTGAATGAGCTCTCTTTGCTGACGAAACTACTGCTTGTTCACTCCGTTGCTTGTTCAGTCCGTTGCTTGTTCAGTCGTTGCTTGGTCGCTCAATGGCTTGGTCCGGAAAGCAGCCTTGACAAAACCTTAGTTTCACATCAACTTGCATGTATATAGATGTAAATGTTTCTATCCTTGTAATTCTTCCATTGACTTACATTTCTACTTGAATCAGAAACAGTACTCTTTGAATGGCCAACCAAGGCTTAGGTGAAACCGTCGATCAGGCCATTCACTGTATTGCAGAGAATGCTCTTACTGTTCTAAAGAGGCGAGGTGAACAACTTGAACTCATTAATCCGTTCCGCTCGACCTTCGCTACACTGGTTGAACTCCGAGATTTCACTCTTTACCCCCTTTTGCTGCCTGCCTCCGTTCGCTTCGCTCACTCGACTTGGTCTAGGAACACTCACTCGTTCGTGCTTGCCTACTGGGCAATCACTCACTTGTTCAACTCCGAGGTTTATGAGTTGTTACCCTTTAGCAGACTGCCTTGGTTATCCGTTCAGCTCGGAAGGCCTTACGCTTCACTGGTTCAACTGCCCTGCCGAGGCCATTTTGAGTCCCTTTTGCAGACGGACGAGATCTCCGTTCCGCTCGAAAGGTCCTTCGCTTCACTCACTTGATCCGGACGAGGGCAAAGACAGTTTGTTCACCCTTTTGGGGACTTGACTTGACTTGGCGAGGTGAACTCACTCGTTCGTGCTTGCCTACTGGGCAATCACTCACTTGCCTAGCAGCCCGAGGTCCGGACTAGCAGCCAAGACTCTTTGTCCCCTTTTTGCAGCTTGACTTGACCACTCGTTCAACTGTCATTCTCCGTTCAGCTCGTAAGGCCTTACGCTTCACTCGAGCAGCAGGGCAACAAAGAAGACCGAGGTTTTGTTTACCCCTTTTGCACTTGACTTGACGCCGTTCCACTCGTTCAACTGTCCTTCTCCGTTCAGCTCGGGACCCTCGCTTCACTCGTTAACCGTTCCGCTCGTCAGGAGATTAGCTCCTTCCTTCGCTTCACTGGTAGCAGCTAAGACAGTTTGTTTACCTTTTAGGGTAATATATTCAATACGGACTTTCATTGGTCCCATTGAAATAGCAAAACTAGACTTCACTGCTCAATTGCATCATATAATGATCATCGAAAGTCAAAGCCTAGTGGGAAATCGCTCACTTGTTCAACAGGGTAAGAGAGTTGGTTAGCAACAAAGACTGATTAGTCCCTACTTTTGCCCTTGACTAGCAACACTTGATTAGCAACACGAGGTTAGCAACAATTTTGAGTCCCTTTTGCACTTGGCTTAACGAGGTAATCCGTTCGGGACCACTCGTTGAACTGCAGGAAGACTTGGTTTAATCGTTCGCTCTCTTGGCTTAACTCTTCTTTTCTTGAATTATTTATCTTACCAGTGGAATTTATGTTGAAAACTAGTGTTTTAGCCAAGGTTAAGCCCCTTGTTAGCTCAAGTCAGCCAACCAACCCACTAGCACAAGACTGAGGCTAGAAGAGCAGAGTGAGCACAGAGAATGTAGTAAAGAGAACTTCTCTGACTCAAGAGAGAATCTTTCTACAACTGATGAGGATGCCCCTCAATGTCAGATAGAGGAATTGCTTCTAGTAAGGTCTTATAATATAAGATAATAATAAGACCTCCACGATCTACTAAAAGGTCGTCGATGGACGATTTAGCTATTTGACTTCCCTGCTCTGGTTCAAAACTAGCTAGGCATCTTCCTCAGGACCGAGTCACTTTCACTCACCGTCTCGTTACCACGCTAGCTTGAATAGCCAGGCATTTACCTTGGAATGGCGGACTGAACACCAAACCTTCATTACATTACAAAGGGGCTCCCCTGTTTGCTTTCGCTTAGCCTTATCTTATAAGCCTTGCTAGGATAATTCATAAAACCTTGCTTATCCTTCTGATGAGCAACTAACTAAGTCCTCTTACGAGCAGGTAACCTACTTTCTAAACCATGCCCTACTAAACTTTCTTCTGAGCCAGCTTTTCACTCTTGGTTTTCGTATCATCTCATTAGACTTATTTCAAACAAACTCGTTACACTCGCACCTGATTACACGGGAACGAAGAAAAGGGAGCACGACTCAAAAAACCTCGGAGTGAAACCTCGCTTCTGTGTTGCCTTGCTGCTAACAACCTTTAACTGCGCTTGCGTATTTAGCAGCCTAAGTAATAACTCATTGCGCTGCTTTCCAATTCTCGTCGTATGAGCAGCCAAGCAAGAGAGCAACAGGAAGAACTAAAAACAGAACAGCCAACAAGCAAGAAACAAGTAGCTCTTAAGCCGGACCTGAACCGGAACCGGAGGCGGAGCTCTTAAGCCGGAGTTGTTATTCTCTTTCTTTATAGATCGGTCGTGCTACCCGAGCAAGAAAACGGATGTGCTACCGCACCATGAAAACCAATATCGCGCTAGGCGCTCAGTCGTTGCTTGGTCGCTGCACTCTATCGTTCTTCCTACTGGGAAATCACTCACTTGCCTTTCTATTGACTTAGTGGCATTGATTACTTGCTCCCTTCCCCTACTCTACGGACACCCCTTTGGAGTACGGGAGTGTCCTCGGATGGGAAGGAATCCCGGCCTAAGAAAAACCTCAAGCCCGTATAGTGGTTTCTTTCAGTAAGTTGTATAGGTCAGCAGGAACTCATAAGGCTCCCCGGGCTCACCGGACAGGGGAGATGTTTTACTACTTCCGGACACAAAACCGTCGCTTCAGCTCCCGTCAGAGACGACTCTTCTCCCTTTAGGTAGTTGAAAACCTAGTTCATTCAACGAGATCGTTCCACTCGTGGTTTGTCCAGGAGGAACCACTCGCTCCACTCAATTGCTCTCAGTTGGTTTATGCCAACCCAAAAGGACTCGAACAAGGTAATAATACTCAGAGCAGCTTTGATAGTCTTTCTCTTTAGTCCCAACTTCCCGTTCCACTGGTTCATTAGCAACCCGAACTCCGACCCCAACGATGCGATATTCGGAAACTCAAAAGAGCAACAACCACTTTTTCGACAACTCGAAGACCTATTTTCAACAAAAACGAGAACTAAAAACACCTCTTTTCTAACTCCCTTGGTAAAAAAGGGTCAGAAACTGCATTAGATTTTGGGCTCCACTACTTTTCCCTCATAGTACCGAAGGGTTGATAAAGTGTATCCTAATCTAGCAAGTATATAGATGATCGAAAGTAAAAATGGTATGCCGAGTTAGACTTTGGTAGCAAGCCAGACATTTTGACGTCCTGGGGGGAGGCAGTCATGTGTTCCTTACCCTTACGAGCAGCCAAAGCCTGGGGGAGTGTCGTGCGGCACAATAACGGACCCTAAGGGCTGTTGTCTATGGTGTCCGAAAAGCAGAAAAGCCCGCGAACGCCGGGGAGTGTTTCACCGAAGTAGTATAAATCCCCGTAGTAGGTCTACCATACGTTACTTGGGATGGCTAATAGGGTTTCCAAAAGGCAACAACTCCTGCGGCATGCTTAGGACAGGTTTGAGCACAGCCAGTTTGGGCTCTCTCACTGTCCTGCGACCGACGTTGGCTCCATACTGTGTCAAAAAGCAGGGCTGCTTATCGTTCGTGGTCTATGGGACCACTCTCTTGTTCAACTCCGAGGTCCGGACAAGAGATGTTTTCCCAACTTTTGTCCTTTTGCAGACGCTCCGCTAGGGTCGTTCAAAGGCAACAGATCGTTCAACTCGTGGTCCGTCCAGTAGGGGACCACTCGCTTCACTTGTTTCCGTTCCGTCAGAGACTCCCAAGTAGTCGAGTTGCTTGTTCCAGTTTTCCGTCTCGCACGTGCGTATATGCCGTTCGTGATGGCCAACTAGGCCATCACTCACTCTTGGAGCCCTGAAGGCTCCAAACCGTGTAGCTAATCGGTACACAGGTAACAATACAATTAAGAACCAATGACTCAAAAAGGAAATAAGAGACACATGGACGGGCCCTCCGTTGACACATCCCCGTACCCCAGTCCTATTACTTTTGACTGACTGGGCCTACCTTGAATATGTGCAGTTTTATGCAAAGATAGGCTACAGCTTATCCCCCAACCTAAGAAAACTACAGCATTGATAGAGATCTTATTAGTAGCTTAGTCAAAAACCATCCGTAGACACAGACTCCGCGAGTACAAGACAGACAACGATAGACGCCAGGTATAGTGCTAGTGCAGCTTTTCTCTCTCCGGATTTCAATGATAATGGATCAAAATCTTTCACCGGATAGAATTCTTTCACCACTCGGTTAATAGGTTCACCACAGTCACAGGGGCTGTAAACTTGTGGGTGTCCACAGCACACCTTATGTATAAATGTATCTTTCCAGAAGGAAACAATTTCTTTAAGGTTATCCGCCCAAAGAACTTCAGGGCTTCGGACTAATGGATCGGGCGCATAAGACCACCATACAGAAAACCCTAATGTTAAGCAAACGCATATTACAAATCTAGTATCTCTCCAATAGGAGTATCTAATCGCATCCTCCAATCGCAAATCTTTGATGCGCGACTCTTTTTCTAGTTTTTCTAGACTGAGAATACCGGCAAGACCGACTTTGAGAGGCTGCTCACGCAACCATAGTGCTCTCAGCCCTCCTTCTGCTATGGGGGGTAGTAGCTCCCTAGCAGTGTGTGGTTTCCAAGGCTTATCAAAGGTATGCAAAATTCCCCAACCTCGAATGAAACCCTTCCGATATAATAATCTACCCCCTAATTGTAATTGAGTTCGTACCCACCACAATTGATCCCGGTATTCCTCCTTATGAATGACCCTCATCATTTTCCAGCGATCATACCCATACCAGTAAGTCATCCGATAGGAGGAAGGGAGAGGTACTATTCTAACCCTAACGTTTTTCTCTTTATCTCTAAAGTGAGGCTTAGCCGATGTCAATATATTAAATAGATTCATCATGATATAATTATGTCTCCCTCGTTGTTGATACGAATTGATGACCCACCTAAGAATGGAATAGAAGCTCCTCCTCTAACTGTGCGTTCTATGACAGGAGGATGTAAATTGAATTGCTTGAAAATCTTATGAAAAGCAGATATTGTAGAATCTGAGATATCATTATTCATAATTGGAACAACGAAGAAATGCTGATATCGCAGATATTTCAGTTGAGGGTACCTTGCTTCAAATTCCCGATCGAGATCATCGAGAAAGATATTCAAGAAAATGTCAGATATTCCATCGAGAGGAGGAACTCCAGTCTTTAACGAGAGGTCCATTCCATTTTCATCAATAATCGATAAGTTGACAAAATCAGCGATTAACTTGACTAAAAACTTATCATTATTACAAATAAATGTCATCTTCTCTAAAAGGCGGGACCTGGGGATCAACAGTTTGGACTGAAAGCTATTTATTACAATGAAAGATGTATAATTACGACACTCTTGAATGGCTTCGAAGTAGTATGTCTCATAATCATCTTCAATATTGGCATATAAGCTATAGCACGAAGGTAGAAAATAGGAAGGTTTATGAAACCTCAACTCTCGAATGAGAAGATTTTCAAGTGCTCCAATAACCACATTGTCATAGGGTGAGGATGTGATGATATCAAAAGGACGTGAGAGTGTATTCTGTGGACGATCTTGATATTTCTCAATTAAAAGAAGTGGACGAAAGCGGTAATTACCAGATAGAACTGCCTCTTTCATATCGTCCATATCATCATTCAACAATTCTTTTGTCATACACATCGCATTAAGGAAAGCTCGAATTGCTTCAAATTCATAAGGAAGATCATGAATCGAAATTTTATGATTAGCTCGACTTGAAGAATCACTCTCAGAAGACGACCTATCATCATCAGAATATGATCTTCTCACTAAAAGACTAGAACTGCGAACTTCAAATAAAGAATTGATAGCAGGGTGTCTTACTGAGTTTATGTTTCGCATTTGTATGTCGGGTTTAAGGAACATAATTCTCATTATCATTATTATTATTATTTTCACCATGAATTCGCTGACGAGCTCTCATCTATTGAGTTCCACCCCTTCTAAGAAGATACAGACCATTTGAAGTCGCGTTCCTTTATGAACGAACTATCTAGTAGAGGAGACCGGCTATGGGATTTCCGGGTAGGATAGGTTGTGACTATCCTACCGTTGCCTTACCCTGAAACTCAACAAATGCTCCGGGGCACCCCGACTAGTAGATGCTCCCTGCTTGATTCCGAATCTATAGAATAGACTTCTCTTGACGGAATCAATTCTCAATAGAGGGACGTTTTTAGCTCGAGCTAACTATTATTTCCTCTAAAGGGAGAACTTTTATGTATGTACCTTTTTTAGAGCCCTCAACAAGGTAAGGATCAATAACAAGCACCCCATCCCTCTCATTGCGGATCTGTTCGATCAGCTAGGAAGAGCAAGAGAAAGAGGTGCGGTGACTGACCATGGAGATGGAGCTGGTTGCCTCGAATTGGCAGCGGAAAGAGACCTTACAGATTGGGGATATCCAAGAGAAATGGTGGTAGAGAAGGACCTAAATTAAATGACGCTAATAAGGCATCCCAGGTGGTTGGAACTAAGAAAGAGCCTTGTTCTGCAGGAGCCATCTCTTCTGGGTTGGAGAAGGCAGATCCTGAACTTCATTAAGAAGAATGGTTGGTCCACCACACCGCCGGGCTGGGTCAGTTTACCATCACAAAAGACTCAATCGAATTGGGAAACTTTCACTTCCAGATTAGCGTACTCGGAAAGGAAATGCTCTTTGCCAGAAGCTTATGTGGTTCCAACTCATGCGGCTAGGTCGAGATATGGTACGGCACCTGAATCCACTCCTGCAGTGTTGCAGTTGGTTGATCATGAAGTAGTCAGATGCTCTATTATACAACATTTGTCGGGCGTGAGGCAGATCTGGCAGATTCACCACAGACCTTGGTAGTCTTGTCTGACGAATCTGATTTACTCCTTTCCTCTTTTGCATCCGTTTTCTTGCTAGGCTCTGTTCCTCTTGCAAGTGCAGGAGCGGTGTCGGCCCAAGCGGTAAGTAGGTGGAGCTCTTAGTGCTTGGTCCCTTCCTTGGCCTCAGTAGGTGCTTCTTTGGCATGAGCTGTAGCGTAGGCACAAGAAGTCGGAGGATCCGGAGGCGTAGGAGCAAGGTGCAGGAAAGCCAGGTGCTAGCTAGGTCTGGTCTCCTGCCATTGGCTTAGCCTTAGCGCAGCCCTTGCAATTGGTCAGCTACACACGTCGCTTTCATTTCCTATACCACTTCCCGGTCAACGCGAATAGATTCTTTGCTTCTTTACCCCGTCTGTTAGACAGATGTGATCTCCTTGCCCCCGCCCTTGCTTAAGGATTCGCGGCCTTCTTAGCTCTCTTCTTCCATCAGCTCTTCTTTCATCTGGAAGAAATGGTCCTATCCAGTTGGCGAATCCCCTTGCTATTGTTCTTTCAAATATTTGAATATAATCATTCTAAATAGAAATATTAGATATCTCCTTCCTGTCCTGCCGCACATGCGGTACCAGCTCTTGTTCTTGATGTAGCTCTTTCGGAAGTTGCGGAAGATAGTATAGATGCTCCTCTTCTTTCTGCGGCAGTTGTGGATGCGCTTTACTTCTTTCTGAGTATCCCGGTGCAGCTGTCTTGTTCAAGCTATGGATCTTATATAGAGAAGGAGTGTGAAAGCTAGCTCTTGAAAGCAGTGCGAGTTAGGCGCGAATCGAATCCCTGAGATTGGAATGAGATATCGAGAAATTCATTCCACTTAAAATCAATATTTTCTTTGTCTTCAGTACTGGTGGGCACATAGGGTATTGAAGTATGAAAGTCTGGGTCTCCCGCCCGTCTTAGCTTTAGCTCTTATCTCTCTTCAGCAGTTGCAGTACGATTCTTTAATTCATCTCCTGCCCTTCTTAGTCGTAATCGCTATAACATTGGCAATTGGCATTGGCGTAATCTTCTTTCTCCTGTCGGAAAGGAGGGAGGTCTTGTCGAAAGCAAGAAAAGGAATGTCTTAGCTTACTCTAATTTCAAATAAAGCTTTTTCGCGCTCTTGGTCGGGCCTCTAACAAGTATCTAAAAATAAAATGCTTTCTTTTAGGCCTATGCAGCTAATCCACTGCTTGAGCCTGCTATATTCAGTCGCGCTCATCCCTTGCTTGTTGGAAAGAATGAATGAAACTTTACATTATATCATGGAAGACTACGTCGATGACATCCTCACAGAGTCAGGAACCCAACACATCTAAACATCCTCAGACGTGCCATAGGGGATGGTTCTCTTTCTCTCACAGCCTTAAAATCTTTCGGACTTACAAAAGTCCTCCTAGCCTGTAAATAGGAAGGACTATGGGAGCCTTCACTGGCTAAAGCGAACAACTAAGCCATTAACTAATTGAAGACCAATGCAACACAACTATTTGTCATACACATGCGGCCAAGAAGCAAATATAGGACTAAGCAAGGGAGAGTAGAGGCTGAGGAAAGCAGAGTTAGCTACTAAAAGACAAGAGCGTCTATCCCTGCTAGCGAAAAAGAGCCAATATCCATCTCTTCAGCGCGAGTTGTTGGAATTCCCATCCATCCGTGGAACTCCTCCATTATAAATGACTTTTTTCCTTTATCATAGTTGGGGAGGTAAAGAGTCAGAGCAGCTATGCAAGCACACACATGGGCACTAGTCAACGCTCTTGGTTTCGTAAAGTCAGTGCCCTTGCTTTGTTTGGTTCAACAATGGTTGGTCGATCAGTCTACTCGCCCAAAAGGAAGAACATCGATTGCGCGTTTCACAAAGGTAAGCGTATAGTTAGTTATTCGATGGTTCCTTTTGTCCACAAGCTGTTACCACACGGAATCGGCGATGAAACCTGTATAGCCAAAGCCCCATCCGCTAATTGTGGTCGTCCTTGTCGGCTGGCTGCAACAAGGTGCCTGCTTTTTTCAAATGAGCTAGTGAAGCGCGCAAGTGAGTTCGATAGAGATCGAGAAACCAGTGACGCTCGATAAGTGAGTTCGATCTAGAGGGCACGGAAGCTGGAGGTTTCCTTCCATTGATAGGTAAGCATCAACGGTTAGTCTAGTTACTTCAGACTGAAGCGAAAGCACGGGCGGCAGAATAGAAGTCTCACTACTAGCTTTTAGTCTTAAGCAGGCAGCGGCGGTAAGAAATGAATGTTCTACTCTACTATCAGCCATTTCATTAGGACAGCACTTGCTTAGTCTTTTTCTAGCTTGATTGCGAAGCATGGTTTGGAAAGGTCAGCTGAAAGACGGTATATATCTTAATTTGAGCCTCTTCCTTTGTGGCTGGCCCCATGCCCCCATATAAAAAAAAAGTAAGCCAGCCGTATTAGCTCATCAACTCGCCTTAACGCACCGTCATAGGTCCGGACTTGCGCACGGTATCACTTGCCTAACAGCTGCCAAAAGCGGTCAATGTTGACGGGCTTATTGTCTCCTTTCTAAAGGGAAAAGAAGAGAGGTATCACTCCTCGGGCAGTCGCTAACCGTTGCGCTTCCCTTCCGCTTACACCATTTCTTTGTGAATGCTCCGCTTTGCTCTTTGGCGCGCTACTTCCGCTAGCAACCAGCTTCGGATTCTCCTTAAGGCGTTTCCATGAGATTCGTTGAG
Source organism: Agapanthus africanus (assembly GCA_030015575.1). Lineage (NCBI taxonomy): Eukaryota > Viridiplantae > Streptophyta > Magnoliopsida > Asparagales > Amaryllidaceae > Agapanthus > Agapanthus africanus. Next base: position 16,337,872 of record JASDDO010000001.1, on the reverse strand, counting down.
TAGGGATTTGAATAGAAAACTCTTTTTTGGGGCTCAATCTTGCTGGACTCTACTCCTATCCCAATGCCTGCCCCATAAACCTGCCATTGTCACCGCGGAGAGGAGAACGACCCGATCATGCGAGTACCGACAGACAAACCCACTGGACAAGCACCTTATACTGGGATCAATTCCTGCTAAAAAGAAAATGCCGTCATCGCTTTTGTTCATTTGGCTAAGACCTATAGCACTACTTTGGCGAAAGCTTCCCGGTTAAGGTACGGATTTATACCAACTCGATCAGCTAGTTCATTTCATGCCAAGTAACGAACCTGTTCAGGAATCGCACTAATGGCACCTTTCAGTAAATCGCAAACAAAAGGAAGACACGATCCCGCGCGATAGCTGAAGATAGGGCCCGTGCCACATCAAGAACCCAAGCGAGAACCTTCCCCGGCTTGCCGGGGCCGCTTGGCGCAGACGGAACAAAACATGGGTCAATATCCTCCGCAGCCGAATCTATAAGAATCCTCCAACCATTCGCTGCTGTTTAAACAATCACCTAATCCAAAAGCGAGATGAATTGCATCGAGCAGTAGCGCATGTCAAGAGGCGAAAGAAAGGAAGTAGGCACTCTGCCAGGAAAGCCAAGTAACTCCTTCTACGATGAAAGAAAGCCATTGAGAGCGAATCCTGAACTCAAGGAATGCTAACAGCAAGTAGTACAGTTAGAAAGGGCTGGAGATCTATCGATTAACTGATTGCCTAACTGCTACCGAATGCTTGATCTAACAATTCCTTAGAGGGAAACTTTGCAGACGTCTTTACAATATGCTATAAACTACGTTATGAAATAGCTGAGCGGCACATAACCTATAAGTATGAGAGGTTATACACATCATTTTATCGAACCTCCTATGCGCCCTGGCTGCCGGGTAACAAAGTCTAGGCCTCTTACAGGAGGTGGTCATAGCGAGGAAGCTCATTGATGAATCAGGCGGCGAATGAAAGCTAGGATCCATGGAGGCTGCTGGACTGATGAAGAGCAAATTTCCTGTCAAGAAGGTTACTAGAAAAAGAAATGAAAAGCTTTTCTTTCAAAGAAAATGGGTTTCTCCCGTAGTTGTCGATCAAGAGGGATAGGTGGCATTCTCCTATAAAGGAGAGGGCTAGACGATTACATCGCCTTTCTTTATGATTTCGTGGTTGTGTAGTCAGGTTATACCCCTGTCTACAGCAAGACGTGGTCCGAGCACGTGCAACATCTGCGATCCGTACTGGAGGTCTTTCGAAAGGAGAAGATATGTAAAAGATTTCTAAGTTAAAGTTATGCAACACGAGCAAGCCTAGGTGAACGCTTTGGTCTCACTCGCTAAGCGGAAGAAGCCTACTCTATCTACTCCTCCGGAAGAAAATCCGGATGCCAAGATCTCGATTATGGAACTTCTGTTCTGGACCTGATATTGGATCTCATTTTAGTCCGTTTATAGTAGCCCGGAAAGCCTCTCTCTCTGTGGGTCCTGAGGAAGTCAGTCATCTCTCTTTCTCGACCACCTATCTCTTCAGATAAAGAATGACCAAAGCGACTAGGGCGTAGCGAGCGCCTTCCTTCCTTTCTTCTTTCTGAGTTAGAGATTGAGAGTGTGGAGAATTAAAGAACCTTTCTAGAATGCGCATTAGCAAACCTCGGCTTTCGTTGAAGTATCGGTTGGAGATGATACCGTGAAAGTTGCTATTGCCGCTACTGGCCTTAGTCATCCAGGGATGAAGGACAATCTATCGAAAGATGAACGAGGGACGAGTGGTAGGAGCCAACAAACAAATCGTAGTGCCGGTTCAGTGAAGTAAAGTTCCGTCTCCCATCCCGAACCTTACAAAAGTGAAGGGTATGTGTTGTTTCTTGGCACTTTCTTTCTTTGTTATGCCAACCTAAAAACGGATACATAAATGGGATTCCATCGCCTCCTATTTTATAGGAATAGAATGAATTTGTGATCGAAGGATAAGAAAGAAAAACGATCTGATCAAAGCCGGATCTCCTGCGAGAATGATTTGGAAGATCAGGACAGGTAGTAAGGAACCCTAGATCTACCTATGAAACACCGGAACAAGCTGTAGGGGCCTTCGCCAAACGCCACTCACAATGTGACCGCAGCAGGATATCGCCAGATCCCTCCCTATGACTTAGAAGCACACATTTGTAACGCCCAGATTTCCATCTTAGAACTTCTTCAGACCCCCCAAAAAAACACGCCGTTCTATACCCTTCTTAGATAAGCACGAATCCTGCGGGAGACACCCGCAACTGGATGTAGTCTACATTACCGCCTACGTAGGAGACTGCAGGATTAGACGAAGAATGGTTGACAATGGGGCAGGAATCCACGTCTGCATCCTAAAGCAGAAGTTCGCGGGATATTAGAAGAAGACTTTCCTTTTTTTTTTTGCTTATTTTATGAAAAGTATTCAAAATGGTTGGTAAAGGGAGCAGAGCGAGAGGATTCCCGGGTGCCCGAGCGGGAGCAGTTGACGTTGAGCTTCAAGAGCAAGCGATATCAATCTTCTTTTCCAAAATCAAAAAGACAAGAAAGAAGCAAGAGTAGGCCAAACAAAAAGCCGTATCGCGCGAGGCGCTCACGTTTTTTTGGCTGGTTGCAATCAGATGTAGGAGAGAAGTTCGTTTAGGAGCCACCGCATACGTTGACTCTGGAATTTCTTCGTTAGATTTGCGATGGCTCTCGCTGGTCCTCAAAATCCCCTATTGTATTCAAAGAGAAATGGTTTGATCATTCAATGGATCAAGCAAGGTCTTTCTTTCTCTTTTCAATCAAAGAAAGGTTTTCTTCGAAAGCACCAGAGTTAGCCGAGTAGCTCGAGCAGGAAGCTGAGAAAGGGAAACCAAACGTCGGATGCCGCACGGCGGAAACAAGAAACGGAATACCTAGGTCGCAAGGCAGGGGAGGACGGAACCCCACTTCGACTCACCAAGGATAAGGTAAGTACTGTGGCATCCTTTATTCGAAAGTGATATAGAGAAATGCCTGGACTGGGGGAGGGGCGTCGGCCCCCCGGGAAAACGTTTGCAGATGCGACCATGAATCGAACCAGGTCGAAACATTCAGCTATCGACGGACAAACAACGCTAGAACGTCGACCGGGATGGGATGGCCAGGCCCCGGTTCCCAGGGTTTTGGTATTCCCTATGTTATGTTGAGCCTACTCAGAAGTGACAATTGCGAAACTTGTTGATTCTCTTTCGTCTATCGAAATTACATGAATACCGGCTTTAAGCAACCTTCGCATTTCCTGCTGAGATCCCAAGTCTCCAAGTGGGCCCTCTTGGCCACCCACGACCTTGGCTTTTTAAAGAATCCCGCTCCTGTGTCGTAGGACTTGTAGCTCGGCAGTCCACCAGGTAGGTTTCTTTATCCTTCCAGTTTCGAGTGTCTTCTTGGATAGTTATAGCGGCCCATAGGCGCGAGATGTACCTTGTGGGGGGCGGCGGTCCCCTGGACATAGTCCTTTCAGGCAGTGGCCGTTTAGTCCATGGTCCGTTGGATGGTCGGTGCAAGGCCAGAAATTGGAACACATTGATTCCGCTCGTTCCTGTCCTTCGCTTCAGGGCCTGTCCCTCGGTGTGGTCAGTACAGTACTCCATACTGTCGGGCAGCGAAGCTTACACTTGTTCACTTATTATTATTATGACGGTTCACCAGGGCCTCTTTCCTCCTCCCTTTTCTGCTCACTCGTAGGGGTCCGGACCCCACTAAGGGGGGGAGTCGACTGAACATCTCAGCCATTGGCGGGAATTTCGCCCGCATCCGATCCCCAATTCTTGTTCACCCCGGATGATCGTGTTGGGTGAATTGTGACCTCGTATGATCGTGTCGGGTGAGCAACAGCCGCTTCGTCACAGTACTGACTTATGGGCTAACGGGTCACACTTTGGCCAAGTATCCTACAAAGAGACTCCCGAGAGCCAGAAGTATTGAAGGAATGGCCATAGGAATGGGCGCATCATGACATCGTAATCTATCTCGCCCGAATGAATTTGTTGGTACAAGAAATGTTAGAAATAGTAAACGAAAAGAGTAATAAGAAGTGAAAAGGACAGAGACACTTCCCAACCAGAAAGCAAAGTTCCCACTGATGGTATACTTAGTGTAAGCGAGCTCTAAGATCACATCTTTGGAATAAAATCCAGTTGGAAAAGGAAATCCAATAAGAGATAAGCTGCCCATGAGCATCACGTTACTTGCACTACTTAGAATGTCCAGTGCCGCTCCTGTGTCTTCTAGAGAGTCCATCGCGTTACTTGCACAGTCCCGCTCATGTGTCTTCTAGAGGGTCCATCGCGTTACTTGCACTACTTAGAATGTCGTTAAACTACGGAAAAATCCAACACTTGGAAATTTCCCGACAGGGGAAAAATTGGGTATTTATATCCGGTCGAACTTTTTAACATATTCTGAAAATTATCCGGAAAAACACAAAAGACGAAATTTGATAATCCGATCGAAATACCGAATCCCCAAAACAACCCCAGAAAATTCAACTCTTGAATGAATATTAAACATTCCCAGAAGACTCAGCACTACATGAAATGAATTACTGTGCAAACCACTTTCTGTAAATCAGCACAGTGGCCGCGGAACCGCCGCGCTTCCTATGGTGGGGGCCGCGGTTCCGCGCCTCAGTAGTTGATTTAGTAAAACGTGCTTCACAGTAACTTATTAAATTCCCTGCTGAATTTTTTGGCAATTTTTAATCTGGAAAAATCCACGTTTTTAGAAAAAATACAGAGAGCATGTTTGTAATGGGTTTTCGGGTTCGTTCGGACTTCAAACTCCGTCTGGACTTCGCCTAAGGCTCTAGCTAGGCTCTGATACCAGTGAAAGTCAGGCAGCCACCCCATCCAATGGGGTTGCCGTGGCACCAACGGGTCCCTCAGCCGCTACTTTTTACGCATGCCCCCTCGCGAGGACTACAACCAGCCGGAACACCTTCCGGTCTCAGGACACCCTGGGGGTAAGAGCCTATGCTTCGCCATACTGTCACACAGTGAGAACCCCCCATAGGTCGACATCCAATGCCTAGTAGCTCTGATACCAGTGAAAGGTTCCTAGGCACCCTATAGTGGTCTCACAAGGCATCGAACATGCCAATTTTAAAAAATTTGGTGCCGAGAAACCCTAGACTACGGATCTTAGACTAGATGTTTAGGCGAAATGAAAACTTAGTTAACACTTTAACTAGAAGTGAGAAGCTACAACCTTTGTAGATCCGGATTTCCACTTGCTTAGCTCCACGTGGGTGTCCTCTCGCTGTCCGTCTCGAATCCTAGACTCGATCGTCGGCTTCATCGGGAAAACGAGCAAGCTAGGTCGTCGGCTTTGTGTCAAAGACGATCTACCTCGAGGCATCGCAAGTTCAAGCTCCGACTTCACAAACTTGTGAAACTTGTGAAGTAAACACCCAAAACAACTTGGCAAGAGGTAGAGGGTGAAGAAATAGGAGGTGGGTTCTCTTTGGAATTGGATTTTACTCACTTTTGCTCAAGTTGCCATTGATGGCATCAAGCTTTTCATGAAGAAGAAGATGATGAAGAAGAAAGAATATGATAAGTTTCTTATTTGAAAAAGAAACTAATATGAATACTTATCATATCTTGACCATGGTCAAGTGTAGAGATTAAACTAAGGTTAGAAGGAATGGTTAGGGTTAAGGATGAGATAAGGATGGTGGACTTTGTCAAAGCTTCAAGAAAGTTCAACAAGAGACAAAGAAAGCCACCATTCTCATCTAAACCTTTTTCTAAATAAATAAACAAACAAATAAATAAAAAGGCAAAACCCTAATCATCCCTTAACCATGGTTTAATTCTTCACACTTAACCTCATGAGCAAGTATCATCAAACATGATACAAAGATGTGCACTAAAGTATATCACATATACAACATGTACATCAAGTGAGAAAATCCATTTAAAGTGAACCAATACTAGTTAATGCAAAGTAATATATCAAATATATAATTATACATTAAATCATTAAATCAACACTTGATTTAACGATCCGGTTATATCGCATACAACCGACTAGTATCTAATGTATCGATTTATCGAATCAATGATTCGATAACTAGGTCATATCGAATATAACCAATCGAAACATTTATCGCGAGAATGAAATACGGTATCACATACACGCATTATTCTCGGTCCCGCACATATCTCATATGAGCTCCTATTTCGTTTCGCTTGAACCAGGAAACCTCTGTGTAGGACTCTAAAGACTCGTCAATACGCCGGTAGCAGATGATGATCATATCAAGCATCCACAAGCCGCAAGCGGTCTGCTAAACGTAACGGCCATCCAGGTATTGAGCGATCAGAAGATCGACGAGCTAGCCCGCTCATACCCCTGTGAATCCAATCAGTAACACTTACCGTACAGTCCGGTCTGTTCGTCTGATACGTCGCATATCAAGTCTACGGGTGGTATGCGTCAGACCCCAATAACCGATAAGTCGTGCCGATGTGAGGCTCATAACGGGTCGAGAAACTACTGGTAACACTTACCAGCAAATCTCTGATCAGCCCTGGCCAGGGACTTCCCTGTTACGGCCAATCGAGCACAGCGCAACATCAACCCCCAATACCGGGAGAGACGAAACCCCTCCTATCGCTCATTGCCTCCATGTGACTCGGGACTGTACCCAAAGACCACCGTTTTGCACGCCCTCATGGACATGGTAAGGTGGAGATCAAAGCACAGTGGGAATCACACAAGACTCTATGACGATCTCGGGTCTACAGACTAACCTGCACAAGTGTCACCTGAGAACTGCCATCTGACGTGAGGTATAATACCATCTGGGAGTTCTCGGCGAGTCCGTCCAGTGTACCCAGTCTCCACTGAGCACCCGTATACCATCTCTGATGTCAAACACCAATGGATATGGGATCATCCATCGCCCATCACATGGGTCGAGAAGCGTATACGCTAGTCTACTCTGGTATATCGATGCCCCGTCTCGATACACCCACGACTAGGGACCTTGAAGGATGTACTTATGGACTACCATGTCCCCACTAGTATGATCTGCATCATAGTCCAGGTAGTCAAGTACACATCATAAGGGCTTTATCAACATGTAACTACAAGACAGTATAAAGAGACTAGTGTACATGTTAAGATAAAGAGTAACCAGATAGCATACTATCATATCGAGCAAGAAAGTCATCTCTATATATGTCCAAGCATCCAATATAATATACAACATCTGTACAATACTGGCCTCTAGGGCATACATACAACTAACAAGCCATGCTCCTACGGTCAAGGAAAAGTCCTACCGTAGTCACACTTCGGCTTCTAGTTTATCATGGTAAACAGTAAACGATGCGCAGGTAATGAGAAATGAAGTAACTGAAAGATACAATAATGTAAACTGACCTGAAGTGGAACAAACGGATGTAACTAGGAACGGCAAGTCAGGAAGTCTGTGATGCACTGGTCCAGGCTAAATCGTCTTCTCACACTGAGCATGCATACTCAGGTCGTCAGAGCGACACAATAGCAAAATAATATATAAAAATCAAGTGACAGTTCTAACAGTGGCAGTAGATATGAATAACAGTAATCGATAACAGCATGAATATGAATGTGCAGTAATCAATGCAGCGGAACAGTAAATCAGTATAACGATATGTCACGTATGCCACACAGTATAAAGGAATAAAATGCCAGTATCCCTATCAGTCTCTAAGTCTCACTGTACAGGTCACTAAGCCTATCGTCAGTCCAAGTGTGAGAGTCAACCACTCGGGAGTGTCCTCCACCCAAGGGTAGAACCCAAGGGCAAGGGACCACGGGCCCAACATGTAACAAGAATATCACGGTGTATATATCACGTACCCTGTAAATCTCCATATAACTCCCTAAATATATAAGCCGGCATGGGACTCCCGAGATTCTGTTGAACTCACACTTAAACTACCCCACACCCCGTGGTCTACATCAAACGCTAACCATCACCCTAAATACTAATCGATCCGTGACAAGTCTGCGCGAGAACTGGAGGCAGGACCTCCATCAAGCACGTCCCGACTAATACCTAAGATAAATGGCAGTGTCGGATGCCTTATCTGTGACACCCATGCAAGCGCTCCCATAAGTGTCTCATACCACTTATAGTCACACGTACACACATCCCACAGACGTCGACAATGCAATAGAACAATAGGGACACTGATTGGGTACAAGTACGTATCACTTTCACTTAATCACGGATACACGAACACTGACGTACTTGCCACAATCATCACTAAAATCTAACACTGGGTGAATGCACGATATCACTAGGTTATCACTACAATAATATAGGTATGATGTGATGCATGAACAATATAAGAAGCACAATTAAGGTGTCATAAAAACAACAGTCTATCACTTGCACGATTTATCATGAAACATATGTATATAATTTAGCGAAATGATAAACAGGTAGTAATTAATATGTTCAGTTAGCTATCCATCTAATTTGGTTTCGAACCAATCGGCTTTCAGGATCATTAGTTATAACTGTTTCATTTTAAGCGCACGCGGCTGAAAATCCGGTTTCAGAATCAGGAATCCATTTCGCAACGCATTTTAATCCCAGTTGAGATCGGATTTTAGCGACTCTACAGTTGGATGAATTCTAGGGTTTTCAGTAAGGTTTTCAACGCAACAGACGGATCGTCAATCGCATCTGTACGTTAGGAGTTATAATCTGTTGACTATTAACATGTCAATTCTGATTCTGTTGGGACTATTATGCGTCCCGATCTTCTAAATTACAGATTAAATATCAAACAGTAATGAAACGGAATGAAACCAATTGTGTTGTCTAGATAACAGTTTCATCTATAATAAACAGTGGAGTTCCGCAACCTACGAGTTAAGGAAATCCTATGGTATCCAATACGGAACAGCAAGCACAATTTGAGTCGCTCTGGACTGCAGTCCAGAGTCGTACTCCGATGCAATTATCTTCACGATTTAAGTACAGGAATGTCTGGAAACTAGCATAGGGTTAAAGTTCGTCGAGTTAGCTTCGATTTGAGCCCTCGAACGCACCATTCTACTATGTATATGATTTATGGTGAATTTAACGATTTTCAGATGCAATAAAATTACAGTTTTACGATTAAACTTGGGGGTAATTGTTTTAGTCGTTAACGATCAAATTATCCAACGAAAATCACACACTATGTTCACAGCCCTACGGGCCAACCTACACCATTGAGTTCCGTCAAATTTGATAATGTTTTCCTAAGGGAACAAGCATCGAACAGTTGTGTTGCAATATTTTAACATAAGGTAAACATGGGATATATATACGATGTTGATTTGTAACATATACAGAATAGCATGAAAGCAAGTAAGAACTTGCCTGGAGCAGTCCCGGGGATGCACGGTGATTGCAATGTCAAAAACGCGCGACGAACGGCGTGGATTGGCTCGCACGACTTTGGCTCGAGTTTCAGTTTCGTCGTCGGATTTGTCCGGGGCGACTCGTGAATGTTGGAAGCGGGGAGGTGCTTTGTGGGTCTCCTGGGTGTGCTGGAATCGTTGACGCTGTCGAGGCCGGTGTGAGGGATTTGCAGATGGGGAGAGATATTGAGAGAGAGAAAGAATTAGAGTGAGAGAGAGAGAGAGGCAGAGTGAGGGAGTGACAGAGACAGAGAGGGAGGGGAAGGCAGAGAGGGTGAGAGATGCAGAGAGGGTAGTGATGGGGGAGAGAGATGCAGGGTGAGAGAGAGAGGATCGAGAGAGAGAGAGAGCAGGAGAGGGGGCAGAGAGAGAGAGAGATGCAGAGAGGGAGAGAGTGTTGTAGAATGAGAATGAGAGAGAGACAGAGGCTGAGAGTGAGAAGGGAATTAGAGAGAGAGAGAAAGAGATTCAGAGAACGAGAGTGAGAGAGGTGATGACGACGACGACGTCGACGATGATAATGAGGTCGACGACGTGGTGCAGGGGGCGTGACGACGGCGACGGTGTAGAGGAGTCGAGCTCGGGTGCAGGGGAGGCGCTCGGGGCAGGGAAGGAAGGGGGAGGAGGAGTGATTGTGTGAGGAAGAGAAGGAGGTGGTTGCGTCGTGATGGAGGTGGTGCAAGGTGGTCGCGGCGGGGTTCGGTGGATTCGAGGGTGCAGAGAGTGGGGTCTTGTGGTGGGTGTGATGGCGTGAGTTCTGGAGAGGAAGGGGAGAACGAGAAACAGAGAGGGAGAGGAATGAGATGAGAGTGTGATGGAAGAGAGGGGCGAAGAGAGAGAGGTGAGCTATGATGGAGCAGGCGCGAGTCGTGGGTGTAACGGCAGCGTGAGCGAGGGCGGAGGCGGCGGGAGCGAATCGCGCGTGAAGAGGAGAGAGCCGTTAGAGATTTAAAGAAGAGGAACAGTGGCGGGTCGGGTTGGAGGCGAAGCGGGCGCGGGTGAAGGCTGGGAGTGGGCCGAGACAAATAAAAAGAATTTAAATGGGGAAAACGTAGTGGGCCGGGCCAGTACAATGGGGATTAAGACTGGGCTTTGGAGAATAATTATAAGAATTGTAATGGAATAAAGAAACGGGCCGGCTTGGGTTTAGAAAAATTAGATTAAGTTTAAGGAAAATAAATGAGTGGCTGAGGAATGAAGGAAAAATTGGTGGAAAGAAAAGAGGGTCGGGGTTTGGGTTAGGGATTAGGCTCTTTAAGTTAGTAAGGAAAATTGTTTAATTAGAAGGGATTATGGATTGGGTTTAAAGAAGTGGTTTTAATAAATAAATAATTTTCTAAACAAAACACATAAAATTGTAACTAGAATAAATGGAAATTCTAAAGTAACAAAATATGGACTTTGGTATAAAAAGGGCCGGGTGTTACACATGACCTGACCTGTTACCTGATCTCATGCCTAATGCCAACAAACCTAACTTGGGGTCCTCATGGACCATTCCTGTTGTCTATCCAGACAAACCTGCTCTTACCTGATCCTGTGTTGGCATTAGTCCTTGATTCCTGAATACCTGACTTCACACATATAACTTGGGGGTATGGGGAAATCAAAGGTGAAACCGACTTGTAACTCAACAGTTCAATACCTGTTCTGATCAGTCTTACGGGCTAGGCCAGCCCCGGAGTGATGATGCTGACATCGCTCGCCCATCCTGCTACTTGTTACTGCCTAGCGGCACGTCTCGGATTCAGCCCCGAGAATCTTGACCGTGGTCCCGGGCACGCACGGGATACTATTGAGTTACATCGACGAGTCATCAATTGATTTCAAAGACTTTAGAATAGAAACCCGATAGAACAGTATAGTTACTCACTGCACACTACCCTGCACTGTTATTTCATATTATTGCTTTATTCATGTTTAATTTCTACATTGCTTATTACCATGTTCATATTATATTACTGGTTGACATTACGCGCTGACGTCTGGGTTTTGCATGGCCCAGATTCTTTACCACTGTCGACGACCGAGCAGGAGTACTTCAGCCAGCAGGCTGATTTGTGAGTTCTGTAGTGACTAGTTTATTTATTGCATTTCATTTCCAGATGTGAGCCCGCATTATGGGACGCACTTTCTATTTATTGTATTGGATCATTTGCTTCCGCACTTATTTTTCATTGACTCTTATTATTATGGATTTGGACATGTGTTAGATTAGTTTATTTATCTTGTTCTTGATATCTCTACAGCCGTAATGTGACTGTGGATGGATACTTCCTACCCACAGGTAGCATGGTTGGCTATGTCACGTGACCAATCTTGCGTACTCTGGGAAGCGGGGCGTGACACAAAATTTGAAGCAACGCTTTAAATTCCTTGCGCTGCACGCAACACGCCACGTGTTAAAAGCTGATACGTCAGCGCAGCGCGCCCAATCAGAGCAAGGCGCTATTTAAAACAAAATTAAAGGAAGCAACGCATCAGTTGCGCAAGCGCTGCGTTGCGCAATACGTGTCAGCACAGTTGCGCAAGCGCAGTTGCGCAAGCGCTGCGCGACACATGTCAGCGCAAACGCAGTTGCGCTGCGCCGTGCGCTGCGCGATACGTGTCAGCGCAGTTGCGCTGCGCGACACGTGTCACGCGCTGGGCCGTTTGCACCAAACAGAATTAAATTCTAGTAAGATCCTTCTGTTCTTGTTAAAACAAGAAGATTGTCTTCTGTAAAACAGAAGCCCTTGGATCAAAGATCCAACGATGGGGAAAATTCCCCAAATCACTCAGAGAATGATCTCTTTAACAAACTTAACAAATCTATGGGCACTATATAAAGACCCCTAGACCCCAATTCAAAACATCATCAACATTGTGAGAGATCAAGAACTTCAAAACAGAGAGAACTCTGAAGAAAATTCAAGAAAAAGGTAAAAACCTTTATAAAATAGGAGAATTTCTTCTAATAGATCATTGATCTAAGAACAAGATCAATGATCTTCAATAAAAAAAAGCAAATAATAATAGTGCCTTGCACTTTTTATGAACCATTGGTTCTGGAATCTTAAAGATTCTTTTTCTGAATCCAAAATTGGATCAAGATTTTGAAACAGTGCCCTACACTTGCAAAACTGCACTGTTGCGCTCCTGGGTTGGCGCAAGCCACCAGAAAGCGCCACGTGTCAGCACCTGAACCACTTGCGCTATGCGCTTTTAAGATAGAGCCTTGCTCTCTGAAATTAGCGCAACTCACCAGAGCGCGCCACGTGTCAGCAGCGCAAGCGCAGCGCACTGGCACGGTGCACTCCGCTTACGTGACACGTGTCATCACCACAAGCGCTTGCGCTCAATGATTGGCGCAAAGCGCCTGACAAATGCACTACATTGTTTACTGAAGGGCCAGGCCCAAATCAAAAAGGCCTAGTAGGCCAAAATAAATTGCAATGCAATAAAAGGGCAGAGCCTAAACAAAATTGATGCTCTGCATCATTTATAAAAGGGCAGAGCCCAAACAAAATTGATGCTCTGCATCATTTATAAAAGGGCAGAGCCCAAACAAAATAAGAAATGCAGTGCATTATTTAAAAAGGGGCAAAGCCCTAGCACAGGCCTAATAGGCCAAAAACAAATAAAAGCGTTGAATATTTTTCAACTGGACTTAGCCCAATCATGGCCGTAAGTCCTCAAATTAAATTGACTGAGCACAGCTGCTCTCTTAAATCAATTTATATCCGGTTCGAGGGTACATCTCCGAACTCCTCTGACTCCTATCGTTGTGATTCTTCAACGACGTCAGAGAGGTGACGGGTCTCGACAACCACATATCAACATGGACTGTGGGGTCCTTACACTCATGGACTTATGCGTCCTTAAACCAAAACACGGACTGTTGGGTCCTTAAACCCACGGGCTTATGCGTCCCTAAACTAAGACACGGACTATGGGGTCTTTAAACCCGCGGACTTAAGCGTCCTTAAACTACACATGGACCACCATGTCCCTAAACTGGAACATGGACCACCATGTACCTAAACTGGAATATGAACCGAAATGTCCTTAAACTACTTATGGACCACTACGTCCCTAAACTGGAACAATAGAGCCTCCAAATGCTCTTTTGTCGGATCCAAACGATCCCGTTAAGTTGATCTTAGTCTCAAATCAGACTAACGTATCCTTGACGAACGTTTAAGTTGATCTTAGCCTCAATATAGTTAACGTATCCTTAAACTAAAACACCAAACCCAAATCTAAGTAAATACGGATTTGGACTAATCCACGTCCTACGGGCGACGGCATAACTTAGTCTCTGTATACAATTCACGGGCATCCACAAACAAAACAAACACATACGACACGAAGTGAAATTCCGGAGAATGAGAAAGTTGTTACCGCGACGCGGTAGCGTAATTAACTGCAGGGGCTTGCGCCTGCAGGGAAGAGCGTCCCCACAATCAAAAACCCCTCAAGCGAGGGGGAATCTGACGAAGTCTGCTAAATCAGCCGCATCCATCTAAACCTCCGATACACGGTGCCATAAATCAACTTGGCATTTTCGGAGAGGTGGACGGATAAAACCAAATAACATCTGCCCCGAATCTCAGGCCAGACGTCTCCACGTCGTATTGGCTGCCATTCGGAGGGGAACAGATTCTGGCACGCCCGGTGGGACCTTTTCCTCTTTCCACTCCACACTTCGTGTGTCGTCTTCGCGAACGAATCGCGGTTTGTTAATGTTTTCCTTTGGATTTCAAGTTACTAAGATTTGGTCTTTTGCCTGGCGCAGAAATCAAGCATCAATGGCCTCAAATTGCTCGAACTGCTCTAACTGCCAATGCAACCGACGCTCTACCTCACCTGGAGGTGTAGCATATGGGCCTCAAGAGGCCTCCGTCCTTACTATGCCCGTGGAGCAAGTGACTCAGGCTACCACTGGCCTGTTCTTCGGAACCATGATCCCTCCAGCAAGCTTCACCATCCCTGTGCCCGCACCGGAAGCTTCAAGGAAGTCGGTCTTCGATCGACTTGCTACTCCCACGGCCCCTCTCAACGGGTCGTCCAATTCTTCAGTCTTCACCAGGCTGAGCTCGAGCACCAAAGGGCCTATCAAGAAGCCCATAACACCTGAGGCGGTCATCCCAAAGAAGACGGTTGCTCCCGAAGTCGCCAAGGCGGCTTCTCCTGTCTAAGAGTCAGTCTTTGCAAGGCTGACTATTCCCACTCCCGCTCAGAAATCTGCTTTTGACCGCTTGGACACAACTCCTCAACGGACGTCAGTTTTCAAGAGGCTGACACCGGCAACAGTCTCTCGCCTGAACAGGGGGCAAGAAGAAGCTGTCTCTGTCGCTGAACCAATACCGACAGCTCGTCACGCCCGACGATACCACTGGCGCCGGATAAGGAAGACTGGGGGCAACTCCCCCTCTGGGATAACTCCGCCAGCTCCAACGGTGGAAGTTAATGCTGCTGTTCCAACTGGGAACAGCTTTGAGCTGCTGAACAGGGTACGCAGAAATTCGCCAACTGCGGTGCTCAAAAGATCTCCTCCACCGGTAGAAACCGCCGTGGAAGCAGAAAAGCCGGAGCAGTCTCCTCAATCGCTGTCCTCCAGGATATACAAGACATGGCGACGAGTCCGAGAATCTGTGATTGATCCTAATTTCTCTTGCCAACACAAGAAGTCGAAAGATCGGCAGGAAGAAAATCCCCCTGTCAAGCAACGAAAGGCGACGACCACTTGGGTGCCCAAAGCAACGGCCCCCTTAACTTCAACGGCCTACAAGAGAAGAAGGCCGGAGAAAGTCCCCACGCCTACGGTGAATATCAAAGGTGGTGAACCCAAATGCCCTAAGTCTGGGGGCATCGTAGTTCATACCGTCTACATGGCGTCTGGTAAAGAGGACAGCCGTGCATCTACAGGTCATCGACCGCTTACACGATCAGTGACCAAAGCTCAGGAGCAACAGCAAAAGCTCCAGGAGATGATGAACGCGATGGCCGCACTCACTGGGCCAAAAGAAAGCCCTGAAGCGTCCTCAGATGAACGCCAGGAGCAGGAAACTGACGCCGAATTCCTTCGTCGAATATTGGAGAAGAAGGATAAAGAGGCTGCTGAACAAGCAGCCAACATAAAGCGTATAGCCCTCCTGTTTCAAGACATGATGGGGATGATGATCCAACAAGATCCTCCAGCTGAAGATCCCCCGATCGTCCTTGAAGACGATAGGGGAGAAACATCGAATCTTCCACCAGCTCTGTCAACAGCCAAGGAGGAGACAATCTCCAAAGCTGACTTGGACGAGTATATAGCCCAACAAATATGGGTTCATCATGAGACTGAAGTAGCCGGTCAGGTCATAAAAATAGGACGACTATATCCGAGCTGGTACGACCAGATCAAGTACCCGCCGGGCTATACAATTCCCAAGTTCCATGTCTATAAGGGGACGGGCAATCCTCACCAGCATGTTGCCCAGTTCAGGGCGCTTTGCGGCAACACTGGCGGTGATGATAAATTGTTGGTTCGCCAGTTCGTTAGAAGCTTATCAGATACAGCGTTCGAGTGGTACTCTGAGCTCCCAAACGACTCTATCAAGACCTTCGCGGAGATGGAGCTACTGTTTACCCAACGTTTTGCAAGCGCCAGCGAACGCACCCCGATGACGGCACTGATTAACGCCAGGGTGAAACCAGGCGAGCCATGGGTCCAATATGCTATACGGTGGCGGAACTTATGGTCAAAATGCGAGCAACGCATTGAAGAAGCTCCCGCGGTGGGTATGTTTGTGGGAACCCTTGATCCGCAAGCAACCATCTCGCAATTTATGATGTTCTTCAAGCCGACTACCTTCCAGGCCCTGATCGACAAGCTAGCGCAAATGGATCAGATGGGCCATAGAGCTCCTCTTCCAAAGCCAGACTCCCGAAATGACAAGGGGAAGGGAAAAGCGATCGTTGTCGCTAATGCTCAACAACAACCGAGCAACTCGAAGCCGGTTGTTCGTCAAAATAATATGCGTCCGCACGTACCCCTTGAGGAGAGACTAGGACGTCCTTACTCGTTTCCCCGGGATAAAACGAGAAGATTATTTAAGCTGGCGTTGCGCAACCGACTCATAAACCTGCCGGATCCAAAACGTCCGTCGCAACCAAATGTTGTCAATGAGCCCAACTACTTTCCCTATCACCGAGTACTGGGTCATCCGATCGAAGATTGCTACGTTTTCAAAAATTGGCTTGAAGACCAGTACCAACAGGATAAGTTCGCGTTATCCGACAGATGGAAGGTGAATCTGCCACAACCTCACGCCTCTAAAAGGATGAATATGTCGGGGGCAACGTGCTCCCTTGTCGAAGAAGCCCCGTGGGAGGTTGTGCTGTCAGCCAAGACAAAGAGGATGCTGAACGATCTTCAAACATGCCCAGCGATCAAGTGGAAGAACCCGTTGGAACCGCAGATCATTGAAGGGATGTTGAAGCCGCGTCCAACTCTAAAGACCGATGGTGGTGGCCCAAGCACTCACAACCAGCCGTCAAAATCTTCAAAGAAGAAGAAGAAGAAATCCAAGAAGCCCGTAAAGCCTGGCGACAAGCGCACGGACTTACAAAAACAAATCGACGCGCTGGAGGAATTCAACCAGAAAGCACGGACTCCCATTACACTCCAAGAGTTTCTCAACCACGTCTTTCAAAAGGAAGATGTGGGAGAAAGTTCGTCGGATGAATCTGCAGAATACGTAGCGAGCTGTCATGTGATTTCCCATTCGTTCACGGACGATGAGGCGACTCCTTGCACTGAAAAGCTGGGGGCAGATCCTGAACCAAAAATTCTGGGGCCATCAGATGAAGTAATTGACGCATTCCTCAACAAAGCTCTGTTGAAAAGTAAAGCTGATCGGGAACGTGAAACGGCTATATTTAAAAGGGCCAAGCGCCAGCGACTTGACGAAAGAGCCGAGACACTCCCGCTAGAGCAAAATACATCCACTACGGATAAAAGCAAATTCAAGACGAGGAAAAGTTTTGCTAAGGCCATATTAATGGGCATGAAGCTACCATCCTCCGAAGGAAGCATTACTGGTGAAGTGGAAATGCACCCCTCCTACTGCTTGTATCATCGGAAGGTTTCGCACCCCACCGAAGAGTGCAAAGCTTTTGATAGATGGTGGCAAGGATATGTCGCTCACCGACAACATTTGAAGCAGGAGAAGCGTAAAACTCGTCGGGAGCGGAAAAATACGACCGAGGGAGTTAACAGAACTACCGGCAATTGTCGCATGGTTAATGCCGGGGGATCACAAGTGCTTGCATTCGGGAGCGATTCTGACGAGGAGCCGGCTCTTAGCCCTCTCTTTAAAGAGTCCACTTCGGGAAAAGAAGAAGAGTAGAAGGTTTGTGAAAATATCCGGCTGCGTAATCGTACACTACCCGGAAAAAATCTCTGACCCTCAAACAAAAAAGATAAAGGGAAAGAGAAGGTCCCTGAGGAGATCGCCCTAGATGACCAAGTTATGGAGGAGCTAACTGCCAAGGACCCGTCGAAAAGAAATAAGGTGGATTACAACGTCTTAGCGCATCTGAGGAAGCTAACCTCGCAGCTTAGCATTCTTGACGCCCTTCTACTATCAAAAGAGGCGAGAGATTCGTTAATCAAGGCACTACAGGACCCCGAGCAATTCCAAGCTTTCCTGGCAGAAGAAAAGATGAAAGATGAATTGGAAGAAGTACACACGGCCGATGTCACTTTTGGCGACGAAGACCTTCTCCTTGGGACGTGTGAACACAATCGCCCCCTCTATGTCTCAGGATACTGCTACGATATAAAGATAGGCAAAATCCTGGTCGACAATGGATCCTCCGTTAATCTCCTCAATGTGCGGGTGTTAAAAGAAATCTGCATGAGCGTCCAGCACCTTGCTCGGGACAAGATCATCATCTCCGGGTTCGACTCCCAATCATCAAGAACTCTTGGGTCTGTGATACTGATGCTACGCTTTGGGCTACTCGTCACGGACATTAAGTTCCACGTCATAGACGCCAAGACGTGCTACAATGCTCTGCTCGGCCGACCATGGTTACACGAGTACAACATCATCCCTTCTACACAACATCAGTGTATGAAGTATTTTAAGGATGGTCTCGAGTATACCGTGACGGGAGAACTGAACCCGTTCTCTGTGAACAAGGTCCGCAAATATGAAGATGCCAAATACTTTTTACCGGATTTCGAAGACACGGAGAGGTGTCACAAACCGGAGAATAAGGCTAACGCCACCATCCCTGTCTTCGGCAGTGATACTGAGGAGGAGGAGGAGATAATTTATTCGGGCCCGCCCCAATACAACAAGCCGGGACCATCTGCTCCTACGTTGATCTTTGATAGCGACTCGGAAGATGAGGTCCATGCTGTATTCTCTGCTCGACCTTCACTACAAACGTCCGTTGACGAAGAGCAAAGTCTACAAGTCGCCATGGTTCCACTTAAACACCATAAAGAATTGGATGCACTTTCTATCTACAGTGTAGAGGAGCTGCGGACGTTCTATATCCTTCTCAAGCGAGAAGGTGAAAAAGCAATTCTATTCTACCTCTCTGAGGAAACCAAAGTGGAGAAAGAAATCTGGCACGGCACAGATCCTACGCTTGACAGGCTTCAGCCCATCCGTCTTCCCAGATATTATACAGAAGGCTTGAAAAGGCTGTTGAAGCGCCAAGGGATATCCTTCAAACAGACCGCTCAGAAAGCCAAATTCTACGACAGGGTCTGGAACGTTCCCGGGACTCAGCACAAATTACCTAATGGGAGAATGGAAACAATCGGGCTTGGATACATTCGGTCCAAGAAACGAGAGCTACTCCACGATTGCTACGTCGTGCATGACTTCGATGAAGAAGCGGATGCTCAATGGGAAGATGTTAATCCTGAACCAGTAAAAGTTCCTGATGCAAAAGTGCCCAGTCCGTCGTTCGAAGAACAAATGGATAAGCTTATAAGGGAAGCTGGTCAAAAACTCCGAGATGACCATAACCGCGAGATGGCCATTTATGAGAAAGCCAAAACGCAACGCCTCCTCCAACAGGCTGTGAAAGATGAAAATGTCGCTCCCCGTCAACCTGTTATAAAAAGGGCTCGACGCAGAGGTAGAAATAAGTCGAAAGGCGAAAAAGGCGCTCAACAGCAACAAAGCGAGACTAAGAAGCCACGCAAGCGGGAATCGAGCGGTTCCGATCTATCCCTCATAAGAAAAATGGGTCGGGCGTACTCTTTTCCTCGGGACAAGACGAAGAAAATACTTGACCTCGCTCTAAAACATCAGATGCTTACACTGCCAGAGTCTAAACACCCCGAACAAGCAGCCGAAGTCTCACACCCAGACTATTGCTTTTATCACCGAGTGGTAGGGCATCCTCTCGAAGACTGCTTCACCTTCAAGAATTGGGTTGAAGATCAGTATCAGCTTGGCAAGTTCGCTCTGTTTGACAACTGGAGGGTAACGCCGCCACAGAAGCACGAACCCAAGGCCACGAAAGAAGAACCAGTTCCACATTGACAACTGAAGCGAATTTGTACTTGTCACATGATAACAATATTAAAAAAAGAGCCCGAGAATATGGATGACCTTCCTTGGTGCTTCGAAAACAGCAACGATGAGGTGATCTCAGAATTTCCACCAGCGCCAAAAGAGCTGGAAGATAGAATACATACCACTGCGGATAACCTCAAGAAAATTGAGTTGGGGACGGCGAATGACCCGCGACCGACATTCGTCAGCGAGCTGCTATCCGAAGAAAGGGTGACTTCATTAAAAGACCTGCTTATGCAGCATAGAGATTGCTTCGCATGGAACTATTCCGAAATGCTGGGACTAGATCCAGAAATTGCTGTGCACAAATTGGCAATATCCCCGGACGTCAAGCCAGTCAAACAGGCACCGAGGAGAATGCGGATCGAGCTTGAGATGAGCATCAACGCCGAGGTCAAGAAGCTGATCGACTCCGGCTTTATCCAGGAGGTTCAATATCCTGAATGGATCGCCAACATCATCCCCGTGATGAAGAAAAATGGGACAGTGCGCATATGCGTGGACTTTCGGGATCTCAATAAAGCCTGCCCGAAGGACGATTTCTCAGTGCCAGTCACCGAACTAATGATAGACAATACGTCCACTCACGAGGTTTTCTCCTTCATGGATGGCTCATCAGGGTATAATCAGATAAAGATGCATCCCGAAGACCAGAAGCACACCGCCTTCAGGACCCCTTTGGGTATATTCTGCTACAAGGTGATGCCCTTCGGTCTAAAGAACGCCGGTGCCATCTATCAGAGGGCCATGACGAAAATCTTTGATGACCTTATACACGAAATCGTCGAATGCTATATCGACGATCTCGTGGTTAAAAGCAAATCATACGAGGAACATCTCGAGCATCTGAAGACCGTATTTCAATGCCTTCGACAATACAACTTGAAGATGAACCCTCTCAAGTGTGCATTCGGAGTTTCCTTGGGCAAATTCCTGGGGTTCATCGTCCGACACCGAGGTATTGAGATAGATCCGTCAAAGATCAAGGCGATCATAGAAATGCCTCCGCCAAGGACGCTCAAACAATTGCGGTCTCTCCAAGGGAAGCTCGCGTATATACGGCGATTTATAGCCAACCTTTCAGGCAAGTGCCGTCCTTACAGCCACCTGATGAAGAAGGGAACCCCGTTCGTCTGGGACCAAAAATGTCAAAGCGCGCTAGATGAGATCAAGCAATACCTGCAGAACCCGCCAGTATTGGCTGCTCTGGTCAAGGGAAAGCCCTTCATTCTTTATACAACCGCCCTCGAAGGTGCCTTAGGTGCATTATGGGCACAAGAGAACGATCAAGGGAAGGAGAGAGCTCTTTATTACTTGAGTCGAGTTTTACTGGGGGCAGAAAGAAACTACTCCCCCATTGAAAAACACTGCCTGGCGTTGATCTTTGCGATAACAAAGCTCAGACACTATGCGTTGGCACATGAAGTCCGTCTCATTTCGAAGGTGGACCCTCCTAAATATTTGATGTCGAAAGCCATATTAACGGGGCGACTCGCTAAATGGGCCCTGCTCTTGATGGAGTTCTCGATAACGTATCAACCTCTCAAGGCAGTGAAAGGCCAGGCCATCGCTGACTTACTCGCTGAGCACCCGATACCCGCCGATTTTCCTTTGAATTGCGATCTTCTAGACGAACATGCGTTTGATGCGATCGACGGTGGTGATACCCGATGGGAGCTTTATTTCGATGGAGCAACATCCATGAAGAAGTGCAAACAAAGTACCCCAGAATCTGTTCCCCTCCGAACGGCGGCCGCGACGCGAGGACGTCTGGGCCTGAGGTTCGGGGCAGATGCTATATGGTTTTATCCGTCTACCTCTCCGAAGATGCCAAATCGATTTATGGCACCATGTATCAGAGGTTTAGACGGATGCGCCTGATGTAGCAGACTTCGTCAGATTCCCTCTCGCTTGAGGGGTTTTTGATTGTGGGGACGCTCTTCCCTGCAGGCGTAAGCCCCTGCAGTTAATTACGCTACCGCATCGCGGTAGCCACTTTCTCCTTCTCCAGAATTTCACTTCGTGTCGTGTGTGTTTGTTTTGTTTGTGGTTGCCCGTGGATTGTATACGGAGACTGAGTAATGCCGTCGCACGTAGGACGTGGATTAGTCCAAATCCGTATTTACTTAGATTTGGGTTTGGTGTTTTTAGTTTAAGGATACGTTAGCCGTATTGAGGCTAAGATCAACTTAAATGTTCGTTAAGGATATGTTAGTCCTGTTTGAGACTAAGATCAACTTAACGTGGTGATCCGTTTAATATACGGCCGTCAGGACTCATCACCTCTCTGACGTCGTTGAAGGATTACAACGATAGGTGTCAGAGGAGTTCAGAGATGTACCATTGAACCAAAGTCGATTTGGAGTTTTATAGTCCATTTAAATGTTTAAGGATACGTTAGCCGTATTTGGGGCTAAGATCAACTTAAACAGGACCGTTTAGATCCGGCAAAAGAGCATTTGGAGGCTCTATTGTTCCAGTTTAGGGACGTAGTGGTCCATGTTCCAGTTTAGGGACGTGGTGGTCCACCATTAGTTTAAGGACGTTTCGGTCCATCATTAGTTTAAGGACATTTCAGTCCAATATTAGTTTAAGGACGTTTCAGTCCATCATTAGTTTAAGGACATTTCGATCCAATATTAGTTTAAGGACGTTTCGGTCCACGAGTTTAAGGACCCCGCAGTCTATATTCGTATGTGGTCGTCGGGACCCGTCACCTCTCTGACGTCGTTGAAGGATTACAACGACAGGTGTCAGAGGAGTTCGGAGATGTACCCTCAAACCGGAGGTAAATTGATTTAGGAGAGCAATCTTGCTCAGTCCATTTAATTTGAGGACTTACGGCCACAATTGGGCTAAGTCCAATTGAAAAATGTTCGACACTTTTATTTGTTTTTTGGCTTGTACTAGGGCTTGGCCCATTTTTAAATAATGCATTGCATTATTTTCTATTTTTTGTTGGGCTCTGCTCATAAAGGATGCAGAGCATCAATTTATTTTGGGCTCTGCTCATTTATGAATGATGCAGAGCATCAATTTTACTTGGGCTCTGCCCATTTATTGCTTTGCAATTTAATTAGGCCTACTAGGTCTTTTTGACTTGGGCCTAGCCCTTTAACAAAAGAAACACATTGCATTTTTCAGGTGATTTGCGCCAATCAAATAGCGCAAGCGCTTGTGGTGATGACACGTGTCATGCAAGCGCATTGCGCTGCGCTAGTGCGCTACGCTTGCGCTGCTGACACGTGGCGCGCTCTGGTGAGTTGCGCCAATTTCAGAGAGCAAAGCTCTATCTTAAAGTGCATAGCGCAAGTGGTTCAGATACCGACACGTGGCGCTCTCTGGTGGCTTGCGCCAACCCAAGAGCGCAACAGTGCAGATTTTCAAGTGCAAAGCACTATTAATTTGAGAATCTTTTAGATTCAAGAACCAATGGTTCATAAAAAAAGTGCAAAACACTATTTGATTTCTTGATCTAATTTAGATCAAAGAAAAACAAGTTTTTTCTTATTTCAAGAACCAGAGATTCATAAAAAGTGCAAAGCGCTGTTTTTATTTTGTTTTTTATTAAAGATCATTGATCTTATTTTTGGATCAATGATCTATCAGAAGAAATTCTTCTATCTAAAAGGTCTTTTACCTTTCTTTCTTTTTTCTTGGAATTTCTTCAGAGTTCTCTCTACTTGAAATTTTTGATTTCTTCCAAAAATGTTGATTCTTTTGGATTGAGGTCTATGGTCCTTTTTATAGTGCTCATAAATTGGTTAAATTTGTTAAAGAGATCTTTCTCTGAGTGATTTGGGGAATTTTCCCCACCGTTGGATCTTTGATCCAAGGGCTTCTGTTTTACAGAAGAAAATATTCTTGTTTTAACAAGAACAGAAAGATTTCTTTAGAATCTTGATTCTGTTTGGCGCAAATGTCCCAGGTCATGACACGTGTCACGCAGCACACAGCGCAGTGCGACTGCGCCAGCGCATCTGCGCTGACACGTGTCGCGCAGAGCAAAGCGCAGCGCATCTGCGCTGACACGTGTCGCGGAGCGCAACTGCGCCAACGCATCTACGCTGACACGTGTCGCGCAACGCAGTGCTTCCTCAACTGAAGCGTTGCTTCCTTTAATTTTGCTTTAAATAGAGCTTTGCTCTGATTGGGTGCGCTGCTTTGGGCGCTGCGCTGATGTACCTGCGCCTGACACGTGGCGCGTTGCGCCCGGGATTTGAAGCGTTGCTTCAAAATTTGAATTTTGAATTTCCAACAGAGCTTTGCTCTGATTGGGGGAAACAAATGCCCCCCCACCATTGCCCTCACGTGGCGCGCACGTGAGTGCAGCGGTGGCAAGCTCCTGACCGTTGGATCAAGGGGTGAGCTGAAGGGGCGCAAGCGGCTTATAAATAGGACATATGGCCCTTAAAAAATCTTCACCATCTTTTTTAAGATTTTCATTTCAACAGAGCTTTGCTCTTGCTTAAGAACTTCAGAGCTTTGCTCATTTCCAAAGTTAGAAACTTTAGGTAAAATTAATTTAAATTAAATTAAATTAGATTAATTCAATATTAATTCATATCAATCTTAACTAAAAGAGCTTTGCACTCACAGATCTTTTGATCTAAAGAGATCCCCATTGGGGTTTCATAAACAGAGCTTTGCTCTCAAAAACTTATAGATCTACAGAGATCTTGTTCATGGGTTCTAACCCATGAATAGAGCTTTGCTCTTGAATCAAATGCAGATCTTTTAGATCTGAGAAATGAAGAATTTTTTTCATAAGTTTTCACGGATTTTTCAAGATTTCAAAGATTTTAATTTTTAAATTTCTTTTCAAAATTTTCTTTTTGATGGAATATTACAGAGCTAAGCTCTTTTTTAAGGAATTTTATTCCTTTGAGACCAGAATTTGACAAGTGCCATTCTGTGACAGAGCTTTGCTCTGAAAGAGGAGATTTTCTCCTTGTCTCTAGGGATTCCCCACTGATGAGAATATTCTCATGGGGATCTTTTCTTTAACTGACAGTCTCACCCAATGATGGGGTTGTCTTATCAAATGAGGCACTTTCATCCATATTTTGTGGGTCCCCATTTGGTCCCCTACCCACTGCACTGCAGTGTGGTGTGATTAATTTTAATTTAATCAATTTTTAAATTCAGTTAATTGAAAAATTTTAAACGCCAAGCGTTGGAATTGCAGCACTAACGGCTATTTTATGTTCCTTTGCAGTGACCATGTCTCTCGATACCTCATTCCCGTTTGCTCATTCGGAGGAGGGATTTCCCGAAGCGCCCTTGGACCGCGAAGTCCTGGCCATGATTAAGGACTACGACCCGGAATACAAGAGTCTCCACCTTTGGGGGTCGTGGTATAATCAGATTATCATGGGTCGACGGAGCTTCACCTGCGCAGTGCCGTCAGAACCCATCACGGCGATTCATTATGCCACCCCACCCTCGGTGCAGTATGCCGTGGAGATGGTTGATTAGACCTCGAAGGGCTTTCTTCATCCCGCTATGGATGCGATTCCGGTCCAGCGTCCTATGGTTCTGGATATCCTAGGACGCCGTATCTGTCAGAGCGAGGCGTGACCCTGGGGGCAATCATATAACGTTAGTCTGATCCCCCGCCACCCGATCGGCTATCTGCCGTGGGCCCGGTATATCCTGTCGACGAAGAAGTCGCAGTTGATAAGGTTGGGATTATACACTGCGGTCTACGTTTCTCCTTTCCAATATCCCACGCTCCCCACCTGGTGATACAAGGCCTTCTTGGAGCAGTGGAATATTCCTACCCACACTTTCCTTGCCGTGGATCGGGAAGTGTCAATCTCTTTGGAGGAGTTCACGGAGGTATCCGGTTTACCAGTCATAGGGGAACACTATAAGGAGTTGCTCCCGACAGACGAGTACGTCTTCGGTGCTAAGCCGGTGGTAAGAGGGCTCACGCCGGAGAATGCTGTTCAACACCAATTCCCAAGCTTAATTAAAGTGTTGAACATCTATGAGGCCCTTTTCATCGAACATGGGAGTCGCGGAGTTAGCTTTGAGGATTTCATCGCTCGGTTCCTTCGTCCAAGCGTCCTCTCATCAGAAGCTGCCAAGTTCGCTACCCTGGATGACCCTTTCGGTCTAGGTGTGGATAACCTGCCGGAGAAGGAGATAAACCAAAAGGTTTTTTTCCTTCCGGACTTCCCGACTATGTCTTTTGCAGAAATTGCGGCCCCTGGGATGGACGAGGAGGCCTTTTTCTTAGGATTTCTCGGGTTGTGGCTGAGTTGGTTTGCGATCCCAATGCACTCTCATCGTATGCGGCCCTCTATCTTTTACCCAGCCCACCGGATGGCCATTGGGGTAAAGGTGGCCGTTGGGATCGCCAGCTTGGCACACCTATATCATGGCCTCAGTCGAGCAGCGGATGCTAATGAGCCCGGGGTACTGCACATGGTCTTCCCGATGCACTACTTTGTATCGTGGCTCGAGCTACACATGGCGGGTGTCTTCGGCATGCATAAAAGGCCCTCGTTCTTCGACAAGTGTGGTTTCCCTCGCATTATACAGCTGATCGGCGCATCAATTATGACCCCATCACCACGGAACGCCTGGGGTTTACTCCTTCGCCCTCACACCGTTGGAGCCGGGATGTCCTTTGTTGACAAGGTATTGACCATTGGAAAGGCGTCCACCACTGCGGTGCGACCATTACAAGACTCCTTTAAGGATGGAGCCTCAGTTTTGACGGCCCGGGAGACCCTCCACTTGTATTCTATTAGACCGCGTTTCCTAGTCTTCAGGCAGAACGGTGCGGCAATTTTCATGAGATATAACCCGCATCGTTTCTTCCAACAACTGGGCTACAATCAAGGGGTACCTTTGGAAGCTTTCCTGCTAGGACCTGCTGCCACCGAAGAAGGGATGGAGAACACGCTGCATCATTTCATGCGCCTGAATACGGGTTCTCATTTTTTTATTAGTGCACCGGCTAGCGCTCCACAACTCTTCAACGTATACAAAGAATAGTACAATCATGCAACAGGAGCCGTTATAAAGGAAGAGAGGCAAGTGTTGGTCGACCGTAAAGGTGCGCCTCCCAGCACCGACCGTAACGCTCCCTTAGTGCCAAGGACGCCGGTAGTCCCCCCTTTGAAAGATTCTAGAGCCGGGCCACCGCGTGCGCAAAGTCCTCCACACGGATCGCCGCTCCTTGATACTGCGGATGCACCTCCAGCGCCCTGTGCTCCAGTGGAGACAGTGGCTGTAGCCTCGCCAGAGTCTGGCGTGGGTGCGGACATCGGGACCCGCCGTCCCAAGGTGGCTGCTAAGCGTAAGTCGATCCCACGTGCACCTAGGGTCGGAGGGCAGAAGAAAAAGAAGTCGCTCTTCACTGCAGATGTCGCGTTCGGTCAGGAACCCTACGCTCCCTATGCCGAGGGCCTGAGCGAATATGGGACTAACGAGGGATTAGTCATGCCGCCGCCGGATGATACAGACTTGGAGGCCGCTCTCGAAACTTCAGCGTGGTTGGAAAAGCGTGACGCGTGGCTAGATAAGCTTGCGCAATCAGGTAACTACTAGTCGCATTTTCTTTATTGTATCATATTCTCCTCATTGCCTTTGACTAACGTTTCTCCTTCTTTTCTTCCAATAGGCATCACTGATGAAGAAGCCATTGCCGCTTCCCTCGAGACTTTCCAAGAGGAGGAACGTCTCAGAGCGTCTTTAGGCCTTAGTAAGTTTCAATTCATCAAGTTTTCATTTCCTTTGTGTTATGGTCGACCTAACCTCTTTCTTTTTATCGCAGGAACCTCAATGCCGTTCCCGCCAAGCGACGCGGACATTCTGCCAGCTGCCGAAGTCCCAGTCTCGTCGGGGCTGCAGCAAGAGCCTCGACTCGACAAGTCGACGAGGGATGCCTTGAAGAATTTGGAGACATCCCTGTATACGGACGATGATGCCTCAATGAAAGAGGCTCTGGTGAGGTCCGTTTCAAAGGCCCGGGAGGAAAGGAAGCGGCTAAGGCATGAGGCGAAGGCGCACCGGGCTGATTTGGCTACGGGAGCAGGCTCCAGCACCGTCCCTTGTGCTGATACTCCCTCCGAAGAGGCCCCCGTCGCCCTATCCACCGCTCGCAGACAAGTGGCGCGTGCGGTTCGGAGTGCAAATGATAAATCCACTTCAGGTAACATTTCTTTCAGAATCTTGTTGTACGAATTAGAAAGTCATCGGTTCTTATATATTCTATCCTGCAGGGCCTAGTCCGACCGAGGGGGAGGCGGAGACCATTGAACCCAAGGAAACAGAGGAGGCGGCACCTGCCGAAATCGAGCTGACGGTCGGCAACGTCCCTGGGGTAATGGAGCCTGAGCTGGAAGCCGAGGGATCCGTAGCCGAGAAGGTCATTGATGCTGAGCCTGACATGGCGGCAGATGAAATGATTGTTATAACTGAGCCCATGGTAGTGGAGGACGAGGCGCTTGAGGCCGGCGACCTAGTGGTGACGGTGGATGAGCCGACGGAGACCGCGAAGCCCGAAGAAGTAGCGGGTGAGATGGGCACGACTCTTGGGGAAGAGTCAGCCGCTCTCTCTCAAGAGTCCGGCAATGCTCCGATCATTGCCCTCCCCGTCTACGCTCTTCCGCCGTCTTCTGGCCTTGCGAGCACTACAACGGTCCCTATTGAGTCGGGTGACGAGGCTACAGGCGGTGGCCTCATGTCGATGGATGAGGGAGTCGTCTCCATTTCGACCGGCAGCTCGTCAGGTAAATCCCAAGTTACTGTCCTCTTTATTTTACAATCTTTTCTGACAAGTTCACATTTGTTCGTAACGCAGGTGCAGCCAGTGCCGATGCCCCATTGCTCGAGGGAGCGCCTTCAACTACCGCCTTGGCGGTGGTCACTTCTCAGCCCTCTCTCATACCGTCAAAGATGTTGGAAGGTATGGGTTTGCAACTTATTAATCTTACTTTTTAGACGTATAATTTGTGTACTAAAGTCATACTGTTGTGCCTTTCAGGAGTGCTTTTTGACCATCTTTATCAGGTGTTGCTCCCACACTTCTCCTTCCCATCCGAACTCGCTTCTTCCTCTGGTGGCGCTGGTGAGTATGATTTCCATTGATATCTTCCTTTTCCATTGATGGAATTACTTCTAACCTTTTTTCTTGTCCCGACTGCAGTGCTACAGATTGAAGGAGGGGGTGAAAGATCAGCTGCGCCACCGGCCCTTCCGGCCTTGCCATCTGCTTTAGCTGGTACAGCGATTATTACACTGATAACCCCCCTTTTATTTCCTGAACTGTTATCTGATCACATTTTGTTTCTTTTCAGCTATCGTTCCGGTCTCGGCGCCCTTCGAGCCTCGCATTACGATGCCGGCAGGTCCTTATCTGAGACGTCCATCTTCGAAAGGTGCCGCGAATAGTCTGCGCATGTTGAGTGACTACGACGAGAAACTCGACGTTGAAACTCCTACATCTGCCGCAGACTTCGCTACGGCGGTTAACCCGATGCTGGTGATACTCGTGAACTTTCATGACGAGGGCATCATCGCATATTGGGTTAACCATTGCAGGGAGATCGAGGCCCGCCTGCATCAGCTGGAGTCGATGCGTCCCGCTCCCGAGACCTTAGCCACCAGTAATCAAAGAGCAGCATGGATTGAGCATAGCGCTTCTTACTTCCGCCATCTTGAGCAAGAAGTCATTTCAAGGCGTAAGGAGCGCGGTGAGACTTCGAGCAAGTCTGCCCAACTGCATGCTCGGGTGGAGGCCAATGCTGCACGACTGAAGGTTGTCTTTGAGGGCCTTCTGCAATGCCTTTCCGAAGGGTTATCACTGAGGGAACAGCTTGACGTTGTCGAGCGGAATGCACCTAGCCAGGAAGCAGCCCAGAAGGCGGCCGAGGAGCAACTTTCATCCTTTTTGTGGCAGCGGGCTCAGGTGGAAGCGGAGGTGGCCGCGGCAGCCACTCAGGAGGAGGCGCTGAAGGAAGTGCGAGAGCAGCTTGCGGATTTGTTAAAGACACTTCCTCCTCAGTAGCTATCCATCTTTGTATCGTTTGTACTTGTAAATAAAAACAATGTATATATAAACTTTTTTTATTCTTTAACACAATGTATCTTGTACCCAATCAAGTTTATGACTAAAAGATACACATTTTTTGTAATGTCTTGTGTCATTTCTCCACCTTTTCTTTCTTTTATTATCAGCATGCCACCTTAGTAAACATGGTTAACAGATAATAGAGCACGCATCTTGATTTCCTCAAGAAACAACAATGGCTTAGGCCGCAGGTTCAGATCTGCCGCCTAAGACTTTTCAACTCTATGAGCCGTGAGGGTCTCATAGAGACTTTTCTCCCTATGGATCGAGAGGATCTCGTAGGTGGGTTTTCTCCTTAGGAGTCGTAAGGATTCCTAAGTGTGTTTTCTCTTATAGGTCGTAAGGATCCTATAAGAGAATTTTTCCCTCTTACGTGTCAAGAGGACCCGTAAGCGGTTGTTTCCCTCCTTGTCGAAACTCGACTTTGGAGAGTGAGACCCGTGAATAGTATGCAAGAGACCGTTTTAGACCGACTTGCAAGGTCCCATTGTTCAGGAAGCAAGTTTTTTTTTAAATCCCTGCTGCCTGAGGCTTCATCTTGCAAGTTGAGACGAATCGGGAATTTCCCGCGGAGACACTGGTTTCTCTGCGAGCCGACGCGAATCAGGAGGCTCTCGTCAAGGACGCTGGTTTCCCTGAGTTGAGGTATTTGCCAGGGATTATTTGTTTCCCTGGTGTTGAAACGAATCGAGAATTTCCCACGGAGACATTGGTTGCTCTGCGAGTCGACGCGAATCAGGAGGCTATCGTCAAGGATGTTTGTTTCCCTGAGTTGAGGCTTTTGCCAAGGATTATTTGTTTCCCTGGTGTTGAAACGGATCGAGAATTTCCCACGGAGACACTGGTTGCTCTGCGAGTCGACACGAATCAGAAAGCTCTCATCAAGGATGTTTGTTTCCCTGAATTGAGGTATTTGCCAAGGATTATTTGTTTCCTTGGTGTTGAAACGGATCGAGAATTTCCCAAGGAGACACTGGTTGCTCTGCGAGTCGACGCGAATCAGGAGGCTCTCATCAAGGATGTTTGTTTCCCTAAATTGAGGTATTTGCCAAGGATTATTTGTTTCCCTGGTGTTGAAACGGATCGAGAATTTTCCACGGAGACGCTGGTTGCTCTGCGAGTCGACGCGAATCAGGAGGCTCTCATCAAGGATGTTTGTTTCCCTGAATTGAGGTATTTACCAAGGATTATTTGTTTCCCTGGTGTTGAAACGGATCGAGAATTTCCTACGGAGACACTGGTTGCTCTGCGAGTCGACGCGAATCAGAAAGCTCTCATCAAGGATGTTTGTTTCCTTGAATTGAGGTATTTGCCAAGGATTATTTGTTTCGCTGGTGTTGAAACGGATCGAGAATTTCCCATGGAGACACTGGTTGCTCTGCGAGTCGACGCGAATCAGAAGGCTCTCATCAAGGATGTTTGTTTCCCTGAATTGAGGTATTTGCCAAGGATTATTTGTTTCCTTGGTGTTGAAACGGATCGAGAATTTCCCACGGAGACACTGGTTGCCCTGCGAGTCGACGCGAATCAGAAGGCTCTCATCAAGGATGTTTGTTTTGTAAGTCCACGTTGCGACCCCCGGTTCTTACGGGGAGGCGGAAACGGTATAAAAATCAAATTTTTAGCGCAAGGGGCAACATGGACTAAGCAAAGTCGGGATCTTTGAGTCAACTAAAACTAGCAAACTTAGCTAAAGAGAGTTAGCTACTCGGATGGAGATGGTTATACCTAAACTTGAACTCCTTCGTCTTCAAGCTCCGATGGTGGTTCGATGGCTCCTTCTCGTTGTCTCCGTACGCCGAAGATAGATCCACTTGAAAGCTCCAACCTTTAGCTCCTTCTTCGTTCTTTGAAGAAACTAGTTCACTTGGTTTGCTAAACCTAGTGAACTAGAATGAGTAGAGAAGAAATAGAATGGGATTTTATCTATGGTTCTTGATTCTCAACTCATGAGACAAGAGAACCATAGATCAAGAGAGGGAGCAAGAGGTTGAGGGTGAGAGCAAGAGGAGAGCTCAAGAACAAGAGAGAGAATGAGCAAGAAAGAATGAGGCTCTCTTTTGTCTCTCACCCTCTCATAATCCAATGTAATCATAACTCATCATATCAATAAAAGTCTTATGTGATGGTTGAAGCAACCATAACCTTATCATGTCATGCATTCATTTTACTCAAATGAGCAAGCAAGTAAAAGTCTTTGGCATGAAATGATAACCATGGTTATCATGATGGTCAACTAGTCAAGCCTAGTCAACCGGTCAACAAAGTCAACAAGTCAACAAAAGTCAACAAGTCAACAAAGTCAACAAAAGTCAACAACCAAGTCACCATAATACTTAATTAATATAATAGTTAATCACATATCATATTCTCATTAGGGTTGAGCAAAAAGTCAAAAAGTCAACGGTCAACTGTCAACAACCCTAATGAGAATCCGCTGTCTGTGCCTCCCTGTCAACTGTGCATACACACCCGCATCCGCGTTCCGAGGAACACGAATGCAAACTGGATAAATCCGATCCCATAAGGTACACTAGGATCTGGCTTAAACCAAAGCCCGCTAGTGTAAACTGTCCGGACACTGTACGCGCACAAGTGCACGGATGTGACCGAACCCTGTCGCAAAACCATGCGACCTGTCGCAATACCATGCGACCTCTACTCCTTTGCCTAAAGGCGAAAAGCTTTCTGTGTGGGACTCTAAAGACTCGACACTACGCTGGCAGTGGGTTTAACCACAGACCGCAAGCGGCACTAGCTGTGCGTAACGGTCCCCAGGTAATGCCGACAAGAAGACCGACGAGGCGAAACCCATCTGAACTCCTACTGAGCCTGAGTGTGACATTCTCCGTACAGTCCGGTCTGTTCGTCTGATACATCGCATGGCGGGCCTAGGGGGCGGTAAACGTCAGTCCCCCAATAGCGGTACAAGTCGTGCCGGAGCGAAGCCCAAAACACCCTGAGATAACACTGGAAACCTACCAGTATATCTCGTTTGCCCTGGCCAGGGACTACTCGTGTAATGGCTCTCCTAGACACAGCGCGATGTCAACCCCCAATACCGGGAGAGACGAATCCTGTCTAACCGTCACTGCCTCCAAGTGCTTCGGGACTGCACCCAACCACCACCTGTTTGCACGACTCCTTTGAGCCGTGGTAGGGTAGTGATCAAAGTACAGTGGGAACACACCCGAGGCGAAGTGACAGTGTCAAGTCAGCGGACTAAGCTGTACTCATGTCACCTGGGAACTGATAACTGACGATAGGTATAATACCAACTAGTCAGTTCCCGACGAGTCCTGTCCAGTGTACCCGTAACCTAACGAGCACCCGCATACTATCTCAAGTACGACGTACTGACGGCTGTGGGACAGACCGTCTCCCACACTGGGATGAGAAGCGCATGCGCTGGTCTACTCCGGAGTATCGATGCCCTGTCTCGATAGTCCTGCGACCAGGGACCAGCATAAGGATGTGCTTATAGATTACCCAGCCCCACTAGTGTGACGGCCATCACACCGCTGGTAATCAAGCAAAGATCCTAAGGGCTCCACTAATGTGTATAGGTGATATACTAAAATAAACACATGTACACATTGAAGCAGAAACAAACCAAGTAGCATACTACTATTTTGAGCAAGATTGTCAATACAAGGTGAATATCCCAAGCTTCCATTAAGTAATATACATACTAGTATGATACAGTAATGGCCTCTAGGGCATATACACTAACATGTTTCCCTGAATTGAGGTATTTGCCAAGGATTATTTGTTTCCCTGGTGTTGAAACGGATCGAGAATTTCCCGCGGAGACACCGGTTGCTCTGCGAGTCGACGCGAATCAGAAGGCTCTCATCAAGGATGTTTGTTTTCCTGAATTGAGGTATTTGCCAAGGATTATTTGTTTCCCTGGTGTTGAAACGGATCGAGAATTTCCCACGGAGACACTGGTTGCTCTGCGAGTCGACGCAAATCAGAAAGCTCTCATCAAGGATGTTTGTTTCCCTGAATTGAAGGATTTGCCGAAGACACTGATTTCTTCAGGGTTGGGATGAACCGTCGAGATTTGGCTTCGTTTTCTGGCGGAGCCTGTTGGGAAAGTATGGTTCCCTCTTTGTTTGCGCCCTTGGATTGTATACAGGGATCTATGTGATCTCAACTGTAGGGCCAAAGTTCTATCATCGCTTTTTTTGTTTTATTTCCGCGATACTCTATCATTTCAGCTTTTATATCACGAAGGTTGCGATTGCCCAATCATTTCGGCTATTTTTTGCGGTGCCCAATCATTTCGGCTATTTATTGTATTTTCACTCGCTGCTTTTTATTGCGAGTTGCCCAATCATTTCGGCTATTTATTTTATTTTCACTCGCTGCTTTTTATTGCGAGTTGCCCAATCATTTCGGCGATTTTGTATGCATGTGCGGCCTACCGGCTTTTCACCGTAAACCTAAAATTAGACACCGATTTCGGCATCAGCACCACTACAACTGGGATATTACCAGGAGCGAATCATCATCTGCCTCTGTCGATATCGAACAAAGGTGGCTTAGCGAACAGGGTTAAGGACCTGTCGACTAAGGCTTTTGACTTCATGAGCCGTAAGGGTCTCACAAAGGTATTTCTCCCTACAAGTCGTGAGGATCTTGTAGGTGTATTTTCTCCTTAGGAATCGTGAGGATTCTTAAGTGTATGTTCCTCTGTAAGCCGTAAGGATCCTACAAGAGGGTTTTCTCCTTGTAAGTCGAGAGGACTTATAAGGGTTGTTCATCATGCGTACATATCCCCAATCAAGGATGAAATTTTGTTAGGGGAATGTTTATTCGCGTCCGTGGATTGTATACAAGGGTCAGTATTGAGCCACTTGTAGGGCAATATCAGAAGTTGTGGGGGGTTTGCTTAAGCACGGGTTTAGGTCTCTGTAACTTAAGACTTTCAAATCTTATGAGCCGTGAGGGTCCCATAAGAGAGTTCTCCTTACGAGTCGTGAGGATCTCGCAAGTGTATTTTCTCCTTAGGAATCGTGGGGATCCCTAAGTGTGTTGCTTCCTTGTGAGTCTTAAGGATCTCACGCGGGTGGTTTCTCCTCACAAGGTCGAGAGGACCCTATAAGTTTCTTTTAACGAGGTTGCGCCCTTTCGGGTTTTCACAAACACTCGCCGGTAGTCCTGCTGTTTTTACTCACGGAGCCCTTTCG
The DNA here is from genome assembly GCA_030015575.1 of Agapanthus africanus. NCBI lineage: Eukaryota > Viridiplantae > Streptophyta > Magnoliopsida > Asparagales > Amaryllidaceae > Agapanthus > Agapanthus africanus. The sequence goes on along the minus strand of JASDDO010000001.1, from coordinate 16,302,558 downwards.
GGTTTTCATCCGTGCCTATTTTGCTTATGGACATACCGTTTTTTTTATTCTTTTTATTTTTATTTACTTTTTTTTACGAGGTCGCGCCCTTTCGGGTTTTCACGAACACTCGCCGGTAGCCCTGCTGTTTTTACTCACGGAGCCCTTTCGGGTTTTCATCCGTGCCCTTTTTGCTTATGGACATACCGTTTTTATCATCATTTTTTTCATCTCATCAGCCTAAGGATGCTGCGATAGTAGTTTAAAGACGTTTCGGTCCTTCATTGAGAAAGCTGGCTATTGCTTATAAAGCTTGAGCTGAGGAAGATAGCGAGCAGACATAGTCGTAGTCATCTACCATTGACCTAGGCTGTGACTCATTAAACGTAGTATTTTTTTAGGAAGCGACCGTTTATTGACCTGAAAGGCCTTTCACCGTGCATGTCCATGAGTAGATAGGCTCCACCTTGATAGACTTTGTCTATGATGTACGGGCCTTCATAGTTTGGCTCGAATTTTCCCCGCTTGGCGCGATTGGGGATCATAGGCCTTTTGACCACTAGCACGAGTTCGTCTTGACGGAATGTCCTCGGCCGGGTCAATCTTTCATATGAGCGCGTCATCTTTTCTTTATAGGCTTCCAGATTTTGTTGCGCTATGAGCCGGGTCTCATCGAGGGCATCAAGCTCCTCAAGCCGAAGGTGAGCATTTTCTTCATCCGTCAGCTCGTAGTAGACTGCCACTCGTAGAGAGGGTAACTCTATCTCGAGGGGGAGTACTGCTTCTGTACCGAATACCAACGCATATGGCGTTGCGTTCATTGCCGTCTTGAACGTAGTTCGATACGCCGAGAAAGCTTCTTGCAGTCTTTCATGCCAGTCCTTCTTATTTCGGGACACTGTCTTCTTCATAATCTTTGTTAAGGTCTTATTGAAGGCCTCAGCTAGACCGTTAGCCCGCGGATTATAAACCGAGGAATATCTCCAGTCTATATTGTGCTGTTGCGCGAAGTGACTGATCTTGTGGCTTCTGTAAGCTGGCCCGTTATCGGAGATGATCCGTCGTGGAGTTCCAAACCGATATAGGACGTGCGACTTTAAGAAATGGAGGATATTCTCTGTCTTAACTTCCCTCAGCGGTACTGCCTCTGCCATTTGGAGAAGTAGTCAGTCGTCGCCAGGATGAAACGATGTCCCATGGACGATGCTGGTTCGATAGGGCCGACTATATCAGTTCCCCACATTTCGAATGGCCAGCTAGCCACTGTCGGGTGTAGCGGATTTGGATGCTGATGGATGAAGTCCCCATGAATTTGGCATGAGTGGCATTGCTTCGCATATTCGAGGCAGTCCTGAATCATCGTGGGCCAGTAGTAGCCCATCCGTTTGATCTTCAACTTCATCTTTGGGCCCGCTTGGTGAGAACCGCAGAGTCCGTCATGAACTTCCTGGACGACTCTTTTCGCTTCGTCAGGTCCCACGCATCTCAACCACAAAGAATCGAACGACCTCTTGTACAGAGTATCATTAACGAAGGCGAAAGACAGAGCTCGTTTCATAAGCTGATGTCTTGAGGACGCATCTTCGGGTGTTTGGCGGTATTTGAAGTAGTCTATAAAGACTTCTCTCCAATCCTCGGTATTTTCCCGATCTTTTATTTGCAGGGTCGTCTGCTCAGTCGCTCCCTTCTCTTCGGGTGATTCCTGAGATATTTCTGCTGGGGCAAGCACCCGACGGCTTTGTATCACGATTCTTACGTCATCTAGGTTCTCATCGACCAGTTCCTTGGCGAGCTTGGCCAACGCGTCCGTTTTGCTGTTTTCCGCGCGCGGTATGTTCTCTAAAGTATAGGAGGGAATTTAGGTCAACAATTGTTGCACCTTTTCGCCGTACTTCACCAACTCTGGCTTGCACGTCTGGTAGTCGCCGTTTACTTGACTAACGACCAGTTGGGAATCTCCATATATGAGGAGGTTTTCAATTCCTATGACGATGGCGATCTCGAGGCCTGCTATCAGAGCTTCGTATTCGACTTCATTGTTTGTCCTCGGCTCCGTCAGGGAGAAAGCAAAGCGCATTATCCCTCCTTGTGGAGTTACAAAGATGAGTCCTACCCCCGATTTGATTATAGGGGCACTTTGTTTGCGTTTCTTCATGGAAGATGCTCCATCGAAATAAAGCTCCCATCGGGTATCACCACCGTCGATCGCGTCAAACGCATGTTCGTCTGGAAGGTCGCAATTCAGAGGGGAATCGGCGGGTATCGGATGCTCAGCGAGAAAGTCAGCGATGGCCTGGCCTTTCACTGCCTTGAGAGGTTGATACGTTATCGAAAACTCCATCAAGAGCAGGGCCCATTTAGCGAGTCGTCCCGTCAATATGGCCTTCGATATCAAATATTTAAGGGGGTCCACCTTTGAAATGAGACAGACCTCATGCGCCAACGCATAGTGCCTGAGCTTTGTTATTGCGAAGATCAACGCCAGACAGTGTTTTTCAATGGGGGAGTAGTTGCTTTCTTCCCCCAGCAGAACCCGACTTAAGTAGTAGAGTGCTCTTTCCTTCCCTTGATCGTTCTCTTGTGCCCATAATACGCCTAAGGAGCCTTCGAGAGCAGTTGTATAAAGAATGAGGGGCTTTCCCTTGACCGGAGCAGCCAACACCGGCGGGTTCTGCAGGTATTGCTTGATCTCGTCTAGCGCGCTTTGGCATTTTTGGTCCCAGACGAACGGGGTTCCCTTCTTCATCAGGTGGCTGTAAGGATGACACTTGCCCGAAAGGTTGGCTATAAATCGTCGTATATATGCGAGCTTCCCTTGGAGAGATCGCAGCTGCTTAAGAGTCCTTGGAGGAGGCATTTCCATAATCGCCATGATCTTTGACGGATCTATTTCGATACCTCGGTGTCGGACGATGAATCCTAGGAATTTGCCTGAGGAAACCCCGAATGCACACTTGAGAGGGTTCATCTTCAAGTTGTATTGTCGAAGGCGTTGAAATACGGTCTTCAGATGCTCTCGTACGATTTGCTTTTAACCACGAGATCGTCGATATAGTATTCGACGATTTCGTGTATGAGGTCATCGAAGATCTTCGTCATGGCCCTCTGGTAGGTGTCACCGGCATTCTTTAAACCGAAGGGCATCACCTTGTAGCAGAATATACCCAAAGAAGTCCTGAAGGCGGTGTGCTTCTGGTCTTCGGGATGCATCTTTATCTGATTATACCCTGACGAGCCGTCCATAAAGGAGAAAACCTCCTGAGTGGACGTACTGTCTATCATCAGTTCGGTGACTGGCACTGGAAAATCGTTATTCGGGCAGGCTTTATTGGGATCCCGGAAGTCTACGCATATGAGCACTGTCCCGTTTTTCTTCATCACCGGGACGATGTTGGCGATCCATTCCGGATATTGAAGCTCCTGAATAAAGCCAGAGTCGATCAGCTTCTTGAACTAGGCGTTGATGCTCATCTCAAGCTCGAGCCGCATTCTTCTCGGTGCCTGTTTGATTGGCTTGACGTCCGGAGATATCGCCAATCTATGCACAGCAATCTCTGGATCTAGTCCCGGCATTTCGGAATAGTTCCATGAGAAGCAATCCTTATGCTGCATAAGCAAGTCTTTTAGCACAGCCACCCTTTCTTCGGATAACAGCTCGCTGACGAATGTCGGTCGCGGGTCGTTCACCGTTCCCAACTCAATTTTCTTGAGGCTATCCGCCGTGGTATGGATTCCATCTTCCAGCTCTTTCGGCGCTGGTGGAAACTCTGAGATCACCTCATCGTCGCTATTTTCGAAGCACCAAGGAAGGTCATCCATGTTCTCGGGTTCTTCTTTTAATATTGTTATCACGTGACAAGTACGAATTCGCTTCCAATCCCAATGTGGAACTGGTTCTTCTTTCGTGGCCTTGGGTCCGTACTTTTGTGGCGGCGTTACCCTCCACTTGTCAGACAGAGCGAACTTGCCAAGCTGATACTGATCTTCGACCCAATTCTTGAAGGTGAAGCAGCCTTCGAGAGGATGCCCTACCACTCGGTGATAAAAGTAATAGTCTGGGTGTGAGACTTCGCCTGCTTGTTCGGGGTGTTTAGACTCCGGCAGTGTAAGCATCTGATGTTTTAGAGCGAGGTCAAGTATTTTCTTGGTCTTGTCCCGAGGAAAAGAGTATGCTCGACCCATTTTTCTCATAAGGGATAGATCGGAACCACTCAATTTTCGCTTGAGTGGCCTCTTAGCCCCGCTTCGTTGCTGTTGGGCACCTTTTCGTGTTTCGACTTGTTTCTGCCTCTGCGTCGGGCCTTCTTTATAAAGGTTGACAAGGAGCAGCATTTTCATCTTTCACGGCCCGTTGGAGGAGGCGTTGCTTTTTGGCTTTCTCGTAGATGGCCATTTCGCGGTTATGGTCGTCTCGGACTTTTTGACCAGCTTCCCTTATAAGTTTGTCCATTTGTTCTTCGAACGACGGACTGGGTACTTTTGCATCTGGAACTTTCACTGGTTCAGGATTAGCATCTTCCCATTGAGCATCCGCTTCTTCATCAAAGTCATACACAACGTAGTAACCGTGTAGTAGCTCCCGTTTCTTTGACCGGATGTATCCAAGCCCTTTTGTTTCCATTCTCCCATTAGGCAGCTTGCGTTGAGCCCCGGGAACGTTCCAGACTTTATCATAGAACTTGGCTTTTCGAACGGTCTGCTTGAAGGATATCCCTTGGCGTTTCAGCAACCTTTTCAAGCCTTCTGTATAATATCTGGGGAAACGGATGGGCTGAAGCCCATCAAGCGTAGGATCCGCGCCATGCCAGATTTCTTTCTCCACTCTGGTTTCTTCAGAGCGGTAGAATAGAATTGCTTTTTCGCTTTCTCGCCTGGGAGGGATATAGAACGTTTGCAGCTCTTCTACATTGTAAATATCGAGTGCATCCAGTTCTTTACGGTGTTTAAGCAGCACCATGGTGACTTGTAGACTTTGTTCCTCGTTAGCGGACATTCGTATTAAAGGCCGAGCCGAGAATATAGCATGGACCTCATCTTCCGAGTCACTACCAAAGATCAACGTAGGAGCAGATGGTCCCGGCTTGTTGTATTGGGGCGGACCCGAATAAACTATCTCCTCCTCTTCTTTAGTATCACTGCCGAAGACAGGGATGGTGGCATCAGCTTTGTTCTCCGGCTTGTGACACCACTCCGTGTCTTTCAAATCCGGTAAGAAGTATTTGGCATCTTCATATTTGCGGACCTCATTCACAGAGAACGGGTTCAGTTCTCCCGCCACGGTATACTCGAGACCATCTTTAGAATACTTCATACACTGATGTTGTGTAGAAGGGATGATGTTGTACTCGTGTAACCACGGTCGGCCGAGAAAAGCGTTGTAGCATGTCTTGGCGTCTATGACGTGGAACTTAATGTCCGTGACGAGTAGCCCGAAGCGTAGCTTCAGTATCACAGATCCAAGAGTTCTTGATGACTGGGAGTCGAACCCGGAGATAGTGATCTTGTCCTGAGCAAGGTGCTGGACGCTCATGCAGATTTCTTTTAACACCCGTACATTGAGGAGGTTAACGGAGGATCCATTGTCGATCAGGATTTTGCCTATTTTTATATCGTGACAGTATCCTGAGACATAAAGGGGACGATTGTGTTCGCACGTCCCAAGGAGAAGGTCTTCATCACCAAAAGCGACATCGGCCGTGTGCACTTCCTCCAATTCATCTTTCATCTTTTCCTCGGCCAGGAAAGCTTGGAATTGCTCCAGCTCCTGTAGTGCCTTGATTAACGAATCTCTCGCTTCCTTTGACAACAAAAGGGCGTCAAGAATGCTGAGCTGTGAGGGTAGCTTCCTCAGATGCGCTAAGACGTTGTAATCCACCTTATTCCTCTTCGGCGGGTTCTTGGCACTTAGCTCTTCCACCACTTGGTCATCTAAGACGATATCTTCAGGGAGCTTTTCTTTTCCCTTATCTTTTTTATTTGAGGGCCCGAGATTCTTTTTGAGGACCGTCCGATTACGCAGCCGGATATTTTCGCAGATCTTCGGCTCTTCTTCTTTTCCCAAGGTGGACTCTTTAAAGAGAGGGGAAAGCTCCAGCTCCTCATCAGAATCGCTCCCGAATGTAGGCACCCGTGATCCCCCGGCGTTAACCATGCGACAATCACCGGTAGTTCTGTTAAACCCTTCGGTCATATTTTTCCGCTCCCGACGAGTTTTACGTTTCTCCCGCTTAAAATGTTGTCGATGAGCAACATATCCTTGCCACCATCTATCGAAAGCTTTGCACTCTTCAGTGGGGTGCGAAACCTTCTGATGATATAAGCAATAGGAGGGGTGCATTTCCATTTCACCAGTAATTTTTCCTTCGGAGGATGGTAGTTTCATGCCCATTGACACGGCTTTAGCGAACCTTTTCCACATCTTGAATTGGCTTTTATCCGCAGTGGGTGTACTTTGCTCTAGCGGCAGTATCTCAACTCTTTCGTCAAGGCGTTGGCATTTGGCCCTTTCGAATATAACCGCCTCGCGCTCCCGATCAGCTTTGCTTTTTAAGAGAGCTTCATTAAGGAATGCGTCAATTACTTCATCCGATGGTTCCGAAATTTTTGGTTCAGGATCTGCCCCCAGCTTTTCAGTACAAGGAGTCTCCTCATCGTTCGTGAGCGAATGGGAAATCATATGACAGCTTTCCACATATTCCTCGGATTCATCCGACGAACTATCTCCCTTATCTTCTTCTTGAAAGACGTGATTGAGGAACTCTTGGAATGTAATGAGAGTCTATTCCTTCTGGTTGTATTCCTCCAGCGCGTCAATTTATTTTTGCAAGTCCGTGCGCTTATCGCCATGCTTCACGGGCTTCCTTGACTTCTTTTTCTTCTTCTTTGAAGATTTCGACGGCTGGTTGTGAGTGCTTGGGCCACATCCATCGATCTTTTGAGTTGGACGAGACTTCAACATCCCTTCAATGATCTGCGGCTCCACCGGGTTCTTCCACTTAATCGCTGGGCATGCTTGAAGATCATTCAGCATTCTCTTTGTTTTGGCTGATAATACAACCTCCCAAGGAGCTTCTTCAACGACAGAGCATGTTTCCCTCGGCGTATTCATTCCCTTAGAGGTGTGAGGCTGCGGTGGATTCACCTTCCATTTGTCAGAAAATGCGAACTTGCCATGTTGGTACTGGTCTTCAAGCTAATTTTTGAAGACATAGCAATGCTCGATCGGATGACCCAGTACTCGATGATAAGGACAGTAGTTGGGCTCATTGACATCACTTGGTTGCGACGGACGTTTTGGATCCGACAAATTTATGAGTCGGTTACGCAACGCCAGCTCAAATAACCTTCTTGTTTTATCTCGGGGAAACGAGTAAGGACGTCCCATCCTCTCCCCGAGGGCTACGTACGGACGCATATTATTTTGACGAACGACCGGCTTCGAGTTGCTCGGTTGTTGTTGAGCATTAGCGACAACGATCGCTTTTCCCTTCCCCTTATCATTTCGGGAGTCCGGGTTTGGAAGAGTGGGTTTATGGCACATCTGATCCATTTGCGCTATCTTGTCAATCAAGGCCTGGAAGGTAGTTGGCTTGAAAAACATCATAAATTGCGAAATGGTTGCTTGTGGATCAAGGGTTCCCACAAACATACCCACTGCGGGAGCTTCTTCAATGCGCTGCTCGCACTTCGACCATAAGTTCCGCCACCGTATAGCATATTGAACCCTGTCTCGCCTGGTTTTACCCTCGCGTTAATCAGTGCCGTCATTGGGGTACGTTCACTGGCGCTTGCAAAACGCTGAGTAAACAACAGCTCCATCTCCGCGAAGGTCTTGATAGATTCGTTCGGGAGCTCAGAGTACCACTCGAACGCCGTATCTGATAAACTTCCAACACACTGGCGAAGCAACAGCTTGTCATCACCACCGGTGTTGCCGCAGAGTGCCCTGAACTGGGCAACATGCTGGTGAGGATTGCCCGTCCCCTTGTAGACATGGAACTTGGGAATTGTGTAACCGGGCGGGTACTTGATTTGATCGTACCAACTTTGATATGGTCGTCCTGTTTTTACGACCTGGCCGGCTGCTTCAGTCGCATGATGAACCCGTGTTTGTTGGGCTATGTACTCGTCCAAGTCAGCTTTGGAGATTGTCTCTTCTTTAGCTGCTGACAGAGCTGGCGGAGGATTTGACGTCTCTTCCCTATTGTCTTCAAGGACGATCGGGGGATTTTCGACTGGAGGATCTTGTTGGATCATCATCCCCACCATGTCTTGGAACAGGAGGCCCATACGCTTTATGTTGGCTGCTTGTTCAGCAGCCTCTTTATCCTTCTTCTCCAATATTCGTCGAAGGAATTCGGCGTCAGTTTCTTGCTCCTGACGTTCATCCGAGGACGTTTCAGGGCTTTCTTTTGGCCCAGTAAGTGCGGCCATAGCGTTCATCATCTCTTGGAGCTTTTGCTGCTGCTCCTGCGCTTTGGTCACTGATCGCGTAAGGGGTCGATGACCCGTAGATATGCGACTGTCCTCCTTACCAGACGCCATATAGACGGTATGAACTACAATGCCCCCTGACTTAGGGCGTTTGGGTTCACCACCTCTGATATTTGTCGCCGGCGCGGGGGTTTTCTCCGGCCTTCTTCTTTTGTGGGCCGTTGAAATTGAAGGGGCCGTTGCAGTGGGCACCCTAGCGATTGTTGTCCTCTGCTGTTTAATAGGACGGTCCTTTTCTTTTTGCACCTTCGTCTTCTTTTGTTGACGAGAGTGATCTGGGTCGATCACGGAGTCTTGAACCCTTCGCCAAACCTTGTATATTTTTTAGGACAACCGTTGAGAGGGCTGTTCTTGCTTTGTTTCCGAAACTCTCTCCGCGGGCGGAGGAGATCTTTTCAATGTAGCGGTTGGAGAATTCTTACGTACCCTCCTCAGCAGTTCAAAGCTGTTCCCAGTTGGAACAGCAGCGTTGACTTCTACCACTGGAGCCGGTGGAGTTAGCCCTGAATGGGAGTTGCTCCCTACCTTCCTCACTCGTCGCCAAAGGCGACGTCGAGCATGACGAGCCGTTGGGACTGGCTCGGAGATTGAGACAGCTTCTTTTTGCCCCCTGTCTGAATGAGGCGCCGCTGGTGTTAACCTCTTATAGACTGAGGTTGTCCTTTGAGGTGTGATATTCAACCTGTCGAAGACAGATCCTCGAGCAGGGGCAGGAGTCGTCAGTCTTGAAAAGACTGACTCTTTGACAGGGGGAGCCGCCTTGACGACTCCTGGAGCAGCAGTTATTGCCTTCCTTGGGACAGCCAATTTAGAGTTCTGATCCAGCCTGGCGAAAACAGAGGCTGTTGGTTTGGTAGTGGGCGACCCGTTGACAGGGGCCGTCGTAGCAGTGAATCGGTCGAAGACCGACTTCTTGTTCCCTTCCGGTGCAGGTATTGGCATAGAGAAGCTTGTAGGTAAGATCATGGTCCCGAAAAACAGGCCGGTGGTGGCCTGGGTCACCTGTTCTACCGGCAGAGCGAGGAAAGAGGCCGCTTGGGGCCCATATGCTACACCTCCGGGTGAGGTGGAGCGTCCGTTGCTGTGGCACTTCGAGCAGTTGGTGCAGTTAGAGGCCATTGATGCTTGAGTTCTGCGCCAGACAAAAGACCAAATCTTAGTAACTTGAAATCCAAAGGCAACCATTAACAAACCGCGATTCGTTCGTGAATACGACACACGAAGTGTGGAGTGGAAAGAGAAAAAGGTCCCACCGGGCGTGCCAGAATCTGTTCCCCTCCGAACGGCGGCCGCGACACGAGGACGTCTGGGCCTGAGGTTCGGGGCAGATGGTATATGGTTTTATCCGTCCACCTCTCCGAAGATGCCAAATTGATTTATGGCACCATGTATCGGAGGTTTAGACGGATGCGGCCGATGTAGCAGACTTCGTCAGATTTCCCCTCGCTTGAGGGGTTTTTGATTGTGGGGACGCTCTTCCATGCAGGCGCAAGTCCCTGTAGTTAATTACGCTACCGCATCGCGGTAGTCACTTTCTCCTTCTCCAGAATTTCACTTCGTGTCGTGTGTGTTTGTTTTGTTTGTGGTTGCCTGTGGATTGTATACGGAGACTGAGTAATGCCGTCGCCCGTAGGACGTGGATTAGTCCAAATCCGTATTTACTTAGATTTGGGTTTGGTGTTTTTAGTTTAAGGATACGTTAGCCGTATTGAGGCTAAGATCAACTTAAACGTTCGTTAAGGATACGTTAGTCCTGTTTGAGACTAAGATCAACTTAACGTGGTGATCCGTTTAATATATGGCCGTCAGGACTCATCACCTCTCTGACGTCGTTGAAGGATTACAACGATAGGTGTCAGAGGAGTTCAGAGATGTACCCTTGAACCAAAGTCGATTTGGAGTTTTATAGTCCATTTAAATGTTTAAGGATACGTTAGCCGTATTTGGGGCTAAGATCAACTTAAACGGGACCGTTTAGATCCGGCAAAAGAGCATTTGGAGGCTCTATTGTTCCAGTTTAGGGACGCGGTGGTCCATGTTCCAGTTTAGGGACGTGGTGGTCCACCATTAGTTTAAGGACGTTTCGGTCCATCATTAGTTTAAGGACATTTCAGTCCAATATTAGTTTAAGGACGTTTCGGTCCATCATTAGTTTAAGGACATTTCGGTCCAATATTAGTTTAAGGATGTTTCGGTCCACGAGTTTAAGGACCCCGCAGTCCATATTCGTATGTGGTCGTCGGGACCCGTCACCTCTCTGACGTCGTTGAAGGATTACAACGACATGTGTCAGAGAAGTTCGGAGATGTACCCTCGAACCGGAGGTAAATTGATTTAGGAGAGCAATCTTGCTCAGTCCATTTAATTTGAGGACTTACGGCCACGATTGGGCTAAGTCCAATTGAAAAATGTTCGACACTTTTATTTGTTTTTTGGCCTGTACTAGGGCTTGGCCCATTTTTAAATAATGCATTGCATTATTTTCTATTTTTGGTTGGGCTCTGCCTATAAAAGATACAGAGCATCAATTTATTTTGGGCTCTGCTCATTTATGAATGATGCAGAGCATCAATTTTACTTGGGCTCTGCCCATTTATTGCTTTGCAATTTAATTAGGCCTACTAGGTCTTTTTGACTTGGGCCTGGCCCTTTAACAAAAGAAATGCATTGCATTTTTCAGGCGCTTTGCGCCAATAAAAGAGCGCAAGCGCTTGTGGTGATGACACGTGTCATGCAAGCGCATTGCGCTGCGCTAGTGCGCTACGCTTGCGCTGCTGACACGTGGCGCGCTCTGGTGAGTTGCGCCAATTTCAGAGAGCAAAGCTCTATCTTAAAGCGCATAGCGCAAGTGGTTCAGATACTGACATGTGGCGCTCTCTGGTGGCTTGCGCCAACCCAAGAGCGCAACAGTGCAGATTTTCAAGTGCAAAACACTATTAATTTGAGAATCTTTTAGATTCAAGAACCAATGGTTCATAAAAGAAGTGCAAAGCACTATTTGATTTCTTGATCTAATTTAGATCAAAGAAAAACAAGTTTTTTCTTATTTCAGGAACCATAGGTTCATAAAAAGTGCAAAGCACTGTTTTTATTTTGTTTTTTATTAAAGATCATTGATCTTGTTTTTGGATCAATGATCTATCAGAAGAAATTCTTCTATCTAAAAGGTCTTTTACCTTTCTTTTTTTTTCTTGGAATTTCTTCAGAGTTCTCTCTGCTTGAAATTTTTGATTTCTCCCAAAAATGTTGATTCCTTTGAATTGAGGTCTAGGGTCCTTTTTATAGTGCCCATAAATTAGTTAAATTTGTTAAAGAGATCTTTCTCTGAGTGATTTGAGGAATTTTCCCCACTGTTGGATCTTTGATCCAAGGGCTTCTGTTTTACAGAAGAAAATATTCTTGTTTTAACAAGAACAGAAAGATTTCTTTAGAATCTTGATTCTGTTTGGCGCAAATGTCCCAGCGCGTGACACGTGTCGCGCAGCGCATCTGCGCTGACACGTATCGCGCAGCGCAGTGCTTGCGCAACTGAAGCGTTGCTTCCTTTAATTTTGCTTTAAATAGAGCTTTGCTCTGATTGGGTGCGCTGCTTTGGACGCTGCGCTGATGTACCTGCGCCTGACACGTGGCGCGTTGCACCCGGGATTTGAAGAGTTGCTTCAAAATTTGAATTTTGAATTTCTAACAGAACTTTACTCTGATTGGGGGAAACATACCCCTATAATCAAATCGGGGGTAGGACTCATCTTTGTAACTCCACAAGGAGGGATAATGCGCTTTGCTTTCTCCCTAACAGAGCCAAGGACAAACAATGAAGCCGAATACAAAGCTTTGATAGCAGGACTCGAGATTGCCATCGACATGGGAATTGAAAACCTCCTCATATATGGAGACTCCCAGCTGGTCGTTAGTCAAGTAAACGATGACTACCAAACGTGCAAACCAGAGCTGGTGAAGTACGGCGAAAAGGTGCAGCAACTGTTGACCCAAATCCCTTCCTACACTTTGGAAAACATACCGCGCGCGGAAAACAGCAAAGCGGACGCATTAGCCAAGTTCGCTAAAGAACTGGCTGACGAGAACCTCGATGACGTCAGAATTGTGGTACAAAGCCATCGGGTGCTTGCCCCAGCGGAAATATCTCCGGAATCATCCGAAGAAAAGGGAGCGACTGAGCAGACGACCCTGCAAATAAAAGATCGGGAAAATACCGAGGATTGGAGAGAAGTCTTTATAGACTACTTCAAATACCGTCGAACGCCCGAAGATGCGTCCTCAAGACATCAGCTTATGAAACGAGCTCTGTCTTTCGCCTTCGTCAATGATACTCTGTACAAGAGGTCGTTCGATTCTTTGTGGTTGAGATGCCTGGGACCTGACGAAGCGAAAAGAGTCGTTCAGGAAGTTCATGACGGACTTTGCGGTTCTCACCAAGCAGGCCCAAAGATGAAGTTGAAGATCAAACAGATGGGCTACTACTGGCCCACGATGATCCAAGACTGCCTCGAATATGCGAAGCAGTGCCACTCATGCCAAATCCATGGGGACTTCATCCATCAGCATCCAAATCCGCTACACCCGACAGTGGTTAGCTGGCCATTCGAAATGTGGGGAACCGACATAGTCGGCCCCATCGAGCCAGCATCGTCCAGAGGACATCGTTTCATCCTGGCGACGACTGACTACTTCTCCAAATGGGCAGAGGCAGTACCACTGAGGGAAGTGAAGACGGAGAATATCCTCCATTTCTTTAAGACGCACGTCATATATCGGTTTGGAACTCCGCGACGGATCATCTCCGATAACGGGCCAGCTTACAGAAGCCATAAGATCAGTCGCTTCACGCAACAACACAATATAGACTGGAGATATTCCTCGGTTTATAATCCACGAGCTAACGGTCTAGCTGAGGCCTTCAACAAGACCTTGACAAAGATCATGAAGATGACGGTGTCCCGAAATAAGAAGGACTGGCACGAGAGACTGCAAGAAGCTCTCTGGGCGTATCGAACTACGTTCAAGACGGCCACGAACACGACGCCATATGCGTTGGTATTTGGTACAGAAGCAGTACTCCCCCTCGAGATAGAGTTACCCTCTCTACGAGTGGTAGTCCACTATGAGCTGACGGACGAAGAAAATGCTCACCTTTGGCTTAAGGAGCTTGATGCCCTCGATGAAACCCGACTCATAGCGCAACAAAATCTGGAGGCCTATAAAACAAAGATGACGCGCTTATATGAAAGATTGACCCGGCCGAGGACATTCCGCCAAGGCGAACTCGTACTAGTGGTCAAAAGACCTATGATCCCCAATCGCGCCAAACGGGGAAAATTCGAGCCAAACTATGAAGGCCCGTACATCATAGACAAGTTCTACCAGGGTGGAGCCTATCTACTCATGGATATGCACGGTGAACCTTACAGGCCAATAAATGGTCGATTCCTAAAGAAATACTATGCTTAGCGAGTTACTGTCTAGGTCAATGATAGATAACGATGACTATATCCGCTCGCTATCTTCCTAAGCTCAAACTTTATAAGCAGTGGCCAGCCTTCTCCTGGACGGACCGAAACGTCCTTAAACTAATGGCGGACCGAAACGTCCTTAAACTAATGGCGGACCGAAATGTCCTTAAACTAATACCGCAGCATCTTCAGGCTGACGAGATGAATAAAAGAAAAAGGAAAAGAAAAAATATATATATATATATATAAACGGTATGTCCATTAGCAAAAAGGGCACGGATGAAAACCCGAAAGGGCTCCGTGAGTAAAAACAGCAGGGCTACCGACGAGTGTTCGTGAAAACCCGAAAGGGCGCGACCTCGTAAAAAAAAATAATATAAAAATAAAAAGAATAAAAAAAATGGTATGTCCATAAGCAAAATGGGCACGGATGAAAACCCGAAAGGGCTTCGTGAGTAAAAACAGCAGGACTACCGGCGAGTGTTTGTGAAAACCCGAAAGGGCGCAACCTCATTAAAGGACACTTACAAAGTCCTCTCGATCTTGTAAAGAGAAACCACCCGCGTGAGATCCTTACGACTCACAAGGGAGCAACACACTTAGGGATCCCCACGATTCCTAAGGAGAAAATACACTTGCGAGATCCTCACGACTCGTAAGGAGAACTCTCTTATGGGACCCTCACGGCTCATAATATTTGAAAGTCTTAAGTTACAGAGACCTAAACCTGTGCTTAAGCAACCCCCTCAACTTTCGATATTGCCCTACAAGTGGCTCACCACTGACCCTTGTATACAATCCACGGGCGCGAATAAACATTTCCCTAACCAAGTTTCATCCGTGACTGGGAATATGTACGCATGATGAACAACCCTTGCAAGTCCTCTCGACTTACAAGGAAAAAACCCTTTGGTAGGATCCTTATGACTTACAGAGGAACATACACTTAGGAACCCTCACGATTCCTAAGGAGAAACACACCCACAAGATCCTCACAACTTGTAGGGAAAAATACCTTTGTGAGACCCTTACAGCTCATGAAGTTAAAAGCCTTAGTCAACAGGACCTTAGCCCTGTTCGCTAAGCCACCATTGTTCGACATCGACAGAGGAAAATGATGATTCGCTCCTGGCAATATCCCAGTTGTAGCGGTGCTGATGCCGAAATCGGTGTCTAATTTCAGGTTTGCGGTGAAAAACCAGCAAGCCGCACATGCATACGAAACAGCTGAAATAATTGGGCAACTTGCAATAAAAAGCAGCAAGTAAAAACGTATGCATATAAAACAGCCGAAATGATTGGGAAACTCGCAATAAGAAGCAGCGAGTAAAAATAAAATAAATAACCGAAATGATTGGGCACCGCGAAAAATAGCTGAAATGATTGGGCAATCGCGACCTTCGCGATATAAAAGCTGAAATGATAGAGCATCGCGGAAATAAAACAATAAAAATAAATAAAACTTTTGCCCTACAGTTGAGATCACATCGATCCCTGTATACAATCCAAGAGCACAAACAAAGAGGAACCACACCTTCCCAACAGGCTCCGCCAAAAAGCTAAACCAAATCTCGACGGTTCACCAACAGCCTAGAGACAACCGCGACATTCGTCTCAATACAGCAGACGCGATGCCAACAAACGAAGCGAAGATCAAATTCCTAGCTTCACGGTATTGACGGTAACTTATATAAAACCTGAAAGATCACCACAAATTCCTCAACTCAGGGAAACTAGCGTCCTTGATGAGAGCCTCCTGATTCGTGTCGGCTCGCAGAGAAACCAGTGTCTCCGCGAGAAATTCCCGATCCGTCTCAACCTCGAAGAAACCAGTGTCTTCGGCAAAATCCTTCGACTCAGGGAAACAAGTGTCCTTGACGAAGAAAATCCTGATCAGCGTCGGCTCGCAGAGAAACCAGTGTCTCCGTGGGAAATTCTCGATTCGTTTCAACACCAGGGAAATAAGTGTCCTTGGCAAATTCCTCAACTCAGGGAAACTAGCGTCCTTGATGAGAGCCTCCTGATTCGCGTCGGCTCGTAGAGAAACCGGTGTCTCCGCGAGAAATTCCCGGTTCGTTTCAACCCCGAAGAAACCAGTGTCTTCGGCAAAATCCTTCGACTCAGGGAAACAAGTGTCCTTGACGAAGAAAATCCTGATTCGCGTCGGCTCGCAGAGAAACCAGTGTCTCCGCGGGAAATTCCCGGTTCGTTTCAACACCAGGGAAACAAGTGTCCTTGACAAACTCCTCAACTCAGGGAAACAAGCGTCCTTGATGAGAGCCTCCTGATTCGCGTCGGCTCGCAGAGAAACCAGTGTCTCCGCGAGAAATTCCCGGTTCGTTTCAACCCCGAAGAAACCAGTGTCTTGGCAAAATCCTTCGACTCAGGGAAACAAGTGTCCTTGACGAAGAAAATCCTGATTCGCGTCGGCTCGCAGAGAAACCAGTGTCTCCGCGGGAAATTCCCGGTTTGTTTCAACACCAGGGAAACAAGTGTCCTTGGCAAACTCCTCAACTCAGGGAAACTAGCGTCCTTGATGAGAGCCTCCTGATTCGCGTCGGCTCGCAGAGAAACCAGTGTCTCCGCGAGAAATTCCCGGTTCGTTTCAACCCCGAAGAAACCAGTGTCTTCGGCAAAATCCTTCGACTCAAGGAAACAAGTGTCCTTGACGAAGAAAATCCTGATTCGCGTCGGCTCGCAAAGAAACCAGTGTCTCCGCGGGAAATTCCCGGTTCATTTCAACACCAGGGAAACAAGTGTCCTTGGCAAATACCTCAATTCAAGGAAACTAGCATCCTTGATGAGAGCCTCCTGACTCGCGTCAGCTCGCTGAGAAATTAGTGTCTCCGCGGGAAATTCCCGATTCGTCTCAACTTGCAAGATGAAACCTCAGGCAGCAGGGATTAAAAAACTTGTTTCCTGAGCAATGGGACCCTGCAAGTCGGTCTAAAACGATCTCTTGCATACTATTCACGGGTCTCACTCTCCAAAGTCGAATTTCGACAAGGAGGGAAACAACCGCTTACGGGTCCTCTCAACTCGTAAGAGGGAAAATTCTCTTATAAGATCCTTACGACTTATAAGAGAAAACGCACTTAGGAATCCTCACGATTCCTAAGAAGAAAATACACCTACGAGATCCTCTCGATCCGTAGGGAGAAAAGTCCCTATAAGACCCTCACGGCTCATAGAGTTGAAAAGTCTTAGGCGGCAGATTTGAACCTGCGGCCTAAGCCATCGCTATCTCTGGGCAAAAACTAAGATGCTTACTCTATTATCTGCCAATTATGTTTATCAAGATAGTATGCTGATAATAAGAGAAGGGAGAAAGCAAAAGAGCACATAAAACATTGCAAAAAAAATGTGTATCTTTATTTATTAACTTCAATCAAATACAAAGTGGATCGTACAAAAGAATAAAGAATGGATACATATTATTTTTAAAAAAAATTTACAAGTACAAAGGCAGCTACTGGGAAGGAAGCGTCTTAAATAGCTCTATCAGTTGTTCGCACACTTCCTTCCATGCCTTTTCCTGAACGGCCACCACCGCCAGTTCTGCCTCCACCTGAGCCCTTTGCTGTAAGAGAGATGCAAGCTGCTCCCCAACGGCCTGCTGTGCTGCTTCGCGGCCTTGGGCATTACGCTCAGCAGCGTCAAGTTTCTGCTTCAAGTTCAGCCCATTTGAGATACGCTCCAGAAGGCCCTCGAAGACAGCCTTCACCTCGGCAGCGTTCGCCTCAACTTCAGCACGTAGGCAAGCAGTTTCGCTTGAAGACTCCTGACGCTCCTTCAGCCTTAAAGCTGCTTCTTGTTCCAAATGGCGGAAATGAGAAGTGCTTTGCTTGAGCCATGCTGCCCGTTGAGTACTCACGGCCAAAACCTCAGGGGCAGGACGCATCGACTCCAGCTGATGCAGGCGAGCCTCGATCTCCCTGCAGTGATTAACCCAAGACGCAACGATGCCCTCGTCATGGAAATTTACGAGTATCACCGGCATTGGGTTAACCGCCGTAGCAAAATCTGCGGCAGACGTAGGAGTCTCGACGTCGAGTTCCTCGATGTAGTCGCTCAACATGCGCAGACTATTCACGGCGCTTTTCGAGGACGGACGTCTCAGGAAAGGGCCTGCCGGCATTGTGACACGAGACTCGAAAGGCGCCAAGATCGGAACTACAGCTAAAAAAACAAGATATGATTAGATGACGGTTTAAGAAAGACAAAAAAGGGGGGTCATCAATGCGATAGTTTGCTATACCAGCTGCAGCAGGTGGCAAGGCCGGAAGGGCCGGTGGCGCGGCCGATCGTTCATCCCCTCCTTCGATTTGTAGTACTACAGTCAGGACGAGAGAAAGTTAGAAATAATTCCATCACTGAAAAAGAAAGATATCAGTCGGAAACTATACTCACCAGCACCACTAGAGGAAGAAGCGAGTTCAGATAGGAAGGAGAAGTGTGGGAGCAACACCTGATAAAGATGGTCAAAAAGCACTCCTGAAAAGACACAACAGTACGACTTTAGTACATAAATTATGCGTCTGAATGATAAAACTAATAAGTTGCAAACCCATACCTTCCAACATCTTTGATGGTACAAGGGAGGGCTGAGAGGTGACCACCGCCAAGGCAGTAGTTGACGGCGCTCCCTTGAGCAATGGAGCATCGGCACTGGCCGCACCTGCATTAAAAACAAGGATAAACCTGTCAGGAAAGATTACAAGATAAAGAAAAAAGGACAGTAATCCGAAATTTACCTGATGAGCCTCCAGCCGAGACGGAGGCGTCTCCTTCCTCCATCGACATAAGTCCACCACCCGTGGCTTCATCCCCAGACTCTACGGGGGCCGTCGTCGTGCTCGCGAGGCCAGGAGACGGCAGAGGACCGTAGGCGGGGAGAGCAATGATCGGAGCATTGCCAGACTCTTGAGAAAGAGCGGTCGGCTCGTCCTCAGGAATCATGTCCACCTCACCCGCTACTCCCTCGGGCTCAGCAGTCACGGCCGTCTCATCCACCGTTGCCACAGGGTCATCGGTCTCAGGCGCCTTGTCCGCTGCTACCTCAGGCTCGACATCAGCCACCTGCTCAGGCATAGTGGACGTGACCATTTCGTCAGCCACTAGCTCGGGCCTGGCAATCCCGGTTGTGTCATCCGCCATCGGCCCGGCTTCGACCAATACCTCTTCCTCTGGCCCCTCAGGTTCGACGGTCTCCGCCTCCCCCTCGGTTGGACTTGGCCCTGAAGGACAGAATATATAAGAACCGACAGCTTTATAATTCTTACAACAAAATTCTGAAAGAATATTACCTGAGGTGGACTTATCGTTAGCCTCCCTATTGGCGCGCACCGCCTGTCTGTGAGCTGTAGACAAGGCGACCGGGGGCTAATCTGAGGGAGTATCAGCACTAGGGATGGTGCTTGGGCCCGCTCCAATGGCCAAAGCAGCCCTGCGTGCCTTCACTTCGCGCCTCAACCGCTTCCCCTCCTCCCGGGCCGTCACGATGGACCTCTTCGACGCTTCCTTCATCAAGGTGTCTCCGTCCTCGTTTAGAGTTGCCTCCAGAGCCTTCAAGGCATCTCTCATCGGCTCTTCAAGTCGGGTCTCTCGCGGTAGCCCCGGGAAGGCAGAAACATCAGCGACTGGCCTGGGAAGAGTCTCCGCGTCACCTGGCGGGACCGGCATTGTGGTTCCTGCGATAAAAAAAAAGGGGGATTAGATCGACCATAACAAAAGGAGAATAAAGACTTGATGAATCGAAATATACCAAGTCCTAAGGATGCTCTAAGTCGTTCCTCCTCTTGGAAAGTCTTGAGGGAAGCGGCAATGGCCTCTTCAGTGGTGATGCCTGTTTGAAGAAAAGAGGGAAAAAATGTTAGTCAAAGGCAATAATAAAGATATGATGCAATAAAAAAATGCGACTAGTGATTACCCGATTGCGCAAGCTTAGCTAGCCACGCATTACGCCTCGCCAATCGCTCTGAAGCTACGATGGCGGCCGCCAAGTCCGTGTCATCTGGCGGCATGACTAATCCCCTGTTGGTCCCGTACTCACCCAGGCCCTCACTATAGGGAGCGTGGGGTTCCTGACCGAACGCAACGTTAGCTGCGAAGAGCGACTTCTTTTTCTTCTTCTGCCCACCAGCCCTAGGTGCACCCGAGATCGACTTGCGCTTTGCAGGCTCCTTGGGGCGGCGGGTCCCGATGTCCGCACCCACACCAGACTCCGGCGAGGCTACAACTACTGTCTCCACTAGTGCACAGGGCGCTGGTGGTGCATCCGCAGTATCGGGAAGCGGCGATCCGCGTGGAGGACTTTGCACACGTGGTGGTCCGGCTCTAGCATCTTTCAGAGGGGGAACTACCGGGGTCCTTGGCAGTAGAGGAGCTTTGCGGTCGCTACTTGGAGGCACACCCTTACGGTCGACCAGCAATCGCTTTTCTTCCTTTATAATGGCTCTCGTCGAATGATTGTACCATTCTGTATATACCTTGAGGAGTCATGGGGCGCAAGCCGGCTCGCTGATAAAAAAATGAGAACCCGTATTCAGACGCATGAAGTGATGCAGCACGTTCTCCATCCCTTCTTCAGTAGCAGCAGGTTCCGATAGGAAAGCCTCCAATGGTACCCTTTGATTGTAGCTCAGTTGTTGGGCGGAACGATACGGGTTGTATCTCATGAAAATCGCCGCACCGTTCTGCCTGAACACCAAGAAGCCCGGTCTAATAGAATATAGATGGAGGGTCTCCCGGGCCGTCAAAATCGAGGTCCCATCTTTGAAAGTGTCTTGCAATGGCCGCACTGCAGTGGTAGATGCCTTTCCAATAGTCAGCACTTTGTCAATGAAAGACACCCCGTCTCCAACGGTGTGGGGGCGAAGGAGCAAACCCCTGGCATTCCGTGGCGATGGAGTCACAATTGATGCGCCAATCAGCTGTATGATTCAAGGGAAGCTGCACCTGTCATAAAACGAAGGCCTTTTGTGCATACCGAAGACGCCCGATGTATGTAGCTCGAGCCATGATACGAAGTAGTGCATCGGTAAGATCACGTGCAGTACCCCAGGCTCATTAGCATCCGCCGCTTGACTAAGGCCGTGATACAAGTGTGCCAAGCCGGCGATCCCAACAGCCACTTTTACCCCAATGGTTATCCGGTGAGCTGGGTAAAAGACAGAGGGCCGCATATGGCGAGAATGCATCGGGAGCGCAAACCAACTCAGCCATAACCCAAGAAATCCTAAGAAGAAGGCCTCTTCGTCCATCCCGGGGGCTGCAACTTCCGCAAAAGACGCAGTCGGGGAGTTAGGAAGGAAAAAACCCTTTTGGTCTATTTCCTTCGCCGGCAGGTTATCCAAACCTCGACCGAAAGGGTCATCAAGTGTGGCAAACTTGGCAGCTTCTGCCGAGAGGACATTTGGGTGAAGGAACCGAGCGATGAAATCCTCGAAGCTAACTCCGCGACTCCCACGTTCGATGAAAAGGGCCTCATAGATATTCAACACTTTGATCAAACTTGGGAATTGATGTTGAACAGCATTCTCCGGAGTGGGGCCCCTTACTGCCGACTTAGCACCGAAGACATACTCATCTGTAGGAAGCAACTCCTCATAGTGCTCCCCTATAACCGGTAAGCCGGAGACCTCTGTGAATTCCTCCAAAGAAATCGACACTTCCCGGTCTATTGCGAGGAAAGTGTGAGTAGGAATGTTCCACTGCTCCAAAAAGGCCTTGAACCACCAGGTGGGAAGCATGGGATATTGGAAGAGGGAGACGTAAACTGCAGTGTACAACCCTAACCTTATCAACTGCGACTTCTTTGCCGACAGAATATAGCGAGCCTATGGCAGATAGCCGATCGGGTGGCGGGGGATCAGACCTATGTTATATGATTGCCCCCAAGGTCGCGCCTCGCCTTGACAAATACGGCGTCCCAGTATATCCAAAACCATAGGATGCTGAATCGGAATTGCATCTATAGCGGGATGAAGAAAGCCCTTTGAAGTCCAATCGACCATCTCCATGGCATACTGCACCGGGGGTGGGCTGGCATAGTGGATGGATCGCCGTAATAGGCTCTGACGGCACTGCGCACGAAAAAATCCGTCGACCCATGATAATCTGGTTGTACCACGACCCCCAAAGGTGGAGATTCTTATATTCCGGGTCGTGGTCCCTGATCATAGCTAGGACTTCGCGGTCCACGAGCGCTTCGGGAAACCCTTCCTCCGAACGAGCAAATGGGAATGAAGTATCGAAAGACATGGTCATTGCAAGGGAACAAAATTAGCCGTTAGTGTTGTAATTCCAACGCTTGGTGTTTAAATTTTTTTAATTAATTAATTAAATTAAAAATTAATTAAAATTATATTAAAATTAATTACACCACACTACAGTGCAGTGGGTAGGAGACCAAAGGGGGACCCACAAAATCTGGATGACAATGCATCAGTTAATAAGACAACCCCATCATTGGATGAGATTGTCAGTTAATCCCCAAGAGAATATTCTCATTAATAATAAAAAAATCCCTAGAGACAAGGAGAAAATCTCCTCTTTCAGAGCAAAACTCTGTCACAGAGTGACACTTGTCAAACTCTGGTCTCAGGGGAATAAGATTCTTTAAAAGTGCCTAGCTCTGTAATAATGATGGAAAAATCCATCAAAGAAAATTAATTAATTAATTAATTAATTCCTAAAAAATTAAAGTTCTGGGATCTTAAAGATCCATATAAAAAACCCTTAAGAGTTCATCATCAGAAGATCAAAAGATCTATATTCTGTCAATGAGCAAAGCTCTGTTCATGAGTTAAGAAACCCTGAAACAAATTCTTGAGAGCAAAGCTCTGTTCATGAAACCCCAAAGGGGATTTCTTTAGATCAAAAGATCTATAAGAGCAAGGCTCTATTAATTAAAATTGACTTAATTAAGTTTAAATTTTTACCTAAAAATTTCTAGAGTTCTAACTCTGAAGTTCTTGAAAACGAGAGCAAAGCTCTGAAAATCATAATCTTGGAAAATGGTAAAAATTTTCTAAGGGCCAGGGGTCCTATTTATAGGCGCTTGCGCCCCTTCAAATCCTTAATTGATCCAAAGGATAGGATCTTGCCACCGCTGCACTCACGTGTGCGCCACATGAGCGCAACGGTGGGGGAGCATTTGTTTCCCCCAATCAGAGCAGAGCTCTGTTTGAATTTCAAAAATTCAAAATTTTAAGCAACGCTTCAAATTCTTTGCGCTGCGTGCAACGCGCCACGTGTCAAAAACTGATACGTTAGCGCAGTGCCCAAGGCAGCGCGCCCAATCAGAGCAAGGCTCTATTTAAAACAAAATTAAAGGAAGCAACGCTTCAGTTGCGCAAGCGCTGCGCTGCGCGACACGTGTTAGCACAGTTACGCAAGCGCTGCGCTGCGCGACACGTGTAAGCGCAGATGCAGTTGCGCTGCGCCGTGCGCTGCGCGACACGTGTCAGCACAGTCTGCGCTGTGCGACACGTGTCAGCGCAGATGCAGTTGCGCTGCGCCGTACGCTGCGCGACACGTGTCAGCGCAGATGCGCTGCGCGACACGTGTCACGCGCAGGGACGTTTGCGCCAAACAGAATTAAATTCTAGTAAGATCCTTCTGTTCTTGTTAAAACAAGAAGATTGTCTTCTGTAAAACAGAAGCCCTTAGATCAAAAATCCAACGGTGGGGAAAATTCCCCAAATCACTCAGAGAATGATCTCTTTAACAAACTTAACAAACCTATGGGCACTATATAAAGACTCCTAGACCCCAATTCAAAACATCATCAACATTGTGAGAGATCAAGAACTTCAAAACAGAGAGAACTCTGAAGAAAATTCAAGAAAAAGGTAAAAACCTTTATAAAATAGGAGAATTTCTTCTAATAGATCATTGATCTAAGAACAAGATCAATGATCTTCAATAAAAAAGCAAATAATAATAGTGCCTTACACTTTTTATGAACCATTGGTTCTGAAATCTTAAAGATTCTTTTTCTGAATCCAAAATTGGATCAAGATTTTGAAACAGTGCCCTGCACTTGCAAAACTGCACTGTTGCGCTCCTGGGTTGGCGCAAGACACCAGAAAGCGCCACGTGTCAGCACCTGAACCACTTGCGCTATGCGCTTTTAAGATAGAGCCATGCTCTCTGAAATTGGCGCAACTCACCAGAGCGCGACACGTGTCAGCAGCGCAAGCGCAGCGCACTGCGCTTGCGTGACACGTGTCATCACCACAAGTGCTTGCGCTCAGTGATTGGCGCAAAGCGCCTGACAAATGCACTGCATTGTTT
Source organism: Agapanthus africanus (assembly GCA_030015575.1). Taxonomy (NCBI): domain Eukaryota; kingdom Viridiplantae; phylum Streptophyta; class Magnoliopsida; order Asparagales; family Amaryllidaceae; genus Agapanthus; species Agapanthus africanus. The sequence goes on along the minus strand of JASDDO010000001.1, from coordinate 16,278,319 downwards.
ACTGAAGGGCCAGGCCCAAATCAAAAAGGCCTAGTAGGCCAAAATAAATTGCAATGCAATAAAAGGGCAGAGCCCAAACAAAATTGATGCTCTGCATCATTTATAAAAGGGCAGAGCCCAAACAAAATAAAATGCAATAAAAGGGCAGAGCCCAAACAAAATTGATGCTCTGCATCATTTATAAAAGAGCAGAGCCCAAACAAAATAAGAAATGCAGTGCATTATTTAAAAAGGGGCAAAGCCCTAGCACAAGCCTAATAGGCGAAAAACAAATAAAAGCGTTGAACATTTTTCAACTGGACTTAGCCCAATCATGGCCGTAAGTCCTCAAATTAAATTGACTGAGCACAGCTGCTCTCTTAAATCAATTTATATCCGGTTCGAGGGTATATCTCCGAACTCCTCTGACTCCTATCATTGTGATCCTTCAACGACGTCAGAGAGGTGACGGGTCTCGACAACCACATATCAACACGGACTGTGGGGTCCTTAAACTCATGGAATTATGCGTCCTTAAACCAAAACACGGACTGTGGGGTCCTTAAAACCGTGGACTTATGCGTCCTTAAACTAAGACACGGACTATGGGGTCTTTAAACCCGCGGACTTAAGCGTCCTTAAACTACACATGGACCACCATGTCTCTAAACTGGAACATGGACCACCATGTACCTAAACTGGAATATGGACCGAAATGTCCTTAAACTACCTATGGACCACTACGTCCCTAAACTGGAACAATAGAGCCTCCAAATGCTCTTTTATCGGATCCAAACGATCCCGTTAAGTTGATCTTAGTCTCAAATCAGACTAACGTATCCTTGACGAACGTTTAAGTTGATCTTAGCCTCAATATGGTTAACGTATCCTTAAACTAAAACACCAAACCCAAATCTAAGTAAATACGGATTTGGACTAATCCACGTCCTACGGGCGACGGCATAACTTAGTCTCCGTATACAATCCATGGGCATCCACAAACAAAACAAACACACACGACACGAAGTGAAATTCCGGAGAAGGAGAAAGTTGTTGCCGCGACACGGTAGCGAATTAACTGCAGGGAAGAGCGTCCCCACAATCAAAAACCACTCAAGCGAGGGGGAATCTGACGAAGTCTGCTAAATCGACCGCATCCGTCTAAACCTCCGATACACGGTGCCATAAATCAACTTGGCATCTTCGGAGAGGTAGACGGATAAAACTAAATAGCATTTGCCCCGAATCTCAGGCCAGACATCTCCACGTCGTCTTGGCCGCCATTCGGAGGGGAACAGAGTTTCTATTTATAGAGGATAGGAAACCCTAGGTTACAATTGATTTGCATATCTATATTTACCAAAATAGCCCTAGGTAGACTAGTCAAAGCCGCCAACAAAATATGGTAAAATTTATTTGCACTTTGGGCCCTAGATGGCCGCGGATCCACGGCCGCAACAAGGGTTGGGCCGCGGTTCCGCGGCCCATTGATGGTCTTGAAGTCTGGGCTTTTGGGTGATGGTTTCTGGATCTTTGGTCTTCTTATTTCTTTCATTCTTTCTTTAAAATAGCTTCTGGTTCTCTTCCAGATTTTCCAGTGAATATTGTAATGGACTTCTAACCGTTCGCTTTGTGTCGACGTCTTGAACCTTGCTTTGTGTACCGGTCTTTATGTAGGCTTGATCAAGAGTCTTCTGTTTATTGGTCAAAGTCTCACTTTTACGTCATCTTTTATTGTTTTCACTGTTTTAGATCCAAGAACCTGTAACCTGTAATATGTAGCAGACATGCGTCAAAAGCACATGTTTATTTATAAAACGAATAAGAATGGGGAATATAATAATGCAATATCATGGTGTGAACAAATACCCCCAAACTTATCTTTTGCTCGTCCTCGAGCAAACTTATTTTTTATTCTCTACAAAAACCTAACCGCACTTTCGCAGGGAAACGCGATTGAGCACGTGCAACAAGCCGTTAAACCTCTAGGTGTCCCTAGTAGGAGGAGTGTTGTCTCCTGAGGGTTTTCAGCGGATACTACCCACAAAATCCTATCAATTCGGCTCTTCGACTTTAATTCTCCAATTAAGGTTTCTAACTAGGAACTCTATTATCTTCGACTTGCAAATTATCCACCCATATTCTTCACACTTCCTCATCATCTAACTTAAGATTATATATGTTCTATAAACTTATTTAGCTTTCGGCATCTCTTAAGTTTTCCTTCTAGGGTTCCATCTCCACTTAGGAATTTCTATCAACTCTACTAAAGATACAAGTTCTATTCTTCACTCATTTCTCTCATCTAAACTCCAATCACATATCCCCACGTGTGTGTATAAATCACCCCTATACTTGGAAATTCAAATCAAGCAATCATACCCTTGTCCGTTGTCCAAAGTATTTATTAGTAGGTGAATTTTTAATTGAATTTTGCTTACACATCCTTCATGCGACCGTTAATACTTCTTGAGGTACCAACGACCGATTACAAGATGTGTTTGCACATTAAAGCGTACTTCCTAGTCTTGTGTAACACCCGAGCCCAATGCTACTAATTTCTGTTACCGTTTGAACGTAGTATGACACTCATTTCATTTATCTTGCTTGATTATTTTATACTGAAAATTTTACCCGGCAAATTCATTTCTGCATATAACAAATTTTGGCATCTAAAATAAAATTAAAAATATTCATCTTGGCCTACTTGACACCCCTAACCCCGTTGTAGCGTCCGTGCATCGTGTTCTCGTCCCGTTTAGTGAAACGAGCGAGTTTGGATGGCTACGTGCACGTACGTGTGTCCGTTTTGGGGGTATGCTTTTTGATCATAAAATACTTCATTTTCACTTTTGGATCCCGCTTAAAATTCTATTATTTCAATTTCAAATTTTTGGACCCGACCCGGGCGCGATTTGGAAATGTTTTACTTTGCGCCAAAATCCCAATTTTAATATATTTAAACCGGCATATATTTTACTTAACCATCTAATATATTTCCTATTCAAAATCTTTTATAAATCATTTCCTTAACAAATCAGTATCCCTCTCAACCAATCGCAACACATTCATTAACCCCGCGGGTCCCTCTCTCTCTCTCTCTCTCTCTCTCTTCCCGTCTCACTCTCTCATCTCTCTCTCTCTCTTCTATATATACACGTCTACCTCCTTCCTCCTTTTCTTTTTTACGATAGCAGAACCTAACCCCACGTAACCCTACCGCCGCCTTGCCCTAGCTGCCGCAGCCCAACGCCGACGACACCCTCGCCGGCCTCGTTGCCTCCTCACCCTAACCTCACCAAGCCCTCTTCCTCCTCTACCATCTCCTCCCTTTACCCGAGCACCACTGCACCCATTAAACCCGGCACCACCACCTCACTCCATCGTCGCCGACGACCCCTCGCCATCGCCATCTCCTTCCACCTCTCCTCTCCATCTCCTCTCTGCATTCTCCCTCACCAATATCCCTGCACACCTTAACACCCGAGCCTAACCCTAGTATAACTCCACCGAACCCTAACAGCAAGATCCCATCACCGGAGCTCTGTTCGCCGGCGTTGACCCCTTCACATCCCCTCTCTGCACACACAGGAAACCTCTACGGTAATCCCTCTCTCGTACTTCTCTTCACCATTCTTTCTCTTCTTGCTTCATGTATTGTTTCTTATTTTTTTTAACTGTTCATTTCTTGGCCGGAATCCGACAATGCCGACGACGTGACCCGACGCTCCAGCGAGGTACCCCGACCCGCGTGGTTCCATTGTTCGTCGTTTGGGTTCATTCCGTGAACCGTGCGCCCATCGCGAGTTTCCCCGCCGACGTTTTACGTTCCGTTTTTCCCGGTTCGCGACCCGTCGAGGCAAGTACCCCTTACTACATGCTATACAATATTTACATATATATTATGACATCCTAAACCTATAAATTTAACTTTGGTACTTTGGTACGATCATTTCTCATTTTCATGTACAATATTGTTATATATCATTTTACCTTTAAACTTGGAATCTACAGTTTGCAATTGAACCTAATAACCACATTTACCTGTTTAATCACATTTTTAATATTGACATAGCTTATGGCATTTATCTCTATAGTTTTGTCCCATTCAGACACTCGTATGCATTTTAACCTGTAATAGCTGTATTGAACCTCTATATAAATCATTGCACCTCTAAAGTTCTTAAACTTGTTAACATGATTAGAAGGCCATAATTGTCATACTGCATTCGCATAACATTGAAATTATCTCTGTGACACCACTGGTAACTGTACTGCAAATTGAGTAAATCTGCCTATTGCTTAATTCATTGCTTATATCATGTTGATGATAACCATGCTTGCTTGTATAACTGATTGTGAGCACACCCATGATATTGTTTACATCTTGACCTGACTTGCTACATATAATATTGATCTATATGTATGTAGCAAGTCAGGTCACAGAGATGCGTACGCTACAACCTTCCCATGCTGCATCAAAACACATCCCAATCCTTTCCCAGATGCGTCGCTGTGAATCACCAATCCTCCGGAATTGTCTGGCACGGTCAGAATAGGGGCGGTTATCAATTTCTGCCTCAACGTCTCGAAAGCTAATGCACACTTATCCGTCCATACAAAAGGTACCTCCTTGTGCGTATGCTTGATCAACGGCTCTGCCAGACAAGCAGAGTTCTCCACTAATCTCCTGTAATATCCGGCGAGTCCAAGAAAACTTCTTATCTCCGCAACATTCCTTGGAATCGGCCAATCTCGAACTGCTGCAATCTTTTCTGGATCGACGGCAATTCCATCGCCAGACACAACATGCCCCAAAAACTTTACTTCCTCCAGCCAAAACTCGCACTTACTCATCTTCGCATAACTTCTCATGTCTCAACGTTTGCAGTGCAATCTTCAAATGCTCAGAATGTTCTTCAAAACTCTTCGAATAAACCAGAATATCGTCAATGAAAACCACAATAAACTGATCCAAGAACGGTGAAAAGATTCGGTTCATCAAGTCCATGAATACTGCCGGCGCATTCGTTACTCCGAAGGGCATCACTAAGTACTCGTAATGTCACGCCCCGCTTCCCAGAGTACGCTAAAAGGGCACACCCTGCTTCCCAGAGTACGCTAAAAGGGCAAGTGACATAGCTAACCATGCTACCTGTGGGTAGGAAGTATCCATCCACAGTCACATTACGGTTATAGAGATATCAAGAACAAAATAAAACTATCTAAAACATGTCCATAATCCAAGATAATATGAGTCAATAATAAATAAATGCGGAAGCAAATCATCCAATACAAAATAACTGGAATGTATGTCCCATAATGCGGGCTCACATCAGAAATAAAATGCAGGAAAGAAAAGCTAACTACTACAGACACTCACAGCTCAGCCTGTCGGCTGAAGTACTCCTGCTCGGACTGCAACAGCGGTACGGAATCTGGGCCATGCAAAACCCAGACGTCAGCGCGTCATGTCATCAAGTAATATAATATGAACAGTATAGCAGGCAATGCAATATAAACATGAATAAACTAGGGTAACAATAATATAAGTCAGAGCAGTGCAGGGTAGTGTGCTGTGGGTAAACTAAACTGTTCTATCAGGTTTTCTGTTCTAAAGTCTTTGAAACCAAATTAATGAATCATCGATGTAACTCAATAGTATCCCGTGCATGCCCGGGACCACGGTCTAAGACACTCGGGCTAAAACCGAGACGTGCCGCTAGGCATTAACAGGGAAAGAATAAAGACCAACGATATCAGCAGCATCGTCACGAGGTGGGCCTGGCCTCTAAAACTGATCAGTACAAGTAGTGAACTGTTGAGTTACAAGTCATATTTCACCTTTGATTTCCCCATACCCCCAAGTTATATGTGTAAGTCAAGTCAAGTATCTCGAAATCAAGAAACTAATGCCAACACAGGATCAGGTAAACAGGTTTGTCTGGATAGACAACAGGAACGGTCCATGAGGACTACATGTCAGGTTTGTTGGCATTAGACACAAGATCAGGTAACGGGTCAGGTCATGGTACATCAGGTCAAGTCAAGCAGTATACGGTACTATGTCGGGTAGATCAATATATATGTAGCAAGTCAGGTCAAGATGTAAACAATATCATGGGTGTGCTCACAATCAGTTATACAAGCAAGCATGGTTTTCATCAATATGATATAAGCAATGAATTAAGCAATAGGCAGATTTACTCAATTTGCAATACAGTTATCAGTTGTGTTACAGAGATGATTTCAATGTTATGCGAATGCAGTATGACAATTATGGCCTTTTAATCATGTTAACAAGTTTAAGAACTTTAGAGGTGCAATGAGTTATATAAAGGTTCAATACAGCTATTACAGGTTAGAATGCACACGAGTGTCCAAATGGAACAAAACTATAGAGATAAATGCCATAAGCTATGTCAATATTAAAAATATGATTAAACAGGTAAATGTGGTTATTAGGTTCAATTGCAAACTGTAGGTTCCAAATTTAAAGATAAAATGATATATAACAATATTGTACATGAAAATGAGAAATGATTGTACCAAAGTTAAATTTACAGGTTTAGGGTGTCATCAATAGGTATGTAAATATTATTTAGCATGTAGCAAGGGGTACTTGCCTCGACGGGTCGCGAACCGGGAAAAACGGAACGTAAAACGTCGGCGGGGAAACTCGCGACGGGCGCACGGTTCACGGAATGAACCCAAACGACGAGCAATAGAACCACACGGGTCGGGGTACCTCGCTGGAACGTCGGGTCACGTCGTCGGCATCGTCGGATTCCGGCCAAGGAATGAACAGTGAGCAATAAGAGATGCAAACAAGAAAGAAAAGGGAATAAAGAAGAAGGGAAGGAGGAAAGAGGAGAAGGGAATGCTCACGAGGATCTGTGGGATGGATGGTGATGGTCGACCTCGTCGAAGGAGCTCCGGCGGTCGGCCAACAGTGACTGCGAAAAACCTGCCGATCAAGAAAATATTCACAGAGAAGGAAAGAAGAAAGGAAAAGAGGAGGGGAGGAGAAGAAGCTTACAGAGGGGATGTGCGAGGCCGGGGAGGCGGATCGAGATTGCCGGCAGCGACTCACGGCGGTGCAACGGTGTGCAGGGGGGTGCGCGGGCCTGGTCGGGGTGTGCAGGCTCGGAGGAAGGAGATGGGAGAGAAGGTGATGAGGGTGAGGAGATGACGAGGGTGAGGAGGAGAGGAGGCCAACGATGCAAACAGGGCACGGAGGTTCATGCGCAGCTTAGACGTGGACATCCAGAAGCAGATTGTCTCCCTAGGTTTGACCACTTTCTCACAGGTTCTTACGGCAGCTCGAGAACAGCAGAGCCTATCGGGAAAAACTGGGAGTTCACAGCAGAGTTTATCTGGGATGAAGGGGAGTTTGCAGCAGACAGCAGTTGCGGTAAGGAAGTAGTTCTGTCGGGCCAGTCAAGTTTAGGGCTAAGCCGACAAACAATATTCTTGCATCTATGGAAGTTGATAAAGGTGAAGAGCCGGCTGTTGTTCGTGATTTTATGGATGTGTTTGAAGATATATCGGGATTACCACCAAAGCGAGATGTGGAATTCGCAATTGATCTTATTCCCGGTGCAGCGCCAGTATCCAAAGCGTATTATCCAATGGCACCAGTAGAGTTGGAAGAAGTCAAGAAACAGGTTGCTGAATTGCTTGATAAGGGTTGGATTTGAAGCAGTGACTCGCCTTGGGGAGCTCCAGTTCTTCTAGTAAAGAAGAAGGATGGCACAAGAAGGATGTGCATCGACTATCGAGAATTAAACCGGGTGGCTATCAAGAACAAGTATCCTATCCCTCGCATTGGAGAAATTTTTGAGCAGCTTAATGGCGCGAGGGTATTCTCGAAGCTGGATTTGCGATCCGGATATCATCAGGTCCGAATGAAAGAAGAAGATATTGGCAAGACGGCGTTCCAAACTCGGTATGGACATTACGAGTACTTAGTGATGCCCTTTGGAGTAACGAATGCGCCGACAGTATTCATGGACTTGATGAACCGAATCTTTTCACTGTTCTTGAATCAGTTTATTGTGGTTTTCATTGACGATATTCTGGTTTATTCGAAGAGTTTTGAAGAACATTCTGAGCATTTGAAGATCGCACTGCAGACGTTGAGACAGGAGAAGTTATGCGAAGATGAGTAAGTGTGAGTTTTGGCTGGAGGAAGTAAAGTTTTTGGGGCATGTTGTGTCTGGCGATGGAATTGCCGTCGATCCAGAAAAGATTGCAGCAGTTCGAGATTGGCCGATTCCAAGGAATGTTACGGAGATAGAAGTTTTCTTGGACTCGCCGGATATTACAGGAGATTAGTGGAGAACTTTGCTCGTCTGGCAGAGCCGTTGATCAAGCTTACGCACAAGGAGGTACCTTTTGTATAGACGGATAAGTGTGCGTTAGCTTTCGAGACGTTGAGGCAGAAATTGATAACCACCCCTATTCTGACCGTGCCAGACAATTCCGGAGGATTGGTGATTCACAGCGACGCATCTGGGAAAGGATTGGGATGTGTTTTGATGCAGCATGGGAAGGTTGTAGCGTACGCATCGAGACAGTTGAAGACCCATGAGAAGAATTACCCAACTCATGACTTGGAACTTGCGGCTGTGATTTTCACGTTGAAGATTTGGAGACACTACCTTTTAGGCGAAAGGGTCAAAGTTTTTACTGATCATAAGAGCTTGAAGTATGTGTTCACACAGAAGGAGCTTAATATGAGGCAGCGTAGATGGTTGGAGCTGATGGCTGACTACGATCTTGATCTTAAGTACCATCCGGGGAAGGTTAACGTCGTGTCGGATGCGCTTAGTCGGTTACCAGCAATTCAGGTGTTAACTACGCAGAAGCCGATCGTTGCGGATTTTGGAAGATTTGACTTGGAGGTTGTGCTACCGCATTCTACGGGACAGTTGATACAGCTGCAAGTACAGTCATCGTTGATCGAGAATATTAAAGCAGCACAATCACAGGACCCTAGACTGCAAAAGTTTCGAGAACAGGTTGAAGCCGGACTACGAACAGATTTATTGATCCACGAAGATGGTTCGTTGAGGTATAGTAGCCGTTTGTGTGTGCCAAAGGGAGATATTCGTGAAGAGCTTATGAAGGAGGCATACAGTTCAGCTTATTCTGTACATCCAGGAGGCACAAAGATGTACCGAGATGTTCGACAGCATTTCTGGTGGGAAGACATGAAACGGGAGATTGCTCGCTTTGTGGCAAAGTGCTTGGTGTGTCAGCAAGTTAAGGCTGAACATCAAAGGGTTGCTGGTTTATTACAACCACTTCTGATTCCTCAGTGGAAGTGGGAACATATGACCATAGGATTTCGTGACGGCTTTACCACGGAGTCCAAAAGGCAACAATGCTGTTTGGGTGATTGTTGATCGGTTGACCAAGGCAGCTCACTTCATTCCTTTCCGGGTTGGTCAATTAACAGAGACTTTGGCAGAGCGGTACATGCAAGAGATTGTAAGATTGCATGGTGTACCGGTGAGCATCGTGTCCGATCGGGACACTCGGTTCTTATCACACTTTTGGCGGAGTTTACAGGAAAGTTTGGGGATTCGACTGAAGTTTAGCACAGCTTATCATTCTCAAACTGATGGTCAGTCGGAGAGAACGACCCAAACTCTTGAGGATATGTTGAGAGCATGCAGGTTGACTTCAAGGGTTCATGAGAAGATCATCTACATTTGCTGGAGTTTTCTTACAACAACAGTTTTCAGGAAACTATCCTGATGGCCCCATTTGAAGCTTTGTATGGTCATAAATGGCGTTCACCTGTTTTTTGGGACGATGTCGGTGAACGAAGATTGTTGGGACCCGGATTTGATTGTGCAGGCAGTTGAGAAGGTTAACACTATCAGAAATCTTATGAAGGCAGCACAAGACCGACAGAAGAGTTGGGCAGACACGTCAAGGAGACCTCTAGAGTTCGTCGTGGATGATTTGGTATTCTTGAAGATATCACCGACTAGAGGGGTGATTCATTTTGGAAGTCGAGGAAACCTTAGTCCTCGATTCGTTGGATCCTTTGAGATCTTGGAGCGTGTTGGTGAGGTAGCGTATCGTTTGGCGTTACTGCAGTCCTTGTTGAATGTACACGATGTGTTTCACATATCTCAACTACGAAGGTATGTTCGTGATGAAACGCATGTATTGGATCATTCGGAGCTAACAGTACGAGAAGACTTGACTTTGAGGAGCGACCGATTGAAATTGTGGATCGAAGGAAAAAGGTTCTTAAGAACAAGGTGATCCCTCTTGTGCTTGTTTCTTAGGTAATCGCTCGCATGGAGAGTCCACTTGGGACGAGAAGATGAAATCCGGCAGAAGTTTCCTCACCTTTTCTTGTAGTTATCTGTCTTTGTATTCTTGGAATTTCGAGGACAAAATTCTTTTGTAGTTGGTGTAATGTAACACCCGAGCCCAATGCTACTAATTTCTGTTACCGTTTGAACGTAGTGTGGCACTCATTTCATTTATCTTGTTTGATTGTTACTTACTGAAAATTTTACCCGACAAATTCATTTCTGCATATAACAAAATTTTGGCATCTAAAATAAAATTAAAAATATTCATCTTGGCCTACTTGACACCCCTAACCCCGTTGTAGCGTCCGTGCATCGTGTTCTCGTCCCGTTCAGTGAAACGAGCGAGTTTGGATGGCTACGTGCACGTACGTGTGTCCGTTTTGGGGGTATGTTTTTTATCATAAAATACTTCATTTTTCACTTTTGGATCCCGCTTAAAATTCTATTATTTCAATTTCAAATTTTTGGACCCGACCCGGACGCGATTTGGAACTGTTTTACTTTGCGCCAAAATCCCAATTTTAATATATTTAAACCGGCATATATTTTACTTAACCATCTAATATATTTCCTATTCAAAATCTTTTATAAATCATTTCCTTAACAAATCAGTATCCCTCTCAACCAATCGCAACACATTCATTAACCCCATGGGTCCCTCTCTCTCTCTCTCTCATCATCTCTCTCTCTCTTCTATATATATTACTTCTACCTCCTTCCTCCTTTTCTTTTTTACGATTGCAGAACCTAACCCCACGTAACCCTACTGCCGCCTTGCCCTAGCTGCCGCAAGCCCAAACGCCGACGACACCTCGCCGGCCTCGTTGCCTCCTCACCAAGCCCTCTTCCTCCTCCGCCATCTCCTCCCTTTACCCGAGCACCACTGCACCCATTAAACCCGGCACCACCACCTCACTCCATCGCCGCCGACGACTCCTCGCCATCGCCATCTCCTTCCACCTCTCCTTTCCATCTCCTCTCTGCATTCTCCCTCACCAATATCCATGCACACCTTAACACCCGAGCCTAACCCTAGTATAACTCCACCGAACCCATAACAGCAAGATCCCATCACCGGAGCTCCGTTCTCCGGCGTTGACCCCTTCACATCTCCTCTCTGCACACACAGAAACCTCTACGGTAATCCCTCTCTCGTCCTTCTCTTCACCATTCTTTCTCTTCTTGCTTCATGTCTTGTTTCTCATTTTTTAACTGTTCATTTCTTGGCCGGAATCCGACGATGCCGACGACGTGACCCGACGTTCCAGCGAGGTACCCCAACCCGCGCGGTTCCATTGTTCGTCGTTTGGGTTCATTCCGTGAACCGTGCGCCCGTCGCGAGTTTCCCCGCCGACGTTTTACGTTCCGTTTTCCCGGTTCGCGACCCGTCGAGGCAAGTACCCCTTGCTACATGCTATACAATATTCACATATATATTATGACATCCTAAACCTATAAATTTAACTTTGGTACTTTGGTACGATCATTTCTCATTTTCATGTACAATATTGTTATATATCATTTTACCTTTAAACTTGGAACCTACAGTTTGCAATTGAACCTAATAACCACATTTACCTGTTTAATCATATTTTTAATATTGACATAGCTTATGGCATTTATCTCTATAGTTTTGTCCCATTCGGACACTCGTATGCATTTTAACCTGTAATAGCTGTATTGAACCTCTATATAAATCATTGCACCTCTAAAGTTCTTAAACTTGTTAACATGATTAGAAGGCCATAATTGTCATACGCATTCGCATAACATTGAAATCATCTCTGTGACACCATTGGTAACTGTACTGCAATTGAGTAAAATCTGCCTATTGCTTAATTCATTGCTTATATCATGTTGATGATAACCATGCTTGCTTGTATAACTGATTGTGAGCACACCCATGATATTGTTTACATCTCTGTGACCTGACTTGCTACATATATATTGATCTACCCGACATGGTACCGTATACTGCTTGACTTGACCTGATGTACCATGACCTGACCCGTTACCTGATCTTGTGTTTAATGCCAACAAACCTGACATGTAGTCCTCATGGACCGTTCCTGTTGTCTATCCAGACAAACCTGTTTACCTGATCCTATGTTGGCATTAGTTTCTTGATTTCGGGATACCTGACTTGACTTACACATATAACTTGGGGGTATGGGGAAATCAAGGTGAAACCTGACTTGTAACTCAACAGTTCACTACTTGTACTGATCAGTTTTAGAGACCAGGCCCGCCTCGTGACGATGCTGCTGACATCGTTGGTCTTTATCCTTTCCCTGTTAGTGCCTATCGGCACGTCTCGATTTCAGTCCGAGAGTCTTAGACCGTGGTCCCGGGCATGCACGGGATACTATTGAGTTACATCGATGATTCATCAATTTGGTTTCAAAGACTTTAGAACAGAGAACCTAATAGAACAGTTTAGTTTACCCACTGCACACTACCCTACACTGCTCTGATTCATATTATTGTTACCCTTGCTTTATTCATGTTTATATTCGCATTGCATGTTTATTATGTTATACTTGATGATTTGACGCGCTGACGTCTGGGTTTTGCATGGCCCAGATTCTTCTACCTTGCTGCAGACTGATTAGGAGTTTTGCCGCTGTTAGACGAGCGGTGAGGTTCCTGTCGGTACGTAGTTTCACTCCAGGTGTTTCATTTCTTGTATCTTTTGGCTTCCGCATATTGTGATTTCGTGACTCTTTTTACTCTGGCTTATGGACATGTACTAGATAGTTAGTTTACTTCTTGTTCTTGATATCTCTACAGCCGTAATGTGACTGTGGAAGGATTTTCCTATCCGCAGGTAGCATGGTTGGCTATGTCACGTGCCCATCTTAGCGTACTCTGGGAAGCGGGGCGTGACATATTGCAACACCCAAGGCTTTTTAGCAGTGACTCCCAAACCAGTTGGTCTAAGGCACTAGGTGATGAAGTACCCTCGCTAATATTTTTCTATTTTTGCAGCCTTAAGTAATCATAAAAACCAGTGTTCATTTTTTTTTTCTTTATTCACTTTTTTTTCCTTTTATTTTCATTGTACTAAGGACTTTAGACAAGAGCATTTCAAGGTCTCCTCTACTATTCCAAGTTTCAAGGTGCGTGATTGTGCAAATTGTAGGGTATACGTTTTCAGAATCTAGACTTAAGCTAGGAATTATTTTTCAAACTTATACTCTAATAAAAGTATCAATACTTTTCCTTCGTTTCGACTTAGTCCAAAAAGTCAACTCAAAATTTGCCTATTTCTAAATAAACTATAAAGACATATACTTTCTACCGTTAAACTTTAAGAAAGGTTATTTTTAGGGTTTTAATTTACTAAGTCTAAGATCTAGTTGTTCCTAGCCAGTTGACCTATTTGTCAAACTCAAATCAAACATGGCCAAAATTGAATACAATAATTTTTATGATTTTTGAAAATTTTCAATTCTTATGGGTTTTAAAATAAGTATGCAAATGCAAAAATATACACATGAATGCGAAGGAAGAAAACGTACCGAGCATACCCCCAAACTTAAACTTGACAGTGTTCTCACTGTCATGCCACACCAAGAGGGTCAAAATGTCAGCACTCCCTTGTTTATTTATTTATATAAAAAAAATTGGAATTTTTTATTGTTTTGATTTTTTTTATAGAAAAAGAAAACAAAAAATATATATACATATATACAACAAGGTCCTCCCCAAACTAAACAAGGCTTTACATAAGCCAAAGGTGTGCACCAACCATTCAAAAATCTTATCGTGGTAATGGTAAGGTTGGTGAAAGAATGGAGTGGAAAGAAAAGAGATGAGAAGCACAAGAGACCGTGTGGAGGTAGAAACGGGATACGGTCTCGGTGGGGAAGAAGAATGGCGGAAAAGAGAAAGAAGTGGAGTACGATCTTGAGGGTGTAAATCGAGTGAATAAATTAGCACAATTTGTGATGACCGATGTGTTAAAAGCGATTGTGCTGACCTATCAACCCGTCGAGAAATGGGGTCAAATACCTCAAGATTCGCAAGAAAGCATGGGCATGCCGAACTTGGTATTGGAGATGAAAGCGTAACGGTCTCTTGTACGGTCGGAATGATAGGACGGACAAAAGGGAGTGAATTAGGGATAGTCTTATTCTCACCGTAGTAAACTGTCTCGAACCGGAAAGATTCCAACAATGGTTCGAAACGACTGTAAGCAACCGGGTCTGGTGGTTCAACTAACTCATCTGAAAATTCAAAGGACTCAAACTCGGGTGGGGAGTCATCAACATCGTCCGAAAAAGTGAAACACTCGTAAGTGTTATCAGCTGTAAGAACTGTGTCAGATTCAAAGGAAAATTTTTCAAGCTCACAGTCTTCAAGCGTGATCTTGTGTGTGGTCGGAACGATGGAAATGAGGGAGAGTGATATAACAGTTAAAGGTTCGGGAGGATGAATTGGAAAATCCGACACATCAAACAAAAATGGTTCAACCTCAATATTATCCTCAATACTCTCCTCAATACTATCCTCATAATTCTCCTCAATATTTATCTCATCCATGCCATTATCATCAAAATCGAGACGCATATGAGGTTCGGGAGAAACATTTAATGACTCGGGATGATGAATTGGACATAAAATATCAATCAAATCGACTGGTTCATCATCTAAAATATTCCCGGCGTTTATATCCCCAATCAAGTGAAAATCAATTTTTTCTGACACCTCATCAAAAGCATGGGTATTTATCGATTTAGGTTCTAAAGTGGAGGTGTAAAGGTCAAAAGGATTAGGTGTGGTTTCACTCGAAAGGGGTTCTTCACAATCAGGCAAATCAAGCACTACAAAATCACACAACTCATCATTTTGGACACATGTTTGAAAATTGGAGTTGTTGGATTCAATTGGGTATGGGTAGGTTTGATTTGGAAATCCTCTTAAATTCGCATTTTGTCCAACCGTTTCCTCATACAAAAAATTTGAAGCTAGTTGGAAACTAGCCACCGGTTCACTAGGTTGTAGAAGGGTGGAGATGGACGCGTCCACATTCCTAATCATTTTGTTTGTTGCTGCAATGTACGCCTCCAACGACTATTCCAAACTAGACATGGGTTGTGGAGGGGTTTGGGTAAAAGATTCAAAACTGTTTGGATACGTGAAACTCCCTAATGGCTGTGTAGAAACAGTGTCTGGTAAAGGTGGGAAAGTCGGGTAGGACAGGTAGGAATTGGATGGTTGGACAGGAGCAGAGTCAACATGTGGATAAAAAGGTGAATGGACTTGTTGATCCCTAAAACTAGATGTGTGGAGAGGAGTGAAAGATCGGCTACGAGATTGAGCAATATGCTCAGCAATGGACATCGGTTTAGGAGTTACAGCAGGACTTGCAAAAGTGGTATCAACGTATGAAGGTGGTAAAGGTTGACATGGTTGACACAAAGTGGGTTGCAAAGTCGAACCGTTTCTCCTAGACGCTTCTATTTGATCTTTCAAAGATATTTTTGCTATGGAGGGATTTTCTTTAAATTGACCGAAACAATTGACGTACGAAGCAAAGTTAGGTTAGGGATACCAAAGTTCGGCAAGAGATTTGTGATTTGGGATACCCATGATAGAAGAAAGGGGAAAAAAAAGAAGGTTGGGTGGTGCAAGGATTTCTTAGCGACAAAAGTTGCAAGTCTTTGTTTAAAATTTTTCCTTTTTCTCTTTATTTAGAACTGTTTGCAAAAAGATTTTCGAGAAAAGAGCTAAGACACACTTTCGATCAACCAAAAATGCACAATCAGGCCTAGATCTAGGGTCACCTAGATCAGCTAGACAGCTCCTAACTGTTCCAAAGGGCTAGAAATAGGACCTCAAACCGCCTCTTCACCGCCAATTACGGCCAGGTAAGTAGGAGGCTCCCCGCTATAAGTAGCGGTCCTAATTAAGTAACCACTTGCCTCAGACACACTTGCCTAGACACCGCAAAGTCAGGTTAGGATAAACGGTTGATGCCTATAACTAGTCCTCTGTCCTATTGAGCTCGAAGTCCTCAGGGCTGAGTCTAGTATTTTTTAATTAAGAATGGTCAATGCAAATGCCTTATGTGATTTCTGGGGTCCTGGGAAGAGTGATGAAATCTCCACCCAATCTGAATTGGTCAAAAGCCCATTAAAATCCGATTAAAGATATGCAATACAGTAAATCATTTACAATCAAATCTTTTTATTTTATGCGCGGCGCAAAGAATCCTGCACAAGATTTGTTATTGAGAAGGGGGAAGATTTTTAAAGCGCAAAGAATCCTGCAGGAGATTTTTCAGAAGATATATTAGAGATTTGCAGAGGAGGAGATAAGAAGACTGACAGGTTTTTTTTGTTTTTTTTTTAAACCGCGCTTCAGCCTTTTTTGGGCAACCGATCCGTCACCTCCGCCGCGGAACCGCCGTGAATAGCCCCTTCGACCGCGGATCCGCCGCCGGTTGGTCGCTTCGGCAAGTTTTTTTTTTGTCACCAGATCTCCGCGGTTCTTCTTGTTGACTCGATCCTCCAAATTTCTTCTGTTATCTGTTGTGATATTTCTCTGTTTGTTCGGATTTGATATTTGCTGTTTTGATCTCTGGAGATTTTCAGATCCGAACTTGATTGTAGATCCTGCAAAATTCAAACAAAGATACCCTTCACAAAATAACAAAATGATAAATTTTTATATTTTTTTTGATTTTTCAGTTTTTATGATTTTTTTAATATAGATTAACCCGAAATTGCAAAAAGGAAATACTACGCCATCCCCGGCAACGGCGCTATTTGATTGATCTCAAAAACTATCTATTAACCGCAATCAAGAACGGCGTCGCTTGGTAGCTAGCTGGTGAATACGGGTCGGTCCACAGGGATGTTGTGAATTTCCTAATCGCTCAAACGAGTTAATTCCGATGAGTGTTCGGATTGATTATTAAATCTAAAAACTGAATCTATCTATACTAAGATTATCTAGATCTAAATCATGCTAGGGTTAGGTTTAGGAATGGTTTGGAAATGTAAATAAATCTCAACGCTTTCTATACCCGAATGAAGATCTATGAGGAGTTATGGTAATTATCAATAAAGGGGATTAGATCCATTCGGGAAGGTGTTCCTTCCTCTAGGTTCTTGTCCTTCCTTAAGAGATCCTTACCCTAACCTCCATGGAAAACACGCGCAACTGGGCCTTTATACTACGGTATCACCGCTACCTCGAGGGATAGGGTGCCGTAGGGCACGGTGTGTGCGTGTATGCATGGAGTCCTATTAAAAAGTATGATGGGCAAAAAAGGGATGAGAGATCTCATCTCTCAAAAGCCTTCCCCAAAGCTAACCCAAACAAGCGAGGAGACTACTCGCTCATTAGGGAATTTAAAAACATTTATCTAGGGCAGAGAATGAAAAATTACCTAGGGCAAGAATTGAAATTACCTACTTACTTTACAGATGGCTCTCTCCAAACATCAACACAGGGTTGTCAGATCTGAATTCATGATATGAAAAGAGGCATCGATGCTCTCCAAAAGAATTCTAAATTTTATTCATAGAAAGAGGCATAGGGAGGCATAGCCTTTACAATGATTTAGAGTTCCTATTTATAGAGGATAGGAAACCCTAGGTTACAATTGATTCGCAAGTCTACATTTACCAAAATAGCCCTAGGTAGACTAGTCAAAGCCGCCAACAAAATATGGTAAAATTTATTTGCACTTTGGGCCCTAGATGGCCGCGGATCCGCGGTCGCAGCAAGGGTTGGGCCGCGGTTCCGCGGCCCATTGATGGTCTTGAAGTCTGGGCTTTTAGGTGATGGTTTCTGGATCTTTAGTCTTCTTATTTCTTTCATTCTTTCTTTAAAATAGCTTTTGGTTCTCTTCCAGATTTTCCAGTGAATATTGTAGTGGACTTCTAACCGTTCGCTTTGTGTCGACGTCTTGAACCTTGCTTTGTGTACTGGTCTTTATGTAGGCTTGATAAAGAGTCTTCTGTTTATTGGTCAAAGTCTCACTTTTACGTCGTCTTTTATTGTTTTCACTGTTTTAGATCCAAGAACCTGTAACCTGTAATATATAGCAGACATGCGTCAAAAGCACATATTTATTTATAAAACGAATAAGAATGAGGAATATAATAATGCAATATCATGGTGTGAACAGTACTCCCTGAATCTCGGTTTCAAAGCCTCGAACAACGCGGCAGAGTACGAGGCCCTCCTGGCTAGACTGCACATGGCCGCCGGGCCGGGACTGAAGGTAATTCGAATCCGCAGCGACTCGGCCCTTGTTGTCGGGCAAGTGACCGGCCGCTTTGAAGCTCGGGAGCCTCTGATGATGAAGTACCTGGACGAGGTGAGGAAACTCCGGAGGAACTTTGACGAAGTCCAGGTAGAACAAATACCCAGGCAGCTGAATGCCCAAGCCGACGCTCTGAGCAAGCTGGCTTCGTCATACTCGGCCAACAATAAGCAGTCCATCCTCTTTGAAACCTTGCCTCAACCTAGCGTGGAAGACGGGGCGACGACACTCCACGTGTATGCAGCGCAGGAGGGCGACCAAGATTGAAGGAAGCCCCTCATGGAATTCCTGAAGGACGGTACGCTCCCAGAAGACAGGGAAGTCGCCCGCCGTCTCCGGGCCAAAGCCCGCCACTTCGTCTGGAGCAATGGGAACCTCTACAAGAATGCCTTCACTCAGCCCCTACTCCGGTGCGTTGACCCCCACAAAGCTGACTATGTCCTTCGGGAAATCCATGAGGGGGTTGGCGGTGCACACCAGGGAGCCCGAATCTTGATCCAAAAGGCGTTGCTCCAGGGGTACTACTGGCCCACTATTCACAGGGACGTTCAGAAGCTAGTCAGGAGATGCAAGAGCTGCCAGCTCCACGGCAGCATCCCCCGCCTCCCGGCTACCGAGATGACTGCCCTAACATCCCCATGGTCGTTCGACCAGTGGGGATTGGATATGATCGGCCAGTTCCCTACCGGTACAGGCGGGTACAAAAACATCCTCGTCGCGGTAGACTACTTCACCAAGTGGATCGAGGCCGTCCCCATCAGGAAACCGGACGCCGCCACAACCATCAAGTTCTTGCAAAACAACCTGATACTCCGGTTCGGCATCCCAAGGTGTATCATCACCGACCACGGGACGAACTTCGAGAACGAGAAAGTGAAGGACTTCTGCAAGGAATACCATATCCTCATGAAGTTCGCCATGGTCGCTCATTCTCAATGCAACGGGCAGGTCGAAGTCGCTAACCGAGACGTCCTCCAAGGTCTCCAGACCCACCTAGAAGGTCGAAAAGGCAGTTGGGTCAAAGAACTACCGCGGGTCTTATGGGCCCTGCGCAACTCCCACCGGGGAGACCCCCTTCAACCTATACTACGGGACCGAAGCGATGGTCCCGGCGGAGATCGGGCTACCCAGTCACCGGGTCGAGCACTTCGATGATGACGCAAACACCTCAGCGCTACGTACCAACCTGGACGTCTTGTTGGAGAAAAGAGACCGGGTTCAGATCAGAGCTGCCGCTTATCAACAACAAACGACCCGATACTACAACGCTTAGGTCAAGCACCGCTCCTTCAAGACCGGGGATCTGGTCCTGCGGCGAAATGAGCTCATCGACCCAGGAAGGCTTCACAAGTTATCCCCAAAGTGGGATGGTCCTGTAACGTTTTGAAAATCGTTTCGGTGAAATTTCGGAAAATCGGTAAAATAAGGGGGTTTTCTGTAAAAAGTCAAAATACAAATATCTTTATTATAAAAATTAAATATACATATTCTAGCTATATAATTGCTAGTATTTGGTGTTTATTGAGCCACTGGTGAAATTTCAAATTTTCTGGAAAAAAAATTATTTTAATATTATTTTAAGCCGTCACCAATACATTTAATTAGGGAAAATTACAAATTGGAATGGATTGATACAAATTTTATAATTCTTGACACACTAAATTGACATGTAAAATATTATTTTTGAAATGAAATGGTTTTCCAAAACGGTTTTAAAAATATCGAAGAAAAAAATGCTTAAATAGTGAATTTAGTGTTAATGGATGTTTGGGGTATAGTATTTATCATTTTCCATCATCCCACACCCATACCCACACTCACACACCCCTATTTTTCCTTCCCCTTGGCTGAATTCAGCAGCCCCCCATCAACTTTCCCCACTTGTTTTTCAAAAGAAAAGAAAAGGAAAAAAAATGGTATAAGTGTTGACTTTGAGGTATGGTCTTTGCCTTTGACTTTTAGGTGGATCAAACACTTTCTTCATCTCACTCTCTCTCCTCTCCCCCTCAAGATCTGGCCAAGCCCCCTTCCTCCATTCCCAACAGCAGCCCCCCTTCTCATCTCATTTCTCTCCAAAATTCCAAGAAAAATCAAGTAAAACCTCACAAATTTCCAAATACAAACCTTACCCATTTTCCCTTAGCTATTCTTGTATGGATCTTGGTGAAGGAAAGCATGTTTGGGAGGCTAGATTTGTGCTAGATCTCAAGATAATTGTGGGGTAAATTCTTAACCTTATGGCTAATTGTTGTTTAATTATGATAAGCTATCTTATTCAAGTGTTGATTTGGGTGTAATTGCTAGTTTAGGATATTTTAGAAAAGGGTTTGATTTTGAGATTATGGTTTGTAAAATTCAAGTGAGGGTTTCTAGCATTAGATTATGGTTCTAGTGAGTGATTAACATGTTAATTCTATGCAAAACTAAACCTTGTTGCTTATTGCTAGATTGTTAAATTTAAATTGTCCTAATTATGATTGTTTTGCAAACTAGATTTTTGTAATTAATTTTAAGAGTGAGATTAAAATCTAGATAATGGTTGTGTGGTTTAGTTAATATGTTTTAATGAGAATTATGGCCACTAGAATTGTTAAAATATTTAAGTTGATTAAAACACCAAGTTTTGAGCTAAAATGGAAAATTGTACTAATTTTGTTAACTAGGTTTTGTAAATATATATATATATATATATATATTGTGGAGAATAAATTATTAGAATGGTTTATATGACTTGGTTATGATATTGAGTGGATATTGCGGCCGCTAGATTTGTTTAAACGTCGAGTTTTGTACTAAAACGGGTAATTTAGCTTGCTAGATTTTCGGAAAAATAGCTTTTAAAGTGAGTTTGGGGTTTTTGTGAATTTTAAACTATTTTATATTATAATTAGTGCTTGTGATTGTGTAAATGAGTGTGTTTGGGTTTTTCTCGATGGTTTGGCGTTTGTACGCCGACGTCGAGGGTTTTTGGGTTGATTTGTGAAAGCAACCATAGGTTTTGACCTATGTGGGATTCGTGTGTCGTTTTGGTCATGAGTCGGATTTTAATGCGATACGGTGCGTTATGATATGTAGGTACCCCATGTGGACTTCGAGACGACAAGCAAGCGCGTGGCGACGTCGGCACAGGCGAGCAAGGACCAGGTGAGTAGATTTATATCTACAGGGAGAAGTCGGGTGGATGGCGTATAGCCCCCCGCAGTTCGTGGTGATGTATACGAATACGTATACACAAATATATATTGATTATATTGTTGAGTTTATTGATGATAAAGATAGATTTTAGGTATGAATGGATAGGTTTAGTGTTGCGAGACCCTAGAGTAGAGGTTGCACCATATTTACACACACACCCATACTTGCATACATTCTTCTTCATATGTGCTTATATGGGGTTATATAGTTATGTGTTCACATAGATATGGGACTATGTGTTCATATACTGGATTTGAGGATAATACTTGGGATTTGAGATGAGTCGATGAGATTCGATTTGAGGCCGTGAGATCGGTGATATGACAGGGTTCGTATTTGAGATACGACATGACGTTGTAGCGGGTCCTTTGACGTAGTGTTTCACACACGTGCATGTATACGTAGGTGGTATCAGTATTGTACTGGACATAGATCCGTACCCGGATTATAATCTTCGATAAAGGGGATACCAGATGAATAGTGTGATGAATGTGATATTGACCCGTACCCAGATTTGGGGATGCCGTACGACGGATTTACGTACGAGCTATATATTGATGATAGATCCGCACTCTTGACTTGGGAATATCTGATTATAGATATGGTATCGGATGTGATATTATCGAGACGGGATCACCGACTAATATATATATGTTTATATATATCGACTCAGATGTTAGGCGGTTTCTTTACCCTTAATTCATCTTGTTAGTTCAGCCGTATAGTTTAGTGTAGTTGTCAGACTAGATTAGATTCCTACCTATTTCAAAAACTAACGGATCGTGGGTATTTTAAAAGACAGGTCAAGGGATTCTACGGATATTTCAAAAAGACGTATCTTCTCTTAAAAACACCGTATCTCTTATTTTCAAAACCCTACAATTCGTGTTATTTCAAATGGCACCACTGTGGAACTCATATTTTATTTAATGCAGATTAGTTATCATCGTGTCTAGTATTCAGCTCCCGCGCGTTATTGCTGTTCTCTCTGCATCGCATACTTATTTTGTGATTTCATATTCCATTGTTGATATCATGCTGTTAGGACACCAGCACCATTACCGATGATGCATATATACCTTTCGAGATGTCGTATTTTAAACCTTTCGAGACCGAATGCTCCTTGCGGAGGTCTGAATCTCGCACTACTAAGCCCGAGGATGTGCGATAATCCGCACCATCCCGAACGGGTTCCCCAAAAATGGGTTGTAGCGGCGCTTTGCAAAGATTGTAAAATACTAAATCCTTTAGAAAACAGTTTTATAAAGTAAAAGTTATTCATTTGAAAAAATGTAAATTTTCCGTATTTTAGATTCTAGGGTTTCCTAAGTCAACTAGCCTATTTCTAAATGGTATAAACGACAAGTTGTTAGATGCCTCAAATCGCCTCTTCGCCGCCAATTATGGCTAGGTAAGTACAAGTGAGGAAATGAGGGATCCGCTTACGAATTACCGTGAGACGAGCCTTTTTAAAGTTACTTTTCTTACTTGCCTAGCCTAGACACTACAAAGTCGGGTTTAGATAAACGACCGATGTCCATAACTTATCGTATTTTCCTAATAAGAGGTATTTATTTAAAAGTGTAACAAAACTAAATCTTTTAGAAATAGTTTTATTAAATATATGGTATTTAAATGAAAAGTGTTGTTTTCTTGTATTCTATGTTTTCAGTGGTATTGTGTTATGTTGTATGTAAGTGTGTGAGGAGGTAGGTCGTTACCTCGTGATCTACTATAAATGTATAGCAAGTTTGATGGGGTTAAATGAAAGAGTGAAACAATATGGTATTTAAGCGAAAAATACGGTAATTTGAGAAAACTATCATTTCATGTGGTGAAACTTACTCAAATTCTTTGATTAGTGTTTAGTAGTCAACATAAAGATGTTTAATTATGATTGTATTGGTGAGAAATGAAATTTTATAAAAACCGAATCGGAAATCGGGTTTGTTCTGATTCCGTCGGGTTTTGTAATTTCGTATTTTAGAGAATAAGAAAGAGAGATAGAATGGGACCTACGGGTTTTGACTATACAAAGGAGTGAGGGGGACTAAAGGGGTTGCCGATACGTTGCTTCGTCGCCGGTTGTTCCTAAAAACGTCGCCGGAATTTCCGCCGGAATTTCGTCGGAACTTCGCCGCGAACTTATTTTCAAAGTACACAACTCTTAGAAAAATTTTGAGAGAGTGAGCTTAGGATTTTGGAATGAGAGGGCAGAGGGTAAGGGGTGTGTTTATAGGGTAGGCTAGGGATGGGGTAGTTGAAGGGTTTTTAAATAAAAAATGTAAAAATATAGGAAAAAGTAAAAAAAAATTAGTAAATGAGGTATAATTGTGTTTCTTGAACCGATCCAAACGTTTAAAGTATACAGGGGGTACAGGAGACGAAGAGCCCCAACTTTCATGTTGGGGACTCGGCCGGTCCCGGCCGAGTCGGGACGTCGGAAGGTGGGGAGTCGTCAGGTGAAGGCTCTGGTATATTTAGATTTTCGGGTGAAGTTCAAGTTTTGGAAGTTACGATGTGTGGTTTGTTGGGCTTCTAAAGAATTTAAAACAAAAACAATATAAAAATAATGTGGGGCAGGAGATTTGAACTCTGGTGGCTTAGTTCAGCAGTGTAAGGTGTTACCAATGAGCTACAAGCTCCTTCTTGTAATTATTGTGGGAAAATAAATACTTAAAGTGGTGACAACATTAAATACCCTAAGTATACTTCAAATTTAAATCAATTTTATGTATACAAAAATTGGAGTTGTTATATCGCACGAGAAATTGTCCTTTTCCTCTTAGGGGGGGCCCCGTCCTCGCCCTCCCCTCTGTCTCCCATCTGGGGCTCGGATGACCGCGGGCGCCTCTGACCGCCGGCGGAAAAATCCCTAGGAGCCGCCAATGAGGCAGACGACCCTATCGCCGGCAGAACGTTCGACGCAGGACCTGGGCCAGCCAGGGGTACGGCCGCGTTGCGGGTCTCCCTCTGGAGCGAGTGACTCAAAGAGTGGGAACGAACCATGTGTCCCAAGGAAGAAGAGCGCCGAGCAGCCAAAACTTAGAAGAAAGGTAATACGAAGGTGTAGGGGCCCTGGAACGGGCCCCATCCCTATTTTATCACCACGAGCAACCTCATCCAACGGCGCCCTTCGTCTCCCGCCAAAACGCCTCCTCGCGTCCAACGGCTCCGTTCGCTCCACTTGTCGTTCCCACACTGGACCACACCCTTTCAGACGTCGCAGGTCTGCATACGTCCTGTCAGCCAATCGACGCGTGACACATGGACCGTCGCTTTAATGGCCGATACACGAACCGGCGCACCTTCCTTAAATATGGATTTCGCCCTGATTCGCTAGCAGAAAGGACAGCTCACGGCCCGGGGACGCGTCCCGACGAAACCTTAGGAAGGAGCTCACCCCGAGCGGCCCGGCAGTCCACTCCTGACCCGACCCGCTAGCTGGTCGGGACAAGAGTAGGGGGGGCTAATGATGATGCTCAATATTGGTGATCCCCAAGATCAGGACATGTGGTGGATGGTATGTTCCAGAAATCAGAAGAAAGGGCCTACAGAGACCGACCCGACCGCCCCTGCACCCGACCTGCAAGCACAAGCTTGCCTTCCTCGGGGTCCCTGATGTTGATTGGGCACCTCGGCCCCTCAGCTCGTCCCGAGCTGCCACAAGACCAAGACTCCTAGGCCTTTTCGCTCGTCCCTAAGCTTCCCAGCCGAGGCTATTTTCCTCGGTCCTCCGACCGACCAACTCCACCACTCACAGGCGTAACCGCCGCTCCGCAAATCTCGCCATGCGCAGATTCTCCGCCAGCAACATCACACGTTTCACGCCATCACGATCCCCATTAACGGGCGATTCGCTCGTTACGCGGGCGTGACGTCGAGAGTGTAACTGCCGGCGAGATTCTCGCGTCTGCTGCTGCGTGCTGCCACCACTATATAAACCCCCATCACAGAGAGGTCAAGTAAGCCATTTTTTACTCCACTAACCGTTACGCTGCTCGGATCTAGTACTAACTTGATCGTCGGAGGGTCCTCGGTGGTACCAAACCACCCCGGGACTTCTTTGTAGGTACTCGGCACTAAACTCCTCCAATCACCAATCTCCTCAAAACCCTTTGAGACCCACACATAACAGGGGATCCCCACCAGAATCCACCAGGAGATCGACGGACGGAAGACAACATCTGAAGGAGACCCGAAAAGAATCTCCATCAAGAAATTTTCAACCGTGTTATTTTGCAATCCAAATTTCATAATCTTGCAACCAAACATGCGGTAAGAGACAAGCAGATGCTCCAAGCCATTTACGGGGAACTGTAAACACCCAACCAAAACAGAGAGACAAAAACCTGAAGTGACAACTCAAAAAATACTGTGCGTTTTTATGTTCCAGAGGCAGAGGATGTTGAAGAGATCAAGACAAGTCATGGAGAACGAATGACAGAAGAAATTAAATGAGGAAGAAGGCCCAAGAGATGATGAGTTCTTCAAAAAAGGCTCACCATTCATGTAGCAAAAGCAGTGATGAGAAGATGAAAGCCTCTCCTTCATTTTATCCCAACCCCTCTTTCTTCAAGATCATGATTGGTGATTTTGCACAAGCCATGGTAATATAAATCTATCCCTTGTGTTTTTGAGTTTTATACAAGGCCCGTGTTGTCAAATATTAAGAATATTCGTTGTAAATTCATATGATTCTCTATTGCAATCAAGGGGATGAATGCCTATGATTATGTTTTATTATTTACCTTTTTTTATCTCATCAAGAAAAAGTGGAACATGATATTTTATTTTATTTTACTTGTTAGGCCCTGTTTGGAGATGGAGTTAGGATAACCGTGGATTATTTTTACCGTATCAAAACTCCGAAGTTGTGGTGAGTGTTGAGAGAATATATTTCATATTCTAACACGGCCTCGTATGCCGAAGGCCCAAAGTGCCGAAACCTGGGATTTTGCGCAGCGGTGTTTTTAATTTAATAAATCCGCATTTAATACGCATCCGGTAGGAATCGAACCTGGTTGCTTTGATACCATGTAGAAATGTCCCTGCCGCTGCACCGAAATTATGACGAGAGTTGAGAGAATATATTTTATATTCTAACCGGTAGAGAGGAGCCCGGATTTGTTATCTCACGTTTTGAGCTGTAATAAGTGCAGTTATCTTCACTCCAAAATCGTTGTCAAACAAGGCAAAGATAGCATTTTGGAGTTAAGTTTGGTAAATTTATGAAACTGCAGTTTAAAAAACTTAATTCCATTCTCAAGCAGGGCCTTAATTTAATCGAATTAAACCTACGTTGTTCATATCTTTTGATAATTCATGTGGTAGGACTCTGTGGTCAAAGTATAAGAAAATTGGTCATTCTCATATTTCTCACAATCTTTGATGATGCATGTGGTGATTGGACTTTGTGGTCAAAGTATATATATTCTCAAATTGTTCATGGTTCTTTTATTTAATTGAATATATGTTGATTTTTATTCAAGATAAAGTCTTGTATGACCCTTATCATCAATAAGCTTACTCAAAATGAATAATTCTCTATTAGGAACATCTTTTATAATATTTCTTCGATTTGAAGGAAAATTTTCAGATGCAAAATTTTTGGGTTATTTTTTGTTGAAATTTTTGGATTTTTTAAAATCTAAAATCGACTATTCGGAAACCCATTTCAGATAACCTTGGATTTCTTTCAAAAGGTAAGTTAAATCAAAATGTTATAAATTACTAGCATACTAAGACATTTGTTTCTTTAGTTTGTTGATGTGATTCAATCCTAAATGTGAATTTTTCTTTCTTATTGTGATCCTGAATCTTGAATGTATCCTCACATTGGTCTATTATGTTAAAGAATTTTTTCGTGTTTGCGGCCAATGCCATTTTATTCTCCTAAGAGACTATCTTTTCTTGCAGTTCATACCACCTAAATTTGCTCAAAATTTACATGGCCTCCTCAAAAAGGATTTTCATCTTGAAGATTCCATTGGAAAACGTTGGATAGTAAATTTAACTGTAATCGACGGTTCATTGGCTTTTCAACATGGATGGAACAATTTCGTAACGGATCACTCAATAACATTTGGAGAAATTTTGACATTCAAGCACATCAGCATGTTTCTCTTTTCTGTTCAAGTTTTTGCAACAAGCGGTTCTGAAAGGTTGCACTTCAAAGAAAAATGCAAAAGGAAGCGAAGCAAGAATGGAAAGTCTCCTGATATTTTGAATTTAGATAAAGCTCAGAAAAATTACCAAGCTTCGGAAGGAAAGCGCGGCACTTGTGCTCAAGATATCTCGAAGAAAAGTAGGGCAGAAGAAACTCCGCGAATCGTTTTGTCTGACAATGAAGATAAAGATGACTCTTTTCCTTGTGTTCATAAGGTTTCTCTGACACATGAAGATGCAGTTCAGAATGAGAAGAATCCGAAAGCTGCGAACAAATCTGCGGCGATGAACGCACAAAATGTATCTCAACACGAGAAAATTGACGCAGTGCAGCATGGGAAAGATAACAATGCGGTAAATAAAGAGTCGGTACACAAGACGGAAACACTTCAAAGCGAAAGGAATTCTCAGGATACTGATAGATTACAGGCAAATGAAGAACCAGCTCATAAGCAAAACAACGCCAAAAGACCCAAAATTGTTTCGACACAAGAATTTCTTGGTCATAGCTATGAATCACCTGAAACTGCAACGCCGAATTGTGTTGGAGATGAGAATGGAAAGCGAACTGTATCGAAGGTGTTTGCTCGCAAGTCGCATAACTACTGGACCGATAAATATTCAAAGGAAAAGGGAAATTGTAATAAGCAATGTAAGAATGAGATCTCTCCTGATATTTTGTGTTTAAGTAAAGCTCAGAAGAATTACGAAGCTTCGGAAGAAAAGCGTCGTTGTTGTGATAAAGATTCCTCGAAGAAAAATATGACAGAAGATAATTTTCCAATTGTTTTATCCGATTATGAAGATAAAGACGCAGTGCACGATAACGAGGTAGTCAAATTGACTCATGTCAGCTCTATAGATCACACAACCGTGCAAAACGAAAAGAACTCAAAAGCTACGAACAAATCCACGGTTAATGAACGAAATTACAATGTGCAATTTTCTACGGAAAGAAAATCAGTGTGCAAGATGGAGACATTCGAAATTTCTACTATGAATTCGTTAAGGAGCTCTCAGGATATGAAGAGATCAGGGGTAAACGAAGAAGAACCGTCTCGTGATCAAAACAACTCCGAAAGACCGAGCACTGTTTCAAAAAAAGAGAATTTATCAATAAATGAATCGACAAGAAGTGACAAATTCGATGGAAATAACAAGTCAGAACCTAAAATGTTTATAAATAAACTAGATGATGGCGAGTTTGTTGGTCATCGCTATGACCTACATGAAAGTGCAACTCCAAAGCACGTTGAAGATGAGGGACGTAAACTAACTGTATCAAAGATGTTTGCTCGCAGGTCGCTTCACTTCTCTACTGCTGAAGTTTCAAAGGAAAAACTCGAAGCGGCATCGAAAAATTTGAGCGAAGCAAAAGAGGCTTGCAATATAATGGAGAGCTCTGAAGTACCCTTGAATGGTCCAGTTTTAAACAAGAAAATTAACTGCAGTCTATCTGAACAAAATATGGGTCAGTGTTTTCTGCATGCATTTTTCTGATATTATTTTGCTCGTAGTCGACTTCAGAATATATTGTGCTGTTAAAAACATTGGTGCAACTATTTTATGTGACAGGAATAATTTCTGGTGAATTTTCAGAAGGTAATGATCGAAAGGTCGTTCCTTTCTCAGAAGGGGAAGTTCTTCTAGCCGTTAAACAGGAGATAATGGATTTGACGGAAGTTATGCCATCAAATTATGCCGATTTCAGCACTACCGTATCTCTAGTTTCCCAGGCTTGGCTTGTGAGTAAAACTCGGCATATGCATACAATTTCATAGTTTTCTTAAAGAATTTTTTTTTATTAAGTTGGTAAATATGATTAAAACTCGGTAATTTTTCCTTTAACAATGATTCCTCAGCTTTTGCCTGGAAAATTGCCTGGCCTGTTGAAAAAAGGGTGTTCTAGAAAGGTAGTTGTGCTTCAGGATCCATCAATGAGACTTTGGCCAGTCCTCTACCTCGAAAGCATCAACTTCATCGGTTTTGTCGCGGGCTGGGAATCTTTGGTCTCGGCGAACAACCTTCAACAAGGCCATACGGTTCACATCGAATCGACCAATGCATCAGAGCCTATCTTCAAAGTGAACTTCGCAAAAGTTTGAATTAGAAACTGGCATTCATGGTTTGTATATATGTAAATGTTTGTTGTAAATTCTTTCATTAGCCTCTCTAGTGTAACTTACTGAACTAAGCCATCAAGAACCTGCTGTTGCTCTGTTAAATGTGAGCTTAATTAGACCAAGTTTCAGATTTTGATCTTAACAGTGGGATTTGGAATCTTTGCAAGTGGAAATGTGGGGTTTATTTGGTGACAAAATTTAGATCTTTGAAGGTTGTATCACACCAAACTACCCTTAACTATTGCCTTGTTCACTAGGAACTTCTTTACACTTTCATTTAAAGGGAGTTTTTCCATGAAAATACCTTGGGTAAATTCTTTAAAAAACTCGGCCTTCTTGGGCCTTTTGCTCTTGTTAAAAAACCCTTGGACCCAATTGAAAACCCCATTTATGCTAGTTGTCAATAGTATCTTAGAAGCTGAATATAATATTTAAGCAGTTGTCTGTTGAAAAGAATACAAGCCTGAATGAAATGCAACACGTGTGTTTTTTCCACAAAGATTTTGATCAATAAGCCCTACTCAACAATTTTGAAAATTTCAGGGGGTTTTAGCAACCCCGGGGGCTTTTTAACAATTTACCCAAATACCTTTACATGTAATGCTTTAAGGTAGGAGCTTGCTAATGAAAATACAGTTAGTCAAGGCATTCAATAGATTTTCTTTTTTCACTAAACCAGCCTCAAAGTAGCACTTAAATTAAGGTACTTCAGTGAAACCACAATAGCTAAGGACATTCTAGTGTAATTCACCCTTAAAAAAACCCTTGAAGTTAGTTTACTGGGAAAAAGGGCACCATATCCATTTTGTTCGTTGAAACCACATATACAACAAGAGTAAACAAAACATGAAGCATACAAAATTTACTTCTTACATAGCAAGGAAGTACCATCATCTATTGAACATCAATATCCAAAACCTTAGTAAAAGCTTGAGCTTTAGGAATACTAACATAAAGCACACCATCCTTCACCTCTGCCTTGATCTTCTCAACCTCAACATTGTCAGGCAAAGCAATCCTGGTCTTATACTTCCCAAAGCTCCATTCTTCTTCCTCTTCTTCCTCTCCTTCTCCTTGCTTTTTTGCCGGTTTCTCGGCTTTGATCACCATCATCTTCTCCTCAACCCAGACCTTGAGATCCGATTTCGTCATCCCGGGCATGTCGAACCTCAGCTTGTATTCATTCTCCTTCTCTTTGATCTCCCATGGGGTCCTTCCTCTTCTGTAGCTGCCTTGTTCTTCATTGCTTTGTACTGGGAGGGTTGATCTTTGAGAGCTGTAGGCAAAAGGGTCTTCCATTATTCTGTCCATTGTGTCCATCATCTGCTGGATTGTTCTTGCTGTTGGAAATTTATCCCATAGCCCTGAAAAAACAAATTCATATATGACATAAATACAGGTTACTTTTTTGACTAATTTGCAGTAAAATACCCTGAACTATCACTGTTCCCTTTTTTTTATACCTAGAGGGGGAGATTGAGCAACAGCAATTCTTTTCTTGGGAGCTTGAGGTTGAGATTGGCTGAGCTGCTGCTTGTTGGCTCTCTGCAAATGGTCAAGGTTCTCTCTAACATCATGTTCTTGGTTACTCATTGCCTTGACACAAAGCATCGTGCCATTTTTAGTCGGTCTTCTTCTTCTAGTGTGAGAAGAAGAGGAGAGAGGGGACACCGAGAACGTGGTGGCCAAGTTTGAAAGAGCTGAAGCCATTGTTTTCTTGTTTCTTGTTTTGTTTGTTACTGTTCTTGAATGCAGAGGATTCTGAACCCTGATGGCTTTTTAAGCTGAGCTGAAGGAGTTTGAGATTTTTGTCTAGGTTGGTTCTGGAATTTTCTTGAAAGAAAGAAACTTCTTGATGAGCTTGGAATGCTCTAGTTGCATGACTGCAGGAGTTGTTGGGCTGGGCCTATGTAAGCAGAACCTGCAAGAGAAAACAATGCTTCAAGAGTTTAACCCTTTTTATAAAAAAAACCTGTAACACCTGGTGGGCGTGGTAGAGTACTTTAAAATATACCTATAAATCTAAATTCTATTTTAGAGTATGTTTTTCTACTACTGATATTTGTTGAAACAAGTCATCTCTAAGTTATTGATGTTTCCATGTAAGATTATATAAAATACTTTATCCTATTATGCCAATATTAAAATTTTACTACTTGCTGTTGTTATATATAATATACACTACCTATGTTCATTTCAAGTAAAATTAACCTACATATATAAATAACTTATTATGTTACTTTACCTGTATATTAGTTTTTCCAAACTAATTATATTCCTGACCTTAAACCCTAACACTCTCAGCCCAGCCCCTATTTCCCCCCTCTCTATTATCTCTTCCATGAGCCGGCCCAAAGCCCACGACCCAAACTCTTCCCACAGACCCGATCCGATCCGAGAAAACCCGACCCGAACCCTCCCTCTCTCTTCTTCTTCTCCTCCTTCTCTCATTTTCGTGTTCCCGTCTTTTTTGACATCGGCTCCCTCTCTCTTCGCCAACCCTCCGCACGACTCGTTCCTCCTTTCTCGCAACTGACGCACGACGCGCTCCCTCCCACGACCGCTCCTCACCCCAACGTTCCTCCTCGTCTCTCTCACCCACCTCCATCACCATGGCTCCACTCCCGCTGCTCATCTTCTCCCTCTCTTTCCCCGTGTCCTCCCTTCCCTCGCGCTACCCACGAGACCCGATCCCCAACGGCCACGACGAGCTCCTCCATCTCCTTCGCCAACCACCCGCGACACCCCCTCCTCCTCCGACCACGATGACCACCACCCATCCGAACCCCTCGCTGCTTTGCCACCATCTTCACCTCCATCGACCCCCCTCATCTCCTCGTCTAGCCCAGCCAACGAGCTCGAGCCGCCGCTACGCCCTGAGCTCCACCTCCCCTCGTCACCGACCCAGCGCCACCGATGATCTCCCCTTCACGCTTCACACTGCCACTGCGACCACCACCCACCATCATTGTCATCTCCTCTCACTATCTTCGAGAACTCCAAACACCATCGCGGCCTCCTCCTTCTTACTGCAGCCGAGCTCCAACCCAAGCCCAATCCCACTGCATCCTCGCTGACGACCCACCTCAAACAACCTCCAACACTCTCGAGCTCGCTGCCTCCATCAACTGCGACGATTCCAACGACCCACTGCACCCAAGCCGGAGCTCCACTGTACCTCGCCGCTGTGCCACATCCTCCGAGCTCGCCTCTGCATCGTGCTGAGCCCCGAACTCCTCACCCGAGCCATTGCAAGCCGCCTGCAGACCCACTGCGCCATAGCCGACCTCGCCGCGACGAGCACCCCCAGCCGCCTACCTCAGCCGACCTCACCGTCGATCTCCCCAGAGCCAGAGCCTACACTCTCCTTTCAGGAATCCATGGTCGAGCTCAGTTGGTCGCTGTCGCAATCGTGAAGTGCCGTGCTTGTGGTCGTGTCACCGCTGTGTTCGTGTCCGTGCGATCGTCGTCGTTGTGCCGTCGTAATAGGAAAGTGAATCTCCTTCACTTGTTCAAATCATGCTATGTACATATATAGTTTAATAGATATAGTTTAGTAACTTAATTGGTAAAATGTATGATGAGTGTGGTAAAAGTAGATAGGTTTACATACACGCATCGAGTGATCGATGTGATTACCCTATCCAAGACCCTATTAAAAATCTCCCAAATTTTATTATTAGAAGTTCGATTGCTGTTAACGAGTGACGTATAAGAAATCGGGATCAAATAGTTAAGGCAATGAATGTAAAATGACATCTCAATTGGTTACGTCAAATCTGAAAATCACCGTACACATCACGTTGTAAAATTAGTAGTTAATTAAGCATAAATCTAATTATGGTGTTCCGGGGCTCGTATCGGACCTAACTAGATAACCTATAACCATATGTAATTAGTTATTGAATATTGCAATTTCATGACACTGAAAAATGGAGAGGAACACAACTCTGGACTGCAGTCCGGGGTGGCATTCTACGGGGAAATCTGAATTTAAGCACCTGTACATACCTGCATAAAACTGAAAATGCGCGGAGCATCACAGGGTCGTGTAGATAACTTAATTAGCTATCAGATGAATCTGGTCCCGTGCATTTTCACCGACGTTTGATATTTAAATTGTATTTTTAGAGCGTCGTTGTGTTCTGCAGTTTCTGCAGTGATATTCCTTACACCGTCATACTAAATTGTACATAACTTTTAATACAGAACTGCTGTTGATAGTCCGTTTGATGCGTTGGAAACATAACAGATAAATCTACATACTATTTAACTGTAGCGTCGCCTAATTGTGCTCCCAACTAGGAGTAAAACGTGTTACAAAACGGACTTCCAGTTCAGAAATTGGATTTCCAGCAGTGAATACTTAAAATGAAATGACCATAACTAGCAAACCTGAAACACGATTGACGCGAAACCAATTTTGATGGATAAATAATTAAACATACTGCTTACCCATTTTATATTGTTTCGCTAAATTCTGCACGTATGTTTTATAGTAAATTTTGCAAGTAGTATGACACTGGCTGTTATGTTTTTCGTATTATAATTAATTGCATCTTCATCATATCATGTAGCGGTCATATCCTCATTGAATAGTGGTCATGAAGTATTGATAACCTAGTGATCGTGTACATTACCCAGTGATAGATATTAGTGATGAGATTGTGACAAGTACGTTAGGCTTAAAACGCGAATGAATAAGTGAAGTGACACGTACTTGTACACAATCAGCGGACCCAGTTAATTGTTGCATTGTCGACGTCTATGGGACATATATAAGTGTAATTATAACAAAAATGGGACGGTTATGGAGAACTTATATTAGTGTCATAGGTAAGGCGTCAAACACTGTCCATTTATCTTGGATACCAGTCGAGACATGCTTGATGGAGATCCGGTCTCCAGTTCTCGCGTAGACTTGTCATGGACCGACTAGTATTTGGGTTTATGGTCAGTATTTGATGTAGATCACGGGGTGTGGGGTAATTTGAGTGTGAGTTCAACGGAATCTCGGGAGTCCTATTGCCGGCATATACCGTGATTTTGGGAGTTGTATAGATGGTGTTATTGATTATTATCGTCCGTGATTCGGGCCCGTGTTTCCTTGCCCCTGGGGCCCTACCCTTGGGTTGGGGATACTCCTGCGTAGTTGACTCTCACACTTGGACTGGCGATAGGTTTAACGACTGTAAATTCCCAGTTCCGTAAATACGAAATTTCCCCTGAATATTTTTTTTCTCTATTTTTCCCGTTCTTTTGTGGGAATTTAGTTATTTATATCCTTTCTTTTATTCTGGAAATTAAAAATTTTTCCTAAACAAATAAACTAAAAGCCCAACTTCCTTACCCAGCCCACTTCTATATTTCTTTTCTTTTACAATCCTAAATCAACCAATCTCGGCCCCGTCCAAACCGACCCAGCCCTTTACCCCTACCCCCGACCCGTACCCATACCCGACCCGCACCCTTCTCTTCCCCACTCCCTCAAAATTTTCCCGCTCCTTTCACCGCGCCTCCCACGTCGCCCCACGCTCCACGCCGCGCCCCCGTCTTCGTTGCCCTACGACCCCACGCCTCTAACCATGACCGCGCGCACGCTCACGAACTCCTCAGGCCCCACCTTGTCTCTCTAACTCTCTCCCCCTCACTCTCGTTCTCCCTCTCTCCTTCCCCATATCTTCCCGCTCCCTCTCTCGGCCCACGCCCACGCCCACGACCGCGCTCGCCCCATCGCCGTAGCTACCACGCCGGCATCACCCTTATCATTCCTCCCTCGCTCCTCTCTCCAAAACACCCAAGCCGACCTCCTCCCCACCGAGCCTGCCCACCGAGCCAACCTCCTCCCCACCTCGCCTGCACACCGTGCGACCTCCCCCGACGCACCCACCACCGTCGACCACCCCACCGCTCCTCCCCACTTCTTCCTCCATTCACAGCCGCGACGCACCAACCGCAACCGAGCTCCCTGCAACTCCTGCAACTCCGGTGACCAACGCCTGCAAGCTCTGGCCATCCACCATCGCAACCACCATCGTCAAGCTCTCCCTACAACCTCCGTCAACCTTACCGCACCTCGCCAACACAGACCCAAGCATCTCGAACCTTCACCCGCCTCCACTGCCCACCGAGATCGTCGTGCCGTTGCCGCTGCCGTGCGTCGTCAACGCGTCATCAGGCAAGTACCCTGCTTGCTCCATGCTAATCCTATCCATTACATTTCTAGATGACAAAATACAGTATATACTTTATTTGCGAATCAATAACGTGTATGTGTTCGATGCCAAACCCGAGGGGGAAAACCCCGTTAAACTGACGGAAAATGATCACATAGGTTGGCCCGTATAGTAATGAACATCATGTTATATTTTGGATGAAAAATACAGTCGTTACTGACGTGATCGACCATCCCACTTAAGCCAGTTAAAACTGAAATTTTTCCACGTCTGAAACTTGTAAAAATCACAACTAATTGAATATAGATTGGAATGTTGCATTCGAGGGCTCAAATTGAAGCCGGCTCGATGATCTAGAATCCCATAAGAGTTTGAAATTGTTTCTATGCAGAAAAGACGACGGAAACTGGTTCGAAGTGCGGCTCTGCACTGCAGTCGAGAGCAACATTGGCTGTTGATTCTCATCTTGTAATGCTTACCCTCTACTGCTTGAACATGTTATATTGCGGAATCCTATACCATAGCGAAGATGAAACAGTTAGCTAACTAATGAAAGCGATTTCATCCCTTTTCACTGTTGTTTACTATTTAAACTGTATTTTAAATGAACAGGACGTATAGTAGTCCCAAACAGGGACAGAACTTATACCACATTGTTGTACAGTACATAACTTCTGACGTAGAGGCGCGATTGAGAATCCGTCTGATACGTTGGAAACCCAATTGATAAACCTAAATTTTGTTCAACTATAGCGTCGCCTAATTTGATCCCAACAGTGTGAAAATTGTGTTGCGAAATGGATATTCAGTTCAGAAACTGGATTTCCAGCAGCTAACACTTAAAATGAAACGGCCGTAACTTGCAAACCCGAAATCCGATTGCTCTGAAATAAATTTTGGTGAATTTCCGAGTGCGTTTACTTACTACCGCCTTTGTATCATTTTACTAAATTTTGAATGTATGATTTAATGCAATTTTTATAAGTTCATAAGATGCATAATAGCTCGTATTACACATGATTTGTTAACTGCATAAATGCACATATTTTACCCGATTGCCATACTTCTAGTGATAGTGCGCGTTATTATTCAGTGTACAATGCATTGTCGTGCGTGAATGGTATCGGTTTAGGAGTGTTAAGTACGCCAGTGAAAAAGTGAATGATTCGTGACAGTGAACAATACAATGAACAGTGGCTAAAACCGTGTTATTGGTGCGTACTTGTATACGACTAGACCATACTCATAAATGGTGTAGACCTGGGGAAAAAGGGGAAATCGAAGTGGAAAGAGAATTGTATTTAGCGAGGACAATGATTTGGAGGAGGATCATTCGAACAGCGACTCTTATATATATTAAGTTGGGCCTAGCGGTCCGGCTGACAGGGTTATGTCCCGGGCGATAGCGGGCCATAGTCTCGGGTATGTACGAGACCCTCATTAAACATGATCCTCCTTTCCACAACTCGATTTCAAAGATGACTTAGAGACTGATAGGGACACAGATCATACATTACATCAGTTAGTGACATATTGACTACCTGTATTTTATCTCCACTGTTATTACTTTCTTTTCTTGTTTCTTGTCACTATTATAATATTGCTATTACGTCGCTCTGACGACCTGAGTATGCATTCTCAGACCTCGAGGAAGAACCAGTACAGGAGTCAGACTTGCCCTTCGAGCCTGCAGAGATTTAGTCTGGAATACCTCTTTTACCTTTCCTGCTTTCCCTAAAGAAACCTTATATTCGCACTTAGTTAGTAGTTCTTTTCCTTGTTTTATTGTAAATTGTGAACAATGAAAGTTGATGTAATAATTTAGTGATATATTTCCTTTACTTCTGTGCTTTATTTACTGATTACCATGTAATGCTAGAAGCCGAAGTGAGACTACGGCGGGATTATTTCTTGACCGTAGGAGCATGGCTGGTCTAATCATCCCTCCTTTTCTGTATTTTGAGAAGCGGGGCGTGACAACGACCTGGACAATGAAACTTAAAGACTGATAGAGGTAGTGACATCGACATGCATTACTTACTGATTTGACATACCTACTTTACTGTTTATTTGTACCGATTATTTCATGTGCGTCATCATTCAATATTTACTGCTTTATGTTCATCATTATTGCACGTGTTTACTTTTGCATTTATATATATTGCTATTGTGTCGCTCTGACGACCTGAGTATGCATGCTCAGAGTGAGAAGTGGACTTAGCTCGGATCAGCACCTGACGTACCTTGAGGATATTGCGGACATTTAGACCAGCGACGTCAGCGTTTTCTTTCCTTTGACTCTATCTGGTTAGTTTTATATCTGTTTGATTTAGCAACTGCATTTCTCATTACATGTGCATTGATTACTGATTACCATGTAAAGTTAGAAGCCGAAATGTGACTACGGCAGAATATTTTCTTGACCGTAGAAGCATGGCTGACTTTGTCTCCCCTTGTATTCCGTATTTTGAAAAGAGGGACATGACAAAACCCATAGAAAATATTAAAACTAATGGACTGGTTATTCCAAATGCTCGTAAAATCTGAAAAAATTGCTGAGGTTATTTATATTCCTCAAAAACTGCCTCGCCTTCGAATATTACTTGACCTAATATTGGCAAGAAATTAATATAACGCAGTCTTCAATCTGAGAAAACTAATCCCAGAATAACCAACAATTGTAAGTTAACCTTTTACCGGTAAAAAAGAAAAGCAGCATGCAACAAATGCTACTGTTAATTGATATGATTACAGATGCAGATGAGTGAGACGTGTTATTTACTTTGAATTTGATTACAACAGCAAAATTCACGCACTAAAAGCAGAATATGATTTTTTTAAAATATTCATCAAAGAAACTTTTTACAGCATGTACTTCCTTTTAATGCCATCGGCAAGTAATTTGCTTCATCTGCATGTTCTAATTCAATGGAGGTTGAGAGCTCAATTACCACGGCAGAGTGCTGATGCCTATATCAATGCTGATGAACTTTCAAAAGCTTCAAACTTTTGGTTCCTTGCATGTATCATCATTTGGTTTCCGTCTCTGGGGATCTCGGCTAAGTCCATGTTTCCTCAAGGTTTTGATATAGTTTCGCATTAGGGAAAACTTTTTGGAGCCCAGATGGTAGAAGTAATCCCATGTGTAAATCCCGGTTTTATGCAAGTCATCAAAAACTACCCTGATAAAGAGACCCCCTTAGTTACAGCAGAGGATAAAGCATGCAAGTGACAAGAGGTTCTTCTGTTCATACGTTAACCTAGCCTCACCTAACGCCGTAGTTTCCTACAGGTTCTGCTGACATGATGCTGACATACCTTCGTCCAAATATAACCTGCTTCATGACGATTAATCCGATCAGATGCAAAACTAATCTTTTTAACAATAAAATATTTCAGAAGCTGCCTTTCCAAAAACTATCAACTATATTAAGTTTGCTAGAAAAAGGCCGGAACAGTGGCTGCTATATTGCATCGACTCCAGAAGATTTTAACCCATGGTAATGAACAGGTACTAACTCTAATCATATGAAAATTAATTTTTACAAGAAGTTCTCTATATAAAAGAAAAACTGCTCTGTAAATAACTGATCTCTGTGTTTTACCTTTTCACCGCCCACTGACCTAATCTTGCTATCTGCAGCAGGGCTATATATTCTAAGAAATTCAGCCGACAAGTTAAATGCACACCCGTCAGAGAATTCCACCTTTACCTGGAAAGAAGTTGCAACTTTAGTTTTCATTTTGTTCGTAATACAGCATCAGCCAAGTACAATATAAGAAAATATTGTCTTAGGCCATCTTATATGAACTACCTAAAGAACTGACAGGATTTATAGTACAAAACTCTCGGTTAAATATTTGAAAAGACGGAAACAAACTAGATATACCACTTTGACGGTACACAAAGCAGGACAAGGATGGCAAAGGGCCATTTATAAATTGTAGACATGGTTAACAAAAACAACATTTTTAATGTTTCGTTTTTACTCCGAGAAACTGGCATGCCTTGAACAGCTATGCAGCATGGGTTTGGATAATGATACGAGACACGACACGATTCAGATTCGCCGGTTCACACTTTTCCAAAATTGTAGGACACTATTTGTTGGGTACACTAATTATTGTTTACACACACATGCACACACACTGACGCAAGTTATAATACTAGCAAATCAAAATTAAGAATACGAAAAATTTCACAACAAAGAACAATATATTGATAGTGGCCTAGATATTTATGCAGTTCTGTACATATACAATATATAGATTTTAGGGTGTTAAAAGAATTTCTCTCTCTGAACTATTTTTGACGAATCCGATAGGGGTATCCATCCGATACAAATCTGTTCGACATAGTTGAACAGTGACTGGTTTAAAATGATCCTATGGATTGGCATCAAGGCACTTAAGATCCTGCTGGCATAAAGATATATGGTTACAGATTATGGAGAATCTATGTTATTCCATCTGTCACTGATGGAAATTGGAAAGTTACTTGCATTTCTTCCTAATAGAATATCGTGCTTAAACATCTCTACATATCTCTATAATATATCCGGATCAATGGCAGAATAAACCTGATGCAACAGAACACACAATTTACACCAACAGAAGTTGGAAAACAGAAGAAAAGAAAAGGTTTGTTGCATCTCTAACTAGTGTATTGGAAATTGGAACAGATGTAAAAGTGATGGGAAAAATTGGAACAAATGTAAAAGTGATGGAAAAATAAGTAATACAGACAGAGGGTGGATATGATTAATCTATCAAAGTGTAATCGATATTGCAGCAAACAGTTTGATATGTTTCAAGCATTACAGCTAAAGTTTTTCAGTGAGCGCGAGGGCTGGGATAAATAACTATCCTGCACTACTAAGTATTATTATGGGGAATTGTTCTATTCAGCTATAGGGTATATGCGCCTTAAAGTCATTGTAATTTTCCATCGAGAAGTTGTCATTTATTTTCAGTACTTTAAGAATTTTTTGCACCGCTTTGAATTCTAAGACCCATGAAATCAGGTCAATGGAAAATCTTCAACATGCTATAAAGAAAAGGCAGATTGGTGCTAAAACTAATATAATTTACATCAAATTGAACCCTCAGAAAATCCGGAAACATAGTGGGTATTGTCGAAGAAGGGAGAAGAAAGAAACAAACTTACAGATTTTGGGGGATGGAGAGAGAATTTGGTGAGGCGAGACGGCCGAAGAGAGTTGTGCAAGCCTCGGACTAGCGCTGCGCCGAGCACAGACATGGATCTAAAATGAAACCTTTAGCTTCTTCTTGCAAAATGAATTGTTTTTCACCTGTCATTGACTCAAATTGTAAGAGAGAGCCCAAAAAGATCCATTCTTCAAGTGGGTTGGACTTCATTGGTGATTTGGTAGGCTTACTAGAGTTTTTGCAATGATCATTTCATATATAAATAATAATACAGTAGCTAAAAACTAAATGGAAGGATATATTGATGTGATTGTTTCACAACCATATTTATGAGCATGATTGTCATCAGACTCCATGTGTCGCCATTGGGAAATAATAGCACATATTCTAGAAGGCATGTTCTCTAAAATCCAAATAATGATTACTGGATTTTCTTTGAAATTATAAATTAGGATTTTTGACACGTGATATGAAATAATCTTTAGTAATATGTATTAGAAACTTAATTTTGACCGTCCTATATATGAAAATAGATGCATTAAATTTTACCACTGATATAAATAAAAAGGGTAAAATTGTTTGTATTAATTATAAATTTAAGTTCATAGTGTTTTTGAGTATTTTGTGAAACTCAATTCGATATTAACATGCAATAAAGTATAGATTAATTAATTTAGATTTTAATGTTTGATTTATATCTTGCTCCTATGTAGGAACTTTAATGCCCATATGAAATAATCCTACGTAGGAACTTTAATTAATTTCGATTTTAATGTTTGATTTATATCTTGCTCCTATGTATGATTTTAATGTTTGGTTTAAGTTTATCAAGTGATTTAATATATGATGTAAAATGCACTTGGAATGATATGCAACAACAAGAAGCCTTCATCCCAAATATTTTGGGTCAGCTAATGAATCATTCTTTTCTATTCTACTCTGTCGAGGGTCTTTCCTTCTGTTAAATTAACATATTGTTCTTAATAGACTCTATTCATGTTCGTTTAGGTCTACTCCTATCCTTAATTGCAACAAGAATTACAATATTGTCACCTTTTCTAACCGAGAAATCGACCGATCCTTGTTGCACATCTCTGAACTATCACAATCTGTTCTCTTGCATCTTATACTCTATGAAAGCTATATATACCTTATTATGAATACACTTATTTCTTATCCGGTCTTTTAGTGTATTGCCTTTTATCCATCTTAACATTCGCATTTTAGCCACATTTATTTTTGGATATGTTTTTTAATTGCCCAACATTCTGATCCATAGAAAAGAGCAGGTCTTATCGACGTTTTATCAAATTTTCCTTTTTATTTCAAAGGTACCCTACGATCACATAGCATTCCTGAAGCACTTCTATATATCAACCATCTCACTTTAATCATATGAGTTAAATTCTCCTCAATCTTCCCATCATGATTAATTATAGATCATAGGTAACGAAAATGGTTCTTTCTAGATATTTTATGGCCATCAATTTGCACTAAACACTTATTCCTCCGCACTGTTTTGCTAAAATTACATTCCACATATATTCACGATTTCTTCTGCTAATTCTAAATTCTTTATATTTAAAGGTTACTCTCTATTTTTCTACTTTCGTAATTATCCTTTTATCGATTCATCAATTAGAATGATATCATCAACAAATAACATACACCATGGCACGCCATCCTGAATATATCTGGTAAGTTCATCCATGACAAACGGAAAGAGATAAGGGCTTAATGCCGATTCGTGTATAAACCTATGGTGACAAAAAATGTTTGTCTCTCCAATTGTTCTCACTCTAGTAATTGCTCCATCATACATATCTTTAATCATGTCGGAATACTTAAAGACATTAGTTTATTTCCTAAAGCCTGCCATAATATCTTTTTAGGGACTATCATAAGCCTTTTTTAAGTCGATAAAAACCATATGCAGATCTCGTTTCTTCTCATCTCTTTTCTTCTCTCTATATCTTTCCATTGATCTCCATAATAAATAAATCACTTCCATAATAAACCTTCCTGGCATAAAACCAAATTGATTGTTAGATATGGACGTAGTCCCCCTAAATTTATGTTCGATTATTTTTCTCATAGTTTCATTATATGACTGATAAGCTTAATTCCATGACAGTTTGAACAATTTTGTATACCTTCTTTATTCTTATATAGTAGTATAAAGATGCTTGTCCTCCACCCATCATGCATTTTCTTTGTATCCAAGATTTTATTAAATAAGTTAGTTAACCATTTAAACATGTATCTTCTTAACATTTTCAAACTTCAATAGGATTATCATCAAGACCTAAGAATTGGAATGGTTTATTCGACCAAATTATGATTTGACCAAATTATGAGAGAACTCAATATGCAAAAATCTTGAAACTTTTTGTATCAATCAAACAATTGTGTTTCTAACATTAGTCGGTTAGATGTTTGGTCCATTTAAATGTTGCAAGAACCAATTGGGTATAGTTAACG
The DNA here is from genome assembly GCA_030015575.1 of Agapanthus africanus. Lineage (NCBI taxonomy): Eukaryota > Viridiplantae > Streptophyta > Magnoliopsida > Asparagales > Amaryllidaceae > Agapanthus > Agapanthus africanus. Next base: position 16,234,407 of record JASDDO010000001.1, on the reverse strand, counting down.
CACTAAGATTTTTCTCTCCAAAATGAGAGGTTATCGGTCAGATTCCTAAAAGGGTCGCATCCAAAAAACGCTTCAATGCTGTAAGAAATAGCGAGCCCATGACCCTAGAATATTAAACGATAACTGCATCTCATCTTTTACTTTTTAATGTCATATATACAAATGACCAACACCGGAGGGGTCCTGTCTGTTGCATAGATAATAAAATTACCTTCAATTTCAATAACTGAGCCTTTTATCCCAAGCATATAGGGTAGGCTACATGAACCAACATGAGAATCACGCCGGATCGAGCACATGAATCTGTTGAGGTCAAAAACTACACCCCCACGGTCGAGGTCAACAATCATTAAGTCAAAATCAAGGCCCGAAAAGTGGGCCCGAGCCCAAACCCGAATCCAAATCAAGTGGGCCTAAACCCGAACTCAAGTCCAAGCAAGCAGGCCCAAACCCAGGTCAAGTGGGCCCATACCCAAGTCGAGCCCAAACATGAAAAGGTCAGCCTTCACCATGCCAAAAAGAAAATTATGTAATAAATAAGTTTGATGTAATTTTCATGTATGAATGTAAAATAAATGGGTAAAAAGCCAAATTTTTGTAAAGCCCGTGGCTCATGCGCAAAAGAAATAAGCACATGAGATATGGGATGGGCAAAATGCCATTTTGAAAAGCCTAAGGGGCTATGTGTAAACTTGTAAGCCTATATAAGGCAACATTATGATGAAATGAAAGATAATAATTTATTCCCCACAAAATTTCTAGGGTTTGTGTCTCCATCTTCTCTCTCTCAAGTTTTTCCTCTTCCTTTTCATTTCCAATTAAATTAAGAGCTTAGCTCTCTTTTTCGCAAAACTAAATAAAGTTTCACCATGAACCCATTGAAGGAGAGTTCAACTCTCACATCAAATCCAAAAAGGAAAGATCTTTACTATCTTCTTCCTCTTCAAGATCCATTTTGAGAGAAGGAGAAGAAAGAAAACCCACCTCTCAAGGCTCCATCAAGAGAAGAAAAGGGATATCTTTTCATCCAAATCTTGGGATCCCAAAAAAATCTATTTGGGTTTCTTCTCAAAAGAGAAAAGGGGAAAATCTTTGGGAGTTTAACTCCATTTAAAATTCTTTGGGAGTTTAACTCCAAAATAAAACTTTTAAGAGTTTAACTCCATTTAAAATTCTTTTGAAAGTTCAACTTTAAATCCGGTAGTTCGACTCCAAATCCGGTCCACGTGACCCCAGGCCGGTGCCCGCGTCCGCATGCGCGTGCTGCGTGTGTCGTGCGTCCGCCCGCCCGCGTGCCATGCCACTGCCGCGCGCGTGCATGCGCTGCACACTTGCACTTCACCTCCACATTTAAAATAAATAAATTAATTAATTAATTAAAAATTGTTTCTTTAATATAAAAAAATCTTGTCACAAATAGAATTAAAAAATGAAATGAACACGCCCCTCTGCATTACTTTCAAACACCAACACCTCATATTGAGTTCGCATTACCAGTTTGGCCCGTTAATCGGAGATTCTTTCATTCCAAAAGCGAGGAGTGATTAACGGCAGTTTAGTCCGTAGCTGTCGAATATTTGGATCTCCGCAATCAATAAACATGTCTATCCCAAACGAAGGGAATCTGTACATGCCTGATAAGTGCGCGCATTCCTATCTCAATAGAGTGGCGAAAAACACTCTACAAAATCATCTGCCTCCATTCACTCCTATCGAACAATATACTTTCATTAAGGCCTTTGGCATCCATATCTTTTCGTATCGCCTCTATCTACGTTTTCTTCGGTCCTCATTTCGCTCTTTTGACTTGGTCTAAATCGATAATATCCATTCGTCGAACCGATACTTCCGTAAGTCTGCGTCGCACATGACCAAACCATCTTAGACGGTTTTCCCGCATCTTTTTCTCTACAGGTGCTACACCAATCTTTACATTAATATCCTCATTTCACACCTTATCTTTTCTAGTATTACCACATATCCAACGAATCATGCGCATCTCCGCTACATGCATCTTCTGTGCATGATGTTTCTTTTGAGCTCAGCATTATGTACCATATAATAAGGCAGAACAAATAGCGTTTCGATAAAACTTCCCTTTCAAACTTAACGGAACGCTGCGATAGCAAAATTCCTGTTGCACTCCTCTAATTAAATAAACAAAAAGTTTAGATGTTGCTTATTTAGGAATAGGCATGAGAAACCTTGTGGCCCTAAAGTACATATCGTCGACCTTATGTGGTCAGCCAAGAAAGATGTGCCCTCCAGCGGCATAAACCTCATATTACAAGTAGCCCTTTACGTGTACGACCACCAAGGGAAGAAGCCCGTGAGCTACTCACAATTATGTCGGATACAAAGAAATATAAACAAAAAACTTTGAATGGAGAATGTTGTAAAGTGAGATAATTGAATTTCTCTGCATTTTCCCATTTTGGTTAGGCCTTTATTATATCGGTTGAGGTAAAATAGGTTAGCGGCTTAAAATAGGAGGTAGAGATATGGTTTGAGATTTAATTGGTTAGGAAGTTGAGATAATTTCTCTTAAATTATGATAGATCATTATTGAAAATTTTAACTATTTTCCAACATCTTCCTTAAAAATGAAATTTCAATATAAGCAAAATATAAGTAAACTGCAGATAAAATTTGAGCATATATGCCATAAAATAAGTATAGGTAGCTTCCAGCTTGTACTTAGTGGCACTAGTTGTCTCCCAAAAAAACCACTGGTTTTAGACATTGAACTAGGATCATTAATCAGAAATTAGCTAAATCACACATCGAAGGCTTGCAGTATTGGATCGCAGGTTGTCACATTAAAGGACATGCGCTTTGCACCAAATCTCATTAGGAAATAAAGGGTTGGCCCGTCTCTATTGCCATGACCCCCACATAAATGGATTCTATAAGGAATATAAGAGACCAGAAGAACCCTGCTCTTCGTTCCGGATCCATTAAGAGTTTTAAAACTTAACATAAAACCAATCTCTATATAGAGTAACCCTGCCTTAGAGTATAGAGTAACCCTGCCTTAGAGTGAGATTGAAGTGCCTTACACCAATATGGGCTCGTGTTCCATATGATTTGAGTTACTCTCTAATAGTTCATCTATCCGGCTCGTTGCTATCCTTTAAACTTCAATCAGAGGGTCACCCATCATAGAACTAGGGTTCCCACCATCAATTACCTAAATATAGGGATAAGCCAAACCCCTATAGACTTAATTTATAGATAGATAGGGTTGTCGATTATAGATATATGGTTCCATTCAAATATAATCAACAGTCATCTTTATCTATAAACCAAGTCTATAAGGATGGGGCTTAGCCCTATATTTAGGTAATCGATAGTGAAACCCTAGTTCTGTGATGTGAGATCATCTGAATGAAGTTCAAAAGGTAGCAACAAATGAGATAGACGAATCATTAGAGAGTAACTCAAATCTTGTGGAACACGAGCCCGCATTGGAGTAAGGCACTCCAAGCTACCCTTAAGGCAGAGTTACTCCATCGAGAGATTGGTTTTTTTAAACCCTTAATGAATCCGAGCCAAAGGGCGGAGTTCTTCCAGTATCTTATATCTCCTAGAGGATTCACCAATTTGAAGGAAGTTGTAAGGGTTGAAACAAAAGAGACGGGCTAACCTTTTATTTTCCTTATGAGATCAGTATAAAACGCATAGCCCGTTAACGTGTCAACCCACGACCTAGCACTGCAAGCCTTCTATGTATGATTTAGCCGATTTTTTAATAAAAGGGTCTAGTTCAAGGCTAAAGGCCATTGATGTCACTAAGTATAGGTTTAAAGCCAGAAGCTACCTGTACTAGTATTATATAAAAGGATACGCTCAGATTTTATTTTCAATTTACTCATATTTTGCTTGTCTTGAAATTTCATTTCTTGGGATAGATTGTTAGAATTTAATTAAAAATAAATTTTCAATAATAATCTATCATAACTTGAGGAGAAATTATCTCAGCTTCTCATTTCATTAAATCCTCAAACTACATCTCTACATTCCATATTTAAAACACTTATCTATTTTACCTCAACCAACGTATTATATAATTTAGGCCTAACCAAATAGGAAAGATATATAGAAGAAATAAGAAGATGAATCATCTCTCACTTGACAACCTTCTCTATTCAAATTTCTCATTTATAATCCTTTGAATCTAAACATAATTGTGAGCCGCTCGTAGTTTTCTCCCTTTGGTGGACGTGCAAGTGAAGGGATACCGTAGTATGGGATTTGTACCATAAGTAAGCGTATCTGCGTTAGCTGACGGCACAAGGTCGACGATATGTCCTTTCGGGCAACGAGGTTACTCGTTTTTATCCCTAGACTGATAACATCAAAAAATTTCCTTATTTCACTGAAGATGGCTTTATTATTTATGTAACAAAATATCTAACACTTGCAATTTCCAAAAGCCACGTGACTCAATAGCTGCGACTTTTATGCAGATTATGAAACTCTAACCTCCAGAGGTTCGCATTATATCAATATAAAGGTAAACTTAAACTCAATTATTTAATTTTTACCCCCACCACACCAGCATAGCTTTTAAGCAGCATTGGGATCTCGGTAGTAATTTCAAAGGTGTGTTATGCTTCGCCGTCACAATTTATCTTTCTTTCTTTATTTACTGTTTTGCTGGTGTAATGTATATCTTCTCAACTAAAGAAGTATCAGCATGGCTATTTGACACAGAACGGGGATGATAAGGCTAGTCAAAATGAACAAACACATAAGAGAGCCGAAAAATTGATGATCACAGTTAATAAATAATATAAAGATGGCATGGTAAACATTCGAAATTGAACTATCAATTTAAAGATTTGATTTGTAATGACCATCTGAACAAATTCCGAATAGATCCCAAGTTATAATCTCAGAAATATTGTGGTTAAATAAAACTTAGATCCCAATGATCAGACAAGTGCCAATATGTTATCAATAACCCAATTCAATTATAAACCAATAAACATCACAGTCAATGAATCCAGATAGACAAAGTTTGGGCTTTTATCACCTTGAGTGCACTGTTTGGTGTAAAGGTCGGGTTTTTCCTGGAGATTCGATGATGTGGCCGGAAAACTTAGCGGCGTCGGTGGCTAGAGAGTGGTGGCGGAGGCGGAGGCGGAGGCGGAGGCGGGTGATGGCGGGTCTTGAGTCCGCGGCTGCTGCTTCCCTCCCTCCCTCCCTACTTACTCTCTCTCTCACATGCTAGGGTTCTGTTAGTGGTTTTGATTATTTTTGGCACGTGCAATGTGCGTGGTAATAAGTTGTTGTTAGGGTAAATTGACAATAAAAACCCAAGCGATTTTTCCTGTTGACAAAAAGGATCTGCTTTCAAGCGATTCTCAAAAAACCTTCGAAATCTATGCTCTCTCTAACTCTACTTACATTAACTCAGTTATTCTATACTCAAAGAAAGCTTGACGACAAGATTTTCGACACCCTGGTTCCATCTTAAGTCAGAACAAAACTATGCAAATGAAGGCTTCATAAAATTGAGGTTGAACAAAACTTAAGTGTAGTCTTAAAATCAAGGTTTCGTTTTAAAATAAGGTTGAAAAAAGAGTGGTTTAAAACTTTGCTGAACTTTGGAATTTTTAGTTTAGAACGAAATAAGATTTCAAGTTCTCGAAAAAACCCGAACTAGGAGACTCTAATTTGATCGTGTAAAAATTATAATTTTTGGAGTTCATGAACCCAATAAACCATGGTAGCTTTACCTACTCGTAATTTGTCTATCCAAAATTTTACCCAAGAGACAAAATTGTATGACCTACAACATCTGGATAATAGTGTTAAACATGTTGTCTATAGTGTTTGTTTTCAGGTAAATTTTTGGATAGAAAAATTGGTTAGAAAAATTATTTTTGTTTTGGAAAACCACGTTGCGAGACGTCACCCCTTCCTTCTTAGTTAGTTTAACCTTTTCTTAATCTCACCTCACGGTACCGTTACCGTCCCTCTCACTGCGACAAATTTATCCAAAAAGAAAAAGAAAAAAGAAGAAGAAGAAGAAGAAAACCTCAGCCATGCGCATCTCTCTCCCTCGTAGATGCTCAATTTCAAATTTTGATCAGCGCTCATTTGAGATTTCTTCTTAAATATCAAACATTTGAGATTGGGGCTCTCTTTTTTTTGTGCAGGAAGAGATGGAGGACACTTACATTATGACAAATTGAGATGGAGTTCCAAAAAGGGATTTTTTCTGATGAAAAGGTTTGAAGCTGAAGTTTCCTTTCTTCTGAATTCAATTCTCTGTTTGTTAAATTTTGTTTTAGTGTGATTATATTCATGATTATTGGGGGTTTGCTGTGATGTATCTTAGATGTCATCTCTTGAGTATAAATTTGATACATAAACATAGTCGAAACTCTATGAAATGAATCATAAAAGTGCAAACCCTTTCTGATTGCATACTTGAAACTTGATGTTTTTAGTAATATTACACAAACCTTTCACTTTACTTCTTATTAGCATTACAATGTTTTTTCCTTGCCATTTTCTTCTTGAATTAAAGGCATGGAGGTATTCAAATACAAGGCCATTTAGCAGTTCAAACTCAACGTTTTGGACCCTTGATCCTTTTCTTCATCGAGTTTTCTTTTTTCTTTTAAATTTCATGGTTTGCTCTTTTTCCCCTCATTTTTAAAAATTTATTTTGGTTTAGCGTGAAATGGGTATGATAATATTTCTTTAAGCTTGTTAATAGCATTTGGGAACTTATTAGTAGCAATATATTGGGGTAATATTTCTACAAAAGCTTCTTACTAGTTATATATGATAAGCCTTAAGACTTCTAATCTCCATATTTTATATCTACAGTCAAAATCGTAAGTCGTTGCTGCCTTCAGAAATCCAAACACCGTTATGCCATTCCGTTCTAAATTTGTACTAAGCTCATCTGCTTAGGACATCGTATTATGAAAGATGTCTTCATATATAAAAATGCCTAATCATGTTGTTTCTTAGACAGCGCTCTTGTTCAAGGAACTCGAGCCATGTCCATGGGTATTGGCTGAAGCATCTTGCCTCAGAGAACAAGGCAATTTTACTCAGATAACAGTTGTGATACAAGGCTGTGAGACTGGTGTAGTAATTCTATTCGATTTCGTATACTTCACTCTGAATTTCAGTTCAATAAGCCGAAAAAAGCCTCGGTTACATGCTTCTATATCTCATATTGCGAGCGCCTTAAGATGTGGTAATTGTTATTCTTTGGTAAGAGAATTTGAGGTAAATTCAAACCTGCTAAATTATTTTTTCTTTGTTTCACTATGTTTGAAATGCACATGTAAATAGATGATCTTATCCTCATTCAACTTTGGTTTTCATGATTATGTGAATATTCATACATAAGATTATTTATGGCTGTACTCTTAAACAAATAAATGTCATCTAGTATACCTTATGCTTGTGTCGTGTTCACCAGAATTATAATTATACGTTCTACCTTGATATGCAAGCATGTACCCTCCATATTCTAGTGATACCGTCGCAATCTCAATTTTGTTATGTAGTCAGTGTTAACATAGTGACTGATTCAGCAAGAGAAAAGAAAAGAAGTACGGGCCGTACGGTTTTATATAAAAGTAACCCGTAAGAGTTGACCCAACTAATTAGGCTTAACTAGTAATTTTCACAAAACCATGTTATGAATCTGAACTCTGTATAATATTGTGGTCATCTCAGTCTCAATTTGTTATATGCTTAAATGTCCACATAATGACTTGTTCATCAGTAGAAAAAGAGAAGGGGGATGATTATATATATGGCAAAAATGTAAGACTCGATTCTATAATATTAAGTCCTGCAGGCCCTGCACAATATATATTTCCTAGCTTCACCATCAGCTGCTTGTAAAATATTGGTCTCTATCCTGTAATCTCTTGACCTCCTCATTATCCTCATCGAGATACATAAATATCATATATCTTAGCGCATGAAGACTGACTAAAATGTATATTTGCGCTTTCATTAATCATGAATATGAATCCAAGCGTTGGACAAACACGAGCGGTTCAGATAAAGTTGTTTACCTATCGACCCCAGCCCGCTCTTTAGTGCCTCTTTATCTATACACTAATAATTTTGCAACACACATTACAATTCAGAGCAGCAATTCAAACTAGATGGATTTCAAGCTATTGCCATTCTTGTTTTTCCTCTCGTGTTCAGTGACTTCAGTCTCTGCAGCCACTGCTCCTGTCGCTGCGGACAAGTTGGCGCTGCTAGCTATCAAAAGTCAAATTACCAATGATCCCTTTGGAGTCGTGAGCTCATGGAATGAGACCACTGAATTCTGCAAATGGTATGGGGTTTCATGTAGCCAAAGGCATCGAGAGCGAGTCATATCCCTGGAACTAAGCTCCCAAGGCTTGTCGGGATACCTATCTCCATCTATAGGTAACCTCACATTTCTTAGAAAACTTGTTCTCTTAAACAATAGCTTTATGGGCGATATTCCAGCTAGAATCAGCCGCTTGCGGCGGCTCCAACACCTCAACCTAATGTACAATTCATTTCAAGGAGGGATACCCACTAACTTATCCTACTGTCCAGATCTTCGACAGCTAATCTTGGACAACAACTTGTTAACAGGTAGAGTTCCCGATGAGCTCAGTTCCTTGTCCAAGCTTGAAAGTCTGAGTGTTTACGATAACAAGTTAATAGGTTTCATCCCGCCTTTCCTTGGTAATCTTTCTTCCCTTAAGTTTCTTGCTCTTGGAGGCAACCAATTGGAGGGTAGCATACCAGCAGAAGTTGGTAACTTAAAGAACCTAGAAATCTTTCAGGTATCTACGAACATGCTCATTGGTGATCTTCCTTCATCCCTCTTTAATCTCTCACATTTGGTCGAATTCGCTGTGGCTTTCAATCAGCTGCAGGGGAAACTTCCGCCTTCTATGGGCATCATGCTTCCTAGTCTCAAACGTGTCTTTTTTGGAGTGAATCGCTTTGAAGGCCCTATTCCAATTTCACTGTTTAACGCCTCGGGATTAGAATCGGTAGATTTTTCTAATAACAAGTTAAGTGGGACAGTGCCTTCATCTCTACGAAAACTCAAAAATTTCTACCTACTCAATCTGGCGGTGAATTATATACATGCGATTAATGCCAACGATTGGAGATTTATCGATGATTTGACCAACTGTAGTCGTTTAAAAGCCTTGTCTCTGTATGAAAACATGCTCATGGGAGTATTACCAAAATCGCTTGCGAATCTCTCCACTAGCCTCCAGTATCTAGATTTAGGAACCAACTTCATATCGGGGAACATCCCGATCGGAATCGGTAACTTGGTAAATGTAAATGTATTACATCTTGATGAAAACCTTCTTGTTGGTAATATTCCAGAAGATATCGGAAAGATTAAGATGTTGGAGTATTTGTATTTATACAACAATAGTTTGACGGGAGGCATTCCGTCTTCTCTCAGCAACCTCTCAAAATTAAACACGCTCCGTTTAAATGATAATAACTTAGAGGGCGCCATATTTTCAAGAATCGGAAACCTGAAAGGACTATTTGAATTGGATCTTTCCTACAATAGATTCGGCGGTAACATACCTAAAGAGTTTGCAAGACATCTCTCTGTCATTTTCTATATGGATTTGTCGCGTAACTTTCTGGTCGGGCCTGTTCCTTTGGAGGTGGGTAGCTTGAAAAATATCGCGGCATTGTACTTGTCCGGAAACCAATTTTCTGGTGAAATACCGAGCACGCTCTCCAACTGTGATGTACTGCAATACCTTCTGTTGGACAATAACTTCTTTGAAGGGGAGATTCCTCCATCTTTGGGTAAAATAAAGGGCCTTGCAGGACTGGACCTCTCACACAACAACTTGTCTGGGCCGATACCTGAGGTGCTTGAGGAACGCTACTCCTTAGAGTTCTTAAATCTCTCTTTCAACAATCTCCATGGCAAAGTTCCGGCAAAGGGGATATTTGGAAATGCATCGGCAGTCTCCTTACATGGGAATCCTGGGCTCTGTGGAGGTGCTTTTGAACTTCGTTTACCTGCATGCCCTGTGGATGAATCTAGAAAAGAGAAGGAATTTGGATTTGTAGCAATTCTGATCCTGATATTTGCCGCTATGTTCATTTTGATGGTGGTTTTCTCCATTTTGTTCGTCGTCTTGAAGTTGAGAAATAAAAAGTTAGCTGATTCTGTTTTAGATGAGGAATATCCCAGAGTATCGTATGCACAGCTTGTTAGAGCAACTAATGAATTCTCGGCCGCCAATCTCATTGGTGCAGGAAAATATGGTTCTGTTTATAAAGGGTCTCTCGATCAAGTTAATGGAACCGTAGCTGTGAAGGTATTTAAGCTTCAGGAGAAAGGAGCTTCGAGGAGTTTCACCAATGAATGTACAGCTTTACGAAGCATTCGCCACCGTAATATTTTCAAGATTTTATTAGTGTGCTCGGGTTTTGACTCCGAGGGTAGAGATTTCAAGGCTTTGGTGTTTGAAATTATGCCTAATGGGAGCTTAGAGGATTGGTTACATCCAATGGTATATGGTGATCATTTAGCGTGCTGTCTAAGCTTACTTCAGAGGCTGAACATAGCCATTGATGTCGCAAACGCGTTAGATTACCTTCATAATGATTGTCAGATGCAGATTGTTCACCGCGATCTAAAGCCGAGTAATATTCTTCTAGATGATGACATGGTAGCTCAACTGGGGGATTTTGGTTTGGCAAAAGTTCTTGATGAAGCTACATTGCAAGATTCGATGAGCTCAGTTGGGATTCAGGGAACCATTGGGTATGTTGCTCCAGGTAATTTCAGTTCTTTTACTTTCTCGCGTATATGTTTTCGATGTGGCCTGCTTTTTTCAGTTTACACAAACACCCACTCTTACAAATTTAGGTTTTGCTGCTTAGAGTTAGAGATGTAATGCCTTTCCAAACTACATGCCGGAATTAGATTTTATCCGTATGAGGTTGTTTTGAGATTTGCATCTAATTTAGTTCAGTTGTTTTTGTTGTTCGCTGTATTCCGGAGAGGCACAGCAGTTCTTGATTTTGATTAGATTATCTTTTCCCCGTCTCAACTCCCATATTTGCAAGGATAAAGGCTTGTCGTTGTCATTGTATTGTTTTCGTGTACTGAAGAGGCATATTAGATTTGACGGCAATTCTTGATTTTGACCGAATTAGATTTCCCCGTCTCAATTCGTCGTGTCTGATTAAACTTCCGTATCTGCAGAGTATGGCATAGGCAGGCATAATTCTACCGCAGGCGATGTATACAGCTACGGAATTCTCCTTCTCGAATTGTTTACGGGAAAGAGACCAGTCAACGCCGCTTTCAAAGACGGATTAACTCTTCATGATTTTGCTGCTAGGGCATTTCCTAAAAGGGTTATGGACATCATTGATCCAGGATTGCTCGATAGCCCACAATCAATCGAAGCAAGGAGAACCGAAGAATGCTTGATGTTGATAATTAGAACCGGCCTTTCGTGCTCAAAGCATTCGCCTGAGGAAAGAATGAAAATGAGAGATGTTGTGCATGAACTTTGCGCAATTAGGAATGCATATAATGGAAGTTAGAACTCCATTCCTTTTTGTGATATGCATTATATCTAAGGAGAAATTATTGGGCGTGCCTCTTGTTATGCATGACCGTAAAAAGGGAGAGGTGGGGCCCAAAGAAGAAGAAAGAGGCAACAGTTTTGGAAGGAGCAATTTCATGGTTAATCTATCCAAAGTTCAATTGTATGCGGCTTAGAACCAACAACGTATTTCCAGCGGTCGAGAGTTCGACCAACGTAACCGTCAGCAGCGAAAGTCATTCTTATTTAGTCATCCCGGCATAAAAACTCAAGCTCTTGCTGTATAGATCCTGGCATTTCACGGTCATGCTTCCCCTGACCAAAATACAAAATTTTATCTCATGGTATGCTGGATTATTTAGGAAGTATAGAGTTTGATTGGGTTTAAGATTCCATTACATGGGTCCTTACCCATGTGCTTACCTCTAAGTTTGTTGAAGCTTAATTTCTCATAATTATTGTTATCATCTAAGATTGGCCTATATGATTGTTGATATGCAATGAATAAACTAATGGTGTGAAGAAGAAATAATGTGACTTTGTTTTGATATGACAACATGAAATGGGAAAAGCATATTTGCATGACAGGAAATTGTTTCCCTAATTTGTAAGGCATCACTTGCAGAAGCACAACCCTTAAGCATCATCTCATGAAATTTTAGAATTAATTTAGTGTCATGGCCACACATATGAGAGTACATTAATGTCCATGTTAATTATCATAGCTTCTTCCTATATGGTTTCTAGTGAAATTTTAACTCAATAGTTGGGTGATGGCATGTATAATAAGTGGATGCACATGAAATGGTGACCCTATTTATTGTATATTGGTCCCTTGAAATTTTCTTATGAGACCCACGTTTTTATATTGAATAAGTTGGCTCAAAGAATATATTCATGGCACCAAGTGGCACATGAAAAGCTAAAAATCTCTCAAAACGACATTTTTATAACCTCTAATGCCAACATTGTTTAATTCAATTCTAGAAGATATCAAAAGACAAAATGCCCATATCTATCTTTTAAAAACATTTTTTTGATTCAATAGACTCGTCTTATATTGCAATATTCATCTTCTGAGCCCAACTCATCTTGTTCGAATAAGGTATAAAGTTATTATCGTTTGAAATTGAGTCGCATATAGAAAATAGAGTGAGAAAAAGAGTGTTTAACATATGATTGAGATACTCAAATGACAACCTTTTGGATCAATATGGAAGGTCATTATAACACCTTCCTAGTTCACTACGGCAGCATGTTGTTCGTGCAATATGTTGATGTCGAGAAAAACATCCTGAATAACAACAATACAATCTATAGTTATTAGGAATCGTTGGAAATAATTCAGGGCAAGCAGAAAGGTTTTCTATTGTTGCAAACAAGATCGTTTAGAAAATATACTTTTTATGTGACGACCGTGTCACGAGTTGTAGATATAGACGGATAGAAAAAGTATTGCTTCCAACATCATAATAATGAACCATTCCACACTTATAGAGTGGTGGGTCCCACCAGAAATGCCCATTCAACATTATTAGGTGAAGATGTGGGCCCAAAGAAGCAAGAAAAAGGTAGCCATATCTTCTGGGGCTTGACTTTGTTTTCATGATCACAAGCTTTGTTCCTTTGCAAATTAATTTGTTCTTTAACAAAACTTGTACGCAGTCACAATCCATTGAATATTTACTAATTTCAAATAACAACCATTTTATTTTCATAGTCTCGTCAAAGGATAATTACACATGATAGGTCAACTTTAATGTCTTGCATCATCACTTCACTTCACTTTGTAATAAAGTGATCCACCAATTATAAAAGAAAATTTAATGAAAAAAGGTGATTCCAATAATTATCGCATTAATGTTATTAATTTCCCATTTTGAACTTCTATAATAAAGTAATAAGCATCAACTATGCATAAGTTATTGGATAACCATATAAAGATATTAAAAAGAATCCATTTTCTTGCTATTTATTTTTTCCTGAGAAAGAATACATAAGTATTGAATAAACGGAAGATAAAGATTTGTTCTTGAAGCAATAAAAAATTGAGAAAAAGAAAAGAATTCCATTATTAGCCGCGAGGCCTTCGTGTAAGACAATTCTGATCCCGCAAAAGCCGAAGTTCAAGCATTCCTTTTAGGCATCAAACTGGCTTGTTGGGCCAATCTCTTTCTAGCAATGATTGAGGGCGATTCTTTAAACATTGTATCTCGGTTCACCTTTGGTGAATGAAGCCAGGTTTTTATTTTCGCTGCATCTTTCTATCAGCTTTCGCTTCTGTCGTAGAAAATGCAATTAAGCATGTCATTTGTTGGCTAAACTATGTGTTTTATCGAGCCATGGTGGTATTTGGAATAGGCAAAGTCTTCCTTCTTCTGTCCTTATTAATGTAATTCATGATCTTTCTAATCTTAGCAATAAAACTCTCTGAGCTAAAGCTCTTCTTTTCAAAAGATTTGATCTATGACCTATGAAAATATCATTAGAAACTTTAGTGATTTTTTATATATAAAAAAACAATGCAGTCAAAAAAAGGTTCAAATCGAGCTACATGTAAAATGAAAGTATTCTTATCTTTTAATCTAGAAACAAGGTAGAAAATTGGAAAGAGGTCAGATGAAAGACAAAATTGATGAAGCTAATAAAGCTAGAGTGAGAAAAGGACATGTGGGAGAGAAACAAAAATATCAATGTTAACAACAATAAACCCTTAGTTTCCTCCAACTTGGCTTCATCTTATGTCCATCCCTTGTCCACTAATAAACTAGCACATTGTTTTCTAAACAAAAATAAATATTTAAATGAATGGTGTATGCTGCTTTTATATCTTTTATATCTTTTTAATCTACCGGCTTTGGAATTCTATTACTGCCCAAACAAATATCTTAAATGGAGTGGCAACTTGACGTTCTGAAAATGCTTGGTATAATGATAAAGAATATATCTATATTATATTCATAGAATGTGGTAAAGTAGTTCTAATCTTTATGGAAAATTGTATTTTTCTACATTTAGAAGGTTTTTTCTTGAGCATAGATTCGTCAATTGATTAGGATTATTTGGCCTTCTTTAACTATAATCATTTGTTTGCTGTGTGTGTGTTTTTGTTTTTTTTTTGGATTTTGGGAGGAGGGGGAGGGGGCGGTGTTGTTATATATAATGGTCAAGAAGTAATTCAAGAAAGTCTCCACAACGTAAAGAAAAAAAAATCAACGGTCTGACATAAAGTTAAAAAAAATAACATAAGGATTGTGAATCTTGACCATAGTAGACAAAGCCATGTAGGTCTTAAAAGGACGGAATGGATTTCTTTCATGTGGTATGGTCGAGTCTCGACCTATAGAAAGAACTCTTCATCCCGTTTTGCATAAAAGGGCTTTTGCAGCGTGGATTTTTTTTTTCCATGTTGACGCTCGGCAACATCACTCTATCGCCGGCTGCCAATAGTTCAGCTCGTGGACCAAGGACATAACGATATCTCATTTCAACTTTGAAAGAGGTCGCGAAACAGGATTTCTTGATGAGACGATACCCTCTGTTCGAACACCTCCAGCCTCATCACAATATCGCCTTCAAAACACGACGTCTATCGGTGGGCAGCACCACAGAGAAAATAGTCTCATTAAATGTCATGTAATGAGATTTGAGAGTGCATCTACTTTTGGGTTTTTTTTTGAAATATTATAATTTTAAAATTAAATTATAAAAATAGGGCGGGAGGGATTTTATTTATGGGAATATGGTGGTTTCAAACCACCCCCCCTGGCCCACCCCCACCCCCAGTATAGGGGGCGGGTTCCCAGAACCCGCCCTCTATAGTTTTCTATAGAGGGCGGGTTCTGGGAACCCGCCCCCTATACATTTGTATAGGGGGCGGGTTCCCAGAACCCGCCCCCCTTTTTTTTTTAATTAAATTAATTTTTAATTTTAATTATTAACGTTTATAATTATAATAATATTATTATTATAATTATAATTATAATTATAATTATAATTCTTAAAAATAAAATTAAATTAAATATACAAAAAAAAAATATTTAAATTAAATAATAAAATTTCACTATATCAAACTTTTTTTTACAGAATGAATCCGTCAAAATTTACAATGCCAAAAAATCCTATCTATTCGTAAAATGTAAATGCTATATCGACGGTCAAATTTATAATAACAAAATGAATCCGTCAAATTTATAATACAAAAAAATCTGAGTGCACTTGTCACGATCCTGAAGGTCCCGCCCCTGATGCATATCCTGGACATCTGGTCCTATAATGGCCTGGTTGTTTGCATAGGCTACATCTGGATTGCCTTTGCTGAGGATCAGCATCCATTGTCATTCGATCTCGACGTACCTTAGGTCTTCCGGGCCTTATATTTTTTTCCGGCGGTAATACAGTCGGTGTTTGTCTGTTGGCAGTATAATAGTGCCAATAGCGACTGTCCGGTATAGGATGAAATTTTGGATCGTATGCACCTTGGTAATTAGAAACTGTATAGTAATGGGAAGCAAAATTGTAATGTGAGGTATGCATACTGCTCGCAGCAGCAATTGCGTGGGCACAAGGTAAATGTTGTTGCTGGAAAAGACCGCATGTACATGAAGAGAGCCCTTCATCTCTAAAGTTCACGGTATATTGATTCCCATTACCGCCCGTCACCTGAAACTCCGCCGTGTCAAACCTTTCGGATCTGTAGTATTGTGCTATGCGCTCCCTTTTCCGAAAGATATCTTCGTAATACGCGGTGAGCGGAGTGTCCATCGCCAAGGACTTTTCTCTTCTGTGCACAAAATAAGTATTCATCCGGAAAAATGTTCGAACAATCAACCCCTGTATCGGTAAGCCTCTAACCCTTTTAAGGACCCCGTTGAAGCTTTCAGACATATTAGTCGTCATTAGGAGATATCTGCACCCATCATCATGTGCTTGTGACCACATGCGTACTGGATACTCATCTAACCACGCTTTCGCGGCTTGACTCATCTCCCCAATTTTCGTCATGTATATGTCGTGAACATTAGGGTCAGGCGTTTCACCGGCTCTGTACATAAGTTTATGTAGATCCGAATTTTTAAATTTTCGATCAAAATTTTGCCTGAAGTGTCGTAGGCAAAACCTATGTGGGGTCGTCGGAAATACAGATCTCATTGCAGCTAGTATTCCCGGATGTCTATCAGATATGATGCATAAATCCGTTCTATGAAGAACAGATGGGATATTTTTGAGGTTGCGGAAAAACCATGACCAGGATGATGTATTTTCACCCTCGACAATAGCAAATCCCAACGGAAATATACCGTTATTAGCATCAACACCTGTAGCAATTAACATGCAGCCTCTGTACTTACCGTATAGATACGTACCATCAACGCACAATACCGGCCGGCAGTGTGTGAAACCAGCCGCACATGGACCAAAGCACCAGAAAATTCTTTGAAACCTGACAGAGCCCTCGACGTCTGTTTCTGTGGTTTTTAACCGGTATACGGTCCCCGGATTTGATGCTTTCATGGCTTCCATAAAAGGGACTAGTGAGTTGTACGAGCTTTCCCAGTCCCCGAATATCTTGCATAAAACCTTTCTACGAGCATCCCATGCCTTCACATACGAAATCTGAATTTTATGCTCTCCGCTAACCAAGATCCGTATCTCTCGGGGAGTCATCGCCACATCTGTACGGATCAGGGGCATGATTAGCGAGCAAATGTAAGATGAAGTGCAATTCCGGTGATCCTGTAACATGATAGAATTGATGCAAGTGTGTTCTTGGTTGTATTTCGTGACCTTCCAAGCCTTGGCTCTTTTGGAACAACATGCATGCAATCTCCACTGACATTCAGGAGCTTTCGTACATACCACAGTATAGTACGTCTTATTTGACTCTTTGGTTTTAAATGTAACGTTTTGCTGAATGGACCACGACTTCAGCTTACAAATAAGATCTCCTTTTTCCTGAAATAAATCCCCGACGCTGATGCAATCTTCGCTTGCTGCTGTCGCGTCCAAATAGGGTGCCGTATTTACTTCTGCAACGGCTAAGTCTACCTAACCATCATCTTCCAGCGGATCGAGGCCGGGATCTTCTAGTTCGACAAAATCGTTATTCACAATCATACCATCAAAGAATGCTACCTCATTCAATCCAGCAGCATATTCCACGCTATCCTCCCCCTGATGATCTTCACCCGTTTCATCATCATCACTGCCACACATATCAATATCACCCGTAGCAACATAAGGCTCGGATGCAATATATGATGGTTGTGGTCGGTGTAATGTGGATGGTTCGGGGTGAGAAGACCGGAAAGATGTGGACGGACATGCTTGGAATGCGCTGCTTGGATCGTGTTGGAATGATGCGGAGGTATGGGGAAATCTGCGTTTAGTATATAAATTGTTATTATAATATTATTCCTTAATATTTTCGTAACTAAATCATCACTTGTTTCAAATTTATTTACCTGTGGAAGGCTGTGTATGGTAATTCTTGCTGTTCTTCTGGGGTGCATGTAACTGCAGTAGTCGACTGGGGAAACCTGGATTTATGCATTTTATTAAATGTTTGAATATTAGTATATAGGTATTACTAAAATGTTTAAATATGGGTTTATAAAATGTTTACCCATGTGCTTGAAGATTTGAATAATGCTGTGTATTGTCATATCCACCGGCACTGACGGCATCATCGTTGACCATGTGACCGTACCCCCAGGAACTATCTCCAGCATTACCATCAAAATTACCCGTTGGAGGTACATCTGATACTTCCAATTGGTCCTTCTGAACCAAAAGTTCGAAAGAATGCTGGGTACTCGAGAGACCGAAATCTATCATCGAAGATATTGATGCATCGTCTATAATTTCAACCAATGCATTTCCACTGAACATAGGCCATATACAACTTAACTTAACCCTACTTTCACGGGGATTGTATTTCGTAATTTTGAACACTTTAGCCTCTAGTTCATCATAAGTCGTTGATGCTTCCAATCGCATGATTCGTGCAGACCCGCCCATATACTCGGGACCTTGTGCACTTGTGATAACCTGGCCATCGTATTTACATACAACAAATATACTTGGGGAGGCCATAATCCTGCACAAAAAACAGTTATATTTTTTATGTTGTGTTGAAATTGCAAAAAACTTTCAAACTCGAAGATTGCTTACTTCCAATACTTTATGAACTGTTCTACTGCTCGAAAATTGCTTACTCGCAGAATATGGTTCCTGGAACTTCACCTTCTTCTAAAACTCCACACTTACACAAAATTGATAGTGGAGAAGAATTGCAAAAAGTAAATGGATAGTGAGCGGTGTAGGATGAAAATTTGACAGAGATGAAATGAAATGGGTAGTGCGGAGACATATTTATAACGGCAAGATATTGAAGAGAGCGGGTTCCAAGAACCCGCCCTCTTCAATATGATGTTCTGCAGATTTGACAAGACAATATAAAAAAACAAAATTAATGAAGAGGACGGGTTCCTGGAACCCGCCCTCAACGTTACTTCTGCACACACGTTACTTCTGCACACTTAATTACACGTACATTGATTTGACAAGACAATATAGAAAAACAAAATTAATGAAGAGGGCGGGTTCCTGGAACCCGCCCTCAACGTTACTTCTGCACACACGTTACTTCTGCACACTTAATTAAACGTACATTGATTTGACAAGACAATATAAACAAACAAAATTAATGAAGAGGGCGGGTTTCAGGAACCCGCCCTCTTACTTTCTGAAATTGATGTCACATCAGAATATTATTGATGTGACAACATATGAATATTATTTATAATTTATAAATAATAATTCAACAAAGTTCAACGTGTGTGCAGAATTTACAAATAGTACTTAAATAGTACTGATGTGACCTCTCACTAATTAATGAAGAGGGTGGGTTCCTAGAACCCGCCCTCTTCTTTGTGAATAAGAACGCTCTCTTTAATTAATGAAGAGGGCGGGTTCCAGGATCCCGCCCTCTTCATTAATTAGTAATTGATTTGACGAATTATTGAAGAGGGCGGGTTCCTGGAACCCGCCCTCTTTGAGAACAAAGACTGTAGCGGGTTCCTCGAACCCGTTCACCCTCTATAAAAGCCGCATCCACACTTTCATCAACCCCACTTTCTTTCACACGTTCTAACTTTCATAAAACTCTCGACAAATCTCTGCTCCAGTACATTTCAATGGAGAATCAACCACTCGACAAATCTCTGCTTGTGCATCAACACGAACACAGATCGTTCAATATATTACACGGGGAGGAAATATTCTAAACTTAGTTAATTTTTTTTAAGTACACCTTTCATTTTATTATAATAGTTGAAAATAACATTATTTAATTTTGCAGGATGGAGATAATCTCACCGTCGTCACGCATAGCTCAGACAAATGGGTAGTTACCGACCAACGAATAAACCATCGGCTTAGACGGGCCGGATTTTATGAAGCGTCGTTGATTCGGCATATCCAAATCGACCACGCTCTCGTCACCTCTCTGGTCGAACGTTGGAGAAAAGAGACCCACACCTTTCATCTAAGATGGGGTGAGGCCACAATCACACTCCAGGATATTGGCCTCTCACTCGGTTTACGGGTCAATGGGCTTGGGTTGGTCGGAGGAAAAATTGTCGGTCCAGATACCGACCACCCATACTGGGATACATATGCCGAGTCTGCTCTCGGACAGGTAAACAATTTCATTCTGCTTTCCCTATTTAGTGTACCAATTTTATGTTTTACATTATTTCTAGCTTTAATATTTAAAAAAATGCTAATATCAGGTACCAGGAGGCCACAGTAAGGGGTATAAAATCAATTTGAACTGGTTAAGAAATACATTTAGTAATATCCCTGATGAAGCCACCGATGAAGTTTTGGATAGACATGCACGTGCCTACATTCTGTACATGATCGGTTCTTGGTTGATGCCGGACCAATCAGCAACGCATGTCCATCCGTTATACCTTGGCTTCCTGGCGGATTTTGATGTCTGTGGCCAATATGCTTGGGGAGCAGGGGTCCTGGCCTTTCTTTATAAGGAACTCGATAAAACATGTGCTCCTACGAAGAATAAAATTTGTGGATGCAGTACATTACTTCAGGTAAATTCTTTATTTTTCACAGCTAGAATTTTGCAATATTGGTTTTCTCTCTTATAATCTAAAACTTTATTTCTAGATCTGGTCGTGGGAGCATATGTATATAGGAAGACCAGAGAATATTAAAATAACTGGCTTGGATAACCCCGGAAAGCCGCTCGGCTGCTGGTGGAATGGGAAGAAAGCGTATAAGGCTCCTCGTCGAGTGCTTAGGTACTATAGAGATGAGTTGGATCGCATGGAGGCGGCTCAGGTAATCATAATTTGGGTAATTTAATTTGTTTTACAATTTTGAAAATACCTAAATCACAATTTTTTTACTATGTTATTTGCGCAGTTTCTGTGGACGCCTTATACAGCAGATCGTCTAGAAAACTTACCCGGCATCTGTCTCGAAGGAGAGCCGGTTTGGCGGGCTCGATGCCCACTCCTCTGCATCAATGTCGTTGTTATGCACCTCCCAGATAGGGTATTGCGGCAGTTTGATAGATTGCAACATATTCCTGTCCCGCCGCCTTCGCCTATGACAGTAGAGGGAGACATGCGAGGAGGAAATACGGAGCGTGATTGGAGGGAGCATCATCATCAGTATTTGCTGAGATGGGAGGATAGGCAGCATAGTATTGCCTTACAGCAAATAGGTGACCACACAGCTACCGACGCTACCAAAGTATATCTACAGTGGTATAAGCGTGTCACCATAAGATATCTTTCTGCTCCTCCCAAAAACTTCCCAAACATCTCGCGGTACGAGCCTAGAGGCCACATGGAACGAGATTTGGTAAGCCGCCCTCTTTATATCATATTACTTTTTAACATCCGACGGTATGAGTCAATACTTATTTCTTATTTCTAATGTAACGACAGGCTCGTGGGTTGCATCTCGTACAAACAATGGTGCAGGAACCATACCCGACTGATGCTGGTCCGGCATCTCAGGCTCAATTTTCAAATCTCGACCAATTTATTGGTGGTGTACTTGGTTCATATGGTATTTCTCAACATTTATCGCCGGCACCGGAGCCGCAGTATCAGCCGGCACCGGAGCCGCAGTATGAACCGGCACCGCAGCCGCAGTATGACCCGGCACCAGAGCCGCAGCATCAAGGAGATCCAGCGCAGCAGGATCGGTGGTTTGGATCACCATACCGTCAACAGCAACCCTGGCATACCGGACAGGCGCAACAACAACAGACTTGGGGATCAGGTTTTGCAGAACAGCCGTCTTGGGGGTTAGGTTTAGCGCAACAACAGCATCCTTGGGGGTCAGGATTTGCGCAGCTATGGGGCCAAGGTTTTGTGCAAAATCAGCCGCATGAAACCGGGACAAGTTCTTCGCTACAACTGCCCAGTTGGGCTTCGGATTTAGCGTCCTACACAAATTTGTTGGGAAGCAACACATATCCGACACCTGTCCCACATTCAGGTTCAGGATTTGTGGATCAACAGCCTGTCCAAGACGTTGCTGAAGACGAAGCTGAAACAGAACCCGAACCCGAAGCAGCAGAGCAGACGCCGACGCCGCCATCTATCCAAGAAACAGGTGGTTCCTCCAGTCATCCCAGGAGGCATAGGCTTATGTCAAGCCTTCTCGGATTTCATAAAGGAAAAGGGAAAGGAAAAAAATAGCATTTACATTTTACAAATAGATAGGATTTTTTGGCATTGTAAATTTTGACGGATTCATTCTGTAAAAAACAATTTGATATAGTGAAATTTTATTATTTAATTTAAATATTTTTTTTTTGTCTATTTAATTTTATTTTATTTTTAAGAATTATAATTATAATTATAATTATAATAATAATTATATTGTAATTATAAACGTTAATAATTAAAATTAAAAATTAATTTAATTAAAAAAAATAGGGGCGGGTTCTGGGAACCCGCCCCCTATACAAATGTATAGGGGGCGGGTTCCCAGAACCCGCCCTCTATAGAAAACTATAGAGGGCGGGTTCTGGGAACCCGCCCCCTATACATTTGTATAGGGGACGGGTTCTGGGAACCCGCCCCCTATACTGGGGATGGGGGTGGGCCCGGCGGGTGGTTTGAAACCACCCTATTCTCCTAAATAAAATTTCCCCCACTCTATTTTTATAATTTAATTTTAAAATTATAATATTTCAAAAAAAAAACCCATCTACTTTTCATTGAAAGAATCTCTGATTCAAAATGAATAGCCAATCTGAGAATGTTGTTACCATTTAAGCTAATTCACGTGAAACTTTCATACAAATACAATCTCAACTCTCTGCATCAAGCCACCATTGAAGGGGGAAAAATGGCAATAAAACTTGGTGTATAACAATTTACAAACTTTATAATCCCCGCCCCCATTAATTCAAGAAAAAAGGGATGAAAAATTAGAGAGACGTGGGGTTAAAGAGAGTCAGTTTCAATCTTTTTTCCATATATACAGTACTAGTTAATCTCCCTTAGATGCCGACCTCATCTCCTCTCTCTCTCTCTCTAATCATTCTCTCACTAAAAACTCCTTCTCTCCCTAGAATGGATCTGGTTCTCCGCCGGCGGCGATGATAAGGGGGAGGAAAGGCGAAGAGGAGGCCATGAAGGATCGATTGAGGAAGAGGAGATCTCTCACTCTCACCAACTCCTCTTCCTCTTCTCCTTTTTCTTTCTTCTTGGTTCTCCTATGCTGTGCTCTGTTCTTCACTGTTCTCTTCTCAACTTTTCGACTCTTTGGAGGTAATTTAAGCTTACCCATCACCGATTTCTCGTTCAAGTTTATGAATTTCGTGGATTTTTGTGCTAAAGATTGGATTTTGTTATCTGGGTATTCATTTCTCAGTTGAAATTTTGAATTTGAAATGTTTTTTTTGGAATTGGATTTTGTTTTTTATGCTATTTTTAGCAAAAAAAATTTGACTTGAGATCTATGGGTATGTGCTGTAATTACTAATCATTGAGTTGAGAAAAGATTAAAACGGCCACAAAATTTATTTTTTTTTTATGGGTTTCGGGTAATCTTAAGAAAATACTGAGCAAAAGTTATTATTTTTAATCCCTTCATTGATATCAACATCACCAATCAGTGTCCTTCTTGTTCAGAATTCTCTTTGTTTCTTGTCTATTGCCCTTCACTAATTAATAATTTAAGCTAATCAATTTCTCTAAAAAAAAATCTGTTTGAATTTTTTTTGTAACAGTATCATTCAGGCCAGTTTTGATCTCCACATGGCAGTCCCCGGCCATGAATGCCATCTCCACAGAGCAGGAGCCATTTTCTCTTCAGAGACCACCAAGCTCTTCCTCAATCCAAATCCAAGAAGCCATATCATTCCCTGACTCAATCCTCCTTTTCATTAAACTCCCTTCAACTTTCCCAAGTTCAAGTCTTCAATGCCTCTACTTTCCACAATCATCCCTTAACCCCAATCTTAGACTCCCTCCAATTTCTTCTCCCAATCAAAACAGCCTCTCCATTAGATGCCCGCTGTCTCCTCCTAATGCCTTCTCGGTCTCCCTCGCGCTTTCGCCTGATTCGGTCTCTTTGCCGCCTGTTAAACCTCTCAGTTGGGATCATTTGGCTTACTCTGCGGTCTTGGATTATCGAGATAACACCACCGTGGTATTCGCAAAGGGGTTCAATCTACGGTCGGCTCGTTTGTCCGACCCGAATCGATACTTGTGTGTGTTTGGTTGGCATTTCCGGAATCCCAAGTATTTTCTCACTACCTCAGCCGTTTCTGCCGCTCAAGAGATATTCCGATGCAAAACCCCACTTAGTGTATTATATCGGTCCAGCATCAATCCCCCATTAGTCACTATCAAAACCAAAGGCCGTGGATCGATCACGTTACCGACAGTTGCTCATCCCGAAACTTTACCGACCCTAAGGAGAACGAAGAAGCATAAAATGTGTGTTTGCACCATGGTTCGCAACCAAGCGCGATTTCTTCGTGAATGGATCACTTACCACTCTAAAATCGGGGTTGAACGCTGGTTCATCTATGATAACAACAGTGACGATGATATCGAAGAGGCAGTCAATTCAATGAGATCGTCAATAAGTCTTCATGAGTGGCCTTGGGTTAAGACTCAAGAAGCGGGCTTTGCTCATTGTGCGCTCCGTGCACGTGATTCTTGCGAATGGGTCGGGTTCATTGATGTCGACGAGTTTATATATCTTCCTAGTAATCTAACATTGCATGACGTGCTTCGAAATTATTCAAGCAAGCCATGGATTGGGGAGCTTAGAACTACTTGCCATAGCTTTGGGCCATCGGGAAAAAAGAAAATACCGAAGAAGGGAGTGATGGTGGGGTACACTTGTCGAGTGGCTGCACCGGAGCGGCACAAATCAATTGTCCGACCGGGTGCATTGAATCCTTCATTGATCAACATGGTGCATCACTTCCATTTGAGAGAAGGGATGAAGTATGTGAATATGGAGACTAGAGTAATGATAATAAATCATTATAAATATCAAGTATGGGAAGTTTTTAAAGAGAAATTTTACCGAAGAGTGGCTACTTATGTTGCGGATTGGCAAGACGAAGAGAATGTGGGGTCGAAGGATCGAGCTCCTGGGTTAGGGACGAAGGCAGACGAGCCTTCTGATTGGTCGAGACGATTTTGTGAAGTTAATGATACCAAGCTTAAACGTTGGGTGCTTAAGGTTTTCGTTAATCGCAACACTGGGCTACTTCCATGGTAATTTTGAACCGGATTAGATTTCATTCATCACATTTCGATACAGGGAAGATAGAAGAGAATTTTGGTGATTTCGAGTTTTTTTTTGGTTATTGATATTGCCTTTTTTCTTTCTTTTTGCCTTCACCCTTTTGTAATTATGGATAGAGAGACAAATCATTCTTTTGTAGATAGAGAGATAATATAGTGCCTTAAATTATAGACTTAAAAGTTATAAAAATGTTTGGGGTTTGATATTCAATTATTCATGTTATGTTACTTGCAGTAATGAATTTTTGTATATCAGTTAGGTCTGTTTCTAGTTTTTTTAACTTAGCCTGCAGTAAATTCTTCTTATGTAAACAGAGACATAGAATGATCCGTGTAAAATTGAATATTTTGAAGGGGGTTTCATTTGATAAAAAGGCATGATTTAGCTCCTCAGTTTGATTTTCTATTGGTAAGCTCTTGTTGTTTTCTTCCACTTTGATTTCTCTATGAATTTCTTGTTATGCTTGTGATGTTTATTGCCAAAAATAAGCCGTCTTCTTCGTGACTATCAATTCGGAATCTATATTTTAAGACATAAAATCTACCGATGCATAAATATCGAAATTATATGCGATGCAGTGTATGCTTTGTTGGGGATAACTATGGAACACGAACAATTGCTTACGACCAATCCATGCAATCAAGTCACGCAGATAAACAATTAAAGACAATAAAACGATATTAAAGCAAGAGAACAAGAAAATAGAATCACAATCAAACCAGAATTTACGTGAGATTTGTTAACGAGATTCACCCACCGTATGGCTAGTCCCCGGCAGCTCGGAATCTGCAAAGTCTACTATAATCTCAAATCAAGTATACCCACGAGTAACCCTAGGAGATTTCTCTCAAATTTGTATAGATCTAAACCGTCACCCTTTCAATACAATAGTCTCTCTTGATAGCAGTACATTAATCATATAAGAGGTCCTTATATATAGGCTTATCCTAATCCCACTTTAAACAGGAGATAAACACAAATTACCAAACACCAAACATAAGGTCCGCACAGATTTCCCGATGACAGACGTCTGATGAAGAAAGCATCAGACGTCCGTCAAGTCTCTGTAAGTTTTCGTCTCCTTGGACAAACATCTGCACGTTTATCATCAGACGTCTGCCGCTGCTTTGGATTGGGCTTCAGCTTTTTCCGACGTCTGCCACATACGTCTGGCTACACTATGTTCTTTTGATTTCGACTTGATCAGGCGTCTGCATCCTCTCCATCAGACGTCTTGCATTGCTCTGGTTTTCTGACATGGCTCTCGTGTATGTCTAGACATCTATACTTCTCACATCAGACGTCTATGAAATTTCTCCACAATTTTAACATACTTATACATTGAGATTGTATGAGATGCAAAGTATACCTGCCTTGAGGGGATTAGGATCTTCTGCCCTTGATTTTTCAAGAGCAGGATGCTCTTGTCATCTCTCATATGTTGGATCTATTTCTTGACCCCACACAATCTGAGGCCTTTCTATTTTACATTAATATGGATCGTAGGATTTCAATAGCAGGAAAAAAAATAGCGGAGGTTCTGGATCCGGTTGAGGTGGTCCTAATAAAATCTTAGCTGTAAAAATACCTACTTAAATAACATCATAACTTTCTTAGCTGCAGGCTAGAGATAATTGCTTTCTCCTAAGAAGAAATATTCCTCTTAGAAAAAATGAAACCAGCCTTGTCACCTTGTTTCTTTCCCAGCTGTACTAGTCTATTACATCCCATCTTCAATTTCTAACAATACATTTTGGCTGGTTGCCATCAACTTCTGCTTTGTTTTTAACTAAATCATTTGTTTACAGGGTAAATTTGTTTAAATGAAGAGCAGCTCACTTGGCATGGCTACTTGACTTTACAGGAAGAGTACGGGGTTGAACCTCAATAATTCCAAAAAGGAAAGTGACCACAAACTAACGCTCTCGGGGTAAATTTATGGGTCCCTTGGATGCGTGTATTATGTGTGGTGTGCGTGGGTGTGTGTTGTGTGCTTGTGTGTGGTGTGGATGGGTTCGAGCTTACAGACGACTGCCAAAAAAAAATTCATATATTTAAAGGGTAAATTGTCAAAAAAAAAAAAACAAGCAGTTTTTCTTATTGACAAAAAACCCATAGCCTCGAAACAGTTGTCAAAAACCGTCTAGAAAATTTTTAAGTTGTCAAAATAACCATGCCTACGGTCTCTGTGTTGTTGCCTGCTATATCTAGTTATTATGATATATCTATACAGCTGTCTGTGATATCTATGTAGCTGCCGAAATTCATGACCTTTTTCTTGGGGATTTTTTGGACAATTTACCCTTCTTTAAATTCAATCAATTGATGATAAAGGGAGTTATCATCAGCATAATTACAAATTTCCATCCCCTTGTTTATGGCACTTGTTACTATATCATGTGATAATTGACCAAATATTAGTTATTGCCAATGTTTTTCTTGACCAAATATGAGTTATTGCCAATGCTATTTTGACCCCATTATTTGTTGTTGTCAACGTTTTTGAGCAAGTAATTGTTATTGCCTTTATTTTGTTTTTTGTGTAAATATATTTTATCGCCGATGTGATGCCTTTGAAACTTTCAATAAGCCAGGATATTTTAATGCTAAAGAAATTGGATTCAAATGAAACACTATATGAAGAATAATAGGGTAAATTTTAAAAAGACCCTGGCCCGTTTCAAACTTGTGTAAACACCCCTGGGCCTTTTGCTATGATTAAAAAAACCTGGGCCCAATCAAAACCCCATGTATATCAGTTGCCTGTAATATCTAAGTAGTTGCAGCTGCCTGTAATATCTAAAAGCAATTTCGAAAATTACAGGATGTTTTAGACAACTCCCGAACGGGCGAAGGGCTTTTTAACAATTTACCCAAGAATACATGCAGGTGACTTCTCAAGGATTTTTCCCCTTCCTTTTTAATTTATTTTTTCCCAAACCAAACAAAGCTTTCAGTTAAAATGGTTATTTTTTTTTGTTTTGGCACTCGCCCTGTAAGCCCTAACAAGCTATACAAACAAGACACACAGCGCATCCACACACACAGAAGGACACACAAATTTGCCCCGAACACGATTAATCCGTGGCCATTTGCCCTCACAGGGTTCCTCTGGTTCTTACCCCTACTCACCCCGAGAGTGTCCATACCACTGCCTACTAAGCCAATGCTCGTTGGTATTGAACCAAAAGGAAGTGATGTTATATGATTTAAATTTCAAGAAAAGCAAAAACAATGTTCTACTAAAAATTAATGGCTAACACAGTAATTTACTGAAGCATATGATCCTTTTGCTGTTCATTATGAATAGTTGTTCTGCCAAATTCACTTCATAGCCAACAATATACATATCAAGTATAAAGCTAGATAAATAAATGCAAGGCAAAAACTAAACAGGTTTAGGTCCAAGAAAATACAAGCATTCATGGTTGACACAATTTAACTCATAATCCAACAGTACACAATGTTTTTCACTCATTGAACACCAACCCATCTAAAAAAACAGACATAAACAAATGGATAGTACATCATCAAATTTTCTAACAAATTTAACCTAATGCAGATAACATCCTCACGTAAGCAGTATTGCATGCATAACCCGTCCGCCAATATCGCCCAAAACGCCAAAATCGTTGACATTCTTTTTTCTTCCCATCAAATTTCCAGCTGCTTTCAATTTACCCACGTATATACAGTTCAACCTGTACAGCTTTAAATTGCATTACCCGTTTTCAGAAATCCGTTTCAGCCAGAAGAAGATTGACGAGGCTTCATGCGATTGATAAGTACGGGCTAGTTGCTCGTGTTCTTCGAAGCAGCGATGTCTTCGAGGCGTTTCCAAATAGCTTCACGTTTCGATTTTGTCTCGTTTTCTTTAGCTTGGTCTTCTTCAAACTTGCGTGTGCATTCCTCGAAGAGCACTGGGTCGTAATCGGAGAAAATTTTGCGGATATTAAGTGTAAGGCTTTGAACGGCTTGATTCCAATGCCCCCTTGTGTTTCTCTCCAATGCCGGAAATATAATGGGAAGTATCACCTTGTGGTTTTGTTTGATTAGATTTTCTATATGATCGTTGTTCCATAGAAACAGTGCCCTCTCTGCCACCTGCAAAAGGGCATTAAATGTTTTCGAAGTAAATTAAGCTGGAGCAGACAGAAGCATAGGAATTGTTGATGGGGGCACTCAACATAGATAATGAACAAAGAATTCGTAATCGGCCCCAGAAATTTACTGAGTTGCTCTTTGGTAGCATGAGCACAAAGACATATCATCCTACAGGTTATTTTGGCCTCGACGGTTCTGGGTTAATGGCACAACTCACTCGTAAAGGCCTTGACCCAGGAGTGTCGAACAGAAGAAAACTAAGATGGCAAACCATCAGTGGCATCTGTTACTATTTATTTGTCAACTTGTTCTTGTTCTCACACCCATCTCCATAGTTTTTATACTTATATGACTTCGATTGAACACTAACACCTGCATCCAAAAATGTCCTTCTCTTCTACCTATATGTTATTACCCAATTGAATCCCAATTTTTAGAATATATTTTCCATCTTTTGTGAAACAATTATATTATCTGCAACTTAGGAAGTGCTCAGTGATTCTACATTTCCCTAATAAGGAGAAAGCTCGATGCAGTACTATAAAGGGATGTATAGATATGCTTCGTCACAAGATTTAAAGCATAAAATTATGTACCAAGGCGTGGAGGTTGAAAAGGGAAAAGTTAATGTTCTGCACTTGCAGACAACTTCTTGTTGAACAAATCAGAACCTAAGATTGAATGCTTCTCTGCCAAGTGAATGCAAGAATGATTTCTTTGTTGCTTCGGTAACAGATTGTTGACTGCGAATTTTCAATCACATGGTAGTTGAAAAATAATTCTAAACTCGGCACATATCTTAAAACCCTGGTTTACCAGCAGCTCGGCGTTGGGATCTCTCACAAGCTGTTCTCTAATTCCATGAACAAAGTTGTTAGAAATTTTAGGTCCCAAACAATTCAAAAAGATATTTGAGAAGAAAAGAAAATATAAAACACAATCAACCACCAAGAAATAGTTATTTTCCAGTTTCTCTTCTTTATTTAACTTCAATACGAATTATAAAATCTTCCTCCTTTCAAAACTTCTATTCACCTTTTCTTATTCTTCTCTACATAAAATACACTAATCAATTTATATTTATAGGCCTAGACAATGATACATAGAGATAACATTGATTTAATTAGGATTTATCTCTAAATAACTAACTAAATCTTATCTCTAAACAAATCTTCAAATATTTTCATAATTAATCCCATTCAACTAACAACTTAAATTAAGATCTAATCTAAATCTAAATCCGTAACTTCCTCTCCTAGATGATTTGAATGTATGACAAATCTTTAATAATCTCCACATTGGCATGCATTCAACAAGCCGTCTTCTATCTTCTCTTCATAACTTCCGCCCACGACATCTTCTGAATTCTGTTCAAATCTCCACCTTGCTCCAAGATTGTTCTTCCATACACGGGCTTCACTACAACTTGATATATGTCGCTTCAAGTTCTAACTCCTTTCATCACGATACAGTTCTTCTGGCACACCTTCATTACTCCACTTTGAGCAATAATTTTGTAATCTCTTGCATCCAATCTCCTAATTGAAATTAAATTCCTCTTCAGTTTTGGGACATACCTGACATCACCAAGAACTCTCTGCTTTCTAACGAACATCTTCACGGTGCCCACGTCTTCTACTTCTACTTCAGAATTATTTGCTAACGTCACCGTCTCCTTTTTCTCCTTAATTTCATCGGACCACTCCTAATTTGAATATACGTGAAAGGATATTCCCGAATCCATATACCACATGTCTTCCTTCTTGACTTTAGCATCACTAGTCATAAGTAAATCGTGCTCTATCTCGACATCGTGGGCCACATTCGCTTGCTCTTCATCTCTACATACTTTCAGATCATCTAAATGCTCCTTCAACTTGAGGCAATCAGACATATAGTGACCCACTTTATTACAGCAATGACACGTTATCTTCGAAACATCTTTTACAAGCCACAATCTCCGATTTCTTCCATAGTTGCTATGTTCTGGCCTCCACTTCAAACTCTCTTGTAATAAGTGCAGATGAATCAAATGATCTACTTAATAATTTCCTTCTTAGTTCTTCATTTAGAAGATAGTTTGTTACTGTGGTCATAAAAATAATTCCGTCAGGAGACGAATTGCTCAAAGAAACCACCAGAGTTTCCCAACTGCTCGAAAGGAAACTCAATACGATAAGTGCTTGCATCTCGTCTTCAATCGGCATCTTCATAACTGCAAGTTAATACACAATATTATGAACTTCATTCAAGTGCTCCGCTATCGAGGAATCTTTCCGGAACTTCAAATTCATTAATTTTCTCATTAGAAAGGCCTTGTTCGTAGCCGTCTTTCTCTCATAAAGATTTGTCAACTTCTTCCATAAAATTTCTGCAGCACTTTCTGATGATACATGGTAGAACACCGAATTTCTATCCATCCGCGAGTAATACTAATCGCCTTTCGATCTATCATCGTCCAATCTTCATCAGATATTTTCTCTAGCTTGGCGCTAATCCCATAAAGATGCGCATCTAAATCTTTGAGGCACAACATGTCCTCCATTTTCGACTTCCATATCGACCAATTTATGCAATTCAAACACACCATCTTTGTTGCGATTTGAGTTGTCTTCATCTTCGTCGTTTTTTTCTCAACCAAGTTCTGATACCAATTTGTTAGAATTTTTAGGTCCCAAACAATTTAGAAAAATTTTTGAGAAGAAAAGAAAATATAAAACACAGTCAAACATCAAAAAATAATTATCTTCCATCTTCTCTTCTTTATTCAACTTTAATACAAATTACCTTCTGCTTTTGGAGCGGATCTACCCTCTGCTATCGACAATGTGAACTTCCCCTGCTGCTACCGGTCCTCGACCTAGTTTTTGAAGATGCAGCAGTTCTCGATTGGATGGCTCGCTATCCTGTAATAGGAGTAGTAGTTGGGGTTGTTAACATTGCCGACTTTTGCGGGTCGCCGCGGGTCTGGCAATATGATCAGTTTATTCCGCATCGACGGCTCAAACAACCTTCTCATCTTATCGCGAGGGAACGAATAAGCATGTCCCGGCCTTTTTTCCAAGGACGGGCGCGTATGATTGTTGTTTTGGCAGACGGGCGCGTACGAGTGTTGTTTATGCGGACAGGAGCTTTCGAACCGTCCGGTTGTTGCTGCACGTTAGTAACAAAGGCTGCTTTTCCTTTGCCTTTATTATTCTGAGGGTCTTTGCTTGCGGAGAAAGGACTATGACCTATCCGGTCCATCTGTGCTAACTTATCAATCAGCGCCCGGAACGTAGTGGGCTTGAAGAAGGTCATGAACTGGGACATGTTCGATTGAAAATCAATAGTCCCAATGAACATTCCCACAGCCGAAGACTCCTCAATGCTCTGTTCGTATTTAGACCACAGGTTTCGCCATCGGATCGCATAGTGGACCCACATTTTCCCTGGCTTGACTCTGGCATTGCTCAGCGCTGTGATGGGAGTACGTTCACTTGCACTGGCGAATCGTTGCGTGAATAACAGCTCCATTTCAGAGAAGGTTTTCACGGAGTCATTTGGGAGCTCCAGTACCATTCGAAAGTTGTCTCTGATGAACTTCCGACGAATTGGTGAAGCAGAAGTTTGTCGTCGCCTTCGATATTGCCGCAGAGCTCTGAACTGTACGACGTGTTGGTGGAGATTACCCGTTCCTTTATACGTGGAACTTCGGGATCATATATCCCGGTGGGTACTTTATCTGGTCGTACCTAGCCGAATAGGGTCGCCCGGTTTTGCCCAACAGGTTTGCGGCTTCACTGGCCTGATGATCCCTGATTTGCTAAGCACTGTAATCATCTATGGTTGCCTTAGAGATCATCTCCTCCTTGGCCGTCGGAAGGACCTGGGGAAGATGATTCGATGTTTCCCCTCTGTCATCTTCGATAATCACTGGAGGATTTTCAGCTGGTGATTCTGGTTGGATCATCATCCCAACCATATCTTGGAACAGAAAAGCCACCTGCTTTATGTTAGCAGCCTGCTCCGTAGCTTC
Organism: Agapanthus africanus; assembly: GCA_030015575.1. Lineage (NCBI taxonomy): Eukaryota > Viridiplantae > Streptophyta > Magnoliopsida > Asparagales > Amaryllidaceae > Agapanthus > Agapanthus africanus. The sequence continues at coordinate 16,200,879 of JASDDO010000001.1, read as the reverse complement.
CTTATCTTTCTTCTCCAGTACCCGTCACATAAACTCTGTATCGGATTCTTGCTCCTGGCGCTGCTTTGTTTTTTTGTCCGGACTTTCTTTGGGTCCGATGAGTGTTGCCATCTTGGCAAGCATTTCTTGGAGCTTCTGCTGTTGCTCCTGAGCCTTCGTCAACAACCAAGTATGTGGTCTGTGACTCACAGAAGCACGGCTCTCTTCTTTACCATTGGTCATATAGACCGTGTATGTATGGTTACCCCCAAACTTATGGCGTTTCGCGCTTTCGCCTTTGGATTTTACCGCTGGCGATAAAATTTTCTCCGGCCTCCCTCTTTTGTGAAAGGTTGGATCAGGAGGAGTCACTATGACATGCACCTCTTTGTGAGAAGTCCCCCGTTGTATGGCGGGGGAGCACTCGTTTTCTCATCGGACCTTGGATTTTTTCAATCGGCGGGCATAACTTTCATCGAAAACCGAGTTTGGATCTTCCGCCAAACTCTGTGTATTTGTGAGGAAAGCCGTTGATAAGGCTGCTCCGGCTTTGCCTGCGCTTCAGCTTCAGCAGGCGGAGGTGGTCTTTTTAGTACCGTCGTCAGGAAGTTTTTGCGTACTCTCCTGAGCGGCTCGAAACTATTCCCAGTTGGAACAACAACATCAATATCCACCCTAGGAGCTGGTGGGATAAGCCCGGAGAGAGTTGCCCCCGGTCTATCTCACTCGGTGTCAGTGGCGACGTCGAGCATGTCGTGCAGTAGGAACTGCCTCAATATTAGAGACGTCTTCATCATGCCTCGACATTGCTGGGAGCTTCGCTTGGTGTCAGCCTATTGAAGACGGACGCGCTTGGCGGAGCTGGAGCAGAGTTGGTCATTCTGTCGAAAACCGACCGTCTTGAAGGTGAATCACTTTTGCTGACTTCACGCATAGCAGGAGCAGGGATGGCTAGCCGTTTTAAGGCAACCCTTTCCGGAATCATGAGCCTTTTTACGAGCCCGTTTGAGTTCTCCTTCGGCCTATTGAAGACTAAACCTCCGGGGCTGGACGGCTTGCTGATAGGAGTCGTCACAGTAGCTACCCGATCAAAGACCAACCTTCGAGGAGCTTCTTCTTAGGGCGTTGATGCGCCAAAGCTCATGGGCGGGAGCATGGTCCCGAAGAATAGCCCAGTAGTGGCTTGAGCAACATGCCCCACTGGCATTGAGAAGATGGAGGCCCCATTGGGCCTGTATGTCACTCCTCCGGCTGGGATGGAATGCGAGTTGCTTTTGCAGGAAGTGAAGTGAGGCCATTGATTCTGCACAATAGCAAAGCAAGAAATTTTAGTATCCCGCATCCAAGGGCAACCATAAATATAGCGAACCACGATTTTGTTCGCGAAACACGACACACGAAGTGTAAAGTGGAAAGAGGTCCCACCGGGCGTGCCAAAATCTGTTTACAGCCGAAAACAGAGACGAGCCGGGATAGATCGTCTTGCCTGAATTTGGGGATAGATCGTTTTGCCTGAATTTGGAGACAGTTGTTATTTCGAATATATCTGTCCATCTCTCCGATGATGCCAAGTTGATTTATGGCACCGTATATCGGAGGTTTAGACAAATGCAACCGCTATAGCGTGACTTTATTAGATTCCCCCTCATTAATGAAGGGGTTTTGATCGTGGGGACGCTCTTCCCTGCAGACGCAAGCCCCTGCAGTTAATTACGATAACCACTTTCAGCTGCTCCGGTAGATCACTTCGTGTCATGTTGTATTTTGTTTATTTTGGTTGGCCGTAGATTGTATACGGAGACTAGTTTATGTCGTCGCCCGTAGGACGCGGATTAGTCCAAATCCGTACATATATGTTATGGGGTTGAACTTAGGACATAGATATCGTATGAATGAGGTCCATTAGTTCAAGATATGTCATCTAAGGATCATTGGTCAAATTTGAGACTAAGATCGACTCAGGAATATGTGGTTAAGGCTCATTAATCCTGTTTTGGATTAAGATCAACTTAACAAGTATGGATTAAAGACCTTTAGTCGTCTTTAAGACTAAGATCACTTGGGTTTATTGATATTTTGATTAATACATGACATTTGAGAAACCATAAACGTCATCATTTAATTAAATTTGGTTTAAGTGATTAAATGATATTTTGTAGTACAAGTGCGCAGGTATATGTGACGAACATGCCCATTTATTTCATTTGAAAAGGGTGTGCACGTACGTTGCATGTAGTTACGCACTGTTTTGTTTCAAAAAGGTTGCGCATGTGTATCACATGACACATCTATTATGGGTTTCACGTAATATATGTGCCGTCAATATGTATTGCACATCAGTGTGCATTGCCTTCGAAGGCGATTTTTATTAAGTGCGCACATATGGGTATCACGGATGCGCATGCCTTCAGAGGTCATTTTTATTAAGTGCGCACACGTGAGTATCACGTGGTGCGCATGCCTTCAGTGGCAATTTTTTATTAAGTGCGTACACATGTGTATCACGTGGTGCGCACATCCCGAGGCATTATTTTCCCAAGAGTAGCAACTTTTTCATTTAGCATGCACCGACTTGGGTGCGCACTTATTTTTATTAGAAAGCGCAAGCTTTCGTTAAGAAGCCATGGCTTTTGTTTTATCTTCTTTTCTTCTCTTATTTGCAGAGAATTGAAAACCTCGGTTTTCATTTGTTTTTTGGTGCGCGACTTATTTATAAGAACGAAGGACGAACCCTAAGAACATTTGATCTCTTTTAATAGCGAATCGATAGATTCGAAGAGAAGCAAAGGCTTCTGTATAAAAGCGAAAACTTTTTAATAGAGAAAAAGAAAAGTTTTCTCTTAATTTCTACCTTTGCACAATTTCTTTGATGAAGTCTTGAAATTTTTTCAGGCTTATGGAGAGTTTTTCCATCCCTGATTTCTTCATATGAGGCTCCTGTTTATAGAAGAGAAGAAATTAAGGTTTATTTGGTTTGATTTTAGTTTGTTTCGATCACAATATGATTTCAGATTGATTCAAAGAGATTTAATTGATTTATATCAATTAATGGTGATGCACACCATTGGATCTTTGATCCACAGATATTTCTTGTTAAGGTGTTTAACGAACAGAATATTTTTCTGTTAATTAGGGATTTTGATTGCTCATTGATAAAGATTTATTCCCTTTTTAATTGTGTCTGTTTGTGAGAATGTGCATGTACTTGCACCTGTTGATTAAGTGTGCATTACACCCATGCATTGCACATATGTATATGCGCACCTATCATACGCACACTTGTTGCATGCGTGCCCATTAAACATGCGCACGCACTTGTATCTTCGCATGTTCTCGAAGCGACAAATAAGTGTTGAGGTATGATTTATTGGTTTCGTCTCGGAACTTACAAGAATACGAACCGTCTTTTTATACCCTATAAATGGGTATCATTTTCTTCACTCTCTTTAGAGTTATACTTTCCTGAGGCTCTTATTTTTATTAGAAGGCTTTACTTTTTTACTAATTTGGTTAGTGCGCTTGCGCACCTCTGCCTTTACACGCTCAATTTGAGTCGCGCGTTACTGTTGGTTAGGCATTTGACTTAGCTTGCGCACCCTTTTGGTTGCGCACTTAACTTGAGATAACCTTAAAAGTTTCTTTTAAGATGTCACTTAAGTTTAGCCTAACTCAATCAAAATCAATTTTTTTATCTTTTAGTTTGAAGTTGGATATTCTTAGTCCACCCTTTTATTGAACTGCCTCTCCGGTCTTTCTTTCAGGTGTCATGGCCAACGTCTTTATTCGATCAGAGAGATTGTCTTCCATGCCGACGTCCGTTTTTACGAATCTACCTATAACGATGCCCAATGTGAGTCTATACTCCGTCGTCTTAAGGATCATTGCGGGCGGTTGCTCTCGACGGTCTACCCTCTTGCAGATGATTTTCCTCGTGATATGGAATGTTACGCTCGGGCTTATCGAGGCACTGCCGCTTCATGCTCTAGACGAGGCCAAGGATAAAGTGCACACGGTCTATCTAATGTGTTTAATCTCCAAGAATCGAAGAGATCGTGCAATAGACATCCTGCACCGGATATATTAATAGAAGACGATTATAGCTTCGTACGCGAGGGCAGAAGCTATCAGTGGCAACCCTGATGCTCGTATTTGTGAGCGGAAGCATCAACAGATGGAGAATACTGCTTGGGACGTCCTGCATGACCTTCTCTTTGATTTTGAGAATCCATGCACTAATGCTAATATTTTTTTTATTTATCTTTTGTTCGTCTGTAATCCATCTTTTTCGTCGTATCAATGAAAAGGGCATCTTCTTTTACATTCGCACTTCTTTTTCATTTTGTGTTGAAATGGCTTTGCTTTTATTATAGGAGTCCGTCGTTAGCATATGCACACGTGTCATGCATGTGCGCACTTACATAGATGTGCAAGTTAATTGAACCAATTTTATCATGTACACATGCATATATATGTGCAAGTCGACCAAGTCTCCTCTATCGTGTGCGCTTGTATACAGGTGCGCAAGTCGATCGAAACAATTTCGATATATGCACTCTTAACATCTGATGCGCACTTAAACTGGTTGCGAACAATAGCATGTATATCTAATTATAACGCTAGAGAAGCTGCGTCGAAACTACACAAACAGTATACATGAAAGATTCTAACTTGCAGATGGCCCAAATAAATTTTTTAACAAGCAGGGGCATTAACTTCGTTGGAAAAGGGGGAGATGTGATCCAACTTTTTCCCTCTCCATTCTCAAAGGGTGACCAGTGCCCAAGGCTCATACATCGCCAAAAGGACCAAAACCTCTAGTGGGTTGCACAGAAAATTTAGAATAGATTATATCACGAATGCTATTTTACTAAAAAAAAACTACCTCCGTTTCACGGTACTAGTCTCTTTTGCCTCTTGCACACATATTAAGAAGAGTTTAAGTTTTCTAAAATCTAAAAAATCAATGATGTGAGATCCCAAATTTAACCCCTTCAGTGACTCTCTTGAAACTTTTAATAAGCATAGAGAAAATCCATAACCTCTTTAAGTTTTTGGAATAGATTTAGAACTACATATTCAAGGTGCGTTGGTTTTAGAAGTATGAAGTGAACATGTTTCTTGATAATCTAAAGGGCCAAGAAATTTGGAGGAAAATACAATGCAGAATAAAAGAAGAAGAAAACTAGAATTGTGACTCAGAGGTAGTACATGGTGCAACGTGTTGCCACAAGGGGAAAAATTCCTAACAGTGGCATCATAGACTGTTTTACCAAATAATACTTTACAGTGCTCTCCGCTTCAGGTGACTCTCAAACAATTGAGAAAGAAGGCACTAAAATAAGATAGGATGAGTTGGAACAATAACAGAAAGTAAAACAACTTGTCCATGACACATAAAGGATACCTGAAAATGCGAGCTATTCAAGCACCGGGCAATTTGTCGAAAGAGCGGAACCATACATCTTTGAAATTCCGCAGGCTGAGTAGCCTCCAAGACCTCCTCCAACTCTCCCAAGAACATCACTTCCTTTGAACTATTCGTTATAGGCCAATACTTCAACAATCCTCTTATAACAGTATCCGCAAGCTTACAATCTTTCTCAACAAACTGAGATATGCAATACGATAACTGTTGATGATACATCGGTAAACACTTCGGCTTATGAAGCGGAATTAACGCTCGGACAAGAAACAATTTGTGCTCTTCTTTAAGCGGCAAAGCAAACCCATTAATAATACTTCCTAAAATCTCCAATAGTTCCGCGATTCCATTGTGCTTCTCCGTCTCGAAGATGAACCTATAGAAAATATTGTTGATAGATTTTCTGATGAACGGGCGGTGCACCATAAATTTACCGTATACACGGTGAAGTATTGTCTTTAAATACTCCCTTTCTCTTGGATCTTCAGAATCGAATAAATCAAGCAGCTTAAGAACGAAAGAATGGTCTACGTATCTCTTTGCTAATTTAGCATCTGTCTCTGGAGACGTAACAAATTTTAGGAAAAATTCATACACAATCTGCAAGTGTGACCATGCGGGATCCATAAGAGGCTCGTCCTCTTCAACATCAAAGGCTTCCAAAACTTTATTTTCACGAGGCGGAGATGTAAGGGTCCGAAATAAATTTGTTGACACCATTTTGATAATTTCTTGCATTACATACTCAGAAAATTTCCCATTGTATGAGGCGACGTAATCAATAAGCTCTAACAGATTCTGCCGCTTTATCTCCTTCTCTTTCAAGTTCTTGCTTGGGTCTGTGAAGTCGAATATGACACAACACAGATTCAATTTCTTAATGAACAGGTTTGGCTTTTCAGAGCTTGGAACATCTTTGAAGCTTGGCAGTGCTTCATAAGCAAAAGCTGAGGTGCCATTTACTTTCGAGTTAAATGGCTGATTAATTTTTTTAGAATAATTTAAGGCATGATAGGAGCTAGGAGGGACCTGATTGCTCTGATAACTCACCCTATTGCCTGAATCACTGGTTCTCGAGCTGTTCAATAAAGACGAACCGGACCCGCTGCTAGAATCACGGGTTTCTCCTGATTTCGACGGCTTTTTAGGGAGCCGGCCCAGTATTTGCTTGATCATGCTTTCACAATTGCAGTAAAATTGACAATAGATTATAAAGTTTAAAGCCTTGAATTTCAATATCGAAAATCTAGAGCAGATCCTTTGTTCATTTCATAATCCAATCCCATCTACAATTGTAAGGGAAGGCCTCCAAATCGCAAAGAGAAGCCTAGCAATGGGTAAGATTATCTTTTTAAATTCCATTTTGTTTTGACCCAATTCAAGCCAGCTCCCAAACATTCAATACAAATTCAGATCACAACAAATTGACAAAAGTTTTTATCCGTCGATGAGAAATCCTCATTCTCGTCCATAATAAAGAGAACCCAAAATGCAACCTCAAGCTATTTTGATTGTCCTCTTCAATCTCCCTCTCTTTTCAATGTAAATAACAAGAAAGATCTCACCTTTTGCTCAGAAATCGCAGACCCAGATGAAGAAACCCCAACCTGAATCCAAAATCGCGTCCGAAATCTGAACTTGGGAGCCGAATCGATCTGACAAAGCATTAAAATACCCAATAAAAAGTCAAAACGCAGAAAAAGGAGGATCAAGAATAAAACTTTGGCTTTTCTCCTGCAACGAAATTCAGAAAGAAACGATCCTTTTTGCTGAAGCTTACATGGATTTGTTGCCTCCCTTTCTCTTCGATCGGGATTTGTTTCAAATTATTTTGAGTTTTGGTTGTGATGAAGGACGGACGAGATGAGAGAGAGAGAGAGAGAGACAGTTTCCACTGCAGTTGTTGAAAGAGAGAGAAAGAGAGTACCGAATAAAAACAAAAGAAAAGGACTTTATTGCTTTCTTTCCCCTCACCTTTTCCTTTTGGTTTCATGGTTGTCCTAAATTATTTTTATACATAAATTCATTTTTAAATAATTTTATAAAACATGTAGAAATATGTGAATTGGTTAATAGAAAATTTAGTTGACGGTTGGAAAACAATTTGGACACAATATGGTTTGTACATGGTGGCTGGATTGCGGTCTTTTTTCAATCCGCAATTTTATTGGGGTTTTTTTAAAATATAAAATAAGCTTGGTGTGAAATTTTGCTTTCAAATATTCTATTCATAAATTGTATCCTGATTTTATGGATATATATATATATATATATATATATATATATATATATATATATATATATATATATATTTGGTTGCAAATATAGAAATAGGAGCCAAAGATTTGCCGCAGCGGAAGCTTTAGAAAATTAGAACATGGTTAGAATATTTCAGGTAATTTTCGAGACCCATTTAAACATTTTTAGGGTTTTGTCGTTCTCTTCCTGTTTAAGAACAGACCAAGCTGACAAGGTATGGTTTTTAGATTTGTGCATGTTTGAAGGAAACTGCTAACAATAGCTAAGCTTGAAACAAATCATTTTATTCACTATATCTATCTCTCACCATTAAACGGATAGAGGGCGTTGGGTTTTGCTGTATAGTCAATTAATGAAAATTTTGAAACGTTCTGTTTGTTATACGAACCGTGCATTCAGGTGTTGGTTTATACAAGACATTCACATTTAATATCAACGTGTCAAAAGTCGAACGGACCAAAAAAAAACAAGACACGAGAACAATCATCTGACGAATAGCCTCTCAAATCGTGTTAGCAATGTGTCCAATGACATGCAACATAATACAAAAAAGTTAATGCTGCAATACGACGAAATCGGTATCGTTCTGCCCAATCTTCGCACTCCTCGTATTTTGAAAATGGCAGTCTTACGACCTTTCTTGCTCTGACATCTTTCCAAAGATAATATAGTTGTGATGATCAAAAGATAATTTTGATTGGCAAAGGTTCGTAAGTCAAATATATAGATGCTACAGACTGATGGGGGTTGTGATCTCAACGGGTTAGTATTGACGCCGAGCTATCTACAAAGAAAGTCCCGGGATCGGTGACCACCGTGGGACCCTCCGACGATCAAGTTAGTACCGTGGAATAAGAGCATAATAGCGGCGTATTGGAATGAATTCGAGTTATCTGAGTCATCTGAAAGAGGGGTTTATATAGTGGTCGCATGAAACGAGCCGGTGCGAGATTCCCGCCGTCGGTTATACCCCCTCGTTACGCCCGCGTTGATGGCGGGATCCGCTCATTAATGGGGGAACACGTCCGCGTGGGATGCGGAACGTGGGGCGGCGGATATCTCTCTTTGGCGAAATATGCGGAGCCGTTGAGGGGGTGTTTGGGTTCCGCGCTCTTAGTTGATCAGGGGAGCCGAGGAAGCTCAGCCTGTCAGATGGCTTGAAAACGAGCCGGGAGGCCGAGGAAGCCTGGCCTGTCAGATGGCTCGGAGACGAGCCGGGAGCTCGAGGAAGCTCGGCCTGTTAGATGGCTCGGAGACGAGGAAAGTCCACAATGCATCAGGCTTATTCCGGCTTCGTAGCCCCCGGGACAAGTCATCAGCTACGTGTCGTGATCTAGGGAATTCCCACTTGTGAGCATTATCATTAGCCCCCCACTCTCGTTTCGACCTATTTATGGGTCGGGTCGAGAGTAGTCTGCTTGATTTTCTCTGCTCAGCTTGGTGCCGAAATTTCTTCGTGGTGGATTGTCCGGGGACGATAAGGCGTTTGGTAGCTGCGTCTTTCGACCTTCGAGTCCACGTGGCGTCGCACCGTGCGCCTAAATTTTCGGGCGTATCCCCGATGACGTCAGCGGATCGGTGAAATGATTGCGCTTTAGAGAGGGGGCACCATTTCACTCGATCGTCGGTTGGGCTACGGGCCACGTCTCCGACGTTGATTGGCGGGGCGCGACAGGCTGTCTCTGACTCCTGCCACGAAGAGATGTCCTCAATGGTCGATTGCCATGTGGAGCCTCGACGGGCGCTAGGTGTAACGCTTCGTTTTGGCGGGAATCGGTCTGGGTCGTAGGATGTTCTCTTTGGAATGTATAAATAGGAGGGGGACATCCTAGGGCCGACACTTTGTCTTAGTTGTCTTTCATCGTTTGAAGATTTCCCGGTGCACTTCCGTTTAGATCAGATCTGAATTTTCCTTGGCAAACCCTTTCCTTGAATCAGGTTAGATGTCTTCCTCCGATGTGTCTGTGGATGTAGTAGGTGTAGAGTCAGGCTGTCACGCCCCGCTTCCCAGAGTGCACTAAGATCGGCACATGACAGAGTCAACCATGCTACCGGTGGCTAGGAAAGATCCTTCCACAGTCACATTACGGCTGTCTAGAGATATCAAGAACGGTAGAAGTAAAATAAACTATCTAGTACATGTCTATAAGCCAGAATAAACGAGTCATGAAATAAAATAATGCGGAAGCAAGAGATTCAAATACAATACTCTGGAATGTACGTCCCATAATACGGGCTCACATCAGGAATGAAAAAATATTGAAAGGAAAACTAAACTAAACTAATAACAGATCTTCACTGCTCGGCCTGTTGATCAAAATATTCCTGAGCAGCCTGCGATAAGGATAAGGGATCTGGGCCATGAAAAACCCAGACGCCAGTGCGTCATAATATCAATAATATTAAGCAAGCATGATGTAATGAAATATGCAGGCATGAAGTATGAATAGTAACAAGTTATCAAGAAATAAGCAGCAACATGAATATGTAGGGATGCTGGGCACTGCCACAAGGGTCTACGAGGTATCAACCATGCCCGATTGAAAATTTAGTCGTGCCGAACAACCCAAAGCCGGATCTTTAAACTAGAGTTTATGCGAAAACAAGTATGTTAAACACTTTAACACTAAGTGAGAGGGATTACACCCTTTGTAGATCTGGTCCTTCACTTCATAAGCTCCGTGTTAAGGTCCCTTCGCTGCGATCATCGTGTTCCGGACTCTCGAGAGGCTCCACGAAGAGAAAGATGCAGTCTTACTTTCGATCTTCGATAACATAGATGATCTACCTTGAAGTTTCATTAACACAAGCTAACACTCACTAAATGAAGTGAACACCCTCATCTAAATGGCAAGGATAGATGGGGATGATGAAGTAGGATTTTTGCTCTCATTTGTTTTCTTATTCTCACTCAATTTTCATCATAAAATCAAATCAAGAAAGTTTTTTCATGAAAAGAGGAAGGAAGAAGAAGAATAATAATTCATGAACCTTTTGTGGTGAATAATGATAGACTTGATAAGGTTAGAAATGCAACCATGGTTCAAGTAACTGTTATAGAGATTTTACTAGGGTTAAGGGTTATGGTTAAGTTAAAGAAATATCTTGCAAAATATCTTTTCCAAAACAAAAAAGAAAACCTTCTAGAAACTTCTAGAAATGATTAACCCAAATCAAACCCTAACCATGTTTAATCTCCATTAAACATGTTGCATTAATAACCATATCATGTTACAATATTATATATCACATATATAATATTTATTGCAACAAAATAAAATAATACAATTAACATATATCGCATATATATCAATGTATTACCCGAGTGAGAAAAAGAATCTTTTAGTGAGCTAATATAAGTTAATGTAATTTAATATATCACATATATTATTATACATTAAATTATCGAATCAACACTTGATCCGACAATCCGGTTATATCGCATATAACCGACTAATACGATGACCCGGCTATATCATATATACCCGGCCGATATCTCATATCGCGAGAATCCAATACGGTATCACATACCGCATTATCCTCGGTCCCGCACATATCACATATGTGCTCCTACTCCATTTTGCCCGAGCCAAGAAACCTCTGTGTAGGACTCTAAAGAATCGTCAATACGCCGGCAGTAGGTGATGATCATATCAAACACCCATAAGCTGCAAGCGGTCAGCTAAACGTAACAGCTACCCAGGTATTGAGCGCTCAGAAGATCAACAAGCAAGCATGTACATTCTCCTGTGAATCCAATCAGTAACACTCCCGTACAGTCCTGTCTCGTCGTCTGATATGTTGCATATCTCGCCTAGGGGTGGTAAACGTCATATCCCGGTAGCTTGATAAGTCGTGTTGATTTGAGGTCTATAACAGTTCGAGAAACTACTGATAACTCTTACCAGTAAATCTCTGCAACCCTGGCCAGGGATTTTCGGTTATAGCCAATCGAACACAGCACAACATCAACTCCCTATACCGGGAGAGACGAATCCCCTCCTATCGCTCATTGCCTCCATGTGATTCGGGACTGTACCCAAAAGCCACCTTTTTGCACGCCCTCTTGGACGTGGTATGATGGAAATCAAAGCACAGTGGGAATCACACAAGACTCTATGACGATCTCGGGTCAACAGACTACTCTGTACCAGTGTCACCGGAGAACTGCCATCTGACGTGAGGTATAATACCATCTGGGAGTTCTCGGCGAGTCCGTCCAGTGTACCCAGTCTCCACTGAGCACCCGTACACCATCCTTGATGTCAAACACCGATGGATATGGGATCATCCATCGCCCATCATATGGGTCAATATGCGTATACGCTAGTCTACTCTGGTGCATCGATGCCCTATCTCGATACACCCTCGACTAAGAACAGTTATAGGATGTACTCGTCGATTACCGTGGCCCTACCAGTATGATCTCATCATAGTCCCAGTAGTCGAGTACATATCCTAAGGGCTTTATCAACATGTAATAAAGAGACAATCAGAGTACATGTTAAGATAAAGTACAACCAGATAGCATACTATCATGTCGAGCAAGAAAGTCCTCCCTATATATGTCCAAGCATCCATTACAGTATACATCGTATGTACAATAATGGCCTTTAGGGCATACATATAACTAACAATCTCCCACTTGCACTAGGGCCATCTGTTGTGGTATCACATACCCAACAATTAGCTGCGGTTGACGTATCTCATACTCAACCATCCCTTAAAAGTCTCTATAGGGAAAAAGGCCTTTGTGAGTGGATCCGCGCCGTTGTCCTCTGTGTCTATTCTCCTAACCTTGATCTCCCTAGAGATCAACCATCTCCATGATCAGGTGATACTGCCTAAGACTTATATCTGGATTTCTGATGGGACGGTAGTTCCTTGGCATAAGCCACAACTCCATTGTCACACAATGGTAGGAACGAAGTTCATCTCATGAACCTATATATATCTAGACTGCCTCTTTGGTATCATCCATGGTAACGATGTATCTTGCCTTTAATCGTCTAGTATGTCACGGTATCTAGCTTGGAATTCTTCCAACATACCGTCTCTCCACTGAGGGTAAAGACAATGCCTGCGACCGACATTCAGTCGTCCTTATCACCCTGGAACCTTTCCAGTGATTCTCCCCAGAATCGATTGATACCATCTCACTACAACTAGTGAGTATCCTAACATCCAATTAGATCTATCTCATAGATCCAAAACCTAGGATTTATGAGGTATCACTTTGATCCTATATGGAGAATCCTTCTGATAAGAGGAGATTGACCGAGCGTAGCATAGGAAACTCATTCCCTATCAAGAGTATGTCATCTACGTACTTTACGAGGATCACCACCATACTCCCTACTACCTTTTTGTATATACAAGGTTCATCTACCATTTTGAAGAAGTCAAACTCTTTGACTACCACATCAAAACAGATGTTCCAACTCCGCGATGCCTGTTTTATCCTATAAAGCATCTTGCACACGTTTCCGCTGCTCCCACTGTCTACGAAGCTCTCTGGCTGTATACTTATAGACGCTCTCTTCTAAAACATCATTTAGAAAAGCAGTCATGACACCCACCCACCAGATATCGTAGTCATGGTATGTAGCAGTGGCAAGTAGGATCTGGATGGACTTAAGCATAGCTTTGAAAGTCTCAACTTTTCCATGTACACCAAGTAATCGTCTCAAGATATACTTGCTCCTGATGGGGATTTAACCCTTCAGATAAAGCAACCAAAGTCCATACTTTGTTGGTGTATAAGGATTCCATCTCAGATCGCTAAGCATCCAGCCATTCTTACAGAGTCCCACTCCTGATGGCCAGCTCGAAACAAGTTGGGTCATCATCTCATGAAGCAATCCTTGCTCCCACTGTCATAGAGAAACCGAAGTATCTCTCAGGTGGGTGAGGAACCCTACTAGATCGGCGGAGAGGCTGAGGTTCGTCGGAAACTATTGAATCCTTCGGGTCTACTAAATCATCTATAGCAGTTTGTATAGCTGGAACTACTTCCAGTTTTACAGAGCTGACTTTGCCTCGAGCTTGTCCGGATTTTGCTTTTTAGACATAGGCCGGACAACCCCAAATCTTAACAAACTTAAGATATGGGCTCTTCCCATTTCATATCACATATGAAGTGGTAGGCAACTGACTTGATTTGAACCCTATTCAATAGGTATGCAGCTTCTCAAGTGCATAACTCCCAAAATGAAATATGAAACTCAGTAGTACTCATCATTGAGCGCACCATATCACATAGGGTGCAATTGCTCCTCCCCGATATACCATCGTGCTATGGTGTATACGGAGGAGTAATGCCGAGAGAAAATCTCATTCTCCTTTAGAATAGTCCAGGAATTCCGTGCTCAAGTATTCTCCTCCTTGATCTCATCAAAGGACATAATACTTATACTCGTTTTTGGTTCTCTACTTCTAAATTATATTCTGTGAATATCTCAAAAGTTTCGGATTTGTATTTCAATAGGAACATATGTCTGAATCTTGAGAGATAATCAGTGAATGTAATGAAGTACAAAAAACCGGTCTTGGCATGTGTAGACAGGGGACCTTCATACATCATCATGTATCAATCCCAAGAGTTCACTAACTCTTTCTCTGTTTCCTATAAACAGAGCTGTGGTCATCTTATCTTTGTGACATGACTGACAAGTTTCACAAGATGTAAATTCAGACAAATTTAAATATGCATTTTAATGTAACTTCAGCTAGTCGGGTCACATTGATATGACCTAGTCTACAATGCCTCAAGAAAGATTCGTTCATTTCTGAACTCTTCCTTTTGTGTGTGTTCTGTATACTAAGAACTGTAGTTTGATTTAGAACGTCAATACTTTTAGATAGCATGCCTGAACCGATCAACTCTTGATATAGGAAATGTTCAAAACATTATCCAACAATACAAAATTATATCCTTTCTTTACTAATAAAGAGACCGATATGATGTTGTACATCAGGTTCGGTATCTAATAACATTCGTTCAGAATCAATGTATTCTGGTAATACAGGGTGACAGTGACCAACAGACTTGGCTGCAACACTTGCACCGTTTTCTGTCTCATGAAACTTATCACCCGTTCTCAGTTCTCTATCTTTCTGTAGCCCATGTAACATATTACATATACGGGATCCTGATCCGGTATCACATACCCAGGACGTAAAGGATACTGAGAAACAGTTCTCTGTAATGAACACACCCGAAGATGATACATCAGCATGCACTTTCTTCGTTTGGGCGGCACGGGAATTCTGGTAATCCCCAATTTCCTGCTCTGTCTTATAACAATTATAAGTTGGAGCGGGACCAACGTTCCCCGGCTCAGTATAACAAGCGGGTTCGGTCAATACATCTGTATTATTATTTTGATTAAGGCGTGATATGGTCGCTACCTGGAGAGAGAGAGAAGAAAACACTCAGCGTATGCTTTTGCAAGATTAGATTGGTTATCTAATATATCTAATCAGGATGTCTCCCACTGTTTTAGTCAAATCTTCCTTCAAACCCTAAAAGGAAAGACCGGCTGGGATTAATTACACGCTACAAGTTCACCAATCTTTCAGCCAGGCCAGTGTCGGTACTTTGAGGGAGGTTCCCCGTGCTTTCGCACGAACCTAATTAAAGTAAACCTCGTTTTCCCAGGGGCGTAACCCCGCTGACACCTTTCTAGACACCTACTTGATCGGCTAATTGTAATGTGTAAAACTCTCCGAGGAGTAACTCTTACTCGCAGCGTTATCTGGATCCAACTATCTCATAGAAGGTATGCAATCTCATTACAAATTTCAACACTTGAAATTCCTAATAATATTTTGCCCCTAGCAGCTTATGACATTGGCTAAGGTCAACAAATAATAAGTGTTAGCCAAGTTCAACCCGTCATTTCCCGATTGAATTAAACCCACCCGCACGACCCTTGGCTAAGGTCAACAAAGTCGCACGGCTACCCTAACTCAATTGCATCATATGCTTATACAGATAAGCACTAATCAGCTACCGCACACTACGCCTTGGCTAAGGTCAACAAACGTAGCATGAATACTAACCAGTACTTATCTGAAATGACGGAGGGCTACAACATATTTTTAAGAAAACCTTTTGCGTAATGAACTTGATATCGTTGTAGAATCGAGTGATTTTAAATGGAGTGTTTTTTAGGCTTTTCTAGTTTTGCTAAAGGGGTCACTCCCGGTGAAGGGATCGTCGGCCCTTTCCTCATCGAATAAGGTGCATGATATTTCACAAATATCACTATGCAAAGCAAAAACTATAGAAGCAATCAAAAGACAAACCGAGTTTGTAGCATTTGCTAGTTTCACTAAAGAGGTCACTCCCGGTGAAGGGATCTCGGCTCTTTCCTTATCAAATAAGGTGTTGGATGTTCTACAAGGAACACCGCTATGCAAAGCAAGAACTAGAGCTACCAGTTTTTAAAAAAGTTTCTACAACATCTTAGGTTTCTTTTATTTCATTAATCTTATTAATGAAGTCCCATTTTATTATGCTTCACAAGTATCACAATTGAAACGAAATCTGCAATATAATATATATCTTATATATATAATATAAACATTCGTCTCAAGCAGTAATATGATCTCATCACAGAACATTGCAGCAGAAGAACATATATGAAATATTGGATATACTAAGACGTCCGTATTTTAATACGAGCCTGTATAAAACACGGATTCCACGGTCGCGATGAATAGTCAAACCCACATCCCGAGACCCCTACGAGAGCGGCAAGCAACACTGCCAATTCTAGGGTTAGGAGACCCGGTCTCGACTCTTCAAGATGGTCTCTCACTGGACCCCAGAACCCGGTTACTTGTGCTCCCCGCCTTGGGTCTACCTAATGCGGAAAAGTAAATAATATACAATGGTGACATCATCCTCAGCCCGGAAGTGCCCTAATAAAAGAATATTATATACAAATGAATTTTACATGAATGAAAAAGAAAAACTCTCATCTCACATAAAACCCCCGGCTATTCAAAACGTGACGATCCAATATAACATATCACAGCAACACATAATATCACATATCATTAACGTAAGCAAGTATGCGTATCCCGATTGTCGTTGATGTATAGCAACAAAGCCGGCGATACACCACATACTATGCTTACGGTCACAGAAAAGAAAGTGTAAAACTACAACAGTTGGAATCCGCAATCTCCTTAGACATCGCATGCCTAACCGAATGAATTTCTTAGACATCTCATGCCTAACAATTATAAACCCCGTATTTTAGTCTCATTATCGAAAACTCTTTTCAATATCAAGTTGGGCAATTCAACAAGATTCCCGAAAACCAGATCGAATGCTCATCGCAAACTTTAGTAGACGGCTGCACCCCCGATACCGTCGACGAAGTGCACTAAGGCGGAACACCGCTGCCGTGAGCACCCGAACAGATGCTTTTGGTGACGGGGTTCTCCTACAGTCACTTGGTCGGGGCTATGGGGCGTGGCTGTCTATTAAGTTTACCCGGCGAGTATCCGCGTACGCTACATGATTGCGACGGACTTTCGATCACATCAAAATTCCGTGGCAGCCGATCATCTGAGACTAAACTGCTATGTTTATAATATTCAAATTAGTTATCTCATAACTATACGTGGATTCCAAATATTATATCACATTCCAGATAAATAGACAATGTTAAACTTTCCGATCGAATAATCAAACACCCAAGTTTTCCCAAATAGTTCTCAACACTTGAAATTAGTTTAAAAACATCTATCACATGCATCAGTACCAATGGTCCAGCCGTAGAAGGGTCAAGCCAACGCCTCACATGTGGCACGCTGTACTGCCACAAACCCTAAGGTTTAGAGGCAGTCCAAGACGGTCACATAATCGAGTTAAGTTTTGTTGTCTTCTAGAGGGTCCACCGCGTTACTTGCATGACTTGGAACGTTCTTAAACTACGAAAAAATCCAACGCTTGGAAATTTTCCGGCAGGGGAAAAAGTGAGTTATTGATATCCGTTCGAACTTTTTAACACGTTCTAAAAATTACCCGGACAAACTAAAAGAAGTTAAATTATCCGATCGAATCAACGAGTCCCCAATACAACACTAGAAAACTCAACACTCGAGTGGAATTAAAAAATTCCCAAAAAAAAATGACAAGAAAAGACCTAAGAATAAATATATGAAGTTCCAGAGACTAATTCAAAATTTTGGCCGCGGTACCGCCGCCAAACTCTTGGTTTGGCCGCGGTTCCGCGGTCAAATAAGCGCATTACAGGTCCGTACTTCACAGTAATTCTTAGTTTTTCCTGCTCTATTTTCTGAGCATTTTTAATTCATAAAAAATCATATTTTTGGAAAATGTCCAGAGAGGGGTAAACATCGGGGTTTCCGGGTTCGATAGGACTTTAAACTTCGCCTAAACTTCGCCTAAAACTCTAGCTTGGCTCTGATACCACTGTAGGGATGCTGGATACTGCCACAAGGGTCTACGAGGCATCAACCATGCCCGATTGAAAATTTAGCCGTGCCGAACAACCCAAACCCGGATCTTTAAACAAGAGTTTATGCGAAAACAAGTATGTTAAACACTTTAACACTAAGTGAGAGGGATTACAACCTTTGTAGATCTGGTCCTTCACTTCATAAGCTCCGTGTTGAGGTCCCTTCGCTGCGATCATCGTGTTCCGGACTCTCGAGAGGCTCCACGAAAAGAAAGATGCAGTCTTGCTTCCGATCTTCGATAACATAGATGATCTACCTTGAAGTTTCATTAACACAAGCTAACACTCACTAAATGAAGTGAACACCCTCATCTAAACGGCAAGGATAGATGAGGATGATGAAGTAGGATTTTTGCTCTCATTTGTTTTCTTATTCTCACTCAATTTTCATCATAAAACCAAATCAAGAAAGCTTTTTCATGAAAAGAGGAAGGAAGAAGAAGAAGAATAATTCATGAACCTTTTGTGATGAATAATGATAGACTTGATAAGGTTAGAAATGCAACCATGGTTCAAGTAACCATTGTAGAGATTTTACTAGGGTTAAGGGTTAGGGTTAAGTTAAAGAAATATCTTACAAAATATCTTTTCCCAAACAAAAAAGAAAACCTTCTAGAATCTTCTAGAAATGATTAACCCAAATCAAACCCTAACCATATTTAATCTCCACTAAACATGTTGCATTAATAACCATATCATGTTACAATATTATATATCACATATATAATATTTATTGTAACAAAATAAAATAATACAATTAACATATATCGCATATATATCAATGTATTATCCGAGTGAGAAAAAGAATGTTTTAGTGAGCTAATATTAGTTAATGTAATTTAATATATCACATATATTATTATACATTAAATTATCGAATCAACACTTGATCCGACAATCCGGCTATATCGCATATAACCGACTAATATGATGACCCGGCTATATCATATATACCCGGCCGGTATTTCATTTCACGAGAATCCAATACGGTATCACATACCGCATTATCCTCGGTCCCGCACATATCACATATGTGATCCTACTCCGTTTTGCCTGAGCCAAGAAACCTCTGTGTAGGACTCTAAAGAATCGTCAATATGCCGGCAATTGGTGATGATCATATCAAACACTCACAAGCTGCAAGCGGTCAGCTAAACGTAACAGCTATCCAGGTATTGAGCGCTCAGAAGATCAACAAGCAAGCCTGTACATTCTCCTGTGAATCCAATCAGTAACACTCCCGTACAGTCCGGTCCCGTCGTCTGATATGTCGCATATCTCACCTAGGGGTAGTAAACGTCAGACCCCAGTAGCTTGATAAGTTGTGTCGATTTGAGGTCTATAACAGTTCGAGAAACTACTGATAACTCTTACCAGTAAATCTCTGCAACCCTGGCCAGGGATTTCCGGTTATAGCCAATCGAACACAGCACAACATCAACTCCTTATACCGGGAGAGGCGAATCCCCTCCTATCGCTCATTGCCTCCATGTGATTCGGGACTGTACCCAAAAGCCACCTTTTTACACGCCCTCTTAGACGTGGTATGATGGAAATCAAAGCACAGTGGGAATCACACAAGACTCTATGACGATCTCGGATCAACAGACTACTCTATACCAGTGTCACCGGAGAACTGCCATCTGACGTGAGATATAATACCATCTGGGAGTTCTCGGTGAGTCCGTCCAGTGTACCCAGTCTTCACTGAGCACCCGTACACCATCCTTGATGTCAAACACCGGTGGATATGGGATCATCTATCGCCCATCATATGGGTCAAGATGCGTATACGCTAACTACTCTGGTGCATCGATGCCCTGTCTCAATACACCCTCGACTAGAAACAGTTATAGGATGTACTCGTCGACTACCGTGGCCCCACTAGTATGATCTCATCATAGTCCCAGTAGTCGAGTACATATCCTAAGGGCTTTATCAACATGTAATATAGAGACAATCAGAGTACATGTTAAGATAAAGTACAACCAGATAGCATACTATCATGTCGAGCAAGAAAGTCCTCCCTATATATGTCCAAGCATCCATTACAGTATACATCGTATGTACAGTAATAGCCTCTAGGGCATACATATAACTAACAGAATATATAGATCAGTGAACAGGATATATACAGATGAAGTGCAGTGAGTAGTCTAAACTGTACTACAGGGTTATCTACTCTAAACTTATTCGAAATCAATTAATGTACTCCTCATCGTAACCCATCGGTCTATGCCCTGTTCATTCCCCACGGGACCACGGTAAAATGATATAATAGACTGTAAGTCTATGCCCCGTTCATTCCCCATGGGACCACGGTAAAATGATATAATAGACTGTGAGTCTATATCCCGTTCATTCCCCACGGGACCACGGTAAAATGATATAATAGCCCTTTGAGTTACGTTCAGCTCCATTCTTGATTTCCCCATACCCCCAAGTTATGTGTAAGTTAGGTATTGATAAATCTGAAGCTAATACCAACACAGGATCAAGCATGTACATGTTTTTCTGTATAGACAACAGGATATGTCCGTAGGGACAACAGGTCAAAATTTGTCGGCATTAGTAACAAGATCAGGTATCAAGTCAAGCCGTGGTATATCAGGTCATGCCAGGTAGTGCACATGTATCAAGTCATGTCAAGCAGGGTATCAGGTCATGTCAGGTAGTGCACATGTATCAAGTAAGTACTCATAATCAAACTGTAATAAGTATGGGTTGCACAAAATCAAGTATGGAGTACTAATATAACAATAAAATGAAATAATGTGACATGGTGTGCAAATAGATACAAAATCAATGATATGGATGCACAACTATCCATTAGGGTTACCTTTTATATTTCCAATACTAATTAGGATGCACTTTATTAAACATGGGGTGTTTAAATAACAGTATTATGTAATAATGAGATCTATAGATGCGGCTATATGTATACTATATGATATGGATGCAAACGGGTATCCGAAATCTGTAAAACTTTAATATGGATAAATAATGTGATAAACGGGTAACCTTTGATTCATATGGATGCGTACTACTATACCTAGCATGCAGCAAAATGATTTAGTATGCGACTAGATGTGTAAATCATGATATTGATGCATACGGATATCATATAACCATAAAATGATAAACTGGTAAATACGGGATGTACAATTTAAACAATATGTAAGGTTATATTCAATTGGATGCAGTAGATGGTAGTATAATATGTAACAAGATAGGTTTTCATGCACTAGATCTGAAATGATATATACGGATATATACGGATGTCGAATAAACCGATAAAACCGAAAACAATAATGTGGATTGCAAAATTAATCATTTTGAAGTATTATAATTCAAATAGATATAGATTATAGTATTATAGTATGTGGTAAGATTAACTTGCCTAGACGGAACGTGAAATAGATATGTACGGTATGCCCGACGTCGACGAAATGTCGCGACGCACGCACGGCATACGGAGCGGGGCTAAGTAACGCACGAGGGTGATCACACAGGTCAGGTACATCGTCTGGATCGCCGGCGTCGATCCCAGCTCCGGCGATTGGATTGTGCACTGTGTTTGCAGAGAGGGGGTGATGGTGTCGACGGCAGTGAACGGAGCTCCGGCGATCTAGGGTTTGTATTGGGTTTCGATTAGGGTTTGGGGTTGGTTTCTGTGTTCTGGGTTTCTTGATGCAGAGGGTGTGTCGGGTCTGGTGAAGGAGAAGACAACAGAAGAGAGGGAGAGAAGAGGGTAGTGACGAGATGAGGTGGTCGGCGGCGACGAGGTGGTGGTGATGGGTGTTCTCGGGTTGCAGGGTGTGTGTGCTGGGTGCTTGGGAGAACGAAGGAGGATGGTGGAAAAGGAAGAGGAGACTTGGTGAGGGGAAGAGATGAGGGCTCTGTTGAGGGTATTAGGGTTAGGGTTTTGAGATGAGGTTGGGTTGAAGTGAGAAGGCTCGTTGGGTTTTTAAAAAGGGGAGGAAGATGAGGATCGATGGGGTTTGTTAAGGAAGGTGAGTGTAGCGTCGGGAGCGGTGACGCGATCTAAGCTACCACGAAAGGAGAGAGAGAGACAGTAGCGAGAAGGGAGAGAGGGGGGAGGAGAAAGAAAGTTGGATTTTAGTGGGGGGAGAGAGAGAGTATCTGCGAGTGGGGAGAGAAAAGGAGAGAGAGAAAGAGAAAAGAGAGGAAAGAGGGTCTGCGTGAGAAAGAGAGAGATGCGTGGGGGTTGTTTTAATTTGTTTTGATTTTATATTTTAAAAGATTTTAGTTAGTTATAAAATTTAAACTGTTGATTAAAATAAATATATTAAATTAAATAAATTTGAATTTTGGCGGGATACAAAATTATTCCAAAACACGCCCGGGTCGGGTCTAAAAATTCAGTTTTAAAATATGAAAATATACGCGACATTCAAAATTCAAAATGAATGCTCGGGTGATGAAAATGCATACCCCCAAGAACGGATGCACGTACGTCCGCGTAGCCATCCAAACAAGTCTGTTTCACTGAACGGGATGAGAACAAGATGCGCGGATGCTACCACGGGGTTAGGGTATCATGCAGGCCATGTAATGCATTTTTAAAATATTTTATGTGACTTAAAATGTTATATGGTAAAAGATGCAATGCCAGATAAAATGCCAGTATGCAGTTTTCATGAAATTGTACCAGCATATGCAACAAGTCAGGATAATTCATAAACATGAATCAAACAAGTTTCAAGCAAGCGGGTCGGGTCGAATGCTAATACTAAAGTAAAATACTATTCGCACCCAAAACACGATAAATCAGGGAAATACAATAACTGGAATTGGTATAAATGAATCAGGGCGTTACACAGGCGATGGGGCTCCAGTTTCTGGGGCTGAGTCCAGCAGGTCTTTCTCTTCCTCGGCTTCAGATAGCCGAGAGGGTTCTTTTTCTACTGCGTCTTCTGTGTCGGGTTCGCCCCCAGAGTCAGGGCCGCCCTTGTCACTAACCGTCGGGCGGTGACAAGGGCTCCTAAGGTGCGCATCAGAAATACCCATGATGCGCCCTCCGCTTTTGTCACGCCCCGCTTTCTAGTGTACGGGCAGAGGATACGAGTCATGCGACGTATTTACTCAAAAGTAAACACGCTAAGCGTATTTAAGCAATTTAAAGTAAAATGTACACAAGAGACATGGATACAAATGAAAAACAACTTTATTTATTAACATTCTTTTTACAATACAATGAAAAGTAAATATATGGAATGGAAGCAATGCCTAAATAATGGCATAACAGAAATGAAAATGGAATAAGTACAAGTGGCTACAGCTATGGATCTTCGGTGTACTGCTCAGAGGACTGCTCCAAATGCTCCTGACTGGTCTCGTACTCCTCAGCGTCGGATCCACCTGACAACATTCCAAAGAAAAGAGAAATAGGAATGTCGTCAGCGAAGTTCCTATAGGATTGGATTCCCCCTTTTAAAATCGGACGTGAAGGTTTCCTCCCATCCGGCTCAGTAAGTCCCAAAGATGAGGGAGAAGTAGAATAGACAGAGAGAGAGTATAGTTTTATAATGTTTTATTATAATGTTAGCGCAGTTGTTTGTACCTTGGTACAGAAAATGCCAGTCTATACGAGAGGAGTCCTACTTACACCAGAGACTTTGGTAACCCATAATACAAGGCTCCGTCGATAATACCACGGAACAACGGCATGGATGTAATTACGTCTTAAGTGACCATCTCGTGCCACCTTTAACATGTTCCGTACCAGTCTACCCCTATATAACCCCGTAATGTTTATGTATTGATTGTATTAATGATATAGATTGTATTGTCTTGTCTTGTATTATAAATTGTATAGATGGACGACCTGCCGAAACCATAATATCAGTAAATGGAATGGATATAATGGATGAACATGTAGATGGAGTATATCCATGGTTCGGTTCGGTCAAGTGGTATAGATTGATATAGCTTGAATATATGGATTCATGTAGTTTTATACTTGAATCTCATTCAAGTCGGATTAATTATATTGAGACTCGGTCTGAGTCAGATACTTAGAAAAGAAATTGAAGTCCTGGATTAGGTTTTGGTGTTATCGGTAACTGCTGCACATGGACGGCAGGATTTGTGTCTTTTTCCAAGACAATTACCGTATTGATAACGCCGTTTGTTAGGTTGTCTACCTTAGATAGGCAAGCACCCAGATCTCCAGCTTCCTAAGGCTCAAGAGACCCTTCCCGCTTAAACCTATATTTACCAGGGTCTTTATTGTAATTTAATATAACTTGAGGGGTTTTTTATGTAAAAATAGTTCTGGCATAATTTCAAAATGCACCTCAAGTATTTAATTATCGTTTTTAGAGTTTTCATAGGTGTGTATTTTACATTTGTGCAATTTCTAGTAAATAGAACCCGGTTTCCATAGTATATGGTATTTTCTTGAAATGCTGTACTTGTGTTGTATTTGGATGGTATTTTCATGTAATAGTGATTCCTTTGATTTTGAAAATTTGGAATATTTATATAATTAAAATATATCTTTTGATAATAAATTTATAAATATTTAATCAAAATAATTTATTTATTTTCTTGTAGAAATCTTATTTTTCTAAATAAAAATGCATAAAAAATTCATCGAGATCGAATGCTCCTTGCAGAGGTCTGCATCTCGCTTTACTAGCCCAAGGATGTGCAATAATCAACACCATCCCGAACAGAGTCCCCAAAATGGATTGTAAAGGCGCAACTGCATAGAAATATTTAATACACCTTTTTATAGAAAACGATTTTATAAGTTTAGGGTATTTATTTATAAGATCGTATTTCGCGTATTCTATTGTCCAAAAATCAATCATGCTATGATATAGATGCGTGTTGTGATGAGGTAGGTCATTATCTCGTGAACTATCTAAAGGTATAGCAAGGAATAAATGTTATAATGTCGAAATGAATAGTTTATGGTAATTTTATGTAAAAATGTGATAAATGTCACAAAAATGATTATTTTGATGTGAAACTTATTTTGTTGAGTTTGTTAATATTTGTTAAGCAATATGTGAGAATATGAAGTTATCTTGATTAAGAAAAATATAGTTTTTAAAGAAAACTGAATCGGAAGCCGGACTAACTCCGCTTCCGTCGGGTTATAGAAATGAAACTTTTTTTAGAGATGAAGGTGAGAGAGGAAATGGGACTTACTGGCTTTGATGAGAGGGGGGAGGTAGAAGGAGGTCTAGAATTCGTCGGTGCTTCGTTTCGTTGCCGGAAACTCCTCGTATCATCGTCGGAACTTCGTTGGAGCTCCGCCCTTTGCTAACTCCACTTGCATAATATAGAGACTTGGGAATTCTTGAGAGTTTTGGCAGGGGTTTGTGTGTGAGGAAGTGTGGAATGAGGGGTGGTATTTATAAGAAAAGCTACGGTTTAGGGTAGTGAATGGGTGCATTAAAATTTGTAATAAAATGGGATTTAAATGGGTGATTTAAATTCTCTGTGTGAATGCAGAGAAAACAAGCAGTGTGAAAGGAAGTGGGGAAGGCCAAGGGTTGCAGAGAAAAGAATTGGGAGCATTAGGGACAGGTATGACTGGCGGCGCCGGCCTTTTTGAACTTGTCGTCGGGTATTTACCGTCGGGTGTTGGTTGGGTTTAGTGCAGAGTGTTGGGGTCGTTCGGTATTCTTTAGTGTATGTGTTTGTTTAAAGTGTGACTCTTCAGTTTACGTGCAGTGCACGTGTAGACCTTTAGGCTTCTAAAAAGATTAAAAGAAAATAAAACAAAAAGATAATGTGGCTGATGGGATTTAAACTCTGGTGCTTTGTCTCAGCAATGCAAGACTTTACCAATGAGCTACAAGTTGTTTCTTGCTGTTCAAAAGTAAATTAAATTTTTAACTCGTGCTCAGGCTCAAGTGTCCCCTTTTGTATTTTTTGAAAAAAAATTGTACAGAAAGTTAGGGTTGTTACATTCTACCCTCCTTAAAAAAAATTCCGTCCTCGAAATTTGTAAAAGAAAATTGTAACAGATTCAAAACAATTTAGTGATGGAACTATTGATAGTGTATGAAAAATATTTGGAAGAACGAAAGAATGCAAAAGTTTTGGAAAGAGGTGAGGGAAATACCAGGGTTACTTTAGTCAACAATCTCGGCTTCTACAGCTGTTAAGGTAAAAACCTGACGCCGGGGTACATTCCTCTTAGCTGAAGATACATTCCTTTATCTTTGGGGCATGTTTCTCTGCCCTCGAGGCATGTTCCTCATTACCTGATTGAATTGGCGATTAGGTTGTGTAGAAGGTGGAGCTGGGAGTGCAAGACGAGGTGCAGGAGTCTAGATAGCTAGCTGTTGCGGGTAGTTGGTGTGTGTGGAAGATGAGTTGCGTCTATAAGGACAGGATCCAATTCCGTGATTGGATGCGCCACAAACTAAGCACATGCCTTTTGCGTGCCTATAGTCTTTCCACAAGTGTCCATCCCTTTTGCAGTAGAAGCAAAAATCTGGACTTAACCGGCTAAGTGTTTCTTCCATTCTCCTGGGTTCGAACGATGGCCTGGAAGAGTCTTCTCATGCCATTTGAGTGGCAGGGCGTTTCACTCCGGCAGATTGAGGTCTGCCCTTCATCTTCACCGCTGCCTCATATCTACGGGCAGCCTTCAGAGCCAAATCATGGGTTGAGAAATCCTCTGTAGCTAAAGCAGCTTGGATCTCCGGATCTAACCCTTGCTGAAATCGTCTAGACCTGATCTCAGCAGTTGGTATCAAGTGTGCCGCGAACTTGTTGCGGTCTTGTGTTAGCTGTGTAGTATGTGATATTTGAAAATCGAAATATTGAGACATTTCTTACCGACTGAGCATGGTAGACTTAGCATCATACTCATCCACGGATTTGGTCCATATCGAACCTTGTTGTAGATGGATGAACTGTTGTTCCATGTCGAATCTGGCAGTCTCAGGGAAGTATTTCGCGTCGAACGTGTCACGAAAAGCCCTCCATTCGATCGGTTGGTTGAGACTACTTTCTTCCGCCTTCCACCAGACCCGTGCATTGTCAGTGAGCTGCAGCTTTGCAACTCGGACCTAAGCGACCTCTGGCACTTGTGCTGCTGCCAGGTCATCTTCAATACTCTGAGCCCATTCCTGAGCTTCTAAGGGGCTCTCTTTTCTTGAGAACTGCTTAGGGTGTAAGGCCCTGAATTGCTTCACCCCAGATGCTTCTGCCTCGGGACGGTTCATCAAGATAGCAATCTGCTGCTGCTGTCTCTCCAGGAGGCTACGGATCACCTCAAGTAGTATCATCTGCTCATTGATCGGAGCAGCTACGGTTGGTGTAATTGGTAGGGGTAGTGGAGTGTTTTTGAAGTTGGTGCTGGTGTTGTTTGGAGAATCCATAACCTTGAAAGAAAAATTTGGGTTATGACATGTTCAAAATATATGAAATTGGAAGATTCAAGGAATTTGAATTGTAAAGAATGTTTTTTAGTTGCTGGTTCTTGTGTTATATTGCTTAGGTTGTCCACACAGAGCTGACCTGCATGTCCATACAGAGCTGACCTGTATGTCTACACAAAGCTGACCTGCATGGGCCACCAACAAAACCTGTCACGCCCCGCTTCCTAGTGTACGGGCAGAGGACGCGACGGGTCACGCGACGTATTTACTCAGAAGTAAACACGCTAAGCGTATCTAAGCAATTTAAAGTAAAATGTACACAAGAGACATGAATACAAATGAAAAGCAACTTTATTTATTAACATTATTTTTACAATACAATGAAAAGTAAAAATATGGAATGGAAGCAATGCCTAAACAATGACATAACAAAATGAAAATGGAATAAGTACAAGTGGCTACAGCTCCGGGTCTTCAGTGTACTGCTCAGGGGCCTGCTCCAAATGCTCCTGATTGGTCTCGTACTCCTCAGCGTCGGATCCACTTGACAACATTCCAAAGAAAAGAGAAATAGGAATGTTGTCAGCGAATAATCGCTTGGTAAGTCCCAAAGATGAGGGAGACGTAGAATAGACAGAGAGAGATTATAGTTTTATAATATTTTATTATAATGTTAACGCAGTTGTTTGTAGCTTGGTATAGAAAATGCCAGTGTATACGAGAAGAGTCCCACTTATACCAGAGACTTTGGTAACCCGTAGTACAAGGCTCTATCGATAATACCACGGAACAGCGACATAGATGTAATTATGTCTGACGTGACCATCTCGTGTCACCTTTAACATGTTCCGTACCAGTCTACCCCTTTATAACCCCGTAGTATTTATGTATTGATTGTATTGATGATATGGATTATATTGTCTTGTCTTGTATTATAAATTGTATAGATGGATGACTTGCCGAAACCATGATATCAGTAAATGGAACGGATATAATGGATGAATATGTAGATGAAGTATATCCATGGTTCGGTTCGGTCAAGTGGTATAGATTAATATAGCTTGAATATATGGATTCATGTTGAATTGTAGTTTTATACTTGAATCTCATTCAAGTCAGATTAATTATATTGAGACTCAGTCTGAGTCAGATACTTAGAAAAGAAATTGAAGTCCTGAATTAGGTTTTGGTGTTATCGGTAATTGCTGCACA
The DNA here is from genome assembly GCA_030015575.1 of Agapanthus africanus. Classification (NCBI taxonomy): domain Eukaryota; kingdom Viridiplantae; phylum Streptophyta; class Magnoliopsida; order Asparagales; family Amaryllidaceae; genus Agapanthus; species Agapanthus africanus. The sequence goes on along the minus strand of JASDDO010000001.1, from coordinate 16,172,137 downwards.
TGGACGGCGGGATTTGTGTCTTTTTCCAAGACAATTACCGTATTGATAACACCGTTTGTTAGGTTGTCTACCTTAGATAGGCAAGCACCCATATCTCCGGCTCCCTGAGGCTCAAGAGAATGGTCCCGCTTAAACCTATGTTTACCAGGGTCCTTATTGTAATTTAATATAACTCGAGGGGTTTTTATGTAAAAATAGTTCTGGCATAATTTTAAAATACACCTCAAGTATTTAATTATCGTCTTTAGAGTTTTCATAGGTGTGTATTTTACATTTGTGCAATTTCTAGAAAATAGAACCTAGTTTCCATAGTATATGGTATTTTCTTGAAATGTTGTACTTGTGTTGTATTTGGATGGTATTTTCATGTAATAGTGATTCTTTTGATTTTGAAAATTTGGAATATTTATATAATTAAAATAGATCTTTTGATAATAAATTTATAAACATTTAATTAAAATAATTTATTTATTTTCTTGTAGAAATCTTATTTTTCTAAATAAAAATGCATAAAAATTCCATCGAGATCGAATGCTTCTTGCGGAGGTCTGCATCTCGCTCTACTAAGCCCGATGATGTGCGATAATCTGCACCATCCCAAACAGGGTCCCCAAAATGGGTTGTAGAGGCGCAATTGTATGGAATATTTAATACACCTTTTTATAGAAAACGGTTTTATAAGTTTAGGGTATTTATTTGTAAGATTGTATTTCCCATATTCTATTGTCCCAAAATCAATTGTGCTATGATAGAGATGCGTGTTGTGATGAGCTAGGTCATTACCTCGTGAATTATCTAAAGGTATAGCAAGGAATACAGGTTATATTGTCGAAATGAATAGTTTGTGGTAATTTTATGTAAAAATGCGATATATGTCACAAAAATGATTATTTTGATGTGAAACTTGTTTTGTTGAGTTTTTTAATGTTTGTTAAACAAAATATGAGAATATAAAGTTATTTTGATTAAGAAAAATATAGTTTTTAAAGAAAACCGAATCGGAAGTCGGACTAACTCCGCTTCCGTCGGGTTATAGAAGTGAAACTTTTTTAGAGATGAAGGTGAGAGAGGAAATGAGACTTACTAGTTTTGATGAGAGGGGGGAGGTAGAAGGAGGTCTAGGATTCGTCGGTGCTTCGTTTCGTTGCCGGAAACTCCTCGTATCATCGCTAGAACTTCATCGGAGCTCCGCCTTTTGCTAACTCCACTTGCATAATATAGAGACTTGGGAATTCTTGAGAGTTTTGGCAGGGGTTTAAGTGTGAGGAAGTGTGGAATGAGGGGTGTATTTATAAGAAAAGCTAGGGTTTAGGGTAGTGAATGGGTGCATTAAAATTTGTAATAAAATGGGATTTAAATGGGTGATTTAAATTCTCTGTGTGAATGCATAGAAAACAAGCAGTGTGAAAGGAAGTGGGGTAGGCTAAGGGTTGCAGAGAAATGAATTAGGAGCATTAGGGACGGGCATGACCGGCGGCGCCGGCCTTTTTGAACTTGTCGTCGGGTCTTTACCGTCGGGTATGGGTTGGGTTTGGTGCAGAGGGTTGGGGTCGTTCGGTATTCTTTAGTATATGTGTTTGTTTAAAGTGTGACTCTTCGATTTACGTGCAGGGCACGTGTAGACCTTTAGACTTCTAAAAAGATTAAAAGAAAATAAAACAAAAAGATAATGTGGCTGATGGGATTTGAACTCTGGTGCTTTGTTTCAGCAGTGCAATGCTTTACTAATGAGCTACAAATTGTTTCTTGCTGTTTAAAAGTAAATTAAACTTTTAACTCGTGCTCAGGCTCAAGTGTCCCTTTCTGTATTTTTTGAAAAAAAAATTGTACAGAAAGTCAGGGTTGTTACAGTTTTGAATCGTCTGGACGAGCTTTCCGACATCCGGACTCGATTTCATATCCCCTATGGCTATTCGCTACGTCTGGCCAGAGAGGGTGAGTGGGCAGACTAGGTGCAGGGCAAGGAGATCGCTCTGTACCTAGAAGCATTCCGGGCATGGATGTGTCTGCCCTTCTCGTCCGAGATTAATGCGGTGCTCCATTGTTTCCGTCTTGCCCCGGGCCAGCCAGCGCCAAACTCGTGGAGGATTCTCCTTGGGTTTCTGGTCCGGTTACAAATTGATCAGATCCCCTTCAATTTGAGCCTCCTTCTGTTTTTTCTTTGTTATAAAAATCACTCCGGTACCAGTAAGGAAGAGCTGAGCAGAGTATACCTATCGTTTAAAAAACGTAAGGGTAGAGGGGCCAGGTCTGGGGTAGCGGTCGTCCCTTCTTCCATCCATGAATGAAAGGAGAAGTTCGACTTTGTCGAGCTTCCGGAGGGTGAGAATTGGCATATGCCCACCCAGTGGCACATGGTCGATTTCCTGAGGGTGTGGCAATCGAACGCCCCCGAGGCGAAGGTGGTGTCCTAGTGGGAACCGATCCAGCGGGCTGATGTGTAACGTTTTAAAAATCGTTTAGGTTATTTGTCCGATAATTAGTAATACAACACGTGTTTTTCGTAAAACCTAGTTATAATTATTTTTTCACATAAACACAATTATACCTACTTTAATTATGTAATGGTTTATGTATGGGTGTTTTGTTAGTTACTTATTTAATTGCTAGTTTATTTAATTATTTTCCTTAAGTATCTATTTTAAATATTATTTTAATCATGCACTTACACATTTAATTAGTGTTAATTATAAATTAGTAAGAGTTAATTACATAGTAGTGCACCACGACAACTTAACACTTAGTAGTGTAATATGTTTTTCTTACTAAAATTTTGTCAAGGTTCTAGACAATTCTAAGCAAACTAGGAAAATAATATGATTAAGAAATGAAATAATAAATGAGAAAAGAAAGATATGATATATGATGTGTGTGTGTGTGGGGGGGGGTATGGTTACCTCTCTCTCTCACTCACCCCCTCTCTCCCTCACTCTCTCATTTCGGCCAAGACATGGGCAGTAGCCCCTCCCCATTTCCTCCTCTATTTTCATCTCAAAAAAACCTCATTTTCTCACAAAATAATCCACAAATTCAACTCTAATTTCTAGCTAAATAATCAAAAGTTTTTCTTGGCCTAAATTAAGCTTAGATCTTGAAGCAAGATAGTATTTTGGGAGGCCAAGTTTGCAAGTTAGATCTCCAAATTCTTTGAGGTATAAAACTTAATCCAAATTCTAGTTTGTTTTGTTAATATTTACTTTAATATAAATTTAATTAGGTGTTAATATGGTTTTAATTATAAGTTATGATTTTAAAGAGAAGGTTTTCATCACTTAATTAAGTTAGCTTAGTGTAGTTTAATATCTAATGGTTTATCAAATATAATCTAGTGGTTAAACTTGCTAATCTTTAGTTTTAAATTGTTTAAATTAGGTGTTTATGCAAATTAATTTTATGTTTAGTGTGTAAAAGGTGAAATTAAAATTGGTAAATATTTTTGTAGCTTAATTAAGATATTTAAGTGTAATTTGTGGCCACTAGGTTTGCTAAAACATCTAGTTTTGCACTAAAATGGTTAATTGTTGCTTACTAGGTTTTTAGAATAAAAGGTTTTGATTGAGTTGAGGTTATGATGATCTACAACCTATTTCCTATAATATTTAGTTTCACGCCCCGCTTCCCAGAGTGCGCTAAGATCGGCACGTGACAGAGCCAACCATGCTACCTGTGGCTAGGAAATATCCTTCCACAGTCATATTACGGCTGTCTATAGATATCAAGAACAGGAAAATAAAAGAAACCATCTAGTACATGTCCATGAGCCAGAATAACGAGTCAAGAAATAATATGCGGAAGCAATAAATCTAATAAACAGTAACATCTGGAAAGCACGGAAATAATTAAACTGACTGGGTAATAACAGGATCCTCACTGCTCGGCCTGACGGCGGAAATACTCCTGATCAGCCTGCGACAAAGGTAGAGGATCTGGGCCATGCAAAACCCAGACGTTAGTGCGTCATAATATCAATAATAATATAATCAGGAGGTAACAAGACACGCATGCACGAGTACGAACAGTAACAAGTCAACAGGAATATATAACAGTGAAGTATATCAGTATAAGTGACGTGCAGTGATCAATCTAAACTGTGCTACTGGGTTATCTATTCTAAAGTCGGTGAAATTAATTTAATGAATCGTCGATGTAACTCAATAGTATCCCGTACGTGCCCGGGACCACGGTCCAGATTCTCGGGCTGAAATCGAGACATGTCGCTAGGCACTAAAACAGGAAATATGTATAGATGAATGATGTCAGCAGCATCATCTCAGGGCTGGCCTAGCCCCTAAAACTGATCAGTATAAGCAAGCGAACTGTCGAGTTACAAGTCAGGTTTAATCATTTATTTCCCCATACCCCCAAGTTATGTGTTCAAGTCAGGTATTGAATAATCTGGAGCTGATGCCAACACATGATCAAGTAGGTACAGGTTTGTCTGTATAGACAACATGATATGTCCATAGGGACAACATGTCAAGATTTGTCGGCATTAGTAACAAGATCATGTATCAAGTCAAGTAGTGATATAATCAGGTCATATCAAGTAGTGCACATATATCAAGTTATGTCAAGTAGTGTATTAGGTCATGTCAGGTAGTGCACAAGTATCAAGCGGATGCTCATAATCAAACTGTAGTAAGCATGGGTATACAAAATGAAGTATGGAGTACTAATATAATAATAAAATGAAATGATATGGCATGGTATGCAAATAGATATAAAATCAATGATATGGATGCACAATTATCAATTAGGGCTACATTTATAGTTCCGATACTAATTATGATGCACTTTATTAAACATGGGGTGTTAATTTAACAGTATTATGTATTAATGGGATCTGTAGATGTAGCTATATGTATACTATATGATATGGATGCAAACGGATATCATATAACCGTAAAATGATAAACTGGTAAAATACGGAATGTACAGTTTAAACAATATGAACTGTTATATTCACTTAGATGGAGTATATTGTAGTATAATATGTAACAAGATAGGTTTGCATGCGCTAGATGTAAAATAACATGTACGGATGTATACGGATGTCGGAAAATTGTAAAACTAAACATGGGATGCACGATTTGAAATCCAAGTATTATATTTGTTAAAATAGATGTATATAAAATAACGTAGCATGTAGCAAGATAAACTTGCCTCAACGGATTGCGAAACGGATATGTACGGCACGTTCGACGTCGGCAAAACGTCGCAACGCACACACGGCACGCGGGACGGGTCCAAGCAACGCAGGAGGGTGATCACACAGGGAAGGTACTTCCTCTGGGTCGTCTGGATCGTCGGCGTCAAGCCCGGCTCCGGCAACAATCACCTGATCAAGAATCAAGAAAAAGAGAAGAAGAAGTAGTAGAAGAAGAAGGAAGAAGAGGCTGGGATTTGGTGCTCTGGGGTTTGTGACAGAGGCGAAGACAGAGAGGGTGATGATGAGTCACGGAGGTGACGAGGTCGGAGATCCGGCGATGGTGATCGGCAACAAGAATCCAAGAGAAGAAAGAAGGAGAAGAGCAAGAAGAAGAAGAGAGGAAGGGACTGGGTCGTGGTGATTCTCTGGATTCAGAGAGGAAGGCGAGGGGGAGATGATGATGGTGGTGGTATGAAGCTGGGGTCGCCGGAGGTGATGGGAACGGCGACGAGGTGTGATGTGGGTTATCGGGTTGAGGGTTACGATGGGTTGTAGGGAAGAAGGAGGTGATGTCAGTAAGATGGAGATGAGGACGAGGGTTAGACGACGAAGGTGGAGGTGACGAGAATGGAGGCGACGATAGTGGTCGACGGCGAGGCAGGGGCTGATGGGTACGGAAAAAGGTGGGTCATCAGGGTTCTCGTCGGGACAAGGTGAGATGGGAGAGGAGGTGGTCGAGAGAGATGAGAGCGGTGAGATTGTCGGAGGCTTGGGCGACAGCGAGCGCGAGGTAGGCGATGGGCTAGGGCTAGGGTTCTCGCGGGCGAAAAGAAAAGAAATGAAGAAGAAAGAAAAAGAGAAGAGGGATCTGTGAGGGAGGGAGGGAGGGGGGAGAGAGGGAGAGAGAGAGAGAGAGGGTGCGCAGAGAGAGAGAGAGAGAGAGAGAGAGAGAGAAGAAAGAGGAGAGAGATCGAGAGTAGAGAAAGAGGGGTGCGAGAGGAGAGATGAAATTGTCTGTAGTGAGAGAGAGAGAAAGAGAGAGAGAGAAATCTGTTAGTGGGTTAGGATTAAAAGTTTAAAAAGATATGTTAGTTATTTAAATTTTAACTGTTATAATTTTTAATAAAGATATTATATTAATTAAAATTGGATTTTCTGGTAAATACAAATTTAGTCCAAAACACGTCCAGATTGGGTCTAATAATTTAGTTTTAAAATATGAAAAATATATGCGACGACCAAAATCAAGAATGAATGTCCGGGTAACGAAAATGCATACCCCCAAGAATGGATGCACGTACGTGCGCGTAGCCATCCAAACAAGTTCGTTTCACTGAATGGGACGAGAACAAGATGCGCAGATGCTACCACGGGGTTAGGGGTATCATGCAGGCCATGCAATGTATTTTTAAAATATTTTACGTGACTTAAAAATGTTATATTGTAAAATGCAATGCTAGATAAAATTCCAGTATGCGGTATTCATGAATGTGTACAAATCTACGTAACAAGTCAGGATAAACCATAAACATGAACCAAGACAGGTTCCAAGCAAGCAGGTCAGGTCGGATACTAATATAGATGTCAGATATAATGTTTGCACCCAAAACACAGTAAATCAGGAAAATACCATGAATAAATGAATATGTGAACTGGAATTGGTATAAATGAACTAGGGTGTTACATTATACCCAACTACAAAAAGAATTTCGTCCTCGAAATTCCAAGAACAAGGAAAGATAAACAATCAAGAAACTACAAGAATAAGTATGGAAACTTCTGTCGGATTTCATCTTTACGTTCCCAAGTTGATTCTCCATGCGAGCGATTCCCCCAAGAAACAAGTACGAGAGGGATGACCTTGTTCTTAAAGACCTTTTCTCTTCGATCAACAATCGACATCGGTCGTTCCTCAAAGGTCAAATCCTCTCTTACAGTCAGCTCCGAATGATCCAACACGTGTGTTTCATCTCGAACATACCTACGGAGTTGAGATACATAAAACACGTTATGAACATTCGCCAAAAATTGTGGTAACGCCAATCGATAAGCCACTTCTCCAACACGCTCCATAATCTCGAAAGGCCCCACGAATCGATAACTAAACTTACCTCGACTCCCAAAATGAATCATTCCTCTAGTCGGTGATATATTTAAGAACACAAGATCACCAACAGCGAACTCTAGAGGTCTTCTCGATGTGTCAGCCCAACTCTTCTGCCGATCTTGTGCTGCCTTTATGTGATTCCGGATAGTATTAACTTTTTCTACTGTTTGCACGATCAAATCCGGTCCCAAAAATCTTCGTTCTCCAATAAATAGGTGAACGACACTTGCGACCATATAACGCTTCGAATGGAGCCATCTGAATAGTCGCCTGAAAGCTGTTGTTGTACGAACCCTTAAAGTCCAACATGCAAGCTTTCAACATGTCTTCAAGAGTTTGGATCATTCTCTTCGAATGGCCATTTGTCTGAGGATGATAAGCTGTGCTAAACTTCAATCGAGTCCCCAAACTTTCTTGTAAACTTCTCCAGAAGTGCGATAAGAATCGGGTATCACGACCAGAAACGATGCTCACAGGTACTCCATGCAATCTTATAATCTCCTGCATGTACCGTTCTGGTAACGTCTCTATTGACTGACCAACTCGAAACGGTATGAAGTGAGCCGCCTTGGTCAATTGATCAACAATCACCCAAACTGCATTATTGCCGTTTGGACTCCGCGGTAAAGCTGTCATAAAATCCATGGTTATATGTTCCCACTTCCATTGAGGGATCGGAAGTGGTTGCAATAAACCAGCAACCCTTTGATGATCAGCCTTAACTTGCTCACACACCAAGCACTTTGCTACAAAGCGAGCAATCTCCCTTTTCATACCTTCCCACCAGAAATGCTGTCGTAGATCACGGTACATCTTCGTGCCTCCTCGATGTACGGAATACGCGGAACTGTGTGCCTCCTTCATAACTTCTTCGCAAATATCTCCTTTTGGCACACACGAACGACTACCATATCGCAACAGACCATCTTCATGAATTAACAAGTCCGTTCGAAGTCCAGCTTCAACCTGTTCTCGAAACTTTTGCAATCTTGGGTCCTGTGACTATGCTGCTTTAATATTCTCGATCAACGACGACTGTACTTGCGGCCACATCAACTGTCCCGAAAAGTGCGGTAGCACGATCTCCAACTCGAATCTCTGAAAACCTTCGATAAGCTCCTTTTGTGCAGTCAACATCCGAATTGCTGGCAACCGACTAAGCGCATCCGGCACTACATTAACTTTCCCCGGATTGTTCTTGAGATCAAGATCATAGTCAACCACCAGCTCCAACCATTTACGCTGTCTCATGTTAATCTCTTTCTGTGTGAACACATGCATTAGGTTTTTGTGATCGGTGAATACTTCGACCCTTTCGCTCAATAAGCAGTGTCTCTAAACCTTCAAAGCGAAAATCACTGCTGCAAGTTCCAAATCATGAGTTGGGTAATTCTTCTCATGGGTCTTCAACTGCCGCGATGCGTAAGCTATAATTTTCCCATGCTGCATCAAAACACATCCCAAACCTTTCCCAGATGCGTCGCTGTGAATCACCAAACCTCCGGAACCGTCTGGTACGGTCAAAATAGGAGTGGTTATCAATCTCTGCTTCAATACCTCAAAAGCTGACGCACATTTATCCATCCATACGAACGGTACTTCCTTATGCGTAAGCTTGGTCAAAGGCTCAGCCAATCGAGCAAAATTCTCCACGAATCTTCTGTAATACCCAGCAAATCTAAGAAAACTTCTGATCTCTGCTACGTTCTTCGGAATCGGCCAATCTTGAACTGCTGCAATCTTCTCGGGATCAATGGCGATTCCATATCCGGATACGACATGCCCCAAAACTTCACTTCTTCAAGCCAAAACTCGCACTTGCTCATCTTTGCATACAATCTTTCTTGCCTTAATGTCTGCAGTGCGATCCTCAAGTGTTTAGCAGGCTCTTCAATGCTCCTCGAGTAGACCAGAATATCATCGATGAACATCACTATAAACTGGTCTAAAACGGTGAAAAGATTCGGTTCATCAAGTCTATAAATATTGCCGGTGCATTTGTGACTCCGAATGGCATCACTAAGTACTCGTAATGTCCATATCGAGTTCGGAATGCAGTCTTGCAAATATCTTCTGATTTAACTCGGACCTGATGATATCCGGATCGCAAATCCAGCTTCGAGAATACCCTCGCGCCACTAAGTTGCTCAAATAATTCGCCAATGCAAGGGATCGGGTACTTGTTATTAATAGTCACCCGGTTTAATTCTCGATAATCGATGCACATCCTCCTTGTGCCATCTTTCTTCTTGACTAGAAGAACTGGAGCTCCCCAAGGTGAATTTCTGCTGTGAATCCAACCCTTCTCAAGTAATTCGATAACCTGCTTCTTGACTTCTTCCAACTCCACTGGTGCCATTGGATAGTACGCCTTTGAGATTGGTGCTGCACCAGAAACAAGATCGATCACGAACTCTACATCTCGTTTTGGTGGTAAACCCGAGATGTCCTCGAAAACGTCCATAAATTCTCGAACTACAACTGGCTCTTCCTCCTTATCAACTTCCGTTGACGAAAGAACATTGCTTGTCGGCCTAGCCCTAAACTCGACTGGCCCGACAAAACTGCGTCCTCCAGCGAAAACAAACTCCGAATGTCCGGGAATCTGGAAAATCACTGTCTTTGCCCTACAATCAATGTGAGCGTGGAAAGTGCCGAGAAAATCCATTTCTAAGACAACTTCATTGCCAGTAACAATCACCAAGAAATCTGCAAAACTTGAACTGGTAAGCAATGAAACTATGAGAACCAAGGAAATTTAACGACCATGTATCAAGGAAATGAATCAAGACCAGGACTCCAAGTTACTTAAATAGAGTACCGCATTGTAACCATGCTGCAGTTCATAGTTACAATCACATAACTCCGTTCAAGTCGCCCAAATCCTAGTATCAGAATAGAAAAAAACAATAGGGAACCAGAAGGTTTCAAGTCGAGATGCAAAGTTGTTTGTATATCGTCAAGACAAAGGATCAAGAGAAAGATAAGATTCAAGAATCACGAGAACAAGGTGGCAGGAAATATTCCTAATCACGGATTTTCTGATTCGTGTATTGGGTCCAATACCTAACTACAAAAGAATTAAACCCGATTAACTTAAATCCTATCGCTCTGATACCAACCAAACCCTGTCATGCCCCGCTTCCCAGAGCGCGCTAAGATCAGCACGTGACAGAGCCAACCATGCTACCTGTAGCTAGGAAATATCCTTCCACAGTCATATTACGGCTGTCTATAGATATCAAGAACAGGAAAATAAAAGAAACTATCTAGTACATGTCCATGAGCCAGAATAACGAGTCAAGAAATAATATGCGGAAGCAATAAATCCAATAAACAGTAACATCTGGAAAATACGGAAATAACTAAACTGACTGGGTACTAACAGGATCCTCACTGCTCGTCCTTACGGCGGAAATATTCCTGATCAGCCTGTGATAAAGGTAGAGGATCTGGGCCATGCAAAACCCAGACGTCAGTGCGTCATTATATCAATAGTAATATAATCAAGAGGTAACAAGACATGCAGGCACGAGTACGAACAGTAACAAGTCAACATGAATATATAACAGTGAAGTATATCAGTATAAGTGACGTGCAGTGATCAATCTAAACTGTGCTACTGGGTTATCTATTCTAAAGTCTGTGAAATCAATTTAATGAATCGTCGATGTAACTCAATAGTATCCCGTACGTGCCCGGGACCACGGTCCAGATTCTCGGACTGAAATCGAGACATGCCGCTAGGCACTAAAACAGGAAATATGTATAGATGAATGATGTCAGCATCATCATCTCAGGGCTGGCCTAGCCCCTAAAACTGATTAGTATAAGCAAGCGAACTGTCGAGTTACAAGTCAGGTTTCATCATTGATTTCACCATACCCCCAAGTTATGTGTTCAAGTCAGGTATTGAATAATCTGGAGCTAATGCCAACACAGGATCAAGCAGGTACAGGTTTGTCTGTATAGACAACATGATATGTCCATAGGGACAACATGTCAAGATTTGTCGGTATTAGTAACAAGATCAGGTATCAAGTCAAGTAGTGATATAATCAGGTCATATCAAGTAGTGCACATGTATCAAGTTATGTCAAATAGTGTATCAGGTCATGTCAGGTAGTGCACAAGTATCAAGCGGGTGCTTATAATCAAACTGTAGTAAGCATGGGTACACAAAATCAAGTATGGAGTACTAATATAACAATAAAATGAAATAATATGATATGGTATGCAAATAGATATACAATCAATGATATGGATGCACAATTATCAATTAGGGTTACATTTATAGTTCCGATATTAATTATGATGCACTTTATTAAATATGGGGTGTTAATTTAACAGTATTATGTATTAATGGGATCTGTAGATGCAGCTATATATATATTATATGATATGGATGCAAACGGATATCATATAACCGTAAAATAATAAACTGGTAAAATACGGAATGTACAATTTAAACAATATGAACTGTTATATTCACTTAGATGTAGTATATTGTAGTATAATATATAACAAGATAGGTTTGCATGCGTTAGATGTAAAATAACATGTACGGATGTATACGGATGTCGGAAAATTGTAAAACTAAACATGGGATGCACGATTTGAAATCCAAGTATTATATTTGTTAAAATAGATGTATATAAAGTAACGTAGCATGTAGCAAGATAAACTTACCTCAATGGATTGCGAAACGGATATGTACGGCACGTTCGACGTCGGCAAAACATCGCAACGCACGCACGGCACGCGGGAAGGGTCCAAGCAACGCAAGAGGGTGATCACGCAGGGAAGATACTTCCTCTGGGTCATCTGGATCGTCGGCGTCAAGCCCGGCTCCGGCAACGATCACCTGATCAAGAATCAAGAAAAAGAGAAGAATAAGTAGTAGAAGAAGAAGAAGGAAGAAGAGGCTGGGATTTGGCGCTCTGGAGTTTGTGACAGAGGTGAAGACAGAGAGGGTGATGATGAGTCACGGAGGCGATGGGGTCGGAGCTCCGGCGATGGTGATCGGCAACAAGAATCCAAGAGAAGAAAGAAGGAGACGAGCAAGAAAAAGAAGAGAGGAAGGGACTGGGTCATGGTGATTCTCTGGATTCAGAGAGGAAGGTAAGGGGGAGATGATGATGATGGTGGTAGGAAGTTGGGGTCGTCGGAGGTGATTGGAACGGCGACGAGGTGTGCTGTGGGTTATCGGGTTGAGGGTTGCGATGGGTTGTAGGGAAGAAGGAGGTGATGTCAACGAGATGGAGATGAGGACGAGGGTTAGACGACGAAGGTGGAGGTGACGAGAATGGAGGCGACGACAGTGGTCGACGACGAGGCAGGGGTTGATGGGTACGGAAAAGGTGGGTCATCAGGGTTCTCGTCGGGACAAGGTGAGATGGGAGAGGAGGTGGTCGAGGGAGATGAGAGCGGTGAGATTGTCGGAGGCTTGGGCGACGGCGAGCGTGAGGCAGGCGACGGGCTAGGGCTAGGGTTCTCGTGGGTGAAAAGAAAAGAAATGAAGAAGAAAGAAAAAGAGAAGAGGAATCTGTGAGGGAGGGAGAGAGAGGGAGAGAGAGAGAAAGAGTGCGCAGAGAGAGTGCGCGGGGGGAGAGAGTGCGCAGAGAGAGAGAGAGAGAGACAGAGAGAGGAGAGAGATCGAGAGGAGAGAGAGAGGGGTGGGAGAGGAGAGATGAAATTGTCTGTAGTGTGTGTGTGTGTGTGTGAGAGAGAGAGAGAGAGAGAAATCTGTTAGTGGGTTAGGATTAAAAATTTAAAAAGATATGTTAGTTATTTAAATTTTACTGTTATAATTTTTAATAAAGATATTATATTAATTAAAATTGGATTTTCTGGTAAATACAAATTTAGTCCAAAACATGTCCAGGTTGGGTCTAATAATTCAGTTTTAAAATATGAAAAATATATGGGACGACCAAAATCAAAAATGAATGTCCGGGTAACGAAAATGCATACCGCTAAGAACGGATGCACGTACGTGCGCGTAGCCATCCAAACAAATCCGTTTCACTGAATGGGACGAGAACAAGATGCGCGGATGCTACCACGGGGTTAGGGGTATCATGCAGGCTAGGCAATGTATTTTTAAAATATTTTACGTGACTTAAAAATGTTATATTGTAAAATGCAACGCCAGATAAAATGCCAGTATGCAATATTCATGAATGTGCACAAATCTACGTAACAAGTCAGGATAAACCATAAACATGAACCAAGACAGGTTCCAAGCAAGCGGGTCAGGTCGGATACTAATATAGATGTCAGATATAATGTTTGCACCCAAAACACAGTAAATCAGGAAAATACCATGAATAAATGAATATGTGAACTGGAATTGGTATAAATGAACTAGGGTGTTACATTTAGTGTGATGTGAATGCGCGATTAGTGTGATTAAATTCTAGTTGGGGTGTTTGGTACGCATAACAACCTCTAGTTGTGGTTGTGGCGATGTCGCGCGCGCGTTTTGTGCACCAAGTGCTTGCGCGTCTAGTTAGTACATTGATTGTCTTGTATCGCTGTGTATCTATCTCTATTTAAATGTTTAACCTCATATATACCAATTGTACAATTCTAGGATCGGTTGCGGAGACGTCGGACGCGGCAAGGAAAAGAAAGGCTGTGATAGGATCAGATTAGCCGAGGCGTCCCGGTGAGTGGATGTACACATCCATAGGGGGATCATCTGGATGGCGCAAGGCGCCCGATAGTTAGGATTTTTAGTAGTACTTGCATCTATATGCGTAGTCTCAAATCATCCATAGCATGGCATTGCATTTTCTTACTCATGATGTTATTACTTAAGACACTTGCACCATTACCATTGGTTCATACCGCACCTGCACTATTTATGCGAACACACACGCCATTGGTAATTGCTATGTCACGAACACTATAGAACTTGCTTAAATCAGTATGTGAGTATTTGCATCATATATGATATATAAACTTGTAGTTGTATATTCATTTCATCAGGATGGATATGTAGGATTTCAAGTCATATATATACCTCATTGCATCGTCTTCCATACATGGTTTTCTAGTCATACATCGCATGAAATATTATTGATATCATAGACATTTATCATTACCGACATGTTCATATATTGTGATTCTTCTTGGAGATTTCAGTGTTTATGAGATTTATGGATTTTGGGGAAAACCGCAAGAATTTTATGAACCAATTATCATTTTAAAAATGCAAGTTACGGTTTTCTTGTGATATGATGTATGTGGAGTCTTCCATGAGTTTTCCTGATTTGAGTTGGTTTTCGAGACCCGATTCGAGGAGTAGGATGAACCGTCTCGGTTACATGGTGGACCCGGTGAGGTACCCCGGGGCGAGAAGCTCGAGTTGTAGACGATGAGCCTGGCAGGGGAGCACGACCTACCGGTTATGATTATTGGCTCTGCGGTTATCCGGAGGATACAGACCGAAATCGTGGGATGTGACAGATTGAGAGCCGATCTGAGAGACTACTATTGAGATATTGAGGTATTGAGATATTGAGATACATATATTGTGTCGATGCTTGACACGGATTTTTTTGTCTATTTCATTGATGATACTCTGGCTATATTATACAAAGGTTTTGCTGAGATATGGATATGGATTTTCTCATACCATATATATCCGGATTTCGTGTTGATTTTTCATTTATGTCGCATTCATACTAGTGCATCACATCTTAATTTTATATGTAAGGTTGTGACGCATTTGCGTGCATGCTTACGATATCCTTATTAGATGTTACTTACTACTCACGACTTACTACTCACCCCCGTTATGCCACAGTATCTTGCAGGTCCGACCCATCAGCATAGTAGCAGTAGGCACATCTCTTCTTCTGCTTTCTTTGCTTTGACTTGCTTGTAGGTGGGTTGTGAGTATATTCTTTGATTTCACCATGTATATTTCTTTTGTATCTAGTATACTCTATCTACCCTTGTATATTGGACTAGACAGTGAGACTGTGAGACTCGTATTTTATCTGTTGTCGAGCTCGTGTGAGCTGACTTATATTTTTGGTTTTTGTTTTCGTGCTTTTAAATGTTGGTTTCATTATTGGATGATATATCTTACTTGTGGTTGTGATTCCTCCGTTCGGCGAAGAGCTAGCTCCCGTTTGGGGATGTCTTTGTTCATTACTTGTATATATTCATGTTTGTACCCGTTTGGGGCCAGTATTTACAAAGGAAACTCTGCCGAAATTTTTATAAAACTTGAGCTTATTATAAAGACTTTCAAAGTGATCTTCTATGTTAACTTAACTTTTAAATGAGTTTTCCTTCACTCTATTTTCTTTAAATGGTTTAGATTTCTGGGCTTTTGCTTTCTTAGATTGCGTTACGCCTCTAGACGTTACGTAATTTAAGTGCTAGTCACATTCCACATATTCGGGTCATGACAAAGTTGGTATCAGAGCGATAGGTTTTACCTTTCTGAGTGTAGGATGACCCTTGGTAGATGGAGTAGATGACTTAAGCAGAGTGACGTAGCATGTATATGTTCCGCGGCATACTTACGATACGGTACTCCGCCTAAGTGACCTTAGGATATATATTTGCTTGTATTTCCTTCCTTAATTCCATATGTCCTCTTGTTTCGATCGCAATGTTCTTATCAATCATATTTCTTACTCCAGCCACTATGCCGCCGATGACTACGAGGGCCCAGAGGGCTGCCGCCAGGGATGGGATTAGAGTGGGCTCGTCTGAGATGAGGACCAATCAGGGCGGTACGCCTACCCCTCAGGGACAGAGTGATCCTCCTTCTCCAGGCCAGATAGCTAGGTTGGAGTCGAGTATTCAGGACTTACACCAGATGGTTGGACCGTTAGTTGAGGCTATCCAAGCTCTGAGAGCCGGTGATGTCTCTCCTACAGCGGGGACTGTGATTGTACCTGCTGCTAAGGCAACTGTTCCTGTTGTTTCAAAGATTATTTCCGTATCCTTGGAGGAGTTTATGAGGCCGAAGCCTCCAGTTTTTACCGGCATAGATGCAGCGGAGGATCCGCAGACATTCCTCAACAGGATGGCTAGGATTTGTCATTCACAGAGATGTTCTGATGAGAGATGGGTTGAGCTTGCGAGTTTTCGTCTGGAGGGTCTTGCTCAGACATGGTGCGAGTCGGTGGAAAGAGGCCGATCTGCAGGTCTACCTCCTATGACTTGAGATGAGTTCACCGCTGTATTTCTTGCTCGTTTCCTTCTGGAGAGCGTTCGAGATGCTCAAGCTCGTAGTTTCGAGTCTTTGCGCAAGACTCCAGGGATGATAGTGTCCGAGTACGACATCCAGTTTACTCAGCTGTCCCGATATGCTCCTTACCTGGTGGACACTGCAGAGAAATGGATAAAGAGGTTTGTGTGGGGACTGTATAAGCAGTTATTTCTTGCTATTCGCGCTTAGCATTTTGACACTTATTGTCACGCCCCGCTTCCCAGAGTATGCTAGATTGGGGACGTGACATAGCCAACCATGCTACTTGTGGGTAGGAAGTATCCATCCACAGTCACATTACGGCTGTAGAGATATCAAGAACAAGACAAAACTATCTAAAAGCATGTCCATAATCCAGAATAACAAGAGTCAATGATAAATAAATGCGGAAGCAAATGATCCAATACAATACTGAAAAGTATGTCCCATAATGCGGGCTCACATCTGGAAATAAATGCAGGAAATAAAACTAACCACTACTGGACTCACAACTCAGCCTGCTGGCTGAAGTACTCCTGCTCGGACTGCGACAGTGGTACAGAATCTGGGCCATGCAAAACCCAGACGTCAGCGCGTCGTGTCAACCAGTAATATAATATGAAAAAATTGTAACAGGCAATGCAAAATAAGCATGAATAAGCAATAATGTGAAACAAGCAATACAGGGTAGTGTGCAGTGGGTAGCTAAACTGTTCTATCAGGTTTTCTAGTCTAAAGTCTTTGAAATCAATTGATGAATCGTCGATATGTAACTCAATAGTATCCCGTACATACCCGGGACCACGGCCACAATATTCTCGGCTGCAGCCGAGACATGCCGCTAGGCACAAAACAGGAATGTGTACACTCGATAGTATCCCGTACATACCCGGGACCACGGCCACAATATTCTCGGCCGAAACCGAGACATGCCGCTAGGCACAAAACAAGAATGTGTACACCCAGAACAGGTAGTGAACTGTCGAGTTACAAGTCAGGTTTCACCTTTGATTTCCCCATACCCCCAAGTTATATATGTCAGGTCAGGTATTCAGTAATCAAGAACTAATGCCAACACAGGATCAGGTAAAAGCAGGTTTGTCTGGATAGACAACAGGAATGGTCCATGAGGACTACATGTCAGGTTTGTTGGCATTAGGCACGAGATCAAGTAACAGGTCAGGTCATGGTACATCAGGTCAAGTCAATAGTAAACGGTACCATGTCAGGTGTATCAATATATACCATGTGTGACAATGCCAAGTCAAGATGTAACAATATCGGGGTTGTGCTCACAAACAGATATATAATCGAACAGGGTATTAACAACTGGAAAAAATAATGAGTTAAACAACAATCAGCAGTTTCATTCAATCACAAGAGTGAAGTAATACAGTGCAACCATTTTATTATATTAACAGGTTTGAGCACCCTTAGCGGTGCAATCGTTTAGATATTGATGCAATACAGTTTATCAAGCCTTTGAATACGAATGTCCGAATGTAATAAAACTACATGGGTAAGTGCTACCATCTATTAAACAGTAAAAAAATGTGATTAACAGGTAAACTTGGTTATTAGGTTTAAATTGGCAACTGTAAATTTTATGTTAACTGTAAAATGATATATGTCATATTGCAACCAAATGAGAAACGACTATACCAAGTTAAGTTTTACAGGTTTAATGTGTCAAACATATATAAATATATAGTATAGCATGTAGCAAGTGATACTTGCCTCGACGGGTCGCGAACCGAGAAAACGGAACGTAACGTCGGCGGGGAAACACGCGACGGACACACGGTTCACGGACTGAACCCAAACAACGAACCAAGGGACCTCACGGGTCAGAGTACTCCGCTGGATCGTCGGGACACGTCACTGGCACGGCCGGATTCCGGCGAACAGCGACAACAAAATCCAGAAATTTAATGCACAGCCAAAGGATAAACCGGGGGAAAAATGGAAGGAGGAAGAGGAGAGAAGGCTTACTGGTGTTGCAGAGGGTGTGACGGCGATGAGGTCGACGGCGGTGAGGCGCCGGCGAGGAGGTTGCAGCCGTTAGGGTTATGGCTCGGGTATGGACTTCGGTGCAGGGAAAAGAAATGGAGAGGGAGAGGAGGTGGTCGGGATGCTGGAGTGCGCAGGTGGTGAGGAGGTGCTGAAGGTGGCGCGGATGGTGACGACGAAGGCCGCCGGCGATCAGGCGACTGCAGGGAACTTCTGCAGCGATCGCGGCCGCGCAGGGTGCGCGGGGGAGGAAGGAGGAAGGTTGAGGTTGAGAGGAGGAGGCGGAGGCGGGGGCGACGGTGACGTTGGCGCCGGCGTCGGGGCTGCGGCGGTGACGGTGACAAGGTGGCTAGGGTTGAGGCGCGCTGGGTTTCTCGTGAAGGATGAAAAAAAGAGAGGAGAGGAAAAATTATGTATATATATAGGAGAGAGAGAAAGAGAGTTAGAGAGAGAGAGAGAGAGATAGGGAAAGATAGAGAGAGATAGACGTGAGATATATATAGAGAGAGAGATAGAGATCGGGGGAGAGAGAGAAAGACAGAGAAGGAAAATGAAGAGGGGCCCACGGGGTTTAAGCCCACGCTGATTGGCCAGAAAGATTTGCAAAGGTTAAAAGGAAGAATATTTAAGGGATTTAGAAGATTAATTAACCGTAAGAATAAATATATAAACGAAATATTATATGGTTTAAATATTATATTAAATTTGGGATTTTGGCGCTAAATACAACATTTCCAAATCGCGTCCGGATTGGGTCCAAAAATTCAAAATTTAAATAATAGGATTTTAAGCGGGTTCCAAATTTTGAAATGAGGTGTATTATGATTAAAAAGCATACCCCCAAGACGGACACCTGTACGCGCGCGTAGCCGTCCAAACTTGCCCGTTTCACTAAACGGGGCGAGAACACGATGCACGGACGCTACCACAAGGTTAGGGGTGTCGAGTAGGCCAAGATGGATATTTTTAATTTTATTTTAGGTGCTAAAATTTGTTATATGCAGAAATGGCTTTTCCAGATAAAATTTTACAGTAAGACCCAAACAAGCAAGATAAATGAAATAAGTACTATCTAATGCTCAACCAGTAACAGAAAATAGTAGTATTGGGCTCGGGTGTTACACTATACCCAACTACAAAAAGAATTTCGTCCTCGAAATTCCAAGAATACAAGGATAGAAATTACAGGAAAAGGTGAGGAAACTTCTGCCGGATCTAATTTTCTCGTTCCCAAGTGGACTCTCCATGCGATCGATTACCCCAAGAAACAAGCACAAGGGGGATAACCTTGTTCTTAAGAACCTTTTCCCTTCGATCCACGATTTCAACCGGTCGCTCCTCAAAAGTCAAATCTTCCCGTACTGTTAACTCCGAATGATCCAAAACGTGTGTTTCATCTCGAACATACCTTCGTAGTTGAGATACGTGAAACACATCGTGCACACCTGCCAAGGACTGCGGTAACGCCAAACGGTACGCTACCTCTCCAACACGCTCCAAGATCTCAAAGGGTCCAACGAATCGAGGACTAAACTTCCTCGACTCCCAAAATGAATCACCCCTCTAGTTGGTGATATCTTCAAGAATACCAAATCACCCACGGCGAACTCTAGAGGTCTTCTTGACGTGTCAGCCCAACTCTTCTGTCTGTCTTGAGCTGCCTTCATATGCTTTCTGATTGTGTTAACCTTCTCAACTGTCTGCACTACCAAATCTGGTCCCAACAATCTTCATTCACCGACATCATCCCAACAAACAGGTGAACGACACTTATGACCATACAAAGCTTCAAACGGAGCCATCTGGATAGTTGCTTGAAAACTGTTGTTGTAAGAAAACTCCACCAAGTATAGATGATCCTCCCATGAACCCTTGAAGTCCAACATGCATGCTCTCAACATATCTTCAAGAGTTTGGATAGTTCTCTCCGACTGACCATCAGTTTGAGGATGATAAGCTGTGCTAAATTTCAATCGAGTCCCTAAACTTTCCTGTAAACTCCTCCAGAAGTGTGATAAGAACCGAGTGTCCCGATCGAACACGATGCTCACCGGTACTCCATGCAATCTTACAATCTCCTGCATGTACCGCTCTACCAAAGTCTCCGTTGATTGACCAACCGGAAAGGAATAAAGTGAGCTGCCTTGGTCAACCGATCAACAATTACCCATACTGCATTGTTGCCCTTTGGACTCCGCGGTAAAGCCGTCACGAAATCCATGGTTATATGTTCCCACTTCCACTGAGGAATCGGAAGTGGTTGCAATAAACCAGCAACCCGTTGATGTTCAGCCTTAACTTGCTGACACACCAAGCACTTAGCCACAAAGCGAGCAATCTCCCGTTTCATACCTTCCCACCAGAAATGCTGTCGAATATCTCGGTACATCTTTGTGCCTCCTGGATGTACAGAGTAAGCTGAACTGTGTGCCTCCTTCATAAGCTCTTCACGAACATCTCCCTTTGGCACACACAAACAGCTACCATATCTCAACGAACCATCTTCGTGGATCAATAAATCTGTTCGTAGTCCGGCTTCAACTTGTTCCCAAAATTTTTGCAGTCTAGGATCCTGTGATTGAGCTGCTTTAATTTTCTCAATTAAAGACGACTGTACTTGCAACTGCATCAACTGTCCCGTAGAACGCGGTAGCACAATCTCCAAGTCAAATCGTCGAAAATCTGCAATGATCTTCCTCTGCGTAGTTAACACCTGAATTGCTGGTAACCGACTAAGCGCATCCGGCACAACGTTAACCTTCCCCGGATGGTACTTAAGATCAAGATCGTAGTCAGCCATCAGCTCCAACCATCTACGCTGCCTCATGTTAAGCTCCTTCTATGTGAACACATACTTCAAGCTCTTATGATCTGTAAAAACTTCGACTCTTTCGCCCAAAAGGTAGTGTCTCCAAATCTTCAAAGCGAAGATCACAGCCGCAAGCTCCAAGTCATGAGTCGGATAATTCTTCTCATGGGTCTTCAATTGTCTTGATGCGTATGCTACAACCTTCCCATGCTGCATCAAAACACATCCCAATCCTTTCCCAGATGCGTCGCTGTGGATCACCAATCCTCCGGAATTGTCTGGCACGGTCAAAATAGGGGCGGTTATCAACTTCTGCTTCAACGTCTCAAAAGATAACGCATATTTATCCGTCCATACAAAAGGTACCTCCTTGCACGTAAGCTTGGTCAATGGCTCTGCCAAACGAGCGAAGTTTTCTACAAATCTCCTGTAGTATCCGGCTAAACCAAAGAAACTTCTTATCTCAGCTACATTCTTTGGAATAGGCCAATCTTGAACTGCTGCAATCTTTTCGGGATCGACGGCGATCCCACCGCCAGACACAACATGCCCCAGAAACTTCACTTCCTCCAGCCAAAATTCGCACTTACTCATCTTCGCATACAATTTCTCCTGTCTCAACGTCTGCAGTGCGATCTTCAAATGCTCAGCATGCTCCTCAGAACTCTTCGAGTAAACCAGAATATCGTCAATGAATACCACGATAAACTGGTCCAAGAACGGTGAAAAGATTCGGTTCATCAAGTCCATGAATACTGCCGGCGCATTCGTTACTCCGAAGGGCATCACTAGGTACTCGTAATGTCCATACCGAGTTCGAAACGCCGTCTTGCAAATATCTTCTGCTTTCACTCGAACCTGATGATATCCGGATCGCAAATCCAGCTTCGAGAATACCCTCGCGCCGCTAAGCTGCTCAAAAAGTTCTCCAATGCGAGGGATCGGGTACTTGTTCTTAATAGTCACCCGGTTTAATTCTTGATAGTCGATGCACATCCTTCTCGTGCCATCCTTCTTCTTTACTAGAAGAACTGAAGCTCCCCAAGGTGAGTTACTGCTTCGAATCCAACCCTTCTCAAGCAATTCAGCAACTTGTTTCTTAACTTCTTCCAATTCTACTGGTGCCATTGGATAATACGCTTTAGATACCGGCGCTGCATCAGGAATATGATCAATTGCGAACTCCACGTCTCGCTTTGGCGGTAAACCCGATATATCTTCAAATACGTCCATAAAATCGCGAACAACCGCCGGCTCTTCACTACCATCAACTTCCATAGTTGCAAGAACATTGTTTGTCGGCCTAGTCCTAAACTCGACTGGCCCGACAGAACTACTTCCTCCAGTGAAGGTAAACTCGGGATGTCCGGGAATCTGGAAAATTACTTTCTTTGCCCTACAGTCAATGTGAGCGTAGAAAGTGCCAAGAAAATCCATTCCCAAGATGACTTCATAGCTGCCCGTATCTATCACCAAGAAATCTGCAAAGAGTTCCCGTCCGCATACAACAACTGTACAATCTCTACACTACCTACTACTAGCTATGATTTTCCCATTCCCAGTGTGTATGTCCCAGAAACTAGACAGGGTCGTGTAGGTAATCGAGTGTGTAGTTATAAATTTGGATGACAAAAAACAGTGGGATGCACCAGAATCAAATAATGCCAATGCGGGAAAACCATAAACGAGTAAAGTACCAGAAACAACTTCTCCTGATGCCTTGGCCTCCTCAGCTGTCAAGGTAAAAGCTCGAGCCTGATTAGGTCCTTGAGTCAGCTGTTTCTGCCCTTGGAACGGTCTCTGCAGAGGTTTCTGTATATCATCTCTCGTGTGAAGCTTCGACGGACAAGCACCAACTGCGTGATCAGCCGCTCCGCAAACCAAACAAAGTCCTAACCTCCTTCGACAATCCTTTTTCATGTGGCTAGGTAAATTGCAGTAGTTACAATTCATGCTCTTTCTTCGATCGACGACCACAGGCTTCTTCATGGGTGCTACACCACGACGGTCCACTGGAATACCCTTGCGCCCATGAGCTCGGTTAGGTACAAATGCGGGCTACCTGGCCGCAACTGCTGTCTACTGCAAGCTCCCTTTCATCCCAGATAAACTCTGTTGTTCCCGAGCTGCCGTAAGAACCTGTGAGAAAGTGGTCAAACCCAGGGAGACAATCTGCCTCTGGATGTCCACATCCAAGCTGCGCATGAACCTTCGTGCTCTGTCTGCATCGTTGGCGACTAAAGGTCCAGCGAATCTGCTGAGTCTCGTCCACTCCGCTGCATGCACGTCCACGGGTGCTCCATTCTGCCTCAGCCCAATAAATTTCTCTTCCATTTCCTCCCGTGCAGTCCGCGGGAAGAACTTCTCCAGGAAACTCTTAGAAAACTCCGCCCAACTGATCGGCTTGGGCAAGCGGGTCTCTTCCACAAGCCACCACTCTCGGGTGTAATCCACTAGCTGAATGCGCACCACATCAACCCTTTTGTCCTCTGGAATCTGTGCCGCAATCAGTAAATTCTCCGTGTCGACTAGCCACTGCTCGACTGGAAACGGCTCCTCCAAACCATTGAATGTAGACGGACCCAAATGTCTGAAATCTGCCACGGTCCCTACACGGTCAACTGGTTTAGCTCCAGCGTTGTTTACAGACTACCGAACGATCTGCAAACCTTCCTGAAACGAGTCTGCTTGCTGCTGGATCAGCTCAGTCTGCCTCTTCCGATTTTCCAGCATTCCTCTTATTACTCCCAGCATGGCGGCTTCGTCCACCCGCCTCTGGTATGTCTTGAAATTCTTATCTGCCATCTTCCTGAAATCAAAACACCCAACATTAGCATGATGATAGATTTAATATAGATCAAGGCTAGAACTACAAGATACTTAAATAGAGTACCGCATTGTAACTATGCCGCGGTATCATAGCCACAATTACTTAACTCCACCCAAGTCGCCTAAGTCCTAGAGATAACAAGAAATCAGGTTTTTCGAGTGGACATGCAAAGTAAGTTTGCACGTCGTAAAAGATATAATCAGGAAGGATGTGATTCAAGAATGGTAAACGGTAAAGTGGCAGGACATGTTTCCTAACACGGGTATTCTGATTCGTGTATTGGGTACAATACCCAACTACAAAGAATCAACCCAACCAACCTATGCTCTGATACCAAAAGAACCATGTCACGCCCCGCTTCCCAGAGTACGCTAGATTAGGCACGTGACATAGCCAACCATGCTACCTGTGGGTAGGAAATATCCATCCACAGTCACATTACGGCTGTAGAGATATCAAGAACAAGACAAAACTATCTAAAAACATGTCCATAATCCAGAATAACAAGAGTCAATGATAAATAAATGCGGAAGCAAATGATCCAATACAATACTGAAAAGTATGTCCCATAATGCGGGCTCACATCTGGAAATAAATGCAGGAAATAAAACTAACCATTACTGGACTCACAACTCAGCCTGCTGGCTGAAGTACTCCTGCTCGGACTGCGACAGTGGTACAGAATCTGGGCCATGCAAAACCCAAACGTCAGCGCGTCGTGTCAACCAGTAATATAATATGAAAAAATTGTAACAGGCAATGCAAAATAAGCATGAATAAGCAATAATGTGAAACAAGCAATACAGGGTAGTGTGCAGTGGGTAGCTAAACTGTTCTATCAGGTTTTCTAGTTTAAAGTCTTTGAAATCAATTGATGAATCGTCGATGTAACTCAATAGTATCCCGTACATACCCGGGACCACGGCCACAATATTCTCGGCTGCAGCCGAGACATGCCGCTAGGCACAAAACAGGAATGTGTACACTCGATAGTATCCCGTACATATCCGGGACCACGGCCACAATATTCTCGGCCGAAACCGAGACATGCCGCTAGGCACAAAACAAGAATGTGGACACCCAGAACAGGT
Source organism: Agapanthus africanus (assembly GCA_030015575.1). Lineage (NCBI taxonomy): Eukaryota > Viridiplantae > Streptophyta > Magnoliopsida > Asparagales > Amaryllidaceae > Agapanthus > Agapanthus africanus. The sequence continues at coordinate 16,146,924 of JASDDO010000001.1, read as the reverse complement.
AGTGAACTGTCGAGTTACAGGTCAGGTTTCACCTTTGATTTCCCCATACCCCCAAGTTATATATGTCAGGTCAAGTATTCAGTAATCAAGAACTAATGCCAACACATGATCAGGTAAAAGCAGGTTTGTCTGGATAGACAACAGGAACGGTCCATGAGGACTACATGTCAGGTTTGTTGGCATTAGGCACGAGATCAAGTAACAGGTCAGGTCATAGTACATCAGGTCAAGTCAATAGTAAACGGTACCATGTCAGGTGTATCAATATATACCATGTGTGACAATGCCAAGTCAAGATGTAACAATATCGGGGTTGTGCTCACAAACAGATATATAATCGAACAGGGTATTAACAACAGGAAAAAATAATGAGTTAAACAACAATCAGCAGTTTCATTCAATCACAAGAGTGCAGTAATACAGTGCAGCCATTTTATTATATTAACAGGTTTGAGCACCCTTAGCGGTGCAATCGTTTAGATATTGATGCAATACAGTTATATCAAGCCTTTGAATACGAATGTCCGAATGTATTAGAACTACATGGGTAAGTGCTATCACCTATTAAACAGTAAAAAAATGTGATTAACAGGTAAACTTGGTTATTAGGTTTAAATTGGCAACTGTAAATTTTATGTTAACTGTAAAATGATATATGTCATATTGCAACCAAATGAGAAACGACTATACCAAGTTAAGTTTTACAGGTTTAATGTGTCAAACATATATAAATATATAGTATAGCATGTAGCAAGTGATACTTGCCTCGACGGGTCGCGAACCGGAAAAACGGAACGTAACGTCGGCGGGGAAACACACGACGGACGCACGGTTCACGGACTGAACCCAAACAACGAACCAAGGGACCTCACGGGTCAGAGCACTCCGCGGGATCGTCGGGACACGTCACCAGCACGGCCGGATTCCGGCGAACAGCGACAACAAAATCTAGAAATTTAATGCATAGCCAAAGGATAAACCGGGGGAAAAATGGAAGGAGGAAGAGGAGAGAAGGCTTACTGGTGTTGCAGAGGGTGTGACGGCGATGAGGTCGATGGCGGTGAGGCGTCGGCGAGGAGGTTGCAGCCGTTAGGGTTATGGCTCGGGTATGGACTTCGGTGCAGGGAAAAGAAATAGAGAGGGAGAGGAGGTGGTCGGGGTGCTGGAGTGCGCAGGTGGTGAGGAGGTGCTGAAGGTGGCGCGGATAGCGACGACGAAGGCCGCCGGCGATCAGGCGACTGCAGGGAACTTCTGCAGCGATCGCGGCCGCGCAGGGTGCGCGGGGGAGGAAGGAGGAAGGTTGAGGTTGAGAGGAGGAGGCGGAGGCGAGGGTGACGGTGTCGTTGGAGCCGGCGTCGGGGCTGCAGCGGCGACGGTGATGAGGCGGCTAGGGTTGAGGCGCACTGGGTTTATCGTGAAGGATGAAAAAAAAGAGGAGAGGAAAAATTATGTATATATATAGGAGAGAGAGAAAGAGAGTTAGAGAGAGAGAGAGAGAGATAGGGAAAGATAGAGAGAGATAGACGTGAGATATATATAGAGAGAGAGATAGAGATCGGGGGAGAGAGAGAAAGACAGAGAAGGAAAATGAAGAGGGGCCCACGGGGTTTAAGCCCACGCTGATTGGCCAGAAAGATTTGCAAAGGTTAAAAGGAAGAATATTTAAGGGATTTAGAAGATTAATTAACCGTAAGAATAAATATATAAACGAAATATTATATGGTTTAAATATTATATTAAATTTGGGATTTTGGCGCTAAATACAACATTTCCAAATCGCGCCCGGAATCGGTCCAAAAATTCGAAATTTAAATAATAGGATTTTAAGCGGGTTCCAAATTTTGAAATGAGGTGTTTTATGATTAAAAAGCATACCCCCAAGACGGACACCTGTACGCGCGCGTAGCCGTCCAAACTCGCTCGTTTCACCAAACGGGGCGAGAACACGATGCACGGACGCTACCACAAGGCTAGGGGTGTCGAGTAGGCCAAGATGGATATTTTTAATTTTATTTTAGGTGCTAAAATTTGTTATATGCAGAAATGGCTTTTCCAGATAAAATTTTACAGTAAGACCCAAACAAGCAAGATAAATGAAATAAGTACTATCTAATGCTCAACCAGTAACAGAAAATAGTAGTATTGGGCTCGGGTGTTACACTTATGCAGCTGCTATGGACGCGGCATTACTGTTGGAGGAGCACATTTCTGAGACTTCGGTCGTTTCCGAACCGAAGCGGACGTACCGGTATGCCAGCTCAGAGACGGTTAGGTAGACGCCGTGACAGGTTCTTTTCGGGCGACGGTGGTGGCGGATGCAGAGGACAGCCGACTACTAGTGTGGGACAGGCCCGAGTGTTCGCTTTGACTCCTCAGGATGCGCAGGCATCCAATGTCGTTGTGACGGGTACTCTTCCAATATGTTCTTTCGACGCGCGGGTATTATTCGATCCAGGTTCCACACATTCTTTTGTATCTATACACTTTGCACCGAGGTTGGGCCGAGAGCCGACTTCGCTATTTCAGCCACTTGTAGTTATTACTCCGGTAGGCGGGCTTTTTGTTGCTCGATATGTGTTTCGTTCGTGTTCCGTTTGTATCGAGAAAAAGGATTCTTCGGTTGATTTGATTCTCCTCGATATGTTGGACTTCGATGTTCTTCTGGACATAGATTAGCTAGCCACGTGTTATGTGTCCGTGGACTGCCGCAAGAAGGCAGTCAGATTTAGTTTTCCGAGTGAGCCAGTTTTTGTTATTCAGGGAGACCGTAGCGCCACCCTTCCCAATTCGATTTCATCTCTTCGCGCTAGTCAGCTCTTGAGGAAAGGATGCTAGGGATTCTTGGCATATGTCTATGATGTTAGATCCGCAGAGGTCCCGTTGGACCAGGTCCCGATTGTGAGGGAATTTTCGACGTTTTTCCTGATGAGCTGCCTGGTTTGCCGCCTGAGCGCGATATTGAGTTCTGTTTTGACTTGATCCCCGGCACGAGGCCTTATTTCTCTACCGCCTTATCGGATGGCCCCGGCGGAGCTTAAAGAGCTGAAGGATCGGTTGCAAGATTTGTTGGATAAAGGGCTTTTTCGTCCGAGTGTGTCATCGTGGGGAGCTCCTGTCCTGTTCGTCAAGAAGAAAGACGACAGTTTGCGTCTGTGCATCGATTATCGTCAGTTGAATCCAGGGTGCGGGGCATTTCTCGAAGATTGACTTGTGGTCAGGTTACCATCAGTTGCGGGTTCGGAAAGATGATATTCCGAAGACCGCTTTTCGCACGCGCTACGGGCATTATGAGTTCTTGGTGATGTCGTTCGGACTCACCAATGCTCCAACAGCGTTTATGGATTTGATGAACCGCATATTCAGGCCATTTCTTGATCAGTTTATCATCGTGTTCATTGATGACATCTTAGTATACTTCCGGAGCCGAGAGGAGCACGAGCAGCATTTGTGGATCACATTGCAGACGTTGAGGGAGCATCGACTGTTCGCTAAATTCTCCAAGTGTGCCTTATGGCTAAATAGTATTGATTTCTTGGGTCATGCGATAACGAGTGATGGCATACGTGTGGACCCGAAGAAGATCGAGGTCGTTCAGTACTGGCCCAGACCCGTATCAGTGACGGAGGTTCGCAGCTTTTTGGATTTGGCCGGATATTATCGACGTTTCGTACATGATTTTTCTCGTATAGCTACACCGTTGATCGGCTTGACCCAGAAGGGAGTTCCGTTTCTTGGGACCGAGGCATGCGAGCAGAGCTTTCAGCAGTTGAAGACTCGTCTGACTACTGCGCCAGTATTATCTTTGCCTTTAGGTTCAGGCGGTTTTGTTGTTTATTGCGATGCTTCTCGAGTGGATTTAGGTTGTGTGTTGATGCAGCACGGCAGGGTCGTCGCTTATGCTTCTCGGCAGTTGAAGAAGCACGAGCAGAATTATCCCATTCAGGATTTAGAGATGGCTGTGGTGGTTTTTGCACTCAAGATCTGGAGACACTACTTATGACGAGTCGTGCCAGATATTTACGGACCACAAGAGCTTAAAGTACATCTTTCAGCAGCGAGGTCTAAATTTGAGACAGCGCCGTTGGATGGAGCTAATAAAGGACCATGACTGCGAGATTCTTTATCATCCGGGCAAGGCTAATGTTGTGGCAGATGCTTTGAGTCGGAGTCCCAGAGGTAGCTTGTCTTGTTGAGCGTAGTTCAGAGACAGTCGATGGCAGATTGACAGATTCTATTTGACAGCCGAGTACAGTTCGAGTTTACTTCGACCGGGGGACAGCTTGCCCATATCGGTGCACGTCTACGGTTACTTGACCGTATCCGTGAGGCACAGCCTGGCGATGCCTGTTTGTCAGAGATCATGGAGCAGGTTCGACAGGGCAAAGATTCAGAATTCGTGATCGATGATCAGGGAGCACTACGATTTGGGACTTGACTATGTATGCCAGATACGTCAAGAAGAGTTGGGCAGATACGTCAAGAAGACCTCTGGAGTTCACCGTGGGTGATTTGGTATTCTTGAAGATATCACCGACTAGAGGGGTGATTCGCTTTGGGAGTCGGGGAAAGCTTGGTTCTCGATTCGTTGGACCCTTCGAGATATTGGAGCGTGTTGGAGAGGTAGCGTACCGTTTGGCGTTACCACAGTCCTTGGCAGGTGTGCACGATGTGGTTCGTGTATCTCAACTACGGAGGTATGTTCGAGATGAAACCTACGTATTGGATCATTCGGAGTTGACCGTACGGGAGGACCTAACTTTTGAAGAGCGACCAGTTGAAATCAAGGATCGAAGAGAAAAGGTTCTTAAGAACAAGGTTACCCCTCTTGTTCTAGTTTCTTGGGGTAATCGATCGCATGGAGAATCCACTTGGAAACGAGAAGATGAAATCCGGCAGAAGTTTCCTCACCTTTTCTTGTAGTTATCTATCTTTGTATTCTTGGAATTTCGAGGACGAAATTCTTTTTGTAGTTGGGTATAATGTAACACCCGAGCCCAATGCTACTATTTTCAGTTACTGTTTGAGCATAATGTGGTACTCATTTCATTTAATTTGCTTGTTTGTTGCTTACTGTAAATTTACCCGGCAAAGTCATTTCTACATATAACAAATTTTAGCATCTAAAATAAAATTGAAAATATTCATCTTGGCCTACTTGACACCCCTAGCCTCGTGGTAGCGTCCGTGCATTGTGTTCTCGTCCCGTTCAGTAAAACGGGCAAGTTTGGATGGCTACGTGCACGCACGTGTGTCCGTTTTGAGAGTATGCTTTTTAATCATAAAACATTTCATTTTAAAATTTGGAACCCGCTTAAAATCCTATTATTTGAATTTCGAATTTTTGGATCCAACCCGGGCGCAATTTGGAAATGTTTCATTTGGCGCCAAAATCCCAAAATTTTAATATTATTAAAACCTTCGCATATATTTTTCTAACTAATCTGATATCTTACTGTTCATTACCTATCTTTTAAATCTTTAAGTTAACCATATAATATTTTTACAATCTTTTATATCCTTCTCAATTTATTCTCTCAGCCAATCGCAACCTCCCCTTTAACCCCGTGGTCCCCACTTTCTCTCTCTCCTTCTTCTCTCTCTCTCCACTTTCTCTCTCTCTCTACCCCTTATATATTCTCTCGTACTTCTCTTTATCATTTTTCTCTTCTTGCTTCATGTCTCGTTTCTCATTTATTTTAACTGTTCTTTTGTTACCGGAATTCCGTCGTGCCGGTGACGTTTCTCGACGTTCCAGCGAGATACCCCGACCCGTGTGGTTCCTTTGTTCGTCGTTTGGGTTCATTCCGTGAACCGTGCGCCGTCGCGAGTTTTCCCCGCCGACGGTTAACGTTCCGTTTTCCCGATTCGCGACCCATCGAGGCAAGTTAATCTTGCTACATGCTATATACTTTTATAATCTTCATTTTATAATATTATACATTTGAAAATCTTATAGTTTACATATGAAATGTCGTTGAAAAATCGGATATGACAAATCTGAAATTTACTGTACACCTTATCTTATAAAATTCATTATAAATCATAGAAAAATCATTAGTATACGTTCTTTAGTTCGTTACGAAGCTAATTCAGAATACTATAACTCTATGAAATATTTACTTGCAAAATAAATTGTTTAATTAACGTAAACTGCAAATGAACACGTCTCTAAACTTCTGTCCAGGGAAATTCCAGCAGCAAACTTTCAACTTTGAATATTCATAACTTTTTGTAGGGATAACCTGAGATGCTTATACTTATAAAACTGAAAACCTTATTGAATTATCTTTGTTTTTCTATAAGATACGTCTCTTTTGGAGAACATTTGTTATTTTTAAGCTATTTTACAAATTAGGGTGACGCTGAATTTCTGAACGGAACCTTCTTGTGCATGGTTAATCAATACATCTTTTATATTTACTAATCGCTTTGAATATGCTATCCATATTAATATTATTATATCACATATTGTTTAGTTGTACATCCCACATTACCATTTTATAGTTTTATAACTTTTCGGATACCCGTTTGCATCCATCGCATTTAAGATACATATAATTGCATCCATAGATCACATCACTACATAATAATGTGATATTAACACTCCATGTTTAATAAATTGTACCCTAATTAATATTGGAACTATAAATGTAACCCTAATCGATAACTGTGCATCCATATCCTTGAAATTATATCTATTGGCATATCATATTACATGTTCCAGTTATTGTTCTGATAGTACTCATGCTTGTTTATTTATACACATGTTTATGTTAGTTTGATTATGAGCACCCACATGACATCTTGTGCTTCCTGACATGACCTGTTACACTTCCTACTTGACATGACATGGTACCGTACACTCTTGACATGACATGACACCTTTATACATTACCTGGTTGACCTGATGTACCATGGCTTTACCTGTTACCTGATCTCATGCCTAATGCCAACAAACCTGACCATTCCTGCTGTCTATCCAGACAGACCTACTCTTACCGGATTTTGTGTTGGCATTAGTCCTTGACTACTGAATACCTGACCTGACATACATAGCTTGGGGGTATGGGGAAATCAAAGGTGAAACCGACTTGTAACTCAACAGTTCGATACATGTTCTGATCAGTCTTACGGGCTTGGCCAGCCCCGGAGTGTTGATGCTGACATCACTCGCCCATCCTACTACCTTTTACTGCTTAGCGGCACGTCTCGGATTCAGCCCCGAGGATCTTGACCGTGGTCCCGGGCACGCACGGGATACTATTGAGTTACATCGACGATTCATCAATTGATTTCAAAGACTATAGAGTAGAAACCTGATAGGACAGTTTAGTTACCACTGCACATTACCCTGCACTGTTATTTCTTAGTACTGCTTTATTCATGTTCATACCTGCATTGCTTATTACCATGTTCATATTATATTGTTGGTTGACATGACGCGCTGACGTCTGGGTTTTGCATGGCCCAGATTCCGTACCACTGTTGACGACCGAGCAGGAGTACTTCAGCCAACAGGCTGATTTGTGAGTTCTGTAGTGGTTAGTTCATTTATTGCATTTTATTTCCAGGTGTGATCCCGCATTACGGGACGTACCTTTCTATTATTGCATTGGATCATTTGCTTCCGCACTTATTTATCATTGACTCTGGTTATTATGGATTTGGACATGTGTTAGTTTAGTTTATTATCTTGTTCTTGATATCCTTACAACCGTAATGTGACTGTGGATGGATACTTCCTACCCACAGGTAGCATGGTTGGCTATGTCACGTGCCCAATCTTGCGTACTCTGGGAAGCGGGGCGTGACAGTTTTTGCACTCAAGATCTGGAGACACTACTTACGACGAGTCGTGCCAGATATTTACGGACCACAAGAGCTTAAAGTACATCTTTCAGCAGCGAGGTCTAAATTTGAGACAGCGCCGTTGGATGGAGCTAATAAAGGAACATGACTGCGAGATTCTTTATCATCCGGGCAAGGCTAATGTTGTGGCAGATGCTTTGAGTCGGAGTCCCAGAGGTAGCTTGTCTTGTTGAGCGTAGTTCAGAGACAGTCGATGGCAGATTGACAGATTCTATTTGACAGCCGAGTACAGTTCGAGTTTACTTCGACCGGGGGACAGCTTGCCCATATCGGTGCACGTCTACGGTTACTTGACCGTATCCGTGAGGCACAGCCTGGCGATGCCTGTTTGTCAGAGATCATGGAGCAGGTTCGACAGGGAAAAGATTCAGAATTCGTGATCGATGATCAGGGAGCACTACGATTTGGGACTTGACTATGTATGCCAGATTCCGAGGGGCTGAGACTCGAGATTTTAGAGGAGGCGTATCAGTCAGCATATAGTGTTCATCCGGGTTCCACCAAGATGAACCATGACTTGAGAGATGTCTACTGGTGGGAAGGGATGAAGAGAGATGTCTCAGATTTTGTTTCAAGATGCCTAACTTGTCAGCAAGTCAAGGCCGAGCATCAGAGGCCGGCAGGAGAATTATAGCCTTTGCTCATTCCGGAGTGGAAATGGGAGCAGATCTCTATAGATTTTATCGTGGGACTACCTAGGACCAGTCGAGGGTATGACTTTATTTGGGTGATCGTGGACTAACTGACGAAAGCGGCTCACTTTCTGCCAGTGAAGACCACTTTCGGATTCGCTCAGTATGCTCATATTTATATCGACGAGGTTGTGCGACTACATGGAGTTCTGGCTTGCATCGTGTCCGACAGAGGCACTCAGTTCACCGGTCGCTTTAGGTAGAGACTTCAGGAGGCTTTGGGCACCTGATTGAGTTTCAGTACAGCTTTCCATCCGCAGACCGACGGTCAGTCCGAGCAGACCATACAGACTCTTGAGGACATGTTCCGAGCTTGCGTTTTAGATTTCGGTGGCAACTGGGATTGTCATTTGCTCTTGATAGAGTTTTCCTACAATAACAGGTTCCACGAGACGATTCAGATGGCACCCTTTGAGGCATTATATGGGAAGAGATGTCGATCACCGGTTTGTTAGACAGAGCTCAGCGAGAGCAGTGTTTTGGGGCCGCAGGTTCTGCAGGAGATGACCGAAAAGATCCAGTTGATTCGGGATAGGATGAGTGCGGCCCAGAGCAGGCAGAAATCTTATGCTGATCGACGTTGGCGCAGACTCAAGTTCGCCGTGGGTGATCATATGTTCTTGCGGGTTTATCCAATGAATGGCGTGATGAGATTCGGAAAAAAAGGAAAGCTTAGTCCCAGATTTGTGGGTCTCTTTGAGATTCTCGAGCGTGTCGGCACAGTTGCTTATCGTTTGGATCTTCCATCCAGCTTCCCAAATGTTCACCCCGTGTTTCATGTATCGATGCTCCGTAAGTACCTTCATGACCCTTCTCACGCAATTCAGCACTAGACGATCCAGCTGGAGCGCGATCTTTCCTTCACTGAGCAGCCGATAGTCATTCTGGATCGGCAGGTGAAGAAATTGAGGTCTAAGGTCATACTGTCCGTAAAGGTTCTTTGGCGTGGCCCGAACAACGAAGAGGTCACATGGGAAGCCGAGGACGAGACGAGGAAGAAATATCCCCATCTCTTCGACGGTACGGATAGTTAGATTTTAAATCCGGGGGCCGAATTTTTTAAGGGGGGAAGATTGTAACGTTTTAAAAATCGTTTAGGTTATTTGTCCGATAATTAGTAATACAACACGTGTTTTTCATAAAACCTAGTTATAATTGTTTTTCAACATAAACACAATTACACATTCTTTAATTATGTAATGGTTTATGTATAGGTGTTTTGTTAGTCACTTATTTAATTGCTAGTTTATTTAATTATTTTCCTTAAGTATTTGTTTTAAATATTATTTTAATCATGCACTTACACATTTAATTAGTTTTAATTACAAATTAGTAAGGGTTAATTACATATTAGTGCACCATGACAACTTAACTCTTAGTTGTGTAACAAGTTTTTCTTACTAAAATTTTGTCAAGGTTCTAGACAATTCTAAGCAAACTAGGAAAATAATATGATTATGAAATGAAATAATAAACGAGAAAAGAAAGATATGATGTATGATGTGTGTGTGGGGGGTATGGTTACCTCTCTCTTTCACTCACCCTCTCTCTCTCCCCCCCTCTCATTTCGGCCAAGACATGGGCAGCAGCCCCTTCCCATTTCCTCCTCTCTTTTCATCTCAAAAAAACCTCATTTTCTCACTAAAAAAATCCACAAATTCAACTCTAATTTCTAGCTAAATAATCACAAGTTTTTCTTGGCCTAAATTAAGCTTAGATCTTGAAGCAAGATAGCATTTTGGGAGACCAAGTTTGCAAGTTAGATCTCCAAATTCTTTGAGGTATAAAACTTAATCCAAATCCTAGTTTGTTTTGTTAATGTTTACTTTAATATAAATTTAAGTAGGTGTTAATTTGGTTTTCATTACAAGTTTTGATTTTAAAGAGAAGGTTTTGTGTTTAAATTAAGGTTTTTATCACTTAATTAAGTTAGTTTAGTGTACTTTAACATCTAATGGTTTATCAAATATAATCTAGTGGTTAAACTTACTAATCTTTAGTTTTAAATTGTCTAAATTAGGTGTTTATGCAAATTAATTTTATGTTTAGTGTGTAAAAGGTGAAATTAAAATTGGTAAATATTTGTGTGGCTTAATTAAGATATTTAAGTGTAATTTGTGGCCATTAGGTTTGCTAAAATATCTAGTTTTGCACTAAAATGGTTAATTGTTGCTTACTAGGTTTTTAGAATAAAAGGTTTTAATTGAGTTGAGGTTGTGATGATCTACAACTATCACGACCCGAAAGTACGGAACATGACCGGCACTTAAACTACGAAACGTCTCGAGGCGTACGTAATCTAAGTAAACTGAAAACCCAGAAATCCAAACCAAGAAAAGTAGTAGAGTGAAGGAAAAACTAATTTAAATCAAGTAGTCTTATTAGCATAAGCCGAATTATGCGTTTTTAAAAACATCAAATATTTCTTGAAAATTTTGGCAGAGTCTACTTTGTAAATACTGTCCCCCAAATGGGATACAACATGAATAGTATACGAAATCAAAAAAGGCATCCCCAAGCGGGAGCTAGCTCTTCGTCAATCGACGGTCACAACCACACAAGTAATATAATATACAACGCCAAGGGCGAGGATCAAAAACTCAAAAGGAAACTTAAAACCACAAGAAATCCACAGAAATATAAAGCGCGACTCTAAGGTCGAAAGAATAACATCACTGGTCTCTATCTCAAAATAAATACATGTTTGGTTGATGGAACTTCTAGATACAACTGAATAATAATATACAATGTATAATGATGGGTACGATACAAATAAATCCACCTACTAGCAAGTCACCTGAAAGAAGCAGTGCTAGCAAAGCCGTAATGAAACCTACACGGCAAAACCTGCAAGAAACTGGGGCACAACGGGGGTGAGTTGCCAACTCGTGAATAGAATACATCTACGAACAAAAATCGCATGTATGACGCAATCCTAGGTCATACGATCATAATATATAATCCTCAAATATATAACCAGCAACCCATAACCATGGCTAGGGCAAATATCTAACCCAAGTGTAATCCCATGTGCCCGTGTCAGTGCCTCAGGTAGCAATGTATCATATGGATGATGTATGAATGCATGAAATAGAATGCATGTACTGAAGAAAACTGCTTTCATAAATCAGTGAGATTTCTGTATTTTAAAAATGAGGTACCATAAATAAAATCAGCATAAAACAGTGCCCAGCATCGACACAAAACAAGTGTCCAAATATCTCGATATCTCTGTATCACAATCTCTGTACCTCAATATCTCAAAATCTCAATGTCTCAATCACAATATCTAGGGCGCTGTCAGTCCAGACCGGCCCCTACCATCCATCTCAAGACCACGACGGTATCCTCCAGATATCCGATGCGTCGGGTAAAATCACCGGTCGGTAGTGCTCCCATGCCAGGCTCAACGTCAACAACACGACCTTCTCGCCCCGGGGTACTGCACCGGGCCCACCATGTACCCGAAACGGTTCCTCCACTCCTCGAGTCGGGTCTCGAAATCCATCAGCAAACTCATGGTGGACGACTCATACATCATGGGAAAAACCGCACTTTTTATTTAAAAAGAGAGAAAGCAGTTTATATAAGTTTTTCGGTTTCCCCCCCAAATCCAGAAAATCTCATGGAAATCCGAATCTAAATCATCAATAGCATGTAAAACCATGAATATAAGCATAACAATGAATAACAGTATGCATGAAGTGACAAGTAATAACTACAATGTTAAGCTGGCATATAAGGCAGGTACACTAATATCATGTCAAATTACTAACTAACAAGCTAAGTCAAGCAATAATATTTTCTAAGGTGTACGTGACATGGTAATTACCGATGAAGATGTGTGTGAGCCAGCAACTAAGTGTACGTGGTACATACGCATCATCGGTAATGGTGCTGGTGTCCTAACAGTATGATATCAACAATGCAATAAGAAATTATAATATAAGTATGCGATGCGGAGCGAACAGCAATAATGAGCGGGAGCTGAATACTAGACACAACGATAACTAAACTGCATTACCCTAATATAAGTCCTGCAATAGTGCCTTTTGAAATAACACGAATCGCGGTGTTTTGAAAATAAGGGCTACGGTGTTTTTAAGAAAAGATACGTTTTGAAATATCCGTAGAATCCCTTGACCTGTCTTTTAAAATACCCACGATCCGTTAGTTTTGAAATAGGTAGGAATCTACCCTAGTCTAACAACTACACTAAACTATATGGCTGAACTAACAAGCTAACTGAAGGTAAGGAAACCGCCTAACATCTGAGTCGATACGTATACATACCTGTATATATATTAGTCGGTGATCCCGCCTCAATAATATCATATCCGATACCATATCTATAATCAGACATCCCAAGTCAAGAGTGCGGATCAATCATCAATATATAGCTCGTACGTAAATCCGTCGTTACGGCATCCCCAAATCTGGGTACGGGTCAATATCATACTCATCACACTGTTCATCTGGTGTCCTCTTTATCAAGATCATCATCTGGAGTACTGACCTACGTCTAGTACACTATTAATATCACTATTCACATGGCATTGTCATTCAAAGATCCGCTATAACATCAGGACGTATCTCAAGTACGAATTCTGCCATATCATCGATCTCACGGCCTCAACTCAAATCTCATCGACTCATCTCAATCCCAAGTATCATCCGCAAATCCAGTATGTGAACACCTAGTCCCATACCCAGGTGAAAACATAAGCACATCTCCCCATATACGCACAGGTAATAACATAAATGTATGCATGTGTGTGTGTGCGTGTGTGGGTGTAAGGACTACTCTAGGGTTTCGCAACTAACACTAAACTAATCCATTAACATCTAGAATCTACCTTTATCATCAAGTCTCATATCAACATAAAATATATAATCAAAATATATGTGTGTATACGTATTCGTATATATCACCACGAACTGCGGGGGTGCTATACTCCATCCACCCGACTTCTCCCCGTAGATATAATCTACTCACCTGGTCCTCGCTCGCCGGTGCCGACGTCGCCATGCGCTTGCTTGTCGTCTCGAAGTCCACATGGGGTACCTACATATCATAACGCACCGTATCGTATTAAAACCAAATTCGAAATCGAAACGGCATAAGAAAATCAAATCGGCACGCGTATCACGTATAGGTCAAAACATATCGCCTACGCATGCAAGAATAGCCAAACCAACCCTCGATGTCGATGTACAAACGTCAAACCATTGAGAAAACCCAAACACACTCATTTGCGCATTCACAAACACTAATTATAATATAAAATAGGTTAAAATTCACAAAACCCCCAAATTCACCTTAAAAACCATTTTTCCGAAAATCTAGCAAGCAAAAATTACCCGTTTTAGTACAAAACTCGACGTTTAAATAAATCTAGCGGCCATAATACTTATTAAATACCTTAAATAAGTCATAAAAACAATTTCCATAATTTAATCCCAATAAATTTCATTAACCCCAAAATTCTAGTTTACAATATACACAATTTTAACAATTTTATAGCAAAATGCACAAACAAAAATTTAGGTTGGATTTCTATGAACTAAAGTGTTAAACTACACTTTATAATGTCAATGAAGTCATGAAAAACCTAATTACATTTTAATCGCAATTATTTAATTAATTTCCAAAAACCTAGTTTGCTTAAAAATCTTAATTTGGACAACTTAAAAGCAACAATTTACATATTAGCAACTAGATTAGGTTTTCTATGGCTTAGCATGATAACTACACCATTAAACCATGATCAATTGACATAAACCCTAATTTAGTTCAAACCCTTCTCTTGAATTTTCAAATTAGTACTTAGAACCACAATTAAGCACCGAAATTAGTTAAATTGAAGTGATTAAACATCAAGCAAATATTGGGTTAAGACTATACCTAAAATCCATTTGGAATGAGATCCATACTTGCAAAAAAACTTAGCCTCAAAATGCTAACTTTTCCCCAAGATCCATGCTTGAATGTCCGAGGAATAATGGGTAAGGAATGGATTTGGGATTTGTGAGATTTTGTGTTGATTTGTGAGGCAATTTTGATGAGTTTTTTTGGAGAGAAATGTGATGAGAAAAGAGGGGGAGGGCTGTTGTTGTGCAGGAATGGGAGGGTCGGCCACTTATTGGGTGATTGGAGAGAGAGTGAGGTGAGGAAAGTCATGCCAAGTCAAGAAAGTCCAAGGTCAACACAACACAAACCTCTTTTCTTATACTTTTCTTTATGTTCTCTTTTCTTTTATCAAAAGAAATGGGGGGAAAATTTGGAGAGGGGCTGCTGAAAATGGAGAGGAAAATGGGGGTGTGAGAGTGTGGGTGTGGGTGTGGGATGATGGAAAATGATAAATACTATACCCCAAACATCCATTTACACTAAATTCACTGTTTAAGTCTTTTTCTTCGATATTTTCTAAACCGTTTTGGTAAACGATTTCATTTCAGAAACAATATTTTACATGCCAGTTTAGTGTGTCATGAATTACAAAATTTTTATCAACCCATTTCAATTTGTAATTTTCCCTAATTAAATGTATTAGGGACGGCTTAAAATAATATTAAAATAATTAATTTCGGAAAAAATTTCAGAAAATTTAAAATTTCACCAGTGGCTAAATAAACACCAAATACTAGCAATTACATAGCTAGAATATGTATATTTAATTTTAAAATAAAAATATTTGTATTTTGACTTTTTACAGAAAACCCCCTTATTTTACCGATTTTCCGAAATTTCACCGAATCGATTTTCAAAACGTTATAACAACCTATTTTCTATAATATTTAGTGTGATGTGAATGCGTGATTAGTGTGATTAAATTCTAGTTGGGATGTTTGGTACGCATAACAACCTCTAGTTGTGGTTGTGGCGATATCACGCGCGCGCGTTTTGTGCACCAAATGCATGCGCGTCTAATTAGTACGCCTTGATTGTCTTATATCGTTGTGTGTCTGCATCTATTTAAACTTTTAACCTCATATATACTAATTGTGCGATTCTAGGATCGGTTGCGAAGACGTCGGACGCGGCAAGGAAAGGAAAGGCTGTGATTGGATCAGATTAGCCGAGGCGTCCCGGTGAGTGGATGTACACATCCATGGGGGATCGTCTGGATAGCGCAAGACGCCTGATAGTTAAGATTTTTAGTAGCTCTTGAATCTATATGCGTAGTCTCAAAGCATCCATAGCATGTCATTGCATCTTCTTACACATTATGTTATTACTTAGGACACTTGCACCATTACCATTGGTTCATGCCGCACGTGCACTATTTATGCGAACACACACGCCATTGGTAATTGCTATGTCACGAACACTATAGAACTTGCTTAAATTAGTATGTGAGTATTTGCCTCATATATGCTATGTAAACTTGTAGTTGTATATTCATTTCATCAGGGTGGATACGTAGGATATCAAGTCATATATTTACCTCATTGCATCGTCATTCATATACGGTTTTCTAGTTATACATTGCATGTCATATTATTGATATCATAGACATTCATCATTACCGACATGTTCATGTATTGTGATTCTTCTTGGAGATTTCAGTGTTTATGAGATTTATGGATTGTGGGGAAAACCGCAAGAATTTTATGAACCTATTATCATTTTAAAAATGCAAGTTGCGATTTTATCGTGATATGATGTATGTGGAGTCCACCATGAGTTTTCCTGATTTGAGTTGGTTTTCGAGACCCGATTCGAGGAGTAGGATGAACCGTCTCGGGTACATGGTGGACCCGGTGAGGTACCCTGGGGAGAGAAGCTCGAGTTGTAGACGATGAGCCTGCCAAGGGAGCACGACCTACCGGTTATGATTATTGGCTCGGCGGTTAGCCGGAGGATACCGACCGGAGTCGTAGGATGTGACAGATTGAGAGCCGATCTGAGAGACGGCTATTGAGATATTGAGATACATATATTTTGTCGATGCCTGACACGAATTTTCTGTCGATTTCATTGATGATACTCCAGCTATATTATATAAAGGTTTTGCTGAGATATGGATATGGATTTTCTCATACGAGATGTATCCGGATTTCATGTTGATTTTTCATTCATGTCGCATTCATACCAGTGCATCGCATCTTAATTTTATATGTAGGGTTGTGATGCATTTGCGTACATGCTTACGATAGCCTTATTAGATGTTACTTACTACTCACGAGTTGGCAACTCACCCCCGTTGTGCCCCAGTATCTTGCAGGTCCGACCCGTCAGCATAGTAGCGGCGGGCACATTTCTTCTTCTGCTTTCATTGTTTCGACTTGCTTGTAGGTGGGTTGTGAGGATATTCTTTGATTTCACCATGTATATTTCTTTTGTATCTAATATACTCCATCCACCCTTGTATATTGGACTAGACAGTGAGACTGTGAGACTCGTATTTTTTGGTATCTGCTGTCGAGCTCGTGTGAGCCGACTTATATTTTTGGTTTATGTTTTCTTGCTTTTAAATGTTGGTTTCATTCTTGGATGATATATCTTACTTGTGGTTGTGATTCCGCCGCTCGGCGAAGAGCTAGCTCCCTCTTAGGGATGCCTTTTTTCATTACTTGTATATTTTCATGTTTGTACCCGTTTGGGGCCAGTATTTACAAAGGAAACTCTGCCGAAATTTTTATAAAAACTTGAGTTTATTATAAAGACTTAAGTGATCTTCTATGTTAACTTAACTTTTAAATGAGTTTTCCTTTACTCTATTTTCTTTAAATGGTTTAGATTTCTGGGCTTTGACTTTCTTAGATTGCGTTACGCCTCTAGACGTTGCGTAATTTAAGTGCCAGTCATGTTCCACATATTCGGGTCTTGACATGATGTCCTGCTCTTCGAGCAGGTACTGAGTTGCGCCGGGCTCAGTTAGGGTTCTTGACGACCTGTTTAGACTTTGCCAAAATCCTTTTGCCATTTTAGTGTTGCTGACCTTTTTCTCATTTTTGCACAGCCCATGGACCGATAAAAAATTATGACCGCCATGACCGCCAAGGCCTAGGGAAGAAAGACCGGCACCACAAGCTCATCTCGACCCGGTCCAAGCGCGGCTCTTAGGCAAGCTCCTCCGGCCAAGGCTTCCGCAGCACCCCCAGTCCCGGAGGAATGCTGCGGGGGAGACAGAAGCATGTGCGGGATCCGACGCCCCGGGCTAGGGCGGAGGCGACTCCCCTCCACCGAATTCCCCCTTAAGAGACAGAAGCGGGTGGTTTCTCGGCCACCCCTACCGGGATTCGAGTGCAGGAGGGATAGTTTTGCATTGAGGTGCCCTTAGGGATATCTATGGCCGACAGCTTGCTGGCAGACATGGAGAAGACGGCCGGTGCCAAGATTCCCCAGGAAACCATGAAGGCCCGGGTGGCCGCAATAGCTCAGGAGGCGGTTCAGGTCGGTAGCTTTCTTTTAAAAGTTTGTTAAGCTTTATTTCCTCGGTTTCAGTTTTTTTAACACATTTGCTGTTTTCCTCAGGTCCTTCAGCACTGCGCTCTCCTTATTGCCATGGAGTCCGAGGAGATCGCCCCGGCAATGAAAAAGGCGGGCGAATCCTCCTCGCGAGAGGATAAGCTTCTTCTTCAATTGCAGCAAGCAGAAGAGAAGGTGGCCCTTCTCGACTCGAGATTGGTCACCGAGGGGCTGACGGTCTCCAAACTGAAGGAGTCCCACCGGCTTCTAACCGAATCCAACCGGGCTCTCCAGGCCCAAATGGAGGAGACGAACAACAATTTCAACGCCATGAAAAGGTCGAGAGACGCCATCAAGAAGTATGCTCCGGCGACCTGTGAGGCGGCGAAACTTGCAGAGAGCCGGGCGGAGAGGGCCATGAAGGAGTACAAGGCGTCCGATCAGTTTTACCTCGATCTTGCTTACTCCGCGGCCGTCTGGTGGCACAATGCCCTCGACGCCGTCAAAGAGGCTATGCCCGAGTTCGTCGACCGTGAGCTCTGAGCAAGATTTCCCCTCACCGAGGAAGCGTCATAGGGTGGCGCCGAGCTGGTCGTAGAAGCCGTGGTGGCCGGAGGAAGCACCAAGCCCGAGGTCGTCGTTGTGGTCCCCAATAGAGGTGTAGAGCCAGGAGAGGTGGCGGCCGAGCGGGCAGCCTGAGCTATTCCCCCTTCTTCTTTTTCTCTTTTTAGAATTTTTGTAAGCCTCCAGGCATTTTTGTAAGGCTGAGGAGCCCACAATACCCTGCGTATAATTTTGATTTTAAATAAAGCACATATATTTTCTTTGCACAAGTTTCTTCATTCTGCAAGTGCTTTTATCTCGTAAGTCTTTTTTTTATCTTGCTAGTGTTAGTCCGGTGTCCACCCTTTCCAGGCGACGATTGCGCATCGAGTATAAGTCAAACGATAGCCAAGTGTAAGAAAGTCGGTATCCTCCCTTTCCTTGGAGTCGGGATGACGATCGCGCATCGAGTATGACTCGAACGATAGCCATGTGTAGGAAGGTCGGTATCCTCCCTTTCCCCGGAGTTGAGGTGGTTATCGCGCATCTAGTATGAATTGAATGATAGCCAAGTCTGGATAGACCGGCATCCCTCAACTCTTTCTTTGTGCGGGTCTTGGACCCGTGCTTTGTTGGGCAGGAATCTACCCATTGGGGATGGATCGAGCAGAAATATGTTCGGCGGCCTCGCGATGAGGGCTTTGGATCCACAACGTTGTTGGGCGGGAAGCTGCCCGCTATGGATAAGCCGAGCAGGAATATGCTCGGCGGCCTCATGATGAGGGATTCGGATCCCCTTCTTTGTAGGCAGGAAGCTACCCATTATGGATGAGCCGAGTAGGAAGCCACCCTACCGCCTCGTGATGATGTCTTTGGATCCACAGTGCTGTTGGGCAGGAATCTATCCGTTGTGGATAAGCCGAGCAGGAATCTGCTCAGCGGCTTTGTGATGAGGGCTTTGGATCCACTTCTTTGTAGAGCAGGAAGCTACCCATTATAGATGACCCAAGCATGAAGCTACCCGTCCACCTCGTGATAAGGGCTTTGGATCCACTTCTTTATAGAGCATGAATCTACCCATTGTGGATGAGCCGAGCAGGAAGCTACCTGGCCACATTGTGATGAGATCTTTGGATCCACAGCGTTGTTGGGCAGAAATCTACCCGCTGTGGATAAGCTGAGCAGAAATCTGCTCGGCGGCCTCATGATGAGAGCTTTGGATCCACAACGTTGTTGGGCGAGAATCTACCCATTGTGGATAAGCCGAGCAGGAACCTGCTCGGCGGCCTCGTGATGAGGGCTTTGGATCCACTTCTTTGTAGGGCAGGAAGCTACCCATTATGGATGTGCCGAGCAGGAAGCTACCCGGCCGCCTCATGATGAGGGCTTTGGATCCACAGCATTGTTGGGAAGGAATCTGCCCTCTGTGGATGAGCCGAGCAGGAATCTGCTCGGCGGCCCTGTGGTGAGGGCTTTCTAAACTCCCTAGTGCCTCCGTGGGGGCGACGTTCAACCTTCTGTGGTCCGTCTAAGTGGGAACGATGACCGGCATGGACGACACATGGCAGTACTATATCGAGAAATTGAGATATTCCGTGATTTGCGCCGCTGTGCGAGTAGATCTCGGCCGTTGGAAGATATTTGTTAGGGCTATAAATAACTAAGGTGTATCCCTGAGGGGGTGTCGGTTTTTCCTAGTCTTGCATTCCCCGAAGATGACCGGGCATGTTTATACCATCAGGGAGATCGTTTCTCGTGACGACGTGTATTTTTATAGCCTTGATCGTTCCGAGGAGACGTACGAGGTGGTGATAGGTCGCTGTTCTCCTCCGAACACAGAGACGGAACCGCGTAGGTTCGTCTTGCCTGAATTTGGGGGCAGATGCTATTTGGTTTTATCTGTCCACCTCTCCGAATATGCCAAGTTGATTTATAGCACTGTGTATCAGAGGTTTAGACGGACGTGGCCGTTGTAGCAGACTTCGTCATATTCCTCCTCATTTGAAGGGATTTTGATTGCGGGGACGCTCTTCCCTGCAGGCGCAAGCCCCTGCAGTTAATTACGCTACCGCATCGCGGTAACCACTTTCTCCTTCTCCAGATGGTCACTTCGTGTCGTGTGTGTTTGTTTTGTTTTTTGGTTGCCCGTGGATTGTATACGGAGACTAATTTATATTGTCACCCGTAGGGCGTGGATTAGTCCAAATCCGTATTTTCTTAGATTTGTGTTTGGGGGTTGGGTTTAAGGATACGTTAGTCTCATTTGAGACTAAGATCAACTTAAAAGTATGTTAAGGATACGTTAGTCTAATTTCAGACTAAGATCAACTTAACGGGATCGTTTAGATCCGACAAAAGAGCATTTGGGCTCTATTGTTTAGTTTAGGGACATCGCGGTCCATAATTAGTTTAAAGACGTTACGGTCCAATATTAGTTTAAGGACATTATGGTCCAACATTAGTTTAAGGACATTACGGTCCAGTTTAAAGACATCATAGTCTGTAAAGGTTAAGGACATCATAGTCCATGGGCTTAAGGACCCCACAGTCCGAGGTTAAGGACATCATAGTCCATGGGCTTAAGGACCCCACAGTCCATAGTTTAAAGACGTCATAGTCTATCAAGTTTAAGGACATCATAGTCCATAAGTTTAAGGACCCCACGGTCCGTGAAATGATTAGTTATCGGGACCCGTTACCTCTTTGAAGACGTTGAAGGATTATAACGACAAATATCAAAGGAGTGAAGAGATGTACCCTTGAACCAATGTTAATTGGGAAATCTGTAGTCCAACTTGGGATTAGGATCAATTAATTAGATTATGAGCACATGGGCTCAGTTAAATCTGAATTGAGGACTTATGGCCAACTTGGGCTAAGTCCAATTAGGTTTGAAATGTTGGACCTTTGTCTGGACTGTTGGACATTTGTCTGGGTTCAGCCCCCAATTATTTAGCAATGCTAAACATGGGTCTGGGTTTTGTCTTTTATTGAGTGATGAGCATTCATATACCATATGAAATGATCAATCTTGGAAGACAAGAATGTATTTGAGGCTCAGTCAAAAGGGGAATCTTGCCTCTGGGAGACTTAGGTAGTTTAGGCTAAGATTGGCTTGGATATAGTGTTTAAACACTAGCACATATTTGGCGATCACGTGTTCCCACGTGATGCATTTAAAGTAGTGTTAAACACTAGGGATGAAATGCTCAAAATAGTGTTAAACACTAGAAAAGTGAGGCTCTCACGTGAGGACACGTGAGGAGCCCCAGGATTGGGCCAAGATTCCTTTATTTTATTCTCAGAATATTCAAATAAGTGTTAAACACTTTTAATATTCATGGCCATCACGTGTGGGAACGTGATGGGCACCTATGCACTGGTTATTAATAAGATTTGTTAGGGGTCACGTGGGGACACGTGAGAGCGCCCAAAGTCTGTTCTACCTTGGCTTTGTTCTTTTTGTTTTGAGGAATTTATCCAAGGGTCACGTGGGACCACGTGACCCCATCTCATTCATTCTTTTCTGACTATTGAGGGGAGAGTCACGTGTTGCCACGTGATCAGGTTGGGTACTGGCTTCTTTTACGTGCATGAAAAGTCTAAGTCCCTTGTTTAAGAATCAAATTCTTTAGTAGGGTTAAACCCTAATTTTGTTTAGAGGAATTAAATTCCTGTGTATATGGAAGAATTAAATTCTTTAAACCCAACTCTCACTCTAAGTTTTGGATCTGCATGGCAGAATCTCCCCGATGAGAATTAAATTCTTAACTTATAGGGAGATCTGCTTCTGCAGATCTTCAACCATGAAGAAGAACTAAGTTCTTGTTTTAAGGGTTAAACCCTATTTCTGTTGGAGGAATTAAATTCCTAAGTATTTGGAAGAATTAATTCTTTAAACTCAATTCTCCCTTTATGTTTTGGATCTGCATGGCAGAATCTCCCCGATGAGAATTAAATTCTCAACTTATGGGGAGATCTGCTTCTGCAGATCTTCAACCAAAGGAAAAACTAAGTTCTTGTTTTAGAAGAGTTAAACTCTTAGTTTGAGAATTAAATTCTCATTTTGTTTTGTGGAGCTTATGATCTCTTTCCCTTTCTCATCTAGGGTTTCTTTCTCTTCTGAAGAAATCTTTTTTTCTCTCTGGAGAATTAAATGCTCTTCTTTTTTCTCTCTGTTGTTGTTGTAACCTTTTTTCTTCTCTTCTTGGCTCCTATTTATAGGAGAAAGAAAAGAATTAGTTTGTTTAGTTAATCTTTCATTGAAAGATTTTAATTGATTTTGTAACCAACATGATTTTTTAGATCACTTGGTGAATTTTATTCACCATTGGAGTTTAATCCAAAAGATATTTTATCTGTTATTCCTGGCAAATTTCAGGGAAATATCTCCTTGTATAGAATCTTTCTATAAATTGGTGATTTTTTAATCACCATTAGATTTTTAATCCAACGGTGCTCCGCTTTACAGAGCACAATCTTTTTTGTTTGGAAAGATCTAGAGAAATTTTTCTCCAGTTAGGGTTTTTGATTCCCTCTTAATTAGAATTTAATTCTATTAGTTCAGAAGGTTTAAGAGCCTATCACGTGCTGGCACATGACCTTATAATTGACCATTTAATTAGAATTTAATTCTATTATTTCAGAGATCTTTAGGAACCCATCACGTGTTGGCACGTGACCCCCTGGTTCCTGATTAAGCATTTAACCAGAATTTAATTCTGTTGTTTTAAAGAACTCAGGAATCATCACGTGTCAGAACGTGACCCTTGGTCATGTGTGGCCACGTGATGCCCCATTGGGGTTTTTCCCTGTTGTTTTATTATACCTTTAATTCTTTTCAGTGGGTTTAAAGGCCCATCACGTGTGAGCACATGGCCCTATTTGATTAGGATTCAACTCTTATCATTTCAGAGCCTTCAGGAAGCCATCACGTGTCGGTACGTGACCCCCGATCACGTGTGCGCACGTGACGCCTCATTAGGGATTTTCCTTGTATTTTATGAGGGAACAAATGCCCCCACAGCGTTGTTCTCACGTGTTTGCACGTGAGTGCAACGCTGTAACTTTTGTGGCCGTTGGATCTGCCTAGGGAAGGGGGTAGATGAACCGTTTCCCATCACATCCTATAAATGCAGGGGTCTCTTCAGTAATGCCTCCACTCCTTCATCTTCTTCCTTCCCTGTTCTTGCCTTGAGAATTTAATTCTCTTTCTTAGAGCTCAGTTCTGTGTTATGCACGTGGGCTCTGCTGATGGGGTCGTTTCGTCTCCTTGCACTGATTTCAACGAGTCACCTCTTTTCATTTCCAACGCTCTCCCCTTTTCCCGGTCTTTAGGAATAGTTCCACCATGCACAACATTTTTTGTGCATAGCATTAAATGCTCCCCTTTATAACCTGAAACCATGCCTTTCTTCCTTTCCTCACAAAGAAACCCATTTATACCTTAAGGTGATCATCTTTGAGAAACCGATCAAATGCTATGGCTTGCAATTGACCCACGCTCGTCGGCAACCATGGGAGGTGCCCATTAAAGAGATAATCCCTAGCTTCGCTGTGTGGCTGGTAGATCCCCTCCTTACCGACGCTCAATGTGACGCGGTGATGTATGAGCTTCTGATTCGTCGGGGCTCTCCTCTTCCCATAGCTCCATTTGGCTCCGGATGATCTTTTTATCTGTGCCTGCCGATATACACCCTCATCCGGCGGAGATGACTTCGGCGATCCTTGACATGGCGGAGGACAAGCTCGAGTGCTTTCACGAAGCTTGTCTAATCACTCAAGCTCTGAAGGATCATTCAGTTCATATACTGAGTCAGATAAGGGCCCGACGGGCCGTCATGTCCGCTTTCGCTGATGAGCACTGCGCCAACCGATGGGGAGCGACTCCTCGTGAAAACCGTCATTTTGACATGCTAGAGAAGGCGGAGAGGGAGCTGGAAAATTTTGTGTTTTGCTTTGTTAACCCTTGTATTTCCGATCCTTTGTCTGGTGATCTCTTTCCTTTAGAGTAATATCAATGTATTTTCTCTTATCATTAATCGTTGAATGTTCTCTGTCGGCTTTTTCTTCTTGATGTGTATCCGTATGTGCATCCCACCCGTGTACACGAGCTTCATACTTGACCCCTGGGAATTTTCTTTAAGTACGAACACGAAAACTTTCTTTGTTTCCAGAAAGAGAAAATAGCTTGTGCGTGTTTTGGATCGGATTGGCGTCGAGTGGAGGTTTGTTTACATGATCTCAAGTGCACACGCCTTCCTTCTGAGATCGTGGCTATAAAGACAAGCTTGCGGGGGCTGATTGAACGGTGCGCCGCAAATCTAAAATCATGTGAGAAGAGGCTCAATCGAAAGTTTTCGGAAAGGGAGCTGGCTTCCAATGCGCTGGGGGAACTTCAAGCTGAACTCACGGCCAAGACTACTCGTGCGTGTGAACTTTGGCGAGTGCTTCAAGAAGCTATCAGGGAGGGAGTAGCCATTGATAAAGCTGTCATTTTTACTCGCGAAATGGTCGAAGCTCATAAAGTTACTGAAAAGGAGCTTGAAAGTCGTCTTGTCTCGTACCAGGCCCAACAGTCTCAAGCGGAGGCCCGTCTCTTAGCGATAATGAATCATGAAGCCGAGGCCCAGCGGAAAAAGGATGAACTGGCAAATCTGTTAAATCGTCCGCCGGCTTGAAGAATTGTATATTTTCATTTTATTCTTCTTTTGTACATACTCCTGAATGAGAGTATTTTTTGATTCTTTCATAAATTGTTCTTTGTATTCATTTTGATTCATGAATAAAAGACATATTTTGCTTCATGGTGGTGTGTCCCTTTTAGTAAATGCATTTTGTGGATAATCTATTTTGATCTCCTTGTAGGACAGCGATGGCTTAGGAGTCAGGTTCAGATCTGCCTCTTAAGGCTTCCCAACTTTATGAGCCGTGAGGTTCTCATAAAGGTATTTCTTCTTATGAGTCATGAGGATCTCGTAAGTGTAATTTCTCCTTAAGAATCGTGAGGATTCTTAAGTGTATTTTCTCTTGAGAGTTGTAAGAATCTCACAAGAGAGTTTTTCTTGCTTACGAGTCGAGAGGACTCGTAAGTGATTGTTTCCTTTCTTGTCAGAGAGTGTGGCCCATAGAAAATCTATCTTGACCTCTCTGCGAGGCAATGATGGCTTGGGAGACAGGGTTAGGATCTGCCACCTAAGACTTTTCAACTTTATGAGCCGTGAGGGTCTCATAAAGAATTTTCTCCCTACAGGTCGAGAGGATCTCGTAGGTGTATCTTCTCCTTAGGAATCGTGAGGATTCCTAAGTGCGTTTTCTCTTGAGAGTCGTAAGGATCTCACAAGCGAATTTTCTCCTTACAAGTCGAGAGGACCCGTAAGTGACTGATGAGTTGACTTGCTCCCGAATCAAAGAATTGCTTTGACGGGGAAGTCGAGAGTTGACTTTATCCGCATTTCACGGAGTTAAGGGTTGACCTTATCCGCATTTCACGGAGCTAGGGGTTGACCTTATCCGCATTTCACGGGGTCAGGGGTTGACCTTATCCGCATTTCACGGGGTCAAGGGTTGACTTTATCCGCATTTTCACGGGGTCAGGGGTTGACTTTATCCGCATTTTCACGGGGTCAGGGGTTGACCTTATCCGCATTTTCACGGAGTCAGGGGTTGACCTTATCCGCATTTCATGGGCTCAGGGGGTTGACTTTATCCGCATTTCACGGAGTCAGGGGATTGACTTTATCCGCATTTCATAGTGTGAGGGGATTGACTTTATCCGCATTTCACGGAGTCCGGGGTTGACTTTATCCATATTTCACGGAGTCAGGGGTTGACCTTATCCGCATTTCACGAGGTCAGGGGGTTGACTTTATCCGCATTTCATGGAGTCAGGAGTTGCTCTGGACGTTTCCCACTGGGTCAGGATTGACATTAGCCGTGTTCCACGGGAGCAGGATTTGCTCTGGGCGCTTCCCACGGGTCAGGATTGACATTAGCCGTGTTCCACGGGGTCAGGATTTTCTCTGGGCGCTTCCCACGGGGTCAGGATTGACATTAGCCATGTTCCACGGGACTGGGATGTGCTCTGGGTGTTTCCCACGGGGTCAGGATTGACATTAGCCGTATTCCACGGGACCAGAATTTGCTCTGGGCGCTTTCCACAGGGTCAGAATTGACATTAGCCGTGTTCCACGGGATCAGGATTTTCTCTGGGCGCTTCCCACGGGGTCAGAATTGAAATTAGCTGTCGGGACCCGGTTCTTGTTCACGGAACAAAGTGCCATATGTAACAAAGTGCCACGCCAATTGTCATTCCAAGGGGGCGGGGGCCACCTCTTGAATCCGTGGGACCCACTGTAGAATAATGGAGAATCTTCGGAACATATTCCGAAAGAGGACCGAACTGCATTATAAATGTAATGATACCACCCTCAATTACAGAGGCGCCTTTTAAGTGAACCGGAACTATAGGATCTTAAGAACTCCATAGTTAAGCGTACTCGGGCCAGAGAAGTCTTGGGATGGGTGACCTCCTGGGAAGTGGCCCCTGGTCGGGTCCGGTTCGCTCTAAAGGGAAAAACCGTGCGGTTTCGGCCAGAGCGGACAATACCATTTGTACTGGGGCATGGGGCGTTACATTTATGGTGGCCCATGCAGGTCCCTTAGTAGTAGGTCTGTGGTTCGAGGACGAACCATTGTTCAAAGGTGGGGAGAATGTCGGGACCCGGTTCTTGTTTACGGAACAAAGTGCCATACGGAACAAAGTGCCACGCCAATTGTCATTCCAAGGGGGCGGGGGCCACCTCTTGAATCCGTAGGACCCACTGTAGAATAATGGAGAATCTTCGGAACACATTCCGAAAGAGGACCGAACTGCATTATAAATGTAATGATACCACCCTCAATTACAAAGGCGCCTTTTAAGTGAACCGGAACTACAGGATCTTGAGAACTCCGTAGTTAAGCGTGCTCGGGCCAGGGAAGTCTTGGGATGGGTGACCTCCTGGGAAGTGGCCCCTGGTCGGGTCTGGTTCGCTCTAAAGGGAAAAACCATGCGGTTTCGGCCAGAGCGGACAATACTATCTGTACTGGGGCGTGGGGCATTACGGGGTCAAAATTGACATTAGCCGTGTTCCACGGGACCATGATTTGCTCTGGGCGAATTGACATTAGTCGTGTTCCACGGGACCAGGATATTGCCAGGAGCGAATCATCATTTGCCTTTGTCGATGTCGAACAGAGGTGGCTTAGTAAACAGGGTTAGGATCCTGTCGACTGAGGCTTTTGACTTCATGGGCCGTAAGGGTCTCATAAAGGTATTTCTCCCTGGTCGGGTCTGGTTCGCTCTAAAGGGAAAAACCATGCGGTTTCGGCCAGAGCGGACAATACTATCTGTACTGGGGCGTGGGGCATTACGGGGTCAAAATTGACATTAGCCGTGTTCCACGGGACCATGATTTGCTCTGGGCGAATTGACATTAGTCGTGTTCCATGGGACCAGGATATTGCCAGGAGCGAATCATCATTTGCCTTTGTCGATGTCGAACAGAGGTGGCTTAGTAAACAGGGTTAGGATCCTGTCGACTGAGGCTTTTGACTTCATGGGCCGTAAGGGTCTCATAAAGGTATTTCTCCCTACGAGTCGTGAGGATCTCGTAGGTGCGTTTTCTCCTTAGGAATCGTGAGGAATCCCTAAGTGTGTGTTCTCTTATAAGTCGTAAGGATCTTACAAGAGTATTATCTCCTTATAAGTCGAGAGGACTTACAAGGGTTGTTCACCGTGCGAGCATATCCCTAGTCACTGGTGGGACTTTGTTAGGGAAATGTTTATTCGTGCCCGTGGATTGTATACAAGGGTCAGCATTTGAACCGCTTGTAGGGCAGCATTGGAGGTTGTGATGGCTTAAGAACAGGTTCAGATCCCTATAGCTTAAGGCTTTTGAACCCTGTGAGCCGTGATTTGCTCTGGGCGAATTGGCATTAGCCGTGTTCCACGGGACCAGGATATTGCCAGGAGCGAATCATCATTTGCCTTTGTCGATGTCGAACAGAGGTGGCTTAGTAAACAGGGTTAGGATCCTGTCGACTAAGGCTTTTGACTTCATGAGCCGTAAGGGTCTCATAAAGGTATTTCTCCCTACGAGTCGTGAGGATCTCGCAGGTGCGTTTTCTCCTTAGGAATCGTGAGGAATCCCTAAGTGTGTGTTCTCTTATAAGTCGTAAGGATCTTACAAGAGTATTTTCTCCTTATAAGTCGAGAGGACTTACAAGGGTTGTTCACCGTGCGAGCATATCCCTAGTCACTGGTGGGACTTTGTTAGGGAAATGTTTATTCGTGCCCATGGATTGTATATAAGGGTCAGCATTTGAACCGCTTGTAGGGCAGCATTGGAGGTTGTGATGGCTTAAGAACAGGTTCAGATCCCTATAGCTTAAGGCTTTTGAATCCTGTGAGCCGTGAGGGTCTCAAAGGGGAATTCTCCTTACGAGTCGTGAGGATCTCGTAAGTGTAATTTCTCCTGAGGAATCGTGGGGATCCCTAAGTGTGTTGCTCCCTTGTGAGTCATAAGGATCTCACACACGTATTTTTTCCTCACAAGGTTGAGAGGACCTTGCAAGTGTCTTTTAACGAGATTGCACCTTTTTAGGTTTTTACAAAACTCACCGGTAGTCCTGCTGTTTTTACTCACGGAGCCCTTTCGGGTTTTCATCCGTGTCCATTTTGCTTATGGACATACCATTTTATTTTTTTATTTTTTTTGTGTCAGCCTTGGGATGCTGCGATCCGTAGTAGTTTATCGACGTCTCGGTCAATAGCCAGTTTTAGGACATAGTGGTCCATCGTTAGTTTAAGGACGTTTCGGTCCGTTGTTAGTTTAGGGACATTTCGGTCCTTTGTTAGTTTTAGGACATTTCGGTCCGTCGTTGGTTTAAGGACGTTTCGGTCCGTTAGTTTTTAGGACGTTTCGGTCCGTTAGTTTTTAGGACATTTCGGTCCGTTTGCCGGTTACTACTTATAAAGTTTGGGCTTAGGAAGATAGCGAGAGGATATAAGCGTCGTCATCTATCGTTGACTTAGGCCGTGACTTGTCAGGTGTAGTATTTTTTCAGGAATCGACCGTTTATTGGCCGTAAAGGTCTTTCACCATGCATGTCCATGAGTAGATAGGTTCCACCCAGGTAAACTTTGTCTATGATGTACGGACCTTCATAGTTTGGCTCGAATTTTCCCTGTTTGGCACGATTGGGGATCATAGGTCTCTTGACCACTAGCATGAGTTCGCTTTAGCGGAATGTTCATGGCCTAGTCAATCTCTCGTATGAGCGCATCATCTTTGCTTTATAAGCTTCCAGGTTTTGTTGCGTCATGAGCCGGGTTTCATCAAGGGCGTCGAGCTCCTCAAGCTGAAGGTGAGCATTTTCATCGTCGGTTAGCTCGTAGTGAACCGCCACTCGTAAGGAGGGTAGCTCTATCTCGAGGGGGAGTACCACTTATGTGCCGAATACCAATGCATACGGCGTTGTGTTTGTGGCTGTTTTGAACGTAGTTTGATACGCCCAGAGAGCTTCATGCAGTCTCTCATGCCAGTCCTTATTATTTCGAGACACCGTCTTTTTCACGATCTTCGTCAAGGTCTTGTTGAAAGCCTCAGCTAGACCGTTAGCTCGGGGATTATAGACTGAAGAGTATCTCCAGTCTATGTTATGCTGTTGCGTGAAGCGACTGATCTTGTGGCTTCTATAGGCTGGCCCGTTATCGAAGATAATCCATTGCAGAGTGCTAAACCGATAAATGACGTGTGTCTTGAAGAATTGGAGGATATTCTCCGTCTTCACTTCTCTTAGTGGTACTGCTTCTGCCCACTTGGAGAAGTAATCGGTTGTTGCCAGTATGAACCGATGTCCTCTGGACGATGCTGGTTCGATGGGGCCGATTATGTCAGTTCCCCATATTTCGAACGGCCAGCTAGCCACCGTTGGATGTAGCGGATTTGGATGCTGATGGATGAATTCCCCGTGAATTTGGCACGAGTGGCACTGCTTCGCGTATTCAAGACAGTCCTGGATCATCGTGGGCCAATAATAGCACATCCTTTTAATGTTTAATTTCATCTTCGGCCTGGCTTGGTGAGAACTGCAGAGTCCGTCGTGAGTTTCTTGTACGACTCTATTTGCTTCTTCAGGTCCCAAGCATCTTAACCACAGAGAATCAAATGATCTCTTATATAGAGTATCATTGACGAAGGCAAAAGATAAAGCTCGTTTCATGAGCTGATATCTTAAGGACGCATCTTTAGGTGTTCGACGGGATTTGAAGTAGTCTATAAAGACTTCTCTCTAATCCTTAGCCTTTTCCTGGTCTTTTATTTGTAGAGCCGTATGCTCGGTCGCTCCCTTTTCTTCGGACGACTCCGGAGATATTTCTGCCGGTGCAAGAACCCGACGGCTTTGTACCACGATCCTTACATCATCGAGGTTTTCGTCAGCCAGGTCTTTAGCGAGTTTGGCTAACGCATCCGCTTTGCTATTTTCTGCACGCGGTATGCTTTCCAGGGCGTAGGTGGGAATTTGAGCCAGCAATTGTTGTACCTTTTCACCGTACCTTACCAACTCTGGTTTGCACGTTTGATAGTCACCGTTTACTTGACTAACGACCAGCTGGGAGTCTCCGTATATGAGGAAGTTCTCGATTCCCATGTCGACAGCGATCTCAAGACCTGCTATCAAAGTTTCATATTCATCTTCATTGTTCGTCTTCGGCTCTGTTAAGGAGAAGGCAAAGCGCATTGTCCCTCCTTGTTGAGTCACGAAGAGAGAGAAGCGGATGGTTTCTCGGCCACCCCTACCGGGATTCAAGTGCAGGAGGGATAGTTTTGCATTGAGGTGCCCTTGGGGATATCTATGGCCGACAGCTTGCTGACAGACATGAAGAAGATAGCCGAGGCCAAGATTCCCCGGGATACCATGAAGGCCCAGGTGGCCGCAATAGCTCAGGAGGCGGTTCAGGTCAGTAGCTTTCTTTTAAAAGTTTGTCAAGCTTTATTTCCTCGGTTTCAGTTTTTTTCTAACATGTTTGTTGTTTTCCTCAGGTCCTTCAGCACTGCGCTCTCCTTGTTGCCATGGAGTCCGAGGAAATCATCCCGGCAATGAAAAAGGCGGGCGAATCCTCCTCGCGAGAGGAAGAGCTTCTTCTTCAATTGCAGCAAGCAGAAGAGAAGATGGCCCTTCTCGATTCGAGATTGGTCACCGAGGGGTTGACGGTCTCCAAACTGAAGGAGTCCCACCGGCTTCTAACCGAATCCAACCGGGCTCTCTAGGCTTAAATGGAGGAGACAAACAGCATTTTGTACGCCATGAAAAAGTCGAGAGACGCCATCAAGAAGTATGCTCCGGCGACCTGTGAGGCGGCGAAACTTGCAGAAAGCCGGGCGGAGAGGTCCGTGGAGGAGTGCAAGGCGTCCGATCAGTTTTACCTCGATCTTGCTTACTCCGCGGCCGTCTGGTAGCACAATGCCCTCGATGCTGTCAAAGAGGCTATGCCCGAGTTCGTCGACCGCGAGCTCCGAACATGATTTACCCTCGCCGAGGAAGCGTCACAGGGCGGCGCCGAGCTGGTCGTAGAAGCCGTGGTTGCCGGAGGAAGCACCAAGCCTAAGGTCGTCGTTGTGGTCCCCAATGGAGGCGTAGAGCCAGGAGAGGTGGCGGCCGAGCGGGCAGCCTGAGCTATTCCCCCTTCTTCTTTTTAGAATTTTTGTAAGCCTCCGGGCATTTTTGTAAGGCTGAGGAGCCCACAATACCCTGCGTATAATTTTGATTTTAAAGACGCGACCGGAACGTTAGGACGTCTGGCCTGAATTTTGGGGGTAGATGCTATTTGGTTTTATCCATCCATCTCTCCGAAGATGCCAAGTTGATTTATGGCACCATACATCAGAGGTTTGGAAGGATGCGGCCGTTGTAGCAGACTTCGTCAGATTCCCCCTCATTTACGAGGGGTTTTTGATTGTGGGGACGCTCTTCCCTACAGGTGCATGCCCCTGCAGTTAATTACGTTACCGCATCGCGGTAACCACTTTCTTCTTCTCCAGATGTTCACTTCATGTCGTGTGTGTTTGTTTTATTTTTGGTTGCCCGTGGATTGTATACGGAGACTAATTTATGTTGTCGCCCGTAGGGCGGGGATTAGTCCAAATCCGTATTTTCTTAGATTTGGGCTTGGTTTGATTTAAGGATCGTTAACCTCGTTTGAGATTAAGATCAACTTAAATATTTGTTAAGGATATGTTAGTCTAATTTTAGACTAAGATCCATTCAATGGGATTTTGAGATCATTTAGATCCAACGAAAGAGTATTTGGGCTCTATCGTCTTAGTTTAGGGACGTTGCGGTCCATATGGTTTAAGGACATCATAGTTCGTGTTTAAAGACGTCATAGTCTGTAGGGTTTAAAGACATCATAGTCTGTAGGGTTTAAAGACACCATAGTCCGTGGGGTTTAAAGACACCATAGTCTGTAGGGTTTAAAGACACCATAGTCCGTGGGGTGTAAAAACATCATAGTCTGTAGGGTTTAAAGACATCATAGTCCGTGTTTAAAGACATCATAATCCGTGTTTAAAGACATCATAGTCTGTGGGATTTAAAGACATCATAGTCTGTGTTTAAAGACATCATAGTCTGTAGGGTTTAAAGACATAATAGTCTGTAGGGTTTAAAGACATCATAGTCTGTGTTTAAAGACATCATGGTCTGTGTTTTGGTTTAAAAATTTGGGGATGCGCCAAAAGTTATTGGTTATTGGGACCCTCCATCTCTCTGAAGACGTTGAAGAATTACAACGACATGTATCAGAGGTATGAAGAGATGTACCCTTGAACCAGTGAATGCTCATCAAAAATTTAATAATCTTGTTTGGGACTAAGTCCAATTTAAAAACATATGGGTTGGATGAATTTGGTATTTGACCAACCTCGGGCTCAGCCCACTTGATTATTTATTTGGGCTTGGTCCCCTTTCTGCATCAACAGTGCTGAGCACTGAAATGGGTTCTGACACCTTTTATTCTTTTTGTTTTATTTGTTTTCTTTTATATAGAGTGTTAAACACTTAATAGTGCTCACGTGAGGAACATGTGGAACGCTTAGCGCTGAGCGTCAGGCAATGAGTACCAAGTACTTTTTATCAAGTAGCGCCCACGTGAGGGGCACGTGGAGCGCTCAGCGCTGAGCGCCAGACTTTGAGTGCTAAGCACTTTTTATTAAATAGCGCCCACGTGAGGATCACGTGGAGCCCTCGGCGCTGAGCGCCAGACTTTGAGTGCTAAGCACTTTTTATTAAGTAACACCCACGTGAGGAGCACGTGGAGCGCTCGGCGCTGAGCGCCAGGCACCTTTTTGTTCTAATCAGTTCGTTGCTCTGAGAATTAAATTCTCGTTTGTGAGAGACTTTGTCTCATGGATCTAAGAACTAAGTTCTTCTTTTTTGAGGAGATGTTATGATCTCTTTTGTTTTTCTTTATGAGAGACTTCGTCTCATGGATCTAAGAACTAAGTTCTTCCTTTATGAGGAGCTGCTATGACCTCTTCTCTTTTTTTTATGAGAGACTTTGTCTTCTGAATCAAAGAACTAAGTTCTTCTTTTATGAGGAGATGCTATGATCTCTTTTTTTTTTACCTTGAAGAGAGGTAGTTCCCGCCTTGAATTCTGAAATTTATGGGGGAGTTCTTCTGTACAAGACTTGAAGTCTTGGGTCCTTTATATAAGGGAGGCTGATTTGTTGAATCAGTTAAGGAAATCTCTTATTGAGAGATCCCTAATTGATTTGGGGATTTTATCCAGCGTTGGATCTTTGATTCAAGGGCTTCTGTTTTACAGAAGATTTTTCTCTTGTTATTAACAAGCTTGGGAAAATATTTTCCCATACAGAGATTATTCTGTATCTTGGTGATTTCTTAATCACCTATGATCCAATGGCGCTCTGTTTTACAGAAAGCAATCTTTCTTGTTTAGAAAGATTTGAGGAATATTCCCTCCGCAAATTTTGTTCTGAAATTTAATGATTTTATCATCTTCGTCCAATGGTGGAGAACTTTTAGTTCTGGCGCCTGGCTCTCTCGTGCTTTGCACGTGAGGCGCTGCCTCAGTGTCTTTGACTCTTGGCGCTTGGCGCTTTCGTGCTTTGCACGTGAGGCGCCGCCTCAGTTCAAATTTTGAACAGAGCTTTGCTCTGTTATTGGGGGAAAACAAATGCCCCCCCCACCGCTGCGCTCACGTGGCTCACACGTGAGTGCAGCAGTGGCAGCTTTTCCGCCGTTGGATTGTCTTGGAAGTCGGATCGACTTCCAACGCCTATAAATAGGGCCTTTGGCCCTTGAGATGACTTCTGTTCATCTTCTCCCCTTCTTGTTTTTCTGAGAATTTAATTCTCTCTTCAGAGCATAGATCTCTGCCTCAGGAACTTCCTTTAAATTAGAACTTTGTTTAAATATTTGGTAAGAATCATATTCGACCCTATTAAACAGAGCTTTGCTCTTCTCAAATCACAGATCTTAAAGATGTGTTTTAGGGTTTCTTAACCTGTTAAATGAAAACAGAGTTTTGCTCTTCTTAGATCAGAGATCAAAAAATCTTCTTTTAGGGTTTCTTAACCCATTAATGAAGAACTCTTAGAGTTCATTTTGCAGATCTTAAAGATCTCAGAGTTTTTAACTCGGTAAAAGCTTTGCTTTTTAGGGTTTTGATGGACTATTCCATCGTTTTCATAGAGCATAGCTCTTAGAATTTTTAGGGAATTTTATTCTCTTCATAATTAAAGTTGACAGATGTCACTCCTGTTTGCAGAGCGTTGCTCTTGAGGGGGTTTAACTCCTTGACTTGAGGAGTCTCTCATTAAATGAGGATCCTTTTAGGATTTCCTCCTTAATGAGTGACTGTATCATCAATCATGAGCCGTCACTTTGATTTTGTGGGTCCCCTTTAGTCATTTTCCACTGCATTGCAATGTGGTACAAATTTTAAGTACCATGTGTTAGAATTTGGACTGTAGCATTGACAGCTAGCCCTTGTTCCTTTTCACGCAGGTACTATGTCTTTTGACACTTCTTTCCCTTTTGTTCATCCGGAAAGCGCCTATACCGACGCGCCAGTAGACCGGGAAGTTTTTGCACTTATCAAAGATCACGACCCAGAGCAAAAGTCTCTTCATTTATGGGGGTTGTGGTATAACCAAATCATTCGGGGTCGATGCAGCTTCTCTTATGCGACACCTTCAGAGACGATCTCCGCTATTCACTACGCCGACTCACCCCAAGTAAACTATGTCGTAGAGGAGGTCAAATGGACTTCGGAGGGTCACCTTCAGCCCTCTATGACCTCGATACCCATGCAGTCGCCAATGGATTTAGATATTCTGTGGTGGCGCATATGTCAGGGCGAGTTGCGCCTTTGGGGACAGGTTATATGATTGGCCTGACTCCTCGCCATTCGGCTGGATACCTGCAGTAGGCCCGGTACATCTTATCGGCCAAGAAGTCGTTGCTGCTGAAGCTCGGGCTGTACCCTGCCATCTACGCGTCTCTTTTCCAGTATCCGGCGCCTCCCGTGTGGTGGATTAAGGCTTTCTTAGAGCAATGGAACATCCCGACTCACACCTTCCTCTTATTAGATCGGGAGGTTTCGATTTCTTTGGAGGAATTTGTAGAAATTTCGGGCTTACCCGTCAGAGGGGAACATTATGAGGAAATACTTCCCCCTGACGAGTACATCGTCGCCACCCGATCAGTAGGGATGGGTCTGACTCCAGAGAATGCCATTCAACACCGATTCCCAAGCCTAATCAAGGTGTTGAACATTTACGAAAGTCTGTTCCTGGAGTCCGGAAGGCACGGTGTCAGCTTCACAGATTTTATTGCCCGCTTTCTTCGCTCAGAAGTCCTGTCGAAGGAAGCCGCGAAATTCGCCAAACTCGACAATCCTTTTGTCTTTGGTTCGGACAATTAGCCGGCGGCGGAAGCGGATCAGAGGAATTTCTTTCTCCCGGACACCCCGGTCATCTTTTTCGCAGAGCTTGCAGCTTCCGACGTCGACGAAGAGACATTCTTTTTGGGGTTCCTCGGGCCATGGCTAAGCTGGTTTGTGCTCCCAATGCACCCTCGCTATATGAGGCCGTCCGTTTTCTACCCTGCTCACCGAATGGTTGAAGGGACGCGGATTGCCATCGGGATCGCTGGGCTGGCTCATTTGTATCATGGCCTGAGCTTAACGGCAGACACGAATCAGCCGGGGGTACAGCCTATATATCTCCCGCTGCATTATTTTACTTCGTGGATCGATCTGCACATGCTTGGCACTTTTGGAGTCCACATACGGCCCCGCTTCTACGACGGTTATAATTTCCCCTAGGTGATGTTTCTAATTGACGCCTCTACTTCAGATCCGTCGCAGCGAGATGCTCGGCGACTGGTCCTCCGCCCGCACATGGTCGGGGACAGCATGACTTTCGTCGATAGGGTCCTGAATATCGGCAAGGAGTCCAGTAAGGTGGTGCAACCGCTGCGTGACACCTTTAAAGACGGGGCTCCCACGTTGAAGGCTCGGGAGATCTTGCATTTGTACTCGATCAGGCCGAGCTTCTTAGTGTTCAGGCAAAACGACTCGGTACTTTTCATGAGGTACTACCTGCACCGCTTTGCCCAACAGCCGGGTTACAACCAGGGTGTTCCTCTCGAGGCCTTCCTGGCAGAACCGGTTTTCTATTGAAGAGGGTATCCGGAGCGCGTTGCACCACTTCATGCGCCTAAATACCGGGTCCAACTTCTTTATCAGTGAGCCGAGCTGTGTTCCAAAAGCCTCGAATGCATACGTGGTGTGGTACCAGCATGCGACGGGTGCTGTCATTAGGGAAGAAAAGCGGTTGCTGCTCGATCGCAAGGGTGCTGTCTCAGGCGGTAATCCAGCCGTTCCCTTGAAGCGACGGACCACCGTCTGTCCTTCCTTAAGAGAAGCTGCTACAGTTGTGGTCCCGCGCGCCTTTCCTGATAAGCCTCTACCCCGTGTTCCTGCAGAAGCGATAGCGGCAGCGTCCCCAGAGTCTGGAGTGGGTACAGAAATTGAGACTCGTCGCCCAAAATTGCCCGCCAAGCGCAAGCTCGTGTCATCGGCTGCCGATGTTCTCTCACAGAAAAAGAAGAAGTCACTCTTTTCTGTTGACGTTGTACTCGGCCAGGAGCCTCATGCTCCCTACAGCGAAGGCTTGTGTGAGTATGGCACTAATGATAGTTTATTCATCGCGCCTGCGGATGATAATGATCTCCAGGCTGCCCTTGTGGCTTTCAAGCGACTGGCTCACGAAGAAGCGGCGTTAATTACCATTACGAAGTCAGGTACACTTCAGTTGTATTTTTCCGCGTTCATTCTTTCCTTATTATTATTTTTTTACTAATGCATTTTCCTTGAACAGGCATTTCTGCCGAAGAGGCTCTCGCGGCTTCCATCAAGACTTTTGAGGAGGAAGAGAGGCTCCGCGCTTCTTTGGGTCTTGGTATAATTCGGCTCATTGTACCTTCATTCCCTTTTTCTTTATTCGTGGTCTGACCCTCTCCTTTATTTTATTGCAGGGACTACCTTGACTCAGGTTATTCAAAGTGAAATGCCACTCCCGAGCAGCGATGCGGCAAAACTTCCGGAGCCAGCTGTTATGGCCCAGCTCTCCCATCATCCCAGCAGGAGGCTTTACTGAAGCAGCCAATAAAGGATGTCGTAACGGCTCCAGAGGCAGAGCTTGGTTCGGACGATGACGTCCCCTTGTCAAAGGTCTTAAGGAGATCGCTTCTCACTGGTCAGACCGAAAAGAAGCGTAGGAAGCGTGCGGAGAGGGAGCGCGACGCCAGTTTGGCCGTAGGCGTAGGCTCAAGCAGCGTCCCCCTTGCTGATATCCCTTCGGCGGATGTTCCCCTTGCGTTGTCTACCGCCTGTAGACAGGTTGCACGTGCAACTCGGGAAGAGACTGAAAAGCTGCTCCAAGGTAGCGTAACACTGAGTTTTTTTATTCGAACTAAATCTTTGAATTTTGACGTATGCATTTTCTGCAGGCCCAATTCTCGGGGATGGGATGACGGGTGAAACCCTGGCGGTTACCGTGCTTGAAGTTGCTACCCTCTCTCTGGAATCTGGGACCATCCAGACCGCTGCCCTTTCCCCGTGCGGCTCCCTGGTATCGGCGGGTGTCGCAAGCTTCACGACGGCCCTCGTCGAATCAGGGGACGAAGCCATGGGCGCAGAGACTACTCCTCTGCGGGAGAGCGAAGAAGCCGCAACGCCTGGTGATGCTTCCGTCACGGTTTTGGTTGATGACCCGTCAGGTAAGTCTTGAATCACTGTTCTCTTTTTATTTTACAATCCCGTTCAGCTTCTTCTGACGATGTTTTGTTTGTAGGTGCAACGAATGCTGAGATTGTGCCATCTGAAGCATCTCCGGTCGCCGCCATGACGGTTGTTATTCCCTCGCCTTCTCCTATGTCCTCCGAAATGCTGGAAGGCATAGGTTTGCGATTTATCTAGTTTAACTATGAACACCGTCTTCCTTGTGCTGACCGTGTATTTCCGCAATTCTGCAGTAGTCCTTTTCGACCATTTATACCAGGTGCTGAACCCGCACTTCTCCTTTCAGTCGGAAGTCATTCCGCCCGCTGGTATTGGTTAGTATATCCTTCAGCTATTGTTTCTTTCTTTCTTTTATGAATAGCCATGTCATCGCTAAGTGTTCTTTTATATTGATTATAGCGTCACGGATCGGAGGAAGAGACGAGGGGATAACCACACCTCCAGTACTCCCAATTTTTCCATCTGCCACAGCCGGTATAGTAGACTCCATCGCTCGTGTATTCTTTTTACCTTATGAGTCGACATTTGACCATAATTTGTTTTGCAGCAATCGCGTCGGCTCCAGTTCCGCTTGAGTCCCGCATCCTAATGTCGGCAGGGCCTTTGATAAACGCCTATCTTCCAGGGGGGCTGCGACTGGCCTGCGAATGTTGAGCGAATTCGTCGAGGATCTTGACGTCGAGGCCCTCGCATTGCTGCAGACTTTGCTGCTGAGTTTAATCCCATGCTGGCGACGCTCGTGAACTTTCATGATGAAGGCGTCGTTAAGTCTTTGGTTAATTACTGCAGAAAGATTGAGGCCTGCCTGCATGAGATTGAGCTCAAGCGTCCTGCTCCTGAAGTATCAGCTTTGAACTCCCAGCAGTCTGCATGGGTTGAGCAGAGTGTTCCTTTCCTTCTCCATTTCGAACAAGATATGACCCTAAAGCGAAAGGAACACAAAGTAGCTTCAAGAGAATCTGCCCGGTTGCACGCCGAGGTCGAAGTGAATGTTGCGCAGTTGAAAGCTGTCTTTGATAATCTGCAGCGATGCATTTCGGATGGGTTGACGCTGAGACGGGCGCTTGACTCTACGGAGCAAGTCATGCAGGACTGTGAAGCTGCCATGCTGGGCACCGATGAAAAGCTTTCGTCTTGTCTGTGATAGTGGGCCCGAGTCGAAGCGGAGTTGGCTGCGGCGGCCAATTGCGAGAAAGGATTAAGTGGAGCGCGCGAGCAGCTGGCTGATTTGTTGAAAACGCCTGCTTCTCAGTACCCATCTTTGTATCACTGAAAATTTGTAATTTATGAATAACATGCTTTCATTCATTTTTTTAAATTCTTTTATATGATGTATCTTGTACTCAATTGAATTCATGAATAAAAGATGCATTTTTTTTATCTTGTACTATCGTTTTCTTTTCTTTGTTGTGTCATTGGCATGTTACTTTATCAAATGTGGCCTGTAGATAGTAGATAGCAGTCCATCTTAACTTCCTTGTAGGGTATCGATAGCTTAGGAAATAGGTTCAGGTCTGCAGCCTAAGACTTTTCAACTTTATGAGCCGTGAGGGTCTCATAAAGACTTTTCTCCCTACGAGTCGTGAGGATCCCGTAGGTGTATTTTTTCCTTAGGAATCGTGAGGATTCCTAACTACGTTTTCTCTTGAGAGTCGTAAAAATCTCACAAGAGAATTTTCTCCCTTACAAGTCGAGAGGACTCGTAAGTGGTTGGTGAATTGACTTGTTTCGAAATTGAAGTATTGCTCCGACAGGGAGGTCAATGGTTGATGTATTTCCGAGTCGAAGCGTTGCATTATGACGGGGAGGTCATGGGTTGACGTATTTCCGAGTCGAAGTGTTGCTTTACGACGGGGAGGTCATTGGTTGACTTATTCCCGCTTCCTGCGGTGTCGGGGTTGACTTGCTCAACTTTCTGCGGTGTCTGGGTTGACTCGATCCGCTTTCTGTGGTGTTAGAGTTGACTTGCTCCACTTTCTGCGGTGTCGGGGGTTGACTTGCTCCGCTTTTTGCGGTGTCGGGGTTGACTTGCTCCGCTTTCTGCGGTGTCGGGGTTTGACTTGCTCCGCTTTTTGCGGTGTTGGGTTGACTTGCTCCGCTTTCTACTGTGTCGGGATTGACTTGCTCCGCTTTCTGCAGTGTCAGGGTTGACTCTAGGTTGTCTGTGAACCGTAGAGTTTTGGAACTGGGGACTTTGCCGTGGCTCCGATTGGTGATGTCGCGTCCGTATCCTGCTGGCATGAGGATGAACGCCGTTGTGGATCTCTACGTTGTAGATGTTGCCGTTGAGATCTGACTCTTCGTTTGAAAGAGCCCGGTAGGGAAATACGGTTCCCTTTTCGTTTATACCTATGGATTGTATACAGGGGTCAGTATGGAATCGCCTGTAGGGCAAAAGTTTCATTCTTTCATCATTTTTTATTTCCTTTCCGCGATGCTCTATCATTTCAGCTTTTTATATTGCGAAAGTCGCGATTACCCAATCATTTCGGCTATTTTTCGCGGTACCCAATCATTTCGACTATTTTTTCTTTTTACTCACTGTTTTTTATTGCGAGTTGCCCAATCATTTCGGCTATTTTTTATGTATTTATAGCTCGCTGACTTTTTGCTGCGAGTATGGAACTTGGAATCTGATGCCAATCTTAGCATCAACATCGCTGCGACTGGAATATTGCCAGGAGCGAATCATCATTTGCCGTGAAAGGACTTGGAATTTGATACCAATTTAGGCATCAGTATCGCTACTACTGGGACATTGCCAAGAGCGAATCATCATTTGCCTCTGTCGATTCGAACAAAGGTGGCTTAGCAAACAGGGTTAGAATCCTGTCGACTAAGGCTTTTGACTTCATGAGCCGTAAGGGTCTCATAAAGGTGTTTCTCCCTGTGAGTCATGAGGATCTCGTAGGCATGTTTTCTCCTTAGGAATCGTGAAAATTCTTAAGTGTATGTTCTCTTATAAGTCGTAAGAATTTCATAAGAGTGTTTTCTCCTTATAAGTCGAGAGGTCTTACAAGTGTCATTCGCCAAAAGGGGAAATTTCGCGCTATTGGTGGAACTTGGTGGGGGAGACGTATATTTATGCCCGTGGATTGTATACAAGAGCCAATATTGACCGCCTGTAGGGCAAAAAGGGGGATGTGATGGCTTAAGAACAGGTTGAGATCCCTGTAGCTTAAGGCTTTTGAACCCTATGAGCCGTGAGGGTCTCATGAGGGGATTCTCCTTACGAGTTATGAAGATCTCATAAGTGTAATTCCTCTTTAGGAATCGTGGGGATCCCTAAGTGTTTTGCTCCTTTGTGAGTCTTAAGGATCTCATGCTGGTATTTTCTCCTTACAAGGTCCAGAGGACCTTGCAAGTGTCTTTTAACGAGATTGCGCCCTTTCGGGTTTTCGCAAACTCGTCGGTAGCCCTACTGTTTTTACTCACGGAGCCCTTTGGGGTTTTCATCCGTGCCCATTTCTCTTATGGACGTACCGTTTTTTAATTATTTATTTATTATTATTATTATTATTATTATTTTCTGCCGCATTAGCCTTTGGATGCTACGGTTCGTAATAGTTAAAAGACGTTTCGGTCCATAATTAGTGTAAGGACATTACGGTCCATTGCTAGTTTAAGGACATTACGGTGCATTGCTAGTTTCAAGACATTATGGTCTATTGTTAGTATAGGGACGTTTCGGTCCGTTGTTCGTTTCTGCTGCGAAGTTTTGCCGGATAGCACTTACAGAGTTTGGTACTCAGGAAGACAGCGAGCGGACACAAGCGTCGTCATCTATCATTAACCTGGGTTGTGACTCGTCAGGCATAGTATTTCTTAAGGAATCAGCCGTTTATTGGACGGAAGGGCCTTTTGCCATGCATATATATGAGCAAGTAGGCCCCCCCTTGATAGACCTTGTCACATAATCCAAGGATTTTGGCACTGCTCCTGCCTCCAGCTCCTCTATGTTATCTTCTAACGCCGAGTGAGCTTCTTCGTTATTTAGCGACGAATGAGAGATCATATAGCATAATCTTTGGGTTCTTCTGACGAGTCGGGGTTCTTCTGACGAGTCGTCTCCTTCATCATTGTCGTTATCTACACTTTCAAGGATATGGTTGAGAAGCTCTTGGAGCGTGACTGGGGTTCGCGCCTTCTAGTTGTATTCCTCCATTGCGTCAATATGCTTTTGCAGATCCGTGAGTTTGTCGTCAGTCTGCGCGGGCTTCTTGGTCTTCTTCTTTTTCTTCGAAGTCTTTGACGGCTGGGCCTGGGTATTTTGCCTATCGCTACCAACTCTTGGCGTTGGGCGCGGTTTCAGCATCTCTTCAATAATCTCTAGCTCTAGCGGGCTTTTCCACCTGATCGCCGGACATACTTGAAGATCCTTCAGCATTTTCTTGGTCTTAGCCGAAAGAACAACTTCCCATGGAGCTTCCTCTATAAATGAGCATGATGCCCCCAGCGTGTCCACATTTTTAGGAGCATGCTGTCGTGGCGGGTTTACCCTTCAGTTTTCAGACAACGTGAACCTACCCTATTGGTACTGGTCTTCAACCCAGTTTTTGAAGACGTAGCAATCTTCGATTGGGGACCCACTATTCTGTGGTAGGGACAATAGTTAGGATGGTTGACGTCACCAGGTTGCGATGGGTGTCTCAGATCCGGCAGGGTGATGAGCCCGTTGCGCACTTCCAGTTCGAACAGTCTCCTTGTTTTATCCCGGAAAAATGAGTAAGGACGTCTCAACTTCTCATCGAGGGATCGCGGCTTGTTGTTTTGGCGAACAACCGGTCTCGGGTCACTCGGTTGTTGTTGAGCGTTGGCGACGAAGGTCGCTTTCCCTTTCCCCTTTTCATTCCGAGGATCCGTCTTTGAACAGGAAGGCCTATGGCCCATCTGGTCCATTTGGGTCAGCTTGTCAATCAAGGCCTGAAAGGTGGTCGGCTTGAAAAACATCATAAATTGGGATATAGTCGCTTGCGGGTCAAGGGTCCCTACGAACATGCCCACAGCAGGAGCTTCGTCTATGCGTTGTTC
The DNA here is from genome assembly GCA_030015575.1 of Agapanthus africanus. Taxonomy (NCBI): domain Eukaryota; kingdom Viridiplantae; phylum Streptophyta; class Magnoliopsida; order Asparagales; family Amaryllidaceae; genus Agapanthus; species Agapanthus africanus. The sequence goes on along the minus strand of JASDDO010000001.1, from coordinate 16,102,995 downwards.
GCATCTCGACTATTCCCCTCCGAAAGACGGCGCACAAGACTCCGAAAGTCTTGGCGCACAAGACTTTCGGGGCAGATGCTATTTGGTTTTATCCGTCTACCTCTCCGAAGATGCCAAGTTGATTTATAGCACCGTATATCGGAGGTTTAGACGGATGCGGCCGATGTAGCAGACTTCGTCAGATTCCCCCTCGCTTGAGGGTTTTTTTTTATTGTGGGGACGCTCTTCCCTGCAGGCGTAAGCCCCTGCAGTTAATTACGCTACCGCATCGCGGTAACAACTTTCTCCTGCTCCAGAAGTTCATTCCGTGTCGTGTGTGTTTGTTTTGTTTGTGGTTGCCCGTGGATTGTATACGGAGACTAAGTGATGCCGTCGCCCGTATGACGTGGATTAGTCCAAATCCGTATTTTCTTAGATTTGGGTTTGGGGTTTTGGTTTAAGGATACGTTAGCCGTTTTTGAGGCTAAGATCAACTTAAACGGGATCGTTTAGATCCGACAAAAAGAGTGTTTGGGGGCCCTATTGTTCCAGTTTAGGGACGTAGTGGTCCATAAGTAGTTTAGGGACTTTGCGGTCCACTGCCAGTTTAGGGACATGGTGGTCCATGTTCCAGTTTAGGGACGCGGTGGTCCATAAGTAGTTTAAGGACGCATAAGTCCATGGGCTTAAGGACCCCACAGTCCATATGGGTGTGTTTAAGGACGCCTTAGTCCGTTAGTTTAAGGACGCATAAGTCCGTGGGTTTAAGGACCCTACAGTCCGCATTTTGATTTAAGGACGCATAAGTCCATGAGTTTAAGGACCCCACAGTCCGTGTTGATGTGTGGTTGTCGGGACCCGTCACCTCTCTGACGTCGTTGAAGGATTACAACGATAGGAGTCAGAGGAGTTCGGAGATGTACCTTCGAACCGGATGTAAATTGATTTAGGAGAGCAGCCGTGCTCAGTCAATTTAATTTGAGGACTTACGGCCATGATTGGGCTAAGTCCAGTTGGGAATATTCAATGTTTTTATTTATCTTTGGCCTATTAGGCATGTGCTAGGGCTTTGCCCCTTTTTAATACTGCACTGCATTTTTGTTTTGTTTGGGCTCTGCCCTTTTATAAATGATGCATAGCATCTATTTTGTTTGGGCTCTGCCCTTTTAATGCATTGCATTTTATTTTGGCCTGCTAGGCCTTTTTAATTTGGGCTTGGCCCTTCAGTAAACAATGCAGTGCATTTGTCAGGCGCTTTGCGCCAATCATTAAGCGCAAGCGCTTGTAGAGGTGACACATGTCACGCGAGCGCAACAGCGCAGTGCGCTGCTGACACGTGGCGCTCTCTGGTGGCTTGCACCAACCCAGGAGCGCAACAGTGCAGTTTTGCAAGTGCAAGGCACCGTTTCAATAACTTAATCTAATTTTTGGATTCAAGAAAATAATTTTTCTGAAATTCCAGAACCAATGGTTCATAAAAAGTGCAAGGCACTGTTATTATTATTATTTTTTATGAAGATCATTGATCTTGTTATTAGATTAATGAACTATTCAGAAGAAATTCTTCTATTATAAAGCTTTTTATCTTTTTCTTGAATTTTCTTCAGAGTTCTCTCTGTTTTTGAAGTTCTTGATCTCTCACGATATTGATGATGTTTTGAGTTGGGGTCTAGGGGTATTTATATAGTGCCCATAAATTTGTTAAGTTTGTTAAAGAGATCATTCTTTGAGTGATTTGGGGAATTTTCCCCACCATTGGATCTTTGATCCAAGGGCTTCTGTTTTACAGAAAATTTTCTTGTTTTAACAAGAACAGAAAAATCTTACTAGAATTTTAATTCTGTTTGGCGCAAGCACACCAGCGCTTGACACGTGTCACGCAGCGCATCTGCGCTAGCGCAACTGCGCTGACACGTGTCGCGCAGCGCAGTACTTGCGCAACTGCGCTGACGCGTATCGCGCAGCGCAGCGCTTGCGCAACTGAAGCGTTGCTTGCTTTAATTTTTGTTTTTTAATAGAGCCTTGCTCTGATTGGGCGCACTGCCTTGGGCGCTGCACTGACGTATCAGCTTCTGACACGTGGCGCGTTGTGCGCAGTGCACGGAATTTGAAGCGTTGCTTCAAAATTTGAATTTTTGAAATTCAAACAGAGCCTTGCTCTGATTGGGGGAAACAAATGCCCCCCACCGTTGCGCTCACGTGGTGCACACGTGAGTGCAGCGGTGGCAAAATCTTGACCGTTAGATCAACAGGTGAGTGGAAGGGGCGCAGGCGCTTATAAATAGGACCCTTGGTCCTTGATAAATTTTTTACCATTTTCAAGAACTTGAATTTCAGAGCCTTGCTCTTGTTTAAGAATTTTAGAGCCTTGCTCTCGTTTCTTTCCAAGAACTCTAGAGTTCAGATTTTTAGAACTTAGGTAAAATTTAAATTAAATTAAATTAAATTAAATTTGAGCCTTGCTCTTATAGATCTTTGATCTAAAGAAAACCCCTTTGGGGTTTCATCAACAGAGCATTGCTATAAAAAATCTATAGATCTACAGAGATCTTGTTCATGGGTTTTAACCCATGAACAGAGCTTTGCTCACAGATCAAATGTAGATTTTTTTTGATCCAAAAATAGAAAACCTTTTTCTAAGTCTTCATGGATTTTTTAAGACCTCAAATTTTAACCTTTAGGAGTTATAATTTTCTTTTGATGGATCTCTCCATCATTATTACAGAGCTAAGCTCTTTTTAAGGAAATTTTATTCCCTTGAGACCAGAGTTTGACAAATGTCACTCTGTGACAGAGTTTTGCTCTAAAAGAGGAGATTTTCTCCTTGTTTCTAGGGATTTCCCATTAATGAGAATATTCTCTTGGGAATCTTTTCATTAATTGACAGTCTCACCCAATGATGGGGCTGTCTTATTAAATGATGCACTGTCATCCAGATTTTATGGGTCCCCATTTGGTCCCCTACCCACTGCATTGCAGTGTGGTGTAAAATTTTAAAATGTCAAGCGTTGGAATTACAACACTGACGGCTAATTTTTGTCCCTCTGCAGGAAACATGTCTTTCGATACCTCATTCCCGTTTGTTCGTTCGGAAGGAGGATTCCCCGGAGTAGACCGGGATGTCTTGGCTATGATCAGGGACTACGATCCGGACTATAAGAATCTTCACCTTTGGGGGTCGTGGTACAACCAAATCATTATGGGTCGACAGAGCTTTTCGTGCGCGGTACCCTCAGAGCCTATTACGGTGACCCACTATGCCAGCCCACCGTCGGTGAAGTATGCCATGGAGATGGTCGACTGGACTTCAAAGGGCCTTCTTCATCCTGCTATAAATGCAATTCCGGTCAGCGTCCTATGGTTTTGGATATCCTGGGATGCCGTATTTGTCAAGGCGAGGCACGACCTTGGGGGCAATCATATAACATAGGTCTGATCCCCTGCCCTCCGGTCGGCTATCTGCCATGGGCTCGCTACATTCTGTCGGCGAAGAAGTCGCAGTTGATAAGGCTAGGGTTGTACACTGCAGTTTATGTTTCCCTCTTCCAATATCCCAGGCTTCCCACCTGGTGGCTTAAGGCCTTTTTGGAGCAGTGGAACATCCCTACTCATACTTTCCTCGCAATGGACCGGGAAGTGTCGATTTCTTTGGAGGAATTCACAGAGGTCTCCGGCTTTCCGGTTATAGGGGAGCACTATGAGGAGCTGCTTCCTACAGACGAATATGTCTTCGGTGCTAAGCCGGCAATAAGGGGCCTCACTCCGGAGAATGCTGTTCAACATCAATTTCCAAGTTTGATCAAAGTGTTGAACATCTATGAAGCCCTTTTTATCGAATGTGGGAGCCGCGGAGTTAGCTTCGAGGATTTCATTGCTCGATTCCTTCATCCAGACGTCCTCTCGGCAGAAGCTGCTAAGTTTGCCACACTTGATGACCCTTTCGGTCTAGGTTTGGACAACCTGCCGGCGAAGGAGATAGACCAAAAGGGTTTTTTCCTTCCTAACTCCCCAATTATGTCTTTTGCGGAAGTTGCAGCCCCCGGGATGGACGAGGAAGCCTTCTTCTTAGGATTTCTTGGGCTATGGTTGAGTTGGTTTGCGCTCCCGATGCATTCTCACCATATGAGGCCTTCTGTCTTTTACCCAGCTCATCGGATGACCATTGGGGTGAAAGTGGCCGTTGGGATCGCCGGTTTGGCACACCTGTATCACGGCCTTAGTCAAGCAGCGGATGCTAATGAGCCTGGAGTATTGCACGTGATCTTCCCGATGCATTACTTCATATCATGGCTTGAGCTACACACACTGGGCGTCTTTGGTATGCATAAAAGGCCATCGTTTTATGACAGGTGCAGCTTTCCTCGAATTATACGACTGATCGGCGCTTCAATTGTAACTCCGTCACCACGGAATGCCAGGGGTTTGCTCCTTCGTCCCCACACAGTCGGAGACGGGATGTCTTTTACTGACAAAGTTCTGACCATTGGAAATACGTCTAGCACTACGGTGCGGCCATTGCAAGACACTTTCAAAGATGGAGCCTCAGTTCTGATGGCCCGGGAGACCTTTCATCTATATTCCATCAGACCGGGTTTCCTGGTGTTTAGGCAAAATGGCGCGGCACTTTTCATGAGATACAACCCGCATCGTTTTGCCCAGCAACTGAGCTACAATCAAGGGGTGCCGTTGGAGGCTTTCCTGCTGGAACCTGTCGCTACTGAAGAAGGGATGCGGAGCGTGCTTCACCACTTCATGCGTCTTAATACGGGTTCTCATTTTTTCATTAGCGAACTGGCTTGCAAACCACACATCCTTAATACATATACGGCGTGGTATACTCATTCGACGGGCGCCGTTATAAAGGAAGAAAAACGGTTGTTGGTCGACCGTAAGGGTGTGCCTCCCGGCAGCGACCGCAAAGCTCCCTTGGTGCCCAGGACCCCCGTAGTCGCTCCGCTGAGAGATGCTAGAGCCGAACCACCGCGTGTGCTGAGCCTTCCATATGGATTGCCACTTTCTGATACCGTGGAGTTGCCATCAGCGCCCCATGCTCCAGTGGAGACGGTAAATATGGCTTCGCCGGAGTCCGGTGTGGGTGCGGATATCGGGACCCGCCACCCTAAGGTGCCTGCAAAGCGCAAGTCAATCTCAGGTGCGCCCAGGGCTGGCGGGCAGAAGAGGAAGAAGAAGTCGCTCCTCTCTCTCGATGCTATCCTCGGTTTAGAGCCACAGGCCCCCCTTACCAAAGGTATAAGCGAGTATGACAGTAATGAAGGCTTCTCGGTAGACCCCGCCGACACTGACCTGGCGGCCGCCATTGCGGCTTCTGAGCGATCAGCCAGACTTGAAGCGTGGTTGAATAAACTCGCTCGAGCAGGTAATCATTAGTTGCATCCTTCGTCATTTTGTCGCATTTTCATCATTATTTTTGACTAATGCTTCCCCCTTTTTTAAACAGGCGTCACTACCGAAGAAGTCATCGCTGCTTCTTTGAAAACCTTTTAGGAGGAGGAAAATAAGCGCACTTTAATGGGCGCTGGTACATCTCGGATTATTGAGTTTTTATCCTCTTTTCTGATGGCCAACCTAACCTTTTTTCTTTGTTTCTTTACAGGGGCTGCGCCAGCTGATGTGGGGACTCTCTCCGGACCCTCTACTGAAGTCCCAGCTTCTTCAGGGCAGCTGCGAGAGCCTCAACTTGACAAATCGACGAGGGATGCCTTAAAGGATTTAGAGGCATCCCTGTTCACGGACGAGGACGCATCAATGAGAGAAGCCTTGGAGAGCTCTGTCTTGACGGCTTGAGGGGAGAGAAAGCGGCTAAGGCGAGAGGCGAAGGCACGCAGGGCTGCTTTGGCCGTGGGAGCGGGCCCAAGCACCGTCCCTTATGCTGATACCCCTTCAAAAGAGCTCCCGGTCGCCTTGTCCACTGCTCGCAGACAGGTGGCGCGTGCAGTTCGGAGTGCCAATGATAAATCCACTTCAGGTAATGTATCTTTCGAGATTTGTTTGTAAGAATTGTAAACTTGTCGGTTCTTATATATTTTGTCTTGCAGGGCCAAGTCCAACCGAGGGGGAGGCGGAGACAGTCGAACCCAAGGGGACAGAAGAGGAGGCACCGGCCGAACCAGAGCCGACGGTGGGCAACGTCGCCAGGGTTGCTGAGCCTGAGCTGGAGGCTGAGGGAGCTGTACCCGAGAAGGTCGTTGATGCCGAGCCTGAGGTGGCGGCAAATAAGATGACCGCTATAACTGAGCCCAGGGTAGCGGTGGACGAGACGCTTGAGGTCGGCGACCCCATAGTAATGGCGGATGAGACAATGGAGATCGCTGAGCCCGAAGAAGTAGCAGGTGAGATGGGCACGACTCTTGGGGAAGAGCCAGCCGCTCTTTCTCAAGAGTCCGACAATGCTCCGATTATTGCCCTCCCCGTCTACGGTCTTCCGCCGTCTCCTGGCCGCGCGAGCACGACGACAGCCCCCATTGAGTCGGGTGATGAGGCCACGGGCGGTGACCTCATGTCGATGGAGGAGGGAGACGCCTCCGCTTCGGCCGGCGGCTCATCAGGTAAATTTCGAGTTATAGTCCCCCTTTTTTATCTTGCAATCCTTTCTGATAAGTTTATCCTTGTTTTTAACGCAGGTGCGGCCAGTGCCGATGCTCCATTGCCCGAGGGAGCGCCGTCAACCACTGCCTTGGTGGTGGTCACCTCTTAGCTTTCCCTTGTACCCTCGCAGATGTTGGAAGGTATGGATTTGCAACCCATTAGCTTTATCTTTCAGTTGCATAATTTATGTACTAATGTCGTACTATATTGCATCTTTTCAGGAGTGCTTTTTGATCATCTTTATCAGGTGTTGCACCCATACTTCTCCTTCCCATCTGAACTCGCTTCTTCCTCCAGTGGCGCTGGTGAGTATAGCTTCCAACCGATATCTTTCTTTTTCAGTAACGGAATTGTTTCTAATTTTCCCTCGTCTTGATTGCAGTGCTACAAATTGAAGGAGGGGATGAAAGATTGACCGTGCCACCGGCCCTTCCGGCCTTGCCACTTGCTGCTATTGGTATAATAAACTATCGTACCGATGACCTCTTTTGTACTTCTTGAACCGTCATCTAATCGTACTTTGTTTTTTCAGCTGTCGTTCTGGTCCCGGCGCCTTTTGAGTCTCGTGTCACAATGCCGACAGGCCCCTTCCTGAGACGTCCGTCTTCAAAGGGCGCCGCGAATAGTCTACGCATGTTGAGCGACTACATTGAGGAACTCGACGTCGAGACTCCTACGTCTGCCGCAGATTTTGCTATGGCGGTTAACCCAATGCTGGTGATACTCGTGAACTTCCATAACGAAGACATCGTTGCGTCTTGGGTAAACCACTACAGGGAGATCGAGGCTCGCTTGCATCAACTGGAGTTTATGCGTCCTGTTCCCGAGACTTTAGCCGCAAGCAACCAAAGAGCAGCGTGGATTGAGCAAAGCGCTTCTTACGTCCACCACTTGGAACAAGAAGCGGCTTTAAGGCTGAGGGAATACCAAGAGATCTCAAACGAGACGGCTCGTTTGCGTGCTGAGGTTGAGGCAATGCTGCCCAAGTGAAGGCTATCTTTGAGGGCCTCCTGGAACGCATCTCTCATGGGCTAAACTTGAAACGGAAACTTGATGTCGCTGAGCGTGACACCCCAGGCCGCGAAGCTGCTCATCAGGCCGTTGGGGAGCTGATTCCATCTTTCTTGCAGCAACGGGCTCAAGTAGAGGCGGAACTGGCGATAGTGGCCGATCAGGAGAAAGCGTGGAAGGAGGTGCGCGAACAATTGCTAGGGCTATGCAAGACGCTTCCTTCCCAGTAGTTACCCTTGTATCAATATATTTGTAAAAATTTTTTTTGAATAAGATGTATCCATTCTTTATTCTTTTGTACGATTCACCATGTACTTGATTGAATTAATAAATAAAGATACACATTTTTTCTTTGTAATGTCTTGTATGCTCTTTCTTTGCTTTCTCTCTTCCCTTATTATCAGCATGTTGTCTTGATAAACATAGTTGACAGATAATAGAGTAAGCATCCTAGCTTCTTTTTTTTTTTTAAGAGATAGCGATGGCTTAGGCCGCAGGTTCAGATCAGCCATCTAAGACTTCTCAACTCTATAAGCCGTGAGGGTCTCATAGAGACTTTTCTCCCTACGGATCGAGAGGATCTCGTAGGTGGATTTTCTCCTTAGGAATCGTGAGGATTCCTAAGTGCGTTTTCTCTTATAAGTCGTAAGGATCCTATAAGAGAATTTTCCTTCTTACGAGTCGAGAGGACCCGTAAGCGGTTGTTTCCCTCCTTGTCGAAATTCGACTTTGGAGAGTGAGACCCGTGAATAGTATGCAAGAGACCATTTTAGACCGACTTGCAGGGTCCCAGTGCTCAGGAAACAAGTTTTTTTTAATCCCTGCTGCCTGCGGCTTTATCTTGCAAGTTGAGACGAATCGGGAATTTCTCGCGGAGACACTGGTTTCTCTGCGAGCCGACGCGAATCAGGAGACTCTCATCAAGGACGCTAGTTTCCCTGAGTTGAGGTATTTTGCCGAAAACACTGGTTTCTTCGGGGTCGAAACGAATCGATGCATTCCTGCGGAGACGCTAATTTCTCTGCGGGTCGACGCGAATCAGGATTTTCTCATCAAGGACACTGGTTTCCCTGAGTCGAATGAATTTGCCGAAGACACTGGTTTCTTCGAGGTTGAAACGAATCGGGAATTTCTCGCGGAGATACTGGTTTCTCTGCGAGCCGACGCGAATCAGGAGGCTCTCATCAAGGACGCTAGTTTTTCTGAGTTGAGGGGTTTTGCCGAAGACACTGGTTTCTTCGGGGTCGAAACGAATCGGGAATTTCTCGCGGAGACACTGGTTTCTCTGCGAGCCGACGCGAATCAGGAGGCTCTCATCAAGGACGCTAGTTTCCCTGAGTTGAGGAGTTTGCCAAGGATACTTGCTTCCCTAGGGTTGAAACGAATCGATGCATTCCTGCGGAGACGCTAGTTTCTCTGTGGGTCGACGCGAATCAGGATTTTCTCGTCAAGGACACTGGTTTCCCTGAGTCGAAGGAATTTGCCGAAGACATTGGTTTCTTCGGGGTTGAAACGAATCGGGAATTTCTCGCGGAGACACTGGTTTCTCTGTGAGCCGACGCGAATCAGGAGGCTCTCATCAAGGACGCTAGTTTCCCTGAGTTGAGGAGTTTGCCAAGGACACTTGTTTCCCTGGGTTTGAAACGAATCGATGCATTCCTGCAGAGACGCTAGTTTCTCTGCGGGTCGACGCGAATCAGGATTTTCTCGTCAAGGACACCGGTTCCCTGAGTCGAAGGAATTTGCCGAAGACATTGGTTTCTTCGGGGTTGAAACGAATCGGGAATTTCTCGTGGAGATACTGGTTTCTCTGCGAGCCGACGCGAATCAGGAGGCTCTCATCAAGGACGCTAGTTTTCCTGAGTTGAGGAGTTTGCTAAGGACACTTGTTTCCCTGGGGTTGAAACGAATCGATGTATTCCTGTGGAGACGCTAGTTTCTCTGTGGGTCGACGTGAATCAGGATTTTCTCGTCAAGGACACTGGTTTCCCTGAGTCGAAGGAATTTGCCGAAGACACTGGTTTCTTCGGGGTTGAAACAAATCGGGAATTTCTCATGGAGACACTGATTTCTCTGCGAGCCGATGCGAATCAGGAGGCTCTCATCAAGGACGCTAGTTTCCCTGAGTTGAGGAGTTTGCCAAGGACACTTGTTTCCCTGGGGTTAAAACGAATCGATGCATTCCTGCGGAGACGCTAATTTCTCTGCGGGTTGACGCGAATCAGGATTTTCTCGTCAAGGACACTGGTTTCCCTGAGTCGAAGGAATTTGCCGAAGACACTGGTTTCTTCGGGGTTGAAACGAATCGAGAATTTCTCGCGAAGACACTGGTTTCTCTGCGAGCCGAAGCGAATCAGGAGGCTCTCATCAAGGACGCTGGTTTCCCTGAATTGAGGTATTTGCCAGGGACACTGGTTTCCCCGGGGGTTGAACTAATCTGTGGTGGTCTTTCAGGTTTTTATATAAGTTACCGTCAAAACCATGAAGTTAGGAATTTGATCTTCGCTTCATTTGCTGGCACTGCGTCTGCTGTATCGAGACGAATGTCGAGGTTGTCTCTAGGCTGTTGGTAAACCGTCGAGATTTGGCTTAGCTTTCTGGCGGAGCCTGTTGGGAAGGTGTGGTTCCTTCTTTGTTTGTGCCCTTGGATTGTATACAGGGATCGATGTGATCTCAACTGTAGGGCAAATGTTTCATTCATTTTTATTGTTTTATTTCCGCGATGCTCTATCATTTCAGCTTTTATATCGCGAAGGTCACGATTGCCCAATCATTTCGGCTATTTTTCGCGGTTCCCAATCATTTCGGCTATTTATTTTATTTTTACTCGCTGCTTTTTATTGCGAGTTGCCCAATCATTTCGGCTATTTTGTATGCATACATTTTCTTTGCTTGCTGCTTTTTATTACAAGCCGCCCCATTATTTCGGCTATTTTGTATGCATGTGCGGCTTGTTGGCTTTTCACCGTAAACCTGAAATTAGACACCGATTTCGGCATCAGCACCGCTACAACTGGGATATTGCCAGGAGCGAATCATCATTTGCCTCTGTCGAAGTCGAACAAAGGTGGCTTAGCGAACAGGGTTAAGGTCCTGTCGACTAAGGCTTTTAACTTCATGAGCCGTAAGGGTCTCACAAAGGTATTCCTCCCTACAAGTCGTGAGGACCTTGTACGTGTATTTTCTCGTTAGGAATCGTGAGGATTCCTAAGTGTATGTTTCTCTGTAAGTCGTAAGGATCCTACAAGAGGGCTTTCTCCTTGTAAATCGAGAGGATTTATAAAGGTTGTTCATCATGCGTATATATCCCCAGTTACGGATGCGACTTGGTTAGGGAAATGTTTATTCGCGCCCGTGGATTGTATACAAGGGTCAGTATTGAGCCACTTGTAGGGCAATATCGAAAGTTGTGGCGGTTGCTTAAGCACAGGTTTAGGTCTCTGTAACTTAAGACTTTCAAATCTTATAAGCCGTGAGGGTCCCATAAGAGAGTTCTCCTTACGAGTTGTGAGGATCTTGCAAGTGTATTTTCTCCTTAGGAATCGTGGGGATCCCTAAGTGTGTTGCTCCCTTGTGAGTCGTAAGGATCTCACGCGGGTGGTTTCTCCTTACAAGGTCGAGAGGATCTTGTAAGTGTCCTTTAACGAGGTCGTGCCCTTTCGGGTTTTCACAAACACTCGCCGGTAGTCCTGCTGTTTTTACTCATGGAGCCCTTTCGGGTTTTCATCCGTGCCCATTTTGCTCACGGAAATACCGTTTATTTTTTTTATTTTTTATTTTTTAACGAGATCGTGCCCTTTCAGGTTTTCACGAACACTCGCCGGTAACCCTGCTGTTTTTACTCACCGAGCCCTTTCGGGTTTTCATCCGTGCCCATTTTGCTCATGGACATATCGTTTATTATTATTATTATTATTATTATTATTTTTTATTCATCTCGTCAGCCTAAGGATGCTGCGGTAGTAGTTTAAGGATGTTTCGGTCCGTCATTAGTTTAAGGACATTTCGGTCCGCCATTAGTTTAAGGACGTGCTACTGCTTATAAAGTTTGAGCTTAGGAAGATAGTGAGCGGACATAGTCGTCGTTATCTATCGTTGACCTAGGCAGTAACTCGCTAAGTGTAGTATTTCTTCAGGAATCGACCATTTATTGGCTTGTAAGGCCTTTCACCGTGCATATCCATGAGTAGATAGGCTCCACCCTGGTAGACCTTGTCTATGATGTACGGGTCTTCATAGTTTGGCTCGAATTTTCCCCTCTTGGCGCGATTGGGGATCATAGGCCTTTTGACCACTAGCACGAGTTCGCCTTAGCGGAATGTCCTCGGCCGGGTCAATCTTTCATATGGGCGCGTCATCTTTGCTTTATAGGCTTCCAGATTTTATTGCGCTATGAGCCGGGTTTCATCAAGAGCATCAAGTTCCTCAAGCCGAAGGTGAGCATTTTCCTCGTCTGTCAGCTCATAGTGGACTGCCACTCGTAAAGAGGGTAACTCTATCTCGAGGGGGAATACTGCTTCTGTACCGAATACCAACGCATAAGGCGTTGTATTCGTGGCTGTCTTGAACATAGTTCGATACGCCCAAAGAGCTTCTAGCAGCCTCTCATGCCAGTCCTTCTTATTTCGGGACACCGTTTTCTTCATGATCTTTGTCAAGATCTTGTTGAAGGCCTCAGCTAGACCGTTAGCTAGCAGATTATAAACCGAGGAATATCTCCAATCTATATTGTGTTGTTGCGCGAAGCGACTGATCTTGTGGCTTCTGTAAGCTGGCCCGTTATCAGAGATGATCCGTCGTGGAGTTCCAAACCGATATATGACGTGCGTCTTGAAGAAATGGGGGATATTCTCCGTCTTCACTTCTCTTAACGGTACTGCTTCTGCCCATTTGGAGAAGTAGTCAGTCGTCGCCAGGATGAAACGATGTCCCCTGGACGATGCTGGTTCGATGGGGCCGACTATGTCAGTTCCCCACATTTCGAATGGCCAGCTAGCCACCGTTGAATGGAGTGGATTTGGATGCTGGTGGATGAAGTCCCCATGAATTTGGCATGAGTGGCATTGCTTCGCATATTCGAGGCAGTCCTGAATCATCGTGGGCCTGTAGTATCCCATCCGTTTGATCTTCAACTTCATCTTTAGGCCTGCTTGGTGAGAACCACAGAGTTCGTCGTGAACTTCCTGAACGACTCTTTTCGCTTCGTCAGGTACCAGACATCTCAACTACAGAGAATCAAATGACCTCTTGTACAGAGTATCATTGACGAAGGCGAAAGACAGAGCTCGTTTCATAAGCTGATGTCTTGAGGACGCATCTTCGGGCGTTCGACGGTATTTGAAGTAGTCTATAAAGACTTCTCTCCAATCCTCGGCCTTTTCCCGGTCTTTTATCTGCATGGTCATCTGCTCAGTCGCTCCCTTCTCTTCGGATGATTCCGGAGATATTTCTGCTGGAGCAAGCACCCGACGGCTTTGCATCACAATTCTGACGTCATCGAGATTCTCGTCAGCCAGTTCTTTAGCGAGCTTGGCTAATGCGTCCGCTTTGCTGTTTTCCGCACGCGGTATGTTCTCCAAAGTGTAGGAGGGAATTTGAGTCAACAGTTGTTGCACCTTTTCGCCGTACTTCACCAACTCTGGCTTGCACATCTGGTAGTCGCCATTTACTTGACTAACGACCAGTTGGGAATCTCCGTATATGAGGAGGTTTTCAATTCCCATGTCGATGGTGATCTCGAGGCCTGCTATCAAAACTTCATATTCGGCTTCATTATTCATCCTCGGTTCTGTTAAGGAGAAAGCGAAGCGCATTATGCCTCCTTGTGGAGTCACGAAGATAAGGCCTACCCCTGATTTGATTATAGAAGTGCTCTGTTTGCGCTTCTTCATGGAGGACGCTCTATCGAAATAGAGTTCCCATCGGGTATCACTACCGTCGATTGCATCAAACGCATGTTCGTCTGGCAACTCGCAATTCAGAGGAGAATCGGCCGGTATCGGATGCTTAGCGAGGAAGTCGGCGATGGCCTGTCCTTTCACTGCCTTGAGAGGTTGATAGGTTATCGAAAACTCCATCAAGAGCAGGGCCCATTTAGTGAGCCGTCCTGTCAGTATGGCCTTCGATATTAAATATTTAAGGGGGTCCACCTTCGAAATGAGACGGACTTCATGCGCCAACGCATAGTGCTTGAGCTTTGTTATCGCAAAGATCAACGCCAGGCAGTGTTTTTCAATAGGGGAATAGTTGCATTCTGCTCCCAGTAGAACTCGACTTAAGTAATAGAGAGCTCTTTCTTTCCCTTGGTCATTCTCTTGTGCCCATAATGCGTCTAAGGAACCTTCGAGGGCGGTTGTATAAAGAATGAGGGGTTTTTCTTTAACCGGAGCAACCGGCACTAGCGGGTTCTGCAGGTACTGTTTAATTTCGTCCAACGCGTCTTGGCATTTGCGATCCCAGACGAACGGGGTTCCCTTTTTCATCAAGTGGCTGTAAGGACGATACTTGCCTGAAAGGTTGGCTATAAATCGCCGTATGTACGCGAGCTTCCCTTGGAGAGACCGCAGCTGTTTCAGAGTTCTTGGCGGGGGCATTTCCATGATCGCCTTGATCTTCGATGGATCTATCTCAATACCTCGGTGTCGGACGATGAATCCCAGGAATTTGCCCGAGGAAACTCCAAATGCACACTTGAGAGGGTTCATCTTCAAGTTGTATTGTCGAAGGCGCTAAAATACGGTCTTTAGATGCTCGAGATGTTCCTCGTACGATTTTCTTTTAACCACAAGGTCGTTGTTCATACGATAATATTGCATTATTATATTCCCCAATTTTATTCTTTTTATAAATAAACAGGTGCTTTTGACGCATGTCTGCTACATATTACAGGTTACAGGTTCTTGGACAGAAAACAGTGAAAATGATGAAAAGAAGATGCAAAAGTGGACTTTGACCAACAAACAGAAGACTCTTGATCAAGTCTACATCAAAGATAAAATTCACAAAGTACAAGGCAATGCAAGGTCCAAGATTACAAAGCGAACGGTTAAAAGCCCACCGCAATTATTCACTGGAGATCTGGAAGAAACATAGAAGCTATTTTAATAAAGAACCGAATAATAAGGAAGCCCAAAGATCCAAGGCCCAATACTTTCTTTTAAAGAGACATAAAATTTTACCAAAGCTTGAAGTCTACTTTGACTAGGTCTTCCTAAGGATATTTTGGTAAATGTAGACATGCAAATCAATTGTAACCTAGGATTTCCGATTCTCTATAAATAGGAACTCTACTCATTGTAATTTCTTATGCCTCCTTTTAATAATAAATCGAGAATTGTTTTGGAGAACAGAAGAGCAAAAAAAAAAAAAACTGCTGACGTCATCGCCTTGCGGCGGAACCGCGGTCGGAGGAGGGTTACGGTGGCGGATCCGCGGCCGTTTGGTCGGTTCAATTCGCCAGATTTGCTCTGCGGTTCAGTTAAAAAAAAACACATCTTGTGCAGATTTCCGCCACTGCAAATCTCTGTGAGTTTTCTCTTCTCGTCTGCAAATCTTGATATATCTTCTGTAAATTTGCCTGCAGGATTTCTTTGCGCTTTAAAAATATTCCTTTCCAAATAACAAATCTTATGCAGGATTCGTTGCGCTATGCTTAAAATAATAATTGATTGCAAGTGATCTTTTTTGATTTGCATATCCTTAATTTTTTTGCTAAAAATATCTTTCCAAATAAAGAGCAAGAGAAAAAAAGAAAGTTTTAATTAGAAAACTTGCAAACTTTGAAATTTAAAAAAAAAAAGAAGATTTGATTGCAAGTGATTTTTCTGTTTTGCATATCTTTAAAACTGATTTTAAGGGGCTTTTGACCAATTCAAATTGGGTGGGGATTTCATCACCCTTCCCAGGACCCCAGAAATCACATAAAGCATTTGCATTGACCACTCTTAATTAAAAAATACTAGACTCAGCCCTAAGGACATCGTGTTCAATAGGACAGAGGACTAGTATAGGCATCGGCCGTTTATCCTAACCTGTCTTTGCGGTGCCTAGGCAAGTGTTTCAAGGCTAGTGGTTTTTAATTAGGCCCACAGTGTGGTTCCTTCCCACTTACCTGGCACTTACCTGGCCGCAATTGGCGGTAAAGAGGCGGTTTGAGGTCCTGTTTCTAGCCCTTTGGAACAGTTAGGAGCTGTCTAGCTGACCTAGGTGACCCTAGATCTAGGTCTGATTGTGCATTTCCGGTCGATTGCATTTGTGTCTAAGCCCTTTATCGATTTTTTTTTGCAAACAGTTTCAAATAAAGAGAAAAAAAGGGAAAAAGGAAATTTAAAAAAAAAAGACTTGCAACTTTTGTCGCTCGGAAATCCTTGCACCAACAAACTTTCTTTCTTTCTCCCTTTCTTCTAACATGGGTACCCCACATAACAAATCACTTGCCGAACTTTGGTATCCCGAACCTAATTTTGCGTCGTTCGGCAATTTGTTCGATCAATTTAAAGACGATTCTTCCTTGCCTAAAATATCTTTGAAAGATCAAATAGAGGCATCTAGGGGAAACAGTTTGACTTTTCAACCCACTTTGTGTCGATCAAGTCAACCTTTACCACCTCCATATGTTGATACCACTTTTTCAAGTCCTACCGTCTCTCCTAAGCCGATGTCCATTGCTGAGCATATTGCTCAATCTCGCAGCCGATCTTTCACCCCTCTCCACTCGTCTAGTTCTAGGGATCCACAAGACTATTCACCTTTTTATCCATATGTTGACCCTACCCTTGTCCAATCACCCACTTCCTACCAGTCCTACCCGACCTTCCCACCTTCACTAGACACTGCTTCTACACAGCCTTTTGGAAGTTTCACATATCCAAACAATTTCGAATCTTTTGCCGAAACCCCTTTACCACCAAAGTCTAGTTTGGAAGAAGCGTTGGAGGCGTATATCACAACAACAAACAAAATGGTTAGGAATGTGGAAGCGTCCGTGGCCGCCCTTATGCAACCTGCTGAACCGGTACCTAGTTTCCCGCTAGCCTCAAATTTTTCAATGTATGAGGAGGCGGTTGGACAGAATGAGAATGTGAGAGGATCTCCAAATCAAACCTACCCTTACCCAATTGAAGCCCACAACTCTGGTTTTCCATCGAATGTCCTAAATGATTCACAAGTTCAAAATAAAGACGAGTTGTGTGATTTTGTAGTGTTTGATTTGCCCAATTGTGAAGAACCCCTTTTGAGTGAACCCGCACCTAATCCGTTGGACCTTTACACCTCCAATCTAGAATCTAAATTGATAAATATCCATGCTTTTGAAGAGCTGTCTAAAGAAATTAATTTTCACTTGATTGAGGATATAGACGTCGGGAATATTTCGGATGATGAACCTATCGATTTAATTGAAATTTTATGTTCAAATCATCATCCCGAGTTATTAAATGTTTCTCCCAAATCTCATATTCGTCTTGATTTTGATGATAATGGCATGGATGAGTTGAATTTTGAGGAAAATTATAAGGATGGTATTAAGGAGAGTTTTGAGGATCATATTGAGGTTGAACCATTTTTGTTTGATGTGTCTGATTTTCCAATTCATCCTTCTGAACTTTTAACTGTTATATCGCACTCCCTCCTTCCCATCGTTCCGACAATGCTTGAAGATTGTGAGTTTGAAAAAATTTTCTTTGAATCTGACACTGTTCTCACAGATGTTAACACTTACGAGTGTTTCACTTTTTCGGACGATGTTGATGACCCACCGCCCGAGTTTGAGTCCTTTACATTTTCAGATGAGTTAGTTGAACCATCAGACTCGGTTGATTGCAGTAGTTTCGAACCATTAATGGAATCTTTTAAGTTCGAGACAGTTTACTACGGTGAGAATAATACTATCCCTAATTCACTTCCTTTCGTCCTTCCTATTGTTCCAACTGTACAAGTGACCGTTACGCTTTCATCTCCTATACCAAGTTCGGTATACCCATGTTTTCTTGCGAATCTTGAGGGATTTGATCCCATTTCTCGACGGGTTGATAGGTTAGCGCAATCGCTTTTAACACATCGGTCATCACAAATTGCGCTAATTTATTCACTCTCTTTACACCCTCAAGTTCGTACTCCACTTCTTTCTTCTTTCCGCTATTCTTCTCCCCCACCGAGACCATATTCTACCATTCTTCTTTCCACACGGTCTCGCGTGTTTCTCATTTCTTTCTTCTACACCCCATTCTTCCACCGACTTGACTATTACCACGATAAGATTTTTGAATGGTTGGTGTTAACCTTTGGCTTGTGTAAGGCCAAGCTTAAGTTTGGGGGAAACCTTGTTGTATATATGTATATATATTTTTTGTTTTCTTTTTCTATAAAAAATATTTAAATTTTTTTTCAAAACATTAAAAAACAAAAGAAAAAAATTGTAAATAAATAAACAGGGGAGTGCCGGTATTTTGACCCTCTTGGTTTAGCATGACAGTGAGGACACTGTCAAGTTCAAGTTTGGGGGTATACTCGGTACGTCTTCTTTCCTTCGCATTCATTTGTACATATTTTTGCATTTGCATACTTATTTGAAAACCCATAAAAATTGAAAAATTCAAAAAAATTATAAAAATTATTGTATTCAATTTTGGCTAATTAACTCGAGTTTGATAAATAAGTTAACTGGTTAGGAACAACTAGATCTTAGACTTAGTGAATTAAAAACCCTAAAAATAACCTTCCTTAGTTTAACAGTAGAAAGTATATGTCTTTGTAGTTTATTTAGAAATAGGAAAATTTTGGGTTCACTTCTTGGGCTAAGTCGAAACAAAGGAAAAGTATTGATGTTCTTATTATAGTATAAGTTTGAAAAATAGTTCCTAGCTTAAGTCTAGATTCTGAAAATGTATACCCTACAATTTGCACATTCACTCATCTTGAAACTTGGAATAGTAGAAGAGACCTTGAAATGCTCTTGTCTAAAGTCCTTAGTACGAAGAAAATAAAAGAAAAAAAGTGTGAATGAAGAATAAAAAAATGGACACTGGTTTTTGTGATTACTTAAGGCTGTAAAAAATAGAAAAATATTTAGCGCGGGTGCTTCATCACCTAGTGCCTTAGACCAACTGGTTTGGGAGTCACTGCTAAAGCCTTGGGTGTTGCAAAACTAGGAAGTACGCTTTAAAGTGCTAACGCATCTTGTAATCGGTTGTTGGTATCTCAAGAAGTATTAACAGTCGCATGAAGGATGTGTAAGCAATATTCAATTAAAAATTCACCTATTAAGAAGTGCTTTGGACAATGGACGAGAGTACGATTGCTTGATTTGAATTTCCAAGTATAGGGGTGATATTTACACACATGTGGGGATATGTGATTGGAGTTTAGATAAGAGAAAGGAATGAAGAATAGAACTTGTATCTTTAATAGAGTTGATAGAAATTCCTAAGTGGAGATGGAACCCTAGAAGGAAAACTTAGGAGATGCCGAACGCTAAATAAGTCTACATATCATATATAATCTTAAGTTAGATGATGAGGAAGTGTGAAGAATATGGGTGGATAATTTACGAGTCGACGATAATAGAATTCCTTGTTAGAAAACCTGATTGGAGAACTAAAGTCGAAAAGCCGAATTGATAGGATTTTGTGGGTAGTATCCGCTGAAAACCCTCAGGAGACAACACTCCTCCTACTAGGGACACCTAGAGGTTTAACGGCTTGTTGCACGAGCTCAGTGCAATCGCGTTTCCCTGCGAAAGTGCGGTTAGGATTTTAGTGAATAAAAATAAGTTTGCTCGAGGACGAGCAAAAGATAAGTTTGGGGGTATTTGTTCATACGATAATATTGCATTATTATATTCCCCGTTCTTATTCTTTTTATAAATAAACAGGTGCTTTTGACGCATGTCTGCTACATATTACAGGTTACAGGTTCTTAGACAGAAAACAGTGAAAATGATGAAAAGACGATGCAAAAGTGGACTTTGACCAACAAACAGAAGACTCTTGATCAAGCCTACATCAAAGATAAAATTCACAAAGTACAAGGCAATGCAAGGTCCAAGATTACAAAGCGAACGGTTAAAAGCCCACCGCAATTATTCACTGGAGATCTGGAAGAAACATTGAAGCTATTTTAATAAAGAACCGAATAATAAGGAAGCCCAAAGATCCAAGGCCCAATACTTTCTTTTAAAGAGACATAAAATTTTACCAAAGCTTGAAGTCTTCTTTGACTAGGTCTTCCTAAGGATATTTTGGTAAATGTAGACATGCAAATCAATTGTAACCTAGGGTTTCCTATTCTCTATAAATAGGAACTCTACTCATTGTAATTTCTTATGCCTCCTTTTAATAATAAATCGAGAATTCTTTATGGAGAGCATCGGTGTTTCTTTTCAATTCATGAATTCAGATCTGACAACCCTGCGTTGATGATTGGAGAGATGCATCTGTAAGTAGATTTAATTCCTTGCTCTAGTTTAGATTTCAATTCTTACCTTAGGTAATTTTTATTCTCTGCCCTAGATAAATGTTCTTCAATTCCCTAATGAGTGAGTAGTTTTCTTGCTTGTTAGGGTTAGGAATGGGGAAGGATTTAAGAGACGAAGATCTCTCATCTCTTTTCTTTGCCAATCTTTTATGAAAATTAGAACTCCATGTATACCTTCTTATTCCGCTCTCTACGGCACTCTACCCTCGAGGTAACGGTGATTCCATAGTCTAAAGGCCCGGATTTTAAGGTTTTCCATGGAGGTTAGGGTAAAGATTAAGAAAGGAAGGACACGGATCTAGAGGAAGAATCAATCTTCCCAATCATCCTAATCCCCTTTGTTAAGATTTACCATAACACTAATATGATATCTTTAATTAAAGGCAATGGAAAGAGATGTAGATCTTTGTTTACCAAATTTTCCCTAAACCTAATCCTAGCAAGTTTCTAATCCTAGTATCATACAACTTCAATTTTTAGATTTAATAATCAATCTGAACACCCTTCGGAATTAACTCGTTAGCGCGATTAGAAAATTCACAACATCCCTGTGGACCGACCCGTACTCACCGGCTAGCTGCAAAGCGACGCCGTTCTTGATTGCGGTTAACAAATATTTTTGATCTATCTTTTAGAAAGCGCAAGCACGCTAAATCAATTCAATCAGTCGTCGATATAGCATTCGACGATTTCGTGTTTAAGGTCATCGAAGATCTTCGTCATGGCCCTCTGATAGTGGCACCGGCGTTCTTTAGACCGAAGGGCATCACCTTGTAGCAGAATATACCCAAAGGGGTCCTGAAGGCGGTGTGCTTTTGGTCTTCGGGATGCATCTTTATCTGATTATACCCTGATGAGCTGTCCATGAAGGAGAAAACCTCATGAGTGGACGTATTGTCTATCATCAGTTCGGTGACTGGCACTGGAAAATCGTCCTTCGGGCAGGCTTTATTGAGATCCCGGAAGTCCACGCATATGCGCCCTGTCCCATTTTTCTTCATCACCGGGACGATGTTGGCGATCCATTCAGGATATTGAACCTCCTGGATGAAACCGGAGTCAATTAGCTTCTTAACCTCGGCGTTGATACTCATCTCCAGCTCGAGCCGTATTCTCCTCGGCGCCTGTTTGACTGGCTTGACGTCCGGGATATCGCCAATTTATGCACAGCAATTTCTGGATGTAGTCCCGGCATTTCGGAATAGTTCCATGCGAGGCAATCTCTATGCTGTACAAGGACGTCTTTTAACGCAGCCACCCTTTCTTCAGATAGCAGCTCGCTGACAAATGTCGGTCGCCGTCCCCAACTCAATTTTCTTGAGGTTATCTGCAGTGGTGTGTATTCCATCCTCCAGTTCTTTCGGAGCTGGTGGAAATTCTGAGATCACCTTATCATTGCTGTTTTCGAAGCACCAGGGAAGGTTATCCATGTTCTCGGGCTCTTCTTTTAATATTGTTATCATGTGACAAGTGCGAATTCGCTTCCAAGCCCAATATGGAGTTGGTTCTGTTCTCGTGGCTTTGGGTTCATGCTTCTGTGGCGGCGTTACCCTCCAGTTGTCAGACAGAGCAAACTATCCAAGCTGATACTGATCTTCGACCCAATTCTTGAAGGTGAAGCAGTCTTCGAGAGGATGCCCTATTACTCGATGGTAAGAGCAATAGTTTGGGTGAGAGACTTCGCCTGCTTGTTCGGGGTTTTTGGACTCTGGCAGCTTAAGCATTTGATGTTTTAGAGCAAGGTCAAGTATTCTCTTCGTCTTATCTTGAGGGAAAGAATATGCTCGACTCATTTTCTTTACAAGGGACAGATCTGGACCGCTCGATTCCCGCTTGCGTGGCTTCTTAGTCCCGCTTTGTTGCTGTTGAGCGACTTTTTCGCCTTTCGACTAATTTCTGCCTCTGCGTCGAGCCTTTTTTATAACAGGTTGACAAGGGGTGGAATTTTCATCTTTCACGGCCTGTTGGAGGAGGCGTTGCGTTTTGGCTTTCTTATAGATGGCCATTTCGCGGTTGTGATCATCTCGGACTTTTTGACCAGCTTCCCTTATAAGCTTGTCCATTTGTTCTTCGAACGACGGACTAGGCACCTTTACATCAGGAACTTTCACTGGTTCGGGATTAGCGTCCTCCCATCGAGCATTCGCTTCTTCATTGAAGTTATGTACGACGTAGCAATCACGGAGTAGCTCTCGTTTCTTGGACCGAATGTAACTCCGATTGTTTCCATCCTCCCATTGGGCAACTTGTGCTGAGTTCCGGGAACGTTCCAGACCCTGTCATAGAACTTAGCTTTTCGAGCAGTATGTTTGAAGGATATCTCTTGGCGCTTTAGCAGCCTCTTCAAACCTTCTGTATAATATCTGGGCAGACGGATGGGCTGAAGCCTGTCAAGCGTAGGATCTGCGCCGTGCCATATTTCTTTCTCCACTTTGGTTTCTTCAGAGCGGTAGAATAGAATTGCCTTTTCACCTTTTCGCCTGGGAGGGACATAGAACGTCCACAGCTCCTCTACACTGTAGGTATCGAGCGCATCCAGTTCTTTTTAGTGTTTAAGTGGAACCATGGCGACTTGCAGACTTCGCTCTTCATCAGCGGACGTCTGTATTGAAGGCCGAGCAGAGAATACAGCATGGACCTCATCTTCCGAGTCACTGCCAAAGACAGGGATGGTGGCGTTATCTTTGTTCTCTGGCTTGTGACACCTTTCCGTGTCCTCGAAATCTGGTAAGTTGTATTTGGCATCTTCATATTTGCGGACTTCGTTCACGGAAAACGGATTTAGTTCTCCCATTACGGTATACTCGAGACCATCCTTAAAATATTTCATACACTGATGCTGTGTAGAAGGGATGATGTTGTACTCGTGTAACCATGGTCGGCCGAGCAGAGCATTGTAGCATGTCTTGGCGTCTATGACATGGAATTTAATGTCCGTGACAAGTAGCCCAAAGCATAGCGTCAGTATCACAGATCCAAGAGTTCTCGATGATTGGGAGTCGAACCCGGAGATAGTGATCTTGTCCCGAGCAAGGTGCTGGATGCTCATGCAGATTTCTTTTAACACTCGCACATTAAGGAGATTAACGGAGGATCCATTGTCGACCAGGATTTTGCCTATCTTTATATCGTGGCAGTATCCTGAGACATAGAGGGGGCGATTGTGTTCGCACGTCCCAAGGAGAAGGTCTTCATCACCAAAAGTGACATCGGCCGTGTGCACTTCCTCCAATTCATCCTTCATCTTTTCTTCAGCCAGGAAAGCTTGGAATTGCTCCAGCTCCTGTAGTGTCTTAATTAACGAATTTCTCGCCTCTTTCGATAGTAAAAGGGCGTCAAGAATGCTGAGCTACGAGGGTAGCTTCCTCAGATGCGCTAGAACGTTGTAATCCACCTTATTTTTCTTTGGCGGGCCCTTGGCGGCTAGCTCTTCCATGACTTGGTCATCTAGGGTAATATCCTCAGAGACCTTTTCTTTCCCTTTATCTTTTTTATTTGAGGGTCCAAGATTTTTTTCGGGTAGCGTACCATTACGCAGCCGGATATTTTCGCAGGCCTTCGGCTCTTCCTCTCTTCCCGACGTGGACTCTTTAAAGAGGGGGCCAAGCTCCAGCTCTTCGTCAGAATCGCTCCCGAATGTGAGCACTTGTGATCCCCCGGCGTTAACCATGCGACAATCGCCGGTAGTTCTGTTAAGCTTCTCGGTCGTACCTTTCTGCTCTCGACGAGTTTTGCGCTTTTCCCGCTTAAAATGCTGTCGGTGAGCAACATATCCTTACCACCATCTATCGAAAGCTTTGCACTCTTCAGTGGGGTGCGAAATCTGCCGATGATACAAGCAGTAGGAGGGGTGCATTTCCGCTTCACCAGTAATGCTTTCTTCAGAGGCTGGTAGCTTCATACCCATTGACATGGCCTTAGCAAACCTTTTCCTCGTCTTGAAATTGCTTTTATCCGCGGTGGATGTATTTTGCTCCAGCGGGAGTGTCTCAACTCTTTCGTCAAGTCGCTGGCGCTTGGCCCTTCCAAATATGACCGCATCGCGTTCCCGATCAGTTTTACTTTTTAAGAGAGCTTCATTGAGGAATGCGTCAATTACTTCATCCGATGGCCCCAGAATTTCTGGTTTAGGATCTGCCCCCAGCTTTTCAGTGCACGGAGTTTCCTCATCGTCTGTAAGTGAATGGGAAATCATATGACAGCTCACCACGTATTCCTCGGATTCATCTGATGAACTATTTCCCTCATCTTCCTCTCGAAAGACGTGGTTGAGGAACTCTTGGAATGTAATGGGAGTCCATGCTTTCTGGTTGTATTCCTCCAGCGCATCAATTTGTTTTTGTAAGTCTGTGCGCTTGTCGCCAGGCTTCATAGGCTTCTTGGATTTCTTCTTCTTCTTCTTCTTCGAAGATTTTGACGGCTGGTTGTGAGTGCTTGGGCCACCACCATCGGTCTTTGGAGTTGGACGCGGCTTCAATATCCCTTCAATGATCTGAGGTTCCAACGGGTTCTTCCACTTGATCGCTGGGAACGTTTGAAGATCGTTCAGCATCCTTTTTGTCTTGGCTGACAGCATAACCTCCCATGGGGCTTCTTCGACGAGAGAGTACGTTGCCCCCGGTGTATTCATCTTTTTAGAAGCGTGAGGTTGCGGCGGACTCACCTTCCATCTGTCGGACAACGCGAACTTGCCCTATTGGTACTGGTCTTCAATCCAATTTTTGAAGACGTAGCAATCTTCGATCGGATGACCCAGTACTCGGTGATAGGGACAGTAGTTGGGCTCATTGACATCATTTGGCTGCGATGGACGTTTTGGATCCGGCAGACTTATGAGTCGGTTGTGCAACGCCAGCTCGAATAATCTTCTCGTTTTATCTCGGGGAAACGAGTAAGGACGTCCTAGCCTCTTCTCAAGGGGTACGTGCGGACGCATATTATTTTGACGGACAACCGGCTTCGAGTTGCTCGGCTGTTGTTGAGCATTAGCAACAACGATCACTTTCCCCTTCCCCTTTTCATTTCGGGAGTCCGGCTTTGGAAGAGGAGGTCTATGGCCTATCTGATCCATTTGCGCTAGCTTGTCAATCAGGGCCTGGAAGGTAGTCGGCTTGAAGAACATCATAAATTACGAGATGGTTACTTGCGGATCAAGGGTCCCTACAAACATACCCACTGCAGGAGCTTCTTCAATGCGTTGCTCGCATTTTGACCATAAGATCCGCCACCGTATAGCATATTGGACCCATGTCTCGCCTGGCTTCACCCTGGCATTAATCAATGCCGTCATTGGGGTGCGTTCACTGGCGCTTGGGAAACACTAGGTAAACAGCAGCTCCATCTCCACGAAGGTCTTGATAGAATCGTTTGGGAGCTCAGAATACCACTCAAATGCTGTATCTGACAAGCTGCCGACGAACTGACGAAGTAATAATTTATCATCACCGCCGGTGTTGCCGCAAAGCGCCCTGAACTGGGCAACATGCTGGTGGGGACTGCCCGTCCCTTTATAGACATGGAATTTGGGAATTGTGTAGCCCGGCGGGTACTTTATCTGATCGTACTAGCTCGGATATGGTCGTCCTGTTTTTACAACCTGACCGGCTGCTTCAGTCGCATGATGAACCCGTATCTGTTGGGCTATATATTCGTCCAAGTCAGCTTTGGAGATAGTCTCCTCCTTGGCTGTTGACAGAGCCGGTGGAGGATTTGACGTTTCTCCCCTATCGTCTTCAAGGACGATCGGGGGATCTTCAGCTGGAGGATTTTGTTGGATCATCATCCCCACCATGTCTTGGAACAGGAGGGCCATACGCTTTATGTTGGCTGCTTGTTCAGCAGCCTCTTTATCCTTCTTCTCCAATATCCGACGAAGGAATTCAGCGTCGGTTTCTTGCTCCTGGCGTTCATCCGAGAACACTTCAGGGCTTTCTTTTGGCCCAGTGAGTGCGGCCATCGCGTTCATCATCTTCTGGAGCTTTTGTTGTTGCTCCTGAGCTTTGGTCACTGACCATGTAAGCGGTCGATGACCTGTAGATGCACGGCTGTCCTCTTTACCAGATGCCATGTACACGGTATGAACCACCATGCCCCCAGACTTAAAGCGTTTGGGCCCGCTGTCCTTGGCATTTGCCGCGGGCGTAGGAATTTTCTCTGGCCTCCTTCTCTTATGGGCCGTTGAAGTTGAGGGGGCCGTTGCAGCAAGCGCCCTGGTGGTGGTCGTCCTTTGCTGTTTGTCCGGACGGTTCTTTTCTTCTTGCACTTTCGCCCTTTTCTGTCGACGAGAGTGACCTTGGTCAATTACGGAGTCTTGAGCTCTCCGCCAGACTTTATAAATTTTGGAGGATAGCCGCTGAGGGGGCTGCTCTAGCTTCGTTTCCGGAACCCTCTTCGCAGGTGCAAGAGATCTTTTCAGCATAGCAGTTGGAGAGTTCTTACGCACCCTCCTTAACGGTTCGAAGCTGTTCCCAGTTGGAACAGCAACATTAAGTTCCACCACTGGAGCAGGTGGAGTTAGCCCTGATGGGGAGTTGCCCCCGGCCTTCCTTACCCGGCGCCAGTGGCGACGTCGAGCATGACGAGCCGTTGGGGCTGGCTCGGCGACAGAGACAGCTTCTTCTTGCTCCCTGTTTGAATGAGGTGCTGCCGGTGTCAGCCTCTTAAAGACTGACGTTGTCCTTTGAGTAGTGGTATTCAATCTGTCAAAGACAGATCCTCGAGCAGGGGCAGGAGCCAGAATAGTCAGCCTTGAAAAGACTGACTCTTTGACAGGAGAAGCCGCCTTGGCGACTTCGGGAGCAGCCGTCTTCTTTGGGATGGCCTTCTCAGGCATCATGGGCTTTTTGGCGGGCCCTCTGGAGTTCAGGCTCAGTCTGGTGAAG
The DNA here is from genome assembly GCA_030015575.1 of Agapanthus africanus. Lineage (NCBI taxonomy): Eukaryota > Viridiplantae > Streptophyta > Magnoliopsida > Asparagales > Amaryllidaceae > Agapanthus > Agapanthus africanus. The sequence continues at coordinate 16,076,047 of JASDDO010000001.1, read as the reverse complement.
ACCAAGGAGTTGGACGAACCGTTGAGAGGGGCCGTGGGAGTAGCAAGTCGATCGAAGACCGACTTCTTTGGAGCTTCCGGTACGGGTACTGGCATGGTGAAGTTTGCGGGAGGGATCATGGTCCCGAAAAACAGGCCGGTGGTGGCCTGAGTCACTTGCTTCACAGACATAGTAAGGACGGAGGCCGCTTGAGGCCCATATTCTACACCTCTAGGTGAGGTGGAGCATCGGTTGCATTGGCACTTTGAGCAGTTCGAGTAGTTGGAGGCCATTGATGCTTGATTTCTGCGCCAGGAAAAAGACCAAATCTTAGTAACTTGCAACCCAAAGGCAACTATTAACAAACCGCGATTCGTTCGCGAAAACGACACACGAAGTGCGGAGTGGAAAGAGGAAAAGGTCCCACCGGGCGTGCCAGAATCTGTTCCCCTCCGAAAGACGGCGCACAAGACTGCGAAAGTCTTGGCACTGAGATTCGGGGCAGATGCTATTTGATTTTATCCGTCTACCTCTCCGAAGATGCCAAGTTGATTTATGGCACCGTATATCAGAGGTTTAGACGGATGTGGCCGATGTAGCAGACTTCATCAGATTCCCCCTCGCTTGAGGGGTTTTTTGATTGTGGGGACGCTCTTCCTTGCAGGCGCAAGCCCCTGCAGTTAATTACGCTACCGCATCGCGGTAACAACTCTCTCCTGCTCCAGAAATTCACTTCGTGTCGTGTGTGTTTGTTTTGTTTGTGGTTGCCTGTGGATTGTATACAGAGACTAAGTGATGCCGTCGCCCGTAAGACGTTGATTAGTCCAAATCCGTATTTTCTTAGATTTGGGTTTGGGGTTTTGGTTTAAGGATACGTTAGCCGTATTTGAGGCTAAGATCAACTTAAACGGGATCGTTAAGATCCGATAAAAAGAGTGTTTAGGGGCCCTATTGTTCCAGTTTAGGGACGTAGTGGTCCATAAGTAGTTTAGGGACATGGTGGTCCATGTTCCAGTTTAGGGACGCGGTGGTCCATAAGTAGTTTAAGGACGGATAAGTGCATGGGCTTAAGGACCCCATGGTCCATATGGGTGTGTTTAAGGACGCCTTAGTCCGTTAGTTTAAGGACGCATAAGTCCGTGGGTTTAAGGACCCCACAGTCCGTATTTTGGTTTAAGGATGCATAAGTTTATGAGTTTAAAGACCCCACAGTCCATGTTGATGTGTGGTTGTCGGGACCCATCACCTCTCTGACGTCGTTGAAGGATTACAACGATAGGAGTCAGAGGAGTTCGGAGATGTACCCTCAAACCGGATGTAAATTGATTTAGGAGAGCAGCCGTGCTCAGTCAATTTAATTTGAGGACTTACGGCCATGATTGGGCTAAGTTCAGTTGGGAATATTCAATGTTTTTATTTATCTTTGGCCTATTAGGCCTGTGCTAGGGCTTTGCCCCGTTTTAATAATGCACTGCATTTTTGTTTTGTTTGGGCTCTGCCCTTTTATAAATGATGCAGAGCATCTATTTTGTTTGGGCTTTGCCCTTTTAATGTATTGCATTTTATTTTGGCCTGCTAGGCCTTTTTAATTTGGGCTTGGCCCTTCAATAAACAATGCAGTGCATTTGTCAGGCACTTTGCGCCAATCATTAAGCGCAAGCGCTTGTAGAGGTGACACGTGTCACACGAACGCAACAGCGCAGTGCGCTGCGCTGTTGCGCCGCTGACACGTGGCGCTCTCTGGTGGCTTGCGCCAACCCAGGAGCGCAACGGTGCAGTTTTGCAAGTGCAAGGCATTGTTTCAATAACATAATCCAATTTTTGGATTCAAGAAAAGATTTTTTCTGAAATTCCAGAACCAATGGTTCATAAAAAGTGTAAGGCACTGTTATTATTATTTTTTTTATGAAGATCATTGATCTTGTTATTAGATCAATGAACTATTCAGAAGAAATTCTTCTATTATAAAGTTTTTTACCTTTTTCTTGAATTTTCTTCAGAGTTCTATCTGTTTTTGAAGTTCTTGATCTCTCACGATGTTGATGATGTTTTGAGTTGGGATCTAGGGGTCTTTATATAGTGCCCATAAATTTGTTAAAGAGATCATTCTCTGAGTGATTTTGGGAATTTTCCCTACCGTTGGATCTTTGATCCAAGAGCTTCTGTTTTACAGAAGACAATCTTCTTGTTTTAACAAGAACAGAAAAATCTTACTAGAATTTTAATTCTGTTTGGCGCAAGCGCACCAGCGCTTGACACGTGTCACGCAGCACACAGCATAGCGCAGCTGCACTAGCCCAACTGCGCTGACACGTGTCGCGCAGCGCAGCGCTTGCGCAACTGAAGCGTTGCTTCCTTTAATTTTTGTTTTTTAATAGAGCCTTGCTCTGATTGGGTGCACTGCCTTGGGCGCTGCGCTGACGTATCAGCTTCTGACACGTGGCGCGTTGCGCGCAGCACACGGAATTTGAAGTGTTGCTTCAAAATTTGAATTTTTGAAATTCAAACAGAGCCTTGCTCTGATTGGGGGAAACATCGACCATAGGTTCCGCCACCGATTGCATAATGAACCCTTGTCTCTCCCAGCTTCACCCTGGCATCGATCAATGCCGTGATCGGGGTGTGTTCGCTGGCGCTTGCAAAACGCTGAGTGAATAGCAACTCCATCTTCGTAAATATTTTGATGGAGTCATTCGGAAGCTCCGAGCACCATTCAAATGCTGTCTCCGCTAGGCTGCCGATGAACTGGCGAAGTAGCAGTTTGTCATCACCTCCCGTATTGCCGCAGAGAGCCCTGAACTGAGCAATGTGCTGGTGGGGATTTCATGTCCCCTTATACACGTGAAATTTCGGGATCGTGTATCTTGGCGGGTACTTAATTTGATCGTATCAGCCTGGATATGGTCACCCAGTTCTGACAACTTGGCATGCAGTTTCGCTTGCCTGATGAGCCCGTATTTGTTGAGCTATATAGTCATCAAGCATAGCTTTCGAGATCGTCTCCTCCCTGGCTGTTGATAAAGCCGGAAGAGGATTTGATGTCTCCCCCATGTCGCCTTCAATGATTACTGGGGGATCTTCGGCTGGAGGGTCCGGCTGGATCATCATTCCTTCCATATCTTGGAACATGAGCGCTATTTGTTTTATATTAGCCGCTTGTACCGTGGCCTCTTTATCTTTTTCTCGAGCATCCTTCGTAGGAACTCGGCGTCGGTTTCCTGCTCCTGATATTGATCCGACGATATTTCCGGTCTTTCTTTCTGCCCAGTAAGTGTGGCCATCTTTGTCAGCATTTCCTGGAGCTTTTGTCGCTGCTCCTGAGTTTTCGTCATAGACCGTGTGAGTGGTCGATGACCCGTAGAAGTACGGCTTTCCTCTTTTTTGGAAGCCATGTAGATGGTGTGCACTACCATGCCCCTAGACTTGGGGCATTTGGATTCAGCGCCTTTGAGATTTGTCGCAGACACGGGGATTTTCTCCGGCCTCCTCCTTTTATGAACGGTCGAAGTTGAGGGGGCTGTAACGGGAACCCATGCAGATTATACCTTCGTGGTATGACGGCGGGATGATCCTCCTCTTGCCGGACCTTCACTTTCTTCTTCGGCGGGAGTAGTCTTTATCGATCACAGAGTCTTGGACTCTTCGCCAGACCCTATGGATTTTGGAGGACGGCCGCTGAGGAGGCTGTTCTAGCTTCGCCTTTGTAATGTTCTCCACAGATGGAGGAGACTTTTTCAACACGACAGTTGGAGAGTTATTGCGCACCCTCCTGAGCGGCTCAAAGCTGTTCCCAGTTGGAACGGCAGCATCAATTTCCACCATTGGAGCTGGTGGAGTCAGTCCAGAGGGAGAGCTGCCCCCAGTTTTCCTCACTCGGCGCCAGTGGCGAAGTCGAGCATGTCTTGCAGATGGTACTGGCTCAGTTACGGGGGTGGCTTCATCATGTCCCCTGTTCTGGTGAAGGGTTGTTGTTGGTGCCAGCCTATCGAAGACCGACGTCCGCTGAGAAGGAGCGTCCAACCTGTCGAAGACTGACTTTCCGGTAGGGAAGTAGTTTGGACGACTTCGCATGCAACAGGAGTTGGGATAGCCTTCTCCGGTGTTGTGAGCCTCTTTGTGGGCCCGTTTAAGCTTAGGCTCAGCCTGTCGAAGACAGAGGCAGCAGACTTTGATGACCCGTTGAGAGGGGCCGCGGTAGTTGCAAGTCGATCGAAGACCGACTTTTTTGGAGCTTCCTGTGACGGCACTGGAGCATTGAAGCTTGCTGGTGGGATCATCGTTCCAAAGAACAATCCAGTGGTGGCATGTGTCACCTGTTCCACCGGCATTGCAAAGATGGAGGCCGCTTGGGGCCCATAGGTCACTCCTCCGGACGGGATGGAGCGGGGGATGTTGTTGCAGTTGGTTCAGCTGGAAGACATTGATCTTCTCCTTTTCTGCATGGAGCAAGACACTAAATCTTAGTACCTCGAATCCAGGAGCAACCATATTAAACCACGATTCGTTCGTGAACACGACACATGAAGTGTGGAGTGGAAAGAGGAAAAGATCCCACCGGGCGTGCCGGGATTTGTTTATCTCTGAAAGACGCGACCGGGACGTTAAGACGTCTGGCCTGAATTTTGGGGGCAGATGTTATTTGGTTTTATCCGTCCATCTCTCCGAATATGCCAAGTTGATTTATGACACCGTACATCAGAGGTTTGGAAGGATGCGGCCGTTGTAGCAGACTTTGTCAGATTCCCCCTCGTTTACGAGAGGTTTTTGATTGTGGGAACGCTCTCCCCTGCTGGCGCAAGTCCCTGCAGTTAATTACGTTCCTGCATCGCGATAACTACTTTCTCATTCTCCAGATGTTCACTTCGTGTCGTATGTGTTTGTTTTATTTTTGGTTGCCCGTGGATTGTATATGGAGACTAATTTATGTTGTCACCCATAGGGCGGGGATTAGTCCAAATTCGTATTTTCTTAGATTTGGGTTTGGTTTGATTTAAAGATCGTTAACCTCGTTTGAGATTAAGATCAACTTAAATATTTGTTAAGGATACGTTAGTCTAATTTTAGACTAAGATCCACTCAATGGGATTTTAAGATCTTTTAGATCCAACGAAAGAGTATTTGGGCTCTATCGTCTTAGTTTAGGGACGTTGCGGTCCATCGGGTTTAAGGACATCATAGTCCGTGTTTAAAGACATCATAGTCTGTAGAGTTTAAAGACATCATAGTTTGTAAGGTTTAAAAACATCATAGTCTGTTGGGTTTAAAGACATATTAGTCTGTGGGGTTTAAAGACATATTAGTCTGTGGGGTTTAAAGACATCATAGTCTGTGGGGATTAAAGACATCATAGTCTGTGGGGTTTAAAGACATATTAGTCTATGGGGGTTAAAGACATCATAGTCTGTGGGGTTTAACATCATAGTCTGTAGGGTTTAAAGACATCATAGTCTGTGGGATTTAAAGACATCATAGTCTGTGTTTAAAGACATCATAGTCTGTAGGGTTTAAAGACATCATAGTCTGTGGGGTTTAAAAACATCATAGTCTGTGTTTAAAGACATCATAGTCTGTGTTTTGGTTTAACAATTTGGGGATGCTCCAAAAGTTATTGGTTATTGGGACCCTCCATCTCTCTGAAGACGTTGAAGAATTACAACGACATGTATCAGAGGTATGAAGAGATGTACCCTTAAACCAGTGAATGCTCATCAAAGATTTGATAATCTTGTTTGGGACTAGGTCCAATTTAAAAACATATGGGTTGGATGAATTTGGTATTTGACCAACCTGGGGCTCAGCCCACTTAATTATTTATTTGGGCTTGGTCCCCTTTTTGCATCAACAGTGCTGAGCACTGAAATGGGTTCTGACACCCTTTATTGTTTTTGTTTTACTTGTTTTCTTTTATATAGAGTGTTAAACACTTGATAGCGCTCATGTGAGGAACACGTGGAGCGTTTGGCGTTGAGCGCCGGGCAATGAGTACCAAGTACTTTTTATCAAGTTGCGCCTACGTGAGGGGCACGTGGAGCGCTCGGCGCTGAGCGCCAGACTTTGAGTGCTAAGCACTTTTTATTAAATAGCGCCCACGTGAGGAGCATGTGGAGCGCTTGGCGCTAAGCGCCAGACTTTGAGTGCTAAGCACATTTTATTAAGTAGCGCCTATGTGAGGAGCATGTGGAGCGCTCGGCGCTGAGCGCCAGATACCTTTTTGTTCTAATCAATTCGTTGCTCTGAGAATTAAATTCTCGTTTGTGAGAGACTTTGTCTCATGGATCTAAGAACTAAGTTCTTCTTTTTTGAGGAGATGCTATGATCTCTTTTGTTTTTCTTTATGAGAGACTTTGTCTTATGTATCTAAGAACTAAGTTCTTCCTTTATGAGGAGCTGCTATGATCTCTTCTATTTTTTTATGAGAGACTTTGTCTTTTGGATCAAAGAACTAAGTTCTTCTTTTTTGAGGAGATGCTATGATCTCTCTGTTTTTTTACCTTGAAGAGAGGTAATTCCCGCCTTGAATTCTGAAATTTATGGGGGAGTTCTTCTGTACAAGACTTAAAGTCTTGGGTCCTTTATATACGGGAGGCTGATTTGTTGAATCAGTTAAGAAAATCTCTCATTGAGAGATCCTTAATTGATTTGGGGATTTTATCCACCGTTGGATTTTTGATCCAAGGGCTTCTGTTTTACAGAAGATTTTCCTCTTGTTATTAACAAGGTTGGAAAAATATTTTCCCATACAGAGATTATTCTGTATCTTGGTGATTTCTTAATCACCATTGGATTTTTGATCCAATGGCGCTCTGTTTTACAGAAAGCAATCTTTCTTGTTTAGAAAGATTTGAGGAATATTTCCTCCGCAAATTTTGATTCTGAAATTTAATGATTTTATCATCTTCGTTGGATCTTTGATCCAATGGTGGAGAACTTTTAGTTCTGGTGCCAGCGCTCTCATGCTTTGCACGTGAGGCGCTGCCTCAGATTCTTTGACTCTTGGCGCTTGGCGCTCTCATGCTTTGCACGTGAGGCGCTGCCTCAGAATCTTTGACTCTTAGCGCTTGGCGCTCTCTTGTTTTGCACGTGAGGCGCTGCGTTAGTTCAAATTTTGAACAGAGCTTTGCTCTTTTATTGGGTGGAAACATACTTCGTCGAAATTTTTCCGAAGCCTTTTTACCTCGTCAAGGTATTTTTATCATGAGTGGCTCCCGGGCCTCGAAACGCCCGGTTACTTAGCCGACGACTAGTGCGGAGTCGCTGTGAACCCTGATGGTCTTCAGCCCTACTCCGGAGGCGATTCACAGTCCTTCCAACAAAGCCTCGTATTCCGCGGCATTGTTTGACGCTCTGAACCCAAGCTTTAAAGAGTATTCCATTTCCGCTTCAGCAGGCCCGCGGATGATCAGGCCAGCCTCGCTCACCTCCTCGGTAGAGGATCCGTCCACGTAGAGTACCCAATCTGGGATGGGGTCGGGCACCACCTCGACCGAGGGACATGGTTCGGGGGCCCTGCCGCCGTTTCTTCTTCGGTGGGGATGGTGCATTCGACAATAAAGTCTGCTAAGACCTGTGCTTTCATGGCTTGTCGGGGGCGGTATTTGATATCGAATTAGGACAATTCCCACTTCCATTTCTCCAGACGACCTGACGATTCGGGGAAGGTGAGAATAGACCCTAAAGGTCGCTCGGTGAGGACGATGATCATGTGCGCTTGGAAACAGTGTCAAAGTTTCCTGGAGGCGACGATAAGTGCCAGGACTATTTTCAATATGACTGGGTATCTTTTTTCCGTGTCCTTGAAAACATGGCTCATGTAGTAGATCGGTCTCTGTATGCTTTCGAATTCTCTAACAAGCACTGAGCCAGCAGCTTGGTCGGAGATGGCTAGATATAGCAAAAGCTCGTCACCCTCGACCGGTCAGGCGAGTAGCGATGGGGTCGCGAAGTGTGCCTTGAGTTGCTCGAAAGCGCTCCGGCACTCTTCAGACCATTCGAACTTAGGAATTTTCCTTACGGCCCTGAAAAACGGGAGGCACTTTTCTCCAGATCTGGACATAAAGCTGCTCAGGGAAGCCACCCTCCCCGTGAGTCTCATAATGTCAACATTGCTCTTGGGTGTTGCCATATTAAGGATGGCGCTGATCTTTTAAGGGTTCGCTTCGGTTCCTCGATAGATAACCATGAACCCGAGGAACTTCCTACTGGTGACTCCGAAAGTACATTTAGCTGGATTCAGCTTCATTTTATACTTCCACAGGACGTCGAATATCTTGCCGTGGTCTTTAGTGTGCCCAGCCGACAAGGTGGATTTCACGAGCATGTCGTCGACGTAGACTTCCATATTTCTACCAATCTGCAGTTTGAACAGCTTGTTGACAAGCTGCTAGTACGTGGCCCCGGCGTTCTAGAGTCCGAAAGGCATCGCTTTGTAGCAGTAGACCCCCTGATCAGTGGTGAAGGCGGTAAGTTCTTCATCGGCTGGGTTCATCCGGATCTGATTGTAACCGGAGAAAGCGTCAATAAAGCTCAATAGTTTGTGGCCGGCCGAACTGTCCACTGGTTGGTTTATCCGAGAAAGCGGATAGTTGTCTTTGGGGAAAGCCCTATTCAAGTCCGTGAAATCGACGCACATGCGCCATTTCCCGTTTGCCTTCTTGACCATGACCACGTTTGCCAGAAAATCCGAGTAGTCCAGGTTTCTGATGAAGTTGGCGGCGAGCAATCGATCCACCTTGTCTTCTATCGCCTTTTGTTTAACTGGCACGAAACTTCTATTCTTCTGTTGGATGGGCCGGGCTTTCGGGTCGACCCAGAGCTTATGGGAGATTACTTCGGGGTTGATTCCGGGCATGTCCGCCGGTGCCCAAGTGAATACGTCCGAGTTTTCTCGGATGAACCGGATCAGATCTTTGAAGTGGTCCCCTGTCAAGAGCGAGCCGATCTTGACTGTCCGGCTATCAGTCCCCTCTACGAGGGGGACTTCCATCAATGCTTCCATCAGGGCACCACAATCTTCCCTTTGGTCGTCATGCGTATCTAAAGATTCCTAGAAGTCGTGCATTACTCCAAAATCACTACCCTGCTCTCCTGCGATGTCATGCCCCGCTTCCCAATGTACGGGGAAGTAGACGTGGCGAGGCCGCGACGTATTTGTAAGTCAATGTCGCGCACCCCGGGGAGGTGGAATTTTCAAAACGATTTTCATAAAGCTCGCAACACCTGCTAAACTCCAGCATCTATTCGAAAACCTTAACTAACATTTAACAAGGGGTTTTAACTGCTCGGTAGAAAGTTATACCTCTAAGAACCAGTCCTTCAGGTCTTCTTTGCCTTATATCTTTGAGCACCTCGGAGAGTGGATGAAGGTTGCAACGTCGGCCTCCTCGCGTCAAAGATGATCCACCCAAGAGTATGTGCTTCAAGCCTCAACTGCAAAACCGAAGTAACCAGGGTACTTAGTTCGCTAAGCTAAGCAGCCTAGGTGATGTAGAGTAGCAAATGGATTGTTTTATCTCTTGAGATCCTTTGCTTCACAACACATGTGAGGGTAAGGATCTCATTTGAGGAAGAAGGAGAAACTTGGAGAGAGAAAGCCAAATGAGAAATGAGCTAGGGTTGTGAAGTGTAGAGAATGGCTCAAGACATTCATTAATGAAGTAACCATTATTTTCACATAGAAAATAATAGCCATACTTCAATAGTGCATCCAAACCAATAAAATAATGCTTAAGCCATTCCTTACACCATGCCACAAAAATCTCCACAATTCCACCTCATTAATCCATTTAAGAAAATAGATAAATTAATAATGTGGTGTCCCCTTCAAGAAGCATGTATTGCCAAATTACAAGAATGCCCTCACCGTATATACATACCCATATTCGTAATCCGAAAAATACGAATACAATGAGATGATAACAATCCAATAATACAATACTAGGATCCGGCTTAAACCAAAGCCTACTAGTATTATCTGCCCAAACATCATCCGTGCACAAGTACACGTATGTGATCGAACCCTGCCATAAAACTATACAGCCTTTACATCGTTTCGCCCGAAGCAGGGAAACCCTCTGTGTGGGACTCTAAAGACTCGACAGTACGCTGGCAGTGGGTTTAACCACAAGCACGTCAGCAGTACTAGCTGCACGTAACGGCTACCCAGGTATCTGTCGATAAGAAGGCCGATGAGCAAACTCATCTGAACTCCTACTGAGCCTATCTGTGACAATCTCTGTACAGTCCGGTCTGTTCGCCCGAGATACTCGCATATCGGGCTTAGAGGGATGGTTAACGTCAGACCCCTAATAGCGCAATAAGTCATTGTAACAACTCCATTTTTAATGTACAAAGAATTGATTTAAATTCAATGTATACTTTTAGTATTTATTGTTGCTCATATCTCTTTAAGTATTTATTTCACTCCATAATTACAAGAAGGAGCTTGTAGCTCATTGGTAACACCTTACACTGCTGAACCAAGCCACCAGAGTTCAAATCCCCTGCCCCATATTATTTTTAATATTATTTTGTTTTTGATTTTTTAGAATACCAACAGTTACACGTGCGTTTCTCACAAATTTCCTTCCGCACATAAAAAGTTAGATGCACCAAAAATCCCCCCACGAGACCCCCCACCCATCGACGCTTCGACTCGGCCCGACTCGGTCCGACGCCGCCGGCCGGACTTGGCCGGACGGCCGAGTCATCAACATAGAAAACGAGCATCTTGACATGGTCAACCCCCCTGCACACACTAAATTTCTAGATCAGTTACAGAGAGCACATTAAACCTCTTTTACTCCAAATTTAAATGATTTTTATTTAATTTTTATATTTTTTTAATTAAAAACCCTAACCCTAGCCTAACTTTATAAATACACCCCCTACCCTCTACCCTCTCATCCTAAATTTCTGAGTCCACTCTCTCAAAATCCCAAGAGAATTTTGGTACGTTGAAAACGAGCGAAAGGCGAAGCGTTGACGAAATCTACGGCGAAATTCCGGTGATCGTGTTAGGAGCTCTTAACGACAATTCGACGCGCCGGAAAACCCTCTACTTCCCTCTCACTCTCTAGTGTTGTCCAAACCCGTAAGTCTCTCTTTTCTATCTTTTTTTTCTTCCATAAAAATACGAATTTACAAACCCGACGGAATCGGAACAAATTCGATTTCCGATTTGGTTTTTTCATAAAATCTCACTTATCACCAATTCCATTATACTTAAACATCTTTATGTTGACTATTAATCACTTAACAACTAATTTGAACAAGTTTTCTCATATGAAATGATAACGTTTCCATTTATCGTATTTTTTTCACTTAAATACCACAATGTTTAGTTTTCACATTTAACCCCTTAACATTGCTATACCTTAAAGTAGATCACGAGGTAATGACCTACCTCCACACACACGCAAATACAACCCTAAATGATATCATCAAAACTTAGAATACGATAACATAAGATTTTACATTTAAATACATTTTCTTAATAAAACATTTTCTAAAAGTTTTAGGTTCGATACACTTTCAAAATATCTTTTAATAGTAAAATACGATAAGTTGTGGACATCGATCGTTTATCTAAACCTGACTTTGTGGTGTCTAGGCTAGGCAAGTAAGAAAATGTAACTTTAAAAGGCCCGTCTCACGATTCGTGAGAGGATCCCTCCTTTTCTCATTTGTACTTACCTGGCCATAATTGGCGGTGAAGAGGCGATTTGAGGCTTCTAACGACTTGTCGTTTGGACCATTTAGAAATAAACTAGTTGAAATAGAAAACCCTAGAATCTAAAATACGGAAAATCGACTTTTGCAAATAAATACCTTTTATTTTATAAAACTGTTTTCTAAAGGATAATATTCATAAAATCTTTGCAAAGCGTCACTACAACCCACCTTTGGGGAACCCGTTAGGGATAGTACGGTTTATCGTGCACCCTCGGCTTAGTAGTGCGAGATTCAGACATCCGCAAGGAGCATTCGGTCTCGAAAGGTTTAAAATACGATATCTTAAGAAAATGATATTTTTAGAATATAAAATATTTATTGAAATTATTTTGTGTATAAATATATGTATATTATCATTAAAAGATCTATTTTGTTATAATATGAATATCCCACTTTTTCTAAAAATCCACAAGACTGGATTTTACATTAAAATACCATGAATTTCAAATGAATCAATATTACTGATAAATACCTTTATTTATGTAATTAGGATATTTTCACTAGAAATATCACCAAGTAAAATTACACTCATTATAACTATAAAGACGAATAATAAATACTTGGGGTGTATCTTGAAAACTATACAAAAGTATTTTTACATAAAACCCCCTTAAGTTTTATAAATTATCCTAAGGACCCTAGCAATTATAGAACTTCGATTTACATTTCTTCTGTCCAACTTGGGTTTGAGTCTGATCATAATCCGACTTGAATATGATTCAAGTACCATATAAATCTATAATCCAACTCAATATGAACACATGAATCCCAGAATCCAGTTATCAATCTATACAACTTGACTGAATCAAACCATGGATATACATCCATTATTCCATTATTCCATTACCTGATTCTGCAGTTACACTCAGTTTATTGATATCATGGTTTTGGTCAATCATCTAACTTATACAATACAATACAACAATACAATCAAAACACTATGGGATTTAAGGGGTAGATTGGTGCGGAAGGTGTTAGAAGTGGCACGAGACGGTAAGATTAAGACACCTAACCTATATTCCGTTGTTGTTGTACAATGGCTTAACGGTTCCTTGTACATTCTGTTTGCCCTAGTCTCTAGCATACTGAGACCCCTCTCGTATACACTGGCATCCTTCCATACCAAGCTACAAACAACAGCGTGAACACAATATTCTACAATATTATATTTTAGAAGATACCTCTTATTCCGTATTTTCTAATACTTTCTTATCTTTGGGACTTATCGAGCGACCTGTTCGCTGACTACATTCTATTTCTTTCTTCTTTGAATGTCGTCAGGTGTTTTGGACCCGTCAGAGATCGAGCCTACCGGTGAAGACTTGGATCAGTTCCACGAAGACCCCGAGCTCTAGACATTGTACCTTGTTCTATTCGGTATTTTTTTCATTTCCTGTTATGCCATTGTTTAGGCATCGCTTTTATTTCAGATGTATTTACTTTTCATGCACTGTACAAAAGAATGTTATTAATAAAGTTGCTGTTATTTTTATATCTCTTGTCTCTTGTGAATTACCTTTATATTGCTTAGATACGCTTAGCGTATTTACTTCACAGTAAATACGTAGCGAACCTCGTCGCGTCCCCTTCGCCGTATACCGGGAAGCGGGGCGTGACAGGTTTTGTTGGTGGCCCATACAGGTCTGAGCTGTATAGAACCATACTATGCAGTTCTGTTCTGGGTGAACAACCAAAGCAATATAACACAAGAACCAGCAACTAAAACATTCTTTACAATTCATGTTTCTTGAATCTTACAAATTTATATTCCTTGAATCTTATTATTTCATGTATTTGAATCTGTCCTAACCCAAAATTTTCTTCAAGGTTATGGATTCCCCGAACAATACCAGCACCAACGTCAACAACACACCTCCAGCACTACCTCTCACACCAGCTGTTCCTGTGCCACCCACTGAGCAAACAGTGCTACTTGAGGCGATCCGCAGCCTTATTGAGGGACAGCAACAACTCCTGAACCGTCCCGAGACCGACGCACCGGGAGTAAAGCAATTCAGGGCTTTACATCCCAAGCAGTTCTCTGGAAAAGGAAGCCCTCTTGAAGCTGAAGAATGGGCACAAAGCATAGAAGACGATCTGGCAGCAGCTCAAGTGCCAGACCTAGCTTGGGTCCGTGTGGCGAAACTACAGCTCACGGATAATGCTCGCAACTGGTGGAAGGCGGAAGAAAGCCGTCTGGTACAGCCTATTGAATGGAAGACTTTTCGCGAGAAGTTCGACGCGAAATACTTCCCTGTGACTACCAGGTTTGCAATGGAGCAGCAGTTCATTCGTCTACAACAGGGTTCGATGTGGGACAAATCAGTAGATGAGTACGACGCTGAATTCACTATGCTAAGCCGGTAAGATATGTCACAACAGTTCAATTTTTAAATCTCACATACTACACAGCTAATACAATCTTTAAACAGATTCGCGGCACACTTGATACCGACGGACGAGATCAGAGCCCGTCGCTTTCAACAAGGACTGGACACGGAGATTCAGGCGGCCCTAGCCACTGGAAAATTTCTTACTCATGAGGATGCTCTGGAAGCTGCCCGCAGTTATGAGGCAGTGATAAAAGTAAGGGGCAGACCTCAGTCTGCAGGAGTCAAACGCCCTGCCAACCAGATGGCAGGTGGAGCCTCGTCCAGGCCACCTTTCGTGCCAAGGCGACCCGGAGTACCGAACCATCGTCCCAGCACAGCCTTTTGCACCTACTGTAAGATAACTGGACATATGATGAAAGACTGCCATCGAGCTAACCGTCTTTGCTTAGTCTGCGGCTCAGCTACTCATGATATTGGGTCTTGTCCCCAAAGACAAAACCCAGTTGCTGCATCCAGGCCAGCAATTACCTATCCGCAGCGACCAACTCTTCAGGCACCTGCTCCAAGACCTGCACTACCTGCACCCCCTAGAGAACCACAAGCTGCACCACCTCCTCGTCAGTTCCATCAAGCTCAAAGGAACGTTCCGAGGAATGCTACTCAGGCCAGGAGGAATGTACCAAGGCGCCAGGCTTTCACGACGTCCGTGGAAGAAGCTGAGGCCACTGGCCAAATCATCACCGGTAAACTTTTCTTTTCAAACTTTGTTTTTTCGATCCTGCTACTTAACTACATATTTTTCTATACCTAAAACATATCCCACATACCTTAGGTACAATCTTAGTATCCTCAATCCCTGCACTAGCACTGTTTGATACTGGAGCATCACACAGCTTTGTGTCGCAACGGTTTGTTCGAACCCATGCGATTCCAGTCTCACCGATTGTATCCAGCTAGAATGTCAGTTCAGGAAATGGCGTTTTAAAGGCAACTATGGGATACCGTTTGTGTCCAGTCGTCGTCTGCAGCAGAGAGTTTTATGCTGACTTCAAAGTACTGGATATACCGAACTTTGATGTGGTTTTAGGAATGGATTGGCTTGGAACTTTTTATGCTACCATAGACTGTCGTCAAAGGAGGGTAGTATTCGAGATTCCAGACCATCCGGTCTTCTATTTCAAAAGCGGAGACCGTACACTGGAGCCAAGTACCTACAAAGCGAAGCCAAGAGAAGCAGTAGTTGCAGCAGCTCAAGCGGAGGAAGAATCAAGACCAGATGTGGTTCGAGAGTTTGACGATGCATTTCCTGACGATATATCAGGTTTTCCTCCCGATCGAGCTCTTGAATTCAGTATTGATTTAGTACCAGGAGCACAACCGGTGATCAAAGCACCCTATCGTTTAAGTCCGGAAGGTTTGAAGGAAGTCCGAACACAGTTTGACGAATTACTGGCGAAAGGATGGATTCGTCCCAGCACTTCAAGTTGGGGATCACCTGTACTACTTGTGAAGAAGAAGGAAGGTTCATACAGAATGTGCATCGATTACAGAGCCTTGAACGAAGTCACTATAAAGAACAAGTATCCACTTCCGCGCACCGATGACTTATTCGATCAGCTAAGTGGAACTTGTGTTTTCTCTAAATTGGATCTTTGTTCAGGTTATCATCAAGTGAAGGTCAAGGAAGCTGATATTCACAAAACAGCTTTCAAAACTCGCTATGGACATTATGAATTTCTAGTGATGCCATTTGGAGTGACCAATGCACCAGCAATATTCATGAACCTAATGAATCAAGTTTTTCAGGAATACTTAGACAGGTTTGTTGTCATCTTCATCGACGACATCCTGGTGTATTCTAAGAGTCGGAAAGAGCATGCAGAGCACCTACGAATTGTCCTAGAAACTCTTCAATAACATCAGCTTTATGCCAAGTACAGCAAGTGCGAGTTTTGGTTGAAGCAGGTTGGATTTCTTAGACATATCGTATCAGGAGAAGGAATCTCTATGGATCCAGCGAAAGTTTCAGCAGTTAGAGAATGGCCTACACCAAAGTCAGTGAAGGATATTCGAAGTTTCTTGGGTTTAGCCGGATATTACAGAAGGTTTATTGAAGGCTTTTCAAAGATAGCAACGCCCCTGACCAAGCTCACACGTAAAGATGAAGAATTTGTGTGGTCAGAAGCATGCGAACAAGCTTTCGTAGAACTCAAGTCAAGGTTGACATCAGCACCTATTCTCGTCATACCGGATCAATCTGGAGGATTCGAAGTGCAATGTGATGCATCCGGTAAGGGATTAGGATGTGTTCTACATCAGCACGGTAAAGTTGTGGCTTATGCTTTAAGACAGCTGAAGATTCATAAGCGCAATTATCCGATGCATGATTTGGAATTGGCAGCCGTCATCTTTGCTCTCAAGATTTGGCGTCATTATTTACTTGGTGAACGAGTGAACATCTACACAGATCATAAGAGCCTGAAGTACGTGTTTACTCAGAAGGAGTTGAATATGCAGCAGAGAAGATGGTTAGAACTCATGGCGGACTTTGACATCAACTTGCAATATCACCCAGTGAAGGAGAATGTAGTACCTGATGCTCTTAGTCGCCAACCATTATCGATGAATCTCACCGCTCAGTAGAAGTTTCGACAAGACTTGTATCAGATGGAGATTGAAGTAGTCATGCCAGGTAATGCTGCAAGTTTGATGAATTTACAAGTTCAATCAACCATTGTCAATCAGATCAAAGCATCTCAAGTAAGTGATGCTAAGTTGCAAAAAATCAGAGAACAAGTGGAGAATGGACTCAGAACAGACTTCATCATCCATGAAGACGGATCTTTGAGATACGGCAGCAGATTGTGTGTACCAAAAGGTCCTGTTCGGGAAGAGTTAATGAAAGAAGCTCACAGCTCTCCCTACTCAGTACACCCTGGAGGTACCAAAATGTATAAAGATCTACGTCAAAATTATTGGTGGCATGGAATGAAGCGTGAAGTAGCCAGAAGCGTTGCTATATGCTTGGTGTGTCAGCAAGTAAAGGCTGAACATCACAGGACCGCTGGATTACTTCAACCGTTACCAATCCCAGAATGGAAGTGGCAACACATCATGATGGATTTTGTAACTGCTCTTCCTCGCAGCACAAAGGGTAACGATGCGGTATGGGTCATTGTGGATCGACTCACAAAGTCGGCTCACTTCATCCCATTTCGAATTGGCCAATCTACTAAGACACCAGCAAAGAAGTACATGGAGGAAATTGTGAGACTTCATGGAGCACCCTTCTGCATTGTCTCCGATCGTGACACCAGGTTCCGATCGCAATTTTGGCAGAGTCTGCAAGCAAGCTTGGGAACAAGTCTAAACTTCAGCATGGCTTATCATCTACAAAAAGATGGTCAGTCGGAACGAACTATTCAGATCTTGGAGGATATGCTCAGAGCATGTATGCTAGACTTCAAAGGATCGTGAGAAGATCACCTACATCTTGTGGAGTTTTCGTACAACAACAGCTACCAAGCAAGCATAGGAATAGCACCTTTTGCAGCATTTTATGGAAGGAAGTGTCGATCTCCATTAAGTTGGGACGACATCGGAGATATGGAACTTCTTGGACCAGAGATGATAGTAGCGACTGTTGATGTAGTTCGTACTATCAGGGAAAGAATGCGCATAGCCCAAGATCAACAGAAGCACTGGGCTGATGCAAAGAGACGACACTTGGAGTTCCAGCCAGGAGATCACGTATTCTTGAAAATATCTCCGAACCGCGGAGTGATCCGATTTGGAAGATGGGGTAAACTAAGTCCGAGATATATTGGACCGTTCGACATACTCGAACGAGTCGGTGAAGTGGCATAGCGCTTATCACTTCCACCTTCATTGGAAGGAGTGCATAATGTGTTCCACATATCCCAACTCAGAAGGTATGTGAGTAACCCCAGTCATGTTCTCGATCATTCTGAGCTCATGATAAAGCCCGATTTGTCTTGTGAGTAACAGCCTGTGGAGATCCTGGACAGGAAAGTGAAGACACTTCGGAACAAGGAAGTTAACTTGGTTCGAGTGATGTGGAGGAAAGATACTCCAGGAGAGTCCACTTGGGAAAGGGAGGATGAAATGCGTACTAGATATCCACACCTCTTTGTAAACTAATCCTCAAATAAAAGATGTAAATTTCGAGGACAAATTTTTTTTAAGGAGGGTAGACTGTAACAACTCCATTTTTAATGTACAAAGAATTGATTTAAATTCAATGTATACTTGGAGTATTTATTATTGCTGATATCTCGTTAAGTATTTATTTCACTCCATAATTACAAGAAGGAACTTGTAGCTCATTGGTAACACCTTGCACTGCTGAACCAAGCCACCAGAGTTCAAATCCCTTGCCCCACATTATTTTTAATATTATTTTGTTTTTGATTTTTTAGAATACCAACAGTTACACGTGCGTTTCTCACAAATTTCCTTCTGCGCATAAAAAGTTAGATGCACTAAAAATCCCCCCAGGAGACCCCCCACCCATCGACGCTTCGACTCGGCCCGACTCGGTCCGACGCCGCCGGCCGGACTTGGCCGGACGGCCGAGTTGTCAACATAGAAAACGAGCATCTTGACATGGTCAACCCCCCTGCACACACTAAATTTCTAGATCGGTTACAGAGAGCACATTAAACCTCTTTTACTCCAAATTTTAATGATTTTTATTTAATTTTTATATTTTTTTAATTAAAAACCCTAACCCTATAAATACACCCCCTACCATCTACCTTCTCATCCTAAATTTCTGAGTCCACTCTCTCAAAATCCCAAGAGAACTTTGGTACGTTGAAAACGAGCGAAAGGCGAAGCGCTGAGGAAATCGACGACGAAATTCCGGTGATCGTGCTGGGAGCTCTCAATGACGATTCGACGCGCCGGAAAACCCTCTACTTCCCTCTCACTCTCTAGTGTTGTCCAAACCCGTAAGTCCCTCTTTTCTATCTTTCTTTTCTTCCATAAAAATACGAATTTACAAACCCGACGGAATCGGAACAAATTCGATTTCTGATTCGGTTTTTTTCATAAAATCTCACTTATCACCAATTCCATTATATTTAAACATCTTTATGTTAACTATTAATCACTTAACAACTAATTTGAACAAGTTTTCTTACATGAAATGATAACGTTTCCATTTATCGTATTTTTTCACTTAAATACCACAATGTTTAGTTTTCACATTTAACCCCTTAACATTGCTATACCTTAAAGTAGATTACGAGGTAATGACCTACCTCCACACACACGCAAATACAACCCTAAATGATATCATCAAAACTTAGAATACGATAACACAAGATTTTACATTTAAATACCATTTTCTTAATAAAACCTTTTCTAAAAGTTTTAGGTTCGATACACTTTCAAAATATCTTTTAATAGTAAAATACGATAAGTTGTGGACATCGATCGTTTATCTAAACCTAACTTTGTGGTGTCTAGGCTAGGAAAGTGAGAAAAGATAACTTTAAAAGGCCCGTCTCACGATTCGTGAGCGGATCCCTCCTTTTCTCATTTGTACTTACCTGGCCACAATTGGCGGTGAAGAGACGATTTGAGGCTTCTAACGACTTGTCGTTTAGACCATTTAAAAATAAACTAGTTGAAATAGAAAACCATAGAATCTAAAATACGGAAAATCGACTTTTGCAAATAAATACCTTTTATTTTATAAAACCGTTTTCTAAAGGATAGTATTCATAAAATCTTTGCAAAGCGCCACTACAACCCACCTTTGGGGAACCCGTTAGGGATAGTACGGTTTATCGTGCACCCTCGGCTTAGTAGTACGAGATTCAGACCTCCGCAAGGAGCATTCGGTCTCGAAAGGTTTAAAATACGATATCTTAAGAAAATGATATTTTTATAATATAAAATATTTATTGAAATTATTTTGTGTATAAATATATGTATATTATCATTAAAAGATCTATTTTGTTATAATATAAATATCCCACTTTTTCTAAAAATCCACAAGACTGGATTTTACATTAAAATACCATGAATTTCAAATGAATCAATATTACAGATAAATACCTTTATTTATATAATTAGGATATTTTCACTAGAAATATCACCAAGTAAAATTACACTCATTATAACTGTAAAGACGAATAATAAATACTTAGGGTGTATCTTGAAAACTATACAAAAGTATTTTTACATAAAACCCCCTTAAGTTTTATAAATTATCCTAAGGACCCTAGCAATTATAGAACTTCGATTTACATTTCTTCTGTCCAACTTGGGTTTGAGTCTGATCATAATCCGACTTGAATATGATTCAAGTACTATATAAATCTATAATCCAACTCAATATGAACACATGAATCCCAGAATCCAGTTATCAATCTATACAACTTGACTGAATCAAACCATGGATATACATCCATTATTCCGTTATTCCATTACCTGATTATGCAGTTACACTCGGTTTATTGATATCATGGTTTTGGTCAGTCACCTAACTTATACAATACAATACAACAATACAATCAAAACACTACGGGGTTTAAGGGGTAGATTGGTGCGGAAGGTGTTAGAAATGGCACGAGACGGTAAGATTAAGACACCTAACCTATATTCCGTTGCTGTTGTACCGTGGCTTAACGGTTCCTTGTATATTCTGTTTGCCCTGGTCTCTAGCATACTGAGACCTCTCTCGTATACACTGGCATCCTTCCGTACCAAGCTACAAACAACAGCGTGAACACAATATTCTACAATATTATATTTTAGAAGATACCTCTTATTCCGTCTTTACTAATTCTTTCTTATCTTTGGGACTTATCGAGCGACCTGTTCCCTGACGACATTCTATTTCTTTCTTCTTTGAATGTCGTCAGGTGTTTTGGACCCGTTAGAGATCGAGCCCACCGGTGAAGACTTGGATCAGTTCCACAAAGACCCCGAGCTCTATACATTGTACCTTGTTCTATTCAGTATTTTTTTCATTTCCTGTTATGCCATTGTTTAGGCATCACTTTTATTTCAGATGTATTTACTTTTCATGCATTGTACAAAAGAATGTTATTAATAAAGTTGTTATTTTTATATATCTTGTCTCTTGTGAAATTCCTTTATATTGCTTAGATACGCTTAGCGTATTTACTTCACAGTAAATACGTAGCGGACCTCGTCGCGTCCTCTTCGCCGTATACCGGGAAGCGGGGCGTGACAGTCATGTCGGAACAGAGCCCAATACACCCTGAGAAACTACTGGAGTACCAATTAGTAAATCTCGCTTGCCATGGGCTGGGACTTTGTGTAATGGCTTTCCAAACACAGCGTGATATCAACCCCCAATACCGGAACAGACGTATCCTATCTAACCACTTCTGCCTCCAAGTGCTTCGGGACTGCACCCAACTACTACATGTTTGCATAACTCCTTTGAGCCATGGTAGGGTAGCAATCTAAGTGCAGTGGGAACACACTCGAGGCAAAGTGCGATGTCAAGTCCATGGACTAACCTATACTCATGCCATCCGGGAACTGCTACCTGACGATAGGTATAATACCAACCGGCATTTCCCAACGAGTCATGTCCAGTGTAACTCATAACCTAATGAGCACCTGTATACTATCTCTAGTACGACGTACAAATGGCTGTGGGACAGACCATCTCCCCTGCTGGGATGAGAAGCGTATACACTAGTCTACTCTGGATTATCGATGCCCCATCTCGATAATCCTATGACTAGGGACCTGTATAAGGATGTACTTATAGAATACCCAGCCCCCACTAGTGTGACTGTATTCACAACGTCGGTAGTTAAGCAAAGATCCTAAGGGCTCTACCAATATGTATAAGCGATATGCTAAATGAAACACATGCACATATTGAGGTAGAATCAAACCAAGTAGCATACTACCATTTTGAGCAAGACTGTTAATACAACTGTGAATATCCCAACCTTCCAATATGTAACATACAGTCCAATATTATACAATAATAGCCTCTTGGGCATATCTCACTAGCAATCTCCCACTTGCACTAAGGCCATGTATTGGCATATCGCAGACCTATCATCTCGACGAGCCTCTCGAACTGCATATGAAGAATGGCCTTTGTGAGTGGATCTGCAGTGTTGTTCTCCGTATCTACTCTCCGCACCTTGATCTCCCGGCGATCAACGATCTATATAACAGGTGAAACCGCCTCAAGATGTGTCTGGATTTCTGATGGGACCTTGGTTCCTTCGCCAAAGCTATAGCCCGTTGTTGTCACAATACAGAGGTATTGGATCAACAATGGACGGAACCGCCTGAAGTTCTGTAACGAACTTCCTGATCCAGACTGATTCTTTCGTGGCGTCATATGCAGCGATATATTCTGCTTCCATAGTCGAGTCAGCAATGGTGTCCTGCTTAGAGATCTTCCAATAGACCGCCCCTCCATTGAGGGTAAAGACATAACCCGACATGAACTTGGAGTCATCCTTGTCACTCTGGAAGCTTGGGTCGGCGAAGGCCTCGACCTGGAGGTCTTCTCTGCCGTACACCAAGAACATCTCCTTAGTCCTTCTCAGGTACTTGAGAATGTTCTTTACTGCTGTCCATGTTGGTTATAGTGCGCTCAAGGCAATTATCATAGTCACAAGCAGGTGATTATGATGATTGAGGGAGGACCTATACTGGTAGAACAGTCTTACTTAAGATGATAGTATGCTATCTGGTTTGTCTTTATCATCATGTACAACATTAGGTGGCATTACAGATCATTATTACATGTTGATAGAGCCCATAGGATTCTTGCTTGACTACCAGCATTATGATTGGGATCATATACGTGGGAGCTGGGTGGTCTATAAACACATCCTTAAATTTCCTTAGTCGTAGGAGTTTCGAGACTGGTAATCGATACTCCAGAGTAGACTGGTGTATACTGATCGAGACCCTGACGAGGGGCGGTGGCCAGTCTCACAAGTCATTGGTGTCAGTTTGTTGACCTAAGATGTATACAAGTGCTTATTGGGTTATGAGTACATCGGACGGACTCGCCGGGAACATGCTAGTTGGTATTATACCTATTGTCAGATAGCAGTTCTCAGGTGACATTTGTACAGGTTAGTCTATCGACCTGAGATCGTCATTTGTCTCGTGTGAGTTTCCACTGTGCTTTGACTACTATGCTACCACGGCTCAAAGGAGTCGTGCAAACAGGTTTTAGTTGGGTACAGTCCCGTGCCATATGGAGGCAGTGAGCGGACCGTCAGGGGATTCGTCTCTCCCGGTATTGGGGGTTGATGTCGCGTTGTGCATAGCTGGTCATCACCAGAAATCCTTGGCCAAGGTAGTCGAAAATTACTTATTCGGATCAGTAGTTTCTCAGTGGGTGATGGGCTTCATACCGATGCTAAATGTCACGTTGTTAGTGGTCTGACTTTATCCACCCCATAGACTCAATATGCGATACTCATTGTAATATCCGGTCTTTATCTAGGCCAATACCTGTATTCAAATAAAATATTTTACCCATTTTACATTTTGTATTATATTCTAATTATTTTTTCTTTCTTCTGAACCCAACCCTAAGCCCAAGTCCATATTTAAATCCCACGTTTTCGTTCAAAATTTTTGTCACGCCCCGCTTCCCGGTATACGGCGAAGGGGACGGGACCGGTCCGTTACGTATATACTCAGAAGTACATACGCTAAGCGTATCTAAGCAATATAAAAGTAAATACACAAGAGATACGATATAATAAAAACAACAACTTTTATTTATTAACATTCTTTTGTACAATGCATGAAGAGGAAATACAACTGAAATAAAAACGATGCCTAAACAATGGCATAACAGGAAATGAAAAGTACTGAATGGAAAAGTGTACAATGAAGCTAAAGTGCTGGGTCTTCGGCAAACTGGTCCAAGTCTTCGGCAGTAGGCTCGATCTCTGGCGTGTCCATAGAACCTGACGACATTCAAAGAAGAAAGAAATAGAATGTCGTCAGCGAACGGGTCGCTCGGTAAGTCCCAAAGATAAGAGGAAAGTATAGTAGGCAGAATAAGAAAGTATCTTTTAAAGTTGTATTATCTTGTTGTAATGTTGTGTTACCGCTGTTGTTTGTAGCTTGGTACAGAAGGATGCCAGTGTATACGAGAGGGGTCTCTATATGCTAGAGACCAGGGCAAACGGAATGCACAAGGAACCGTTAAGTCACAGTGCAACAGCAACGGAATATAGGTTAGGTGTCTTAATTTTACCGCCTCGTGCCACTTTTAACACCTTCCGTACCAATCTACCCCTTAAACCCCGTAGTGTTTTATTTGTATTGTTTTGTACTGTAAATTGAATTGAGTGTATAATTGAAAGACTGACTGAAACCATGATATCAGTAAACGGATATAACCGTAGAATTATGTAAATGGAATAACTAGAGAACCATGTAAAAGGAATAATCTATGGTTCAGTTCGGTCAAGTTGTATAGATTGATAATTGGATTCATGGATTCATGTGTTCATATTGAATTGGAATATTGTAGAATGTAGATTGACTTGAATCGCATTCAAGTCAGATTAGTCAGACTCAAACCCGAGTCAGACAATTAAAAGTGTAAATCGAAGTCTTGAATATTTCTTAAACCTATAATTGCCAGGGTCCTTAGAGTAATTTATAAAACTTGAGGGGGTTTTATGTAAAGATACTTTTATATACATTTCAAAATACACCTCAAGTATTCATTATTCGTCTTTAGAGTTGTAATGAAGGTGGATTTTATATTGTGATATTTCTAGTGAAGATATCCTAGATTTATAATTAAAGGTATTTATTTATAATATTGATTTATTTAGAATTCATGGTATTTTAGTGTAAAATTGATTCTTGTGATTTTTAGAAAAAATTTGGAATATTTATATCATACTAAAATAGATATTTTAATGATAAATATACATATATTTATACAAAAATAATT
Organism: Agapanthus africanus; assembly: GCA_030015575.1. NCBI lineage: Eukaryota > Viridiplantae > Streptophyta > Magnoliopsida > Asparagales > Amaryllidaceae > Agapanthus > Agapanthus africanus. The sequence continues at coordinate 16,051,033 of JASDDO010000001.1, read as the reverse complement.
TTAATAATATTTTATATTCTAAAAAATCTCGTTTTCTTAAGATATAGTATTTTAAATCTTTCGAGACCGAATGCTCCTTGCGGAGGTCTGAATCTCGCACTACTAAGCCCGAGGATGTGCGATAATCCACACCATCCCGAACGGGTTCCCCAAAAATGGGTTGTAGCGGCGCTTTGCAAAGATTGTAAAATACTAAATCCTTTAGTAAACGGTTTTATAAAGTAAATGGTATTTATTTGTAAAAATATCAATTTTCCGTATTTTAGGTTCTAGGGTCTCCTAAGTCAACTAGACTATTTCTAAATGGTCTAAACGACAAGTTGTTAGATGCCTCAAATCGCTTCTTCACCGCCAATTGTGGCCAGGTAAGTACAAGTGAGGAAAGAAGGGATCCGCTCATGAATCACCGTGAGACGGGCCTTTTAAAGTTACCTTTCTCACTTTCCTAGTCTAGACACCACAAAGTCAGGTTTAGATAAACGACCGATGTCCACAACTTATCGTATTTTCATAATAAGAGGTATTTATTTAAAAAGGTATCAACTCTAAAAAATTTTAAAATAATTTTATTAAGTATATGGTATTTAAATGAAAAATGTCGTTTTCTCGTATTCTAAGTTTTCAATGGTATCGTGTTAGCTTGTATGTAAGTGTGTGAGGACGTAGGTCATTTTCTCGTGATCTACTTTAAATGTATAGCAAGTTTGATGGGGTTAAATGAAGGATTGAAACAATGTGGTATTTAAATGAAAAATACGATAAATTGAGAAAGCTATCGTTTCATGTGATGAAACTTGTTCAAATTGTTTGATTAGTGTTTAATAGTCAATATGAGGAAGTTTAAGAATGATTGTATTAGTGAGAAGTGGAATTTTATAGAAAACCCAATCGAAAATCGGATTTGTTCCGATTCCGTCGGGTTTTATAATTTCGTATTTTTGAGAATAGGGAAGAGATATAGAACGGGACTTACGGATTTCGATTACACTAGAGAGTGAGAGGGATCATCGATGTTGCGTCTTTGCCGGTAGTTACTAAATCGTTCGCCGGAAGTTCCGCCAGAATTTCGTCGGAGCTTCGCCTCGAGCTTGTTTTCAAAGTAAACGACTCCTGGAAAATTTTTGAGAGAGTGGGCTCAGGATTTTGGGGTGAGAAGGTAGATGGTAGGGGGTGTATTTATAGGGTAGGCTAGGGTTAGGGTAGATGAAAGGTTAAAATGAAAAATGTGATAAAATGTATAAAAAAATGTATTAAAAGTGGAGTAATTGGGGTTTTAAAAGAGCTCTGGAAGTGGTCTGAGGCGGAAATTTTGCAGGTACATAGGGAATATGAAAAGACACAACTTTCATGTTGGGGCCATCGCCGGAATCGGCCGACTCGGCCGTGACTCGGTCTGAGGACGGAGTCAGACCGAGTCAAGGCCGATTCCCGGCCGAGTCAGGCGGCCGGGATCCCCCCCGACGGTTCATTTAACTCCTGGAAATGTTACATCTTTGGGTGTAGTGGGGTGTTTGTGAGATATGCACGTGTAAACTCTTGGTATTTTAAAGGTTTTAAAAAAATCAATATTAAAAATAATGTGGGGTATGGGATTTGAACTCTGGTGGCTTGGTTCAGCAGTGAAAGGTATTACCAATGAGCTACAAGCTCCTTCTTGTAATTATGGTGTGAAATAAATACTTAAAGAGATATCAGCAACATTAAATACTCCAAGTATACTTTGAATTTAAATTAATTCTTTGTACATTAAAAATGGAGTTGTTACAATTTTCTTGAGCCCAAGCCCAACAACCCAAGGCCTTACTTTAAACAACAGATTACTTACTTTCTGTCACGACCCAAAGTTTGGCCCGTGACTGGCACTAACCACGTAACGTCTACAGGCGTAATGCGACTAAGTAAGCCGAAACCCAGAAATCAAAAGCATTAAAAATATTGAGTGTTTAAAACATTTAATAAAAACATTTGTTAAAACGTTTAGAAAACCTTAAGTAATTTAGTAAAATTCTTTAAAGTTCAAGTTATTATCTTAAAAATTTTTGCAGCATTTCCTTTGTAAAATCTAGCCCCGAAATCGGGTACCTGACAAGATATAAGTAAAAGTGACATATATAATGAATAAAGCATCCCAAACGGGAGAATCACGCCCAACGGCGGAAACAATCACCACGATAAAAATATACGACGCCGTAGCGAAGAGATGCGCAGTATAAGTGAAAACAAATATCATGAACGATAAAGCTGCATAAATAAAGTCGGCTCACAACGAGCTCGACACCAGAGTACAAAATAATATACATCGTCCTCACAACTGGTCTCTAAGTCAATACATAAAAGTAGATGGAGAGTACTAGATACAACAATGTATACAACTGGAAAATAATCAGATACCGCAAAAACCCATCTATCAGCAAAAGGGCTAACACGCCAACTGCAGTGGTATCTGTATCAAAAGATGCAAGAAAACAGCCTGCCGCGACTAAGCTGAGGGGAAACCTGCAAACACTGTGGCACAACGGGGGTGAGTTGCCAACTCGTGAATAGTAGATAACATATAAAGGTAATCGCGAGTATGCACGTGCTGCGATACTCTAACCTATGCCAACAGATAACATCTATATGATGAGCTATATGAGCAATAATCATGCAACAAGTGCGATCTAATAACATCTCTATATGATGAACAGGGTATGCAATAATCGTGCATAGCAAATGCAAACTAATAACATCTATATGGGGTGAGCAGGGTATGCAATAGTCGTGCATAGCATGTGTACTCTATCAGGTACTACAGATACAAGATGAGATGTATAATACTGAATGCTGAGCATGGGAATAAATAACATCTACACGGAAGGTCAACGTGGTAAATAATCGGTGTCCATCAATACCCCAAAATCCTAATAAAACTCAGGCGCCGTCATCCTCATCGGCCCTCAAATCCTGTAAACCTCATAGAATTGTGAGTGCCTAGCATCGGCACACAAAATATCATGAAATTATCATGTCTAGCATCGACACGCAAATCCTCAAATATTGGGTTCCGTCTGCGGAATCGGCCCTCGGCCCCGGCAGTACGTGTCGTCCCGTATCCATCTATCAGCTCTGGTCAGTATCCTCCGGATAACCGCCAGAACTAACCAATCACCGGTAGGTAGTAGTCCCTCTGCCAGGCTCACAGTTTACTGCACAGCGATCCGTTCTCGTCCTGGGGTACCATACTGGGTCCACCATGTACCCGCAATCGGCCTCGTCCAGCTCCTCGATTCGGGTTCACATGTCACACGTCTCAGAACCGAGAAAACGCATGGTGGACGCACCGAAATATCATATCAAGGGAAACCAGGTTTTTAAAACAGTGTGTATTTTCTTAAAATAATACCCCGATTCCCAAATCCAGAAATCACATAAATCCAAACTCAATGCGTAAATCCATGCAATGTGTCGTATGACACTAAGAGTAAAAGAAAGAGAAAACCGCTCTCTTAAAAAGGATCCAGTTTTGAAAATGTCTCGTGCGGTCCTTTAGTTTTTAAATCATGCCAATATCACCCATGTATGTATCATATGTATGTATATAGGTATGGACGTGCAAATGGATATATACGCAATGCGAGTGTAACAATATACATGTGCACTAATATGGATATACGATGTATATGTGCACAAGTATAAATATATCAAGGTACGTATGTACTAATGTGAATATAATGGGTGCATGTGCGCAGGTAGTGATATATCAATGAAAGTATGCACTAATGTGAATATACAGTGTACATGGGCGCAAGTAGTGATATATCAATGAAGGTATGCACTAATGTGAATATAAAGGGTGCATGTGCGCATGTAGTGATATATCTGATAAAATGTGAATATGCAACAAGTCATGACAATCATCAGCGATGTGGTGATCCTATAGTGCGAGTGTCATGGCAATCACTAACGGCGTGAGTGTAACATACATTTAGTACTCATGCAGCTTAAACCGTTAGTGACAATGCAGTGTTCTATAATTACCATTCTATATGCAACAGGAGATGGTATGCTAATATAGTATATATGAACACATACAACTAAAATATCCTATAACGCCCTGACGCTTAACGCCATACGGGCGATTTCCCCGTAGATGTTAAATCTACTCACATGGTCGCGTGCTACATGTAGCTGACCACCTGCTTCCCCTTCTTTGTGGCGTCCGACGTACCCGCCTGCGAACCTAGAATTCACACAGGGAAAATCCATATAAGCAAATATCTCGCAAAACGCGATATCGAAATCAAACGAGAAACTCGCATCGCGAACTAAACGCGCGTGTGTCCGATACACTAGATCGTGTGTATACGCTTCTAAAACTATCCCGACACGTCGTGACACGCTGGATCACAGAACCCACTCACGTATCGCGCGTATCGTGCAAACAAAACGTACTAGAAAAACGATATATCATCCCAGATTCTGATACAGGTGATATCTTACAAAATTGCACATACCACTGGCCCTAAAAATATAGCAGACTCCTACCCATGCAAACTCAACCCAAAAACTCCCCCATCTGGCCGCAAATTGCGGCCAGAAAGAATAAATTGGCGGCCTTGGTGTGGGGTCAGGGGTTCATGCTTGGTGTGTATAGTCTAGACCTAGTATACATGCTCCAGTTTTCTCAATTTTTCTCTGAAGGAGCCGGGTCAACAGCGGATCACAGAAAGGTCTAAGTTTGCTTAAAAACGTTAAATTTACACCAAACAGAAACCCTAAGGTATTTTAGTGAAATCTGGGGTTTAACTAGGTTTAAGTGGCCCTAATAACACTTAACTAAGTTAGTATAACCATCACTAACATCACTTAACCAAAAGTCCACACTAATCACTATTTCAAGCACAAAATCTCACTTTTATCACTAACCGAACCTAATTCTACACATAAGCTTAGTAAGCTAGGAATTGAGTTTAAGAATTATACCCTAATAGACCCTAGGAAGCAGGAGAAGAAGTAGAAGAAGAGGATGAAGTGTTGCTACTACTGCTGGAGCTGCTTCTGATGTTGCTGGAGTTAATGCTACTGCTGTTGCTGAAGCTGGTGCTGCTGCTATGTTGATGTTGTTGCTGTGGCTGCTGCTGTGGCTGCTGCTGTTGCTTCTTCTGCAAGTTGCTGCTGCAGCTGCTTGAGTGTGTGTGTGTGAGTGAGAGAATGAGAGAAGTGAGAGTGAGAATGAGAAATGAGGGCACACAAGTCAAACCCCCCCTCTCTCTTTCTTCATTTATGAAGGCATGGCTCATGCCATGAAGCCATATTCTCTCTCTCTCTCTCACCAAGTCAACATAAGAATTTCAAATCCCTTTTTTCCATTTAAAAAAAAAGAAGCACACACATAATTATAACCCCAAATAACTTAATACAAATTTCAAAATTAGCTTAAGGAAAAAGGTTTAACCCACCATGGTTGCTAATCATGGTTTAACCCCACTTAAGACATAGTTTACATCCACATGTGTGTGCAAGCCTAGAAAAATTCTAATAAAATATTCATTAAATTTGATAAAATATTCAAAAATCACTTTGGTAAACTTTTTATTAAAAACCACATATTAAAGTATAATTAGCCACTAATCACATTCTAAGGTGTTACACTTTCTTTTTTCAAATTCAAAAAAAAATATACCCTCATTTAAACCCAAATCCTACACAAATAAATTTCATTAAAAAAAACCTAATAAATATATTCCCGTTACCTCTCTCTCTCTTCTTTAAAAAATTCATTAAAACAAAATCACACGTTTTCCCTTTGTCCCCCTCACCTACGTTCTCTCTCTCTCTCTCATCTTTATTCTCACCCCCTCCTCTCTATTTTCACCCCCTCCCTCTTCTTCTCTGCCTCCTCTGCTCAAATTCTCTCGCTTTCGCTCAAGTACCGATCACCCAAACCCACCGCAAACTCCAACCTTCACCTCCTCCAATCATCAACTTCGTCAACTCCGACCACCTCTTTGTCGGCTCAACACCCTCTTTACCACCTTCTCCTCCACTTCCCTTCATTACCACCACCACCTGCAACTCACCTCGGCTACAACTCGACGAACCCATCGCCTCGTCGCCGTCGCCGCCGACCACATCGTCGGCCTTCCCTCATCCCCATCGCCCCGACAGCATCTCTGCCTTTCCTCTCTCCTCTCTCCAACCCCGGCAACCCACGACCACCACCGACCCGACCTCAACCCTAGAACCGATCTTCACCGTTCACATTGCCTGAACCCACGCCGGAGCTCCGACCTCCATCACCTCCTTCTTTCCTACACCCGAGCACTTGCATCACCCAACCCAAGAATCCAAACCGACGCCCGCACCATTACCTCATCGTCGACCCCCATACCTCATCCCACCTCGCCCTCTCCTCCTGCAACCCCGACACGCCCAACTTCCTTCGCCGAGCCGCCATCTCCTTTCCTGCAAACCTCATCGTCACCATCGCTGCCATCGAGAGCTCTATCGTCGCCACCACCTCCAGCCGAGTCCAATCCTCGAGGCTGAGCCCAAGCATGTGCCTCGTCGCGTCTGCTCCATCTGTATCGCTACCGTTATCGTTGCTGCTACCTTCGCTCACTGCCGTATCGTCGAGTCGTTGCCAGGCAAGAGTTTCTTTACATGCTACTAGTTTTTATACACATAGTTATATATTTTTATATAACAACCAAATTAGTTATGAAATCATGGATTCTAGATAAGTTTTACAATTCCTGTTTACATATAGCTTGACATAGTATATAAATCAGATCATTTATCCGGCTCTAAAGACGTTAGGAATTTATATGGACTAGACCTTACTTTGATCGGTTAAACGAAACTATAGCTTCGATTATCATGCATATAAACAAGTATTCGATGTTAAATTTTAAGTGAAAACCCATCTTTAAACGGTAGAACTTGTGATTGTTAAACTCGTTCACAGTGGTGCTGCGGAAATTTGGTTACAAATAAATATCGTTTCACGTATAAAATATTACACCCGATAATCATTGCGAAATCAGAATTTTCCTGAACACGCTAGACCGTTAAATTCATATTAAATCTTTTACAAATCGGATTTTAGCGTTCCATGGCTTGTATCGAAGATAACATATTAACCTACAGTACTATATAATTTGTCTCTGAATTTTAATAAGTTATGATAGAGAAAACTGAGGAGAATTACGATTCTGGACTGCAGTCCAGAGCAGTAATCCCAGTTAACCCTTGTTTTTAAATCACTGTATATCCTTGCTCAAATGCGAAAATGTGCGGAAACTAATATCGTTACGTAGAAAATTGAGTTAGATTTCTTACCCCACTAGTTTCACTGGAATCCTTGTCTATATGATATTTTTAACACATTTTATAATGTCGGTGTGTCCAGCTGAATTCTGCAATGACAGATTTTACACATCGAACTCAACCTGATCATAACTCCTTGTTGATATAGGATATTACTGATCCTATAATTGCATTGGAAACCTAACTGATAACCCTAAATATTGTTCAACTGCAGCGTCGCCTAATTTTGATCTCAACAGGGTGAAAACTGTGTTACGAAATGGACTTTCAGTTCAGGAACTGATTTTCCAGCAGCGAACACTTAAAATGAAACGACTGTAATTTGCGAACCCGAAACCCGATTAACTTGAAATCAATTTCGTTGAAATGCTGACTAAGTTTACTTATTACCGCTTTTGTATCATTTTACTTAATTCTGAAATTATGATTTAATGTGATTTTTATAAGTTCATGAGACACATAGTGACTTGCACTACATATAAATTGTTTAGTGGCATAATTCACAGTTTTACCCGACTGTAATACCTCTAGTGATAGTGCGCGTCATTATTAAGTTTCAGTGTATAATGCATTGTCGAGCGTGAATGGTATCGGTTTAGGAGTGTCAAGTACGCCAGTGAAAAGTGAATGGTTTGTGATAGTGACAATACAGTGAACAGTGAATAAAACCGTGTTATTGGTGCGTACTTGTACACAGCTAGCCCATACTCATAAATAGTGAAACCTGGGGAAAAGGGGAAAATCGAAGTGGAAAGGAAATTGTATTTAGCGAGCTCAGTGATTTTTAGAGGATGATCCTTCGAACGGCGACTTTTATATATTAGGTTGGACCTAGCGGTCCGGCTGACAGGGTTATGTCCCGGACATCATGGGCCATAGTCTCGGGTACGTACGAGACCTTCGTTAAACATGATCACTCCTTTCCGTATCTCGATTTCAAAAGTGACTAGAGACCGATAGGGACACAGATCATACATTGCATCAGTTATTGACATATTGATTGCCTGCATTTATTATCTCCATCATTATTACTTTTATTTTTCTTGCCTCATTAATACTATTATAATATTGCTATTGTGTCGCCCTGACGACCTGAGTGTGCATGCTTAGTGATAGAGGTGGATTCGTCTGATCTCAAGAAGGCCGTGAAGATCCAAACTAGTGAACCAGTTACATTTCTCCATTGATATCCCTGGTTAGTTGCCCTTTTGCTTACTTCCATTGAGCTCAGATTTATTTTATATCCGATAGTTTTAGTGACTGCATTCTCTTTACCCGTATTGTATTTTACTGATTACCATATAATGCTAGAAGCCGAAATGTGACTACGACAGGATTTTTCCTTGATCGTAGGAGCATGGCTGGCCTTGTCACCCTTATATTCCGTATTTTAGGAAGCGGGGCGTGACACTCATAGACGAACGGACCAGACTGTATGGATATTGTCACTGTCAGGCTCAGTAGGGGTTTCAGGATGAGTTTGCTCGTCAGCCTCCCTTTCGCTCAATATCTAGGTAGCCGTTACGTACAGCTAGTGCCGCTGACGTGCTTGTAGTTAAACCCACTACAAGCATATTGACGAGTCTTTAGAGTCCCACACAGAGGGTTTCCCTGCTTCGGGCAAAACGATGTAGAGGCCGTATGGTTTTATGGAAGAGTTTGATCACATACGTGTACTTGTGCACGGATGCTGTTCGGATGGATAATACTAGTGGGCTTTGGTTTAAGCTGGATCCTAGTATTATATTGTTGGATTATTTTCGTCTCATTGTATTCGTATTCTTTGGAATACGGATGCGGGTATGTATATACGGATGATGGATATTCTTGTAATTTCTTACAAGATTACTTTTAGAAGATTGCACCTCATTATGGTTTAGACCTTTTTGGATTAAAAGGTTATTGAGGTGTAGGATGAGGTGTTTATTGCATTTTTGGTGGCATGGCTTATTAGTGACCCATGGTTACTTTTCTAAGCATGATTGAGTTTTTGTTTGTGTGAGATTTTGTTGACTTGAGATATTTTTGGTTGACTCTAGATATTTTGGAGCCATGGGATATTTATGTGGATGGCTTCAATTATTGAAAAGGATGAACACAAAAAAAAATCTCATAACAAAGAAAAAGACCAAGCCATTATTCATTCTCTCTCCTACAACACTCTTCCTCATGGCATCTTCTTCTACCTCCACCCAAACCCTCTCATGTGTTGAGAAACCTTGGGTGTCTTGAGACAAATTAATCCTTCATCGTTCTCTATTTTTTCTACGGTATCTAGTGTAGTGATCTAGATACCCTAGTTAGCTCGGATAAAAGGTTGGAACTCGATTCATAGACTCTCAGGTGGATCATCTTCGATGAAGGGAGATTGGAGATCAATCTTGATCAAGGAGGACTCTAGGAGCTTGGGAAGATGGTTCAAGACCGAAGGACACAGATCATTCGGTATAACCATTCTAGATCATTTGCATGTTTTGTTATCTAGGGCTTATGGGTCGATCCGAGTTATAGGGTTGTGTTAGCTCCGGTTTTTGAAAAATTTTGTTTCGCATTTGGCCACGGATTGATGGCCGGGGTGCTTGCATAACCCAACATGGTATCAGAGCCACTCCATAAGCCTTAGTTAACGCATTGCAACATTAGAAATCCGCCGTTTTTGTCGTGCAAAAACTGCCGACAAAAACAGTTCCGAAAACTGAAACTTTGAGAAGTTTGCACACCCTGCGGGATCACAGTTTGGACTGAGAAGCCGCGGGGTGGTGCATGGGCACCCCGGAGAATCCCTTGGGGGGATCTAACAGTTTGGCCCACTCCCCAAGACCACCACAAGGTGGTCTTGGCGGTGGGGACCCGAAACTGCCCCACCATGGGCAATTTCGGGTCTGCCTCACCCCCTGGACACCTCGTGATGGACTCGGGGGTGGGGTACCCTTTCTAGGCCCCCCAACTCGAAGTTAATTTTGTTCTCTAACTCTCTGCGAAGGTTCAGGTGCGTTTCGTTTTGATTTGGACTTCCGAATTGGTTTTAAACGGTCGTTTTTTGGAACTTTAGTTCACTGTTTTTTCATGGTTTTGGAAATTAGTTTAGTTTTCTAATTAGCGTGCGGAATTGTAATGTCGTAGTTTTTAGTACATACATTACTATTTGTGACCGTGAGTGTCGTTAGAGCGATACAACTCGTCTAATTGCTATATGACTTTTAGACGGGTTTGCGAACGTGACATTCACGTTGATGTTCTGTGTTGTGCTGTGGTTGTGGTTGGATCGTCGTGGTGGATAGCTTGGGTGCAATGGTAGTACAGTTTAGTTTCATTTATACATTTGATATTGCGGGGAGAGCGTCCGACATGTGGACTGCCGTCACTGCCTGTTTGTATATTATTTGTTTGGGGCACGACCGGGTTGAGGTCGATGTCACCCTTGTACATATTGTTTTCTTTTCTGTATTAGGATTACCCCGTGGTGGAGTGCACGAATAGCCGGGTTCTATAGAGCAACGGGTCCGCATCTCATGCCGTTGAGACAGAGGGGACCTTACTCTAGAATTGGCGGGCTATTCGCCGCACTCGTAGGGGGTATAGGTTGACCCACAGAGGGGTGCCCAAGTTGCCGGATTCCATGAAGTGTTGGGTGGCCCATTCATGTTTTTTATTGGGGTTGCCTCGCTTCTGGGATTGGCGGGTAACTTTCCGCACTCATAGGGGTCTAGGTTTTCATTGCACGGGCTATCCACACGACAGGGGAATGTCGGGTCTCATTTGCGGCTCAAATGAAACCTAAGGCTCCAGGATTATCCACCACTCTGTGTTACTTAGCTGAGATTCTGTGATGTTTCTTTATATCATGCATAGGATGAATGTTATATATATTTATATATATACTAGTAGATGTTGTATATGTTTTGCATACGCGCTAGTCTAGCCACCGCTCTGTCGTTAGTTAAGTAACCTAACGGGTGATGACGGGGCCCGGTGGCGAATGCGGGTGACATATACATACATCATATTGTTCGTTCCTTTCTATGGTATGATATGTTTAATTGATGGGACTGCGTTGATTCTGATCAATGCAAAGATAAAACAAACCTAATTGGTGTTGTTGGAACCAAGTATTTTTAAAAACAGACATTACAGACGTTTTCTTTTATTTTGCACAGTGGTATTTGATTGGGAATTTCCTGCACCTCATTCGACGAGGCAAGGGACGAGATCTCTTCATCGGGAGTGACCCCTTAGGCAGAAGTTTGCGTCAGCGTAATAACTTCACTATGGTCGATTATTTTTTCTTTGCATCATGGTATTCAGTTTCGAATATCCTGCACCTCATTCGACGATGAAAGAGCCGAGATCCCTTCACCGGGAGTGACCTCTTTAGCAAATGTTTTCGCCACTATAATTTGTAAAACCATTTGGATTCCTTCAGCGATATCAAGTTCATTACGTTAAAGGTTTTTTGCCAAAAACCAGTCATAGCCCTCCGTCATTTCAGATTAGTATTGCTTAATATTCGTGCTACGTATGCCGTGCTTAGCCGATGCACAGTGTTCGGTAGCTATGTAGTGCTTTTCTGTTGCATGGATATGCGATTAGTTAGGACAGTCGTGCGGCCATTTTGGCTCAGTCAAGGACTAGTGCGGGTGGGTCTAATGCAATCAAGATAATGACAGGTTGAACTTGACTAGGATCCTTTGATATGTTGGCTCAGTCAAGGTCACTTGGGTCCTAGGGGTAAAAATCACATCGGGAGTTTCAAACATTCAGGAATCTTGCCAGGTATGCGCATAACTTCTGGAGTGTGATAACTTGAGTGGCTTCCATCAAGTTATTATGCGATGATAGTTGGATGCCGATTCCCACTGATGTGTTGGTTTACTTCTCAGGTGATTTAAGATGATCTCGACTAATTCTTCTTTTAGATTTGGAGGAGAATTTGAGAAAACGGTGGGAGTCATTCTGATTAGATAAAGTGATTAACCATTCTGATCTAGATTAGAGTACACACTGAGTATTTTTTTCTCTCTCTCTTTGGCAGCGACCATGGCCTGACCCTAGACTAAAACTCATGAACCAAGTTAATCGAACCTTCTTAAATCACATTGGCTTTTGGATTGTCATAATTGCATATATCATTGCCACTCCTACTTTTACCCTTTGAATTTCTCCGAAACATTCCGTATCACTACGAAGATCCACATTTAATGGATATGACCATCGTATAGTTACATACGAACTCGAAGAAACTTGTTTTAGATTCGAGGATGATTTCCGATTCGGGAGAAATTGAATAGGACTATTCAGTTGTCTTTTCCCTTTACCTTCTCTCAAGTTGCGTAGGCTCCTGGTATTAGGAGAGTACACCTATTGCGCTTATTGGATAGTCTTCTTCCAAACCATAGGCTGGTGCCGAAGGGTAGGGAAGAAAGAAAACCAATTAGCCTAAGTGTGGTGTACCGAAGATAATAGGTAAAAACAAATAAAGGGATTAGAAAGAGGGCAAAATAAATTATGACTGCTATCATTCACGACGAAACCGCGTATATCATCACCACTCTTACTTCACCTTTGCATTTCTCCGGAACATTCCGTATCACTACGAAGATCCACATTTATTGGATACGTCATCGTATAGTTACATACGAACTCGAAGGAACTTGTTCCAGTTCGAGGATAGTCTCTGGTTCAGGAGAAATAGAATAAGGATTATTCAGTTGTCTTTTCCCTTTACCTTCTCTTATGTTGCGAGGGCTCTTAGGATTAGGAGGGTACACCTATTACGCTTATTAGACAGTCTTCTTCCAAATCTTAGGCTGGTGCCTGTTCACCGTCGAATAACGCGACCGGGACGTTAGGACGTCTGGCCTGAATTTTGGGAGCAGATGCTATTTGGGTTTATCCGTCCATCTCTCCGAAGATGCCAAGTTGATTTATGGCACCGTGCATCGGAGGTTTGGAAGGATGTGGCCGTTGTAGCAGACTTCGTCAGATTCCCCCTATTTTAACTACGCCTAATTTAATTATGTAATTACTAGTATTTGATATTCAATTAGTCACTTTTTAATTTCTGGTTTAATTAATTTTTTTCCTTAACTAGTTATTTTAAATATTATTTTAATCATACACTTATACACTAGATTGGTGATAATTACAAATTAGATTGGGTTAATACAAGTTTAGTGCACCATGACAACTTAACACTTAAATTGTAACATATTCTTTCTTCTAAAATTTTCTTCATGGTTCTAGATGTTTAAAAGAAAACTTAATAGAATAAAAGAAAAGAAAAGAAAATGAATAGAATAAAGAAGGATGGTGCCTTATTAATGAGGTATGGGAGCTTTGACTTGGATATTCCTCACACACACTCACCTCTCTCTTTTCCCCCATGCTGGCCGAGCCTAGGCAGCAGCTCCCCCCCATTTCTTCATCTCATTTCCCCATCAAAAATCCTCTAAATTCACTCAAAAATCCATAAAAATCCTATTAATTCATAGTTAAACATTCACCCATTATTTCCTTAGCCCAAACTTGCTTGGATTTAAGAGCAAGCTGGCATTTGGGAGGCTAAGTTTGCATGTTGGATCTCAAAATTTTGAGGTATAATCTTAACCCTATGGTTAATTTGTTAGTTAATTACTTTAATCTAACTTAATTAGGTAGTAACATGGTTTTAATTGAAATTTAGAATTCTAAAGAGAAGGTTTTGAATTAAAATTAAGGTTTTTATCACTTGATTATGGTTGCAATGTGTAGTTTAACATCTTAAGTCATGCAAAATCTAAACTAGATGTTAATTTGCTAATTGTTACTTTTAAATTATCTTAATTAAATAATCTAGTAAACTAATTTCATGTTTAATCTAAGTGGGTGAGATTAAATTCTAGTTAATAATTGTGAAGCCTAATTAAGATATTAAATGAAAATTTGTAGCTACTAGTTTTGCTAAAACATATAGTTTTGCACTAAAATGGTTAAGTGACGCTTACTAGCTTTTTGGATTAAATCGATTTTAAGTAAGTTTGAGGTTGGAATGATCTACAACATTTTCCCCTAAAATATTTAATGTGTTGTAAATGCGCGATTGGGTTCTAGGTTTGGTGGTTGTCACGTTTAGCGACCCTAGTTGCGGTTTGTGGTATTGTCGCAAGCGCGTTTTGTGCACCAAGTGCGTGCGCGTCTAGTTAGTGCGCGTGGTTGATTTGTATCGTTTGTATCCGCGACTATTTATATGTCTATCCTCTTATTTAGTTGTGTGCGATTCTAGGATCGGGTGCAGAGGCGTCGGATGTGGCACGGAAAAGGCAAGTCTGAGATCGGATCATATTAGCCGAGGCGTCCCGGTGAGTAGATGTACACATTTATGGGGGGATCGTCTGGATGGCGCGTGGCGCCCGATAGTCAGGATTTCTAGTAGTGCTTGTTTTTATATGCGTAGTCTCCCAGTCATTCATCTCATTGCATTGCATCATCTTATATAGATATGATATTACATCATAGGACATTTGCACCATTACCATTGGTTCATGCCGCACGTGAAATATTTTGTGTGAACACACACGCCATTGGTAATTGCTATGTCACGAACACTATAGAACTTGCTTAGAATCGGTATCTGTGCATTTGCATCATATATGATCTTTGGACTTGTACTTGTATATTCTTTTCATCGGGATGGATACGTAGGATTGTTAGTCATATTTACACACCTCATTGTATCATGATTCATGCACAGCTTCTATCCGTACTTCGCATGGTATATACTATCGTATCATAGACATCCATCATCACCGACATATTTATATATTGTGATTCTTCTCGAGAATTTCAGTATTTATGAGATTTATGGATTTTGGGGGAAAACCGCAAGGATTTTATAAAGCTATTATCATTTTAAATTAGAAATTTACGGTTTTCTCATGATATGATGTGTGTGGCGTCCACCATGTGTTTTCTCGGTTCTTGAGCGGTATCATATACCCGATTCGAGGAAGGGGATGCACCGTCTGCGGGTACATGGTGGACCCGGTGCTGTACATCGGGGCAAGAAGATCGCATAGATGGCGTTGATCCCGGTAGGGGAGCACTACCGACCGGTTATTATTGACGCGGCGAATATCCGGATGATACCGATGTAATCGTGAGATTTGATGATATGGGTCGATCCGGACTGACGGAACCCGAGATATTGAGATATTGATATATAGAGATATTGAGACATTGAGATATTGGGATATATATATATATATATATATATATTGTGTCGATGCTTGACACGGATTTTCTGTTGATTTCGTTTATGATACTTCAGTTTATTTCACAGAGGTTTTTCTAAGATAAGAAGAAAGATTTTCTCATACCAGACTTGTTCAGGTTTCGTGTTTGATTATGCATTCATGTTGCATTCATGTTAGTACATCGTATCATATCGATATGCGTAGGTTATGACGCTTTTGCGTGCATGCTTACGATAGCCTTATTAGATGTTACTTACTACCCACGAGTTGGCAACTCACCCCCGTTGTGCCACAGTATCTTACAGGTTCGACCCGTCAACGCAGTAGCGGCGGACGTACTTCCTCTTTTGCTACATTGCATCGATTTGCAGCTTTGCTCATAGGTGGGTTGCGAGGATTCTTTTGTTCTATCTTGTATTACATATTTGTATCTAGTATATTCCATCTACCTTTGTATATTGGACTAGACGGTGAGACTCGTGAGACTTGTATTTGTGGTTTTTGGTGTCGATGCTCACTTGAGCCGACGTGGTGTTTCTCTTTTCTTGCTTTCAGATGCTTATTTCGTACTTTGATATACATATTGCATGTGGTTGTGATTCCGCCATTGGTGAAGAGCTAGCTCCCGCTTGAGGATACCTTTATTCATTATTTATATGTATTTTCATATGTTGTATCCGTTTGGGGGCAAGTTTTTACAAAGAAGACTCTACCGAAATTTTTGGAAAATTTGATGCATTAAAATGTTCTAAGGTAGCTTTATTTTAAAAAAATCATCCTTTTAAGTTAAGTTTTCCTTCACTCTCTTTCTTTAATGGTTTAGATTTCTAGGCTTTGGTTTACTTAGATTACGTACGCCTTGAGACGTTTCGTAAATTAAGTGCCAGTCACGTTCCGTACTTTCAGGTCATGACAAAGTTGGTATCGGAGCGTTAGGTTTTACCTTTCTGAGTGTAGGATGACCCTTGGTAGACGGAGTAGTTAACTTAAGCAGAGTGACGTAGTGTGTGTATTTTCCGCGGCATACTTACGATACGGTACTCCGCCTAAGTGACCTTAGGATATATGAATGCTTGTACTTCCTTCCTTGATTCCTTATGTCCTCTTGTCTCGATCGCAATGTTCCTATCAATCTTGTTTCTTACTCTAGCCACTATGCCGCCGAAGACTACAAGGGCCAGAGGGCTGCCACCAGAGATGAGATTAGAGCAGGTTCGTTTGAGACGAGGACCGATCAGGGCGGTACACCTACCCCTCAGGGACAGAGAAATCCGCTTTTTCCAGGCTAAATAGCTAGGCTGGAGTCGAGTATTCAGGACTTGTGACAGATGGTTGGATTGTTAGTTGAGGTTAGCCGAGCTCCGAGAGCTGATGATGTCCCTCCTACTGCGGGGACTGTGATTGTACCTGCTGCTCAGGCAGCTATTTCTGTTGTTACCAAGATTATTTTCGTATCCTTACAGGAGTTTTTGAGGCCGAAGCCTTTAGTTTTTACAGGTACAGATGCAGTGAAGGATCCGCAGACAATCCTCGACAGGATGGCTGGGATTTGTCGTTCATAGAGATATTCTGATGAGATATGGATTGAGCTTGCGAGTTTTCGTCTAGAGAGGTCTTGTTCAGACGTAGTGCGAGTCAATTGAGAGAGGCCGAGCTGCAGATCTACTTCCTATGACTTGGGATGAGTTCACAGCTGTATTTCTTGCCCATTTCCTTCCGGAAAGCGTTCGAGATGCTCGAGCTCATAGTTTCGAGCCTTTGCGTAAGACTTCAGGGATGACAGTGTCCGAGTATGACATTTAGTTTACTCAGCGGTCCGATATGCTCCTTACCTGGTGGACATCGAAGAGAAACGGATAAAGAGGTTCGTGTGGAGATTGGACATGCAGTTATTTCTTGTTGTTGGTGCCCAGCATTTTGACACTTATGCCTCTGCTATGAACGCAACTTTACTGTTGGAGGGGCGCATTTCTGAGACTTCAATCGTTTCTGGACCGAATCGGATTCGTACCGGTATGCCAGCTCAGAGGCGGTTAGGCAGACGTCGTGACAGGTGTTATTTCAGTATTTTCTTTCGATGCGCGTATTTCTCTTGTTGTTTGAACTTATATCTACGCACTTTGTACCGAGATTGGACCGAGAGTCATCCTTACTTGATCTGCCGCTCATTGTTATTATTCCAGTGTGTCGCTCGAAATGTTTTTCGTTCGTGTTTGTTTCGTTCGTATCGGAGATAAGGATTCTTCTGTCAATTTGGATTTCTCGATATGTTTGACTTCGAAGTTCTTCTGGGCATGGATTGGTTAGCCACGTGTTATGCATTCATGGACTGCCGTGAAAAGGCAGTCAGATTTAGTTTTCCGGGTGAGCCAGTTCTTATTTTCGGGAAGACCGTAGCGTCGCCTTTCCCAGTTTGATTTCTTCTCTTCGTGCTAGTCAGCTTTTGAGAAAAGGATGTCAGAAATTCTTGGCGTATGTTTATGATGTTAGAGCCGCAGAGGTCCCGTTGTACCAGGTCCCAATTGGGAGAGAGTTTCCAGATGTCTTTCCTGAAAAGTTGCTTGGTTTGTCGCCAGAGCGCGATATTGAGTTTTGCTTTGACTTGATTTCCGGCACGGAGCCTTTTTCTATACCGCCATATCAGATGGACCCGGCGGAGCTTAAAGAACTGAAGGATCAGTTGCAAGATTTGTTGGATAAAGGGCTTGTTCGTCTGAGTGCGTCGCCTTGGGGAGCTCCTGTCCTGTTCGTCAAGAAGAAAGACAGCAGTTTGTGTTGATGCATTGATTATCGTCAGTTGAATTGGGTTACTGTACGGAATAGATATCCCCTACCTCGCATCGACGATTTATTTGATTAGCTCCAGGGTGCGGGACATTTCTCGGGGTTTGACTTGCGATCAGGTTGCCATTAGTTGTGAGTTCAAAAGATTGATATTCCGAAGACTGCTTTTCGCACACGTTACGGGCATTATGAGTTCTTAATGATGTCGTTCGAGCTCACCAATTCCCCAGCTGCGTTTATGGATTGGATGAACCGCATATTCAGGTCGTTTATTGATCAGTTATTATCGTGATCGTTGATGGCATTTTAGTACACTTTTAGAGCCGAGTGGGGCCTGGGAAGTAATTGAGGATTTCGTTGTAGACCTTGAGGGAGCACCAGCTATTCGCTAAATTATCCACGTGTATTTTCTGGTTGGATTGTGTGGACTTCTTGGGACATGTAGTTACGAGAGATAGTAAGTATGGAACCGAAGAAGATCGAGGCCGTTCAGCACTGGCCCAGACCGGTATCAGTGACGGAGGTTCGCAGCATTTTGGGTTTGGACGGATATTATTGATATTTCGTATAGGATTTTTCGCATATAGCTGCAACGTTGACCGGGTTGACCCGGAAGGAGGTTTCTTTTCATTGGACTGAGGTATGTGAGCAGAGCTTTCAGCAGTTGAAGACTCGTTTGATTACGGCGCTAGTATTATCTTTGCCTTTAGGATCAGGCGGGTTTGTTGGTTATTACGATGCTTCTCGGCATTTGAAGAAAAACAAGCAGAACCATTCCACGCATGACGTAGAGATGGCTGCGGTGGTTTTACACTTAAGATCAGGAGACACTACAACTTTCAATATCGAGATTTGAATTTGAGACAGCGCCGATGGATGGAGCTAGTGAAAGACTGACTGTGAGATTCTTTATCGTCCGGACAAGGCGAATGTTGTGGCAGATGCTTTGAGTCGGAGGCCCGGAGGTAGCTTTTCTTGTTTGAGCACAGTTTCAGAGACAGTCGACGGCAGATTAGCAGATTCTTTGTGACAGCCGAGTACAGTTCGAGTTTACGTTGACCGGGGGACAACTTGTCCATGTCCGTGCTCATCCACAGTTATTTGATCATATCCGTGAGGCATAGTCCGATGACGTTCGTTTGTCAGAGATATTGGAGCAGGTTCCACATGGCTGAGATTTAGAGTTCGTGATCAATGATCAGGGAGTACTACGATTTGGGACTCGACTGTGCGTGCCATATTCCGAGGGACTGAGATGCGAGATTCTGAGGAGGCGCATCAGTCAGCATATATGCAAGTCCATGCTATACACCCCACGGGATTGCGGGGAGGCGGAAAATATGAAATACGAAAATTATATACTTCGTTGCATCGACAAACCGCCAAGATCGTATCTAAACCTAAACTAGCACAAAGTAAATGAAGTATACACTACATGAATAGAAGTTATACCTTACATAACCGGTCCTTCTTCTCCTCGTTGTCCTCCTCACCTATGCGAGCTCCTTGGAATGGTGCGGATGTCGTCTCCTCGTTGGCTTTCTTGGATCGAAGATGATCCACCCAAGAGCTTGTGTATCGGGCACCTTCTTCAACAACCAAAGAAACTAGGACCTCTAGTATGCTACACTAGATGACCTAGACTATGTAGAGTGTGTGAATAGATTGGTTTATCTCTTTTTACCCTAGATTACTCAACACATGAGTGTACTAAGATTATAAGGTTGATGAAGGTGAAGAAGGAAAAGCTAGTGAGCTCTTGCAATGAAAATAGAAAATGAGTCTCTACCTTTTGTTGTGAACTGAACTCTTTCTATTATCCATGAGATAAATCACAATGAATGATTAGTAAAAGAGTCGAATAGTCAATAAATGACTCATGGCTTGAAAAGGCAACAAGTGTCCAAAGAAGCCATGTCTAAATTCAAGCAATATCCACCTCATTTCCTAATTACATAATGCATTATTAATTTAACCTAAAAAGAATAATGCAATTATGTCATGTCATCTTCATCTAGCATTTTACGAAAAAATGTCCCTCGTCTGTATATACATACCCGTATCCGTATTCCGAAAAATACGAATACAAAATAGATGAAAACAATCCATCGGTATAATACTAGGATCTGGCTTAAACCAAAGCCCAATAGTATTATCTGTCCGCATCATCATCTGTGCACAAGTATACGTACATGACCGAACCCTTGTCATAAAACCATACGGCCTCTACATATTTCGCCTGATACAGGGAAACCCTCTGTGTGGGACTTTAAAGACTCGACACTACGCCGGCAGTGGGTTTAACCACAGGCCGCAAGCAGTACTAGCTCTATGTAACGGTCCCCAGGTAGATGTCGATAAGAAATCCGATGAGCATAACTCATCCGAACTCCTACTGAGCCTATCTGTGACAATCTCCGTACAGTCCGGTCTGTTCGTCTAAGATTGTCGCATATCAGTCCTAGGGGGGCGGCAAGCGTCAGACCCCTAATAGCGCAATAAGTCGTGTCGGGATGCGGCCAAAAACACCCTGAGAAACTATTGGAATCCCTACCAGCAAATCTCGTTAGCCCTGGCCAGGGACTTTGTGTAATGGATTTCCGAACACAGCGCGACATCAACCCCCAATACCAGAAGAGATGAATCCTATCTAACCGCCATTGCCTCCAAGTGCTTCGGGACTGCACCCAACTACTACCTGTTTGCACGACTCAACAGAGCCGTAGTAGGGTAGTAATCTAAGAACAGTGGGAACACACTTGAGACGAAGTAGCAGTGTCAAGTCGACGGACTAAGCTGTACTCATGTCACCTGGGAACTGCTATCTGACGATAGGTATATTACCAACCAGCAGTTCTCTACGAGTCCATCAAGTGCAACTCATAACCCAATGAGCACCTGCATACTATCTCTAGTACAACGTACTGATGGCTGTGGGATAGACCATCTCCCATGCTGGGATGAGAAGCGTATACACTAGTCTACTCTGGAGTATCGATGCCCTGTCTCGATAATCCTGCGACTAGGGACCTGTGTAAGGATGTTCTTGTAGACTACCCAGCCCCCACTAGTGTGACTGCCATCACAACGCTGGTAGTCAAGCAATGATCCTAAGAGCTCTATCAATATGTATTAGCGATTCGTTAAAAGAAACATATTAAGATAGATACAAACCAAGTAGCATACTACTATATCGAGTAAGACTGTCATAAATCCGTGTATATATCACAGGCTTCCAAAATGTAATATAAATCCGTGTATATATCACAGGCTTCCAAAATGTAATATACAAACTAGTACCGTACAATAATGGCCTCTAGAGCATATTACACTAACAATATAGTGTTCATCTGGGTTCCACCAAGATGTATTGTGATTTGAGAGAAGTCTACTAGTGTGAAGGGATGAAGAGAGATGTCACAGATTTTGTTTCGAGGTGTCTGACTTGTCAGCAAGTCAAGGCCGGGCACCAGAGGCCGGCTGGAGAGTTGCAGCCTTGGCCCATTCCAGAGTGGAAGTGGGAACAGATTTCTATTGATTTTATTGTGGGTCTACCTAGGACCAGTCGAGAGTATGGCTTTATTTGAGTGATCGTAGACCGATTGACGGTAGCAGCTCGCCTTCTGCCAGTCAAGACCACTTTCGGATTCGTTCAGTACGTTCAGATTTATATCAATAAGATTGTGCGATTACATGGCATTCCGACTTGTATTGTGTCCGACAGAGACACCTAGTTCACAAGCCGACTATGGCAGAAACTTTGGGAGGCTTTGGGCACCAGATTGAGTTGCAGTGCAGTTTTCTATCCGCAGATCGACGGTCAGTCAGAGCAGACTATTCAGACTCGTGACGACATGCTCCGAGCTTGCGTTCTAGATTTCGTGGCAGTTGGAATCACTACTTGCCATTGATAGAGTTTTCCTATAATAACAGCTTCAAGGAGGAGATTCAGATGGCACCCTTCGAGGCGTTATATGGGAGGAGATGTTGATCGCCCGTTTGTTGGACAGAGCTCAGTGAGAGTAGTATTTTTGGGACCACAGATTGTGCACGAGACGACCAAAAAGATTCAGTTGATTTTAGATAGGATGAGAGCGGCCTAGAGCAGGAAGAAATCTTATGCAGACCGACGTCGGAGCAGACTTGAGTTTACAGTAGGCGATCATGTTTTCTTGAAGGTCTCTCCAATGAAGGGTGTGTGGAGATTCGGAAAGAAAGGAAAGCTTAGTTCAAGATATGTGGGTCCTTTCGAGATTCTCGAGCATGTCGGCGCAGTTGCTTATCGTTTGGCTCTTCCACCCAGTTTCCCAGATATTCACCCCGTGTTTCATGTATTGATGCTCTGCAAGTACCTTCATGACCCCTCTCACGTGATACAGCATCAGACGATCTAGCCGGAGCGCGATCATTCTTTCACCGAGCAGCCAATAGTCATTCTAGATCGGCAGGTGAAGAAACTGAGGTCTGAGGTCATACCGTCCGTATAGGTTCTTTGACGTGGCCCGAACGTCGAAAAGGGTCACGTGGGAAACCGAGGACGAGATGCGGAAGAAATATTCCCATCTCTTCGAGGGTACGCGTGGTTAGATTTTAAATTCGGAGACCGAATTTCTTTAAGGAGGGAAGATTGTAACGTTCTGAAAATTTGATTAGGTTAATTGTGTATTAATTATTGATAATGCGTATTTTCCGTAAAAACCAAGATATAATTATATTTCACATAGACTTAAATTAACCTATTTTAACTATGTAATTAATAGTATTTGGTATTCAATTAGTCACTTTTTAATTGCTGGTTTAATTAATTTTTTTCCTTAAGTAGTTATTTTAAATATTATTTTAATCATACACTTATACACTAGATTGGTGATAATTACAAATTAGATTGGGTTAATACATGTTTAATGCACCATGACAACTTAACACTTAAATTGTAACATATTCTTTCTTCTAAAATTTTCTTCATGGTTCTAAATGTTTAAAAGAAAACTTAATAGAATAAAAGAAAAGAAAATAAAATGAATAGAATAAAGAAGGACAGTGCCTTATTAATGAGGCATGGGAGCTTTGACTTGGAGATTCCTCACACACACTCACCTCTCCCTTTTCCCTCATGCTGGCCGAGCCTAGGCAGCAGCTCCCCCCCTTATTTCTTCATCTCATTTCCCCATCAAAAATCCTCTAAATTCATTCAAAAATCCACACAAATTCCCACTAATTCATAGTTAAACCTTCACCCATTATTTCCTTGGCCCAAACTTGCTTGGATTTAAGAGCAAGATGGCATTTGGGAGGCTAAGTTTGCATGTTGGATCTCAAAATTTTGAGGTATAATCTTAACCCTATGATTAATTTGTTAGTTAATTACTTTAATCTAACTTAATTAGGTAGTAACATGGTTTTAATTGAAAGTTAGAATTCTAAAGAGAAGGTTTTGAATTAAAGTTAGGGTTTTTATCACTTGATTATGGTTGCAATATGTAGTTTAACATCTTAACTCATGCAAAATCTAAACTAGATGTTAATTTGCTAATTGTTACTTTTAAATTGTCTAAATTAAATAATCTAGTAAACTAATTTCATGTTTAATCTAAGTTGGTGAGATTAAATTCTAGTTAATAATTGTGAAGCCTAATTTAGATATTAAATGAATATTTGTAGCTACTAGTTTTGCTAAAACATATAGTTTTGCGCTAAAATGGTTAAGTAATGCTTACTAGGTTTTTGGATTAAATCGATTTTAAGTAAGTTTGAGGTTGGAATGATCTATAACATTTTTCCCTAAAATATTTAATGAGTTGTGAATGTGCGATTGGGTTCTAGGCTTGGTGGTTGTCACGTTTAGCGACCCTAATTGCGGTTTGTGGCGTTGTCGCGAGCGCGTTTTGTGCACCAAGTGCGTTCGCGTCTAGTTAGTGCGCATGGTTGATTTGTATCTTTTGTGTCCGCGACTATTTATATATCTATCCTCTTATTTACTTGTGTGCGATTCTAGGATCGGGTGCAAAGGCGTCGGATGTGGCGCGGAAAAGGCAAGGCTGAGATCAGATCATATTAGCCGAGGCGTCCCGGTGAGTAGATATACACATCTATAGGGGATCGTCTGGATGGCACGAGGCGCCCGATAGTCAGGATTTCTAGTAGTGCTTATTTTTATATGCGTAGTCTCCCAGTCATTCATCTCATTGCATTGCATCATCTTATATAGATATAATATTACATCATAGGACACTTGCACCATTACCATTGGTCCATGCTGCACGTGCACTATTTTGTGTGAACACACACGCCATTGGTAATTGCTATGTCATGAACACTATAGAACTTGCTTAAAATCGGTATCTGTGCATTTGCATCATATATGATCTGTGGACTTGTACTTGTATATTCTTTTCATTAGGATGGATACGTAGGATTGTTAATCATATTTACACACCTCATTGCATCATGATTCATGCCTAGCTTCTGACCGTACTTTGCATGGTATATATTATCGTATCATAGACATCCATCATCACCGACATGTTTACATATTGTGATTCTTCTCGAGGATTTCAGTATTTATGAGATTTATGGATTTTGGGGCAAAACCGCAAGGATTTTATAAACCTATTATCATTTTAAATTAGAAATTTGCGGTTTTCTCTTGATATGATGTGTATGGCGTCCACCGTGTGTTTTCTCGGTTCTTGAGCGGTATCATATACCCGATTCGAGAAGGGGGATGCACCGTCTGTGGGTACATGGTAGACCCGGTGCGGTACCTCGGGGCAAGAAGATCGCATAGATGGCGTTGAGCCCGGCAGGGAAGCACTACCGACCGGTTATTATTGACGTGGTGGATATCCGGATGATGCCGACGTAATCGTGAGATTTAATGATATGAGTCGATCCGGACTGATGGATCCCGAGATATTGAGATATTGAGACATTGAGATATTGAGATATAGAGATATTGAGACATTGAGATATTGGGATATATATATATATATATATATTGTGTCGATACTTGACGCGGATTTTCTGTTGATTTCGTTGATGATACTTCAGTTTATTTCACAGAGGTTTTTCTAAGATAAGAACAAATATTTTCTCATACCAGACTTGTTCAGGTTTCGTGTTTGATTATGCATTCATGTTGCATTCATGTTAGTACATCGTATCATATCGATATGCGTAGATTGTGACTCTTTTGCATGCATGCTTACGATAGCCTTATTAGATGTTACTTACTACTCACGAGTTGGCAACTCACCCCCGTTGTGCCATAGTATCTTGCAGGTTCGACCCGTCAGCGCTGGGCCTACTTTCTCTTTTGCTTCATTGCATCGATTTGCAGCTTTGCTTAAAGGTGGGTTGTGAGGATACTTTTGTTTCATCTTGTATTACATATTTGTATCTAGTATACTCCATCTACCTTTGTATATTGGACTAGACGGTGAGACTCGTGGGACTTGTATTTGTGGTTTTTGGTGTCGATGCTCACTTGAGCCGACGTGGCATTTCTCTTTTCTTGCTTTCAGATGCTTATTTCGCTCTTTGATATACATATTGCATGTGGTTGTGATTCTGCCATTGGCGAAGAGCTAGCTCCTGCTTTGGGATGCCTTTATTCATTATTTATATGTATTTTCATGTGTTGTATCTGTTTAGGGGCCAGTTTTTACAAAGGAGACTCTGCCGAAATTTTTGGGAAATTTGATGCATTAAAATGTTCTAAGGTGACTTTATTTTACAAAATTCATCTTTTTAAATTAAGTTTTCCATCACTCTCTTTCTTTAAGGTTTAAATTTTTGGTCTTTGGCTTACTTAGATTACATACGCCTTGAGACGTTTCGTAATTTAAGTGCCAGTCACGTTCCGTACCTTCGGGTCGTGACAAGAACAGTCTTACTCGAGATGATAGTATGCTATCCGGTTTGTCTTTATCACTACGTATAGCATTAGGTGGCATTACAGATCACTATTACATGTTGATAGAGCCCATAAGATTCTTGCATGACTACCGGCATTATGAAGGCGATCATATACGTGGGAGTTGGGTGGTCTATAAGCACATCCTTAAATGTCCCTAGTCGTGGGAGTTTCAAGACTGGGCATCGATACTCCAGAGTAGACTAGTGTATACTGATCGAGACCCCGACGAGGGGCGGTGGCTGGTCTCACAAGCCATTGGTGTCTGTTTGTTCACCTAAGATGTATACAGGTGCTCATTGGTTTATGAGTACACCGGACGGACTCGCCGGGAATATGCTAGTTGGTATTATACCTATTGTCAGATAGCAGTTCCCAGGTGACATGTGTACAGGTTAGTCTATCGACTTGAGATTGTCATTTGTCTCGTGTGAGTTCCCGTTGTGCTTTGACTACTACCCTACCACGGCTCAAAGGAGTCGTGCAAACAGGTTTTAGTTGGGTATAGTCCCGAGCCACATGGAGGCAGAGAGCGGATCGTCAGGGGATTCGTCTCTCCCGGTATTGGGGGTTGATGTCGCGTTGTGCATGGGTGGACATCACCAGAAATCCTTGGCCAAGGTAGTCGAGAATTACTGATTCAGATCAATAGTTTCTCAGTGGGTGATGGGCTTCATACCGACACTAAATGTCGCATTGTTAGGGGTCTGACTTTATCCACCCCGTAGACTCGATATGCGATACTCATAGACGAACGGACCGGACTGTACGGATATTGTCACTGTCAGGCTCAGTATGGTTTCAGGATGAGTTTGCTCGCTGACCTCCTTTTCTCTCAATACCTGAGTAGCCGTTACGTACAGCTAGTGCCACTGACGTGCTTGCCAGTATATTGACGAGTCTTTAGAGTCCCACACAGAGGGTTTCCCTGCTTCGAGCAAAACGATGTAGAGGTCGTATGGTTTTATGGCAGGGTTCAATCACATACGTGTACTTGTGCACGGATGTTATTCGGACGGATAATACTAATGGGATTTGGTTTAAGCTGGATACTAGTATTATATTGTTGGATTATTTTCGTCTTATTATATTCGTATTTTTCGGAATATGGATGCGGGTATGTATATACGGATGAGGGGTATTCTTGTAATTTCTTACAATATTACTTTTAGAAGATTACACCTCATTATGGTTTAGAACTTTTTGGATTAAAAAGTTACTAAGGTGTAGGATGAGGTGTTTATTACATTTTTGGTGGCATGGCTTATTAGTGACCCATGGTTACTTTTCTAAGCATGATTAAGTTTTTGTTTGTTGTGAGATTTTGTTGACTTGAGATATTTTTGGTTGACTCTTGATATTTTGGAGCCATGGGATATTTATGTGGATGGCTTCAATTATTGAAAAGGATGAACACAAAAAAAATCTCACAACAAAGAAAAAGACCAAGCCGTTATTCATTCTCTCTCCTACAACACTCTCATTCGTATGGCATCTTCTTCTACCTCCACCCAAACCCTCTCATGTGTTGAGAAACCTTGGGTGTCTTGAGACAAATTAATCCTTCATCGTTCTCTATTTTTTCTACGGTATCTAGTGTAGTGATCTAGATACCCTAGTTACCTCGGATATGAGGTTGGAGCTCGATTCATAGACTCTCGGGTGGATCATCTTCGATGAAGGGAGACCGGAGATCAAGCTTGATCAAGGAGGCCTTTAGGAGCTTGGAAAGATGGTTCAAGACCGAAGGACACGGATCATTCGGTATAACCATTCTAACTCCTTTCCATCTAGGGCTTATGGGTCGATCCGGGTTATAGGGTTGTGTTAGCGCCAGTTTTTGAAAATTTTTGTTTCGCATTTGGCCACGGATTGATGGCCGGGGCGCTTGCATAACCCAACAGTCCAGTGCTTCTCTCCTGGGTTTGACTGATACCTTCTTACAACGCTCAATGCGTATGCTACATCTGGTCTGGTACAAAACATCACATACATTATAGAGCCTACCGTAGAAGCGTAAGGTATAGCAGACATGCGATCCCTTTCCAAATCGGTCTTGGGAGACATCTCTTTGGAGAGGGTGATTCCGTGACAAGCCGATAGATTGCCGCGCTTAGAATCTTCCATACTGAATCTTTTCAGTATGGTGTCGATATACCTTGACTGTGATAGTCCCAACATCCGCTCAGATCTATCACGAAAAATCTGGATTCCCAGAATGTAGAAGGCATCACTCAAGTCCTTCATGGAGAACCTTTGTGACAAGAATTCCTTGACTGATTGTAGCATAGGAATGTCTTTTCCTATCAAGAGAATGTCATCCACGTACAGGACGAGGAATACCACACTTCTCGCTACAATTTTACTATAGATGCATGATTCATCTGGATTGTTAATAAAGTCAAATTCTTTGACCGTCTCATCAAAACAGATGTTCTAACTCCGCGATGCCTGCTTTAATTCATAAATGGATTTAAGCAACTTGCACACTCTTCCGCTGCTCCCACTCACTATGAAGCCCTTCGACTGATCCATATAGACACACTCTTCCAAATTTCCATTCATAAAAGCGGTCTTTACGTCCATATGCTAAATTTCATAATCATGGAAGGCAGCAACGGCAAGAAGGATCCAAATAGATTTGGGCATAGCTACTGGAGAAAAGGTTTAATTACAATCCAAACCAGGTCTTTACCGAAAACCTTTTGTAACAAGTCTAGCCTTACAGGTTTCAACCTGTCCATCTGCACCAATCTTCTTTCTGAAAATCCATTTGCAGCCTACGGGTTTTACCACTTCTGGAGCAATGTCCAAAGTCCATACTTTGTTAGTGTACATGGACTCCATTTCGGTCCGCATTGTATCCAACCATTTTACTGAGTCTCTGCTCTGAATGGCTTGCTGGAAACTAGTTGGCTTATCATCGTCGATGATGCAATCCTCTCTATCCCCGTTTATGAGAAAACCGTAGTATCTCTCGGTCGGATGAGACCGCCTACTAGTCCTACGGAGTGGCGCAGGGATGTTCGGTTCTTTCGAAACTTCTGGTTCCACCTTACTTTCAGTAATAGCTCGTGGTTCTGGAATTTCTTCCAGTTCTATTGCGTTCCCACTTATTTCCAAAAAGTGGGCATGTTACGCCCCGCTTCCCAGAACGCGCTAAGATCGGCACGTGACCGAACCAACCATGCTACCTGTGGCTAGAAAACATCCCTCCATAGTCACATTACGGCTATCTGTAAGATATCAAGAACAGTAAAGCATAAAACTAACTAGTACATGTCCATCTGCCAGAATAAACGAGTCAAGAAATAGAAATGCAGAAGAAATAAATCCAATAAACAGTAACATTTAGAAATACATCCCAAATACGGGCTCACATCAGAAAATAAAACTGCGGAAAGAAATTAAACTAAACTATCACTAACATGCTCCTCACTGTTTGGCTTAACGGCTAAAGTACTCCTGGTCAGCCTGCGATAAAGGTAGAGGAACTGGGCCATGCAAAATCCAGACGTCGGTACGTCATAATATCAAACAATAAAATATAACCATTATGCAACAAGATATGCAGGCATGAAATATAAATGATAACCTGAATATAGCATGTAAAAAAATGGATATGAAACAGTGAGGTGTAAAAGTGTACGTGAAGTGCGATGAGTAATCTAAACTGTACTGCTGGGTTATCTATTCTAAAGTTTGTGAAATCAATTCAATGGAATTATCGATTTAACTCAATAGTATCTCGTTCATGCCCGGGACCACGGTCCAGATTCTCGGGCTGAATCTGAGACGTGCCGCTAAGCACTAAACAGGAAACATGTACAGATGAATGATGTCAGCAACAGCATCCCAGGACTGGCCTAACCCCTAAAACTGATCAGTATAAGTATCGAACGTTTCAGTTACATGTCAAGTTTCATCATTGATTTTCCCTTACCCCCAAGATTATGTGTTCAAGTCAGGTATTGATAAATATGAAGCTAATGCCAGCACATGATCATGCAGGTACATGTTTGTCTAAAACACAACAGGATACGTCCGTCAGGACGACAAGTCAGGATTGTCGGCATTAGTAATAAGATGAGATATCAAGTCAAGCAGTGGTGTATCAGGTCATGTCAAACAGTGCATATGTATCACACGGATACTCAAAGTAAAACTGTAGCAAGTATTGAAACATGGTAAAAGCACGGATGCACAAGTAACGATCAGCGATATCATAATATGAGTCCATGAGTCGTATGATGCACACTGGCAAGCATGGTATATGAATCTAGCAATAACATGAAGCAATCGGGTTCCGGCATGCAACTAAATATGTAATATACGGTACGGATATGAACAGGTATCGTAAAAGCGGTAAACTGTAACAGGGATGCACAATGCAATAAACATGTAATATTTTTAATCATATGGATGTAAATATAATAACATAGCATGTAGAAAGATAAACTTTCCTGATCGAATCTCAAGACGGGGTGCGTACGCCGCGTCCGACGTCGGGTTAACGTCGCAATGCACACACGCGCGTACAGAACAGAACCAAGCTAAGCAAGAAGGTGACAACTGGCTGAGAAAGTCTACTGGGTCGCCCGGATCGTCGGTGACGAGCACGGCTCCGGCGATCACCGGAAAATACGAATCAAGTAATGAAAGGAAAAGAAGAAGAGGGTTGTGGTTTCCAGGTTGCACTGGAGTTGTCTCGGGGTTCTGGGACAGAGGCGATGGGCGACGACTATGAGTCGTAGGTTTTTCGGCGAGGCAGTGGGTTTCTTGGGTTCTCATCGGGTGTGCAAGGGAGGAGCTCGGGGAGGAGGTAGTTGTGTCAGGTGTGATGAGGGAGAGGAAGAGGAGGTCGTGGTGATGGGGACGGTGGCGACGGGGTCAGAGCTCCGACGACGTGAGGGTGCCGGCAAGGGCGGTGATGGTTTTTCTTGGGTTGGTTTTGGGTTGTCGGGGTTTGCAGAGGTCGGTGGTGATGGGGTGAGGCCGACGAGGTGATCGGTGATGAGGTATTGCGACGACGAGGGCTTAGGTTCGGGTGCTGGGTTGTGCAGTCAGGGATGAGGGTTCTCGGGGTTCGCTACTGGGGCGTCGGGGATGGAGGAGGAGAAGGTGGTGAGTAGGAAGGGTGAAGACGAGGGTGGTGGCCAGGGGTCGAAAACGAGAGGCGAGCACTGGGATGTTCGAGCGTGGGTTAGGGTTCTTGTGAGGAGGCGGGAAGCAAGGAGGGGGAAGGTAAGAAGAAGGGGAGAGAGAGAGAGAGAGTAATGTGAGGTTGGGAGTAGAATAGGTTTTAAAATATATATATATATATATATATATATATATATATATATATATATATATATATATATATATATAAGAGAAAGAGAGAGGGTTGAGACTGTTAGGATAGGATTAAAAAAAATATATATATATATATATAAAGAATATTTTGGTTATTCGTATATCATAAACTGATATGTTAAAGATTATTAGGTTTTAAATATAATAATATACAAATTAGGGTTTATAGTTAATATCAAAATTACTCCGAAAGATGTCCGGGTTGTGTCTAAAAATCTAGTTTTAAAATACGGATATTATACGTATCAACCAAAATCAAAAATCGACATCCGGTTAAAGAAAATGTATACCCCTAAAAACGGATACACGTAGCGATCCAAACGTGTATGTTTCACTAAACGGGACGAGAACACGATGCACGGATGCTACCACAGGCTCAGAGGTATGATGCAGGTCATGCTAGATATTTTTAAAATATATTATTTGATTATAATTGTATTATTAAAAAATGTAGATGCCATATAAAATGCAGGTAAATGGAACATATGCAGGCACGAATCCTCAGCACTAGCGGGGATAACACACGAACAAAAACTAAGACGGGTTTCAAGCATGCGGGTCGGGTCGGATACCAAGCACAGAAACCAAACACTATCCGTACCCCAAAATGAATAAAACATGAAATAGCTACAAAATAAAATAGAATAATCAAATCGGGCATAGTATAACTGAACTAGGGTGTTACATTATGCCCAACTACAAAAAGAATTTCGTCCTCGAAATTCCTGGAACAAGAAAAGACAAACAAACATGAATCTAGTAAAAGAGGTGTGGAGACTTCTGTCGAATCTCATCTTCTCGTTCTCAAGTTGATTCTCCGTGTGAGTGATTCTTCCATGAAACAAGTACGAGAGAGATAACCTTGTTCTTGAGGACCTTTTCTCTTCGATCAACAGTCGCCATTGGCCGTTCTTCATAAATCAGGTCCTCCCTTACTGTCAGCTCTGAATAATCTATTACGTGTATCTCATCTCGAACATACTCACGGAGTTGAGATACATGAAACACGTCATGAACACTCGCCAAAGATGGTGGTAAAGCCAATCGATAAGCTACTTCGCCAACGTGCTCGATAATATCGAAAGGTCCCACAAATCGAGGACTAAGCTTGCCTCGACTCCCAAAATGAATCACTCCTCTAGTCGGTGATATCTTCAAGAATACAAGGACACCAACTGCGAACTCTAGAGGTTTTCTTGCTGTATCGGCCCAACTTTTCTGTCGACCTTGCGCTGCCTTCATATGATTTCGGATCGTATTAACTTTCTCCACGGTTTTCACGATATGATCCGGTCCCAATAATCTTCATTCTCCAACATCGTCCCAATAAACGAATGAGAGACACTTGCGACCATACAACGCTTCGAATGGAGCCATCTGAATAGTCGCCTGAAAGCTGTTATTATACAAAAACTCAACCAAGTGTAGATGATCCTCCCATGAACCCTTGAAGTCTAACATGCATGCTCTCAACATATCTTCAAGAGTTTGGATCGTTCTTTCTGACTGGACGTCTGTCTGAGGATGATAAGCGGTGCTAAACTTCAATCGAGTCCCCAAATTTTCCTGTAAGCTCATCCAGAAGTGCGATAAGAATCGGGTATCACGATCGGAAACGATGCTCACGGGTACTCCGTGCAATCTCACAATCTTATGCGGGTATTGTTCTACTAACGCTTCCGTTTACTGACCAACTTTAAATGGTATAAAATGAGCTGCCTTGGTCAATCGATCAACAATCACCCAAACTGTATTGTTACCCTTTGGACTCCGCGGTAACCTGTCACGAAATCCATGGCTATATGTTCCCGCTTCCACTGAGGAATAGGAAGTGGTTGCAATAAACCAGCTACTCGTTGATGTTCAGCCTTGACTTGCTGACACACCAAGCACTTCGCTACAAAGCGGGCAATCTCCCTTTTTATGCCATCCCACCAGAAATGTTGTCATAGATCACGGTACATCTTCGTGCCTCCTGGATATACGGAATATACGGAACTGTGCGCCTCCTTTATAACCTCTTCAAGAATGTCTCCTTTCGGCACACATAAATGGCTCCCAAATCGTAACGAACCATCTTCATGAATCAACAAGTCTGTTCGAAGTCCCGCTTCAACCTGTTCTCGAAATTTCTGCAATCTTGGATCGTATGACTGCGATGCTTTAATATTATCGATCAAGGACGACTGTACTTGCAGCTGCTTCAACTGTTCTGAAGAATGCGGTAACACGATCTCCAACTCGAATCTCTGGAAATCATCGATAAGCTTCTTCTGTGCAGTCAACATCCATATTGCTGGCAACCGACTTAGCGCATCCGATACTGCATTAACTTTCCCCGGATGGTACTTAAGATCAAGATCATAGTCAGCTATCAGCACTAACCATCTACGCTGCCTCATGTTGAGCTCTTTCTGCGTGAACACGTACTTTAGGTTTTTATGATCGGTGAATATTTCGACCTTTTCGCCCAATAAATAGTGTCTCCAAATTTTCAAGGCAAAAATCACCGCCACTAGCTCTAAATCATGAGTTGGGTAATTCTTCTCATGAGTCTCCAACTGTCTCGATGCGTAGGCTATAACATTCCCATGCTGCATAAGAACACATCCTAAGCCTTTCCCAGATGCGTCGCTCTGAATAACTAACCCTCCGGAACCGTCTGGCACGGTCAAAATAGGAGCGGTTGTCAATCTTTGCTTTAACACCTCAAAAGCTGACGCACATCCATCCGTCCAAATGAACGGTACTTCCTTTCGTGTTAGCTTGGTCAATGATTCAGCTAAACAAGCGAAATTCTCCACGAACCTTCTATAGTATCCAGCAAGCCCAAGAAAACTTCGGATCTCCGCTACGTTTTTCGAATGAATTGCTGCAATCTTTTCGGGATCAACAGCGATTCCATCTCCGGATACGACGTGTCTCAAAAACTTCACTTCTTTGAGCCAAAACTCGCACTTGCTCATCTTTGCATATAATCTTTCTTGCCTCAACATTTGTAGTGCTATCTTCAAGTGTTTTGCATGCTCTTCTTGGCTCCTTGAATAGACCAAAATATCATCGATAAACACAGTCCAAGAACGGTGAAAAGATTCGGTTCATCAAGTCTATAAATATCGCTGGTGCGTTCGTGACTCCGAATGGCATCATTAAGTACTCGAAATGCCTACATATTTTCTGATTTTGCTCGAACCTGATGATATCTGGATCGCAAATCCAGTTTCGAGAATACCCTTGCGCCATGAGTTGCTCGAATAAATCGCCGATGCGAGAGATCGGGTACTTGTTCTTAATAGTCTCCCGATTTAATACTCGATAATCGATGCACATCCTTCGCATGCCATCTTTCTTCTTGACTAGAAGAACTGAAGCTCCCCAGGATGAATTGATGCTGCGAATCCAACCCTTCTCTAATAATTCGGCATCCTGCTTCTTGACTTCTTTTTACTCCACTGGTGCCATTGGATAATACGCCTTTGAGATTGGCGCTGCTCCAGGAACAAGGTCAATCGCGAACTCCATATCTCGTTTTGGCGGTAAACTCGAGATGTCTTCAAACACATCCATAAATTCTTGAACTACAGCTGGCGCTTCTTCCTTATCAACTTCCATCGACACAAGAACAGTGCTTGTCGGCCTAGCCCTAAACTCGACTGGCCCGACAGAACTGCTATCTACATCAAATATAAACTCCGAATGTCCGGAAATCTGGAAAATCACTCTCTTTACCCTACAATCGATGTGAGCATAGAAAGTGCTGAGAAAATCCATTCCCAATACGACATCATAGATGCCAGTATCAATAACCAAGAAATCCGCGAATAACTCACGTCCGCAGATAACAACCGAACAGTCCTTGTATTCGCTATTAGATATGATCTTCCCGTTCCCAGTGTGTATGTCCCAACATCTAGATATGGCTGTACATGCAATCAAGTGTGCAGTAATAAACTTGGACGACATAAAATAATGGGATGCACCTGAATCGAATAATGCTAAGCGGGAAAATCATGAACAAGTAGGATACCTGAAAAGACTTCATTTAAAGCCTTGGCCTCCTCGGCCGTCAAAGTAAAGGCCCATGCTTGATTAAGCCCCTGAGTTAACTGCTTCTGCCCCTGAATTAGCCTCTGAGTATCGTCCCTCAATCGAAGCTTTGACGAACAAGCACTGACGGTATGGTTAGCCGAACCGCAAACAAGATAGAGTCCATGTCTCCTTCGGCAATCCCTCTGCAGGTGTCCGGGTAGATGGCAGAAACCACAAATCACGCTCTTATTCTGATCTGCAACGACGACCTTCTTCATCGGTACAATGCCACCTCTGTCCACCAGGATACCTCTGCGTATAGGAGCTCGGTTTGGCGTAAACGCCGGCTTCCGTACTACTACGGCTTATTGCTGTGTACCCTTTGCCTTCATCAATAGTCTCTGCTGCTCCCTGGCTGCCTTAAGAACTTACGAGAAAGTGGTTAATCCCATAGATATAATTTGTCTCTAGATTTCCACGTCCAAATTGTGCATAAACCTTCGTGCCCTATCAGCATCGTTGGCAACCAAAGGTATTGAGAATCGACTGAGCCATGTCCACTCAACCGCATGCACATCCACAGATCCGCCATTCTACTTCAAACTGATAAACTTTTCTTCCATCTCTTCCCGCGCAATTTGCGGAAAGAACTTCTCCAAGAAACTCGGCGAAAACACTGCCCAACTAATCGGCTTGGGCAAATGGGTTTCCTCCACAAGGCACCACTCACGAGCATAGTCCACCAGTTGGATGCGTACAACATCCACACTCTTGTAATCTGGAATCTGCGTGGCGACGAGCAGATTCTCTGTGTCAACTAGCCACCGCTCTGCTGGCAACGGCTCCTCCAAACCAGAGAATGTGGACGGACCAAGTTTCCTGAAATCCACCACGGTACCCACACGCAGTGTTGGCTTGGCTGCTACTGTGTTTACGGACTGCTGGACTGTCCGCAAACCCTCTTCCGCTGATTCAGCTCGGTTTGCCGTTTCTGGTTTTCCAGCATCCACGTATCACTCCAAGCAATTCGGCGTCATCAACACGCCTCTGGTACGATCGCAGATCCCTATCCGCCATGATTCTGAAACCAAGACACTGAAGAGAATTAGTACGATAGACAAGATTCAATAAACAGGATAACTATGCATTCAAGAATAGCAAGATAGCAATATGGCAGGACATGTTCCAAAATACGGGTTTTCTGGTTAGTGTATTGGGTTCAATACCCAACTATAAAAAGAACCAAACCCGATTAATCTAAATTCTATGGCTCTGATACCAAACAAATCCCGTCACGCCCCGCTTCCCAGAGTGCGCTAAGATTGGCACATGACAGAGCCAACCATGCTACCTGCGGCTAGGAAACATCCCTCCACAGTCACATTACGACTGTCTATAAGATATTAAAGTATAAAACTAACTAGTACATGTCCATCTGCCAGAATAAACGAGTCAAGAAATAAAAATGTGGAAGCAATAAATCGAATAAACAGTGACATCTGGAAATATGTCCCAAATACGGGCTCACATCAGGAAATAAAACCGTGGAAAGAAACTAAACTAGACTATCACTAACATGATCCTCACTGTTTGGCTTGACGGCTAAAGTACTCCTGGTCAGCATGCGATAAAGGTAGAAAAACTGGGCTATGCAAAACCCAGACGTCAGTGCGTCATAATATCAAACAATAAAATATAACCAGGATGCAACAAGATATGCAGGAATGAAATATAAATGATAACATGAATATAGCAAGTAAAAAATGGATATGAAACAGTGAGGTGTAAAAAGTACGTGTGTAACACCCGAGCCCAAGGCTACTAATTTCAGTTACCGTTTGAGCGTAGTGTGGCACTTATTTCATTTATTTTGCTTGATTGTTACTTATTATAATTTTACCCCATAAGTTCATTTCTGCATATAACAATTTAGGGCGTCTAAAATAAAATTAAAAATATTCATCATGGCCTACTTGACACCCCTAACCTTGTTGTAGCGTCCGTGCATCGTGTTCTCGTCCCATTCAGTGAAACGGGTGAGTTTGGACGGCTACGCGCACGTACGTGTGTCCGTCTTGGGGGTATGCTTTTTGATTATAAAATACTTCATTTTAAATTTTGGATCCCGCCTAAAATTTTCTTATTTCATTTTCGAATTTTTGGACCCGACCCGGGCGCAATTTGAAAATGTTTTACTTTGCGCCAAAATCCCAAATTCTAATATACTAAACCGTCTAATATATTTTAAAACCATATACTATATTTTCTTAACTGTTAAATCTTTTATATTTTTTCTCATAATCTTTTCACCCCCTCACCCAATCATATCCCTCCTTTAACCGTGGGCCCCACCTCAACACACTCTCTCTCTCCCTGTCTCTTTCTTTCTTTCTCTCTCGCTTATATCTCTCTCTCTCTCTCCCCGATATCTCTCTCTCTCCTCTATTTTGTAGGGTTTCTAGGCACACTCAAGAGGTTCCACAAGGCATCAACCATGCCAAAATCAAAATTTTCTTGTGCCGAGAAACCCTAGTGCGATCGTTGACTAGAAGCAAAGGCGATAACTATGCAAGTAAACATCTTTATTGTTAAGTGAATGGAAATACAACCTTTGTAGATCCGGTCCACCGCTTCTTTAACTCCATGTTGACGTCCCTCCGCTGCGATCATTGGAATCCCGGACCCTTGCGTCGAATTCATCGGAGAAATGGGCGGGCTAGGTCATTGACTTCGATGCCGAAGATGATCTACGTCGATGCGACTCAAACTCAAGCTCCACCTTCACTAGGTCATGAAACTTGTGAAGATAACACACTCTACTACATGGCAAGTGGTAGAGGATGAAGAAATGGGAAGTGGGTTCACTTTGGATTTGGATTTCTCACATGATTTCATCACTTGACATTTTTGTAGAAAGCTTTTCTTTTCTTCACTTGAAGAAGAAGATGAAGAAGAAGAAAAATGAATAATCATTTTCAAAAAGAAAATGAAGTGATATCTATCATCTTGCAACCATGGGTTAGCTAAACACATGTAGAGAATAAACTAGGGTTAAGTAAATGGTTAGGGTTAAGGAAAGAAACAAAATGGTCAAAGTCTTTCAAAGCTTCATGAAGCTTCAACAAAATCCAAAGTTAGCCACCATTTTATTTCTTTCTTAAATGAATAAATAAATAAATGAATAAGTAAATAAAGCAAATGAAACCCTAACCATTAACTAACCATGGTTTAAATCAAACATACACCCAAGTTTGCATGTATCATCAAACATGATACAAACTTGTGCACAAAAATATATCACATATACAATGTGCACAATCAAGTGAGAAAAACATCTTAAGTGAACCAATATTAGTTAATGTAAAGTAATATATCAAATATATAATTATACATTAAATCATTAAATCAACACTTGATTTAACGATCCGGTCATATCGTATATAACCGACTAATATCAATAGTAACAACTTATCGAATCAACACTTGATCCGATAACCCGGCTATATCGCATATAACCGATCACTGTCACAAATCGCGAGAATCGAATACAGTATCACATACTGGTATTATTCTTGGTCCCGCACATATCTCATATGCGCTTCTATTTCGTTTCGCTTAAGCCAGGAAATCTCTGTGTAAGACTCTAAAGACTCGTCAATACGCCGGCAGCAGGTGATGATCATATCAAACACCCACAAGCCGCAAGCGGTCTGCTAAACGTAACGGCCACTCGGGTATTGAGCGATCAGAAGATCAACGAGCAAGCCAGCTCACACTCCTGTGAATCCAACCAGTAACACTTACCATACAGTCCGGTCTGTTCGTCTGATATGTCGCATATCTCGCCTAGGGATGGTAAACGTCAGACCCCAGTAGCTTGATAAGTCGTGTCGATATGAGGTCTATAACAGTTCGAGAAACTACTGGTAACACTTACCAGTAAATCTCAGCAATCCTGGCCAGGGATTTCCTGTTATAGCCAATCGAACACAGTGCAACATCAACTCCCTATACCGGGAGAGACGAATCCCCTCCTATCGCTCATTGCCTCCATGTGATTCGAGACTGTACCCAAAAGCCACCATTTTGCACGCCCTCTTGGACGTGGTAAGGTGGAAATCAAAGCACAGTGGGAATCACACAAGACTCTATGACGATCTCGGGTCTTCAGACTAACCTGTACCAATGTCACCAGAGAACTGCCATCTGACGTAAGGTATAATACCATCTGGGAGTTCTCGGCGAGTCCGTCCAGTGTACCCAGTCTCCACTGAGTACCCGTATATGATCTCTGATGTCAAACACCAATGGATATGGGATCATCCATCGCCCATCTGTATGGGTCGAGAAGGTATACGCTAGTCTACTCTGGTATATCGATGCCCCGTCTCGATACACCCACGACTAGGGACCTTGAAGGATGTACTTATGGACTACCATGTCCCCACTAGTATGATCCGCATCATAGTCCAGGTAGTCAAGTACACATCCTAAAGGCTTTACCAACATGTAACAGAGAGACAATCAGTATACACGTTAAGGTAAAGAGCAACCAGATAGCATACCATCATGTCGAGCAAGAAAGTCCTCCCTATATACGTCCCAGCATCCACTACAATATACATCCTATGTACAGTAATGGCCTCTAGGGCATACATATAACTAACAATCTCCCACTTGCACTAGGGCCATCTGTAGCAGTGGTTGTAGTATCTCATACTCAACCATCCCATAATAGTCTCTCTCTGGGAATAGGCCTTCGTGAGTGGATCCGCCATGTTATCCTCTGAGGCTGCTCTCCTAACCTCGATCACCCTGGAGATCAACTATCTCCATGATCAGGTGATACTGTCTCAGAATACGTCTGGGTCACTGATGGGACCGGGGTTCCTGGCAAAAGCCACAACTCCATTGTCTCACAATGGTAGGAACGAAGTTCATCTCATGAACCAATATACACCCAGACTTCCTCTTTGGTAGCATCTTAAGTAGTGATGTATCCAGCCTTTATCGTCTAGTATGCCACGGTATCTTCCTTGGAACTCTTCCAACATACCGTCCCTTTACTAAGGGTAAAGACAATGCCTGTGACTGACATTCAGTCGTCCTTATCACCATGGAACCTTTCCAGTGATTCTCCCAAGGATCAATTGATACCATCTCACTACAACTGGTGAGAATCCTAACATCCATTTAGATCTATCTCATAGATCCAAAACCCAGGATTTAGGAGGTATCATTTTGATCATATATGGAGAATCCTTGTGATAAGTGAAGATTGACCGAGCGTAGCATAGGAAACTCCTTCCCTATCAAGAGTATGTCATCCACGTACTCTATGAGGATCACTACCATACTCCCTACTACCTTTTTGTATATA
Source organism: Agapanthus africanus (assembly GCA_030015575.1). NCBI lineage: Eukaryota > Viridiplantae > Streptophyta > Magnoliopsida > Asparagales > Amaryllidaceae > Agapanthus > Agapanthus africanus. Next base: position 16,010,031 of record JASDDO010000001.1, on the reverse strand, counting down.
CAAGGTTCATCTACCATTTTGATGATGTCAAACTGTTTGATTAACTCATCAAAAAAGATGTTCCAACTCCGTGATGCCTGCTTCATCACATAAAACATCTTGCACACGTTTCCGCTTCTCCCACTGTCTACGAAGCCTTCTGACTGTGTACTTATAGACTTTCTCTTCTAAAACATCATTTAGAAAAGTAGTCATGACACCCAACCACCAGATATCGTAGTCATGGTATGTGACCGTGGCAAGTAGGATCTGGATGGACTTAAGCATAGCTACTTAAAAAAGGTTTCATCATAATCCATACCTGGTCAATGATGCAAACTTTTAACAAGTCTAGCTTTGAAAGTCTCAACTTTTCCATGTACACCAAGTAATCTTCTCAAGATATACTTGCTCCTGATGGGGATTTAACCCTTCAGATAAAGCAACTAAAGTCCATACTTTGTTGGTGTATAAGGATTCCATCTTAGATCACTAAGCATCCAGCCATTCTTACAGAGTCCCTACTCTCGATGGCCTGCTCGAAACTAGTTGGGTCATCATCTCATGATGCAATCCTCGCTCCCACTGTCATAGAGAAACCGAAGTATCTCTCAGGTGGGTGAGGAACCCTACCATATCGGCGGAGAGGCTGAGGTTCGTCGGGGACTATTGAATTCTTTGGTTCTTGTCAAATCATCAGCTACAGTTTTGTATAGCTGGAACCTTTCCAGTTCTACAGAACTGACCTTGCCTCGATCTTGTCCGGATTTTGCTTTTGACATAGGCCGGACAACCCCAAATCTTAACTTACTTAAGAGATAGGTTCTTCCCATACCATATCTTATATGGAATGGTAGGCACTGATTTGGTTCGAACCCAATTCAATAGGTATGCAGCTTCTCAAGTGCATAACCCCTAAAAGGAAATAGGTAACTCAGTAATACTCATCATAGAGCACACCATATCCAATATGGTGCGATTGCTCCGCCCCGATACACCGTTGTGCTGTGGTGTATACGGAGCAGTAACACTGAGAGAGAATCCCATTCTCCTTTAGAATAATCCAGGAATTCTATGCACAAGTACTCTCCTTCCTGATCACATCAAAGGACATAATACGTATACCCGTATTGGTTCTCTACTTCTAGCTTATATTCTGTGAATATCTCAAAAGGTTCGGACTTGTGTTTCAACAGGAACATATGTCTGAATCTTGAGAGATTATCAGAGAATGTAACAAAGTAAAAGGAACCGGTCCTGGCATATGTAGACAGGAGACCTTACATACATCAATATGTATCATCCCAAGAGTTCACCAACTCTTTCTCTGTTTCTAATAAACAGAGCTGTGGTCATCTTATCTTTGTGACATGACCGGCAATTGTCACAAGATGTAAATTCAAACTAATTTAAATATGCATCTAAATGTAATTTCAGCCAGTCGGGTCGTATTGATATGACCTAGTATACAATGCCTCAAGAAGGATTCGTTCATTTCTGAACTCTTCCTCTTTTGTGTGTTCTGTATACTAGGAACTGTAGTTTGATTTAGAACGTCAATGCTTTTAGATAACGTGCCTGAACCGATCAACTTTTGATATAGGAAATGTTCAAAACATTATCCAACAATACAAAATTATATCCTTTCTTTACTAATAAAGAGACTGATATGATTTTGTATATCAGGTTCGGTATCTAATAATATTCGTTCAGAATCAATGTATTTGGAATACAGGGTGACAGTGACCAACAGACTTGGCTGCAACACTTGCACCGTTTTCTGTCTCATGAAACTTATCACCCGTTCTCAGTTCTCTACCTTTCTGTAGCCCTATGTAACAGATTACATATCTGGGATCCTGATCCGGTATCAAATACCCAGGACGTAGAGGATACAGAGAAACGGTTCTTTGTAATGAACACACCCGAAGGAGATGCATCATATGCACTTTCTTCGTTTGGGCGGCATAGGAATTCTGGTAATCCCCAATTTCCTGCTCGGTCTTATAACAATTATAAGTTGGAGCGGGACCAACGTTCCCCAGCTCAGTATAACAAGCGGGTTCGGCCAATTATCCGTATTATTATCTTGATTAAGGCATGATATGGTCACTACCAGGAGAGAGAGAGAAGAAAACACTCAGCGTGCGCTCTTGCAAGAATAGATTGGTTATTATTTTATCTAATCAGGATGGCTCCCACTGTTTTTATCAAATCTTCCTTCAAACCTTAAAAGGAAAGACTAGCCGGGATTAATTACACACTACAAGTTCACCAATCTTTCAGACAGGCCAGTGTCGGTACTTTGAGGGAGGTTCTCTGTGCTTTCGCACGGACGTAATTACAGTAAACCTCGTTTTCCCAGAGGCGTAACCCCGTTGACACCTTTCTAGACACCTACTTGATCGGCTAATTGTAATGTGTAAAACTCTTCCAGGAGTAACAATTACTCGCAGTGGGTATCGAGATCCAACTATCTCATAGAAGGTATGCAATCTCATTACAAATTTCAACACTTGAAATTCCCGATAATTTTGCCCCTAGCGTCCTATGACCTTGACGAAGGCCAAACTACCCATAGTCCGCTAGTCAAGTTCAACCCGTCATTTCCTGATTGAATTAAACCCACCCGCACGACCCTTGACGGAGGCCAAACTGTTAGTGTATATGCCCTAGAGGCCATTACTGTATCATACTAGTTTGTATATTACTTGATGGAAGCTTGGGATATTCACAGTTGTATATACAATCTTGCTTGAAATGGTAGTATGCTACTTGGTTTGTCTCTACTTTAATATGTGCATGTGTTTCTTTTAGCATATCGCTGATATACATATTAGTAGAGCCCTTAGGATCTTTGCTTGATTACCAGCTTTGTGATGGCGCTCGCACTCGTGGGAGCTGGGTAATCTATAAGCACATCCTTATACAGGTCCCTGGTCATTGGACTATCGAGACAGGGCATCGATACTCCGGAATAGACTAGCGTATGCGCTTCTCATCCCAGTGTGGGAGACGGTTTGTCCCACAGCCGTCAGTACGTCGTACTTGAGATAGTATACGGGTGCTCGTTAGGTTACGAGTACACTGGACAGGACTCGTCGGGAACTGTTGGTTGGTATTATACCTATCGTCGGTTATCAGTTCCCAGGTGACATGAGTACAGCTTAGTCCGCTGACTTGACACTTTCACTTCGCCTTGAGTGTGTTCCCACTGCACTTTGATTGCTACCCTACCACGGCTCAAAGGAGTCGTGCAAACAGGTAGTTTTTGGGTGCAGTCCCGAAGCACTTGGAGGCAGTGACGGTTAGACAGGATTCGTCTCTCCCGGTATTGGGGGTTGACATCGCGCTGTGTCTAGGAGAGCCATTACATAAGTAGTCCCTGACCAGAGCAAGCGAGATATACTGGTAGGTTTCCAGTGTCATCTCAGGGTGTTCTGGGCTACACTCCGACACGACTTGTACCGCTATTAGGGGGCTGACGTTCACCGCCCCCCTAGGCCCACCATGCGATGTATCAGACGAATAGACCGGACTGTACGGAGACTGTCACATACAGGCTCAGTAGGAGTTCAGATGGGGTTCACCTCGTCAGTCTTCTTATCGACATCTACCTGGGGACCGTTACGTACAACTAGTGCCGCTTGCGGTCTGTAGTTAAACCCACTGCCAGCGTAGTGTCGAGTCTTTAGAGTCCCACACAGAGAGCTATTCGCCTTTTGGCAAAATGAGTAGAGGTCGCATAGTTTTGCGACAGGGTTCGTTCGCATCCGCGCACTTGTGCACGTTTGCTGTCCGGACAGCTTATACTAGCGGGCTTTGGTTTAAGCCAGATCCTAGTATATGATTTGGGATTGGTTTTATCTCATTGTATTCGTGTTCCTCGGATCACGAATACGGGTGCGTATGCACAGTTGCTTGAGACAGAGGGAGAGGACTTTGATTAGGGTTAATGACTATTGTCATTTTATTAACCCTAATGCTCATGTGTGTATTATTGTTAATTGATATTAGTTTTATAATTGTGCATGGTTATGGTTGTTGACCATTTGACCTCCTTGACTTGTTGACTATGGTTGACACTTTGACCATCATCATTTCTTTTGGAAGATGCTTTTTGATCCTTGCAAATTGAAATGATAATGGTCATGTCTTGATTAACCATGACAATTATCTAGCTAATTATCTAATTAAAATAATTCACACATATATGTGAGAATGGTTCATTATTCTCTCATTCTATCATTCACATTCTCTCTCTTGTTCTTCCTCTCCCTCAAGCTCTCCCCTCTCATGTGTTGAGAAACACTTGAGCTTGAGAAAAACCCTTTCTTGATAATCTCTACTCTCATCTAGGGTTCAAGGATTAGCACTTCTTGCACCCTAGTTACTTATAGCTTAGAGTTGAAGCCAAAGGTCGAGGCTTTCGGGTGGATCTTTCTTCGACGTGAGAAGACGACAAAGGTGACCTCCTTCCACCACTCCAAGGAGCAAGGAGAGAAGGACATAAAGCCCAAGGTATAACCTTTCTAGCACTTAGCTAGTTTCTAGTTAGCCTTAGCTTGTTTTTGTTTAATAAAGATCCTTCCTAGTGTAGTCCATGTTGCCTAAGCTCATAAAAATTCGATTTTTATTCCGTTTTCCGCCTCCCCGTAAGTACCGGGGTGGGCAACGTGGACTTACAGTGGTATCAGAGCTTAACTAAACATAAACTAGCTGGGTAGCGAAGTGTATCGAAGTTCGAAACGGAAAAATCCAAAAACCAAAATATCAAAACCCTAGTTTTCTGTTAAAATTTTTTCTGTTCAAAACAAAATATATCATACACCAAAAATCATCTCAGGGTTTTGTGAAGAAAGCCACCAAAAACGATCCATAGATTCGACTAAAGAGCCGCGGTTCCGCGGCAATAGCAAGCTATTGCCGCGCAACCGCGGCTGTCTTGTCTCATCTCTGGGTCGAGTTTGGTGCAGTGTATTTCTGGCTTGGTTTTGGGATTTTTGAGATGGTTTATATGTGCCCAGATTTTCCAGAATAGAAATTTATTTTTGGGGGCCTATAAATCCGTATTTTTTTCCGAACTTCACTACACTTTGACTATAATGGTTATATTTGTGATGTTTGTATGTATTAAACGTCGGCTAATCGCTATATGTCGATTAGTCGGGGTTATACATATCTGTGATCTGTGTTTGATGTTGGTATGTGTATATGAATGGGTTGGATTGTCGCGGGTGAATAGCCGGGGTGGATGTGAGATGCGTGTTGCTTTTTCTTTCATTCATTGTAACATGTAAATTGATGTAATATTATTATTTGTATGGCCGCACAACCGGGTCGGGGTTGTAGCCGTCATTGTATAATTCTTTTTACTGTTTTTGCTCCTAGGATAGACCCATGGAGGGGGTGCACAAACTACCGGGGATCTCAAAGTGCCGAGTGGCCTACTCACGGTGTTGAGGGAGGTTGCTTCGCTTCGGGTGCTTGGCGGGTGGTTTGCCGCACCCGTAGGGGTCTTGGGTGGGGTATTGGCTATTCACCGCGACCGTGTAATCCGCTTTTCGTTGCAAGCTCGAACGGATTGCGGATTCCTAGTATATCCAATGTATTCATCTGTGATCTGTAATGTCTATCATTGCTATATATATTTATATATGATAACTATTTAGGCGTTGCTTATGTTTTACAGCCGCGCTAGCCCATCCCCCGCTCTGTCGTTAGTTAAGTAACCTAACGGGTGATGACGGGGCCCCGTGGAGAATGCGAATGGCATAAGCGTACGTCATATTTTGGTTGTTTTCTGCAATGGTAGGATTAAATGATGGGACCCATTAAAAGAACTAATGCAAGAAAATAAACCAAGTAAAAGTCGATTGGAACACTTTGAAAACCACTCGGTTCTTTTCAAAACTAAACTTTTAAACGCAGAGCTTGAACCACTCCTTTTAAAAGCTATCTCGTTCCATCGATTATATCAAGTTCACTACGTTCACGGTTTCGCCATAACCATTCGTAGCCCTCCGTCATTCCACATGAATGGTCAAAAAGTATTCAAGCTATGTATTTTGGCCAAAGTCAAGGCATAGTGATTGGTAGCTATTGGGTATTCATGTGCAGCATAGATAGATGCATTGGTTTGGGATAGTCGTGCTGCCATTTTAGCCAAAGTCAAGGGTAGGTACGGGTGGGCCCAAATTAACCAGGAGAATGACGGGTAGAACTTGACATGTGACTTATGATATTTTGGCCAAAGTCAAGGTCGTAAGAGCATGGGGCAAAAATCCATATCGGGAGTTTCATAAATACTGAAACTTGCTAGTGCTGCATACCATTTGGAGTGTAATAATTCTGGTAGGATTCCTTCAGTTTTATCACGCAATGATATTTGGATCCCGATCCTACTGTGAGTATATGCTACTCCTCGGGAAAACTCTCACTTAACGATCAATGCTATAAACTTAGTAGGTGTCTAGAAAGGTGTTAGCGGGGCTACGCCCACAGGGAAAAGAGGTTACTTAATTAAGGAACTTCGCGAAAGCGTTGGAAAACCTCCTTCGAAGTACCAACACTGGCCTGGCTGAACGGTTAAGCAAGTATTGTACGGTGAAATTGATCCTGACTAATCCTTTCTTTACGGTTTGAGAAGGGATTCGAGAGACAGTGGGAGCCATCTAGTTTAGACAAACTAAAAACCACTCTAAATTTGCAAGAGCATCATGCTAAAGTGTTTCTTTTCTCTCTCCTAATTGCAGCGACCATTCAACATGACCGGACTTAAGTTATTACTAGATAAAAACATATTGACAGGGCCAAATTACAAAGATTGGCTCAGGAATGTCAAGATGGCAATCACTTACGACAAGTTGGGGTATGTCCTTACCACCAAAGCTCCCCCTGTCCCAGGTTCCACCTCCAGCGTCGCGGATAAGGAAATCCGTAAGACATGGGAGATCGATTGCGCGAAGGCCAACTGCCTCATGCTTGCCTCGATGGACAACGAACATCAGAGGAGGCATGAGAATATGGACCTTGAGTCCATATTTCTCTATACAAAAGAAATGTATGGAGAGCAGTCTCGTATCGTAAGAATCGAAGTGCCGAAGAAGCTATTTTCGGCAAGGTTGGCCGTCGGATCATCGGTAGCGGAACACGTGCTTAAGATGATTGGCTACATTGAGGAGCTCGCGGACCTTGGGACCACGTTGGAGAATGAACTCTATACTGATTTGATTCTCCAGTCCCTTCCTTCCACTTACACCCAGTTTATTCTCAACTTCAACATGCAAGGAAAGGAGGTTGAACTTTCCGAACTTCTGAACATGTTGAGGAGTGCTGAGGGCACCCTACAGAAATGTAGGGAGACATCCACTTTGTTTGTAGGAGGATCTTCCTCTTCTAAATCCAGGGCGAAAGCCAAGGGTAAGAAGAAGAAAGCCCCCGCCAAACCAAGAGGCGGTGTCGGTAAAGTGGATACGAAGGGAAAAGGAAAAGCAACAAAGATAGCGGGGAAGCTAGTGGGGAAGGAAGAATGCTTCTATTGTCACAAAAGTGGTCACTGGAAACAGGATTGCAAGGCTTGGAAGGTCATAACACAGGATTTGAAGCGAGTTGCGGCTTCAGCTTCAGGTGTGTATGTTATTGAAAAATGTCTATCAATAAACTCTACATCCTGGGTATTGGATACCGGATCAGGATCTCATATCTGTAATTCTTTGCAGGCGTTGAGAAAGCGTAGAGTTTTGAAGGCAGGTGACATGACCCTCAGAGTTGCAAACGGTGCTAGCATGGATGCTGAGGCCGTGGGGGACTATCACCTGAGATTGTCGGATGGATAATTTTTGGTTTTGCGTATTTGTTATTATGTACCAAATGCAACCTATAATATCATTTCTGTATCTTTATTGTCTAAAGAAGGTTATGAATTTTCATTTGTAAGTAATGTAGTGAACATTCACCTTAATCAAGTTTTGATTGGGTCAGGTACATTGAACAACGGTATTTACGTACTAAACCAACCACAGATTTTCAATGTCCAGAATACACACAAAAGAAAGTCTCCAGAAATAAATAAAACTTTCTTATGGCATTGTAGACTGGGTCACATCAATGAGAGAAGGTTGACTAAGTTACATGCAGAAGGATATTTGGATCCGTTCGAACATCAATCGTACGCAACTTGTCAATCCTGTCTCAAAGGAAAGATGACAAAGACTCCGTTCACTGGACACGGAGAAAGAGCGAGCGAGCTCTTGGGACTCGTACACAGCGACGTGTGCGGTCCAATGTCTACACATGCACGAAGCGGTTATTCTTACTTCATTACTTTTACGGATGACTTTTCAAGGTACGGTTATGTCTTCTTAATGAAACATAAATCCGAGGCTTTTGAAAAATTCCAGGAATATAAGAATGAAGTAGAAAAACAAACAGGCAAAAGTATCAAGGCACTGAGATCTGATCGATGTGGTGAATACTTGAGTGCCGAGTTCCTGGGTTACTTAAAAGAGAATGGAATTCTCTCTCAGCTTACTCCTCCATACACTCCGCAACATAACGGTGTATCGGAGAGACGGAACCGAACCCTATTGGATATGGTGCGGTCCATGATGAGTAACGCTGAGTTGCCGCGATCGTTCTGGGGATATGCGCTAGAATCAGCTGCATACCTTTTGAATCGAGTTCCAACTAAGATTGTGCCTACTACACCATATCAGATGTGGTGTGGGAGGAGACCCCATCTTAATCACATTAAGACATGGGGATGTCCAGCTTTTGTAAAAAAGCAGCATGCGGACAAGCTCGAGGCACGCTCAGTACAGTGCAAGTTTGTGGGATATCCAAAGAGCTCCAAGGGATATTACTTCTATTGCGAAGAGGAACAAAAGGTCCTTGTTTCTCGCCATGCCCACTTTCTAGAACACCAGTTCATAGAAAAAGAATTAAGTGGGAGCGCAATAGAACTGGAAGAAATTCCAGAACCACGGGCTATTACTGAAAGCTTAGTAGGACCAGAGGGTTCGAAAGATCAGGACATTCCCACGCCACTCCGCAGGAGTAGTAGGCAGTCTCATCCGCCCGAGAGATACTACGGTTTTCTCATTGACGAGGATAGAGTGGATTGCATCATAGATTGTGATGATCCTACTAGCTTCCAGCAAGCCATTCAGAGCGTCGACTCGGTAAAATGGCTGGATGCAATGCGGACCGAGATGGAGTCCATGTACACCAACAAAGTATGGACGTTGGACATTGCTCCAGATGGGGTAAAACCCGTAGGATGCAAGTGGATCTTCAAAAGGAAGATTGGTGTAGATGGACAGGTTGAGACCTATAAAGCTAGACTGGTAGCAAAGGGTTTTCGTCAGCGACCTGGTTTGGACTATGACGAGACCTTTTCTCCAGTAGCTATGCTGAAATCCATTCGGATCCTTCTTGCCATTGCTGCCTTCCACGATTATGAGATTTGGCAGATGGACGTAAAGACAGCTTTTCTAAATGGCAATTTAGAGGAGTGTGTCTATATGGACCAGCCAGAGGGTTTCAATCAAAGTGGGAGCAGCGGAAAGGTATGCAAGTTGCTCAAGTCCATTTATGGACTAAAGCAGGCATCGCGGAGTTGGAACATCTGTTTTGATGAGACGGTCAAGGAATTTGGCTTTATCAAAAATCCAGATGAACCATGCATCTATAGTAGATTTTTAGCGAGAACTGTAGTATTCCTCGTTTTATACGTGGATGACATTCTCTTAATAGGAAATGACATTCCTATGCTACAATCTGTCAAGGGGTTCTTGTCACACAGGTTCTCCATGAAAGACCTGGGTGATGCCTCATACATTCTGGGTATCCGGATCTACCGTGACAGATCCAAGAGGATATTAGGACTTTCACAGTCCAGGTACATCGACACCATACTGAAGAGATTCAGTATGGAAGATTCCAAGCGCGGTAATCTACCGGCTTGTCACGGGATCACCCTCTCTAAAGAGATGTCTCCCAAGACTGATTTAGAGAGGGATCGCATGTCTATTATACCCTACGCTTCTGCGGTAGGCTCTATAATGTATGCGATGTTGTGTACCAGACCGGATGTGGCTTATGCACTGAGTGTGGTAAGCAGGTATCAGTCAAACCCTGGGGAGAAACATTGGATAGCAGTAAAGAACATTCTCAAGTACCTGAGAAGGACTAAGGAGATGTTCTTGGTGTATGGCGGAAAAGACCTGCAGATTGAGGCCTTTGCTGACTCCAGCTTCCAGAGTGACAAGGATGATTCCAAGTCCATGTCGGGTTTTGTCTTCACCCTCAATGGAGGGGCGGTGTGTTGGAAGAGTTCCAAACAGGAAACCGTTGCGGACTCGACGATGGAAGCGGAATACATCGCTGCATCTGATGCCGCAAAAGAAGCTGTCTGGATAAGGAAGTTCTTGAAAGAACTTCAGGTGGTTCCGTCCATTGTTGACCCAATACCTCTGTATTGCGACAACAACGGGGCTATAGCTTTAGCGAAGGAACCCAGGTCCCATCAGAAATCCAGACACATCTTAAGGCGGTATCACCTGATCAGGGAGATCGTGGATCGCCAGGAGATCGAGGTCCGGAGAGTTGCTTCAGAAGATAACACAGCAGATCCATTCACCAAGGCCTTGCCCCAGACTCAGTTCGAGCGGCTGATCGAGATGATAGGTCTTCAATACGCCAGTACATGGCCTTAGTGCAAGTGGGAGATTGTTAGTGTATATGCCCTAGAGGCCATTACTGTATCATACTAGTTTGTATATTACTTGATGGAAGCTTGGGATATTCACAGTTGTATATACAATCTTGCTCGAAATGGTAGTATGCTACTTGGTTTGTCTCTACTTTAATATGTGCATGTGTTTCTTTTAGCATATCGCTGATATACATATTAGTAGAGCCCTTAGGATCTTTGCTTGATTACCAGCGTTGTGATGACGCTCGCACCCGTAGGAGCTGGGTAATCTATAAGCACATCCTTATACAGGTCCCTGGTCGTTGGACTATCGAGACAGGGCATCGATACTCCGGAGTAGACTAGCGTATGCGCTTCTCATTCCAGTGTGGGAGACGGTCTGTCCCACAGCCGTCAGTACGTCGTACTTGAGATAGTATATGGGTGCTCGTTAGGTTACGAGTACACTGGACAGGACTCGTCGGGAACTGTTGGTTGGTATTATACCTATCGTCGGTTATCAGTTCCCAGGTGACATGAGTACAGCTTAGTCCGCTGACTTGACACTTTCACTTCGCCTCGAGTGTCTTCCCACTGCACTTTGATTGCTACCCTACCACGGCTCAAAGGAGTCGTGCAAACAGGTAGTTTTTGGGTGCAGTCCCGAAGCACTTGGAGGCAGTGACGGTTAGACAGGATTCGTCTCTCCCGGTATTGGGGGTTGACATCGCGCTGTGTCTAGGAGAGCCATTACACAAGTAGTCCCTGGCCAGGGCAAGCGAGATATACTGGTAGGTTTCCAGTGTCATCTCAGGATGTTCTGGGCTACACTCCGACACGACTTGTACCGCTATTAGGGGACTAACATTCACCGCCCCCTAGGCCTGCCATGCGATGTATCAAATGAACAGACCGGACTGTACGGAGACTGTCACATACAGGCTCAGTAGGAGTTCAGATGGGGTTCACCTCGTCAGTCTTCTTATCGACATCTACCTGGGGACCGTTACGTACAGCTAGTGCCGCTTGCGGTCTGTGGTTAAACCCACTGCCAGCGTAGTGTCGAGTCTTTAGAGTCCCACACAGAGAGCTATTCGCCTTTTGGCAAAATGAGTAGAGGTCGCATAGTTTTGCGACAGGGTTCATTCGCATCCGTGCACTTGTGCACGTTTGCTGTCCGGACAGCTTATACTAGCGAGCTTTGGTTTAAGCCAGATCCTAGTATATGATTTGGGATTGGTTTTATCTCATTGTATTCGTGTTCCTCGGATCACGAATACGGGTGCGTATGCACAGTTGCTTGAGACAGAGGGAGAGGACTTTGATTAGGGTTAATGACTATTGTCATTTTATTAACCCTAATGCTCATGTGTGTATTATTGTTAATTGATATTAGTTTTATAATTGTGCATGGTTATGGTTGTTGACCATTTGACCTCCTTGACTTGTTGACTATGGTTGACACTTTGACCATCATCATTTCTTTTGGAAGATGCTTTTTGATCCTTGCAAATTGAAATGATAATGGTCATGTCTTGATTAACCATGACAATTATCTAGCTAATTATCTAATTAAAATAATTCACACATATATGTGAGAATGGTTCATTATTCTCTCATTCTATCATTCACATTCTCTCTCTTGTTCTTCCTCTCCCTCAAGCTCTCCCCTCTCATGTGTTGAGAAACACTTGAGCTTGAGAAAAACCCTTTCTTGATAATCTCTACTCTCATCTAGGGTTCAAGGATTAGCACTTCTTGCACCCTAGTTACTTCTAGCTTGGAGTTGAAGCCAAAGGTCGAGACTTTCGGGTGGATCTTTCTTCGATGTGAGAAGACGACAAAGGTGACCTCCTTCCACCACTCCAAGGAGCAAGGAGAGAAGGACATAAAGCCCAAGGTATAACCTTTCTAGCACTTAGCTAGTTTCTAGTTAGCTTTAGCTTGTTTTTGTTTAGCAAAGATCCTTCTTAGTGTAGTCCATGTCGCCTAAGCTCATAAAAATTCGATTTTTATTCCGTTTTCCGCCTCCCCGTAAGTACCGGGGTGGGCAACGTGGACTTACATAAACAACGCCGTACGAATACCCTAATCCAATCGCATAATATGCTAGCAGATAAGCACTAGTTAGCTACCGTACACTACGCCTTGACGGAGGCCAAACTACCGCAGCACGAATACTAACTAGTACTTATCTGAAATGACGGAGGGCTACGACAGGTTTTTCTGAAAACCTATTGCGTAATGAACTTGATACCGTTGTAGAATCAAATGATTTTAAAATGGAGTGTTTTTGAGGCTTTTCTAGTTTTGCTAAAGTGGTCACTCCCGGTGAAGGGATCGTCGACCCTTTCCTCATCGAATAAGGTGCAGGATATATCAAATATACCGCTGTGCAAAGAAAAAACTATAGAAGCAATCAAAATAAAAACCGAGGGTTGTAGATGCCAATTATTGCTAAAGGGGTCACTCCCGGTGAAGGGATCTCGGCCCTTTCCTTATCGAATAAGGTGCAGGATATTCTACAAGGTACACCGCGATGCAAAGCAAGAACTGTAGCTACCTGTTTTTGAAAATTCGATTCCACAACATCTTAGGTTTCTTTTCTTTCATTAATCACATTAATGAAGTCCCATCATTTAAACACCTAAACATCACAGATAAATACGACGTACACTTATGCCATCCGCATTCGCCTCGATGTCCCCTCGTGCACCGTTAGGTTAGGTAACTAACGGCAGAGCAGGGCAGGGCTAGCGCGGGTGTAAAACATAAGTAATATCTATATAATATATCATATATACTATATGCAGTATTTATCACAGAACATATCAAATGATCACATCACAGATATCGCAGCAGAAGAAACATATGAAATATTGGATATACTAGGACGTCCGTGTTTTCAATACGAGCCAGTATAAAACACGGATTCCACGGTCGTGATGAATAGCCAAACCCACACCCCTAGACCCCTACGAGAGCGGCAAGCAACCCTACCAATTATAGAGTTAGGAGACCCGGACTCGACTCCTCGAGTTGGTCTCCCACTGGACTCCAGAACCCGGCTACTTGTGCCCTCCTCCTTGGGTCTATCCTAGTGTGGAAAAGTAAATAATATACAAAAGGTGACAACATCCGCAACCTGGAAGTGCCCCAATAAAAGAATATTATATACAAGTTTTTACAGGAATGAAAATGAAAAACACTCATCTCACATAAAAACCCCCGGCTATTCAAACACGACGATCCAATATAACATATCCAGCAACACATAACATCACATGTCATCAACGTAAATAAATATGCGCATCCCAATTTCCGTTGACATATAGCAACGAAACCGGCGATATCACATATTACACTTACGGTAGCAGAAAAGAAAGTGTAAAACTACAACAGTTGGAATCCGCAACCACCTTAGACATCGCATGCCTAAACCAATGAATTCCTTAGACATCACATGCCTAACAATTATAAACTTTGCATTTTAGTCTCATTATCGAAAACACTTTTCAATATCAAGTCGGGCAATTCAACAAGATTCCCGACATCCTGAACGAATGCTCGTCGCAAACTTTAGTAGGCGGCCACACCCCCGATGACGTCGACAAAGTGCACTAAGGCGGAACACCGCTGCCGCGAGCACCCGAACGGATGCTTTCGGCGACGGGGTTCTCCTACAGTCACTTGGTCGGGGCTATGGGGCATGGCTATCTATTAAGTTTACCCAGCGAGTATCCGCGTACGCTACGTGATTGCGACGGACTTTTAATCACATCAAAATTCCATGGCAACCGATCAAGTGAGACTAAAGTGCTATGTTTATAACATTCAAACCAGTTATCTCATAACTATATGTGGATTCCAAATATTGTATCACATTCCAGATAAATAGAAAATGTTAAACTTTCCGATCGAACAATCAAACACCCAAGTTTTCCCGAATGGTTTTCGACACTTGAAATAAGTTTAAAAACATCCATTTCATGCCACAGTACCAACGGTCCAGCCGTAGAAGGGTCAAGCCAACGCCTCACATGTGGCACGCCGTACTGTCCCAAACCCTAAGGTTCAAAGGGCAGTTCAAGACGGTCACATAATCGAGTTAAGGTTTGTTGTCTTCTAGAGGGTCCATCGCGTTACTTGCACTACTTAGAACATTCTTAAACTACGGAAAAATCCAACACTTAGAAATTTCCTGGCAGGGGAAAAAATGGGTATTTATATCCGGTCGAACTTTTTAACAGTTTCTAAAATATCCGGAAAAACATAAACGAAGTTAAATTATCCGATCAAATTAACGAGTCCCCAATGAAACCCTAGAAAACTCAACACTTGAGTGGAATTAAAAAATTCCCATAAAAAATTGCCAAGAAAGGACCTAAGAATAAATATATGAAATTTCAGGGACTAAGTCCAAATTTTGGCCGCGGAACCGTGGAAATTTTGATTTTGGAATGGTTGATGCCTTGTGGAACCTCTTGAGTGTGCCTAGAAACCCTAGTGCAATCGTTGACTAGAATATTTAAACTATCTTTCCCTCCTCTTCTTTTCTTCAGAACGTGAACCCAACCCCACACAACCCTAGCCACCGTGCCCCTCGCCGCCGCAGCCCCAACGCCGATGCCACCATCACCGGCCCCCTCTCCTCCTTGCCCTCGTCGCCTCCACATCCATCTCTCCTCCCTCCTTCGTCAACTTCCCGAGCGCCTGCACGAGCCGCCTGCACACCGCCTGCGCCTTGTCAGATCGCCGCCGGCGATCTCGATCCGCCCCCGGCCTCGTGCACTCCTCTGTAAGCTTCTTCTCCTCTCCTCCTCTCTTCTCCTTTCTTCTTTTTCCTTTCTCTGTTGAAGTTTCTTGAGCTGCAGGTTCTTGTCGCTGTCGCCGTAGGCCACCGCCGAAGCTTCGTCGACGAGGTCGACCGTCACCACCCATCCCACGGATCATCGTGAGCACCCCTTCTCAGATCCTCCTTGCTTTCTTCTCTATTTTTCTTTTCTCTTCTTGTTTACATGTCTTGATCATTTACTGTTCATTCCTTAGCCGAAATCCGACGATGCCGACGACGTGACCCGACATTCTAGCGAGGTACCCCGACCCGTGTGGTTCCATTGTTCGTCGTTTGGGTTCATTCCGTGAACCGTGCGCCAGTCGCGAGTTTCCCCGCCGACGTTTTACGTTCCGTTTTTCCCGGTTCACGACCCGTCGAGGCAAGTACCCCTTGCTACATGCTAAATAATATTTACATATTCATTAATGTCACCCTAAACCTGCTATTTAACTTTAGTATTGTAATTTCCCATTTTCATGTCAATATTGTTATGTGTCATTTTAACTTCCAAACGTGAAACCTACTATTTTCAATTACTGTATGGAACCTAATAACCACAGTTACATATTTTAATTACATTTTCACTAATGACGTGTTAGTTATATGTATGCCCTAGAGGCCATTACTGTACATACGATGTATATTGTAGTGGATGCTGGGACATATATAGGGAGGACTTTCTTGCTCGATATAATAGTATGCTATCTGGCTGTACTTTATCTTAACATATACTCTGATTGTCTCTATATACATGTTGATAAAGCCCTTAGGATGTGTACTCAACTACTGGGACTATGATGAGATCATACTAGTGGGGCCACGGTAGTCGACGAGTACATCCTACAACTGTTCCTAGTCGAGGGTGTATCGAGACACGGCATCGATACACCAGAGTAGACTAGCGTATACGCATCTTGACCCATATGATGGGCGATGGATGATCCCATATCCATCGGTGTTTGACATCAAGGATGGTGTACGGGTGCTCAGTGGAGACTGGGTACACTGGACGGACTCGCCGAGAACTCCCAGATGGTATTATACCTTACGTCAGATGGCAGTTCTCCGGTGACACTGGTACAGAGTAGTCTGTTGACCCGAGATCGTCATAGAGTCTTGTGTGATTCCCACTGTGCTTTGATTTCCATCATACCACGTCCAAGAGGGCGTGCAAAAAGGTGGCTTTTGGGTACAGTCCCGAATCACATGGAGGCAATGAGCGATAGGAAGGGATTCGTCTCTCCCGGTATAGGGAGTTGATGTTGTGCTGTGTTCAATTGGCTATAACCGGAAATCCCTGGCCAGGGTTGCTGAGATTTACTGGTAAGTGTTATCAGTATTTTCCCGAACTGTTATAGACCTCATATCGACACGACTTATCGAGCTACTGGGGTCTGACGTTTACCATCCCTAGGCGAGATATGCGACATATCAGACGACGAGACCGGACTGTACGGGACTGTTACTGTTTGGATTCACAGGAGAATGTACAGGCTTGCTTTTTGATCTTCTGAGCGCTCAATACCTGGGTAGCTGTTACGTTTAGCTGACCGCTTGCAGCTTGTGGGTGTTTGATATGATCATCACCTACTGCCGGCGTATTGACGATTCTTTAGAGTCCTACACAGAGGTTTCTTGGCTCAGGCAAAACAGAGTAGGGGCACATATGTGATATGTGCGGGACCGAGGATAATGCGATATGAGATACCATATTCTATTCTCGCGATATATGATATCAGCCGGGTCATCGGATCAAGTGTTGATTCGATGAATCGGTACGGATAAATATTAGTCGGTTATATGCGATATAACCGGATTGTCGGATCAAGTGTTGATTCGATAATTTAATGTATAATAATATATATGATATATTAAATTACATTAACTAATATTAGCTCACTAAAAGATTCTTTTTCTCACTCGGGTAATACATTGATATATATGCGATATATGTTAATTGTATTATTTTATTTGGTTACAATAAACATTATATATGTGATATATAATATTGTAACATGATATGATAACTAATGCAACATGTTTAGTAAAGATTAATCAAGATTAGGGTTTGATTTGGGTTAATGACTTCTAGTAGATTCAAGAAGGTTTTCTTTTTGTTTTGGAAAAGATATTTTCAAGTGACTCATTCTTAACTCAACCCAAACCCTAACCCTTGGTTAATTCTCTACAATGGTTAAGTCAACCATGGTTGCATTATTTATCATATTAATCCTTTCATTATTCATCACAAAAGAAAATGGATCACTATTCTTCTTCTTCCTTGAGTTCTTCATGCAAAGCTTTCTTGCTTTGATATTTGTGATGAAAATATGTGAGAAAAAGATAAATAAAGAGAGCAAAAATCCTACTTCATCATCCTCATCTTCTCTTGCCCTTTAGATGAGAGTGTTCACTCAATTTTAGTGAGTGTAAGCTTGTGTTAATGAAACTTCAAGGTAGATCATCTTTGTACCGAAGATCGGAAGCAAGACTGCATCTTTCTCTTCGTAGAACCTCTCGAGAGTCCGGAGCACGATGATCGCAGCGAAAGGACCTTAACACGGAGCATATGAAGTGAAGGACCGGATCTACAAAGGTTGTAATCCCTCTCACTTAGTGTTAATGTGTTTAACATATTAGTTTTCGCTTAATCTCTAGTTTAAAGATCCGTATTCGGGTTGTTCGGCACGGCTAAAATTTTAATCGGGCATGGTTGATGCCTAGTAGACCCTTGTGCGCGTGCATAGTAACCCTACAGTGGTATCAGATCCTAGCTAGAGCCTTAGGCGATGCGTAGACGACGTTTGAAATCCGAACGAACATCGAAACCCTAACTCAAATTGCTCTCTGGAAATTTTCTGAAAATTTGGATTTTTGTGAATTAAAAATTGCCAAAAAATTCAGTAGGGAATTCTATGAGTTACTGTGAAGCACGTGATGCTAACTTGACAAAAGAGCCGCGGAACCGCGGCCCCACCCTGGGTTTCGCGGCGGTTCCGCGGCCATTTTGGTGAGTTACACCACGTGGCTTGCACAGTAATTCTTGTCTTGAAGTGCTGAGTCTTCTGGAAATTTTTATATTTTACTCAACAGTTGTGTTTTTCCGGGGTTGTTTTGGGGATTCGATTATTCGATCGGATTGTCTAATTTTGTCTATGTGTTGTCCGGATAATTTTAGAAACTGTTAAAAAGTTCGAACGGATATCAATAACTCACTTTTTCCTCTGTAGGAAAATTTTTCAAAAGTTGGATTTTTTCTCGTGTTTATGAATGTTCTAAGTCGTGCAAGTAACGCGGTGAACCCTCTAGAAGACAACAAACCTTAACTCGATTATGTGACCGTCTTGAACTGCCTTTTGAACCTTAGGGTTTGGGGCAGTACGGCGTGCCACATGTGAGGCGTTGGCTTGACCCTTCTACAGCTGGACCATTAGTACTGTGGCATGTGATGGATGTTTTTAAACTGATTTCAAGTGTTGAGATATATTGGGGAAATCTTGGGTGTTTGATTATTCGATCGGAAAGTTTAACTTTGTCTATTTATCTGGAATGTGATACAATATTTGGAATCCACAAAAAGTTATGAGATAACTAATTTTAATATTATAAATCTAGCAGTTCAGTCTCAGATGATCGGTTGCCACGGAATTTTGATGTGATCAAAAGTCCGTCGCAATCACGTAGTGTACGCGGATACTCGCCGGGTAAACTTAATAGACAGCTACGCCCCATAGCCCTAACCAAGTGACTGTAGGAGAACCCCGTCGCCGAAAGCATCCGTTCGGGTGCTCGCGGCAGCGGTGTTCCGCCTTAGTACACTTCGTCGACGGCATCCGGGGGTGCGGCCGTCTACTAAAGTTTGCGACGAGCATTCGATCAGAATATCGGGAATCTTGTTGAATTCCCCGACTTGACATTGAAAAGAGTTTTCGATAAAGAGACTAAAATGCGGGGTTTATAATTGTTAGGCTTGTGATGTCTAAGGAATTCATTTGGTTAGGCATGCGATGTCTAAAGAGGTTGCGGATTCCAACTGTTGTAGTTTTACACTTTTTTTTCTGTGACCGTAAGCGTAGTATGTGGTGTATCGCCGGCTTCGTTGCTATACATCAACGACAATCGGGATACACATACTTGCTTACGTTGATGATATGTGATATTATGTGTTGCTGTGATATGTTATATTGGATCGTCGCGTTTTGAATAGCCGGGGGTTTTATGTGAGATGAGAGTTTTTCTTTTTCATTCATATAAAATTCATTTGTATGTAATATTCTTTTATTGGGGCACTTCCAGGTTGCGGAAGATGTCATCGTTGTATATTATTTACTTTTCCGCATTAGGTAGACCCAAGGCGGGGAGCACAAGTAACCGGGTTCTAGGGTCCAGTAGGAGACCATCTCGAGGAGTCGAGACCGGGTCTCCTAACCCTAGAATTGGCAGTGTTGCTTGCCGCTCTCATAGGGGTCTAGGGATGTGGGTTTGGCTATTCATCGCGACCGTGGAATCCGTGTTTTATACAGGCTCGTATTGAAAACACGGACGTCCTAGTATATCCAATATTTCATATATGTTCTTCTGCTGCAATGTTCTGTGATGAGATCATATTACTGCCTGAGACGAATGTTTATATTATATATATGAGATATATGTTATATTGCAGATTTCGTTTTCAAATGAGATGCTTGTAAAGCATAATAAAATGGGACTTCATTAATAAGATTAATGAAACTAAAAGAAACCTAAGATGTTATGGAATCGAATTTTCAAAAACAGGTAGCTACAGTTCTTGCTTTGCATCGCGGTGTTCCTTGTAGAACATCCTGCACCTTATTCGATAAGGAAAGGACCGAGAACCCTTCACCGGGAGTGACTCCTTTAGCAATAATTGGCAGATGCTACACACTCGGTTTGTCTTTTGATTTCTTCTATAGTTCTTGCTTTGCATAGTGGCATATGTGATATATCCTGCACCTTATTCGGTAAGGAAAGGGCCGACGATCCCTTCATCGGGAGTGACCCCTTTAGCAAAACTAGATAAGCCTAAAAAACACTCCATTTAAAAATCACTCGATTCTACAACGATATCAAGTTCATTACGCAAAAGGTTTTCTTAAAAACCTGTCATAGCCCTCCGTCATTTCAGATATGTACTACTTAGTATTCGTGCTGCGGTAGTTTGGCCTTCGTCAAGGCGTAGTGTACGGTAGCTAACTAGTGCTTATCTGCCAGCATACGATGCGATTGGATTAGGGTATTCGTACGGCGTAGTTTGGCCTTCGTCAAGGGTCGTGCGGGTGGGTTTAATTCAATCAAGAAATGAACGGGTTGAATTTGACTAGCGGACTATGGGTAGTTTGGCCTTCGTCAAGGTCATAGAACGCTAGGGGTAAAATATTATTGGGAATTTTAAGTGTTGAAATTTGCAATGAGATTGCATACCTTCTATGAGATAGTTGGATCCCGATACCCACTGCGAGTAAGAGTTACTCCTGGGAGAGTTTTACACATTACAATTAGCCGATCAAGTAGGTGTCTAGAAAGGTGTTAACGGGGTTACGCCTCTGGGAAAACGAGGTTTACTTTAATTAGGTTCGTGCGAAAGCACGGGGGACCTCCCTCAAAGTACCGACACTGGCCTGGCTGAAAGATTGGCGAACCTGTAGCGTGTAATTAATCCCGGCTAGTCTTTCCTTTTAGGGTTTGAAGGAAGATTTGACTAAAACAGTGGGAGACATCCTGATTAGATATATTAGATAACCAATCTAATCTTGCAAGAGCATACGCTGAGTGTTTTCTTCTCTCTCTCCAGGTAGCGACCATATCACGCCTTAATCAAGATAATAAAATGGATGAATTGACCGAACCCGCTTGTTATACTGAGCTGGGGAACGTTGGTCCCTCTCCAACTTATAATTGTTATAAGACAGAGCAGGAAATTGGGGAATACCAGATTTCTCGTGCCGCCCAAATGAAGAAAGTGCATGTTGATGCATCATCTTCGGGTGTGTTCATTACAGAGAACTGTTTCTCAGTATCCTTTACGTCCTGGGTATGTGATACCGGATCAGGATCCCGTATATGTAATCTGTTACATGGGCTACAGATAGGTAGAGAACTGAGAACGGGTAATAAGTTTCATGAGACAGAAAATGGTGCAAGTGTTGCAACCAAGTATGTTGGTCACTATCACCCTGTATTACCTGAATACATTGATTCTGAACGAATGTTATTAGATACCGAACCTGATATATAACATCATATCATTTTCTTTATTAGTAAAGAAGTGATATAATTTTGTATTGTTGGATAATGTTTTGAACATTTCCTATATCAATAGTTGATCGGTTCAGGCACGTTATCTAAAAGCATTGACGTTCTAAATCAAACTACAGTTCTTAGTATACGGAACACACACAAGAGGAAGAGTTCAGAAATGAACGAATCCTTCTTGAGGCATTGTAGACTGGGTCATATCAATGCGACCCGACTGGCTGAAGTTACATTTAGATGCATATTTAAATTAGTTTGAATTTACATCTTGTGAAACTTGCCGGTCATGTCACAGAGATAAGATGACCATAGCTCTGTTTATTGGAAACAGAGAAAGAGTTAGTGAACTCTTGGGATTGATACATGCTGATGTATGAAGGTCCCCTGTCTACACATGCCAAGACCGGTTCTTTGTACTTCATTACATTCTCTGATAATCTCTCAAGATTCAGACATGTGTTCCTGTTGAAACATAAGTCCGAACCTTTTGAGATATTCACAGAATATAAGTTAGAAGTAGAGAACCAAAAACGGGTATAAGTATTATGTCCTTTGATGAGATCAAGGAGGAGAATACTTGAGCACGGAATTCCTGGACTATTCTAAAGGAGAATGAGATTCTCTCTCAGCATTACTCCTCCTATACACCATAGCACGATGGTATATCGGGGCGAAGCAATAACACCCTATGTGATATGGTGTGCTCTATGATGAGTACTACTAAGTTTCCTATTTCCTTTTGGGAGATATGCACTTGAGAAGCTGCATACCTATTGAATAGGGTTCAAATCAAATCAGTTGCCTACCACTTCATATATGATATGGAAAGGGAAGAGCCCATATCTTAAGTTTGTTAAGATTTTGGGTTGTCCGGCCTATGTCTAAAAGCAAAATCCGGACAAGCTCGAGGCAAGGACTGTTGTGTATAACTGGAAATGTTCCAGCTATACAAACTGCAGCTAATGATTTGGTAGAACCAAAGAATTCAATAGTTTCCAACGAACCTCAGCCTCTCCGCCGATCTAGTACGGTTCCTCACCCACCTGAGAGATACTTTGGTTTCTCTATGACAGTGGGAGCGAGGATTGCATCATGAGATGATGACCCAACTAGTTTCGAGCAGGCCATCAGGAGTGAGACTCTGTAAGAATGGCTGGATGCTTATCGATCTGAGATGGAATCCTTATACACCAACAAAGTATGGACTTTGGTTGCTTTATCTGAAGGGTTAAATCCCCATCAGGAGCGAGTATATCTTGAGAAGATTACTTGGTGTACATGGAAAAGTTGAAACTTTCAAAGCTATGCTTAAGTCCATCCAGATCCTACTTGCCACGGCTACATACCATGACTACGATATCTGGTGGTTGGGTGTCATGACTGCTTTTCTAAATGATGTTTTAGAAAAGAGCGTCTATAAGTACACAGCCAGAGGGCTTCGTAGATAGTGGGAGCAGCGGAAACGTGTGCAAAATGTTTTATGTGATAAAGCAGGTATCGCGGAGTTGGAACATCTGTTTTGATGTGGTAGTCAAAGAGTTTGACTTCATCAAAATGGTAGATGAACCTTGTATATACAAAAAGGTAATAGAGAGTATGGTGGAGATCCTCGTAGAGTACGTGGATGACATATTCTTGATAGGAAAGGAGTTTCCTATGCTACGCTCGGTCAATCTCCACTTATCACAAGGATTCTCCATATAGGATTAAAGTGATACCTCCTAAATCCTGGGTTTTTGGATCTATGAGATAGATCTAATTGGATGTTAGGATTCTCACTAGTTGTAGTGAGATGGTATTAATTGATCCTGGGGAGAATTACTGGAAAGGTTCCAGAGTGATAAGAACGACTGAATGTCAGTCGCAGGCATTGTCTTTACCCTCAGTGGAGGGACGGTATGTTGGAAGAGTTCCAAGCTAGATACCATGACATACTAGACGATTAAAGGCAAGATACATCGTTACCAAAGATACTACCAAAGAGGCAGTCTGGATATATATAAGTTCATAAGATGAACTTCGTTCCTACCATTGTGTGACAATGGAGTTGTGGCTTTAGCCAAGGAACTACCGTCCCATCAGAAATCCAGATATAATTCTTAGGCAGTATCACTTGATCATGGAGATGGTTGATCTCCAGAGAGATTGAGGTTAGGAGAGTAGACACAGAGGACAACAGCACGGATCCACTCACAAAGGCCTTTTTCCCAATAGAGACTTTTATGGGATGGTTGAGTATGAGATACTTCAACCACAGCTAATTGTTGGGTATGCGATACCATAACAGATGGCCCTAGTGCAAGTGGGAGATTGTTAGTTATATGTATGCCCTAGAGGCCATTACTGTACATACGATTTATATTGTAGTGGATACTGGGACATATATAGGGAGGACTTTCTTGCTCGACATGATAGTATGCTATCTGGTTGTACTTTATCTTAACATGTACTCTGATTGTCTCTATATACATGTTGATAAAGCCCTTAGGATGTGTACTCGACTACTGGGACTATGATGAGATCATACTAGTGGGGCCACGGTAGTCGACGAGTACATCCTACAATTGTTCCTAGTCGAGGGTGTATCGAGACAGGGCATCGATACACCAGAGTAGACTAGTGTATACGCATCTTGACCCATATGATGGGCGATGGATGATCCCATATCCATCGGTGTTTGACATCAAGGATGGTGTACGGGTGCTCAGTGAAGACTGGGTACACTAGACGGACTCGCCGAGAACTCCCAGATGGTATTATACCTCACGTCAAATGGCAGTTCTCCGGTGACACTGGTACAGAGTATTCTGTTGACCCGAGATCGTCATAGAGTCTTGTGTGATTCCCACTGTGCTTTGATTTCCATCATACCATGTCCAAGAGGGCGTGCAAAAAGGTGGCTTTTGGGTACAGTCCCGAATCACATGGAGGCAATGAGCGATAGGAGGGGATTCGTCTCTCCCGGTATAGGGAGTTGATGTTGTGCTGTGTTCGATTGGCTATAACCGGAAATCCCTGGCCAGGGTTGCTGAGATTTACTGGTAAGTGTTATCAGTAGTTTCTCGAACTGTTATAGACCTCATATAGACACGACTTATCGAGCTACTGGGGTCTGACGTTTACCACCCCTAGGCGAGATATGCAACATATCAGACGACGAGACCGGACTGTACGGGAGTGTTACTGTTTGGATTCACAGGAGAATGTACAGGCTTGCTTGTTGATCTTCTGAGCGCTCAATACCTGGGTAGCTGTTACGTTTAGCTGACCGCTTGCATCTTATGGGTGTTTGATATGATCATCACCTACTGCCGGCGTATTGACGATTCTTTAGAGTCCTACACAGAGGTTTCTTGGCTCAGGCAAAACGGAGTAGGAGCACATATGTGATATGTGCGGCACCGAGGATAATGCGATATGAGATACCATATTCTATTCTCGCGATATATGATATCAGCCGGGTCATCGGATCAAGTGTTGATTCGATGAATCGGTACGGATAAATATTAGTCGGTTATATACGATATAGCCGGATTGTCGGATCAAGTGTTGATTCGATAATTTAATGTATAATAATATATATGATGTATTAAATTACATTAACTAATATTAGCTCACTAAAAGATTCTTTTTCTCACTCGGGTAATACATTGATATATATGCGATATATGTTAATTGTATTATTTTATTTGGTTACAATAAATATTATATGTGTGATATATAATATTGTAACATGATATGATAACTAATGAAACATGTTTAGTAAAGATTAATCAAGATTAGGGTTTGATTTGGGTTAATGACTTCTAGTAGATTCTAGAAGGTTTTCTTTTTGTTTTGGAAAAGATATTTTCAAGTGACTTATTCTTAACTCAACCCAAACCCTAACCCTTGGTTAATTCTCTACAATGGTTAAGTCAACCATGGTTGCATTATTTATCATATTAATCCTTTCATTATTCATCACAAAAGAAAATGGATCACTATTCTTCTTCTTCCTTGAGTTCTTCATGCAAAGCTTTCTTACTTTGATATTTGTGATGAAAATATGTGAGAAAAAGATAAATAAAGAGAGCAAAAATTCTACTTCATCATTCTCATCTTCTCTTGCCCTTTAGATGAGAGTGTTCACTCAATTTTAGTGAGTGTAAGCTTGTTTTAATGAAACTTCAAGGTAGATCATCTTTGTATCGAAGATCGGAAGCAAGACTGCATCTTTCTCTTCGTGGAACCTCTCGAGAGTCCGGAGCACGATGATCGCAGCGAAGGGACCTCAACACGGAGCATATGAAGTGAAGGACCGGATCTACAAAGGTTGTAATTGTTTACCCCAATCAGAGCAAAGCTCTGTTAAAGAAAGTGCCGCTGCGCTCTGCGCTGTGCGACACGTGGCAGCGCAGTTGCGCTGCGCAACACGTATCAGCGCAGATGCGCTAGCGCATAAGAAGGGGCTAAGTGCCAAAGGCAATCTATCCATGCAAAATTACATGCACTTGATAATATCAAATCAAAATCATACGATGCACAAGCACAACAGAGAACTAAAATAAAATAACCCTTAACAGACAATGAAGTACTTGATTAAAAAGAAAAATACTTATTCATTATTATTGTTATTACATTTAAAAAAGATCACCGAATACGGGATCAGAGAGACAGGGGTTCACAAAAAGAAAAAGAAGATTATTCAACTCCCTCTCCGCCTTCTCCATCACGTCGAAGCGGCGATCTTCCCGAGGGGTAGCCATCCAACGGTCAACGCCACACTCCTGGGAAAAGGTGGCGATGACAACTCGACGAGCCCGTATCTGGCTCAGCAAGTGGAAGGAAAAGTCCCTTAGGGCTTTGGTGATCAAGAGCGCTTCGAAAAAGCTCTCGATCTTATCCTCGGCCACATCAAGCATTGCCGAGGACATCTCCGCCGGAGGAGGGGGAATGTCGGCGAGCACTGAAGCAAGGATCATCCGAAGCCAAATGGAACCCGGGGGAAGAGGAGACCCCACACGAGTCGAAAGCTCGTACATTGCAGCATCGCACTGCTCGTCCGAAAAAGAGGAGTCCACCAAGCGCGCAGCAAAATGAGGAACGATGTCCCGGATCGGCACTTCCCACGGTTGTCGGCGGGTGTGAGGACGGTTACAAGCCATGATCGAAGAAGTTCTCTAAAGATGAGAGAAGAAAAGGCCCGGCCTTGAACTATATATAGACCCAAGCACAAAAGATTCTGTGCACAATGGAATTATTTCCAAGACCCGGGAAATCAAAATCTTGGAAACACAAGTTTGACTTGAAAGAAAAGGAGGAGATGAAAAGATATCTCAAGTGAAGCAACGCTTCAAATTCCGTGCGTTGCGCAGTGCGCAAGTGGCCCACAATGCAACACGTGTCTGCGCAGTTGCGCAAGCGCACCGCTGCGCGACACGTGTCTGCACAGTTGCGCAAGCGCACCGCTGCGCGACACGTGTCTGCGCAGTTGCGCAAGCACTGTTGCGCAAGCGCACACCTGCGCGACACGTGTCTGCGCAGTTGCGCAAGCACTGTTGCGCAAGCCTCCCACTGCGCGACACGTGTCATTCATTGGGGAGTTGCGCAGAAACAGAATAAAAATTTAATGAAATCTTTTCTGTTCTTTCCAAAACCAGAAGATTTTCTTCTGCCTTTGGATCAAAGATCCAATGGTGGGAAAATTCCCAAAATCATTCAGGAAAGATCTTGTTAACAAATTCAACAAATTTGTGAGCACTATAAATAAGACCCCGGACCTCATTCAAAAAGAAAGAAAGAAGAGAGAATCAACCTCTGGCATAAAAAAAAGAAGAGAAAGAACTCTTGAAGATTAATCAAGAACATAAAAAAAAAAGGTAAAAACTTCTTTGAAGAAGAGAAAAATCTCTGAAGAACAGAGGATCAAAAAGTGAATAATTGGATAAAAATAAACAAATAGTGCCTTGCACTTGATATGAACCCTTGGTTCTGTGAAATCAGGGGAAACGAGAAGAAAAACTTGTTTTCCTTTGATCCAAATTTAGATTAAAAGTGCCATGCACTTGTGTTCTTAAACCTGAAAATTTCTTGGGGTTCTGCACAAATGCAGCCCATTTAAAAGGGCCTGGCCCAAATCAAATTGCAGAATAATAAAAGGGCAGAGCCCTGTTTGGAAAACTCTTGAGTTTCTGCACAAATGCAACTCATTATTTAAAAGGGCCTGGCCCCAAATCAAATTGCAAAATAATAAAAGGGCAGAGCCCTGTTTGGATTAATTTATTAGTCGGGCAGAATTCAAGATAAATAGAAAAATTGGACTTAACCCAATCCTGGCTGTAAGTCCTTAAATTAAAATGATTGAGCAAAATGGCTCTCCTAAACCAATTCACGACCGGTTCGAGGGTACATCTCCGAACTCCTTTGACATCCCTCGTTGTAATCCTTCAACGACGTCAAAGAGGTGACGGGTCCCGACGACCACACATCCAAATACCGGACCGAAACGTCCCTAAACTAATATCGGACCGAAACGTCCCTAAACTAATATCGGACCGAAACGTCCCTAAACTAATAATGGACCCCCACGTCCCTAAACTGGCGATGGACCACCACGTCCCTAAACTGGCACAATAAGGCCCAAGCGCTCTTTTGTTGGATCTAAACGGTCCCGTCTAAGTTGATCTTAACCCCAAATACGGTTAACGTGTCCTTAGATATTTAAATAAACGATAAAAACTCCAAACTAACTTTGGTTCAAGGGTACATCTCTGAACTCCTCTGGCGCCTGTCGTTGTAATCCCTCAACGACGTCAGAGAGGTGACGAGTCCCGGCGGCCAAACATTAAAGCAATCACTACGTCAAGTCGATCTTAGTCCAAAACAGGACTAACGTATCCTTGACGAACGTTTAAGTTGATCTTAGACGCAACGCGACTAATGCATTCTTAAACTAAAAACAACAAACCCAAATCTAACTAAACACGGATTTAGACTAATCCACGTCCTACGGGCGACGGCATTACTCAGTCTCCATATACAATCCACGGGCAACCACAAACAAAACAAACACACACGACACGAAGTGAAATTCTGGAGAAGGAGAAAGTTGTTACCGCGATGCGGTAGCGTAATTAACTGCAGGGGCTTGCGCCTGCAGGGAAGAGCGTCCCCACAATCAAAAAACCCCTCACCCTGAGGGGGAATCTGACGAAGTCTGCTACATCGGTCGCATCCGTCTAAACCTTCGATACACGGTGCCATAAATCAACTTGGCATCTTCGGAGAGGTAGACGGGTAAAACCATATAGCATCTGCCCCGAACCCCAGGCTTAGACGTCCTAACGTCTCGGCCGCCGTTCGGAGGGGAACAGATTCTGGCACGCCCGGTGGGACCTCTTCCTCTTTCCACTCCACACTTCGTGTGTCGTCTTCGCGAACCAATCGCGGTTTGTTAAATGGTTGCTCTTAGATTTCAAGTTGCTGAGATTTGGTCTTTTGTCTGGCGCAGAACTCAAGATTCAATGGCCTTCAACTGCACCAACTGCTCGAAATGCCACTGCAATGGACGCTCCACTTCACCAGGAGGTGTGACATATGGGCCCCAGGCGGCTTCCTTCCTTACCCTGCCGGTAGACCAGGTGACCGAAGCCACCACTGGCTTGTTTTTCGGGACCATGGTCCCACCTACAAGCTTCTCTATGCCGATATCCATACCGGAAGCGAACAAGAAGTCGGTGTTCGACCGGCTCGCTGCTACCACGACCCCTGCCAATGGGTCGTCCGCTACCAAACCGACAGCCCCTGTTTTCACCAGGCTGAATCAGAACTCTAAATTGGCTGTCCCAAAGAAGGCAACGGCCGCTGCTTTGGAAGTCGTTAAAGCGGCTTCTCCCATCAGAGAGTCGGTTTTCACAAGATTGACGGTTCCCACTCCTCCCCCAGCTGGTCAAAAGGCATCAGTCTTCGATAGGCTGACATCGTCAGTTACCCCACACTCAAACAGGGGGCAACAAGAAACCATCTCGATTTCCGAGCCAGTTCCAACGGCTCGTCGTGCGCGACGTCGCCATTGGCAACGAGTAAGGAAAGCAGGGGGCAACTCCCCCTCAGGGCTAACCCCACCTGCTCCAGTGGTGGAGGTCAATGCTGTTGTTCCAACTGGGAACAGCTTTGAATTGCTGAGGAAGGTGAGAAAGAACTCCCCAATTGCTACATTGAAAAGACCTCCTCCGCCTACGGAAAAAGCTCCGGAGACAAAGCAGGAACAGCCCTCTCAACGGCTGTCGTCAAAAATTTATAAAGTTTGGCGGAGGGTTCAAGACTCCGTGATTGACTCAGACCACTCTCGTCGCCAGAAAAAGGCAAAGGTGGAAAAGGACAAAAACCGCCCCATTAAACAGCAGGGGGCAACAAATGCTAGGATGCCCACTTCAACGGCTCCTTCAACCTCAATAGTCCACAAAAGAAAGAGGCCAGAGAAAGCTCCTGTGACACTGACAAAATTTAAAAGCGGTGAACCTAAACGCCCCAAGTCAGGGGGAATAACAGTTCATACGGTTTATATGGCTTCTGGAAAGGAAGAAAGTCGTACTTCTACGGGCCACCGACCGCTTACCCGATCAGTGACCAAGGCTCAGGAGCAGCAACAAAAGCTCCAGGAGATGATGACTACAATGGCTGCACTCACGGGGCCAAAAGAGAATCCTGAGACGTCCTTAGATGAACGCCAAGAGGAAGAGACCGACGCTGAGTTCCTCCGCCGAGTACTGGAAAAGAGAGACAAAGAGGCTGCTGAACAAGCAGCCAATATACAGCGTATGGGCCTCCTCTTCCAGGACATGATAGGGATGATGATACAACAAGATCCCCCGACTGAAGAACCCCCGATTGTCCTTGGGGATGATAGGGGAGAGACATCAAACCCTCAGCCCGTTCTATCAGCGGCTAAAGAGGACACAATCTCTAAAACCGATCTGGACGAATATATAGCCCAGCAAATAAAGGTTCATCACGCGGCCGAAGCAGCCAGCCACGTCGTAAAAACGGGGCGGCCATATCCGGGCTGGTATGACCAAATCAAATACCCGCCGGGTTACACAATTCCCAAGTTTCATGTTTACAAAGGGACCGGCAATCCCCATCAACATGTTGCCCAATTCAGGGCGCTTTGTGGTAACACCGGCGGCGACGACAAGCTCTTGCTTCGCCAGTTCGTTGGAAGCCTATCAGATACGGCGTTCGAATGGTATTCTGAGCTCCCCAACGACTCTATTAAAACCTTCACGGAAATGGAGCTGCTCTTCACCCAACGCTTTGCAAGTGCCAGTGAGCGTACCCCGATGACGGCGCAGATTAACGCCAGGGTAAAACCCGGCGAGACATGGGTTCAGTACGCTATACGGTGGCGTAATTTGTGGTCTAGGTGTGAACAGCGCATAGAAGAAGCCCCTGCGGTGGGAATGTTTGTTGGAACCCTTGATCCACAAGCAACCATCTCGCAGTTCATGATGTTCTTCAAGCCGACTAGCTTCCAAGCTTTGATCGACAAACTAGCGCAGATGGACCAGATGGGCCATAAACCCCCTCTCCCGAAGCCGGACTCCCGAAACGACAAAGGAAAGGGAAAAGCGATTATTGTTGCTAATGCCCAACAACAACCGAGCGACTCGAAGCCGGTAGCTCGTCCGAACAATACGCGCCCATACGTACCCCTTGAAGACAGGATGGGACGTGCTTACTCCTTCCCCCGTGATAAGACGAGAAGGCTGTTCGAGCTGGCATTGCGCAACAGACTCATAAATCTGCCAAATCCAAAACGCCCGTCGCAACCAAGTGACGTTAACGAGCCCAATTACTGCCCTTATCATCGAGTGCTAGGACATCCGATCGAAGACTGTTACGTTTTCAAAAATTGGCTTGAAAACCAGTACCGCCAGGGCAAATTTGCGCTGTCCGACAAATGGAAGGTGAATCCCCCGCAGCCCCATACCTCTAAAGGGACGAATACGCCGGGGGCAACATGCTCCGTCATTGAAGAAGCTCCTTGGGAGGTTGTATTATCAGCCAAAACAAAGAGGATGTTAAACGATCTTCAGACCTGTCCAGCGGTCAAGTGGAAGAACCCCTTTGAACCGCAGGTTATTGAGGGGATGTTGAAGCCACGACCGACTCCGAAGACCGATGGTGGTAGTTCAAGTGTTCATAACCAGCCGTCAAAATCTTCGAAAAAGAAGAAGAAGAAATCTAAGAAGCCCGTGAAGCCTGGCGACAAGCGCACGGACTTACAAAAGCAAATCGACGCACTGGATGAGTACAACCAAAAGGCGCGGACTCCCATTACGCTCCAAGATTTCCTTGATCACGTCTTTCAAAAAGAAGATGAAGGGGGAAGTTCATCGGATGAATCCGAGGAATATGTGGCGAGCTGTCATATGATCTCCCACTCGACCCCGAACGATGAAGAGACTTCTGGCACTGAAACGCTGGGGGCAAATGCCGAATCAAGGGCTCCAGGGTTATCAGTTGAAATGATTGGCGCGTTTCTTAATAAAGCCCGATTGAAAAGTAAAGCTGATCAAGAACGCGAGACGGCTATATTCGAAAGGGCCAAGCGCCAGCGACTTGAGGAAGGAGCTGAGATGATCCCACCGGAGCAAAATGCCTCCACCGCTGACAAAAGCCAATTTAAGATAAAAAAGAAGTTTGCTAAGGCTATATCGATGGGCATGAAGCTACCACCCTCTGAAGAAAAAGTTACTGGCGGGGTAGAAATGCACCCCTTTTATTGCCTATATCATCAGAAGGTCTCGCATCCCATCCAAAAGTGCAAGGCTTTCGATAGATGGTGGCAAGGATACGTCGCTAATCAACAACGCTTTAAACGGGAAAAGCGTAAAATTCATCGGAAGCAAAGAAACACGACTAAAGAACTTGAAAGAACTGCCGGCAATTGTCACATGGTTAAAACTGCCGGGTCACAAGTGCCTACATTTGGGAGCGACTCTGATGAGGAGCTAGAGCTTGCCCCTCTCTTTAAAGAGTCAACTTCGGAAAAAGAAGAGGAGCCGATGGTTTGCGAAAATATCCGGCTGCGGAATCGGACACTACCTGAAAAGAACCTCGGACCCTCGAATAGAAAAGATAAAGGGAAAGAGAAGATCTCTGAAGACATCGTCCTAGATGACCAAGTTCTGGAAGAGCTAAACGCCGAGAACCCGCCAAAAAAGAATAAAGTGGATTACAATGTCTTGGCACATCTGAGAAAGCTACCATCACAACTCAGCATTCTCGATGCCCTATTACTATCAAAAGAGGCAAGGGATTCTTTGATTAAGGCCCTACAAGATCCGGACCAATTCCAAGCTTTCCTGGCCGAACAAAAGATGAAGGATGAATTGGAAGAGGTGCACACAGCCGACGTTGCTTTTGGTGATGAAGACCTTCTCCTCGGGACGTGTGAACACAATCGCCCCCTTTATGTCTCAGGATACTGCCATGACATAAAGATAGGTAAAATCTTGGTCGATAACGGATCGTCTGTTAATTTACTCAATGTGCGGGTGTTAAAAGAAATTTGCATGAGCGTCCAACACCTCGCCCGAGACAAAATCACCATCTCTGTATTCGACTCCCAATCATCAAAAACTCTTGGATCTGTGATGTTGACGTTACGCTTCGGGTTGCTCGTCACAGACATCAAATTCCATGTTATAGATGCCAAGACGTGCTACAATGCTTTGCTCGGCAGACCGTGGCTACATGAGTACAATATCATCCCTTCTACACAACATCAGTGCATGAAGTATTCTAGGGATGGCCTCGAGTACACAGTGGCGGGAGAGTTGAATCCGTTTTCCATGAATGAAGTTCGCAAGTATGAAGATGCCAAATACTTCTTACCGAGTTTCGAAGACACGGAAAGGTGTCACAAACCGGAGAACAAAACTAACGCTACCATCCCTGTCTTCGGCAGTGACACCGAGGAGGAGGAGGATATAATTTATTCAGGTCCATCCCAATCCACCAGGCCAAGACCATCCGTTCCTTCATTGATTTTCGGCAGTGATTCAGAGGATGAAGTTCATGCCGTATTCCCTGCTCGGCCTTCAATATGGGTTTCCGCTGATGAAGAGCGAAGTCTGCAGATAACCATGGTGCCACTTGAACATTACAAAGAACTGGATGCACCCGACACCAACAGCGTAGAAGAATTGCAGACATTCTATATCCCTCCCGGACGAAAAGGTGAGAAGGCGATCCTATTCTACCGTTCTGAAGAAAACAAGGTGGAAAAAGAAACTTGGCATGGCGCGGATCCCACGCTCGACAGGCTTCAGCCTATCCGTCTTCCCAGATATTATACCGAAGGTTTGAAGAAACTACTGAAACGCCAGGGGATATCCTTCAAGCAGACCGTTCGGAAAGCCAAGTTCTATGACAAAGTCTGGAACGTTCCCGGGACTCAACGCAAACTGCCTAATGGGAAAATGGAGACAATCGGACTTGGATACATCCGGTCAAAGAAACGAGAGCCAGTAAACAGCTGTTACGTTATGTATGACTTCGATGAAGAGGCGGACGCTCAATGGGAGGACGCTAATCCTGAGCCAGCAAAAGTTCCTGATGCAAAACCGCCCAGTCCATCATTTGAAGACCAGATGAGCAAACTTATAAGGGATGCAAGTCAAAAAGCCCGAGATGATCACAATCGTGAAATGCCAATCTATGAGAAAGCCAAGACACAGCGCCTCCTTCAACAGGCGGTGAAGGATGAAAATGCCGCTCCTTGTCAACCTACTACAAAAAAGGTTCGACGCGAAAGCAAAAACGAGTCGAAAGGCAAGAAAAGCGCTCGACAACCACAAAGCAGGGCTAAGAAGCCACGTATCCGAGAGTCGGGCGTTATTGACTTAGCCCTCAGGAAGAAAATGGGTCGAGCATACTCATTTCCTCGGAACAAAACAAGGAAAATATTCGATCTCGCTCTAAAACACCAAATGCTTACGTTGCCAGAGTCCAAGCACCCCGAGCACGCAGGCGAGGTGTTCAACCCAAATTATTGCTTTTACCATCGAGCAATGGGACATCCTCTTGAAGATTGCTTCACCTTCAAGAATTGGGTTGAAGATCAGTATCAGCTAGGCAAATTCGCGCTTTCTGACAACTGGAGGGTAGCACCACCACAGAAGCACGAACCCGAGGCCGCGAAAGAAGAACCAACTCCGCATTGGGATTGGCAGAAAATTCGCACTTGCCACGTGGTAACAATATTAAACGAAGAGTCCGAGGACATGAACAGCCTTCATTGGTGTTTTGAAAACGGCAGCGACGAGGTAATCTCAGAATTTCCCCCAGCACCCAAAGAGCTGGAAGATGGAATACATACCACCGCAGATAACCTCAGGAAAATCGAGTTGGGGACGGTAAATGATCCGCGACCGACATTCGTCAGCGAGCTGCTGTCTGAAGAGAGGGTGGCTGCGTTAAAAGACGTCCTTGTGCAGCATAAAGATTGCTTCGCATGGAACTATTCCGAGATGCCGGGACTGGATCCAGAAGTTGCTGTACATAGACTAGCAATATCCCCGAACATCAAGCCAGTCAAACAGGCGCCGAGAAGAATGCGACTCGAGCTTGAGATGAGCATAAATACCGAAGTCAAAAAGTTAATCGACTCTGGCTTCATCCAGGAAGTTCAATACCCTGAATGGATCGCCAACATCGTTCCAGTGATGAAGAAAAATGGGACAGTGCGCGTATGCGTAGACTTTCGGGATCTTAATAAAGCTTGCCCGAAAGATGATTTCCCAGTGCCAGTCACTGAACTGATGATAGACAATACATCCACTGATGAAGTCTTCTCCTTCATGGACGGCTCATCAGGGTATAACCAGATAAAGATGCATCCAGAAGACCAGAAGCACACCACCTTCAGGATTCCTCTAGGTACATTCTGCTACAAGGTGATGCCCTTCGGTTTAAAGAATGCCGGTGCCACCTACCAAAGGGCCATGACAAAGATCTTCGATGACCTTATACACGAAATCGTCGAATGCTATATCGACGATCTCGTAGTTAAAAGCAAATCATACGAAGAACATCTCGAGCATTTGAAGACTGTATTTCAACGCCTTCGGCAATACAACTTGAAGATGAACCCTCTTAAGTGTGCATTCGGAGTTTCCTCAGGCAAATTCCTGGGATTCGTTATTCGACACCGAGGTATTGAAATAGATCCGTCAAAGATTAAAGCGATCATGGAAATGCCTCCGCCGAGGACTCTCAAACAGCTTCGGTCTCTCCAAGGGAAACTCGCATACATACGGCGATTTATAGCCAACCTTTCAGGAAAGTGTCGTCCTTATAGTCACCTGATGAAGAAGGGAACCCCATTCGTTGGGGATCAAAAATGCCAAGGCGCACTGGATGAGATCAAGCTATACCTGCAGAACCCGCCGGTGTTGGCTGCTCCGGTTAAGGGGAAGCCTCTCATTCTTTATACAACCGCCCTCGAAGGTTCCTTAGGCACATTATGGGCACAAGAGAACGATCAAGGGAAAGAAAGAGCACTCTACTACTTGAGTCGAGTTCTGCTGGGGGCAGAAAGTAACTACTCTCCCATTGAAAAACACTGCCTGGCATTGATCTTTGCGATAACAAAGCTCAGGCACTATGCGTTGGTGCATGAAGTCCGTCTCATTTCAAAGGTGGACCCCCTTAAATACTTGATGTCAAAGGCCATATTGACGGGAAGACTCGTTAAATGGGCCCTGCTCTTGATGGAATTCTCGATAACGTATCAACCTCTCAAGGCAGTGAAAGGCCAGGCCATCGCCGACTTCCTCGCTAAGCATCCGATACCCGCCAATTCTCCTCTGAATTGCGATCTTCCAGACGAACACACGTTCGATGCGATCGACGGTCATAATATCCGATGGGAGCTTTATTTCGATGGAGCATCTTCAATGAAAAAGCACAAACAAAGTACGCCAATGATCAAATCGGGGGTAGGACTCATCTTTGTGACTCCATAAGGAGGAATAATGCGCTTCGCCTTCTCTTTAACAGAGCCGAGAACGAATAATGAAGCTGAATATGAAGCTTTGATAGCAGGCCTCGAGATCGCCATTGATATGGGAATTGAAAGCCTCCTCATATATGGGGACTCCCAGCTGGTCGTCAGTCAAGTGAACGGTGATTACCAAACATGCAAACCGGAATTGGTAAAATACGGTGAAAAAGTGCAGCAACTGCTAACCCAAATTCCCTCCTACACGTTGGAAAATATACCACGCGCGGAAAATAGCAAAGCGGACGCACTGGCCAAACTTGCTAAAGAATTGGCTGACGAGAACCTCGATGGCGTTAGAATCGTAATACAAAGCCGTCGAGTGCTCGCCCCAGCAGAAATACATCCAAAATCACATAAAGAAAAGGGAGCAACTGAGCAGGCGACCCTACAAATAAAAGACCATGAGAAGACCGAAGACTGGAGAGAAGTTTTCATAGATTACTTCAAATTCCACCAAATGCCTGAAGAAGCATCCATAAGACATCAGCTCGTGAAACGAGCTCTGTCTTTCGCCTTCGTTAACGATACTCTATACAAGAGGACATTCGATTCTCTGTGGCTGAGATGCTTAGGACCTGACGAAGCGAGAAGGGTCGTTCAAGAAGTTCACGACGGACTCTGCGGTTCGCACCAAGCAGGCCCTAAGATGAAGTTGAAGATAAAACGGATGGGTTACTATTGGCCCACGATGATCCAGGACTGCCTCGAATATGCGAAGCAATGCCACTCATGCCAAATTCATGGGGACTTCATCCATCAGCATCCCAATCCACTGCATCCAACAGTGGCTAATTGGCCATTTGAAATGTGGGGAACTGACATAGTCGGCCCCATCGAACCAGCATCGTCCAAGGGACATCGTTTCATCTTGGCGACGACTGATTACTTCTCCAAATGGGCGGAAGCGGTACCGTTGAGGGAAGTGAAGATGGAGAACATTCTCCATTTCTTCAAAACGCATGTCATATACCGGTTTGGAACCCCAAGAAGGATCATCTCTGATAATGGGCCAGCCTACCGAAGTCATAAAATTAGCCGCTTCGCACAGCAGCACAATATAGACTGGAGATATTCCTCAGTTTATAATCCGCGAGCTAACGGTCTAGCTGAGGCCTTCAACAAGACCTTGACGAAGATCATGAAGAAAACAGTGTCACGAAATAAGAAAGATTGGCACGAAAGATTGCAAGAGGCTCTTTGGGCGTATCGAACTACGTTTAAAACGGCCACAAACACGACGCCATATGCATTGGTGTTCGGCACCGAAGCAGTACTCCCCCTCGAGATAGAATTACCCTCTCTACGAGTGGCAGTCCATTACGAGCTGACAGACGAAGAAAATGCTCACCTTCGGTTTGAAGAGCTTGACGCCCTTGATGAAATCCGGCTTCTAGCACAACAAAATCTGGAAGCGTATAAAGCAAAGATGACGCGCTCATACGAAAGATTGACCCGACCGAGGACATTTTGTCAGGGCGAACTCGTGCTAGTGGTCAAAAGGCCTATGATCCCCAATCGCGCCAAGCGGGGAAAATTCGAGCCGAACTATGAAGGCCCATACATCATAGATAAGGTTTACCAGGGTGGGGCCTATCTACTCATAGACATGCACGGCGAAAGGCCTTTCAGACCAATAAACGGTCGCTTCCTAAAGAAATACTATGTTTAATAAGTCATGGCCTAGGTCAATGATAGATGACGACGACTATGTCCGCTCGCTATCTTCCTAAGCTCAAGCTTTATAAGCAGTGGCCAGCCTTCTCCATGACGGACCGAAACGTTCTTAAACTAACGACGGACCGAAATGTCCTTAAACTAATAGCAGACCGAAACGTCTTTAAACTAGTTCCGCAACATCCTTGGGCTGACAAGATGATGTTAAAAAATAAAAAAAATTAAAAAAATGGTACGTCCATAAGCAAAATGGGCACGGATGAAAACCCGGAAGGGCTCCGTGAGTAAAAACAGCAGGACTACCAGCGAATGTTTGTGAAAACCCGAAAGGGCGCAACTTCGTTAAAGAACCCTTATAGAGTCCTCTCGACCTTGTAAGGAGAAACCACCTGCGTGAGATCCTTACGACTCACAAAGGAGCAACACATTTAGGAATCCTCACGATTCCTAAGGAGAAAATACACTTGCGAGATCCTCACGACTCGCAAGGAGAACTCTCTTATGGGACCCTCACGGCTCATAGGATTTGAAAGTCTTAAGTCACAGAGACCTAAACCTGTGCTTAAGCAAACCCCCACAAACTTCCAATATTGCCCTACAAGTGGTTCAGTATTGACCCTTGTATACAATCCACGGGCGCGAATAAACATTTCCGCAGCCAAATTTCATCCGTAACTGGGAATACGTTCGCATGATCAACAACCCTTATAAATCCCCTCGATTTATGAGGAGAAAACCCTCCTGTAGGATCCTTACGACTTACAGAAGAACAAAACACTTAGGAACCCTCACGGTTCCTAAGGAGAAAATACACCTACAAGATCCTGACGACTTGTAGGGAGAAATACCTTTATGAGACCTCTACGGCTCATGAAGTCGAAAGCCTTAGCCGACAGGACCCTAACCCTGGCCGCTAAGCCTCCTTTGTTCGACAACGACAGAGGCAAATGATGATTCGCTCCTGGTAGTATCCCAGTTGTAGCGGTGCTGATGCCGAAACCGGTGTCCAATTTCAGGTTTACGGTGAAAGCCAGTAAGCCGCTCATGCATACGAAATAGCCGAAATAATAGGGCAACTTGCAATAAAAAAAAAACAGCAAGTAAAATGTATGCATGCAAAATAGCCGAAATGATTGGGCAACTCGTAATAAAGAGCAACGAGTAAAGATAAAGCAAATAGCCGAAATTGTTAGTGTATATGCCCTAGAGGCCATTACTGTATCATACTAGTATGTATATTACTTGATGGAAGCTTGGGATATTCACAGTTGTACAGACAATCTTGCTCAATATAGTAGTATGCTACTTGGTTTGTCTCTGCTTTAATGTGTACATGTGTGTTTATTTATTATATCACCTATACGCATTAGTAGAGCCCTTAGGATCTTTGCTTGATTACCGGCGTTGTGATGGCGATCACACTCGTGGGGGCTGGGTAATCTACAAGCACATCCTTATACACGTCCCTAGTCGTGGGAGTATCGAGATAGGGCATCGATACTCCGGAGTAGACTAGCGTATGCGCTTCTCATCCCAGCACGGGAGACGGTCTGTCCCACAGCCGTCAGTACGTCGTACTTGAGATAGTATGCGGGTGCTCGTTGGGTTACGAGTACACTGGACAGGACTCGTCGGGAACTGATGGTTGGTATTATACCTATCGTCAGTTATCAGTTCCCAGGTGACATAAGTACAGTTTAGTCCGCTGACTTGACACTGTCACTTCGCCTCGAGTGTGTTCCCACTGTTCTTTGATTACTACCCTACCACGGCTCTACTGAGTCGTGCAAACAGGTAGTAGTTGGGAGCAGTCCCGAAGCACTTGGAGGCAGTGACGGTTAGACAGGATTCGTCTCTCCCGGTATTGGGGGTTGACATCGCGCTGTGTCTAGGAGAGCCATTACACGAGTAGTCCCTGGCCAGGGCAAGCGAGATATACTGGTAGGTTCCAGTGTTATCTCAGGGTGTTCTGGGCTTCACTCCGACACGACTTGTACCGCTATTAGGGGTCTGACGCTTGCCGCCCCCTAGGCCCGACATGCGATGTATCAGACGAACAGACCGGACTGTACGGAGATTGTCACATACAGACTCAGTAGGAGTTCGGATGGGTTTACCTCATCGGCCTTCTTATCGACATCTACCTGGGGACCGTTACGTACAGCTAGTGCCGCTTGCGGTCTGTGGTTAAACCCACTGCCAGCGTAGTGTCGAGTCTTTAGAGTCCCACACAGAGAGTTTCCCTGCACTGAGCGAAACGTGTAGAGGCCGTATGGTTTTACGGCAGGGCAGCGATCACTTACGTACACTTGTGTGCGTATGGTGTTCGGGCAGGCAATACTAGTGGCTTTGGTTTAAGCCGGATCCTAGTATTGTATGGATGGATTTGTTTTGTCTTCTGCGCATCCGCATTCTACGGAATACGGATGCAGGTGTGTATGCACAGTTTTCCGGAGCGATGAAGGAGGAGGTGCCTCATTAGGGTTTTGGCAGTTGGTTCGGCCAAAACCGCTATGTGGCAGGCTCATTAGGGTTTTGACAGTTGATTTGGTCAAAACCATTTTGAGGCGGACTCATTAGGGTTTCGACAGTTCGTTTGGTCAAAACCATTATGAGCCGGGGACATTATTTACTAATCCTTTCATTGATAATTTTGTTATGGCTAATTACATTGACCATTTAACCATCTTGACTTTGTTGACCATTTGACCAAAGTTGACTTGGATCTTCTTAGAAGATCTAAAGTATTCTTTGGTTTTCTTTTTCTTTTGTTATGATAATGGTCATGTCATTTGTAGCCATCACCTTTATCTTGATGTGATTAGTAATCATAATGTTTTGTGCATTATTGCAACCATGGTTAGTTTTTCTCTTGGTTAAGCTTTTCATTTGCTTATTCTCATTCTCTCTCTTAAAAATGAGAAGCTCCATGGTTGCTAGAAAACCTCCTTCTTCTTCCTCCTCTTGATTTCTCCTTTGATCTCATGTGTTGAGAGAAAAAGGATTCTACTTGACAAACACATCCATATATCTTCTCTACACAACCTAGGGCTTCTAGATTAGCAATCTCCTTGCCCTAGTTACCTCGGCTTGAGGTGGAGCTCGGTGTACATCTCTCGGGTGGATCGTCTTCGACTCAAGGAGGCCGCGGAGGTGACCGAAGTCCGGATCAACCATTGAGCAAGCAATGAGAAGAACAACAAGAAGAGAAGAACATCAAAGAAGAACAACAACAAGAAGTGAAGGAGTTCAAGTTGAGGTATAACCACTTTGCCGAGTAGTTAACTCTTCTTTGCAAGTATGCTAGTTTAGTTTAGCAAAGATCCGGCTTTTACGGTCCATGTTACAAAGTTTAGAAAAATTTTTGTTTTACCGTTTCCGCTTCCCCGAAAGTACCGGGAAAGGTAACGTGGACCTAACAGTGGTATCAGAGCCTAACTAAACATAAACTAGCTTGGTAGTAAAGTGTATCGAAGTTCGAAACGGAAAAATCAAAAAAAAAACCAAGTTACAAAAACCTGAGTTTCTGTTAAAATATTTTCTGGTCAAAACAAAATTTGTTATACTCCAAAATTCATCTCAGGGTTTTTAGAAGAAAGCCACAAAACACGAGCCAGCGAATCGACCAAAGCGCCGCGTTTCCGCTGCAATAGCAAGCTATTGCCGCGGAACCGCGGCCAACTTGGTGAGTTACTGTGTCGTGTTTGGTGCAGTTTGTTTCTGACATGGTTTTAGGATTTTTCAGATATATTATATGTGCCCAGATTTTCCAGAATAGAAATTTGTTTTTGGGGGCCTATAATTCCGTATTTTTCCGAACTTCAATATACTTTGACTATAAAGGTTATATCTGTGATGTTCTTATGTATTGAACGTCGGCTAATCGCTATATGACGATTAGTCGGGGTTATACATATCTGTGATCTGTGATTGTTGTTGATGGTTTGTGTATATGAACTCGTTGGATTGTCGCGGATGAATAGCCGGGGTGGATGTGAGATGAGAGTTTCTTTTCTTTCATTCATGTAATAAATTTGTAAATTGATGTTATATTATTTGTTTGGCCGCACAACCGGGTCGGGGTTGTAGCCGTCATTGTATAATTCTTTTTACTGTTTTTGCTCCTAGGATAGACCCATGGAGGGGGTGCACAAACTACCGGGTATCTCGAAGTGCCGAGTGGCCTACTCATGGCATTGAGGGAGGTTGCTTCGCTTCGGATACTTGGCGGGTAGTTTGCCGCACCCGTAGGGGTCTTGGGTGGGGTTTTAGCTATTCATCGCGGCCGTGTAATCCGTTTTTCGTTGCAGGCTCGAACGAATCGCGGGTTCCTAATATATCCAAAGTGTTCATCTGTGATCTGTAATGTCTATCATTGCTTTATTTATAACTATTTAGGCGTTGCTTATGTTTTACAGCCGCGCTAGCCCAGCCCCCGCTCTGTCGTTAGTTAAGTAACCTAACGGGTGATGACGGAGCCCAGTGGCAAATGCGAATGGCATAAGCGTACGCCATATTTTGGTTGTTTTCTGCAAT
The DNA here is from genome assembly GCA_030015575.1 of Agapanthus africanus. Classification (NCBI taxonomy): domain Eukaryota; kingdom Viridiplantae; phylum Streptophyta; class Magnoliopsida; order Asparagales; family Amaryllidaceae; genus Agapanthus; species Agapanthus africanus. The sequence goes on along the minus strand of JASDDO010000001.1, from coordinate 15,966,981 downwards.
GGTAGGATTTAAATGATGGGACGCATTAAAAGAACTAATGCAAGAAAATAAACCTAAAAGACGTTGTTGGAACAATTTTTCAAAAAGCTGTTATTGCAAGGACGTTCATTTTTGTTTTGCATCGTGGTATTCGGTTGTGAATGCCCAGCACCTCAGTCGACGAGGCAAGGGCCGAGATCCCTTCACCGGGAGTGACCCCTTGGACAAAAGTTTGCGTCAGGGTAATAACTTCACTATAGTCGATGATTCTTGCTTTGCATCGAGGTATTCAATTTGGAATATCCTGCACCTCATTCGACGAGGAAAGAGCCGAGATCCCTTCACAGGGAGTGACCTCTTTAGCAAAAGTTTTCGCCACTATATTTTCAAAAAGTGTATCACATTCCTTCAACGATATCAAGTTCATTACGTTAACGGGTTTTTCGCCAAAAAACCCAGCCGTAGCCCTCCGTCGTTTCTTATAAGTTATACTTAGTATTCGTGCTGCGTTTGTTGACTGTGTCAAGGCGCAGTGAACGGTAGCTAAGTGTTGCTTATTTGCTGGATACAATGTGATTGGTTAGGACATTTGTGTAACCTTGTTGACTGTGTCAAGGGTTATGCAGGTGGGTTTAATGCAATCAAGACAACGACGGGATGAACTTGACTAGGACTCTTTGATTTGTTGACTGTGTCAAGATCACTTGGGTCCTAGGGGCAAAAGCCACATCGGGAGTTTCAAAAGAACTGAAACTTGCAGATTTAGCATACCTTCTGGAGTGTGGTGACTAGAGTGGATTCCATCTAGGTTATCACACAATGACAGTTGGATCCCGATCCCACTGATGAGTTGGTCTACTCTCGGGAGATTATTTCACTTAACGATCAATGCTATAAACCTAGTAGGTGTCTAGAAAGGTGTTAGCGGGGTTACGCCCCCAGGGAAAAGAGGTTCTTTAATTAAGGAACTTCGCGAAAGCGTTGGAAAACCTCCCTCGAAGTACCGACACTAGCCTGGCCGAAAGGTTAAGCAAGTATTGTGACGTGAATTAAAACCCGGCTAGTTCTTCTTTTAAAAAGGTTTTAAGAAGAATTTGAGGAAACAGTGGGAGACATCCTGGTTAGATAAATTAATAAACCAATCTAATCTTGTACGAGCATACGCTGAGTGTTTCTTTTCTCTCTCTCCAGGCAGCAACCTTTTCACGCCCTAATCAAGATAATAAAATGTATCGCTTGACCGATCCGAATTCTTATTCGGGACTGGGGAAAGTTGGTTCAGCTCTAACTTGTGACAACAGTCATGAGTATGAGAAAGGGAAAGGGGATTGTATGGTTTTCCAGGATACCCAGTTGAAGAAGAAGCATGGTTTTGCATCTACTTCAGGTGTTCTTGTAATTGAGAACTGTTTTACGGTCAGCCCTACCTCCTGGGTACTTGATACCGGATCAGGATCTCATATCTGTAATTTATTACAGGGACTGAGAAAAAGTAGGAAAGTTGCACCGGGTGATATGTCGCTCAGAGTAGCGAACGGAGCACAAGTTAATGCGGCAGCCGTCGGTGAATATCACCTAGTATTGCCAAATGGCAAGACTATGATTTTGAACGATTGCTACTATGTACCCTCCATGGTTTGCAACATCATATCAGTTTCTTTACTCGATAAAGATGGATATAACTTTGTTCTTGAAAAGAATATCATGAACATTTACCTTGATAAGGTACTGGTTGCAGAGGGTACACTGTGTAATGGTATCTACGTTCTAAATCAGAATACAGTTCTCAATATACAAAACACACGCAAGAGGAAGAATTCAGATACGAATGAATCCTACTTGTGGCATTGTAGACTTGGTCATGTCGGAGAGAAAAGACTGAGTAAGTTGCATAAAGATGGACTCTTGGATGCGTTCGAGTTTTCATCTTATGAAACTTGTCAGTCTTGTCTCAAAGGGAAGATGACCAAATCTCCGTTCACCGGACATGGAGAAAGAGCAGCAGAGCTCTTGGGACTCGTACATAGTGATGTATGTGGTCCGATGTCTATACATGCAAGGGGTGGGTTCTCATACTTCATCACATTCACTGACGATCTCTCTAGGTTCGGATATGTGTATCTGATGAAACACAAATCTGAAGCTTTTGAGAAATTCAAGGAATTTAGAAACGAAGTAGAGAACCAGACAGGCAAAAGTATCAAGATCCTCCGGTCTGACAAGGGAGGGGAGTACTTAAGCACGGAATTCCTAGATTGCTTAAAAGAGAATGGTATTCTCTCTCAGCTTACTCCTCCTTACACACCACAGCACAACGGTGTATCGGAGTGGAGGAATCGTACCCTATTGGATATGGTTCGCTCCATGATGAGTAGTGCTGAGTTACCTCTTTCATTCTGGGGATATGCACTTCAAACTGCAGCACATCTATTGAATCAAGTTCCATCCAAATCCGTGCCTAAGACTCCGTATGAAATATGGAGTGGTAAGAGTTTGTATCTTAAACGTGTTAAGATTTGGGGTTGCCCAGCTTATGTCAAAAAGCAGAACCCAGACAAACTTGAGGCACGGGCAGTTTTGTGTAAGTTTGTGGGATACCCAAAAGATTCAAGTGGGTATCTGTTCTACCATGCAGAGGAACAGAAGATAATTGTTTCAAGAAATGCCACATTTTTAGAAAAAGAATTTCTTGTTAAAAACATTAGTGGCAGCACGGTAGAACTGGATGAAATTCCAGAAACACAAACTTTAAGAAAAGATTTGGTGGAACCGCTAGATTCAACAACCCCAAACGAACCTCAGCCACTCCGCAGATCTGGTAGGATTTCTCATCCGCCCGAGAGATACTACGGTTTTCTCATAGACGGGGATCGAGAGGATTGCATCTTGGAAGAAGATGACCCTACCAGTTTCAGGCAGGCCATTATCAGTAGGGACTCTGATAAGTGGCAGGAAGCAATGCAATCCGAAATGGAGTCCATGTACGCCAATAAAGTGTGGACCTTGGATATTGCTCCACCTGGGGTAAAACCCGTTGGATGCAAATGGATCTACAAAAGGAAACTTGGTGTAGATGGGCAGGTGGAAACCTATAAAGCTAGACTCGTTGCAAAAGGTTTTCGTCAAAGACCTGGTTTGGACTATGACGAGACTTTTTATCCGGTGGCTATGCTCAAATCCATTCGGATCCTACTTGCCATTGCTGCCTTCCATGACTATGAAATCTGGCAGATGGATATTAAGACGGCTTTCCTAAACGGTTGTTTGGAAGAGTGCGTTTACATGGATCAACCAGAAGGTTTCGTAGACGGTGGGAGCAGCGGAAGGGTGTGCAAGTTGCTTAAATCCATTTATGGATTAAAGCAGGCATCGCGGAGCTGGAACATCTGTTTTGATGAGGCAATCAAGGAATTTGATTTCATCAAGAACGAAGATGAACCCTGTGTTTATAAGAAGATTGTAGGACGAACTGTCGTATTCCTAGTCTTGTACGTGGACGATATTCTTTTGATAGGAAATGATATTCCTATGCTACAATCGGTCAAGCTATTTTTGTCACAAAGGTTCTCCATGAAGGACCTGGGTGATGCCTCGTACATTCTGGGGATCAAGATCTATAGAGATAGATCCAAGAGACTATTGGGACTTTCGCAGTCCAGGTACATAGAGACCGTACTAAAGAGATTTAGTATGGAGGGTTCCAAGCGCGGTAACATACCCGCATTGCACGGAATTACCCTCTCCAAGAAGATGTCTCCTAAGACTGACGAGGAGAGGGTTCGCATGAGCACTATACCCTACGCTTCGGCGGTAGGATCTATAATGTATGCGATGCTATGTACAAGACCAGATGTAGCTTACGCGTTGAGCGCGGTAAGCCGGTATCAGTCAGACCCAGGGGAGGACCACTGGACAGCAGTGAAGAACATTCTCAAGTACCTAAGAAGGACTAAGGAGATGTTCCTGGTTTACGGTAATGGAGACCTCAGGGTCGAGTCCTTTACCGATTCAAGCTTCCAGAGTGACAAAGATGACAGTAAGTCCGTCTCGGGTTTTGTGTTTACCCTCAACGGAGGGGCGGTATGTTGGAGGAGTTCCAAGCAGGATACCGTCGCAGACTCGACGATGGAGGCTGAATACATTGCTGCAAGCGATGCCGCAAAAGAGGCGGTCTGGATAAAGAAGTTCATTAGTGAACTTCAGGTGGTTCCGTCCATTGTTGACCCAATACCTGTGTATTGCGATAACAATGGGGCTATAGCTTTAGCGAAGGAACCAAGGTCCCATCAGAAATCCAGGCACATCTTAAGGCGGTATCACCTGATCAGGGAGATCATTGATCGACAGGAGATCGAGGTGCGGAGAGTGGACACAAAGGACAACACTGCGGACCCATTCACGAAGGCTTTACCCCAGACTCAGTTCGAGCGGCTGATCGAGATGATAGGTCTTCGATACGCCAGTTCATGGCCTTAGTGCAAGTGGGAGATTGTTAGTGTATATGCCCTAGAGGCCATTACTGTATCATACTAGTATGTATATTACTTGATGGAAACTTGGGATATTCACAGTTGTACAGACAATCTTGCTCAATATAGTAGTATGCTACTTGGTTTGTCTCTGCTTTAATGTGTACATGTGTGTTTATTTATTATATCACCTATACGCATTAGTAGAGCCCTTAGGATCTTTGCTTGATTACCGGCGTTGTGATGGCGATCACACTCGTGGGGGCTGGGTAATCTACAAGCACATCCTTATACACGTCCCTAGTCGTGGGAGTATCGAGATAGGGCATCGATACTCCGGAGTAGACTAGCGTATGCGCTTCTCATCCCAGCACGGGAGACGGTCTGTCCCACAGCCGTCAGTACGTCGTACTTGAGATAGTATGCGGGTGCTCGTTGGGTTACAAGTACACTGGACAGGACTCGTCGGGAACTGATGGTTGGTATTATACCTATCGTCAGTTATCAGTTCCCAGGTGACATAAGTACAGTTTAGTCCGCTGACTTAACACTGTCACTTCGCCTCGAGTGTGTTCCCACTGTTCTTTGATTACTACCCTACCACGGCTCTACTGAGTCGTGCAAACAGGTAGTAGTTGGGAGCAGTCCCGAAGCACTTGGAGGCAGTGACGGTTAGACAGGATTCGTCTCTCCCGGTATTGGGGGTTGACATCGCGCTGTGTCTAGGAGAGCCATTACACGAGTAGTCCCTGGCCAGGGCAAGCGAGATATACTGGTAGGTTCCAGTGTTATCTCAGGGTGTTCTGGGCTTCACTCCGACACGACTTGTACCGCTATTAGGGGTCTGACGCTTGCCGCCCCCCTAGGCCCGACATGCGATGTATCAGACGAACAGACCGGACTGTACGGAGATTGTCACATACAGACTCAGTAGGAGTTCGGATGGGTTTACCTCATCGGCCTTCTTATCGACATCTACCTGGGGACCGTTACGTACAGCTAGTGCCGCTTGCGGTCTGTGGTTAAACCCACTGCCAGCGTAGTGTCGAGTCTTTAGAGTCCCACACAGAGAGTTTCCCTGCACTGAGCGAAACGTGTAGAGGCCGTATGGTTTTACGGCAGGGCAGCGATCACTTACGTACACTTGTGTGCGTATGGTGTTCGGGCAGGCAATACTAGTGGCTTTGGTTTAAGCCGGATCCTAGTATTGTATGGATGGATTTGTTTTGTCTTCTGCGCATCCGCATTCTACGGAATACGGATGCAGGTGTGTATGCACAGTTTTCCGGAGCGATGAAGGAGGAGGTGCCTCATTAGGGTTTTGGCAGTTGGTTCGGCCAAAACCGCTATGTGGCAGGCTCATTAGGGTTTTGACAGTTGATTTGGTCAAAACCATTTTGAGGCGGACTCATTAGGGTTTCGACAGTTCGTTTGGTCAAAACCATTATGAGCCGGGGACATTATTTACTAATCCTTTCATTGATAATTTTGTTATGGCTAATTACATTGACCATTTGACCATCTTGACTTTGTTGACCATTTGACCAAAGTTGACTTGGATCTTCTTAGAAGATCTAAAGTATTCTTTGGTTTTCTTTTTCTTTTGTTATGATAATGGTCATGTCATTTGTAGCCATCACCTTTATCTTGATGTGATTAGTAATCATAATGTTTTGTGCATTATTGCAACCATGGTTAGTTTTTCTCTTGGTTAAGCTTTTCATTTGCTTATTCTCATTCTCTCTCTTAAAAATGAGAAGCTCCATGGTTGCTAGAAAACCTCCTTCTTCTTCCTCCTCTTGATTTCTCCTTTGATCTCATGTGTTGAGAGAAAAAGGATTCTACTTGACAAACACATCCATATATCTTCTCTACACAACCTAGGGCTTCTAGATTAGCAATCTCCTTGCCCTAGTTACCTCGGCTTGAGGTGGAGCTCGGTGTACATCTCTCGGGTGGATCGTCTTCGACTCAAGGAGGCCGCGGAGGTGACCGAAGTCCGGATCAACCATTGAGCAAGCAATGAGAAGAACAACAAGAAGAGAAGAACATCAAAGAAGAACAACAACAAGAAGTGAAGGAATTCAAGTTGAGGTATAACCACTTTGCCGAGTAGTTAACTCTTCTTTGCAATTATGCTAGTTTAGTTTAGCAAAGATCCGGCTTTTACGGTCCATGTTACAAAGTTTAGAAAAAATTTTGTTTTACCGTTTCCGCTTCCCCGAAAGTACCGGGAAAGGTAACGTGGACCTAACAGAAATGATTGGGCACCGCGAAAAAATAACCGAAATGATTGGGCAATCGCGACCTTCGCGATATAAAGCTGAAATGATAGAGCATCGCGGAAAAAAAATGAAAATAAAACAAAAAAAAATGAATGATGATGAAGCTTTGGCCCTACAGTTAAGATCACATCGATCCCTGTATACAATCCAAGGGCATAAACAAAAAGGGAACCATACTTCCCCAGCGGACCCCGTCAGATGACGAAGCCAGACCTCGACGGTTCATTTCAACCGAAGAAGCCAGTGTCACCAGCAAACTCCTCGACTCACGGATACAAACACTCCTTGACGAGAGCCTTCTGATCCGCGTCGACTCGCAGAGCCACCAGCGCCTCCGTGGGAACCATCGACTCGTTTCAAACCCCAAGGACACAAATAATCCTTGGCGCTTGGGAAACAAATAATCCCTCGCAAAACTCCTCGACTCACGGATACAAACACTCCTTGACGAGAGCCTTCTGATCCGCGTCGACTCGCAGAGCCACCAGCGCCTCCGTGGGAACCATCGACTCGTTTCAAACCCCAAGGACACAAATAATCCTTGGCGCTTGGGAAACAAATAATCCCTCGCAAAACTCCTCGACTCACGGATACAAACACTCCTTGACGAGAGCCTTCTGATCCGCGTCGACTCGCAGAGCCACTAGCGCCTCCGTGGGAACCATCGACCCGTTTCAAACCCCAAGGACACAAATAATCCTTGGCGCTTGGGAAACAAATAATCCCTCGCAAAACTCCTCGACTCACGGATACAAACACTCCTTGATGAGAGCCTTCTGATCCGCGTCGACTCGCAGAGCCACCAGCGCCTCCGTGGGAACCTTCGACTCGCTTCAAACCCCAAGGACACAAATAATCCTTGACGCTTGGGAAACAAATAATCCCTCGCAAAACTTCTCAACTCACGGATACAAACACTCCGTGACGAGAGCTTCTTTGACTCACATCTCGGGCAGTAAGGATTCAAAAACTTGCTTCCTGAACAATGGGACCCTGCAAGTCAATCCTAAATGGTCTCTTGCATACTATTCACGGGTCTCACTCTCTGAAGTCGATTCTCGACAAAGAGGGAAACAACCGCTTACGAGCCCTCTCGACTCGTAAGAGGGCAATGGGACCCTGCAAGTCAATCCTAAATGGTCTCTTGCATACTATTCACGGGTCTCACTCTCTGAAGTCGATTCTCGACAAAGAGGGAAACAACCGCTTACGAGCCCTCTCGACTCGTAAGAGGGCAATGGGACCCTGCAAGTCAATCCTAAATGGTCTCTTGCATACTATTCACGGGTCTCACTCTCTGAAGTCGATTCTCGACAAAGAGGGAAACAACCGCTTACGAGCCCTCTCGACTCGTAAGAGGGAGAAATTCTCTTATAGGATCCTTTCGACTTATGAGAGAAAACCGCACTTGGGAATCCTCACGATTCCTAAGGAGAAAATCCACCTATGGGATCCTCTCGACCCGTAGGGAGAAAAGTCTCTGTGAGACCCTCACGGCTTACAGAGTTGAAAAGGCTGCGGCTTAAGCCATCGTTATTTCTTAAGAAGGTCGGGGTACTCATCTCAATCGTCCGTCAACCATAAAAGCAAAAGAAAGAACATCCGATTTACATTTGATCAGGCGTTTGAGACACATTCATTCATGCACAAGCAAAAGATTCAGAAAGAAAAATAAAGACAAGCCGGGATAAAAATTTTCCATCAATATTGCCAAAGTTCTCACGATCATAAAAGCAATAGATAAACAACATTGTTACGATGGAATAATCTCAGATACAGGGCATGGGCTGAGGAATTCAAAAGTAAGGCTATCCAGAGTTCTTCTGGCCTTTCTAATTATTCTTATGCGCAGCCTCTCGCGCTCCTCTGTGTCAAGATCCTCGGCAAGCCCTTCCGGCCTTCGATAAGCAGCAACTATCGTCGTCTGCTGAAAGATTTGATGTAGGATGTCAACGAGGCTGTCCCGCCGTTTCTTCGAAATCAGCCCCGTCAAGAACACTGAATGCACCTTGTCTTCGGCATCATCCAGCGCATTGAGCGGTAGGGCCTCGTGAAAACCCGGAAGTGCTCTCCATATTGCTCCCAGCACGACTTTCAAAAAAGCCGAACGACGAGGTAGCAGCCAACCACCGCTTGCGTTCAGACGACCCATGACCTTTGCACAGTGGGCGTCTGTAAACTCTTGGTTTTGTTGACGGCCCTGCGCACGAATACCCTCGTAGGCAGTAAACTCGTGCAGACTGTATAGATGCACCGCCATAATGCCTGAAGGAAGCAACATTGGAAGATTAGCAATGAGGAAAAGGTATAGGGAGTTAAAACTCCTCGAGAGCAATGCTCTATAGACAGGAATGACACCTGTCAAAAAACCAGTTATGAGGAGAATTTAAGGAAAATTCCCTAAGAACATTGAGAGCTTTGCTCTGAGGAAAAAATGATATAATAATAATAATAGTATCAAATGCCATGAAGAACTCTTAAGAGTTCTTCTATATGATTTGGAAGGAGCAAAGCCCCATTAATTAAGAAAATCCAAGGGAAACCTTTCGCAGAGCAGAGCTCTATTTATAGAACCCTAATAGGGTTCCCTTTAGTTCTCTTTAGACCCCTTTAGAGCAAAAGCTCTGCTAAGTGAAACCCTAAACGGGTCTTCTTTAGATCAGGGATCTGCTGAGAGCAAAGCTCTTAAAGCTGATTTAATTTAATCAAAATTAATATTTTTACCTAAAATTCTCTAAAGTTTGAACTCTTAAAAAATGTCTAAGCAAGAGAGCAAGGCTCTGAGTTCTGAAAGTAAAAGTCTGAAAGATGATAAGCATCTGGGGGGGACCAAAGGTCCTATTTATAGGCATCGAGTGCCTCTTCAATTTCCAAAAGGTGCCGCGACGGTTGGGATTCTGCCACCGTTGCGCTTGCGTTTGGAGGCCACGTAAGCGCAGCGGTGGGGGGGCATTTGTTTACCCCAATCAGAGCAAAGCTCTGTTAAAGAAAGCGCCGCGCTGCGCTCTGCGCTGTGCGACACGTGGCAGCGCAGTTGCGCTGCGCGACAGGTGTCAGCGCAGATGCGCTAGCGCATAAGAAGGGGCTAAGTGCCAAAGGCAATCTATCCATACAAAATTACATGCACTTGATAATAACAAATCAAAATCATACGATGCACAAGCACAACAGAGAACTAAAATAAAAGAACCCTTAACAGACAATGAAGTACTTGATTAAAAAGAAAAATACTTATTCATTATTATTGTTATTACATTTAAAAAAGATCACCGAATATGGGATCAGAGAGACAGGGGTTCACAAAAAGAAAAAGAAGATTATTCAGCTCCCTCTCCGCCTTCTCCATCACGTCGAAGCGGCGATCTTCCCGAGGGGTAGCCATCCAACGGTCAACACCACACTCCTGGGAAAAGGTGGCGATGACAACTCGACGAGCCCGTATCTGGCTCAGCAAGTAGAAGGAAAAGTCCCTTAAGGCTTTGGTGATCAAGAGCGCTTCGAAAAAGCTCTCGATCTTATCCTCGGCCACATCAAGCATTGCCGAGGACATCTCCGCCGGAGGAGGGGGAATGTCGGCGAGCGCTGAGGCAAGGATCATCCGAAGCCAAATGGAACCCGGGGGAAGAGGAGACCCCACACGAGTCGAAAGCTCGTACATTGCAGCATCGCACTGCTCGTCCAAAAAAGAGGAGTCCACCAAGCGCGCAGCAAAATGAGGAACGATGTCCCGGATCGGCACTTCCCACGGTTGTCGGCGGGCGTGAGAACGGTTACAAGCCATGATCGAAGAAGTTCTCTAAAGATGAGAGAAGAAAAGGCCCGGCCTTGAACTATATATAGACCCAAGCACAAAAAATTCTGTGCACAATGGAATTATTTCCAAGACCCGGGAAATCAAAATCTTGGAAACACAAGTTTGACTTGAAAGAAAAGGAGGAGATGAAAAGATATCTCAGGTGAAGCAACGCTTCAAATTCCGTGCGTTGCGCAGTGCGCAAGCGGCCTACAATGCGACACGTGTCTGCGCAGTTGCGCAAGCGCACCGCGGCGCGACACGTGTCTGCGCAGTTGCGCAAGCACTGTTGCGCAAGTGCACACCCGCGTGACACGTGTCTGCGCAGTTGCGCAAGCACTGTTGCGCAAGCCTCCCACTGCGCGACACGTGTCATTCATTGGGGAGTTGCACAGAAACAGAATAAAAATTTAATGAAATCTTTTCTGTTCTTTCCAAAACCAGAAGATTTTCTTCTGCCTTTGGATCAAAGATCCAATGGTGGGAAAATTCCCAAAATCATTCAGGAAAGATCTTGTTAACAAATTCAACAAATTTGTGAGCACTATAAATAAGACCCCGGACCTCATTCAAAAAGAAAGAAAGAAGAGAGAATCAACCTCTGGCATAAAAAAAAGAAGAGAAAGAACTCTTGAAGATTAATCAAGAGCATGAAAAAAAGGTAAATACTTCTTTGAAGAAGAGAAAAATCTCTGAAGAACAGAGGATCAAAAAGTGAATAATTGGATAAAAATAAATAAATAGTGCCTTGCACTTGATATGAACCCTTGGTTCTGTGAAATCAGGGGAAACGAGAAGAAAAACTTGTTTTCCTTTGATCCAAATTTAGATCAAAAGTGCCATGCACTTGTGTTCTTAAACCTGAAAATTTCTTGGGGTTCTACACAAATGCAGCCCATTTAAAAGGGCCTGGCCCAAATCAAATTGCAGAATAATAAAAGGGCAGAGCCCTGTTTGGAAAACTCTTGAGTTTCTGCACAAATGCAACTCATTATTTAAAAGGGCCTGGCCCCAAATCAAATTGCAAAATAATAAAGGGGCAGAGCCCTGTTTGGATTAATTTATTAGTCGGGCAGAATTCAAGATAAATAGAAAAATTGGACTTAACCCAATTCTGGCTGTAAGTCCTTAAATTAAAATGATTGAGCAAAATGGCTCTCCTAAACCAATTCACGACCGGTTCGAGGGTACATCTCCGAACTCCTTTGACATCCCTCGTTGTAATCCTTCAACGACGTCAAAGAGGTGACGGGTCCCGACGACCATACATCCAAATACCGGACCGAAACGTCCCTAAACTAATATCGGACCGAAACGTCCCTAAACTAATATCGGACATAAATGTCCTTAAACTAATAATGGACCCCCACGTCCCTAAACTGACGATGGACCACCACGTCCCTAAACTGGCACAATAGGGCCCAAGCGCTCTTTTGTTGGATCTAAACGGTCCTGTCTAAGTTGATATTAACCCCAAATACGGTTAACGTGTCCTTAGATATTTAAATAAACGATAAAAACTCCAAACTAACTTTGGTTCAAGGGTACATCTCTGAACTCCTCTGGCGCCTGTCGTTGTAATCCCTCAACGACGTCAGAGAGGTGATGAGTCCCGGCGGCCAGACATTAAATCAATCACTACGTCAAGTCGATCTTAGTCCAAAACAGGACTAACGTATCCTTGACGAACGTTTAAGTTGATCTTAGACGCAACGCGACTAATGCATTCTTAAACTAAAAACAACAAACCCAAATCTAACTAAACACGGATTTGGACTAATCCACGTCCTACGGGCGACGACATTACTCAGTCTCCGTATACAATCCACGGGCAACCACAAACAAAAAAAACACACACGACACGAAGTGAAATTCTGGAGAAGGAGAAAGTTGTTACCGCGATGCGGTAGCGTAATTAACTGCAGGGGCTTGCGCCTGCAGGGAAGAGCGTCCCCACAATCAAAAAACCCCTCACCCTGAGGGGGAATCTGACGAAGTCTGCTACATCGATCGCATCCGTCTAAACCTTCGATACACGGTGCCATAAATCAACTTGGCATCTTCGGAGAGGTAGACGGGTAAAACCATATAGCATCTGCCCCGAACCCCAGGCTTAGACGTCCTAACGTCTCGGCCGCCGTTCGGAGGGGAACAGTAATCTCTCTCACTTAGTGTTAATGTGTTTAACATATTAGTTTTCGCCTAATCTCTAGTTTAAAGATCCGTATTCGGATTGTTTGGCACGGCTAAAATTTTAATCGGGCATGGTTGATGCCTAGTAGACCCTTGTGCGTGTGCATAGCAACCCTACATGACGTAGCCTATGGTACTTTATTTATCGTTTTACTTCATTCGGACACTCGTGTACATTTAACCTGCTTAAACTGCGATTTCATCCAGGAAACTTATAGATATATATCATTGCATCCATAAAGTCTTAAACTTGTTAACATGATTAAAATGGCTATAATTGTCTTACTGCATTCTTATAATGTTGAAATCATCTCTGTGACACAATTGATAACTGTATTGCTAATTAAATGAATCTGCCTAATGCTTAATTCATTGCTTAGATCATGTTGTTGATAACCATGCTTGATTATGTAACTGAGTATGAGCACACCCACGATATTGTTATATCTTGACCTGACTTGATACATACATATTGCTTTACCCGACAAGGTACCGTATACTGCTTGACTGGACCTGATGTACTATGACCTGACCCGTTACCTGATCTTGTGCCTAATGCCAACAAAGCTGACATGTAGTCCTCATGGACCGTTCCTGTTGTCTATCCAAACAAACCTATTTACCTGATCCTGTGTTGGCATTAGTTCTTGATTACTGAATACCTGACTTGACATACACATATAGCTTGGGGGTATGGGGAAATCAAAGGTGAAACCTGACTTGTAACTCAATAGTTCTCTACTTGTTCTGATCAGTTTTAGAGGCTAGGCCCGCCTCGTGACGATGCTGCTGACATCGTTGGTCTGTACTCCTTTCCTGTTAGTGCCTAGCGGCACGTCTCGGTTTCAGCCCGAGAGTCTGTAGACCGTGGTCCCAGACATGCACGGGATACTATTGAGTTACATCGATGATTCATCAATTTGATTTCAAAGACTTTAGAACAGAAAACCTAATATAACAGTTTAGTTTACCCACTGCACAATACCCTGCACTGCCCTGATTTATATTATTGTCACCCTTGCTTTATTCATGTTTATATTCGTATTGCCTGTTACACTGTTCATATTTTATTACTTGATGACATGACGCGCTGACGTCTGGGTTTTGCATGGCCCAGATTCCGTACCGCTGTTGCAGTCCGAGCAGGAGTACTTCAGCCAGCAGGCTGAGCTGTGAGTTCAGTAGTAGCTAGTTCATTTATTTTCTGCGGTTTATTCCTGATGTGAGCCCGCATTATGGGACATACATTCCAGTTATTGTGTATTGGATCTTTTGCTTTCGCACTTTTATTATTATTGACTCATGTTATCTTGGCTTATGGACATGTTTTAGATAGTTTTATTTTGTTCTTTATATCTCTACAGCCGTAATGTGACTGTGGATGGATACTTCCTATCCACAGGTAGCATGGTTGGCTATGTCACGTGCCCATTCTAGCGTACACTGGGAAGCGGGCGTGACATGGTTTTTTTGGTATCAGAGCTATAGGTTAGTCGGGTTGATTCTTTTGTAGTTGGGTATTGTACCCAATACACGAATCAGGAAACCCGTGTTTAGGAAACATGTCCTGCCACCTTGCCGTTTTACTATTCTTGAATCACATTCTTCCTGATTATATCTTCTACGATGTGCAAACTTCCTTTGCATATCGACTCGAAACCTGATTCCTTGTTATCTCTATGACTTAAGCGACTTGGGTGGAGTTATGTAATTGTGGCTATGATACCGCGGCATAGTTACAATGCGGTACTCTATTTAAGTAACTTCGAGTTCTAGTCTTGATCTATATTTTGAATCTATCATCATGCTAATATTGGGTGTTTTGATTTCAGGAATATGGCAGATAAGAATTTGAAGACATACCAGAGGCGTATGGACGAAGCCGCCATGCTTGGAGTGATAAGGGGAATGCTGGAGAATCAAAAGAGACAGACCGAGCTGATCCAGCAGCAAGAGGAATCGTTCCAGGAAGGTTTGCGGACCGTTCAGCAGTCCGTAGATGTTCCCCTCTGAAAGACGGCCTAGACTTTGCGTCTTGCCTGAGATTCGGGGCAGATGCTATATGGTTTTATCCGTCTACCTCTCCGGAGATGCCGAGTTGATTTATGACACCGTATATCAGAGGTTTAGACAGATGCGGTCGATGTAGCAGACTTCTTCAGATTCCCCCTCAGGGTGAGGGGTTTTTGATTGTGGGGACGCTCTTCCATGCAGGCGCAAGCCCCTGCAGTTAATTACGCTACCGCATCGCGGTAACAACTTTCTCCTTCTCTAGAATTTCACTTCGTGTCGTGTGTGTTTGTTTTATTTGTGGTTGCCCGTGGATTGTATACGGAGACTGAGTAATGCCGTCGCCCGTAGGACGTGGATTAATCCAAATCCGTATTTACTTAGATTTGGGTTTGGTGTTGTAACATTTCCAAAATAATAAAATATTATTTTTAGGAATTTTTATGATTTAATATTATTTTATTAATTATTTTAATATTAAATTAATATTTAAATGCAAATAAATGGAGAAAAATTATGGAAAATTATGGAAAATTCTAAAATGGGTTATTTATTGGAATTATGCCATTTTTAAGTGTTTGTGATCATTTATATGCTAATTTAGCGCTAATCGCGATTAAAAGTCGCTAATCGGATTTTTGGCTTTTTGTGCAAAATTGTGCACATATCATCTTTGAACTTGTGTTACATTTCTTGCCATGGTTTTATTTTGGGATCACTATTGATGTGAGAAGGTTTGGATTTAAGAAAAGAAAAAGAAAAGAAAAGAAAAGAATAAAGAATGGGGTTGGTGAGAGAGAGGTATGGGGTTCACCTTGACCAAACCTTAGCCATTTTTTCCTCAATTTCCCTCCCTCTTCACTCTCCTCCTGCTGCTGCTCCTGCACCATTTCCCCTCCCCTCTTCAAGCCTCACATCACCACTAAAACTAACTCAAAACCCCCACTTCCATTTCACAAAACATGCACACAAGCTCACAAGCTAGAGGATGGACCAAGAAAGATGGTGTTTTGGTGCTGTTGAGGATTCATGAGTCTCTTGTGAGATAATTCCTTCACAATTAGAGTGTTAAATCTTGTGCTTAGGCTTTAATTCAAGTTTCATATCGATATCGGGTGAATTGGTGCACTTTGGACAAAACTAGAGAGGATTAGGGTAAAGTTGAGTTGTGACTTTGCAATTGAGCTTAGAAGGTGACCTTAGACCCTATTTTGACTAGAAACCCAGACCAATCCCACTGGAAATCCAAAAATACGGAATTACGGGACTTTCATGTCGGTTTTTGTGAACCTGGAGCTTGCAGAGAGATCTGGAATATGCTGGGAAAATAAGCAACACCAGGGACCCAATTGAGACCATAGGAGGCCACCCTGACCAGACGGACCCCATTGGAGATAGGGGGCCGGAGAGGCCGGTTTTTTCATGAATGTGGCCGGCCAAGTTGTGGTGGATTGCTTCGGGGTTGGTCCAGTAGCTCAAGTACACCCTGCATAGCACCCTAGAGTTGTTTATTTGCCCTGATTTGGCCTGAGACGAAATCTGGGATCGTTTTCTAGGGTTGCTGCTTTGAGTTTAGTTTTGGTTTTGCGTATTTTGATTTGGTGATTTTGGTATTTGTGTGTTATTTCGATCGTGTGACGTTTGTACGTCTATATCGAGTGATTCCGGGTTGTTTTGCGAAGGCTAGCCGTAGGTTCTAACCTATAGGCCTTTTCGCGTATCGTATTGGTTTTAGCGTATCGTTTCAAGTGTTGATTTGGTTTTGATGTGATGCGATACGTGTGATATGTGTAGGTACCCCGTGACGATCTGAGGCGATGCAGAAGATTACAGTGATATCGACACCGACACGCAGGATACAGGTGAGTAGATTTATATCTACGGGGAGAAGTCGGGTGGATGGCGTATAGCACCCCCGCAGTCCGTGGTGTTGTATATGAATACGTATACACACGTATATTTATTATGTGTTGTTTAGGGTTATTGTTAGTATAATGGTACTCTTGATGCTATGGTTATATCGGTGTAGTATAGTGCGAACCCTAGGGTAGCGATTGCACTTATACCTACACTTACATATATACCTACACACATTCTTGCATTCATTCTTTCATATGATGGTGTGTATATCTACACATGGGTATGGGACTATGTGTTTATATACGGGATTTGAGGATGATACGTGGATTTGTGATGACACTTGATGTGAGGCCGTGAGATCGGCGATGTGACATAGTTGCCTTTGAGGTGCGATATGATAGTTTAGCGGGCCTTTGGACATGTGCTTTGCCCGCATTCATATTCTTATTGATGGTATCTATTTGTACTAGACTGACAGTAGTACCCCAGATTGTGTGATCTGATGGTAGTGATGCCTGATATGTGATGAGATGGTGTGATATTGACCCCTACCCAGCTATTGGGATGCCGTACGACGATCTACCGTACGAGCCGATATTGATGATAGATCCGCACTCATAACTCGAGGATATCTTACGATATGTTATTGAGGCGAGATCACCGACTATCATATATATATATATATATATATATATATACCGACTCAGATTTAGGTGGTTTCATACCCCTCCTGTCTAGATTACTTGGTAGACATTAGACTAGACCGAGTCATACCTATTTCAAAACTAACGAATCGGGGATATTTTAAAGATAAGCAGAAGGGTTATACGGATATTTTCAAAAGATGTATCTTTTCATAAAAACACCGTAGCCCCTATTTTCAAAACCCTATGATTCGTGTTA
Organism: Agapanthus africanus; assembly: GCA_030015575.1. Classification (NCBI taxonomy): domain Eukaryota; kingdom Viridiplantae; phylum Streptophyta; class Magnoliopsida; order Asparagales; family Amaryllidaceae; genus Agapanthus; species Agapanthus africanus. The sequence goes on along the minus strand of JASDDO010000001.1, from coordinate 15,949,489 downwards.
TTTCAAAAGGCACCATTTGTAGGACTTATAATAGATTAATGCAGATTAGTTATAGTTGCGTCTAGTTTTCAGCTTCCGTTCATTATTGTGGTTCGCTTCGCATCGCATGCTTATATTATGTTTTGTACTACATTATTGATATCATGCTGTTAGGACACCAGCACCATTACCGATGATGCGTATGTACCACGTACACTTACTTGCCGGCTCACACACATCTTCATCGGTAATTGCCATGCCACGTACACTTTAGAAATGCTATTGCATTGATATAGGTTGTTAGCTAATAATTTAGACAGGATGTTAGTGTACTCGCCTTATATGCTAGATTAGACATCGTAGTTATTACCTGCTACTTCATGCATACTGTTATTCATTGTTATGCCGCATTCATGAATTCTCATGCATATATTCACTATTTTACGTGTTATTGAGGTTTTGGATTTGGATTTCCGTGAGATTTTCTGGATTTGGAGGAAAACCGCAAAAACACAAATAAACATTTTCTCTCTTTTAAAATAAAAGTGCGGTTTTCCCATGATGTATGAGTCGTCCACCATGAGTTTGCTGATGGATTTGGAAACCCGATTTGAGGAGACGGATGAACCGTTTCGGGTACATGGTGGACCCGGTGCGGTACCCCGGGGCAAGAGGAATGTGGTGATGACGTTGAGCCTGGCAGGGGAGTACTACCTACCGGTGATTTTACCCGACGCGTCGGATATCCGGAGGATACCGTCGTGGTCTTGAGATTGATGGTAGGGGCCGATCTGGACTGACGGCGCCCTAGATTTTGTGATTGAGACATTGAGATTTCGAGATACAGAGGTATCGAGATACTGAGACTTATGTTTTGTGCCGATGCTGGGCACAGTATTCATGATGTTTTCGAGTGCCGATGCTGGGCACTCCGGTTCCATGATATTAATGTGTCGCGAGGGACACGGGTGGATTATATCCTCATATTTCCATGCACAGGCTTGTGATAATTATTTACATGCATGGTGGTTATCGTCAGTGGGTGACGAGTGGACGGGATCCACGTGTGTGCAGATTTGATTACATTGATTATACCTCATATTCATGACATGCTATTACCTGAGGCACTAGCATGAGCACTTGGCACTACATTCATGTATAGAGATTACATTGCCAATTTAGCATGTTTCAGCTTTATTCATATTGAGGTTTATTTATATCTGATCGTATTGACCTAGGATGGGTCATGCATTCGATCTCTGCTTGTAGATATCTTTCTATTCACGAGTTGGCAACTCACCCCCGTTGTGCCCCAGTTCTTGCAGGTTTGCCGTACAGTTCCATAGCGGCATTTCTGGCACACTGCTTCCTTTTGGGTGACTTGCTTGGATAGGTGGGTTCTTTTGTATCAGAACCGCTATTGTATTTGTATTATTCATTGTATCTAGATTTGTCCATCAACCAAAACTTGTATATTCTTTCAGACTTAGACATTGTGTTGTATTATTCGACCATAGAGTCGCGCTTAGTAGTATTGCGGTTTTCTTGCTTTTGGAGCTTTCTTTTGAGTTTGATCCTCGCCATTCGGCGTTGTATATTTTTATTGCTTGTGTGGTTGTGACCGTCGATTGACGAAGAGCTAGCTCCCGCTTGGGGATGCCTTTTATCATGTTATATATATTGTTCTTGTTGTACCCCGTTCGGGGCCAGTTTTTACAAAAGAAACTCTGCCGAAATTTTTAGGAAAAAATTGCACATTTTAAAAATTCATATTCGGCTTAGTTATTTAAAACTTGATTTTCAAACATGTTTTCTTTACCTCTTAAAACCAGTTTCTTTACTTATTCTTAAAAATGGTTTTAGATTTCTGGGCTTTTGGCTTACTTGGATCAGATGGAGTCCTGTAGACTTCATAGGATTCAAGGGCCAGTCACGTGCTCTTTCGGGTCGTGATAAAGTTGGTATCAGAGCGCTAGGTTGACCTTGATTCGAGTCTAAGTTTGACTATGTGGAGCCTAGGGCGTTACTTATATACGGAACTTAGGCTTGACCTTACGGAACATAGACTTGGTCGAGGGGGTGTTAAACCCGAACTTTCGTCGTATTAGGATGACCCTTGATTGATGGAATAGGTGACTAAAAGTAGAGTGACGTACCGTTGGTATGTTCCGCGGCATACTTACGACACGCCACTCCGCTTAAGAAACCTTAGGTTGTACATTTCCTTGCACTGTATTTTATTCCTTCCTATGATCTATCCTCATCGATACTGGTTATGGTTTTGCTGCCGCGATTGCACGGGCAGGGTAAGCTACGGCTCGAGTTGTCAGCATGAGCTCGTCGTGTACGAGGACTGACCAGGGCATGATTCCCGAGGCATACGATTGCATTTTGAGGCGTCGTCTTATTGTGTTTCCGCACTATGAGCGTTTGACAGATCGCTGTTGCGAGATTTCCCGGGTGTGCTGATCGGCACCAGAGGATTGAGCCACTGATAGAGGCCAGCCAGGTTGTGATGACCGTTGATTTTATCACTCATTCAGGGTGATTGAGGCGCTGTTCAGCGTACGGACGAATGAGCCAGTTGTTGCTGCGAATGATGAGATATCGCCAAGATGATTGGAGCTACTGCAGCATGAGCATATTCTTGAGATATGATGGTGAGTCGCTAGTCACCGAGGAGGAATGACTAGGACGTGTGGTGAGTTCGCTTACCCCGATGCGAGGTCATCAGGTGGATTGATTCCAGCTAGAGGCGACTTCACGCAGATTCGTTGAGAGTCGATTGAGACGATCGAATGTCAGGAGCCTATTTTCCAAGTTTAAAGTATACGGAAAGACATGCAGGTGATTCTATGGACCCTCTAGAAGAATGAAACCCTAACTCGACTTAATGACCGTGTGAAAGCCTTTGAACCTTCGGGTTTGCGGCGGTTCCTCGGCGCCATTAGTGAGGCTTGGGTTTGCCCTTCTACGGCTGGACCACCGACGCTGTGGCATGTACTCAATACTATTAGACTGTACCCGAGATGTGAGCTCTTGGGGGATTATGAGGTTCTGACGAGTCGATCGGATGGTTCGACATCTTTCGGACATTGTGATGGGACACTGCTTGGGAGACTCCAGATGCGATCATAGCCGTCGGAGCGCAGTTCGTGTAGCCACGATGAGTTGAGTCCGAATCAGTCGATATTTGAGCAAGGTGGAGTAAAGAGTTCGCACGAGATTTCGATGAGATGACGTTCTACTCCGCTGACATCAGAGATGTGACGTGCACGCTGAGGACGTAGTCGGCTAGATATCTCCTACTGAGTCAGGAAGATACCGAGTTCGTGATTTCGAGTCCGCGTGAGGGACTTCGGATGGACCGTAGCTGAAGGCATTGCAGTGCGCAGATAGAGACGCGATGTTGAAATGGACGATGATACAGACGAGCGGAACCAGAGGTTCGTGTGAGACGCTGATGAGCTTTCATTACTTTCCGTCGAGACCGGAGGTCAGATATGCTTATAGAGGCGCTGGGATGCGACCAATTCCTGAGGAAATGCTGTGCTGAGGACACAGATGTCCATTGGACGAGAAGAGACTATGCGAGAGTACCAGCCTCCGTACAGATCGGCATAGGCAAGATCGGCAGAGACTTTGAGCAGGATTCCTTCCAGGACACCGCTACAATGACGTTTGCACCCAGGATCAGATATGTGATGTGCATTCGGAGAGCCGGATGCCGACGCCAGTGACATATTGCTTTACGAGCGGTCGTGAGGATTGACCGAGAGGTGACAAGAAGTGACAGAACGGAATCGTTCCTGTCAGCACTCCTGACCGGGCCGGTGAGCCGATGGATTGCGAGATTGGTAATCTACAGGAAAGATCAGGAACCAGAGGCAGAGGATGCCAGCCACGAGCAAGAAGCAAGTGGAGAACTTGCGCCGCTAGAATTGGATGTACCGGCACCTTCTCGACTTCGAGGCAGGATATACCGATGACAGTATTTATGATTTGTGATTTTGTGATTTGACTATTATGTATCTGTCACTTTGGGATTTTCGGTATTTTGGCGATCCGTTTTCATGATTTGGTTTCGATGACTGAGTTCTATGATTTCTGTTTTCGTGCACCATGATTGCACTTATTGGATATTTATACCTTGTGCATAGTTATTATTCTTGAGGTATTGATTGTGATTTCGTGCCTATTATATGCCGGTGATTTGATTTGTGCTTCCAGCATAGTTTTCATGCATTCTAGTGTTTTGATTTGATTTGTGCACGCTGATGCACACGGTTGTGAGATTTTCCTTTGCGGTACACTTGATTTTGGATTGAGCCGCATTATATATCGTCGATTTTGACCCTGATATTGATGACTGATTCTTGCACTCCGTGCTTTTGGTTGGACTTGCGTATGTTCGACGTTTGCTGTGGGATTTTGTGATTTCATGCATGTTGAGTGCGCAGGGTTTGGATTTTCATTCGTGCACGTTGGATGCACCGATTTGGATTTTCGCGCTTGTTGGGCGCATGTCTTGAGATACGATTTTGGTGCACACCCGATGCACTAAATCGAGATTTCTTCGTGCATGTCAGATGCACCGGATTTGTGGCTGTCCGGCACATACGTTGCCTATGACAGATGTTTCGTGCACACCCGTTGCACCTAGATGCTGTTTTGTGCACCTGTTTAGCACATATATGGATTTTGATTTCCATGCGCACTAGACGCACAGGATTGTGTTATGTGCATTTTTGGGATTTATTCCTTTTGGAGCAGTACTTTTTATGATGTTGGATTTTGCTTTCATACTGAGCAGGATTAGTCAGTGGACGGTACCTGGATATATTTTGCATGCATCGATAGTTTTCGAAGGGATTTCCAAGGAGCGAGCTATAGTCTCGATATGTATATACTTACGTGTCTGATATGACACGAAATGTTTTAAAACAAGGAAACCCTTCTAAATTGCTTTTAAAACGGCGAAACGTGTTTGGTAAACGAAGGATATATATACATATATAGTTTTTCTTATGAAAAACGTCCTCCACTGTGCAGTGTTATGTGCATCATGCAACGATTTTTAAAGATTTGGCATGCTTTTACATCAACTATTCGCATGTATAGATTGGATGTCTACATGTGTAGTTCTGATCCATATCATATCGGTTTTGTTTTGGACTTGGCATTGTGACCTTACCCCGACTCCGATGATTGCGAGATGCTTGACGGAGTTTTGCTTTTGAGTTATCTGCTCATTACCCATGCGCATGCATTGCGCTGTGACGTTTTATGTGTTGATGATTTCGGAGCCCCGACGACTTGGGATTTGTATCGAAATGTTTTGGTACTTGAGGATTTTAAATTTAAATTCGGGGACCGAATTTCGTTAAGGGGGGTAGATTGTAACATTTCCAAAATAATAAAATATTATTTTTAGGAATTTTTATGATTTAATATTATTTTATTGATTATTTTAATATTAAATTAATATTTAAATGCAAATAAATGGAGAAAAATTATGGAAAATTATGGAAAATTCTAAAATGGGTTATTTATTGGAATTATGCCATTTTTAAGTGTTTGTGATCATTTATATGCTAATTTAGCGCTAATCGCGATTAAAAGTCGCTAATCGGATTTTTGGCTTTTTGTGCAAAATTGTGCACATATCATCTTTGAACTTGTGTTACATTTCTTGCCATGGTTTTATTTTGGGATCACTATTGATGTGAGAAGGTTTGGATTTAAGAAAAGAAAAAGAAAAGAAAAGAAAAGAATAAAGAATGGGGTTGGTGAGAGAGAGGTATGGGTTCACCTTGACCAAACCTTAGCCATTTTTTCCTCAATTTCCCTCCCTCTTCACTCTCCTCCTGCTGCTGCTCCTGCACCATTTCCCCTCCCCTCTTCAAGCCTCACATCACCACTAAAACTAACTCAAAACCCCACTTCCATTTCACAAAACATGCACACAAGCTCACAAGCTAGAGGATGGACCAAGAAAGATGGTGTTTTGGTGCTGTTGAGGATTCATGAGTCTCTTGTGAGGTAATTCCTTCACAATTAGAGTGTTAAATCTTGTGCTTAGGCTTTAATTCAAGTTTCATATCGATATCGGGTGAATTGGTGCACTTTGGACAAAACTAGAGAGGATTAGGGTAAAGTTGAGTTGTGACTTTGCAATTGAGCTTAGAAGGTGACCTTAGACCCTATTTTGACTAGAAACCCAGACCAATCCCACTGGAAATCCAAAAATACGGAATTACGGGACTTTCATGTCGGTTTTTGTGAACCTGGAGCTTGCAGAGAGATCTGGAATATGCTGGGAAAATAAGCAACACCAGGGACCCAATTGAGACCATAGGAGGCCACCCTGACCAGACGGACCCCATTGGAGATAGGGGGCCGGCGAGGCCGGTTTTTTCATGAATGTGGCCGGCCAAGTTGTGGTGGATTGCTTCGGGGTTGGTCCAGTAGCTCAAGTACACCCTGCATAGCACCCTAGAGTTGTTTATTTGCCCTGATTTGGCCTGAGACGAAATCTGGGATCGTTTTCTAGGGTTGCTGCTTTGAGTTTAGTTTTGGTTTTGCGTATTTTGATTTGGTGATTTTGGTATTTGTGTGTTATCTCGATCGTGTGACGTTTGTACGTCTATATCGAGTGATTCCGGGTTGTTTTGCGAAGGCTAGCCGTAAGTTCTAACCTATAGGCCTTTTCGCGTATCGTATTGGTTTTAGCGTATCGTTTCAAGTGTTGATTTGGTTTTGATGTGATGCGATACGTGTGATATGTGTAGGTACCCCGCGACGATCCGAGGCGATGTAGAAGATTACAGTGATATCGACACCGACACGCAGGATACAGGTGAGTAAATTTATATCTACGGGGAGAAGTCGGGTGGATGGCGTATAGCACCCCCGCAGTCCGTGGTGTTGTATACGAATACGTATACACACGTATATTTATTATGTGTTGTTTAGGGTTATTGTTAGTATAATGGTACTCTTGATGCTATGGTTATATCGGTGTAGTATAGTGCGAACCCTAGGGTAGCGATTGCACTTATACCTACACTTACACATATACCTACACACATTCTTGCATTCATTCTTTCATATGATGGTGTGTATATCTACACATGGGTATGGGACTATGTGTTTATATACGGGATTTGAGGATGATACGTGGATTTATGATGACACTTGATGTGAGGCCGTGAGATCGGCGATGTGACATAGTTGCCTTTGAGGTGCGATATGATAATTTAGCGGGCCTTTGGACATGTGCTTTGCCCGCATTCATATTCTTATTGATGGTATCTATTTGTACTAGACTGACAGTAGTACCCCAGATTGTGTGATCTGATGGTAGTGATGCCTGATATATGATGAGATGGTGTGATATTGACCCCTACCCAGCTATTGGGATGCCGTACGACGATCTACCGTACGAGCCGATATTGATGATAGATCCGCACTCATAACTCGAGGATATCTTACGATATGTTATTGAGGCGAGATCACCGACTATCATATATATATATATATATATACCGACTCAGATTTAGGTGGTTTCATACCCCTCCTGTCTAGATTACTTGGTAGACATTAGACTAGACCGAGTCATACCTATTTCAAAACTAACGAATCGGAGATATTTTAAAGATAAGCAGAAGGGTTATACGGATATTTTCAAAAGATGTATCTTTTCATAAAAACACCGTAGCCCCTATTTTCAAAACCCTATGATTCGTGTTATTTCAAAAGGCACCATTTGTAGGACTTATAATAGATTAATGCAGATTAGTTATAGTTGCGTCTAGTTTTCAGCTTCCGTTCATTATTGTGGTTCGCTTCGCATCGCATGCTTATATTATGTTTCGTACTACATTATTGATATCATGTTGTTAGGACACCAGCACCATTACCGATGATGCGTATGTACCACGTACACTTACTTGCCGGCTCACACACATCTTCATCGGTAATTGCCATGCCACGTACACTTTAGAAATGCTATTGCATTGATATAGGTTGTTAGCTAATAATTTAGACAGGATGTTAGTGTACTCGCCTTATATGCTAGATTAGACATCGTAGTTATTACCTGCTACTTCATGCATACTGTTATTCATTGTTATGCCGCATTCATGGATTCTCATGCATATATTCACTATTTTACGTGTTATTGAGGTTTTGGATTTGGATTTCCGTGAGATTTTCTGGATTTGGAGGAAAACCGCAAAAACACAAATAAACATTTTCTCTCTTTTAAAATAAAAGTGCGGTTTTCCCATGATGTATGAGTCGTCCACCATGAGTTTGCTGATGGATTTGGAAACCCGATTCGAGGAGACGGATGAACCGTTTCGGGTACATGGTGGACCCGGTGCGGTACCCCGGGGCAAGAGGAATGTGGTGATGACGTTGAGCCTGGCAGGGGAGTACTACCTACCGGTGATTTTACCCGACGCGTCGGATATCCGGAGGATACCGTCGTGGTCTTGAGATTGATGGTAGGGGCCGATCTGGACTGACGGCGCCCTAGATTTTGTGATTGAGACATTGAGATTTCGAGATACAGAGGTATCGAGATACTGAGACTTATGTTTTGTGCCGATGCTGGGCACAGTATTCATGATGCTTTCGAGTGCCGATGCTGGGCACTCCGGTTCCATGATATTGATGTGTCGCGAGGGACACGGGTGGATTATATCCTCATATTTCCATGCACAGGCTTGTGATAATTATTTACATGCATGGTGGTTATCGTCAGTGGGTGACGAGTGGACGGGATCCACGTGTGTGCAGATTTGATTACATTGATTATACCTCATATTCATGACATGCTATTACCTGAGACACTAGCACGAGCACTTGGCACTACATTCATGTATAGAGATTACATTGCCAGTTTAGCATGTTTCAGCTTTATTCATATTGAGGTTTATTTATATCTGATCGTATTGACCTAGGATGGGTCATGCATTCGATCTCTGCTTGTAGATATCTTTCTATTCACGAGTTGGCAACTCACCCCCGTTGTGCCCCAGTTCTTGCAGGTTTGCCGTACAGTTCCATAGCGGCATTTCTGGCACACTGCTTCCTTTTGGGTGACTTGCTTGGATAGGTGGGTTCTTTTGTATCAGAACGGCTATTGTATTTGTATTATTCATTGTATCTAGATTTGTCCATCAACCAAAACTTGTATATTCTTTCAGACTTAGACATTGTGTTGTATTATTCGACCATAGAGTCGCGCTTAGTAGTATTGCGGTTTTCTTGCTTTTGGAGCTTTCTTTTGAGTTTGATCCTAGCCATTCGGCGTTGTATATTTTTATTGCTTGTGTGGTTGTGACCGTCGATTGACGAAGAGCTAGCTCCCGCTTGGGGATGCCTTTTATCATGTTATATATATTGTTCTTGTTGTACCCCGTTCGGGGCCAGTTTTTACAAAAGAAACTCTGCCGAAATTTTTAGGAAAAAATTGCACATTTTAAAAATTCATATTCGGCTTAGTTATTTAAAACTTGATTTTCAAACATGTTTTCTTTACCTCTTAAAACCAGTTTCTTTACTTATTCTTAAAAATGGTTTTAGATTTCTGGGCTTTTGGCTTACTTGGATCAGATGGAGTCCTGTAGACTTCATAGGATTCAAGGGCCAGTCACGTGCTCTTTCGGATCGTGATAGGTGTTTTTAGTTTAAGGATACATTAGTCGCGTTGCGGCTAAGATCAACTTAAACGTTCGTCAAGGATACGTTAGCCCTGTTTTGGACTAAGATCAACTTGACGTAGTAATCCATTTAATTATATGGCCGTCGGGACTCATCACCTCTCTGACGTCGTTGAAGGATTACAACGATGGATGTCAGAGGAGTTCAGAGATGTACCCTTGAACCGAAATTGATTTGGAGTTTTATCATTTAAATGTCTAAGGATACGTTAGCCATATTTAGGGCTAAGATCGACTCAAACGTTTGTTAAGGATACGTTAGTCCAGTTTGAGACTAAGATCAACTTAACGGGACCGTTTAGATCCGACAAAAGAGCATTTGGGCTCTATTGTGCCGGTTTAGGGACGTGGTGGTCTATCGCCAGTTTAAGGACGTGGTGGTCCGATATTAGTTTAGGGACGTTTCGGTCCGATATTAGTTTAGGGACGTTCCGGTCCGACATTAGTTTAGGGACATTTCGGTCCGATATTAGTTTAAGGACGTTTCGGTCCACGAGTTTAAGGACCCCGCAGTCCATATTCATGTGTGGTTGTTGAGACCCGTCACCTCTCTGACGACGTTGAATGATTACAACGACGTGTGTCAGACGAGTTCGGAGATGTACCCTCGAACCAGTAGTAAATTGATTTAAGAGAACAATCTTGCTCAGTCAATTTAATTTGAGGACTTACGGCCAAAATTGGGCTAAGTCCAGTTAAAAAATATTCAACGCCTTTTATTTGTTTTTGGTCTGTTAGACCTGTGCTAGGGTTTGGCCCATTTTTAAATAATGCATTGCATCAATTTATTTTTTGTTTGGGCTCTGTTCATGATTGATGCAGAGCATCAATTTAATTAGGCCTCTGCAAGGCATCTACTTTGTTTGGGCTCTGCCCCTTTTAAAATGCATAGCATTTATATTATTTTGTTTGGGCTGTGCCCATTTATAAATGATGCAGAGCATCAATTTAATTAGGCCTGCTTGGTCTTTTGACTTGGGCCTGGCCCTTTGAGAAATGCATTGCATTTATCAGGCGGTTTGTGCCAATTACTGAGCGCAAGCGCTTATGGTTAGGACACGTGTCATGCTCTAGTAAGCGCAAGCGCAACAGCGCAGTGCTCTGCGCTAGTGCTCTGCACTGTTGCGCTGCTGACACGTGGCGCGCTCTGGTGAGCGCAAGCGCAATAGCGCAGTGCGCTGCACAAGTGCGCTGCGCTGTCGCGCTGCTGACACGTGGCGCGCTCTGGTGAGTTGCGCCAATTCCAGAGAGCAAAGCTCTATTTCAAAAGCGCGTAGCGCAAGTAGCTGACAGGTGGCGCTCTCTTAAGAGCGCAACAGCGCAGTTTGGAAGTGCAGAGCACCAAGAATCTTTTAGATTCAAGAATCTTTTAGATTCAAGAATCAGAAGTGCAAAGCACTATTTAATTTCTTGATCTACATTTAGATCAAAGAAAAATAAATTTTTTCTTTTTTGTTTCAAGAACCAGAGGTTCATAAAAAAGTGCAAAGCACTATTATTACTTATATATCTATATATATATATATATATATATATATATATATATATATATATATATATTTCTTATTTAAAATTATTGATCTTGCTCTTAGATCAATAATCTATCCATAAGAGAATTTTCTCTTTTTTCCCAAAGGTTTTTACCTTCTGTTGTTCTTGAGGAGTTTTCAAGAGCTTTCTTCTTTCTCTCTCTTTTTTTTAGAAGGATGTTGATGCCTTTGAATTGAGGTCTAGGGTCCTTTTTATAGTGCCCATAAATTAGTTAGATTTGTTAAAGAGATCTTTCTCTGAGTGATTTGGGGAATTTTCCCACCGTTGGATCTTTGATCCAATGGCCTCTGCTTTGCAGAAGAAAATCTTCTTGTTTTAACAAGAACAGAAAAGATTTCTTAAAATCCTAATTCAGTTTGGCGCAGATGCCCCAGTGCGTGACACGTGTCGCGCAGCGCATAGCGCAGCGCAACTGCGCTAGCGCACTAGCGCATCTGCGCTGACACGTGTCGCGCAGCGCAAAGCACAGCGCAACTGCGCGAGCGCATCTGCGCTGACACGTGTCGCGCAGCGCAACTGCGCGAGCGCATCTGCGCTGACACGTGTCGCGCAGCGCAGTGCATGCGCAACTGAAGCATTGCTTCCTTTAAACAGAGCTTTGCTCTGATTGGGCGCGCCTTCTTGGGCGCTGCGCTGACGTATTAGCGCCTGACGCGTGGCGCGTTGGGCCCGAGACTTGAAGCGTTGCTTCAAAATTTGAATTTTTGAATTCAAACAGAGCTTTGCTCTAATTGGGCGAAACAAATGCCTCCCCCCCACCGTTGCGCTCACGTGGCGCACACGTGAGTGCAGCGGTAGAAACCCCCTGACCGTTGGATCAAGGGATGAGCTCAAGAGGCGCAAGCGCCTTATAAATAGGGCCTCTGGCCCTTAGAAAAATCTTATCATTTCAAGATTTTTTGATTTCCATAGCTTTGCTCTTGCTTAGAACTCCAGTGCTTTGCTCTCGTTTCCAGAACCTTAGAGCTTTGCTCTCATTTTCCAAGTTAGAAGATTTTAGGTAAAATTATTCTCAAGTGAAATTAATATTAATTAACCAATAGAGCTTTGCTCTCACAGATCTTTTGATCTAAAGAAATCCCCATTGGGGTTTCATAAACAGAGCTTTACTCTAAATGGCTTATGGATCTACAGAGATCTTATTCATGGGTTCTAACCCATGAACAGAGCTTTGCTCTTGAATCAAATGTAGATCTTTTAAATCTGAAAAATGAAGAATTTTTTTATAAGTTTTCATGGATTTTTCAGGATTCCAGAAATTTTAATTTTAAATTTCTTTTCAAAAATTTTCTTTTTGATGGAATATTACAGAGCTAAGCTCTTTTTAAGGAATTTTATTCTTTTGAGACCAGAATTTGACAAGTGTCATTCTGTGACAGAGCTTTGCTCTGAAAGAGGAGATTTTCTCCTTGTCTCTAGGGATTCTTTATTAATGGGAATGTTTTCCTGGGGAACAACTGATAATCTCATCCAATGATGAGATTGTCCTATTGACTGACGTACTGTCATCCAGATTTTGTGGGTCCCCCTTTGGTCCCTTACTCACTGCACTGCTGTGTGATGGAATTAATTGATTTTAATTTTAATTTAATTAATGCATTTTTTTCTTTAAACGCTAAACGTTGGAATTACAACACTAACGGCTAAATTGTTCTTTTTGCAGCGATTATGTCTCTAGACACCTCATTCCCGTTCGTCCGCTCGGAGGAGGGATTTCCCGAGGTGCCTTTGGACCGTGAGATCCTGGCCATGATTAAGGAATACGACCCGGAGTACAAGAGTCTCCACCTTTGGGGGTCGTGGTACAATCAGATCATCATGGGCCGACGGAGCTTCACATGCGCGGTGCCATCAGAACCCATAACGGCGATTCATTACGCCAGCCCACCCCCGGTGCAGTATGCCGTGGAGATGACGGATTGGACATCGAAGGGTTTTCTTCATCCGGCCATAGATGCCATCCCGGTCCAGCGTCCTATGGTTTTGGATATCCTAGGACGCCGTATCTGTCACGGCGAGGCGAGACCTTGGGGGCAATCATATAACATTGGTCTGATCCCCCGCCACCCGGTTGGCTATCTACCGTGGGCCCGGTATATCCTGTCGACGAAGAAGTCGCAGTTGATAAGATTAGGATTGTATACCGCAGTCTACGTCTCCCTCTTCCAGTATCCCATGCTTCCCACCTGGTGGTTCAAGGCCTTCCTGGAGCAGTGGAACATTCCTACTCATACCTTCCTTGCCATGGATCGGGAAGTGTCCATCTCTCTGGAAGAGTTTACGGAGGTGTCTGGTCTACCGGTTATGGGGGAACATTATGAAGAGTTGCTCCCGCCGGATGAGTACATCTTTAGTGCCAAGCCGGTGATAAGGGGGCTCACGCCGGAGAACGCTGTTCAACATCAATTTCCAAATCTGATCAAGGTGCTGAACATCTACGAGGCCCTTTTCATTGAGCGTGGGAGCCGCGGAGTCAATTTTGAGGATTTTATTGCTCGGTTCCTTCATCCAAACGTCCTCTCGGCGGAAGCTGCCAAGTTTGCCAACCTTGAGGACCCTTTTGGTTTAGGTTTGGATAACCTGCCAGCGAAAGACATAGACCAAAAGAACTTTTTTCTTCCTAACTCCCCAACCATGTCTTTTGCAGAAGTTGCAGCCCTCGAGATGGACGAGGAGGCCTTCTTTTTAGGATTTCTTGGGCTTTGGCTGAGTTGGTTTGCACTCCCAATGCACTCTCACCGCATGCGGCCCTCTGTTTTTTACCCGGCCCACCGAATGACTATCGGGGTAAAGGTGGCCGTTGGGATCGCCGGCTTGGCGCGCTTATATCATGGCCTTAGCCGAGCAGCGGATGCTAATGAGCCTGGGGTGTTGCACATGGTTTTCCCGATGCACTACTTTATGTCGTGGCTCGAGCTACATACAGCGGGTGTCTTCGGCATGCATAAAAGGCCCTCGTTCTACGAAAGGTGCATTTTTCCTCGCATTCTACAGTTGATCGGCGCATCAATTGTAAATCCATCGCCGCGGGATGCCAGGGGTTTACTCCTTCGCTCCCACACCGTTGGAACCGGTGTGTCTTTCATTGACAAGGTGTTGACTATTGGAAAAACGTCCACCACTGCAGTGCGGCCATTGCAAGATACTTTTAAGGATGGAGCTTCAGTTTTAACGGCCCGGGAGACCCTTCACCTATATTCCATCAGGCCGGGCTTTTTGGTGTTTAGGCAGGACGGGGGAGCGATCTTCATGAGATATAACCCGCATCGTTTCGCCCAACAGCTGAGCTATAATCAAGGGGTACCGCTGGAAGCCTTTTTATCGGAACCTGCCGCGACTGAAGAAGGGATGGAGAGAGCGCTGCATCACTTCATGCGTCTAAACACGGGCTCTCACTTCTTTATCAGTGAGCCGGCTTGCGCCCCCCGACTTCTTAGGGTATACACAGAATGGTATAGTCATTCGACGGGAGCGGTCATAAAGGAGGAAAGGTGGTTGCCGATCGACCGTAAGGTTGCACCTCCAGGTAGCGATCGCAACGCTCCTCTGGTGCCTAGGACTCCAGTAGTCGCTCCTCTAAAAAATGCCGGGGGCAGACCATCACGTGCGCAAAGTCCTCCACGTGAGTTGCCGCTCCCTGATATCGCGGATGCACCTCCCGCACCCTGTGCTCTGGTGGAAACAGTGGTTGTACCCTCGCCGGAGTCTGGCGTGGGTGCGGACATCGGGACCCGTCGCCCCAAAGTGGCTGCCAAGCGGAAGTCGATTCCCCGTGAGCCTAGGGTCGGAGGGCAAAAGAAAAAGAAGTCGCTCTTCGCTGCGGATGTCGTGTTCGGCCAGGAACCCCATGCTCCTTATGCTGAAGGTCTGCTCGAATATGGGACTAACGCAGGGTTGGTGATGCCGCCGCCGGACGATACA
Organism: Agapanthus africanus; assembly: GCA_030015575.1. Taxonomy (NCBI): domain Eukaryota; kingdom Viridiplantae; phylum Streptophyta; class Magnoliopsida; order Asparagales; family Amaryllidaceae; genus Agapanthus; species Agapanthus africanus. The sequence goes on along the minus strand of JASDDO010000001.1, from coordinate 15,934,307 downwards.
GACTTGGAGGCTGCTCTCAGAGCTTCGGCATGGTTGGCGAAGTGTGACGCGTGGCTGGCTAAGCTTGCGCAATCAGGTAACTACTAGTCGCTTTTTCTTTATTGCAACATATCTTCTTCATTATTTCATTATTTTTGACTAACGCTTTTCTTTCTTTTCTTTCAACAGACATCACTGATGAAGAAGCCATTGCTGCTTCTCTGAAGACTTTTCAGGAGGAGGAACGTCTCAGAGCATCTATGGGCCTTAGTAAGTTTCGACTCATCAAGTTTTTCATTTTCCTTGTGTTATGGTCGATCTAACCTTTCCCTTTTAATTACAGGAACCTCAATGCCGTTCCCTCCTAACGACGCAGATGTTCTACCAGCTGCCGACGTTCCTGCTTCTTCTGGGCCACCGCCGGAGGTTCGTCTTGAAGAGCCGATGAGAGATGCCTTAAAGGCTCTGGAGGCATCCCTGAATGAAGATGATGATGCCTTGAAGGAGGCGTCACAGAGGTCCCTCATGACCGCTCGGGAGGAGAGAAAGCGGTTGAGGCGTGAGGCGAAGGCGCGCAGGGCTGCCTTGGCTATGGGAGCGGGCCCCAGCACCGCCCCTCGAGCTGATACTCCCTCCGAAGAGGCCCCTGTCACCCTATCCACTGCCCGCAGAGAGGTGGCGCGAGCAGTTCGGAGTGCAAACGGTAAATCCGCTTCAGCTAATATTTCTCTCAGAGTTTTTGTTATAAGGATTTTAATATCATTGGTCCTTATATCTCTTATCTTTGCAGGGCCAAGTCCGATCGAGGGAGAGGCGGAAGCCGTCGATCCTAGGGGAACGGAGGAGGCGTTGCCTGCCGAACTCGAGCCGACAGTGGGCAATATCGTTGAGGCCATGGAGCCTGAAGTGGAGGTCGAGGAGCCTACCGCCGAGAAGGTCATTGATGCTGAACCTGAAGCGGTGGCAGATGATATAATCATTATAACTGAGTCCAAGGTGGTGGCGGCTGAGGCGCCCGAGGTCGGCGGTCCCCTGGCGACGGTGGACGATACAACCGCAGCTACTTAACCTAAGAGAGTGGTGAGTGAAGTGACCATGATTCCCGAGGATGAGCCAACCGCTCCTTCTTTGGAATCTGGCAACACTCCAATCATAGCCCTTTCCAGCTATGGCCCTCCGCCGTCTCCAGGTTTTGCGAGCACGACAACGGTCCCCATCGAGTCGGGTGACGAGGCCACGGGCGGTAGTATCATGTCGGTAGAGGAGGGAGTTGCCTCCGTTTCAGCCGGGAGCTCCTCAGGTAAACCCCAAGTGACTGCTTTTCTTAACTTTACAATCTTTTCTGACAAGTTCACTTTTTCGTAATGCAGGTGCAGCTAGTGCTGATGCCCCACTGCTTGAAGGAGCGCCTTCAACGACTGCCTTGGCGGTGGTTACCTCTCAACCCTCTCTTATTCCTTCGAAGATGTTGGAAGGTATGGGTTTGCAACTTATTAATCCTATCTTTCAGATATATAGTTTATGTACTGAAGTCACACTGTTGTATCTTTCAGGAGTGCTTTTTGATCATCTCTATCAAGTGTTGCTCCCACACTTCTCCTTCCCGTCTTAATTCGCCTCTCCCTCTGGTGGCGCTGGTGAGTACCGTTCCCGATCGGTAGCTTTGTCTTTTCAGTGGTAGAATTATTTCCAACTTTCTTTTGTTCTGACTGCAGCGCTGCAAATCGAAGGGGGAGCAGAAAGATCGGCTGCGCCACCAGCCCTTCCGGCCTTGCCACCTGTCTCCACCGGTATAGTAAACTATCTTATCAATGACTTCCTTCATATCTATTGAATCATCATCTAATCGCATTTCGTCTTTTTCCAGCTGTCGTTCCAGTCTCGGTACCTTTCGAGTCTCGCATTACAATACCCGGCGGCCCATCCCAGCGACGCCCGTCCTCAAAAGGTGCCGCGAATAGTTTGCGCATGTTGAGCGACTACATCGAGGAGCTCGACATCGAGGCTCCTGTATCTGCTGAGGATTTCTCCATGACGGTTAACCCGATGTTGGCGATATTTGCCACCTTCCATGACGAGGGTATTGTCGCCTCTTGGGTTAACTATTGTCGGGAGATCGAGGCTCGCCTTCATCAGCTAGAGTCAATGCGCCTGTCCCCCGAGACTTTGGCCTTGAGCACTCAACGGGGAGCATGGCTCGAGCAAAGCGCTTCTCATTTCCGTCATCTGGAACAAGAAGTGGCTTTGAGGCTGAAGGAGTGCCAAGATTCTTCAAGCAGAACTGCTCGCTTGTGTGCCGAAGTTGAGGCGAACGCCGCTGAGGTAAAGACCGTCTTCGAGGGTCTTCTGGAGCGCATATCGAACGGGCTGAGACTAAAGCGGGCACTTGATGTCACCGAGCATGACACTCCAGACCGTGAAGCTGTTCATCGAGCCGTCAGGGATCAGCTTGCATCCGTCGCACAGCAACGGGCCCAGGTGGAGGCGGAGTTGGCAGTGGTATCCAATCGGGAAAAGGCATGGAAGGAAGTGTAAGAACAACTGATAGAGCTACTTAAGACGCTTCCTTCCCCATAGCTGCCTTTGTATCAATGTATTTGTAAAAAATTTCTTTTCTGAGTAACATGTATCCGTTCTTTGCTCTTTTGTATGATTCACCATGTATTTGATTGAGGTCAATGAATAAAGATACACACTTTCTTTTGCAATATCTTGTATGCTCTTTTGTTTTCTGCCTTTACATCATGATGTTGTCGATGAACTTGATTGGCAGACAACTTAATTTCTCCAAGAGATAGCGATGGCTTAGGCCGCAAGTTCAGATCTGCTGCCTAAGACTTTTCAATTCTATGAACCGTGAGGGTCTCATAGAGATTTTTCTCCCTACGGATCGAGAGGATCTCATAGGTGGATTTTCTCCTTAGGAATGGTAAGGATTCCTAAGTGTGGTTTTCTCTTATAAGTCGTAAGGATCCTATAAAAGAATTTTCCCTCTTACGAGTCGAGAGGATTTGTAAGCGGTTGTTTCCCTTCTTGTCGAAAATCGACTTCGGAGAGTGAGACCCGTGAATAGTATGCAAGAGACCATTTTGGATTGACTTGCAGGGCCCCATTGCTCAGGAAGCAAGTTTTTTAGTTCCTGTTGCCTGAGGCTTCATCTTGCAAATTGAGACGTAAATTCGATTTATTAAAGAAATCCCTTTTCTGAATGATTTGGGGGAATTTCCCCTCACCGCCGGATCTTTGATCCAAAGGCTTCTGTTTTACAGAAGAAAATCTTTTTTATTTTAACAAGAGCAGAAACGACTTCTTCAGAACTTTTAATTTTGTTTAGCGCAAATGCTTCAGGGTATGACACCTGTCGCACATCGCACAGTGCAGCGCAACTGTGTTAGCGCCTCTGCGCTGACGCGTGTCGTGTAGCGCACGGCGCAGCGCGGCTGAAGCGTTGCTTCTTTTAATTTTGTTTGAAAAGGAGCTTTGCTCTGATTGGGTGCGCTGCTTTGGGCGTTGCGCTGATGCGTCTGCGTCCGACACGTGGCCCGTTGCGCAGCGCAAACAATCTGAAGCGTCGCTTCATTAAATTAATTTTCAAGACAGAGCTTTGCTCTGACTGGGGGAAGACGAAGCGTTGCTTCGTCTCCCGCCTCGGGATTTGAACAGAAGTTCGCTCCGGTTAGGGTGAACCACCGTGACAACTTTTGGAAGTCGAAGAGGCATTTGATGCCTATAAATAGGACCTTTGGTCCCCCACAGATACTTATCATCTTTCAAATTTTTATTTTCAAAAACTTTAGAGCTTCGTTCTTGCCTTCAAGAACTCTGGTGCCTTGTTCCCTTTTTTTTAAAGTTTTTAGAAAAACTTCTTTAGGTAGAATCGATTAACCAGCAGAGCTTTCGTCCAGGGGATTTTATCCTTGAACATAGTCTTGCTCTCTAGGAATTTAGTACTTTATGTATGTTATTGCTTTTCTATTGCTAATCTTCCTGTAATATTTCCTTCAGGTATAATGGCGGCGGTGCATCTATACAGTTTGCACGAGTTCATTACTTACGACGATATCCGCGCTCAGGGTCGTCAACAAAACCAGGAGTTTACAGACGCTGAATGTGCAGAAGTTATGGGTCGTCTGAACGCAGGCGGTGGGTGGCTGTTGCCTCATCGTTCGGCCCTTTTGAAAGTCGTGTTAGGAGACATATGGAGAGCACTTCCGGGTCTTCATGAGGCCTTACCGCTCAACGCACTGGATGATGCCGAAGACAAGGTGCATTCAGTGTACCTGACAGGGCTGATCTCAAAGAAACGGCGGAACAGCCTCATTGACATCCTACACCAAGTCTTCCAGTAGACGACGATAGTTGCCGCTTATCGAAGGCCAGGAGGGCTTGCCGATGATATTGACACAGAGGAGCGCGAAAGACTGCGCATAAGAATAATTAGAAAGGCCAGAAGAACTCTGGATGGCCTTACTTTCGATTTCCTCAATCCGTGTCCCGGGTCCGAGGTTATACCGTTGTAATAATTTGAATAATGTTCCTTATTTATTGTTCTTATGATTGTAAAAAAGGAATTTTCTAGCAGTATGAATGGAAACTCTTCCCTTTTCTATTTCAGCTTGTCTTATTTCTCGTCCTGAGTCTTCTGCCCATGCATAAATGAGTGCGTCACGCACGCCAGATCGAATGTAAATCGGATATTCTTTCTGTCACCTTCTTTTTTATTGTCAGCATGCTGTCTTAATAACCATGATTGATGGATATCTAAAACGAGTATTCTGACTTCCTTAAGAAATAGCGATGGCTTAGTCCGCAGGTTCAGGTCTACTGCCTAAGACTTTTCAACTCTATGAGCCGTGAGGGTCCCATAGAGGCTTTTCTCCCTACGGGTCGAGAGGATCCCATAGGTGGATTTTCTCCTTAGGAATTGTGAGGATTCCTAAGTGTGGTTTTCTCTTATAAGTCGTAAGGATCCTATAAGAGAATTTTTCCCTCTTACGAGTCGAGAGGATTCGTAAGCGGTTGTTTCCCTCCTCGTCGAAACTCGACTTTGGAGTGAGACCCGTGGATAGTATGCAAGAGACCATTTTGGATTGACTAGCAGGGCCCCATTGTTCAGAAAGCAAGTTTTTTAATCCTTGCTGCCCGAGACTTTATCTCGCAAAGTGGAACGAACCGGGAATTCTCTCACGGAGACAGTGGTGGCTCTGTGAGTTGACGCGGGTTGGGAGGCTCTCGTCACGGAGTATTTGTATCCGTGAGTCGAGGAGTTTGCTAGGGATTATTTGTTTCCCAAGCGCCAAGGATTATTTGTTTCCTTGGGGTTTGAAACGAGTCGAGGATTCCTGCGGAGGCATTGGTGGCTCTGCGGGTCGACGCGGATCAGAAGGCTCTTGTCAAGGAGTGTTTGTATCCGTGAGTCGAGGAATTTTGCTAGGGATTATTTGTTTCCCAAGCGCCAAGGATTATTTGTTTCCTTGAGGTTTGAAACGAGTCGAGGATTCCTACGGAGGCACTGGTGGCTCTGCGGGTCGACGCGGATCAGAAGGCTCTCGTCAAGGAGTGTTTGTATCCGTGAGTCGAGGAATTTTGCTAGGGATTATTTGTTTCCCAAGCGCCAAGGATTATTTGTTTCCTTGGGGTTTGAAACGAGTCGAGGATTCCTACGGAGGCACCGGTGGCTCTGCGGGTCGACGCGGATCAGAAGGCTCTCGTCAAGGAGTGTTTGTATCCGTGAGTCGAGGAATTTTGCTAGGGATTATTTGTTTCCCAAGCGCCAAGGATTATTTGTTTCCTTAGGGTTTGAAACGAGTCGAGGATTCCCACGGGGGCACTGGTGGCTCTGCGGGTCGACGCGGATCAGAAGGCTCTCGTCAAGGAGTGTTTGTATCCACGAGTCGAGGAATTTTGCTAGGGATTATTTGTTTCCCAAGCGCCAAGGATTATTTGTTTCCTTGGGGTTTGAAACGAGTCGAGGATTCCTACGGAGGCACTGGTGGCTCTGCGGGTCGACGCGGATCAGAAGGCTCTCGTCAAGGAGTGTTTGTATCCGTGAGTCGAGGAATTTTGCTAGGGATTATTTGTTTCCCAAGCGCCAAGGATTATTTGTTTCCTTGAGGTTTGAAACGAGTCGAGGATTCCCACGGGGGCACTGGTGGCTCTGCGGGTCGACGCGGATCAGAAGGCTCTTGTCAAGGAGTGTTTGTATCTGTGAGTCAAGGAATTTTGCTAGGGATTATTTGCTTCCCAAGCGCCAAGGATTATTTGTTTCCTTGGGGTTTGAAACGAGTCGAGGATTCCTACGGAGGCACTGGTGGCTCTGCGGGTCGACGCGGATCAGAAGGCTCTCGTCAAGGAGTGTTTGTATCCGTGAGTCGAGGAATTTTGCTAGGGATTATTTGTTTCCCAAGCGCCAAGGATTATTTGTTTCCTTGGGGTTTGAAACGAGTCGAGGATTCCTACGGAGGCACCGGTGGCTCTGCGGGTCGACGCGGATCAGAAGGCTCTCGTCAAGGAGTGTTTGTATCCGTGAGTCGAGGAATTTTGCTAGGGATTATTTGTTTCCCAAGCGCCAAGGATTATTTGTTTCCTTGGGGTTTGAAACGAGTCGAGGATTCCCACGGGGGCACTGGTGGCTCTGCGGGTCGACGCGGATCAGAAGGCTCTCGTCAAGGAGTGTTTGTATCCGCGAGTCGAGGAATTTTGCTGAAGTCACTGGCTTCTTCGGTTGAAATGAACCGTTGAGGTTTGGCTTCGTCGTCTGACGGAATCCGCTGGGAAAGTATGGTTCCTTCTTTGTTTACGCCCTTGGATTGTATACAGGGATCGATGTGATCTTAACTGTAGGGCCAAAGTTTTATCATTTCTTCTTTTTATTTTATTTTATTTCTGCGATGCTCTATCATTTCAGCTTTTATATCGCGAAGGTCGCGATTGCCCAATCATTTCGGCTATTTTTCGCGGTGCCCAATCATTTCGGATATTTATTTTATTTTTACCCGTTGCTTTTTATTACGAGTTGCCCAATCATTTCGGCTATTTTGCATGCATGCATTTTACTTGCTGCTTTTTATTGCAAGTTGCCCCATCATTTCGGCTATTTCGTATGCATGAGCGGCCTACTGGCTTTTTGCTGTAAACCTGAAATTGGACACCGATTTCGGCATCAGCACCGCTGCAACTGGGATATTACCAGGAGCGGATCATCATTTGCTTCTGTCGTTGTCGAACAAAGGAGGCTTAGTGACTAGGGTTAAGGTTCTGTCGACTAAGGCTTTTGACTTCATGAGCCGTAAGGGTTTCACGAAGTTATTTCTCCCTACAAGTCGTGAGGATCTTGTAGGTGTATTTTCTCCTTAGGACTCTTGAGGATTCCTAAGTGTTCGTTTCCTCTGTAAGTCGTAAGGATCCTACAGGAGGGTTTTCTCCTCGTAAATCGAGAGGATTTACAAGGGTTGTTTACCATGCGAACATATCCCCAGTCACGGATAAGACTTGGTTAGGGAAATGTTTATTCGCGCCCGTGGATTGTATACAAGGGTCAATATTGAACCCCTTGTAAGGCAATATCGAAGGTTGTGTGATTGCTTAAGCAAAGGTTTAGGTCTCTGTAACTTAAGACTTTCAAATCCTATGAGCCGTGAGGGTCCCATAAGAGATTTCTCCTCGCGAGTCGTGAGGATCTCGCGAGTGTATTTTCTCCCTAGGAATCGTGGGGATTCCTAAGTGTGTTGCTCCCTTGTGAGTCGTAAGGATCTCACGCAGGTGGTTTCTCCTTACAAGGTCGAGAGGACCCTATAAGTGTTCTTTAACGAGATTGCGTCCTTTCAGGTTTTCACGAACACTTGCCGGTAGCCCTGCTGTTTTTACTCACGGAGCCCTTTCGGGTTTTCATCCGTGCCCTTTTTGCTTATGGACATACCGTTTTTATTTTATTTTATTTTTATTTTCTTTTTCTCTCTCTTTTTTTTACGAGGTCGCGCCCTTTCGGGTTTTCACGAACACCCGCTGGTAGCCCTGCTGTTTTTACTCACGGAGCCCTTTCGGGTTTTCATTCATGCCCTTTTTGCTTATAGACATACCGTTTTTGTTTTATTTTATTTTTATATGTTTTTTTTTATATTCCATCAGCCTAAAAGATGCTGCGGTAGTAGTTTAAAGACGTTTCGGTCTGCTATTAGTTTTAGGACATTTCGGTCCGTTGTTGAGAAGGTTGGCTATTTTTATAAAGCTTGAGCTTAGGAAGATAGCGAGCGGACATAGTCGTCGTCATCTATCATTGACCTAGGCTGTGGCTTATTAAGCGTAGTATCTCTTTAGGAAGCGACCGTTTATCGGTCTGAAAGGCCTTTCACCGTGCATGTCCATGAGTAGATAGGCTCCACCTTGGTAGACTTTGTCTATGATGTACGGACCTTCATAGTTTGGCTCGAATTTTCCCCGCTTGGCGCGATTGGGGATCATAGGCCTTTTGACCACTAGCACGAGTTCGCCTTGACGGAATGTCCTCGGTCGGGTCAATCTTTCGTATGAGCGCGTCATCTTTGCTTTATAAGCTTCTAGATTTTGCTGTGCTATGAGCCGGATTTCATCAAGGGCGTCAAGCTCCTCAAGCCGAAGGTGAGCATTTTCTTCGTCTGTCAGCTCGTAGTGGACTGCCACTCGTAGAGAGGGTAATTCTATCTCGAGAGGAAGTACTGCTTTCGTCCCAAATACCAACGCGTACGGCGTTGTGTTTGTGGCCGTCTTAAATGTAGTTCGATACGCCCAAAGAGCCTCTTGCAGTCTTTCGTGCCAGTCTCTCTTATTTCGGGATACCGTTTTCTTCATGATCTTCGTCAAGGTCTTGTTGAAGGCCTCAGCCAGACCGTTAGCTCGCGGATTATAAACTGAGGAATATCTCCAGTCTATATTATGCTGTTGCGCAAAGCGACTGATCTTGTGGCTTCTGTAGGCTGGCTCGTTATCGGAGATGATCCGTCGCGGAGTTCCAAACCGATATATGACGTGCGTTTTGAAGAAGTGGAGGATATTTTCCGTCTTCACTTCTCTTAACGGTATTGCTTCTGCCCACTTAGAGAAGTAGTCAGTCGTCGCTAGGATGAAACGATGTCCCCTAGACTATGCTGGTTCGATGGGGCCGACTATATCAGTTCCCCACATTTCGAATGGCCAGCTAGCCACTGTTGGGTGTAGCGGATTTGGATGCTGATGGATGAAGTCCCCATGAATTTGGCATGAGTAGCATTGCTTCGCATATTCAATGCAGTCCTGAATTATCGTGGGCCAGTAGTAGCCCATCCGTTTTATTTTCAACTTCATCTTAGGGCCTGCTTGATGAGAACCGCAGAGTCCGTCGTGAACTTCCTGGACGACTCTTTTCGCTTCGTCAGGTCCTAAGCATCTCAGCCATAAAGAATCAAATGACCTCTTGTACAGGGTATCGTTGACAAAGGCGAAAGACAGGGCTCGTTTCGCGAGCTGATATTTTGTGGACGCTTCTTCAGGCACTTGGTGGGTCTTAAAGTAATCTATGAAGATTTCTCTCCAATCTTTGGTATTTTGCCAATCTTTTACTTGCAGGGTTGTCTGCTCGTTCGCTTCTTTTTTTCGGATGATTCCAAAGATATTTCTGCTGGGGTAAGCACTCGACGGCTTTGTATCACGATTCTAACGTCATCGAGGTTCTCGTCAGCCAATTCTTTAGCAAGTTTGGCCAGTGCGTCCGCTTTGCTGTTTTCCGCGCGCGGTATGCTTTCCAAAGTATAGGAGGGAATTTGGGTTAGCAGTTGTTGCACCTTTTCACGGTATTTTACCAATTCCGGTTTGCATGTTTGGTAATCGCCGTTCACTTGACTGACGACTAGCTGGGAGTCCCCATATATGAGAGGCTTTCGATTCCCATGTCAATGGCGATCTCGAGGCCTGCTATCAAAGCTTCATACTCAGCTTCATTATTCATTCTCGGTTCTGTTAAGGAGAAGGCGAAGCGCATTACTCCTCCTTGAGGGGTCACGAAGATAAGGCCTACTCCCGATTTGATCATTGACGTACTTTGTTTGTGCTTCTTCATGGAAGATGCTCCATCGAAATAAAGCTCCCAACGGGTATTACCACCATCGATTGCGTCAAATGCATGCTTGTCTGGCAAATCGTAATTCAGGGAAGAATCGGCAGGTATCGAGTGCTCAGCAAGGAAGTCGGCTATGGCCTGACCCTTCACTGCCTTGAGGGGTCGATATGTTATCGAGAACTCCATTAAAGCAGAGCCCATTTAGCGAGACGTCCCGTCAATATGGCCTTCGACATTAAATATTTGAGAGGGTCCACCTTTGAAATGAGATGGACTTCATGCGCTAATGCGTAATGTCTAAGCTTTGTTATTGCGAAGATCAACGCCAGGCAGTGTTTTTCAATGGGGGAGTAATTACTTTCTGCCTCCAGCAGAACCCTACTTAAGTAGTAGAGTGCTCTTTCTTTCCCCTGGTCATTCTCTTGTGCCCATAATGCGCCTAAAGAACCTTCAAGGGCGGCCGTGTAAAGAATGAGAGGCTTTCCCTTGACCGGAGCAGCCAACACTGGAGGGTTTTGCAGATACTGCTTGATCTCGTCCAGTGCGCCTTGGCATTTGTGATCCCAAACGAATGGGGTTCCCTTCTTCATCAGGTGACTGTAAGGACGGCACTTTCCTGAAAGATTAGCGATAAACCGCCGAATGTATGCAAGCTTTCCTTGGAGAGATCGCAACTGTTTAAGAGTTCTTGGCGGAGGCATTTCCATGATCACCTTGATTTTAGATGGATCTATCTCAATACCTCGGTGTCGGACGATGAATCCTAGGAATTTGCCCGAGGAAACCCCGAACGCACATTTTAAAGGATTCATCTTCAAATTGTATTGCCGAAGGCGTTGAAATATGGTCTTCAAATGCTCGAGATGTTCTTCGTATGACTTGCTTTTAACCACGAGATCGTCGATATAGCATTCGACGATTTCGTGTATAAGGTCGTCGAAGATCTTTGTCATGGCCCTCTGATAAGTAGCACCGGCGTTCTTTAAACCGAAGGGCATCACTTTATAACAGAATATACCAAGAGGAGTCCTGAAGGCGGTGTGTTTCTGGTCTTCAGGATGCATCTTTATCCGGTTATACCCCGATGAGCCGTCCATGAAGGAGAAAACCTCATGAGTGGATGTATTGTCTATCATCAGTTCAGTGACTGGCACTGGGAAATCATCCTTCGGGCAAGCTTTATTAAGATCCCGGAAGTCTACGCATATGCGCACTGTCCCATTTTTCTTCATCACTGGGATGATGTTGGCGATCCATTCAGGGTATTGAACTTCCTGGATGAAGCCAGAGTCGATTAACTTTTTGACTTTAGCGTTGATGCTCATTTCGAGCTCGAGGTGCATTCTTCTCGGTGCTTGTTTAACTGGTTTGACACTCGGGGATATCGCCAGTCTATGTACCGCAACTTCTGGATCTAGTCCTGGCATCTCGGAATAATTCCATGCGAAGCAATCTTTATGCTGCACAAGGACGTCCTTTAACGCAGCCACCCTCTCTTCAGACAGCAGTTCGCTGACGAATGTCGGTCGCGGATCATTTACCGTCCCCAACTCGATTTTCTTGAGGTTATCTGCGGTGGTATGTATTCCATCCTCCAGTTCTTTCAGAGCTGGGGGAAATTCTGAGATTACCTCATCATTGCTGTTTTCGAGGCACCAAGGAAGGCTGTCCATGTTCTCGGGTTCTCCTTTTAGTAGTGTTATCATATGACAAGTACGAATTCGCTTCCAGTCCCAATGTGGAACTGTTTTTTCTTTCGTGCCCTTGGGCTCGTGCTTTTGTGGTGGCGTTACCCTCCAGTTGTCAGACAGAGCGAACTTGTCGAGCTGGTACTGATCTTCGACCCAATTCTTAAAGGTGAAGCAATCTTCAAGAGGATGCCCTATCACTCGGTGATAAGAGCAATAGTTTAGGTCAGAGACTTCACCTGTTTGTTCGGGGTGCTTGGACTCCGGCAATGTAAGCATTTGATATTTTAGAGCAAGATCAAGTATCTTCTTCGTCTTGTCTCGAGGAAACGAGTATGCTCGACCCATTTTCTTCATGAGGGATTGGTCAATAACGCTCGATTCTCGTTTGCGTGGCTTCTTAGCCCTGCTTTGTTGCTGTTGAGCGCCTCTTCGGCCTTTCGACTCGTTTCTGCCTCCGCATCGAGCCCTTTTTGTATCAGGTTGACATGGGGCAGCATCTTCATCTTTTACCGCCCGTTGAAGGAGGCGCTGTGTTTTGGCTTCCTCATAGATTGCCATTTCACGATTGTGATCATCTCGGGCTTTTTGACCCACTTCCCTTATAAGTTTGCCCATCTGGTCTTCAAATGATGGACTGGGCGGTTTTGTATCAGGAACTTTTGCTGGTTCATGATTAGCGTTTTTCTCTTGAGCATATGCTTCTACGACGTAACAGTCGCGGAGCAGTTCTCGTTTCTTGGAGCGAATGTATCCGAGCCCGATCGTCTCTAGCCTCCTATTAGGTAGCTTGTGCTGAGTTCCGGGGACGTTCCAAACCCTGTCATAGAATTTGGCCTTCCTAACGGTCTGTTCGAAGGGTATCCCCTGGCGTTTCAGCAGTCTCCTCAAGCCTTTCGTATAATATCGGGGTAGACGGATGGGCTGAAGTTTGTCCAGTGTTGGATCCGCACCGTGCCAAAGTTCTTTTTCCACCTTGTTTTCTTCGGAACGGTAGAATAGGATTGCCCTATCGCCTTTTCGTCCGGGAGGGATATAAAATGTCCACAATTCTTCCATACTATCGTTGGCGAGCGCATCTAGTTCTTTATAATGTTCAAGTGGCACCATGGCTATCTGTAGACTTCGCTCTTCATCAGCAGAAGCTCGTATTGAAAGCCGAGCAGGGAATACAGCATGGACTTCGTCCTCTGAATCACTACCAAAGATCAGTGAAGGGGTGGATGGTCCCGGCTCGGTGTATTGGGGTGGACCCGAATAAATTATATCCTCTTCTTCCTCAGTATCACTGCCGAAGACAGGGATGGTTATGTTAGTTTTGTTCTCCGGCTTGTGACACCTTTCCGTGTCTTCGAAACTCGGCAAGAAGTATTTGGCATCTTCATACTTGCGAACTTCATTCACGGAAAACGGATTCAATTCTCCGACCACAGTGTACTCGAGGCCATCCCTACAATACTTCATGCACTGATGCTGTGTAGAAGGGATGATATTGTACTCGTGTAGCCATGGTCGGCCGAGCAGAGCATTGTAGCACGTCTTGGCGTCTATAACATGGAATTTGATGTCTGTGACGAGCAACCCGAAGCGTAGCGTCAATATCACAGATCCAAGAGTTTTTTATGATTGGGAGTCGAATCCGGAGATGGTGATTTTGTCTCGGGCGAGGTGTTGGACACTCATGCAAATTTCCTTTAACACTCGCACATTGAGCAAATTAACAGACGATCCATTATCGACCAAGATTTTACCTATCTTTATGTCATGGCAGTATCCTGAGACATAAAGGGGACGATTGTGGTCGCATGTCCCGAGGAGAAGGTCTTCATCACCAAAAGCAACGTCGGCCGTGTGCACTTCCTCTAATTCTTCCTTCATCTTTTCTTCGGCTAGGAAGGCTTGGAACTGGTCCGGATCTTGTAGCACCTTAATCAAAGAATCTCTCGCCTCCTTTGATAACAAAAGGGCGTCGAGAATGCTGAGCTGTGAGGGCAGCTTTCTCAGATGTGCCAAGACGTTGTAATCCACCTTATTCTTCTCCGGCGGATTGTTGGCGTTTAGCTCTTCCAGAACTTGGTCATCTAAGACGATATCTTCAGAGACCTTTTCTTTCCCTTTATCTTTTTTGTTCAAGGGTCCGAGGTTCTTTTCAGGCAACGTCCGATTCCGCAGCCGGATATTTTCGCAGACCGTTGGCTCTTCTTCTTTTCCCGAGGTTGACTCCTTAAAGAGAGGGGCAAGTTCTAGCTCCTCATCAGAGTCGCTCCCGAATGTAGGCACTTGTGACCCGCCAGTGTTAACCATGTGACAATTGCCGGCAGTTCTTTCAAGCTCTTCGGTCGTATTTCTTTACTCCCGATGAATTTTACGTTTTTCCCGTTTAAAGCGTTGTCGATTAGCGACGTATCCTTGCCACCATCTATTGAAAGCTTTGCACTCTTGGGTGGGATGCGAGACCTTCTGATGATATAAGCAATATGAAGGGTGCATTTCCATTACACCAGTAATTTTTCCTTCAGAGGTTGGTAGCTTCATGCCCATTGATATGGCCTTAGCAAACCTCTTCTTTATCTTGAATTGGCTTTTGTCGGCGGTGGAGGCATTTTGCTCCAGCGGGATCATCTCAGCTCTTTCCTCAAGTCGCTGGCGCTTGGCCCTTTCGAATATAGCCGTCTCGCGTTCTCGATCAGCTTTACTTTTCAATCGAGCTTCACTAAGAAACGCGTCAATCATTTCGATTGATAACTCCGGAACTCTTGACTCGGTATCTGCCCCCAGCGTTTTAGTGCCAGAAGTCTCTTCATCGTTCGTGATCGAATGGGAGATCATATGACAGCTCGCCACATATTCCTCGGATTCATCCGATGAACTTTCTCCCTCATCTTCTTTTTGAAAGACGTGATCAAGGAAATCTTGGAGCGTAATGGGAGTCCGCGCCTTTTGGTTGTATTTATCCAACATGTCAATTTGCTTTTGTAAGTCCGTACGCTTGTCGCAAGGCTCCACGGGCTTCTTTGATTTCTTCCTCTTCTTTTTCGAAGATTTTGACGGCTGGCTATGAACGCTTGAACTACCGCCATCGGTCTTCGGAGTCGGACGTGGCTTCAACATCCCCTCAATGACCTGCGGTTCTAAGGAGTTCTTCCACCTGACCGCTGGACATGTCTGAAGATCGTTTAGCATCCTCTTTGTCTTGGCTGATAATACAACCTCCCAAGGAGCTTCCTCAATGACGGAGCATGTTGCCCCCGGCGTATTCGTCCCCTTAGAGGTGTGGGGCTGCGGGGGATTCACCTTCCATTTGTCAGATAGCGCAAATTTGCCCTGACGGTATTGGTTCTCAAGCCAATTTTTGAAAACGTAGCAATCCTCAATGGGATGGCCCAGCACTCGATGGTAAGGGCAGTAATTGGGCTCGTTGACGTCGTTCGGCTGCAACGGACGTTTTGGATCTGGCAAATTTATGAGTCTGTTACGCAACGCCAGCTCGAATAACCTCCTCGTTCTATCGCGGGGAAAGGAATAAGGACGTCCCATCCTGTCCTCAAGGGGTACGTATGAGCGCGTATTGTTTGGACGAGCAACCGGCTTCGAGTCGCTCGATTGTTGTTGAGCATTAGCGACAATGATCGCTTTTCCCTTTCCTTTGTCGTTTCGGGAGTCCGGCTTTGGGAGAGGGGGTTTATGGCCTATCTGGTCCATCTGCGCTAGTTTGTCGATCAAAGCCTGGAAGGTAGTCGGCTTGAAGAACATCATGAACTGTGAGATGGTTGCTTGTGGATCAAGGATTCCAACAAACATTCCCACCACAGGAGCTTCTTCTATGCGCTGTTCGCACTTCGACCATAGATTACGCCACCGTATAGCGTACTGAACCCATGTCTCGCCGGGTTTTACCCTGGCATTAATCAGTGCCGTCATCGGGGTACGTTCACTGGCACTTGCAAAACGTTGGGTAAACAGCAGCTCTATCTCCGCAAAGGTTTTAATAGAGTCATTGGGGAGCTCAGAATACCATTCGAACGCCGTATCTGATAAGCTTCCAACAAATTGGCGAAGCAACAACTTGTCATCGCCGCCGGTGTTGCCGCAGAGCGCTCTGAACTGGGCGACATGCTGATGAGGATTGCCCGTCCCCTTGTAGACATGGAACTTAGGGATTGTATAGCCTGTCGGGTACTTAATTTGATCGTACCAACCCGGATACGGCCGCCCTGTCTTTACGACCTGACCGGCTGCTTCAGTTGCCTGATGCACCCGTATTTGCTGGGCGATGTATTCATCCAAATCAGCTTTTGATATGGTATCCTCTTTAGCTGCGGATAAAGCCGGTGGCGGATTTGATGTCTCTCCCCTATCGTCTTCAAGAATGATCGGGAGATCTCCAGCAGGTGGATCTTGTTGAATCATCATACCCACCATATCCTGGAACAGGAGGGCCATTTTCTTTATGTTGGCTGCCTGCTCCGCAGCTTCTTTATCTTTTTTTTCTAGTACGCGCCGAAGGAATTCGGCATCCGTTTCTTGTTCTTGACGTTCTTCTGAAGAGGTCCCAGGGCTTTCGTTTGGCCCTGTAAGTGCAGCCATAGCGCTCATCATCTCCTGGAGCTTTTGTTGCTGCTCCTGAGCTTTGGTCACTGACCGTGTAAGCGGTCTATGACCCGTGGACGTACGGCTGTCTTCTTTTCCCGATGTCATGTAAACCGTATGAACTGTTATGCCCCCTGACTTGGGGCGTTTAGGTTCACCATTTTTAACTTTTGTCGCTGACATGGGAGTTTTGTCTGGCCTCCTTCTTTTGTGGGCCGTTGAGGTGGAAGGGGCCATTGAAGGGGGCACCCTAGCAGCTGCTGTCCCCTGCTGTTTAACGGGACAATCCTTGTCTTTTTCCGCCTTCACCTTTTCCTGGCGACGAAAGTGACCTGGGTCAATCACAGAGTTTTGAACCCTTCGCCAAACTTTATAAATCCTTGAAGACAGCCGTTGAGGGGGCTGTTCTTGTTTTGTTTCCGGAGCTCTCTCCACAGGCGGAGGAGATCTTTTCAGTGTAGCGGTTGGAGAATTCTTACGTACCCTCCTCAGCAATTTGAAGCTGTTCCCAGTTGGAACAGCAGCGTTGACCTCCGCCATTGGAGCAGGTGGAGTTAGCCCTGAGGGGGAGTTGCCCCCTGCCTTCCTCACTCGTTGCCAATGGCGACGTCGAGCACGACGAGCCATTGGGATTGGCTCAGAGATAAAGATAACTTCTTTTTGCCCCCTGTCTGAATAAGGCACCGCCGGTGTTAACCTTTTAAAAACTGAGGTTGTTCCTTGCGGGGTAATATCCAATCTGTCAAAGACAGATCTTCGTGTAGGGGAAGGAACGGGAACTGTCAGTCTTGAAAAAACTGACTCTTTGACAGGGGAAGCCGCCCTAACGACTTCTGGAGCAGCAGTCATTGCCTTCCTTGGGACAACCCGTTTAGAGTCCTGATCTAGCCTGGCGAAAACAGAGGCTGTCGGTTTGGTAGCGGGCGATCCGTTGACAGGGGCCGTCGCGGCAGTGAGTCGGTCGAAGACCGACTTCTTGTTCACCTCCGGTGCAGGTATCGGCATAGAGATGCTTGTCGGTGGGATCATGGTCCCGAAGATTAAGCCAGTGGTGGCTTGGGTCACCTGGTCTACTGGCAGAGTGAGGAAAGAGGCCGCTTGGGGCCCATATGCCACACCTCTAGGTGAGGTGGAGCGTCCGTTGCAGTGGTACTTCGCGCAGTTGGAGCAGTTAGAATCCATGGATGCTTGAGTTCTGCGCCAGACAAAAGACCAAATCTTAGCAATTTGAAATCCGAAGGCAACCTTTTAACAAACCGCGATTGGTTTGCAAAGACGACACATGAAGTGTGGAGTGGAAAGAGGAAAAGGTCCCACCGGGCGTGCCAGAATCTGTTCCCCTCCGAAAGACGGCCTAGACTTTGCGTCTTGCCTGAGATTCGGGGCAGATGCTATATGGTTTTATCCGTCTACCTCTCCGGAGATGCCGAGTTGATTTATGGCACCGTATATCGGAGGTTTAGACAGATGCGGCCGATGTAGCAGACTTCTTCAGATTCCCCCTCAGGGTGAGGGGTTTTTGATTATGGGGACGCTCTTCCCTGCAGGCGCAAGCCCCTGCAGTTAATTACGCTACCGCATTGCGGTAACAACTTTTTCCTTCTCCAGAATTTCACTTCATGTCGTGTGTGTTTGTTTTATTTATGGTTGCCCGTGGATTGTATACGGAGACTGAGTAATGCCGTCTCCCGTAGGACGTGGATTAATCCAAATCCGTATTTACTTAGATTTGGGTTTGGTGTTTTTATTTTAAGGATACATTAGTCGCGTTGCGGCTAAGATCAACTTAAACGTTCGTCAAGGATACGTTAGCCCTGTTTTGGACTAAGATCAACTTGACGTAGTAATCCATTTAATTATATGGCCGTCGGGACTCATCACCTCTCTGACGTCGTTGAAGGATTACAACGATGGATGTCAGAGGAGTTCAGAGATGTACCCTTGAACCGAAATTGATTTGGAGTTTTATCATTTAAATGTCTAAGGATACGTTAGCCATATTTAGGGCTAAGATCGACTCAAACGTTTGTTAAGGATACGTTAGTCCAGTTTGAGACTAAGATCAACTTAACGGGACCGTTTAGATCCGACAAAAGAGCATTTGGGCTCTATTGTGCCGGTTTAGGGACGTGGTGGTCTATCGCCAGTTTAAGGACATGGTGGTCCGATATTAGTTTAGGGACGTTCCGGTCCGACATTAGTTTAGGGACGTTTCGGTCCGATATTAGTTTAAGGACGTTTCGGTCCACGAGTTTAAGGACCCCGCAGTCCATATTCATGTGTGGTTGTTGAGACCCGTCACCTCTCTGACGACGTTGAATGATTACAACAACGTGTGTCAGAGGAGTTCGGAGATGTACCCTCGAACCAGTAGTAAATTGATTTAATAGAACAATCTTGCTCAGTCAATTTAATTTGAGGACTTACGGCCAAAATTGGGCTAAGTCCAGTTAAAAAATATTCAACGCCTTTTATTTGTTTTTGGTCTGTTAGACCTGTGCTAGGGCTTGGCCCATTTTTAAATAATGCATTGCATCAATTTATTTTTTGTTTGGGCTCTGTTCATGATTGATGCAGAGCGTCAATTTAATTAGGCCTCTGCAAGGCATCTACTTTGTTTAGGCTCTGCCCCTTTTAAAATGCATAGCATTTATATTATTTTGTTTGGGCTGTGCCTATTTATAAATGATGCAGAGCATCAATTTAATTAGGCCTGCTTGGTCTTTTGACTTGGGCCTGGCCCTTTGAGAAATGCATTGCATTTATCAGGCGGTTTGTGCCAATTACTGAGCGCAAGCGCTTATGGTTAGGACACGTGTCATGCTCTAGTAAGCACAAGCGCAACAGCGCAGTGCGCTGCGCTAGTGCTCTGCGCTGTTGCGCTGCTGACACGTGGCGCGTCTGGTGAGCGCAAGCGCAATAGCGCAGTGCGCTGCGCTGTCACGCAGCTGACACGTGGCGCGCTCTGGTGAGTTACGCCAATTCCAGAGAGCAAAGCTCTATTTCAAGAAAGCGTAGCGCAAGTAGCTGACACGTGGCGCTCTCTCAAGAGCGCAACAGCGCAGTTTGGAAGTGCAGAGCACCAAGAATCTTTTAGATTCAAGAATCTTTTAGATTCAAGAATCTTTTAGATTCAAGAATCAGAAGTGCAAAGCACTATTTAATTTCTTGATCTACATTTAGATCAAAAAAAAATAAATATTTTCTTTTTTGTTTCAAGAACCGGAGGTTCATAAAAAAGTGCAAAGCACTATTATTACTTATATATATCTATATATATATATATATATTTCTTATTTAAAATTATTGATCTTGTTCTTAGATCAATAATCTATCCATAAGAGAATTTTCTCTTTTTTCCCAAAGGTTTTTACCTTCTGTTGTTCTTGAGGAGTTTTCAAGAGCTTTCTTCTTTCTCTCTCTTTTTTTTAGAAGGATGTTGAGGCCTTTGAATTGAGGTCTAGGGTCCTTTTTATAGTGCCCATAAATTAGTTAGATTTGTTAAAGAGATCTTTCTCTGAGTGATTTGGGGAATTTTCCCACCGTTGGATCTTTGATCCAATGGCCTCTGCTTTGCAGAAGAAAATCTTCTTGTTTTAACAAGAACAGAAAAGATTTCTTAAAATCCTAATTCAGTTTGACGCAGATGCCCCAGCGCGTGACACGTGTCGCGCAGCGCATAGCGCAGCGCAACTGCGCTAGCGCACTAGCGCATCTGCACTGACACGTGTCGCGCAGCGGACAGCGCAGCGCATCTGCGCTGACACGTGTCGCGCAGCGCAGTGCATGCGCAACTGAAGCAATGCTTCCTTTAAACAGAGCTTTGCTCTGATTGGGCACGCCTTCTTGGGCGCTGCGCTGACGTATTAGCGCCTGACGCGTGGCGCGTTGCGCCCGAGACTTGAAGCGTTGCTTCAAAATTTGAAATTTTGAATTCAAACAGAGCTTTGCTCTAATTGGGCGAAACAAATGCCCCCCCACCGTTGCGCTCACGTGGCGCACACGTGAGTGCAGCGGTGGAAACCCCCTGACCGTTGGATCAAGGGGTGAGCTCAAGAGGCGCAAGCGCCTTATAAATAGGGCCTCTGGCCCTTAGAAAAATCTTATCATTTCAAGATTTTTTGATTTCCAGAGCCTTGCTCTTGCTTAGAACTCCAGTGCTTTGCTCTCGTTTCCAGAACCTTAGAGCTTTGCTCTCATTTTCCAAGTTAGAAGATTTTAGGTAAAATTATTCTCAAGTGAAATTAATATTAATTAACCAATAGAGCTTTGCTCTCACAGATCTTTTGATCTAAAGAAATCCCCATTGGGGTTTCATAAACAGAGCTTTGCTCTCACAGATCTTTTGATCTAAAGAAATCCCCATTGGGGTTTCATAAACAGAGCTTTGCTCTAAATGGCTTATGGATCTACAGAGATCTTGTTCATGGGTTCTAACCCATGAACAGAGCTTTGCTCTTGAATCAAATGTAGATCTTTTAAATCTGAAAAATGAAGAATTTTTTTATAAGTTTTCATGGATTTTTCAGGATTCCAGAAATTTTAATTTTAAATTTCTTTTCAAAAATTTTCTTTTTGATGGAATATTACAGAGCTAAGCTCTGTTTAAGGAATTTTATTCTTTTGAGACCAGAATTTGACAAGTGTCATTCTGTGACAGAGCTTTGCTCTGAAAGAGGAGATTTTCTCCTTGTCTCTAGGGATTCTTTATTAATGGGAATGTTTTCCTGGGGAACAACTGACAATCTCATCCAATGATGAGATTGTCCTATTGACTGACGTACTGTCATCCAGATTTTGTGGGTCCCCCTTTAGTCCCTTACTCACTGCACTGCTGTGTGATGGAATTAATTGATTTTAATTTTAATTTAATTAATGCATTTTCTTCTTTAAACGCTAAACGTTGGAATTACAACACTAACGGCTAAATTGTTCTTTTTGCAGCGTTTATGTCTCTAGACACCTCATTCCCGTTCGTCCGCTCGGAGGAGGGATTTCCCGAGGCGCCTTTGGACCGTGAGATCCTGGCCATGATTAAGGAATACGACCCGGAGTACAAGAGTCTCCACCTTTGGGGGTCGTGGTACAATCAGATCATCATGGGCCGACGGAGCTTCATATGCGCGGTGCCGTCAGAACCCATAACGGCGATTCATTACGCCAGCCCACCCCCGGTCCAGTATGCCGTGGAGATGAAGGATTGGACATCGAAGGGTTTTCTTCATCCGGCCATAGATGCCATCCCGGTCCAGCGTCCTATGGTTTTGGATATCCTAGGACGCCGTATCTGTCAGGGCGAGGCGAGACCTTGGGGGCAATCATATAACATTGGTCTGATCCCCCGCCACCCGGTTGGATATCTACCGTGGGCCCGGTATATCCTGTCGACGAAGAAGTCGCAGTTGATAAGATTAGGATTGTATACCGCAGTCTACGTCTCCCTCTTCCAGTATCCCACGCTTCCCACCTGGTGGTTCAAGGCCTTCCTGGAGCAGTGGAACATTCCTACTCATACCTTCCTTGCCATGGATCGGGAAGTGTCCATCTCTCTGGAAGAGTTTACGGAGGTGTCTGGTCTACCGGTTATGGGGGAACATTATGAAGAGTTGCTCCCGCCGGATGAGTACATCTTTAGTGCCAAGCCGGTGATAAGGGGGCTCACGCCGGAGAACGCTGTTCAACATCAATTTCCAAGTCTGATCAAGGTGCTGAACATCTACGAGGCCCTTTTCATTGAGCGTGGGAGCCGCGGAGTCAATTTTGAGGATTTTATTGCTCGGTTCCTTCATCCAAACATCCTCTCGGCGGAAGCTGCCAAGTTTGCCAACCTTGAGGACCCTTTTGGTTTAGGTTTGGATAACCTGCCAGCGAAAGACATAGACCAAAAGAACTTTTTTCTTCCTAACTCCCCAACCATGTCTTTTGCAGAAGTCGCAGCCCCCGAGATGGACGAGGAGGCCTTCTTTTTAGGATTTCTTGGGCTTTGGCTGAGTTGGTTTGCACTCCCAATGCACTCTCACCACATGCGGCCCTCTGTTTTTTACTCGGCCCACCGAATGACTATCGGGGTAAAGGTGGCCGTTGGGATCGCCGGCTTGGCGCACTTATATCATGGCCTTAGACGAGCAGCGGATGCTAATGAGCCTGGGGTGTTGCACGTGGTTTTCCTGATGCACTACTTTATGTCGTGGCTCGAGCTACATACAGCGGGTGTCTTCGGCATGCATAAAAGGCCCTCGTTCTACGAAAGGTGCATTTTTTCTCGCATTCTACAGTTGATCGGTGCATCAATTGTAAATCCATCGCCGCGGGATGCCAGGGGTTTACTCCTTCGCTCCCACACCGTTGGAACCGGTGTGTCTTTCATTGACAAGGTGTTGACTATTGGAAAAACGTCCACCACTGCAGTGCGGCCATTGCAAGATACTTTTAAGGGTGGAGCTTCAGTTTTAACGGCCCGGGAGACCCTTCACCTATATTCCATCAGGCCGGGCTTTTTGGTGTTTAGGCAGGACGGGGGAGCGATCTTCATGAGATATAACCCGCATCATTTCGCCCAACAGCTGAGCTATAATCAAGGGGTACCGCTGGAAGCCTTTTTATCGGAACCTGCCGCGACTGAAGAAGGGATGGAGAGAGCGCTGCATCACTTCATGCGTCTAAACACGGGCTCTCACTTCTTTATCAGTGAGCCGGCTTGCGCCCCCCCGACTTCTTAGGGTATACACAGAATGGTATAGTCATTCGACAGGAGCGGTCATAAAGGAGGAAAGGCGGTTGCTGATCGACCGTAAGGTTTCACCTCCAGGTAGCGATCGCAACGCTCCTCTGGTGCCTAGGACTCCAGTAGTCGCTCCTCTAAAAGATGCCGGGGGCAGACCATCACGTGCGCAAAGTCCTCCACGTGAGTTGCCGCTCCCTGATATCGCGGATGCACCTCCCGCACCCTGTGCTCTGGTGGAAACAGTGGTTGTACCCTCGCCGGAGTCTGGCGTGGGTGCGGACATCGGGACCCGTCGCCCCAAAGTGGCTGCCAAGCGGAAGTCGATTCCCCGTGAGCCTAGGGTCGGAGGGCAAAAGAAAAAGAAGTCGCTCTTCGCTGCGGATGTCGTGTTCGGCCAGGAACCCCATGCTCCTTATGCTGAAGGTCTGCTCGAATATGGGACTAACGCAGGGTTGGTGATGCCGCCGCCGGACGATACAGACTTGGAGGCTGCTCTCAGAGCTTCGGCATGGTTGGCGAAGCGTGACGCGTGGCTGGCTAAGCTTGCGCAATCAGGTAACTACTAGTCGCTTTTTCTTTATTGCAACATATGTTCTTCATTATTTCATTATTTTTGACTAACGCTTTTCTTTCTTTTCTTTCAACAGGCATCACTGATGAAGAAACCATTGCTGCTTCTCTGAAGACTTTTCAGGAGGAGGAACGTCTCAGAGCATCTATGGGCCTTAGTAAGTTTCGACTCATCAAGTTTTTCATTTTCCTTGTGTTATGGTCGATCTAACCTTTCCCTTTTAATTACAGGAACCTCAATGTCGTTCCCTCCTAACGACGCAGATGTTCTACCAGCTGCCGACGTTCCTGCTTCTTCTGGGCCACCGCCGGAGGTTCGTCTTGAAGAGCCGATGAGAGATGCCTTAAAGGCTCTGGAGGCATCCCTGAATGAATATGATGATGCCTTGAAGGAGGCGTCACAGAGGTCCCTCATGACCGCTCGGGAGGAGAGAAAGCGGTTGAGGCGTGAGGCGAAGGCGCGCAGGGCTGCCTTGGCTATGGGAGCGGGCCCCAGCACCGCCCCTCGAGGAGAGAAAGCGGTTTGTGCCAATTACTGAGTGCAAGCGCTTATGGTTAGGATACGTGTCATGCTCTAGTAAGCGCAAGCGCAACAGCGCAGTGCGCTGCGCTAGAGCTCTGCGCTGTTGCGCTGCTGACACGTGGCGCGCTCTGGTGAGCGCAAGCGCAATAGCGCAGTGTGCTGCACAAGTGCGCTGCGCTGTCGCGCTGCTGACACGTGGCGCGCTCTGGTGAGTTGCGCCAATTCCAGAGAGCAAAGCTCTATTTCAAGAGCGCGTAGCGCAAGTAGCTGACACGTGGCGCTCTCTCAAGAGCGCAACAGCGCAGTTTGGAAGTGCAGAGCACCAAGAATCTTTTAGATTCAAGAATCAGAAGTGCAAAGCACTATTTAATTTCTTGATCTACATTTAGATCAAAGAAAAATAAATTTTTTCTTTTTTGTTTCAAGAACCAGAGATTCATAAAAAAGTGCAAAGCACTATTATTACTTATATATATCTATATATATATATATTTTTCTTATTTAAAATTATTGATCTTGTTCTTAGATCAATAATCTATCCATAAGAGAATTTTCTCTTTTTTCCCAAAGGTTTTTACCTTCTGTTGTTCTTGAGGAGTTTTCAAGAGCTTTCTTCTTTCTCTCTCTTTTATTTTAGAAGGATGTTGATGCCTTTGAATTGAGGTCTATGGTCCTTTTTATAGTGCCCATAAATTAGTTAGATTTGTTAAAGAGATCTTTCTCTGAGTGATTTGGGGAATTTTCCCACCGTTGGATCTTTGATCCAATGGCCTCTGCTTTGCAGAAGAAAATCTTCTTGTTTTAACAAGAACAGAAAAGATTTCTTAAAATCCTAATTCAGTTTGGCGCAGATGCCCCAGCGCGTGACACGTGTCGCGCAGCGCATAGCGCAGCGCAACTGTGCTAGCGCACTAGCGCATCTGCGCTGACACGTGTCGCGCAGCGCAACTGCGCGAGCGCATCTGCGCTGACACGCGTCGCGCAGCGCACAGCGCAGCGCAACTGCGCTAGCGCATCTGCGCTGACACGCGTCGCGCAGCGCACAGCGCAGCGCAACAGCGCAAGCGCATCTGCGCTGACACGCGTCGCGCAGCGCAGTGCATGCGCAACTGAAGCGTTGCTTCCTTTAAACAGAGCTTTGCTCTGATTGGGCGCGCCTTCTTGGGCGCTGCGCTGACGTATTAGCGCCTGACGCATGGCGCGTTGCGCCCGAGACTTGAAGCGTTGCTTCAAAATTTGAATTTTTGAATTCAAACAGAGCTTTGCTCTGATTGGGCGAAACAGTAGACAAGGTTGAAGCTAAACCAGTCGACCGAGTAGGGACCGTGGCAGATTTCAGGCGTTTGGGTCCGTCTACATTTTCTGGATTGGAGGAGCCGTTGCCAGCAGAGCAGTGGCTAGTTGACACGGAGAACTTACTTATTGCGACACAGATTCCAGATGACAAAAGAGTTAATGTGGTACGCATTCAGTTAGTGGACTACGCCCGAGAATGGTGGCTTGTGGAGGAGACCCGCTTGCCCAAGCCGATCAAATGGGCAGATTTTTCTAAGAGTTTCCTAGATAAGTTCTTCCCGCGGACTGCACGGGAGGAAATGGAAGAGAAGTTCATCGGGCTAAAGCAGAATGGAGCACCCGTAGATGTGCATGCAGCAGAATAGAAAAGACTCAGCAGATTCGCTGGACCTTTAGTTGCCAATGATGCAGACAGGGCACGGAGGTTCATGCGCAGCTTGGACGTGGACATCCAGAGGCAGATTGTCTCCCTGGGTTTGACCACTTTCTCACAAGTACTTGCGGCAGCTCGAGAACAGCAGAGCCTATCGGGAAAAACTGGGAGTTCACAGCAGACAGCAGTTGCGGTAAGGAAGCCGGCATTTGTACCCAACCGAGCTCATGGTCGCAGGGGTAAACTGGGAGTTCACAGCAGACAGCAGTTGCGGTAAGGAAGCCGGCATTTGTACCCAACCGAGCTCATGGTCGCAGGGGTATTCCAGTGGACCGTCGAAGCGTAACACCGATGAAGAAGCCTACTGTCGTTGATCAGAAGAAGCGCGTGGTCTGTAGCTATTGCCACTTACCTGGACATTTGCAAAGGGAGTGTCGCAGGATGCAAGGACTCTGTTTAGTTTGTGGAGCGGCAGATCACACTATTAACTCATGTCCGTCGAAGCTTCGTACAAGAGATGATATTCAGAAGCCTCTGCATAGACCGTTTCAGGGACAGAAGCAGCTGACTCAAGGATCTAATCAGGCTCGAGCTTTTACCTTGACAGCTGAAGAAGCCAAGGCGTCATGAGAAGTTGTTTCAGGTATTCTACTCGTTCATGGTTTTCCCGCATTAGCGTTATTCGATTCTGGTGCATCCCATTGTTTTATGTCATCCAAGTTTATAACTACACACTCGATTACCTGCACGACCCTGTCTAGTTTCTGGGACATACACACCAGGAATGGGAAAATCATAGCTAGTAGGGAATGTAAAGATTGTACAGTTGTTGTGTGCGGACGGGGGCTGTTTACAGATTTCTTGGTGATTGATACGGGCAGCTATGAAGTCGTCTTGGGAATGGATTTTCTTAGCATTTTCCATGCTCACATTGATTGTAAGGCAAAGAAAGTAATTTTCTAGATTTTCGGACATCCCGACTTTACCTTCACTGGAGGAAGCAGTTCTGTCGGGCCAGTCGAGTTTAGGGCTAGACCGACAAATGATATTCTTGCATCGATGGAAGTTGATAATAGTGAAGAGCCGGCTGTTGTTCGTGATTTTATGGACGTATTTGAAGATATATCGGGATTACCGCCGAAGCGAGACGTGGAGTTCGCAATTGATCTTATTCCTGGTGCAGCGCCAGTATCCAAAGCGTATTATCCTATAGCACCAGTAAAGTTGGAAGAAGTCAAGAAACAGGTTGCCGAATTGCTTGAGAAGGGTTGGATTCGAAGCGGTAACTCGCCTTGGGGAGCTCCAGTTCTTCTAGTCAAGAAGAAAGATGGCACGAGAAAAATGTGCATCGACTATCGAGAATTAAACCGGGTGACTATTAAGAACAAGTACCCGATCCCTCGCATTGGCGAACTTTTCGAGCAGCTTAGTGGCGCGAGGGTATTCTCGAAGCTGGATTTGCGATCCGGATATCATCAGGTCTAAGTGAAAGCAGAGGATATTTTCAAGACAGCGTTCCGAACTCGGTATGGACATTACGAATACTTCGTGATGCCCTTCGGAGTAACGAATGCACCGGCAGTATTCATGGACTTGATGAACCAAATCTTCTCACCATTCTTGGATCAGTTTATTGTGGTATTCATTGACGATATTCTGGTTTACTCGAAGAGTTTTGAAGAGCATGCTGAGCATTTGAAGATCGCACTGCAGATGTTGAGACAGGAGAAGTTATATGCGAAGATGAGCAAGTGCAAGTTTTGGCTGGAAGAAGTAAAGTTTTTAGGGCATGTTGTGTCTGGCGAATTGCCGTCGATCCAGAGAAGATTGCAGCAGTTCATGATTGGCCAATTCCAAAGATTGTTGCGGAGATAAGAAGTTTTCTTGGACTAGCCGGATATTACAGAAAATTTGTGGAGAACTTTGCTCGTCTGGCGGAGCCGCTAACCAAGCTTACGCGCAAGAAGGTACCTTTTGTATGGACGGACAAATGTGCGTTAGCTTTTGAGACGTTGAAGCAGAAGTTGATAACCGCCCCTATTCTGACCGTGCCAGACAATTCCGGAGGATTGGTGATTCACAGCGACGCATCTGAGAAAGGACTGTGATGTGTTTTGATGCAGCATGGGAAGGTTGTAGCGTACGCATCGAGACAGTTAAAGACTGATGAGAAGAATTACCCAACGCATGACTTGGAGCCTGCGGCTGTGATTTTCGCGTTGAATATTTGGAGACACTACCTTTTAGGCGAAAGGGTCGAAGTTTTTACTGATCATAAGAGCTTGAAGTATGTGTTCACGCAGAAGGAGCTTAATATGAGGCAACATAAATGGTTGGAGCTGATGGCTGACTACGATCTTGATCTTAAGTACCATCCGGGGAAGATTAATGTCGTGCCAGATGCGCTTAGTCGGTTACTAGCAATTCAGGTGTTAACTGCGCAGAAGGAGCTCGTTGAAGATTTTCGAAGATTTGACTTGGAGGTTGTGGTACCGCATTCTACGGGACAGTTGATGCAACTGCAAGTACATTCATCGTTGATCGAAAATATTAAAGCAGCACAATCGCAGGATCCTAGACTGCAAAAGTTTCGAGGACAGGTTGAAGCCGGACTACGAACAGATTTATTGATCCATGAAGACGGTTCGTTGAGGTATGGTAGTCGTTTGTGTGTATCAAAGGGAGATATTCGTGAAGAGCTTATGAAAGAAGCACACAGTTCAGCTTATTCTGTACATCCAGGAGGCACGAAGATATACCGAGATATTCGATAGCATTTCTGGTGGGAAGGCATGAAATGGGAGATTGCTCGCTTTGTGGCAAAGTGCTTGGTGTGTCAGCAAGTTAAGGCTGAACATCAAAGGGTTGCTGGTTTATTGCAACCACTTCCGATTCCTCAGTGGAAGTGTGAATAAGTAACCATGGATTTCGTGACGGCTTTACCGCGAAGTCCAAAGGGCAACAATGCTGTATGGGTGATTGTTGATCGTTTGACCAAGGCAGCTCACTTTATTCCTTTTTGGGTTGGTCAATCAACAGAGAGTTTAGCAGAACGGTACATGCAAGAGATTGTAAGATTTCATGGAGTACCGGTAAGCATCGTGTCCGATCGGGACACTCGGTTCTTATCACACTTTTGGCGGAGTTTATAGGAAAGTTTAAGGACTCGATTGAAGTTCAGCACAGCCTATCATCCTCAAACTGATGGTCAGTCGGAGAGAACAATCCAAACTCTTGAAGATATGTTGAGAGCATGCATGTTGGACTTCAAGGGTTCATGGGAGGATCATCTACATTTGGTGGAGTTTTCTTACAACAACAGTTTTCAGGAAACTATCCAGATGGCTCCATTTAAAGCTTTGTATGGTCGTAAATGCCGTTCACCTGTTTGTTGGGACGATGTAGGTGAACGAAGATTATTGGGACCAGATTTGGTTGTGCAGACAGTTGAAAAGGTTAACACTATCAGAAATCATATGAAGGCAGCATAAGACAGACAGAAAAGTTAGGCTGATACGTCGAGAAGACCTCTAGAGTTCACCGTGGGTGATTTGGTATTCTTGAAGATATCACCGACTAGAGGGGTGATTCATTTTGGAAGTCGAGGGAAGCTCAGTCCTCGATTCGTTGGACCCTTTGAAATCTTGGAGCGTGTTGGTGAGGTAGAGTATCGTTTGGCGTTACCGCAGTCCTTGGCGAATGTGCACGATGTGTTTCTCGTATCTCAACTCTGTAGGTATGTTCGTGATGAAACGCATGTATTGGATCATTCAGAACTAACAGTACGAGAAGACTTGACTTTTGAGGAGCGACCGATTGAAATTGTGGATCGAAGGGAAAAGGTTCTTAAGAACAAGGTGATCCCTCTTGTGCTTGTTTCTTGGGGTAATCGCTCGCACGGAGAGTCCACTTGGGAACGAGAAGATGAAATCCGGCAGAAGTTTCCTCATCTTTTCTTGTAGTCATTTGTTATCTATCTTTGTATTCTTGGAATTTCGAGGACGAAATTCTTTTTGTAGTTGGGTATAATGTAACACCCGAGCCCAAGGCTACTAATTTCAGTTACCGTTTGAGCGTAGTGTGGCACTTATTTCATTTATCTTGCTTAATTGTTACTTATTGTAATTTTACCCCGTCAGTTCATTTCTGCATATAACAATTTAGGGCGTCTAAAATAAAATTAAAAATATTCATCATGGCCTACTTGACACCCCTAACCCTGTTGTAGCGTCCGTGCATCGTATTCTCGTCCCGTTCAGTGAAACGGGCGAGTTTGGACGACTACGCACACGTACATGTGTCCGTCTTGGGGGTATGCTTTTTGATCATAAAATACTTCATTTTAAATTTTGGATCCCGCCTAAAATTTTCTTATTTCAATTTCGAATTTTTGGACCCGACCCGGGCGCAATTTGGAAATGTTTTAGTTTGCGCCAAAATCCCAAATTCTAATATACTAAACTGTCTAATATATTTTAAAACCATATACTATATTTTCTTAACTGTTAAATCCTTTATATTTTTTCTCATAATCTTTTCACCCCCTCACCCAATCATATCCCTCCTTTAACCGTGGGCCCCACCTCAACACTCTCTCTCTCCCCCCGATATCTCTCTCTCCCTCTCCTCTATTTAAACTATCTTTCCCTCCTTTTCTTTTCTTCAGAACGTGAACCCAACCCCACACAACCCTAGCCACCGTGCCCCTCGCCGCCACAGCCCCAACGCCGAAGCCACCATCACCGGCCCCTTCGCCTTCTCGCCCTTGTCGCCTCCACATCCATCTCTCCTCCCTCTTTCGTCAACTTCCCGAGCGCCTGTGCCTCGTCGGATCGCCGCCGGCGATCTCGATCCGCCCCCGGCCTCGTGCACTCCTCTATAAGCTTCTTCTCCTCTCCTCCTCTCTTCTCCTTTCTTCTTTTTCCCTTCTCTGTTGAAGTTTCTTGAGCTGCAGGTTCTTGTCGCTGTCGTCGTAGGCCACCGCCGGAGCTCCGTCGATGAGGTCGACCGTCACCACCCGTCCTACAGATCATCGTGAGCACCCCTTCTCAGATCCTCCTTCTTTTCTTCTCTGTTTTTCTTTTCTCTTCTTGTTTACATGTCTTGATCATTTACTGTTCATTCCTTAGCCGAAATCCGACGATGCCGACGACGTGACCCGACGTTCTAGCGAGATACCCCGACCCGTGTGGTTCCATTGTTCGTCGTTTGGGTTCATTCCGTGAACCGTGCGCCCGTCGCGAGTTTCCCCGCCGACGTTTTACATTCCGTTTTTCCCGGTTCACGACCCGTCGAGGCAAGTACCCCTTGCTACATGCTAAATAATATTTACATATTCATTAATGTCACCTTAAACCTGCTATTTAACTTTAGTATTGTAATTTCCCATTTTCATGTCAATATTGTTATATGTCATTTTAACTTCCAAACGTGAAACCTACTATTTGCAATTACTGTATGGAACCTAATAACCACAGTTACATGTTTTAATTACATTTTCACTAATGACGTAGCCTATGGTATTTTATTTATCGTTTTACTTCATTCGGACACTCGTGTACATTTAACCTGCTTAAACTGCGATTTCATCTAGGGAACTTATAGATTTATATCATTGCATCCATGAAGTCTTAAACTTGTTAATATGATTAAAATGGCTATAATTGTCTTACTGCATTCTTATAATGTTGAAATCATCTCTGTGACACAATTGATAACTGTACCGCTAATTGAATGAATCTGCCTAATGCTTAATTCATTGCTTAGATCATGCTGTTGATAACCATGCTTGATTATGTAACTGAGTATGAGCACACCCACGATATTGTTATATCTTGATCTGACTTGATACATACATATTGCTTTACCCGACATGGTACCGTATACTGCTTGACTAGACCTGATGTACCATAACCTGATCCGTTACCTGATCTTGTGCCTAATGCCAACAAACCTGACATGTAGTCCTCATGGACCGTTCCTGTTGTCTATCCAGACAAACCTGTTTACCTGATCCTGTGTTGGCATTAGTTCTTGATTACTGAATACCTGACTTGACAGACACATATAGCTTGGGGGTATGGGGAAATCAAAGGTGAAACCTGACTTATAACTCAACAGTTCGCTACTTGTTCTGATCAGTTTTAGAGGCTAGGCCCGCCTCGTGACGATACTGCTGACATCGTTGGTCTGTACTCCTTTCCTGTTAGTGCCTAGCGGCACGTCTCGATTTCAGCCCGAGAGTCTGTAGACCGTGGTCCCGGGCATGCATGGGATACTATTGAGTTACATCGATGATTCATCAATTTGATTTCAAAGACTTTAGAACAGAAAACCTAATATAACAGTTTAGTTTACCCACTGCACAATACCCTGCACTGCCCTGATTTATATTATTGTCACCCTTGCTTTATTCATGTTTATATTCGTATTGCCTGTTACACTGTTCATATTTTATTACTTGATGACATGACGCGCTGACGTCTGGGTTTTGCATGGCCCAGATTCCGTACCGCTGTTGCAGTCCGAGCAGGAGTACTTCAACCAGCAGGCTGAGCTGTGAGTTCAGTAGTAGCTAGTTCATTAATTTTCTGCAGTTTATTCCTGATGTGAGCCCGCATTATGGGACATACATTCCAGTTATTGTGTATTGGATCTTTTGCTTCCGCACTTTTATTATTATTGACTCATGTTATCTTGGCTTATGGACATGTTTTAGATAGTTTTATTTTGTTCTTGATATCTCTACAGCCGTAATGTGACTATGGATGGATACTTCCTACCCACAGGTAGCATGGTTGGTTATGTCACGTGCCCATTCTAGCGTACTCTGGGAAGCGGGGCGTGACAACGTGAAATCAATTTTGTGAAATCAATTCTAAACTGTACTTCTGGGTTATCTATTCTAAAGTTTGTGAAATCAATTTAATGGAATCGTCGATGTAACTCAATAGTATCCCATGCATGTCCGGGACCACGGTCCAGATTCTTGGGCTAAATCCAAGAAGTGCCGCTAAGCACTAAACAGGAAATATGTACAGATGAATGATGTCAGCAGAAGCATCCCGGGACTGGCCTAACCCCTAAAACTGATCAGTATAAGTATCGAACCGTCGTGTTACAAGTCAAGTTTCATAATTGATTTCCCCTTACCCCCAAGGTTATGTGTTCAAGTCAGGTATTGATAAATATGAAGCTAATGCCAACACATGATCAAGCAGGTACGTGTTTGTCAAAATACACAACAGGATACGTCCGTCAGGACGACAAGTCAGGATTGTTGGCATTAGTAATAAGATGAGGTATCAAGTCAAGCAGTGGTGTATCAGGTCATGTCAGACAATGCATATGTATCACACGGATGCTCAAAGTAAAACTGTAGAAAGTATCGAAACATGGTAAAAGTACGGATGCACAAGTAACAATCAACGATATCATAATATGAGTCCATGAGTCATATGATGCACACTAGCAAGCATGGTATATGAATCTAGCAGTAACATGAAGCAATCGGGTTCTGGCATGCAACTAAATATGTAATATACGGTACGAATACGAACGGGTATCGTAAAAGCGGTAAACTGTAACAGGGATGCACAATGGAATAAACATGTAATATTTTTAATCATATGGATGTAAATATAATAACATAGCATGTAGCAAGATAAACTTGCCTGATCGGATCTCAAGACGGGGTGCGTACACCGCGTC
Organism: Agapanthus africanus; assembly: GCA_030015575.1. Classification (NCBI taxonomy): domain Eukaryota; kingdom Viridiplantae; phylum Streptophyta; class Magnoliopsida; order Asparagales; family Amaryllidaceae; genus Agapanthus; species Agapanthus africanus. The sequence goes on along the minus strand of JASDDO010000001.1, from coordinate 15,900,785 downwards.
CGACATCAGGTTAACGTCACAATGCGCACACGCGCGTACAGAACAGAACCAAGCTAAGCAAGAAGGTGACCACTGGCTGAGAAAGTCTACTGGGTCGCCCGGATCGTCGGCGAAGAGCACGGCTCCGGCGATCACCGGAAAATACAAATCAAGAAAAGAAGAAAAGGGTTGTGATTTGCAGGGTGCACTGGAGTTGTCTTGGGGTTCTGGGACAGAGGCGAGGGGTGACGACGACGAGTCGTGGGTTTTCCGGCGAGGCAGTGTGGTTTCTTGGGTTCTCGTCGGCTGTGCAGGGGAGGAGCTCGGGGAGGAGGTTGTGGTGTCAGGTGTGATGAGGGAGAGAAAGAGGATGTCGTGGTGATGGGGACGGTGACGACGGGGTCAGAGCTCCTGCGACGTGAGGGTGCCGGCAAGGGCGGTGATGGTTTTTCTTGGGTTGGCTTTGGGTTGTTGGGGTTTGTAGAGGTTAGTGGTGACGGGGTGAGGCCGACGAAGTGATCGGCGGTGAGGTGTTGTGACGACGAGGGCTTGGGTTCGGGTGCTGGGTTGTGCAGTCGGGGATGAGGGTTCTCGGGATTCGCTTCTGGGGCGTCGGGGATGGAGGAGGAGAAGGCGATGAGTAGGAATGATGAAGACGAGGGTGGCGGCCAGGGGTCGGCGGCGAGAGGCGAGCGCTGGAGCGTTCGGGCGTGGGTTAGGGTTCTTGTGAGGAGGCGGGAAGCAAGGAGGGGGAAGGTGAGAAGAAGGGGGGAGAGAGAGTACTGTGAAGTTGGGAGTAGAATAGGTTTTAAAATATATATATATAATATAATATAATATATATAAGAGAAAGAGAGAGTGTTGAGACTGTTAGAATAGGATTAAAATATATATATAGAAAGAATATTTTGGTTATTGGCATATCATAAACTGATATGTTAAAGATTATTAGGTTTTAAATATAATAATATATAAACTATGGTTTATAGCTAATATCAAAATTACTCCGAAAGATGTCCGGATTGTGTCTAAAAATCTAGTTTTAAAATATGGATATTATACGTATCAACCAAAACCAAAAATCGATGTCCGGTTAAAGAAAATGTATACCCCCAAAAACGGATACACGTAGCAAGCACGTAGCGATCCAAACGTATTCGTTTCACTAAACGGGACGAGAACACGATGCACGGATGCTATCACAGGGTCAGGGGTATGATGCTGGCCATGATAGATAATTTAAAATATATTATCTGATTAAGTTGTATTATTAAAAAATGCAGATGCCAGATAAATGCAGGTAAACAGAACATATTCAGGCATGAATCCTCAGCACCAGCAGGGATAACACGTGAATAAGAGCCAAGACGGGTTTCAAGCATGCGGATTGGGTCGGATACAAAGTACAGAAACCAAACACTATTCATACCCCAAAACGAATAAAACAGGAAATAGCCACAAAATAAAATAGAATAATCAAATCGAGCATAATATAACTGAACCAGGGTGTTATAGGGCATGCCGAGAAACAAAGACCTTTTGTTCCTCCGCGTAATAGAAAAGATACCCACTGGAGTTCTTTGGGTATCCCACAAACTTATCATGTACTGTGCGTGCCTCAAGTTTGTCTGCATTCTGCCTTTTTACAAAAGCTGGCATCTCCATATCTTAAGATACTTAAGATTGGGTTCTTTCCCACTCCACATCTGATATGGTGTGGTAGGCACTGACTTAGTATGAACCTTGTTCATAAGATATGCAGCTGATTCTAGTGCATAGCCCCAGAAGGATCGCGGTAACTCAGCGTTACTCATCATGAAACGTACCATATCTAATAAGGTTCTGTTCCGCCTTTACGATACATCGTTGTGTTGAGGTATGTATGGAGGAGTAAGCTGAGAGGGAATTCCATTCTCTTTTAACTAGTTCAAGAATTCGGCACTTGAGTATTCAACAACTCGATTAAATCTCAGTGTCTTGATAGTTTTGCCGGTTTGTTTTTCCACTTCATTCTTATATTCTCGGAATTTCTCAAAGGCATCGGATTTATGTTTCATCAAGAATACGTGTCCATACCTTGAGAAATCATCCGTAAAAGTAATGAAATAAGAATAACCACTTCTTGCATGTGTAGACATTGGACCGCACGCGTCGCTGTATATGAGTCCCAAGAGCTCGCTGGCTCTTTCTCCGTATCTAGTGAGCAGAGTTTTTGTCATCTTTTCTTTGAGACATGATTGACAAGTTGCATAGGAATGATATTCGAACGGATCCAAATATCCCTCTTTATGTAACTTTGTCAACCTTGTTTCATTGATGTGACCTAGTCTACAATACCATAAGAAAGCTTAATTTAATTATGGAGACTTTCTTTTGAGCATGTTCTAGACATTGAAAACCTGAGCTTGATTTAACACGTATATACCGTTATCTAGTGTACCTGACCCAATCAAAACTTGATTTAGGTGGATGTTTACTACATCGCTTATAAATGTAAAATCATATCCTTCTTTAGAAAGTAAAGATACAGATATGATATTACAAGCCAAACTAGGTACATACAAACAGTTACGTAAAATCAATATCTGCCCACTTGTCAATCCGAGGTGATATTCCCCTACGGATACAACGTCCACGCTCATTCCGTTAGCAACCTTAAGAGTCATATCACCTGCTTTAATAACTCTACGATTTCTCAGAGCATGTAATGAATTACAAATATGAGATCCTAATCCGGTATCTAGTACCCAAGAAGTAGAGTTAATTGACAGATAGTTTTCAATCATAAACACACCTGAAGCCGAAGCCAGAACGTGCTTCGAATCCTGGTTTCTGGCTTTCTAAGACCTGCAGTCCTTTTGACAATGCCCTTTCCCGTGAAAATAGAAACATTCCTCTTTCACTAATGTTAGCCCTGAAACTTTTGCCCCGTCCTTTCACTCCACCCTACTGACGCCGCTTATCGGTTTGGTGGAGGCTTTCTTCTTCTCTCCCTTGGCTTTCACCTTGGATCTAGAAGAGGAAGATTCTCCAATGAGCAGAGCAGGTGTCTTCCTGGATTCCTTCAGGATGCCCTCTGAGCTCCTCAAGATGTTGAGGAGTTTTGGAAGTGAAACTTCCTTCCCTTGAATATTGAAATTCAAGATAAACTGGGCGTAAGTAGAGGGGAGCGACTGTAGAATCAAGTTAGTGCATAACTCGTTCTCCAACGTAGTCCCAAGGTCCGCGAGCTTTTCAATATAGCTAATCCTCGTAAGGACGTGGTCCCCTAGAGATGACCCGACAGCCAACCTCGTCTGAAGCAATATTTTTGAGGTCTCATATCTTGCGATATGAGATTGCTCTCCATATTAAACTTTGGTATGGAGGAAGATGGAAGCTAAGTCCATCTTCTCGTGCTGCCTCTGGTGTTCACTCTCCATTGAGACTAACACGAGGCACTTGGCTCTCGCACAATCATTTTTCCATGTCTTACGGATATCAACATCCGAGATGGTGGAATCTAGACCTGGGACGGCAGGGGCTTTGGCAGTAAGGAGGCAGTCCAGCTTGTCATAGGTAAGTGTCGTCTGGACATTCCTTAGCCAATCTTTATAGTTTGGCCCAGTCAATTTATTATTATCTAGCAGTAACCTAAATCCGGTCATTGTGGTCATTGCAATTAGGAGAGAGAGAAGAAACACTCAGCATGATGCTCTTGCAAGTTTAGATTGGTTATTAGTTTATCTAAATATGATGGCTCCCACTATTCCCTCGAATCCACCTTCAAATCATAAAATAAGAATTAGTCAGGATTAATCTCACTATTATAATTCTTGCTTAACCTTTCGGTCAGGCTAGTGTCGGTACTTCAAGGGATGTTTTCCAACGTTTTCGCGAAGTTCCTTAATTACATAACCTCTTTTTACTGGAGGCGTAGCCCCGCTAACACCGTTCTAGACACCTACTTGGTTTATAGTATTGATCGTTAAGTGAAAAATTCTCCCAAGAGCAATCCTACTCATCAGTGGGATCGGGATCCAACTGTCATTGTGTGATGACCTAAATGGAATCCACTCTAGTCACCACACTCCAGAAGGTATACTCAAACTCCAAGTTTCCTTTATATTTGAAACTCCCGATGTTGATTTTTGCCCCAAGCTCTTATGACCTTGGCGAAGGCCAACATATTATAAGTTGCAAGTCAAGTTCTATCCATCATTGTCTAGGTTGATTTGAACTTACCCGTACATATCCTTGACGAAGGCCAAAATAGTAGTATGACTGTCCCAAACCAATGCATCTATCTATGCTACAGATGAATATCCAGCAGCTACCAAACACTATGCCTTGGCGAAGGTCAAAATACATAGCTTGAATACTACTAAATACCTATCTAAAATGACAGAGGGGTACGAATGGTTTTGGCGAAACCGTGAACGTAATGAACTTGATATAGTTGAAGTAACCATGATAGCTATTTAAAAGGAGTGGTTTAGGCTCCGCATTTAAAAATTGTTTTTTTGAAGAAAACCGAGTGGTTTTGAAACTGTTCCAATGATTTAAGCTTTGGTTTGTTTTTCCTTGCATTAATCAATGTCATTGCGGTCCCATTATTTAATCCTATCATTGCAGAAAAGAAACGAAAATACAACGTATGCTTATACCATCCGCAATTGCCACGGGGCCCCGTCATACACCGTTAGATTACTTAACTAACGGCAGAGCGGGGGCTGGACTAGCCCGGGTGCAAAACATAAGCAACGTCTATTATATTATATTATATATATATATATATATCCATTCGTCTCACGCAATAATAGGTATTCTAGATCACAGGTGAATATATTGTATATACAAAGAATCCGTGTTTCGTTTAAGCCTATAACGAAAGACGGATTCCACGGTCGTGATGAGTAGCCAACCCTATCCTAGACCCTTACGGGTGCGGCAAACTACCCGCCAAATTCTTGAAGTGAAGCAACCACCCTCAGTAAAATGAGTAGGTCACTTGACACTTCAAGAACCCGGTAGTTTGTGCACCCCACCTTGGGTCTATCCTAGGAGCAAAAAACAGTAAATGAAATAATACAACGGTGGTTACAATCTCAACCCGGATGTGCCCCGCAAAATAATATTACATCACATTTATAAATTACATGAATGAAAGAAAAGAAAACACTCTTCTCACATCCCCTGGCTATTCATCCACGACAATCCAATACTCCATATACACAAATCATCATAGCATCACGGATATGTGCAACCCCCACTAATCGACATATAGCAATTAGCGGACGTATCGAAACACATATATACACTGAAACATGTAAACGATATTAAAACTGCGACTTTGAAACACTGCGAAATTGCCCCAACAGAAAGATAACTAAATATGCAACCTGGGCAAAATCAAACATATCCTGAAACCCTAAATCCAAGTGACCGGAACACTAATCGAAGCACGGCACCAAACTAACTTCTTTGGCTAGCCAGGCCGGGAAAAACATGAATGCGGCCGGCCAAAAGTTGTTCATTTGGACTCGTCTTTCTATAGTGTTCATCTCACAACTAAAGGAGCACTCTGCAATTGTTTAAAAAAAAATAAAGGCTCTGCAAATTTTGACAGAAACTTGGAATCTAGGTTTCGTGTTTCAGAGTTATTTCGGTTTCATAGTTTTACTTATCATTTAACCTGTTGGTTAAGGTTTACTAGGCTCTGATACCACTGTAAGTCGATGTCGCGCATCCCGTGGGTCCGCGGGGAGGCAAAATTTTCAAAACGATTTTCATAAAGCTTGCAACATCGACTAAATTCCAAGATCTATTCGAAAACCTTAACTAACATTTAACTAGGAGGTTTTAACTGCTCGGTAGAAAGTTATACCTCTAAGAACCAATCCTTCGGGTCTTCTTTGCCTCCTCTCCTTGAGCTCCTCAGAGAGCGGATGAAGGTTGCAACGTCGGCCTCCTCGCATCAAAGATGATCCATCCGAGAGTATGTGCTTCAAGCTTCAACTTCAAAACCGAAGTAACTAGGGTACTTAGTTCGCTAAGCTAAGTAGCCTGGGTAATGTAGAATAGCTAATGGATTATTTTATTTCTTGAGATCCTTTATTTCACAACACATGTGAGGGTAAGGATCTCATTTGAGGAAGAAGAAGAAACTTGGAGAGAGAAAGCCAAATGAGAAATGAGCGAGGGTTGTAAAGTGTAGAGAATGGCTCAAGACATTCAATAATGAAGTAACCATTATTTTCACATAGAAAATAATAGTCATACTTCAATAGTGCATCCAAACCAATAAAATAACGCCGAAGCCATTTCTCACACCTTGCCACAAAAATCTCCACAATTCCACCTCATTAATCCATTTAAGAAAATAGATAAATCAATAATGAGGTGTCCCCTTCTAGAAGCATGTCTTGCCAAGTTACAAGAATGCCCTCACCGTATATACATACCCGTATTCATATTCGAAAAAATACGAATACAATGAGATGATAACAATCCAATAATACAATACTAGGATCCGGCTTAAACCAAACCCTACTAGTATTATCCGCCCAAATATCATCCGTGCACAAGTACACGTATGTGATCGAAACCTGCCGTAAAACTATACAGCCTCTACATCGTTTCGCCCGAAGCAGGGAAACCATCTGTGTGGGACTCTAAAGACTCGATAGTACGCTGGCAGTGGGTTTAACCACAAGCACGTCAGCGGTACTAGCTGCACGTAACAGCTACCCAGGTATCTGTCGATAAGAAGATCGATGAGCAAACTCATCCGAACTCCTACTGAGCTTATCTGTGACAATCTCTGTACAGTCCGGCATGTTCATCTGAGATACTCACATATCGGGCCTAGGGGGGATGGTTAATGTCAGACCCCTAATAGCGCAATAAGTCATGCCGGAGCAGAGCCTAATACACCCTGAAAAACTACTGGAGTACCTACCAGTAAATCTCGCTTACTCTGGCCAGGGACTTTGTGTAATGGCTTTCCGAACACAGCGCGATATCAACCCCCAATACCGGGAGAGACGAATCCTATCTAACCGCTCTGCCTCCAAGTGCTTCGGGACTGCACCCAACTGTTACCTGTTTTCACGACTCCTTTGAGCCATGATAGGGTAGTAATCTAAGTGCGATGGGAACACACTCGTAGCAAAGTGCGATGTCAAGTCCACGGACTAACCTGTACTCATGCCACCCGGGTACTGCTACCCGACGATGGGTATAATACCAACCAGCAGTTCCCAACGAGTCATGTCCAGTGTAACTCATAACCTAATGAGCACCTGTATACTATTTCCAGTACGACGTACTAATGGCTGTGGGACAGACCATCTCCCATGCTGGGATGAGAAGCGTATACACTAGTCTACTCTGGATTATTGATGTCCCGTCTCAATAATCCTACGACTAGGGACCTGTATAAGGATGTGCTTATAGACTACCCAGCCCCCACTAGTGTGACTGTCATCATAACGCTGGTAGTCAAGCAAAAATCTTAAGAGCTCTACCAATATGTATAAGCAATATGCTAAAAGAAACACATGCATATATTGATGTAGAATCAAACCAAGTAGCATACTACCATTTTGAGCAAGACTGTTAATACAACTGTGAATATCCCAAACTTTCAATATGTAATATACAATACAGTATGATACAATAATGGCCTCTAGGGCATATCTCACTGACAGTATTTACTCAGAAGTAAACACGTTAAGCATAGATAAGTAATATAAAAGTAAAGCACAAGAATGACAAGAGATGTAATGAAATAATAACTTTTTTATTTATATTCATTCTTTACATACAACTGGAAAGTAAAATACAATAATGGAAAGCGATGCCTAAACAATGGCATATGAACTAAAAGAAAAGTGAGAACAAGTAAGAACTAGAACTCTGGCTCCTCTGTAAATTGTTTCAAATCTTCCTGATTGGGCTCGATCTCCTGAAAGTCGGGTCCTCCTGACAACAATCCAAAGAAAGAATAAATATGAATGTCGTCAGCAAACAATCGTTCGGTAAGTCTCAAGAGAGATAGAATAGAATAGACAAGTAAAGAAAATAGAACAGGTAAAGAGAATAGACTCATGAATTATCTGTTTGTTATGCTAACGTAGTTATTTGTAGCTTGGTACAGAATGTATCGGTGTATACGAGAGGAGTCCAACTATCCGTGGACTAAGGTATACGGAGTCCAAGGCCCCGTCAAGCCACGGGACAACGGCACGGATATTCAGGTTAGGTGTATTATAGTGACCGTCTTGTGCCACTTCTAATACATTCCGTACAAATCTACCCCGTAAAACCCCGTAATGCATATTGTATTGATTGTAATGATTTGTAGTTACCAGACTTGCCGAGACCATGGTATAAGTTGTTCATGTAAACGGTTCGGATGTAAACGGATAGTCATGTAGCCAAGTTCAAGATATAGCTATGATTCGGTCGAGTCAAGTAAAGTTGCATGTTCGTATTGTTCGGTATTCATGTTTGGTATATTGGGTTCATGTTGAATTGGATATATGGTTGGATTCATATTTGGGTTGTATTCAGATTAGACTGAGACTCAGATTGAGTCAGACACTTAAACAGATTTGGATCCTAAATTATGTTTAAGAGTTATCGGTAACTGTTGCACAAGGACGACAGGATTTGTGTCTTTTTCCAAGACAATTACCATTGATAACCCCGTTTTATTTTTCTACCTTAAATAGGCAAGCACCCACTTTCTCCGGCTCCCTGAGGCTCAAGAGAATTGGTCCCGCTTAAACCTATATTTACCAGTATCCTTAATGTAATTTAATATAACTTGAGGACGTTTTATGAAAAATATTTTTAGTATACTTTCAAAATAAATCTCAAGTATCTAATTATCTTATTTAGTGTTTTCATGGATGTAACTTTTAAAGAATGAGGTATTCTAGTGGATAAATACCTAGCTTGAATAATTCATGGTGTTTTAATGTAAAGTTGACTTGTATGGATTCTTGATGTATTTTCATGAAACTGTAATTTTATTATTTTGTTTGGAAAATGTGGAATTTAATAATATCTTTAAAATGGGTGTTTTGATTATATTTATATAATTAAAAAAACTTTTTATTATTAATTAGAAATTCTCGTTTTTCTTGAAAATTGTATAAAAATTCCATTGAGATCGTATGCTCCATGAGGAGGTGTGCATCTCGCTTTACTAGCCCCAAGGATGTGCGATAACCCGCACCATCCCGGTCGGATTCCCCAAAATGGGTTGTAGAGGCATAATCGTAAGAAATGTAATCATACAATTTAAAGAAATACGGTTTTCTTAATGGTTTAAGGTATTTATTTGAAAAGTCGTATTTTGCCACAAGATATTGTTTTCAAGCGAATCGTGTTATGTCAAGATGTATGTATATGAGAGGTAGGTCATTACCTCGTGAGGTTTTCTAAAGGTATGCTAAGCAAAAGTATTAAAATATGGCATGTGTAAAGTTTATGGTATTTAAACGAAACATGTACTACAAAGTTATTTAACATGAACTTTTCAAGGTGAAAATTATTCCAAACATTGTGTCATGATTGAATAACAAGGTATAGTGATTTGAATGAATGATTATAAAAGAAAATTATAGTTTTTAAAGATTTTAGAAAAATAATGTTAGTGTAACTCCACTTATTGACATGATTTAAAAATAGATAGTTTTAAGATAAGAAGAGAGGGAAATAGTTGGGACTTACAAGTTGTGTGGGTTAAGAATAGAGAGAGGAAGGGATTGAGATCATCGTGCTATCAAGGAGTCGCCGGGAATGTCTCGCATTTTCATCGGAAAGTGAACTTGGGCTAACTCCACTCATACTCTTCTTTGACTTGGAAAATTTTGAGAATTTTTTATAAGAGATTTCAGAATGAAGAGAGCTAGGGTATGGGGTTGTATTTATAGGGTAAAATTAGGGTTTTGAGGGTTGAAGAGAGAATTAAAATGTATTAAAAATAGGATTTATGAGTGAATTAACACTCTCTGGATAATTGCAGAGAATTCAAACAGTACTGGGGTAGCAGGGTAGACCAAGAGGTGTTGTGTGCACAACACGGTGACTTTTCCCCTTGGTCCACCCGTCGGCGCCAGCTTCCCAACCGATCCCGCCGGTCCACTGTGGGCTTTTGGTGCTGGGATTTATGCCACGTGTCTAGGTCGTTCATATAACATTGTGCACATGTTTAATTTCCAGGCTTTTCATTTCATACGTGTATTGCACGTGTAAACTTTTGGGTTTCTAAAATGTTTAAAATAAAACTCAGAAAAAATATATGTAGCTGATGGGATTCGAACACATAGGCTATGTCACAGCAGTGCAAGGCTTTACCAATAAGCTATAAGCTATTTCTTGCTGTTCTTAAACAAATTAAATATATAACTTGTGCTCAGATTAGTAAAGTCCATTTTGTACATTAACTTTTTAAAAAATTTCGTACAGTGAAATTAGAGTCGTTACAGGCGAGGCCCGTCGAGGCGAAGTAAATCTTGGCGGTTTGCTAGTCCCCAAAGACCCGTCCTATCCCCTCTTGATCCAAAGGGAATTTGAGCGCGAGGTGATAAGTCGAGATCTGAGCCCGGAGGGCATTCAGGATAGGACGTCCCAGGAGAATGTTATCGAATGACGGGACCTTAGAAACGAGGAAGTTCACCTGTATAGTCCGCGTCTTGCTCGCTTCTCCAATGTTGAGGAGGAGGGTGACCAATCCTTCTGCCGGGACAGAATGGTTGGTGAACCCGGAGAGGACATGGGAGATAGGTTGAAGGTCGGATGAATCCAACCCCATACGCCGGAAACAGTCATAGAACATGATGTCCGCCGAGCTCCCGGAATCGATCAATATTCTCTGGACTGCGTAGCGGTGGACTCAGGCCGCTATTACAAGGGGATCATTATGAGGAAGTGATATGTCATGAAGGTCTTCGTCAGTGAATATAATCGGATCATCCTTCCTTCATTTCGTGTGAGGCGGGTCATTTACTTCTTCGATCGGTAGGAGGCGGTGGCTTCCCCCACTTTCCCTAGCTGGATCCTCGGTAACGACCATGATTTGTCTAATCATTAATTCCCCGGGAGGGGTTTGGTCCTTTTGCTCATGCTCCGCCTGCCGCTTGTCTCGTAAATACTTCGCCAGGTGGCCGGAGCAGATCAACTCCTCTATGTAGTCACGGAGCTGTTTGCAGCTCTCAGTCGGATGACCCTATGACCTGTGATAGGTGCAGTACGGGTCGCGGAGACGCTTGCCCGCCCTTTGCGTAGCTGGCGGGAACTTGAAGAACCTCTCGCCCTTAGTTTCCTCCAGCAACTCGGTCTGGGAGATGTTCAGGGGTTGTACTCCTGAAACCTCGGGGAATAAGATTTTGGGTGATCGACTTTCTTTTTCTCTGTCCTGTCCCTCTTTTTTCGGTTCGCTTGGTCGCCTTGGGGCAGGTTGGAGTTCACCTCTGACTCCAGTTGGATCTCTCTCTCGGTCTATGCCTTCACTTCGGCCATGGTCTTAGGTTGCGCCAATGCAAAAGTGCAGAGCCACTCTTTATGCCTAAGACCCGACCTCAGCGCGGTGATAACCGTTTCGTCGTGGTGCTCGGGAACCTCCAGGAGGGCATTGTAGAAGCGAGTGACATACCCTTTGAAGGATTCCTTGTCCACGTTCTTAACAGTGAACAAGTAGTCGACTGTCCTCTTCTGTCGTCGATTTCCGACGAAATGACCGAGGAATTGGTTAGCCATCTTGTCAAAGGTCAAGATGGAGTGCGGCACAAGCCCTCGGAACCAGTCCCGACCAGCTCAGATTAGGGTGGTAGGAAAAGCTCGGCACTGAGCCATATCCAAGCGGTCTTGAAAGCTTATGCGTGCTGTAAAATGTGTCCAAGTGGTAATTCGGGTCGGACTTCCCATCAAAGAGGGTCACTTTGGGCAGCTTGTTCCCAGACGATACGCGCTCGGCCAGGAGCTCTTCTGTAAAAGTCTTTATGAACGAATCAGCGGAATACCTAGCCCCTTCGCCGGACATATGGCCATCTCGTCGTATGCCTTTGATTTTCTTTTCGAGGGCTTCGATCCGGTGGTGGTATCCCGAGGATTTAGCATAGTCGGAGTACTAGCTACCCCCGCTCTGGGTCTGCGTGATGGTGCGGCTGTGATTCCGCTTTATCACATTTCTTAAATCCTCAGACGAGGCCCTTCTTGAGCAGTCCCGACGTTCTCCGTTTGCGCGGTCCCGGCGGGAGTTGGGGCGCCGGTCGTGCCTGGAAGCAGGCGAGTTGACCGACACCTCCTCAGGGGGTGAGAGCGTGCGGCGGGCGTCGGAGCGACAGCCAGGTCTCCCCTGAGACCAGGGTGTAGAGCCGTCTAGCGCCCAGCGGGCTATAGAATCATTCGCCGCAGGCGGGTCATGGTTGCTGGAATCGGCACGCCGGCGTTCAGTGGCGCTGAGATGAGCGTCAGTGAGATGAGCATGCCTATCTGCCCTCCTACGGGCGTCGTCATCCCGGGAAGAGGGAACTGCGGTCTGGTGGGTAGGACCGTTCCCCGCCAAAACACAGAGACGGGACCGCGCAGGTCCGTCTTGCCTGAATTTCGGGGCAGATGCTAATTGGTGCTATCCGTCCACCTCTCCGAAGATGCCAAGTTGATTTATGGCACGTATATCGAAGGTTTAAACGGATGCGGCCGATGTAGCAGACTTCGTCAGATTCCCCCTCATTTGAGGGGTTTTTTTATTGTGGGGACACTCTTCCCTGCAGGCGCAAGCCCCTGCAGTTAATTACGCTACCGCATCGCGGTAACCACTTTCTCCTTCTCCAGATGGTCACTTCGTGTCGTGGGTGTTTGTTTTGTTTTTGGTTGCCCGTGGATTGTATACGGAGACTAATTTATGTCGCCCATAGGGCGTGGATTAGTCCAAATCCGTATTTTCTAAGATTTGGGTTTGGGGGTTGGGTTGAAGGATACGTCAGTCCCATTTGAGACTAAGATCAATTTAAACGTTTGTTAAGGATACGTTAGTCTAATTTTAGACTAAGATCAACTTAATGGGATCGTTTAGATCCAACAAGAGAGCATTCGGGCTCTATTGTTTAGTTTAAGGACATTGCGGTCGATTTCCAGTTTAAGGACATGGTGGTCCAAGGTTAAGGACATCATAGTCCATGGGCTTAAGGACCCCACAGTCCGAGGTTAAGGACATCATAGTCCATGGGTTTAAGGACCCCAGAGTCCAGGTTAAGGACATCATAGTCCGTGAGTTTAAAGACCTCACAGTCAAGGTTAAGGACATCATAGTCCATGAGTTTAAGGACCCCACAGTCTATGAAATGTATGGTTGTCGGGACCCGTCACCTCTCTGAAGACGTTGAAGGATTACAACGACAAATATCATAGGAGTTCAGAGATGTGCCCTTGAACCAATTTTGGTTGGTAAATCTGTAGTCCAATTTGGAACCAAGATCTGTTAAAAGATTTATGAGCATATAGGCTCAGTTAATCTGAATTGAGGACTTATGGCCAATTTGGGCTAAGTCTATTCAATTACAATGTTCAACATTTGTTTTTGAGTCATTAGATGTTTGTTTGAGCCCAATCCCCTTAAAAATGCTAAGCATTGGTTTGGTCTCTGACAATGTTTTGTCTTTAGTTGAATGTTGTCCATTTATCATAGCTCTAGGCTTATTCAAACAACAGTTTATGTTCTATCCAAGCGCACATAAAAGCATGTAGCGTACTTGGCACTAGCGCCAATCGATGAGCGCAGTGCGCTATGGTTAAAGCGCTAATGCGCTTAGCGCTTTGCGCTAGATGTAAAGTGCTAATGCGCTTAGCGCTAAATAAAGAGCGCTGATGCGCTTTGCGCTAGATGTAGAGCGCGGATGCGCTATAGTTGAAGCGTTGAGGGCGCTTGGCGCTGGTGCCATATAATGAGCGTAAAGTGCTTTTAGTAATGCAGCGCACACGTGAGGAGCTCGTGGCGCGCTTAGCGCTGAGCACTAGCCAATGAGCGCAGTGCACTGTGTTTGAAGTGCTATTGCACTGCAGCGCTTTGCGCTAGATGAAGAGCACTAAGGCACTTTTGAATTAGGAGCACTAAGGCTCTTTTAAAATTAGCAGCGCTAAGGCTCTTCTTAGGTTAACTTTGCATTCTGAAGATTATCTTCTTTTTGATAAGAGACTTTGTCTCAAGATTCTAAGAACCAAGTTCTTAGTTTATAGGAGATATTTCAATCTCTTTTTGATGAAAGGCTTTGCCTTTATAGATCTGTGATCCTAAGAGAATTGAATAATTCTCTCCCTCTTTATAATGAGATGTTCATGATCTCAGAATGACAATTTGTCTTATAGATCTATGATCTGTGAAAGAAGTAAGTACTTTTTGTTTTATGATGAGATCTTTTTGATCTCTTTATAAAAGACTTTGGTTTTTGTAGATCTATGATCTTTTAAGAAGAGAATCCTTCTTTTTAATTATGAGATGATTTCATCTTTTTGTTCATCATCATTCTTTTTACCTTGAAAAAACAATCTTCTTTCTTGAGAGCTTGGCTCTTTTTTCTGAGATCTCAAAGCTTATTGGGGAGTTTCTCTCTGTAAGACTTGAAGTCTTGGGGCCTTTATATAGGGGAGGCTGATTTGTTGAATCAGTTAAAGAGATTTATTCTCTAATTGATTTGGGAATTTCCCCACCGTCAGATCTTTTGATCCAAGGGCTTCTGGTTTACAGAAGATAATCTTCTTGTTTTAACAAGATTGAGAAATCTTTCCCCCTTACAGAATTTGTTCTGTATTCTAGTGATTTTTAATCACCATTGGATCATTGATCCAACGGCGTTCCAAATTCAGGGCACAATCTTTTCTGTTTGGAAAGATTCAACAGAATTTCATTCTTGTTAATTGATGATTTAATCATATTCGTTGGATAATTGATCCAACGGTGAGGAACATTTAGTTCCAGCGCTAGCGCTTATGCGTTCTGCCCATGGTGCGCTACTTGGAGCGCACCGCTCTCAGCGCTAGTGCACACGTGCTTTGCACATGGTGCACTACTTGGAGCGCAATGCGTCTAGCGCTAGTGTAAGTCTACGGTAGCGCCCCGGCCGTCTACAGACGCCAAAATGCGGAATAAAACTTTTAAACTGGCGCTATCGTATACTTTAACCCGGATCTGCCATTATTGCTAAACTAACAAACTGTAAAGAGTGTAGAAAGGTTATACCGAACGATCCGAGTCCTTCGTTCTTCAACCATCATCCCACGCTCCGTTGCGGCTGCTCCGATCTCGTCGATCTCCGATATCCTCGTCGAGGTGGCACCACGTCGACGATTCTTTAAACGGGCTCCCGCCTCTGACTCGAGGCAACTCGGTCGTCAAGTTTGCTAAAAGAGACGATCAAGAATGATGTAGAGAATGAGTAGATGACTTCGTCTCACTTCGTCCAAGTCCGTGGACGATCGATAAATGAAGTTGCCACTCGAATCGGGTGATGGAATGAAAAAGACTATGAAATTTCCATGCACCCTTAAACTATAGTCTTTTCTACCAAAATGAAATCAATCTCTCTCTCTCACTAAAAAGATGGCCGGCCACTTAATATGAAAGAGGAGGGTGAGTGTAGGAGGAGATAAGGAGGTGACCATAAACATTGATACTTATCTTTTACATTAAAGAAAAAACAATGAGTCACTAATACAATGAACCTTTCATAACCTAGTCACCAAAAGCATTAATGACACCATTAATGCACTAATGACTCACCATGCCTCATCATCACTTCTAGAAGCTTCTAGAATGATGACTCACTCTTATCTGAAGAAAAGATAAATCCGTCTTTAACCAAATGTTAAAAGACGGCTGATAGAAAACTGGAAACTGGCAACTTCCAAAAGTGATCCTGAAACGAATTTCAGGACAACCCCGAAACTGTATAAATATACCCGCATTTGTATTACGACCGAATACAAATGCAACTGAGACAAAGATATTATACCTACTCAATATAATACTCGGATCCGGCTTAAACCAAAGCCGACCAGTATCATCTGCCCGAAAAATAACACGTGCGTAAACGCACGTGCATTTTCCGAACCCTGCCATAAAACCATACGGCCTCTACAACGTTTCGCCCAAACTTGGGAAACTGTCTGTGGGGGACTCTAATGACTCGTCGGTACCCTGGCAGTGGGTTTAACCACAAACCGTCAGCGGCACTAGCAATGCATAACGGCTGCCCACGGACTGACCTCAAGGGAGGCCGATGAGCACACTCAAGGGAGGCCGATGAGCGAACTCATCCAGAAACCCTACTGAGCCTAACAGTGACAATGTATATACAGTCCGGTCCGTTCGTCTATGAGTATCGCATATTTGCCTAGGGGGCTAGTAACGTCAGACCCCCAATAGCAGTATAAGTCGTGTCGGAGTAAAGCCCAATAACACCCTGAGATACTACTGGAGTACCTACCAGTAAATCTCCTACCATGGCCATGGATTTGTGTAATGGCTCTCCTAGACACAGCACGATCTCGCCCCCAATACCGGGAGAGACGAATCCCCTGCCGATCCGCTCACGTGCCTCCATATGGCTCGGGACTGTACCCAAAAGCTACCTGTTTGCACGACTCCTTTGAGCCGCGGTAGGGTAGAAATCAAAGCACAGTGGGAACTCACACGAGACAAATGACGACCTCAGGTCGATGAACTAACCTGTACATATGTCACCAGGGAACTGCTATCTGACGATAGGTATAGTACTAACTAGCAGATTCCCGGCGAGTCCTGTCCGGTGTACTCATAACCCAATGAGCACCTGTATATATCTTAGGTGATCCAACTGACACCAGTGGCTTGTGAGACCGGCCACCGCCCCTCGTCGGGGTCTCGACTGTACACACTAGTCTACTCCGGAGTATCGATGCCCTGTCTCGAAACTCCCACGACTAGGGACCACAATTAAGGATATGCATATAAACTACCCAACTCTCACGTATATGATCGCCATCATACTGTTGGTAGTAAAGCAAGATCCTAAGGGCTCTATCAAAGTGTAATATGCAATCAGTCACCTGAACATGTACACGACTGATAGAGGCAAACCAGATAGCATACTATCATCTCGAGTAAGACTGTCCTACCGGTATAGGTCCTCCGCAATCGTTGCAATCACGTGCCTGCGATCCAATAATTGACTATGAGGGCACTATCTCCAACAATCTCCCACTTGCACTCAAGGCTAATTATTGCGATGTCGACTACTCACAGCCCGTGTGAAACCGAACATCCAACTCCTCTACTAATCAGTTTCACAAAGCCCGTTTGTAAAACTATTGTGTTCGAGAAATAGCCTCAGTGAGTGGATCCGCCTAGATGTTTCTTTCAATGTCTCTCTTAATCTCAAGTTCGCGGAGAAAGCCATCTCCCGAATTGAGTAATACCTGTCTTAGAACATGTCTGGATATCTGATGGGACCTTAGTTCATAAATGAACTCCATATCCAAACTTCTTAGACTGTATGGATCACTGAACCTAATCAGTATCCGGCACCATGCCACCCACAGTATCCTCTTGAACCACCTGTCCATAATACTGTCCCTCGTCAGAGGGAAAACCAAAACTCTGACAATCACTCTGTCATCCATGTCACCTTTGAAGCCTGGAATGATAACCGTCTCCCGAAAGAGGCTGCCGTTATCAAATCCGTAGAACATGCACCTATGTTCTAAAACTGCTTCCTTATGTTTCTCCTGGATCGGATTAATACAAACTTATTGCATCTAGTGCAAAAACAACATTTGGTGCGGTACTTGACATCTCATGATTGACTCAATTGCCTAAGCAAGTGATCTGCCAATCATGCACATCCCTCTCCCCTTTAGTCTATACGACACCTTTAGAGAGGGTGACTCCATCACCTGCAGGTACACCACCATGCTAGGAGTCATCTATTCTAAAAACCATTAGAATACTGTCAAAGTACCCACATTGGGAAACTACCCAAATCCAGATCTAAAACCATAGATCTAGAAACCAGAATGTCAAATATTATATCCATATCCTGTCTGGAGAAACAACTGTGTGACGACCACAGTACAACCGATCGTAGTATAGGAATTTTACTTCCTACTCTGTGTATGTCATCCAGATACCATGACATCACACCCTACTACCTTCTTAACAGATCCATCCCCTATTCTGATGAAGTCAAACCTATGACTGTCACATCAAAATTAGATGATCTATCTCCGCTATAACTGCTCTAGTCTATAAATAGACATAAGCTACTTGCCCACCATGCTTCCGTTGCTCCCACTGACTACGACAACCCTCCTACAGGGTCTCATAACCTGGAACAACAGTAGTGTCAAGTCTGGGTAGATAAGAACCTCCCTGTCACCGTCCTTGAGCCTACCGAAGTACCTCTCGGGTGTCTGAGGTTACCTACCAAATCTGCGGAGTGGCTATTGGAATGTCAAACCTGATTGAATGTATAGGTCCTATTAAATTTTCCGTAATCGTTCGCGGTTCTGGAATCACTTCCAATTCTACCATACTCCCACTACTGTTTTCTGAAAAAGATCCATTTTACTTAAAACTGTGGCGAGTCAAGAACAATATCACTATTGATCTTCCAAATGGTAGAATATCAACCCTCGTCATAGCCAGGGTCAACCCACAAACAGCCACTACAGAAACGTGCCCTGAGTTATCCAGAGTCTGGTTTTAAGCATAAGCTGGACAACTCCCCGTACCTTAATATCTTTTAAGGTACGATCCATTCTATATCCAATACAGAAACTTTGGCACTTATTTAATTGGAACCATATTCAAATCATGCAGCTGTCTCCAGTGCATATCAACTTAATGGAAAGAGGCTAATCAGTATTACTCAACTTAGGAATCCATCCATTTATGAGTAACCTGAAAGAGAAACACGTTTCTCAAAACCATCACTATCATCTGAATACCAATGACAAGAATCTACATCTTTGATCTCTTTGAAGAATCCCGATACTTGTGATACCTGGTTCTCTACTTTATTCTTATACCCACAACTTCTCAAAACTTAGACCTTGTATTTCTACGAAACACTCGTCTAAATACTAGAGAAGTTATAAGTAAACAGAACATAGTACGAAGACCTACCTCTTTGTCCTGATGGACACTGGACAACATACAATACTCTGTATAAGTCCGCTGAGTTGAACAACTCATAACCTGTGCGTTGTAGGTGGAAAACTGTACCCTGGCGATTTCCTCAAATATCACCAATTACAACGAATTCCGATATAATGAGGATAATCACCTAATTCCCAATAACTTACTCCCACTCATCATCTGTAAAACCATACAGATATGAGAATGAAATCTGGTAAATACATACCCTTGGAATAAGTGTCTAATCGGGAAAACAGTTTTTCTTTTAACAATGCACTGAAACATGAAAATGTTTCGTAGGGGTATCCTGGTATTCATAGCAATGCCTCTTCCATAATCCAATTCATGACTTCAACCGTATATTTTATTGCCATCTCTCCAAATCCCTTTATTTGTCTTTAGTCGTTACCTTCTGTACACCATCGTTAGGCTAAATGGTTTTCTTCCTTCCCTACCGTTCGGCACCAGCCTATGGTTTGGAAGAAGACTATCCAGTAAGCATAATAGGTGTACCCTCCTAAACCAAGGAGTACTCGCATCTCGAGAGAAGGTGATGATAAAAGACAACTGAATAATACCTTATTCTTTTAAAGGTGAAATAGGAGTGGCGATGAAGTACGCGGTTTTGGTCGTGAATGATATCAGTCGCAATTTACTTTGCCCTCTTTCTAATCCCTTTATTTTGTCTTTACATATTACCTTCTGCACACCCTACTTAGGCTAATTGGTTTTCTTCATTCCCTACCTTTCGGCACCAGCCTATGGTTTGGAATAAGACTATCCAATAAGCGTAATAGGTGTACTCTCCTAAACCAAGGAGCTCTCTCAACCTGAGAGAAGGTGATAATAAAAGACAACTGAATAAACCAATTCTATTTCTCCTGAACCTGGATCCATCCTCGAAGAAGTCCCTTCGAGTTCGTATATAACCATACGATGGATCTATCCAATGGAAGTGGATATCCGTAGTAATACGGGTGTTCTGAGAAATGCAAAGGGTAAAAGAAGGAGTGGCAATGACTTATGCAACTCAGACAATCCAAAAGCCAGTATTTTAAGAAGGTTCGGTCAACCTGGTCACTGAGTCATAGTCTAGGGTCGGTCAAAGGTCGCTGCCAAAGAGAGAGAGAAAAGAAACACTCTGCGTGCACTCTAACCTAGATCAGAATGGTCATCACTTTATCTAATCCGGAAACCTCCCACTGTCCTGTCAAATTCTCCTCCAAACCTAAAGAAGAATCAATCGGGATCACCCGAAGAGTAAACCAACTCATCAGTGGGAATCGGGATCCAACTCTCATCGCATGATAACGTGATGGAATGCATCCACGTTACTCATACTCCAGAAGGTATGCGCATACTTGGCAAGTTTCAGTTTCTTTAGAAACTCCCGATATAGTTTTTTGCCCCATGCTCTTATAACCTTGGCGTTAGGTCAAAATGTCATAAGTCACATGCCAAGTTCTACCCATCACTATCTTGTTAATTTGAACCCACCCGCACATGCCCTTGGCGTTAGGTCAAAATGGCAGAACGGCTGTCCCAAACCAACTCATCTATCTATGCAACAATTGAATACCCAGCAGCTACCAAACACTATGCCTTGGCGTTAGGTCAAAATACATAGCTTGAATACTACTGAATACCCAAAAGAAGTGACGGAGAGCTACGGCTGGTTTTTGGCGAAAAACCTTTAACGTAGTGAACTTGATATCGCTGAAGGAACCTGATAGCTTTTTAAAATATAGTGGCGAAAACCTTTTGCTAAAGAGGTCACTCCCGGTAAAGGGATCTCGGCTCTTTCCTCGTGGAATGAGGTGCAGGATATTCCACTGAATACCTCTATGCAAAGCAACTTGTAATCGACTATAGTGAAGTTATTACGCTGACGCAAACTTCTGCCCAAGGGGTCAGTCCCGGTGAAGGGATATCGGCCCTTGCCCCGTCGAATGAGGTGCAGGATATTCCACTGAATACCGCTATGCATAACAAAAGGAAACGTCTTTGTAACAACACTTTTTAAATTTGTTCCAACAACTGCAAACAGGTTTGTTTTACTTTGCATTGATCAGAATCAACGCAGTCCCATCAATAATCACACCAGAAAAGAACGAAAATAAAATGTACGTATATGCCATCCGCATTCGTCACTGGGTCCCGTCATCACCCGTTAGGTTACTTAACTAACGACAGAGCGGGGACTGGACTAGCGCGGGTATAAAACATATACAACATCTAATAGTATATAAACTAATATACAATAATCGCTCCAGGCGTGATAATATGCAACATTACAGAAAAGTAATAAGCATCACAGAACAATACAGATATCTGGGATCCCCGGGTTTCACAGAGCCGTTGCTGAAACCCGACGTTCCCCTGTCGTGTGGATAGCCTGTGCAATGAAACTTAGACCCCTACGGGTGCGGCAAGTTACCCGCCAAAACCTGAAGCGAGGCAGCCCCCTACAGCATAGTGAATGGACCACCCAGCACTCCATGGAATCCGGTAATCTTGGGCACCCCTTCTTGGGTCAACCTGTACCCCCTACGAGTGCGGCGAATAGTCTGCCAATTCTAGAGTGGGACCCCTCTGCCTTTCAAAGCCATGAGATGCGGACCCGTTGCCCTCCAGAACCCGGCTATCCGTGCACTCCGTCGCGGGGTAAAACCTAGTACAGTAATGAAAAATAGTACAACAGGTACATCGACCGCAACCTGGTCGTGCCCCAAAAGAATATTATACAACAGGCAGTGACGGCAGTCCACAAGTTGGACGCTCGCCCCGCAATATCAAATGCACAAATAAACACAAACTGTACTACCATTGCACACTGCTATCCACCACGACAAATCCGCAACATCACAGCACAACACAGAACATCAACGCGAATGTCACGTTCGCAAACCCGTCTAAAAGAACTATAGCAATCAGACGCGGTTTACCGATCAAATGACATTCTCGGTCGGAGATATAA
Source organism: Agapanthus africanus (assembly GCA_030015575.1). Classification (NCBI taxonomy): domain Eukaryota; kingdom Viridiplantae; phylum Streptophyta; class Magnoliopsida; order Asparagales; family Amaryllidaceae; genus Agapanthus; species Agapanthus africanus. Next base: position 15,878,664 of record JASDDO010000001.1, on the reverse strand, counting down.
TGTAAGCACTGTAAACTAACATGTTTAAATTTCGATCGACCAAATATCAAAAAGTGGGCCCCACGACTTACTGGTGAACAGTAACAAAACCTGGGCCAAAACGATATTTTCCAAAAACCACAAAATCCAGAGGGGAACACACTGTGCAAATTTGGGGGCATGATCGCCCAGAACTGCCGCGGATGCGCGGCCAAACCATGGGTTTGGCCGCGTTTCCGCGGCTTTCTTGTCGACTGACATGCTCAAATTTGTACGACGTTCTTAGAAATCCCTGCACAGTTTTCTGAGATGTGTGAAATATTTTTAGGACACCGTTTAAAATCAACAGAAACTGTCAAGCAAGAAAAATGCGATTTTTGATTTTCGGTTCGATCGATGTTTTAAACGCGTTAGCACAAGTTAGCATAGCAAAATGGTGAGGCTCTGATACCACTGTAAGTCTACGGTAGCGCCCCGGCCGTCTACAGACGCCAAAATGCGGAACAAAACTTTTAAACTGGCGCTATCGTATACTTTAACCCGGATCTGCCATTATTGCTAAACTAACAAACTGTAAAGAGTGTAGAAAGGTTATACCGAACGATCCGAGTCCTTCGTTCTTCAACCATCATCCCACGCTCCGTTGCGGCTGCTCCGATCTCGTCGATCTCCGATATCCTCGTCGAGGTGGCACCACGTCGACGATTCTTTAAACGGGCTCCCGCCTCTGACTCGAGGCAACTCGGTCGTCAAGTTTGCTAAAAGAGACGACCAAGAATGATGTAGAGAATGAGTAGATGACTTTGTCTCACTTCGTCCAAGTCCGTGGACGATCGGTAAATGAAGTTGCCACTCGAATCGGGTGATGGAATGAAAAAGACTATGAAATTTCCATGCACCCTTAAACTATAGTCTTTTCTACCAAAATGAAATCAATCTCTCTCTCTCACTAAAAAGATGGCCGGCCACTTAATATGAAAGAGGAGGGTGAGTGTAGGAGGAGATAAGGAGGTGACCATAAACATTGATACTTATCTTTTACATTAAAGAAAAAACAATGAGTCACTAATACAATGAACCTTTCATAACCTAGTCACCAAAAGCATTAATGACACCATTAATGCACTAATGACTCACCATGCCTCATCATCACTTCTAGAAGCTTCTAGAATGATGACTCACTCTTATATGAAGAAAAGATAAATCCGTCTTTAACCAAATGTTAAAAGACGGCTGATAGAAAACTGGAAACTGGCAACTTCCAAAAGTGATCCTGAAACGAATTTCAGGACAACCCCGAAACTGTATAAATATACCCGCATTTGTATTACGACCGAATACAAATGCAACTGAGACAAAGATATTATACCTACTCAATATAATACTCGGATCCGGCTTAAACCAAAGCCGACCAGTATCATCTGCCCGAAAAATAACACGTGCGTAAACGCACGTGCATTTTCCGAACCCTGCCATAAAACCATACGGCCTCTACAACGTTTCGCCCGAACTTGGGAAACTGTCTGTGGGGGACTCTAATGACTCGTCAGTACCCTGGCAGTGGGTTTAACCACAAACCGTCAGCGGCACTAGCAATGCGTAACGGCTGCCCACGGACTGACCTCAAGGGAGGCCGATGAGCACACTCAAGGGAGGCCGATGAGCGAACTCATCCAGAAACCCTACTGAGCCTAACAGTGACAATGTATATACAGTCCGGTCCGTTCATCTATGAGTATCGCATATCTGCCTAGGGGGCTAGTAACGTCAGACCCCCAATAGCAGTATAAGTCGTGTCGGAGTAAAGCCCAATAACACCCTGAGATACTACTGGAGTACCTACCAGTAAATCTCCTACCATGGCCATGGATTTGTGTAATGGCTCTCCTAGACACAGCACGATCTCGCCCCCAATACCGGGAGAGACGAATCCCCTGCCGATCCGCTCACGTGCCTCCATATGGCTCGGGACTGTACCCAAAAGCTACCTGTTTGCACGACTCCTTTGAGCCGCGGTAGGGTAGAAATCAAAGCACAGTGGGAACTCACACGAGACAAATGACGACCTCAGGTCGATGAACTAACCTGTACACATGTCACCAGGGAACTGCTATCTGACGATAGGTATAGTACTAACTAGCAGATCCCGGCGAGTCCTGTCCGGTGTACTCATAACCCAATGAGCACCTGTATACATCTTAGGTGATCCAACTGACACCAGTGGCTTGTGAGACCGGCCACCGCCCCTCGTCGGGGTCTCGACTGTACACACTAGTCTACTCCGGAGTATCGATGCCCTGTCTCGAAACTCCCACGACTAGGGACCACAATTAAGGATATGCATATAAACTATCCAACTCTCACGTATATGATCGCCATCATACTGTTGGTAGTAAAGCAAGATCCTAAGGGCTCTATCAAAGTGTAACATGCAATCAGTCACCTGAACATGTACACGACTGATAGAGGCAAACCAGATAGCATACTATCATCTCGAGTAAGACTGTCCTACCGGTATAGGTCCTCCGCAATCATTGCAATCACGTGCCTGCGATCCAATAATTGACTATGAGGGCACTATCTCCAACAGCTAGCGCCTATGCGCTTTGTACGGGGTGCGCTAGTTGTAGCACAGGGCTTTTATAAAAGCGCAACTTTAATAAAAATTTTGAATTCTGAACAAAGTTTTGCTCTAATTGGGGAAACAAATGCCCCCCCACCGTTGCGCTTACGGGGTCCACACGTGGGTGCAGCGGTGGCAACATCTCGACTCTTGGATCAACCGAGGAATTAAAACGGCGCTTAGTGCCTATAAATAGGACCCTTGGCCCGTGAGATGACTTCTGTTCATCTTCAATCCTTCTTGAGAAATTATTTTCTTCTTCAGAGCGCAACTCTTCTTCTTAAGAATTTTTAAGGACAGAACTCTGTCAGATTAGGTAAAAGATTAAATCTTTTTGAAATATCTTTTAGGGTTTCACCCATTAACAGAGCTTTGCTCTTCATAGATCTTTGATCTAAAGAAAATCCTTTTTAGGGTTTTATCAACAGAGCTTTGCTCTCTAAAAGGATCTTGCTTATGATTTCTTAATCCATTAATGGAGCTTTTGCTCCTTTCAGATCATATAGAAGAACTCTTAAGAGTTTGTTTATGGATCTTGAAGATCAAATTGAAATTTTATCTTCGATGGGTTATTCCATCATCTTCTCAAAGCAAGGCTTTTCTTGAGGAATTTTATTCCTTCATCATTAGACTTTGACAGATGTCTGTCTAATGAAAAGCGCTGCTCTCAATGGGAGTTTTACTTCTCTGCCTGAGGGATTTCTCATTCAATGAGAATCTCTTGAGGATTTCCTCACTTAATGACAGCCCCATCCAATGATGAGGCTGTTTTATTAATGATGAACTGTCATCTAGATTTTGTGGGCCCCCTTTGGTCCCCTTTAACTGTATTGCAGTGCGGTACGGATTTATAGTACCTTATAATAGAATTTAATTTATAGCATTGGCGGCTGAAAATTCGTTCTTCTCTGCGCAGGTACTATGTCTTCCGACACCTCCTTCCCGTTCATTCGCTCAGAAGGCGGGTTCCCTGAAGCACCTTTAGACCGAGAGGTTTTTGCGCTGATAAAAGTCCATGACCCGGAGCACAAGAGTCTTCATCTATGGGGTAAATGGTACGATCAAGTTATCATGGGCCGACGGAGCTTTTCCTGTGCGACACCCTCAGAACCTATTTCGGCGATCGCTTATGCAGATGCACCTCCGATAAATTACACTGTGGAGGAGGTCAACTGGACTTCAGAGGGTCTCCTTCGGCCTTCTATTGCCGCGGTACCCGCGCAACCGCCGGTGGCTTTGGACATTCTAGGGCGGCGCATATGTCAGGGCGAGTCGCGCCCTTCGGGACAGCCATACAATGTAGGACTAACTCCCCGTCTCCCAGCCGGGTATTTGCAGTGGGCTCGGTATATTTTATCGGCGAAGAAATCACAGTTACTGAAGCTCGGATTGTATCCCGCTGTTTACGCTTCTTTGTTTCAATATTCCACACCTCCTACATGGTGGGTCAGGGCATTTCTGGAGCAGTGGAACATTCCGACCCACACCTTCCTCCTATCAGATCGAGAAGTCTCCATTTCTTTGGAGGAATTTGCAGAGGTCTCGGGTTTACCCGTTAGGGGAGAACATTATGAGGAATTGCTTCCCTGGGATGAGTATATTTTCGCCACCAAATCAGTGGTAATGGATCTTACTCCCGAGAACGCTATTCAACATCAATTTCCGAGTTTGATAAAGGTGTTGAATATCTATGAGAACCTCTCTCTTGCTTCCGAAGGTCGTGAAGTTAATTTTACGGCTTTTATCGCTGATTTTCTTCGCCCGGAAGTATTGAAGTAAGAGGTCGAGAAATTCGCTAGTCTTGACGACCCCTTCAGCTTAAGTTTGGGCAACCTGCCGACGGCGGAGGCGGATCAGAAGAGCTTCTTTCTACCCGATACCCCGGTCATCCCTTTTGCAGAGTTGGCGGCTCCTGGGATTGACGAAGAAACGTTCTTTTTAGGGTTTCTTGGGTTATGGCTGAGTTGGTTTGCGCTTCCCATCCACCCTCGTCGTATGAGGCCGTCCGTCTTCTATCCTGAGCATCGGATGATTGCTGGGATACAAGTGGCTGTAGGGATCGCTGGGTTAGCCCATGTGTATCACGGCCTCAACTTGGTAGCGGATACCACTGAGCCAGGGGTGTAGTCGGTAAATTTCCCGATGCATTATTTCACGTCATGGCTCGAGTTGCACGTGCTAGGCGTCTTTGGCATCCACAAGAGGCCGAGTTTTTATGACAGGTGCAGGTTCCCCAGATCATGCGACTGGCCGGTACCTCTATTGTGACTCCAACGCAACGGGAAGCTAGAGGCTTGCTTCTTCGCCCGCGCACGGTTGGAGCTGGCATGTCCTTTACTGATAAAATTTTGACCGTCGGCCAGGAATCGGGGAAGACGGTGCTGCCCTTGCAGGACATATTTAAGGATGGGGTCTCCGTCTTGAAAGCTCGGGAGATTCTTCATTTTTACTCTATCCGGCCGGGCTTTCTCGTATTCAAGATGAATGACTCGACTTTATTTATGAGGTATAACCCGCATCGCTTTGCCCAGCAGTTAAACTATAATCAAGGCGTCCCACTCGAGGCTTTCTTGGCAGAACCGGCTGTCACTGAAGAGGGTACTCGGAGCGCACTTCATCATTTTATGCGCTTGGACACAGGGTCTAACTTCTTTATCTGCGAACCGAGTTGCGTTCCGCAATCCCTGAATGTGTATGTGGCGTGGTACCAACATTCGATGGGTGCCGTCATTAGGGAGGAAAAGCGATTGCTACTCGATCGCAAGGACGCAGTGCCGGCTGGTGATCGAAATGTTCCTCTGAAGCGACGGAACACTGTTCATCCTCCCCTGAGAGAGGCTACTGCATTTGAGCCTCCACACATGCTAAGTCCTATGCGCGGGTTGCCCCCATCCAGCGCGCCTGAAAAAGAGGTTGTTGTCGCGTCCCCTGAGTCGGGCGTAGGAAAAGAAATTGGGACTCGTCGTCCAAAGGTGCCTGCTAAACGTAAACTCGTGTTATCGGCCACCGGCGCTCGTCCTCAGAAGAAAAAGAAACAAGTACTTTCTTTGGACACCATATTAGGCTCGACGCCCCATGCTCCATCTAGTGAAGGCTTGAGCAAATATGGGACCAATGAGGGTTTATTCGGGATGCTCGATGATACCGATTTGGAGGCTGCCATCGAAGCTTCCAAACAGTCAGCCATCCTCGAAAAAGAACTGGCCGCCCTTGCGCAGTCAGGTATACTTCACCCTTATCTCTCTGCTGTTCATTTTTTATCATGCTTTGACCGACGCTTGTTGTTTTAACAGGTGCCTCCACCGAAGAAGCTATTGCTGCTTCGCTTAAAACCTTTGGAGAGGAGGAAAGGCTTCGCATCTCATTGCCAACATAGGCTTTGCTTGAACGACCGATGATGGATACCGTAACGGTTCTGGAGGTAGAACCTAGTTCTGATGATAATATCCCCTTGGCGAAGGTCCTGAAGAAGTCTCCTCTCCCTGTCAAAACCGAGAAGCAGCTCAAAAAGCAGACGGCACGGGGAAAGAAGCGATCTTCTACAATCACTAGCTCTGGGCCAAAGCGGGGGAAGAAGACCGTTACTAGTCCGCCGGAAGACAGTCTTCTTTTTCCTGGTTCATCTGCCGAGGAAGCTGCACAGCTGGCTGAGGCCATAAGACGCTCAAAGGATGAATCCGAGAATGTGAGGATCCCGAGGAGGCCTTATCCTGCCATCATCTTTTACGAAGATCCTCCATCGATACGGCGGATATTCATAGGTCCTTTGGAAGAAGGGGAGAGAGAGCCATTAAGCAGGCTGTCTCAGCCGACGCTGAAGATGCACTTTCGTTGTGGACTGGTGGTCATGAGTCTACCCTCGAACCTCGGCGGGCATACTTCCTCAGGAAGGAGCGTTGGCTTGAACAAGCCATAATAGAAGCTCCTTTGCGTATTGGTACACTTATATATCCTTTTGTAGTATTTTCCACTGCTTATATATATACATATCCTTATCCTCGTGCAAACTTTGCAGGGACTTCGCTGACGGCAGAAGATCTGAGTCCAAGTCGCGCCCTGACTATGGACTCTGCAAATATCCCCAATGAGTCACTAATCAGTGCGGAGGGGGTCGATGCAATTGTTGTTCCTACGATGGAGCTTCCCTCGGTGATTCCTGCTCCCCAGGTGCTTGCTCCTCCAGAAGAGGCATCTTCATTGGCCACGGATTCAATGGATCTCTCTGGGGACGGCCCGGAGACTGCGGGACAGGTATTTGAGGCTACCGTCCTTTCATTAGAGCCTGTAGCGATGATCAATGCCCCTCCACCGGAAGTTATTATACCGGCCCACATCCCCGATGATGTGCATAAGGGCACGGAGGCCGCCGCTGAAGCTGCCATCCCTCTAACCCAGAGTGGGAGGAGCGTCGAAGGTATTATTCTATCTTTTATTTTAACGATCTCTTCATTATCTAAACTTTTCTGTCTTTTCAGAGCTACGGGGATTGGCGGCGTCCATCGCTGGCCTGTCTCCCAGGAAGTCTTTCCAGCGTCTGCTGGAACTGGCTGCTCCACAGGCGATATCCCCTCAGTGCATCATTCTATCTTCCAGACAAGGTTAGCATTGTTCGCTCCTTTCTCGATATCGTTACTTCTTCATGTAACAATGTTCATGTCTTCTGTAGTTTTGGAAGCTGATGATGAGGTTGAGGTCCTTGATGGGCCTGGAGATCTTCCAGAGTCTTCTTGTATAAACGTGGGTAAGTAAAGTTTCGACGCCTTTGCATCTGTCCTCCTTGCGACCTTCGCTGATCATTTATCAATCTTGAACAGCTCTGCCTACTTTTACCCCGTTGGAGACTCACATTCTCATGCTGTCTGGCCCTTATGCGCTGCGTGCATTCGAACATATGGCCAAGTTGAGTCTTCACTCTTTGTTAGCGCTGAGCGAAGATCTTCATGTTGGTAGCTCACTCACGGCCGAAGAATTTGTTGCCGAAGCCAACGGTTCTCTCCCCTTTCTTGCCACTTATCACAATGAAGCATTTGTGCAAGTCTGGGTCGAATTCTGTCGTCGAGTGGAGGCTTGCTTGTATAGTCTTGAATGCGCGCGCCTTCCTTCGGAGGTGGTGGCTGCGAAGACAAGCTTGCAGAGGCTGATTAAGCGGTACGCTGCTAATACGCTTTGCTGTGAAAAAAGACTCCGCCGAAAGTTCTCAGAGAGGAAGCTGGCTTCAACCGCACTCAGGGAGCTTCAAGCCGAACTTACAGCTAAGACCACCCACGCATATGAACTTTGGCAGGAGCTTCAAGCCGTAATCAAGGATGTAGTGGCTGTTGATAAAGCTATTATCTTTACCCGGACGATGGTTGATGCTTATAAAGCTACCGAGCAGGAGCTTGAAGGCCGGCTTGCCTCGCATCAGGCCCAACAGTCGGAAGCGGAGGCCCGTCTCACAGCCATAGTCAATTTTGAAGCAGAGACCCAAGAAAGGAAGGATGAACTGATGAACCTTTTGAATCATCCGCCAGCTTGAAGAATTGTATATTTTTTTATTCTTCTTTTGTACATACTCCTGAATGAGAGTATTTTTTATTCTTTCATAAATTGTACTTTGTATTCATTTTGATTCATGAATAAAAAGACATATTTTGCTTCATGATGATGTGTCCCTTTTAGTAAGTGCATTTTGTGGATAATCTATTTTGATTTCCTTGTAGGACAGCGATGGCTTAGGAGTCGGGTTAAGATCTGCCTCCTAAGGCTTTTCAACTTTATGAGCCGTGAGGGTCTCATAAAGGTATTTCTCCTTACGGGTCGAGAGGATCCCGTAGGTGTAATTCCTCCTTAAGAATTGCGAGGATTCCTAAGTGTGTTTTCTCTTGAGAGTCGTAAGGATCTCATAAGAGAGTTTGCTCCCTTACGAGTCGTGAGGACACGTAAGTGATGGGTGAGGTTACCATTATCCGCATTTCACGGGGTCAGGAGTTGCTCTGGCCATTTTCCACGGGGTCAGGATTGACATTAACCGTATTTTATGGGACAAGGATTTGCTCCGGATGCTTCCCACGGGGTCAGGATTGACATAGCTGTGTTCTATGAGGACCAGGCTCCGCTCTGGACGTTTTCCACGGGGTCAAGGTTGACATGGCCGTGTTCCACGTGACCAGGAATTTGCTCTGGATGCTTCCCACGGGATCATAGCCGTGTTCTACGAGGACCAGGCTCCGCTCTGGACGTTTCCCACGGGGTCAGGATTGACATAGGCCGTGTTCCACGTGACCAGGAATTTGGATGCTTCCCACGAGGTCTGATTGACATAGATGTGTTCTATGAGGACCGGGCTCCGCTCTGGACATTTCCCACGGGGTCAATCCTTGACATGGCCGTGTTCCACGTGATCAGGAATTTGCTATGGATGCTTCCCACGGGGTCTGATTGATATAGCCGTATTCTGCGAGGATCAGGCTCCGCTCTGGACGTTTCCCACGGGGTCAGGATTGACATAGGCCATGTTCCACGAAACCAGGAATTTGCTCTGGATGCTTCCCACGGGGTCTGATTGACATAGCCGTGTTCTGCGACGACCAGGCTCCGCTCTGGACGTTTCCCACGGGATCAGGATTGACATAGGTCGCGTTCCACGAAACCAGGAATTTGCTCTGGATGCTTCCCACATGGTCTGATTGACATAGTTGTGTTCTGCGAGGACCAGGATCCGCTCTGAACATTTCCCACGGGGTCAGGATTGACATAGGCCGTGTTCCATGAAACCAGGAATTTGCTCTGGATACTTCCCACGGGGTCTGATTGACATAGCCGTGTTCTGCGAGGACCAGGATCCACTCTGAACGTTTCCCACAGGGTCCAGATTGACATAGACCATGTTCCACATGACCAGGATTTTGCTTTGGATGCTTCCCACAGGGTCTGATTGACATAGCCATGTTCTGTGAGGACCAGGCTCCGCTCTGGACGTTTCCCACAGGGTCAGGATTGACATAGGCCGCGTTCCACAAAACCAGGAATTTGCTCTGGATGCTTCCCATGGGGTCTGATTGACATAGCCGTATTCTGGGAGGACCAGGCTCCGCTCTGGACGTTTCCTACGGGGTCAGGATTGACATTAATTGTGTTCTGCGAGGACCAGGCTCCGCTCTGGACGTTTCTCACGGGGTCAGGATTGACATAGGCCGCGTTCCACGAAACCAGGAATTTACTCCGGATGCTTCCCACGGGGTCAGGATTGGCATAGCCGTGTTCTGTAAGGACCAGGATCCGCTCTGGACATTTCTCACGGGGTCAGGATTGACATAGGCCGTGTTCCACGAAACCAGGAATTTGCTCTGGATGCTTCCCACGGGGTCGGTTGATATAGCCGTGTTCTGCGAAGACCAGGCTCCGCTCTGGACGTTTCCCACGGGGTCAGGATTGACATAGGCCGTGTTCCACGTGACCAGGAATTTGCTCTGGATGCTTGCCACGTGGTCTGATTGACATAGCTGTGTTCTGCGAGGACCAGGCTCCGCTCTGGACGTTTCCCACGGGGTCAGGATTGACATAGCCGTGTTCCACGTGACCAGGATTTTTCTCTGGATGCTTCCCATGGGGTCTGATTGACATAGCCGTGTTCTACAAGGACCAGGCTCCGCTCTGGACGTTTCCCACAGGGTCAGTATTGACATAGGCCGCGTTCCACGAAACCAGGAATTTGCTCTGGATGCTTTCCACGGGGTCGGTTTGACATAGCTGTGTTCTGCGAGGACCAGGCTCCGCTTAGGATGTTTCCCATGGGGTCAGGATTGACATAAGCTGCGTTCCACGAAACTAGGAAAGGTTGACTTTATCCGTATTTGACGGAGTCGGGTTTGACTCTCGGTCATCTGTGCACCGCCGAGTTATGGAACTGGGAATTGCCGCGGTTCCGCTTTGGTTGATGGTGCATCTGTTGTAATGAGACGAATGTTGAGATGATCTCCAGGCTGTCTGTGAACCGTTGAGATTTGGCTTCTTCTTCTGATGGAGCCTGGGGAGGGAAGGTATGATTCCTTCTTTGTTTGCGCCCCTGGATTGTATACAGGAATTGATGTGATATCACCTGTAGGGCGAAAGATTTCATTTTATATATTTTTCTTTCCGTGATGCTCTATCATTTCAGCTTTTATATCGCGAAGGTCGCGATTGCCCAATCATTTCGGCTATTTTTCTCGGTGCCCAATCATTTCGGCTGTTTGTTTTATTTACTCGTTGCTTTTTATTGCAAGTTGCCCAATCATCTCGGCTATTTTGCTTGCATACATTTTTACTTCCTGATTTTGTTTGCAAGTTGCCCCATCATTTCGGCTATTTCGTATGTATTTGTGGCTTGCTGGTTTTTTGCTGCAAGCTTGGAATTAGACACCGATTTCAGCATCAGCACAGCTACAACTGGGATATTGCCAGGAGCGAACCATCATTTGCCTCTGTCGATGTCGAACAAAGGTGGCTTAGTAAACAGGGTTAGGATCCCGTCGACCAAGGCTTTTAACTTTACGAGCCGTAAGGGTCTCATAAAGGTGTTTCTCCCTGCGAGTCGTGAGGATCACGTAGGTGCATTTTCTCCTTAGAAATCGTGAGGATTCCTAAGTATGTGTTCTCTTATAAGCCGTAAGGATCTTACAAGAGTGTTTTCTCCTTATAAGTCGAGAGGACTTACAAGTGTTGTTTGCTGTACGAGCATATCCCTAGTCACGGATGGGACTTTATTAAGGAAATGTTTATTCACGCTCGTGGATTGTATACAAGGGTCAATACTGAACCGCTTGTAGGGCAACATTAGAGGTTGTGATGGCTGCTTAAGGACAGGTTTAGATCCCTGTAGCTTAAGGCTTTTGAATCTTGTGAGCCGTGAGGGTCTCATAGGAGGGTTCTCCTTACGAGTCGTGAGGATCTCGCAAGTGTAATTTCTCCTTAGGAATCGTAGGGATCCCTAAGTGTGTTGTTCCCTTGTGAGTCATAAGGATCTCACGCGGGTGGTCTCTCCTCACAAGGTCAAGAGGACCTTGCAAGTGTCTTTCAACGAGATCGCTCCCTTTCGGGTTTTCACAAACTCCCCGGCAGTTCTGCTGTTTTTACTCACGGAGCCCTTTCGGCTTTTCATCCATGCCCATTTTGCTTATGGACATACCGTTTTTTTTATCATTTTTTTGTCAGCCTTGGGATACTGCGGTCCGTAGTAGTTTATCAGCGTCTCGGTCAACAGCCGGTTTGAGGACGTAGTGGTTCATCATTAGTTTAGGGACGTTTCGGTCCGACGCCGGTTTTAGGACATAGTGGTCCATCGTTAATTTAAGGACATTTTGGCCCGTTGTTAGTTTAAGGACGTTTCAATCCGCAGTCGGCTACTACTTATAGAGTTTGGGCTTAGGAAGATAGCGAGCAGACATAGTCATCGTCATCTATCGTTGACCTAGGCTGTGACTCTTCAAGCGTAGTACTTTTTCAGGAATCGACCGTTTATCGGCCTAAAAGGTCTTTCACCTTGCATATTCATGAGTAGATAGGCTCCACCTTGGTAAACTTTGTCTATGATGTACGGGCCTTCATAGTTTGGCTCGAATTTCCCCCGTTTGGCACGATTGGGGATCATAGGTCTTTTGACCACTAGCACGAGTTCGCCTTGGCGGAATGTTCTCGGCCTAATCAATCTTTCATATGAGCGCGTCATCTTTGCTTTATAAGCCTCCAAGTTTTGCTGCGCCATGAGCCGAGTTTCGTTGAGGGCATCAAGCTCCTCAAGGCGAAGGTGAGCATTTTCTTCGTCTGTTAGCTCGTAATGAACTGCCACTCGCAGAGAGGGTAACTCTATCTCGAGGGGGAGCACCGCTTCTGTGCCGAACACCAATGCATACGGCGTTGTGTTTGTGGTTGTTTTGAACGTAGTTCGATACGCCCAGAGAGCTTCATGGAGTCTCTCATGCCAGTCCTTCTTATTTCGCGACACCGTCTTTTTCACGATCTTCGTTAAGGTCTTGTTGAAAGCCTCAGCTAGACCGTTAGCTCGGGGATTATAGACCGAAGAGTATCTCCAGTCTATGTTATGCAGTTGTGTGAAGCGGCTGACCTTGTAGCTTCTGTAGGCCGTCCCGTTATTGGAGATAATCCATCGCGGAGTGCCAAATCGATAGATGACGTGTGTCTTGAAGAAATGGAGGTTATTCTCCGTCTTCACTTCCTTCAGCGGTACTGCTTCTGCCCATTTGGAGAAGTAATCAGTTGTCACTAAATGAATCGATGTCCTCTGGATGATGCTAGTTCGATGGATCCGATTATGTCAGTTCCCCATATTTCGAACGGCCAGCTAGCCACCGTTGGGTGTATCGGATTTGGATGCTGATGGATGAAGTCCCCATGAATTTGGCACGAGTGGCACTACTTCGCGTATTCGAGGCAGTTCTTTAGCGAGCTTGGCTAATGCATCTGCTTTACTATTTTCCGCCCGCGGTATGCTTTCCAAGGTGTAGGCAGGAATTTGAATCAGCAGTTGCTGGACTCTTTCACCGTACTTTACCAGCTCTGGCTTGCACGTTTGATAATCGCCGTTTACTTGACTAACGATCAGCTGAGAGTCTCCGTATATAAGGAGGTGTTCAATTCCCATGTCGACAGCGATCTCAAGACCTGCTATCAAAGCTTCGTATTCGGCTTCATTGTTCGTCCTCGGCTCTGTTAAGGAGAAGGCAAAGCGCATTATCCCTCCTTGTGGAGTCACGAAGATGAGTCCCACCCCGGATTTGATTATGGGGGTACTTTGTTTACGCTTCTTCATGGAAGATGCTCCATTGAAGTAGAGCTCCCATCGGGTGTCATTCTCTCTTCTCTCACCGTCGATTGTGTCAAACTCGTGCTCGTCGGGCAATTCGCAGTTCAAAGGAGAATCGGCAGGTATCGGATGCTCGGCAAGGAAGTCGGCGATGGCCTGGCCTTTCACTACCTTGAGAGGACGATAAGTTATCGCGAACTCCATTAAGAGCAGGGCCCATTTAGCGAGTCGTCCCGTTAATATAGCCTTTGACATCAAATATTTGAAAGGATCTACTTTCGATATGAGATGGACTTCATGTGCCAACACGTAATGTCTGAGCTTTGTTGTCGCGAAGATCAACGCCAGACAGTGTTTTTCGATGGGGGAATAGTTGCTTTCTGCCCCCAGTAGAACTCGACTCAAATAGTAGAGGGCTCTTTCCTTCCCTTGATCGTTCTCTTGTGCCCACAGCGCGCCTAGAGAACCTTCGAGGGCTGTTGTATACAGAATGAGGGGTTTCCCCTTGACTGGAGCAGTCGGTACCGGCGGATTCTGCAGGTATTGCTTGATTTCGTCTAGTGCTCTTTAGCATTTGCAATCCCAGACGAACGGGGTTCCCTTCTTCATTAGGTGACTGTAAGGACGACACTTGCTGGAAAGATTGGCTATAAATCGCCGGATATATGCGAGCTTTCTTTAGAGAGACTGCAGTTGTTTGAGAGTCCTTGGCGGAAGCATTTCCATGATCGCCTTGATCTTTGAAGGGTCGATTTCGATGCCTCGATGTCGTACGACGAATCCCAGAAACTTGCCTGAGGAAACTCCGAACGCGCACTTGAGAGGGTTCATCTTCAAATTGTATTTCCGAAGACGCTGAAATACGATGCTCAGATGCTCTAAATGTTCCTCGTATGATTTACTTTTAACTACGAGGTCGTCAATGTAGCATTCGACGATTTCATATATGAGGTCATCGAAGATCTTCGTCATGGCCCTCTGATAGATGGCACCGGCGTTCTTTAGACCGAAAGGCATCGCCTTGTAACAGAATATACCCAAAGGGGTCCGGAAAGCAATATGTTTCTGGTCCTCGGGATGCATCTTTATTTGATTGTATCCCGATGAGCCATCCATGAAGGAGAAAACTTCGTGTGTGGACGTATTATCTATCATCAGCTCGGTGACTGGTACTGGAAAGTTGTCCTTCGGGCAAGCTTTGTTGAGATCCCGAAAGTCCACACATATGCGCACCATCCCATTTTTCTTCATCACTGGGACGATATTGGCGATCCAGTCAGGGTACTGAACCTCTTGGATGAAGCCAAAATCGATTAGCTTCTTGACCCCGGCATTGATGCTCATCTCAAGCTCGAGCCGCATTCTTCTCGGTGCTTGTTTGATCGGCTTGATGTCCGGAGATATCGCCGATTTGTGGACGGCTATTTCTGGATCCAATCCGGGCATCTCAGAATAGTTCCATGCGAAACAGTCTTTATACTGCATGAGCACGTCTTTTAGCGTAGCCACCCTTTCTTCAGACAATAGCTTACTGACGAATGTCGGCCGCGGGTCATTTGTCGTCCCCAAGTCAATTTTTGTGAGATCATCTGCAGTAGTATGTATCCCATCTTCCAGCTCTTTTGGCGCTGGTGAAAACTTGGAGATCACTTCGTCATCATTGTTTTCGAGGCATGAGGGGAGATTAGTCATATCTTTGCAGATTCTTTCTCCTGACATCGTTATCACGTGACAGGTGCGAGATCGCTTCCAAGATCGATGTTGGTCTGGTTCTACTCTCGCTGGATACGTGGCTTTCAGTTCATGCTTCTGCGGTGGGGTTACCCTCCAACTGCTGGATAAAGCGAACTTGCCTTGCTGATACTGGTCTTCGACCCAGTTCTTAAATGTGAAGCAGTCTTCAAGAGAATGTCATATTGCTCGGTGATAGGAGAAATAGTCGGGATGAAAGACTTCGTTTGCTTGCTCGGGGTGCTTGGACTCCGGGAGTGTAATCATCTGATATTTTATGACAAGATTAAGTATCTTCCTTGTCTTGTCTTGGGAAAAATAATACGCTCAACCCATCTTCTTTATAAGAGACGGATCCCGGTTGCTCGATTCTTGATTGCGTGGCTTTTTGGACCCGCTTTGCCGCTGTCGGACACTTTTTCCGTTATTGGGTTTATTTCTGCCTTTGCGTCGGGTCTTTTTTATGACGGGCTGGCGACGAAGGGCATCGTCACTTTCTGCAGCCTACTGAAGGAGGCGCTGCGTTCTAGCTTTCTCGTAGATGGCCATTTCGCGATTATGGTCGTCTCGAACCTTTTGACCTGCTTCTCTTATAAACTTGTCCATTTGTTCTACGAACGACGGGCTTGGCATTTTCACGATGGGAGCTCGTTTTTGTTCAAGGTTAGCGTCCTCCCACAAAGCGTCTCCTTCTTCGTCGAAGTCATGTATGACGTAGCAGCCGCGGAATCGCTCCTGTTTCTTGGATTGAACATACCCAAGCCCGATCGTTTCCATTCTACCGTTGGGCAACTTTCGTTGAGTTCCGGGGACATCCCAGATTCTGTTGTAGAACTGATCTTGTCGAGCGGTCTGCTTAAGGGGTACGCCTTGGCGTCTCAACAGTCTTTTTAATCTGTCTGTATAGTATGCAAGAAAACGGATTGGCTGGAGCCTATCAAGTGTAGAATCCGCACCATGCCAAACTTCTTTCTCCACTTTGGTTTCCGTGGATCGATAGGAGAGGATTGCATTTTCACCTTTTCTCCTGGGAGGGACATAGAATGTCTGCAGTTCTTGCACACTATAAGTTTCAAGTGTGTCGAGCTCTTTATAATGCTCTTACGGAACCATGGCAACTTGCAGGCTCCGATCATCATCAGCGAAGGCTTGTATCGATGGCCGAGCAGAGGATACGGCATTGACTTCATCTTCCAAGTCGCTGCCGAAGATCAACATAGGGGTGGACAGTCTCGGTTTGTTGTATTGGGACGGCCCTGAATAAACTATTTCTTCTTCCTCCTCGGTATCACTCCCGAAGACCGGAATAGTGGTGATAGCTTTGTTCTTGTCCTCCGGTTTGCGACATCTTTCTGTGTCTTCGAAATCTGGCAGGAAGTACTTGGCATCTTCGTACTTGCGGACTTCCTTCATAGAGAATGGGTTTAGTTCTCCTGTCACAGTATACTCGAGACCATCCTTGAAATACTTCAAACACCGATGCTGTGTAGAAGGGATAATGTTGTACTCGTGTAACCAAGGCCTGCCGAGCAAAGTATTGTAGCAAGTCTTGGCGTCAATGACATGAAACTTGATGTCCGTGACTAGCAGCCCGAAGCGTAGCGTCGGTATTACAAACCCGAGCGTCCGTGATGACTGGGAGTCAAACCCAGAGATGGTGATTTTATCACGAGCGAGATGCTGAACGCTCATGCAGATTTCCTTCAACACTCTTACATTGAGGAGATTGACGGAGGACCCATTGTCCAACAGGATTTTGCCTATCTTGATATCATGACAGTATCCGGAGACATAAAGGGGACGGTTGTGCTCGCACGTCCCGAGGAGGAGATCTTCATCGCCGAAGGTGATATCGACTGTATGCACTTCTTCCAGCTCGTCCTTCATCCTTTCTTCGGCGAGGAAAACTTGGAACTGTTCGGGCTCTTGTAACGCCTTGATCAAGGAATCCCATGATTCTTTAAATAGCAAAAGAGCGTCGAGAATGCTGAGCTGTAAAGGTAGCTTCCTCAAGTGTGCAAGAACGTTGTAATCCACCTTACTTTTCTTAGGCGGGTCCTTGGCTGCCAGCTCTTCGACGATTCAATCATCGAGGGCGATATCCTCAGGAACCTTTTTGTTGGGTTACCCTTGCACCTAGTCTAGGGTTTGGTTGCATCACTCATGCCATTTTAAAAATTAGAAAGGTGCAAAGATAACTAACCATGAATCTTGCTAGAATTTCTAGGGTAACAAAAATTGTATCACATACAAAGAAGTAAAGAGATAGGGATTACAACCTTTGTAGTCCATTCCTTCACTTCATAAGCTCCGTGTTGAGGTCCCTTCGCTGCGATCAACATGAACTCCGACTCTCGAGTGGCTCCATGAGGTAAATGAGACACCTTGCTTGTAGTCTTCATGATCTAAGATGATCTACCTTGAAGAATCTCAAACCCAAACTTACACTTCACTAAACAACTTATTAGAGAAATGAACACCCTAATCTATGTGGCTAAAATAGATGAGGATGATGAAGTAGGAATTTAGGTCTCTTTTGTTTTCAATTTCTCACACTATATCATCACAAACACAAAAGCTAGCAAGCTTTTCAAGGAGGAAGAAGAAGATGAAACCTTTTGTGTTGAATAATGAATTATTATATGTGGTTACTAGTTCAACCATGAGTTAAGTATGAATTCTTTAACTCATGTAGAGAATAAACTAGAGTTAATGGTTTGGATTGGGTTAACAAATATCTACACAAAAGATCTAGGTTAAAGACAAAGTCAAAGCTTCATGAAGCTTCATGGAAGCTTCATGCAAAAGCTAACCTTAATCCAAACCCTAACAAAGTTTAAACCCTAAACCAATGTTGAATTTGTAACCCTAACATGTTACAATATTATATATCACATATACAATATATTTTGTAACAAAAGAAAATAATACAATTAACATACATCGCATATATATCAATGTATCATCCCGTGAGAAAATGAATCAATAAACCGAGCTTATATTAGTTAACGTAATGTAATATATCGCATATATAATTATACATTAAATTATCGAATCAACACTTGATCCGATAACCCGGCTATAATACATATAACCGACTAATATAACATGTACCTATTCATCGAATCAACACTTGATCCGATGACCCGGCTATATCACATATACCCGGCCGATATCTCATATCGCGAGAATAGAATACGGTATCTCATATCGTATTATTCTCGGTCCTACTCCGTTTTGCCTAAGCCAGGAAACCTCTGTGTAGGACTCTAAAGAATTGTCAATATGCCGGCAGTAGGTGATGATTATATCAAACACCCACAAGCTGCAGGCGGTCAGCTAAATGTAACAGCCACCCAGGTATTAAGCGATCAAAAGATCAACAATCAAGCCTGTACATTCTTCTGTGAATCCAATCAGTAAGATTACCATACAGTCCAGTCTCTTCGTCTGATATGTCGCATATCCAGTCTAGGGGTGGTAAACGTCAGGCCCCAGTAACCGATAAGTCGTGTCGATGTGAGGCTCATAACGGGTCGAGAAACTACTGATAACTCTTACCAGCAACACTCCATATCAGCCCTGGCCAGGGACTTCCAGTTATAGCCAATCGAACACAGCACAACATCAACTCCCTATACCCGGAGAGACAAAACCCCTCCTATCGCTCATTGCCTCTATGTGATTCGGGACTGTACCCAAAAGCCACCGTTTTGCACGCCCTCTTGGACGTGGTAAGGTGGAAATCAAAGCACAGTGGGAATCACACAAGACTCTATGATGATCTCGGGTCTACAGACTAACATGTACCAGTGTCACCGGAGAACTGCTATCTGACGATTGGTATAATACCATCTAGGAGTTCTCGGCGAGTCCGTTCAGTGTACCCAGTCTCCACTGAGCACCCGTACACCATCTTTGATGTCAAACACCGATGGATATGGGATCATCCATCGCCCATCATATGGGTCAAGATGCGTATACGCTGGTCTACTCTGGTATATCAATGCCCTGTCTCGATACACCCTCGACTAAGAACAGTTATAGGATGTACTCTTTGACTACCATGACCTTACTAGTATGATCTCATCATAGTCCCAGTAGTCGAGTACATATCCTAAGGGCTTTATCAACATGTGAGAGTAAGACAGTAAACCAATACAAGTCAACATGTTAAGACAAAGTGAAACCAAATAGCATACTATCATGTCGAGCAAGAAATTCCTCTCTATATATATCCAAGCATCCACTATAATATACATCATCTGTACAACAATGGCCTCTAGGGCATATATATAACTAACAATCTCCCACCTGCACTAAGGCCAGCGTTGTAGTATCTCATACCCAACATCCCGAAGAGTCTCTCAAATTGTATCTGGGGAATGGCCTTCGTGAGTGGATCCGCAGTGTTGTCCTTCGTGTCAACTCTCCTGACCTCGATCTCGCGGCGATCAACTATCTCCCGGATCAGGTGATACCGCCTTGGAATATGTCTGGACTTCTGATGGGACCTGGGTTCCTTGGCCAAAGCCATAGCTCCATTGTTATCACAATACAAAGGTATTGGATGCTCAATAGACGGAACCACACCAAGTTCAGTGATGAACTTCTTCATCCAAACAGCCTCTTTGGCAGCATTGTTGGCAGCGATGTATTCAGCCTCCATCGTCGAGTCTGCCACGGTTTCTTTCTTGGAACTCTTCCAACAAACCGCCCCTCCATTTAGGGTAAAGACAAAACCCGAGTGCGATTTAGAGTCGTCCTTATCACTTTGGAAGCTTGAATCGGTAAAAGACTCCACCTGGAGTTCACCGTTACCATACACCAAGAACATCTCCTTAGTCCTTCTCAAGTACTTGAGAATGTTCTTCACAGCTGTCCAGTGACTCTCTCCTGGATCTGCTTGATACCTACTCACTACACTTAGTGAGTATGCTACATCAGGTCTGGTACATAGCATCGCGTACATGATAGAGCCTACTGCCGAAGCATAGGGTATCCCTTGTTGGAGATAGTGCCCTCAGAGTCAATTATTGGATCACAGCCATGTGATTGCAACGATTGAGGGAAGACCTATACCGGTAGGACAGTCTTACTCGAGATGATAGTATGCTATCTGGTTTACCTTTATCATCGTGTACTGCTTCAGGTGACCTTACAGGTCGCTATTACACGCTGATAGAGCCCCTAGGATTCTTGCTTGACTGCCAGCAGTATGAGGGCGATCATATACGTGAGAGCTGGTGGTCTATAAGCACATCCTTAAAAGGTCCCTAGTCGTGGGAGTTTCGAGACAGGGCATCGATTCTCCAGAGTAGACTAGTGTATACAGTCGAGACCCCGACGAGGGGCGGTGGCTGGTCTCACAAGCCACCGGTGTCAGTTGGTTCACCTAAGATGTTTGCAGGTGCTCATTGGGTTATGAGTACACCGGACAGGACTCGCCGGGAACATGCTAGTTGGTCTTATACTTGACGTCAGATAGCAGTTCCCTGGTGACATGTGTATAGGTTAGTTCATCGACCTGAGATCGTCATTTGTCTCGTGTGAGTTCCCACTGTACTTTGATTACTACCCTACCACGGCTCAAAGGAGTCGTGCAAACAGGTTTTAGTTGGGTACAGTCCCGAGCCACATGGAGGCAGTGAGCGGATCTGCAGGGGTTCGTCTCTCCCGGTATTGGGGGTGAGGTCGCGCTGTGTCTAGGAGAGCCATTACACAAAGCCCTCGGCCGAGGCAGGAGATTTACTGGTAGGTATTCCAGTAATATCTCAAGGTGTTCTGGGCTTCGCTCCGACACGACTTGTACCGCTTTTGGGGGTCTGACTTTTACCAACCCCCTAGGCCCGCCATGCGATACTCATAGACAAACGGACCGGACTGTATGGATATTGTCACTGATAGGCTCAGTAAGGTGTCAGGATGAGTTCGCTCATCGACGTCCTTTTGGTCAATAGCTGGTGGCCCGTCATGTATGGCTAATACCTCTGACGTGCTAGGGGTTAAATCCACAGCCATTGTATTGACGAGTCTTTAGAGTCCACCACACACTCAGTTACTCAAGTTTCGGGCGAAACGCTGTAGAGGCCGTATGGAGATATGGCACCGTCCGATCAGATACGTGCGGTATTGCACGGATCGTGATCGGACGGTTTTTACTAGCCGGCTTTGGTTTAAGCCGGATCCTAATATTAGACAATGTAAATTTTGTCTCGTTGCATTTGTATTCGGTGGGAATACAAATGCGGGCATGTATATGCAGTAGCGGGGTTTTCCTGTAATTTATTACGGGATCAGTTTTCTGAAGTTGCCAGTTTGCATTCTGTTCCGGCCAGTTTTCCTTTGTTCCTTCACGGCCGGACTTTCCGATGGAGGGGGTTATTTGCAAGTTTGCAAATAACTTTTTGTGGAGGTGTTATTTGTGAAATGGGAGATTATGATAGCATCTTTTGATACCATTCTTTTCTATCATTTCTTGCTTTATTGAGATTAGAAAGGATTAGGATGGATTTAATGTTGATATGATATTGTTATCATAACCTTTTGCTTATGGTCACCCATTCTCTTTTCCTACCATCACCTCCCTTCTTGCATTGTTGATTCCTCCACCATTTTGAGAAAAGAGAGGGGCCGGCCACTTTGGAGAGAGGGAGAGGGATTTTTGATTTGGTGTGGGAAATTATCATTCATCTCATTCCATGTTTTGCAAAGAGACTAGCTTCATTTTGACATTGCTCCTTTTCATTCTCCTCCTCATTCCTCCATGGCAACTTCACAAACCCCAAAGAGACAAGCCACTACACTACACCTACAGTGCCCTTGGACGCGTCGGTTAGCCAACTTCGCGCCCGAGTTGCCTCGGTCCAGAGGTGGGAGCCCGTAAAAGAAATCGGCTACGTGGTGCCCTTTCCGACGAGAAGACGACGAATGGTGATTCCGTGGGAGATCGGGACGACGACGAGAAGACCGAAGGACACGGATCGCTCGGTATATCTCTCACCCCATCTCTAGTTAGCTAGTATAGCTTAATGGTTTCGATCCGGGTATATTGTCCGCGGTAGCGTCGGTTAAAGTTAAGAAAAAATTTTGATTCCGCATATTGGCCTCGGATAGACGGCCGGGGCGCAACCGTGGCGCAACATCCCTTGCATGCGAGCTCTCTCCAAATCAGTCTTGGGAGACATCTCTTTAGAGAGAGTGAGTCCAGAGATCATGGGTTGGTTCCCACGCGTGGATTCTTCCATACTAAACCTCTTTAGTATGGTGTCAATGTACCCGGATTGGGACAATCCCAGTATCCGTTTAGATCTATCTCTATAGATCTTAATTCCTAAAATGCAGGAGGCATCACCTAGATCTCTTATTGAGAATCTATGTGATAAGAAGAGCTTGACCGAATGCAGCATAGGAACATCATTTCCTATCAAGAGTATGTCATCCACGTATAATACGAGGAAGACAACCTTACTCTCTGCAACCTTCTTGTAAATACAAGGTTCATCTACGTTCTTGATGAAGTCAAACTCTTTGACTACAACATCAAAGCAGATGTTCCAACTCCGCGATGCCTGTTTCAACCCGTAGATGGATTTAACCAGCTTGCACACCTTTCCGCTGCTCCCACTATCTACGAAGCCCTCTGGCTGAGTCATGTACACGCACTCCTCTAAATCACCATTTAGAAAGGCGGTCTGAACATCCATTTGCCAGATTTCGTAGTCATGGTATGCAGCAGTGGCAAGTAAGATCCGGATGGACTTAAGTATAGCCACTAGAGAAAAGGTTCCGTCATAATCCACACCTGGTCATTGACGAAAACCCTTTGCAACAAGTCTAGCTTTGAAAGTCTCCACTTTTCCATCCACACCAAGTTTCTTCTTAAAGATCCACTTGCTCCCAATGGGTTTTACCCCTTTAGGAGCAACTTCCAAAATCCATACTTTGTTGGTGTACATGGATTCCATCTCAGATCGCATTGCATCCAGCCATTTCACAGAGTCCCCACTCGTGATGGCCTGCTCGAAGCTAGTTGGGTCATCATCTTCCATGATGCAATCCCCGCTCCCACCATCTACGATAAAACCGTAGTATCTCTCAGGTGGATGAGGAACCCTACTAGATCAGCGGAGAGGCTGGGGTTTGTCGGGAACTATTGAATCCTTTGGTTCCTCCAAATCTTCTGTCGTAGTTTGTGTTGCTGGAACTTCTTCTAGTTCTACCTCTTCGCCACTAATTTCCTTCATAAGAAATCCCTTTTCTAAAAAGGTGGCATGTCGAGAAACAAACGCCTTTTGTTCCTCGGAGTGGTAGAAGATATACCCTCGCGAATGTTTGGGATATCCAATAAACTTGCACAGGACAGACCTTGCCTCGAGGTTGTCCGGATTTTGTGTTTTCACATAGGCCGGACAACCCCATATCTGAATAAAATTTAGACATGGCCTCTTCCCATTCCATATCTCATATGGAGTGGTAGGCACTAATTTGGTGGGAGCTCTATTCAATAGATATGATGTTGTCCCAAGCGCATACCCCCAGAAGGAAATAGGTAACTCAGCAGTGCTCATCATAGAGCGCACCATATCTAATAGGGTGTGATTCCTCCGCTCCGATACACTGTTGTGTTGTGGTGTATACGGTGGAGTAAGCTGAGAGAGAATCCCTGTCACGCCCCGCTTCCCAGAGTACGCTAAGATGGGCACGTGACATAGCCAACCATGCTACCTGTGGATAGAAAATATCCTTCCACAGTCACATTACGGCTGCAGAGATATCAAGAACAATAATAAACTATCTAACACATGTCCATAAGCCAAAAATAAAATAAGTCAAGAATAAAATAATGCGGAAGCAAAAGATCCAATACAAGAATAAACTGGAATGTACATCTCATAATGCGGGCTCACATCAGAAATAAAAATACTGGAAATAAAAGAACTAACTACTAACGAGTCCTCACTGCTCAACCTGCTGACTGAAGTACTCCTGCTCGGACTGCAGCAAAGGTAAGGAATCTGGGCCATGCAAAACCCAGACGTCAGCGCGTCATAACATCAAGCAATAATATATATACAGGGTAGAAAGACATGCAATTATGATCATAAATGGTAAAACAGGTATAACAGTGATATAAATCAGGGCAGTGAAGGGTAGTGTGCAGTGAGTAATCTAAACTGGTCTATTGGGTTAACTACTCTCAAGTCTTTGAAATTAATTTGATGAATCATTGATGTAACTCAATAGTATTCCGTGTGTGCCCGGGATCACGGTGAAGATTCTCGGGCTGAAACCGAGACATGCCGCTAGGCACTAAAAGGAAAAGGGTAACGATGAATGATGTCAACAGCATCATTCCAAGGCTGGCCTAGCCTCTAAAAAGGTAGTGGGTACGATGGATGATGTCAGCAGTATCATCCCAAGGCTGGCCTAACCTCTAAAACTGATCGGTAAAGGTAGCGAACTGTCGAGTTACAAGTCAGGTTTCATCATTGATTTCCCCATACCCCCAAGTTATATGTGCTCAAGTCAGGTATTAAATAATCTGGAGCTAATGCCAACACGGGATCAGGCAGGTACAGGTTTGTCTGGATAGATAACAGGAAATGTCTGTAGGGACAACAGTTCAGGTTTGTTGGCATTAGTAACAAGATCGGGTAACAGGTAAAGCCATGGTACATCAGGTCTAGTCAGGTAGCACATAGGTATCATGTCATGTCGAGAGGTGCACGGTACCATGTCGTATCAAGTAGTAGGTGTAACAAGTCATGTCAGGGTGCACAAGATGTCATGTGAGTGCTCATAATCAAACTAACATAAGTGTTTCCTGATTTAAAATCAGGAAAGCTTATGGGAAAAGCTTCAGAAAGGGGGCCACGTGCTTACACGTGACCAGCAGTCACGTGTTGACACGTGACATATAAAAGCAACGGAAAGGGGCACATTGGTTCCCTAATCAAGTCAAGGAAAAGGCTTCAGGAGAGGACTCGTTCTCCAGTTGAGTCAAGGAAAGGGGCTCCCGACAGGGGTCACGTGTTCACACGTGACCAATGGTCACGTGTTAACACGTGATGACTAAAACAGCAACCAGAAGACAGAGAATAGAAAGAAAGCAGGAAGGCTCGTTCCAAGGGGGTCACGTGGTCACACGTGACCGGCTTTCAAAGCCCGCTTTGTTAACAGAATTAAATTCTGAAGGAGATTTAAATCTTTCCAAAGGAAAGTGATTATCTGGGGCCGATCGAATCAAAGATTTAGAGGTGATTAAATACCAACTATCTATGGAAAATCTCGGGTTTGGAAAGATTTCCCCTTTAAATCTAACCGAAATAACAAGAGAGAATCCCCGGATTTGAAATCCAATGGTGAATAAAATTCACCTAATAATCCAAAGGTCCAGAACGAATGATGGATGTAAATCAAATATCTCAACGAAGATTCATCAAAAAACTAATTATTCGGCTGCCTCTCCTATAAATAGGAGCCAAGAGATACAAAAAAAGGAGATATACGCAGAGGGAGAAAAAAGGAGAGAGCCTTGATTACTTTGAGGAATTTGGAGCTTCTGCAAAAGAAAACCCTAGGTAAGAAAGGGAAGGCTTTTTAAGGAGGGAGAATTGAATTCTCAACAGAGTTTAACTCTGATATATAAAATAGAAGAATATATTTCTTCTCTCTTTGATAGAGGATCTGCAAAGTGCACATCTCCCCTTTAGGTTGAGAATTTAATTCTCAATGGGTCGAGATCCTGCCATGCAATGGCAGATCCAAAACATAGAGAGGGAATGGAAACATGAGAATTTAATTCTCACAGAACTATAGGAATTTAATTCCTTTAAGATAAAAGTAGGGCTTGACCTTGTGTTATGGGAATTTAATTCCTTCAGAACAAAAAGAAACAGGGTTGAACCCTAATTAAGAACATAGTTCTGTTGAAACGGCGGGAATTTAATTCCCTTAATCATAATTCTTTAAAATGGGAAGTTTAATTCCTTAAAAGCTTTTATTAGGGTTTAACCCTTTTCAGTTCTTCACATATATGAGGAATTTAATTCCTACAGAAAATTCAGAGTCCAACTCTATTCAGAATATAAATCTTCAAAAGGAAGTAGGAATTTAATTCCTCTGAAATTACTGTCAGGGTTTAACCCTACGAGGAATTTAATTCCTGGAAAAGATTAACAGGTCTTCTAAACAGCATACATAGAGGCAGGGTCACGTGTCACCACGTGACCCCCCAAGAGATCTACAAAAAGCCCCTTTGAGGCAGCACTCCACGTGACCCACGTGACCCTCGGCAGAAGCTTTAGCATACAAGCATTTAAATGCCCGTCACGTGAGGGCACGTGATGCTCAGAAAGATGCAATAATCTCAGCAGAGTAAATGAAGGGAGGGCGCTCTCACGTGTTGCCACGTGACCCCTCTTGCCTTAGTGTTTAACACTAAATTGGAACCCTCGAATCCAGTATTGAAATACTGTTGGGCCTTAGTGTTCAACACTAATCAAAGAATTTTATTCGCAGTGTTCAACACTGATTACCTTAATATTCGACACTAATCTGAGATCTCCATCGCCAGTGTTCAACACTGATCTGTTTTAGTGTTTATGATAATTTGAAGCCTTGCTGCTGGTGTTTAACACCAATTATCTTTTAGTGTTAAACACTAACTTGTCAACCTCATTCTCGGTGTTCAACATTGATTGCTCCGTAGTGTTTAACACTAGGCTTTGGCCCAATTGGCTAAATGGATAGAGGCAAAGCCTCTCCTTCAAGAGACCAACAGGAAGCCAATATTCCAGACCTGACTGGACTTAGCCCAAGCTGGTCATAAATCCTCAATTCGTGATTAACTGGGCTAATGGGCTCGTAACATAATTAATCAGTCTTGACCCCATACCGGGCTAAGGACTGCTTAAGCCATTCCGGTTTTAGGGCACATCTCTTCACTCCTTTGATACTTGGCATTGTAATCCCTCAATGTCTTCAAAGAGGTGACGGGTCCCGATGACCACTCATGATATGGACTGTGGGGTCCTTAAACCCATGTCTAATGCCAAATTCCTGGTTACGTGGAACACGGATAACGTCACTCTTTGACCTCGTGGAAAACGTCCAGAGCGGAGCCTGGTCCTCGCCTAGCACGGCAGTGAACCCGTGTGAAGCATCCAGAGCACATACCGGACTGTGGAGTCCTTAAACCCACGGACTATGACGTCCTTAACCTCGACCGAGATGTCTTAAAACTAACCATGGACCGCAATGTCCTTAAACTACCCATGGACCGCAATGTCCTTAAACTACCCATGGACCGCGATGTCCTTAAACTAGAACAATAGAGCCCCATGTGCTCTTTTGTCGGATCTAAACGGTCCCGTTTAAGTTGATCTTAGCCTTAAAGATGGCTAACGTATCTTTAAACCTTCAAACAGACTGGACTATGAATCCCCCCAATTAACTCTGGCTCGAGGGTACATCTCTGAACTCCTCTGACATCCGTCGTTGTAATCCTTCAACGTCGTCAGAGAGGTGACGGGTCCCGACGGCCACACATACAATGGACCACTATGTCCCTAAACTGGAACAATAGAGCCCAAATGCTCTTTTATCGGATCTAAACGATCCCGTTAAGTTGATCTTAGTCTCAACGTTAGACTAACGTATCCTTAACAAACGTTTGAGCTGATCTTAGCCTCAAGTATGGCTGATGTATCCTCAAACCAAACCCCCAAACCCAAATCTAAGATAAACACGGATTTGGACTAGTCCACGCCCTACGGGCGACGACATAACTTAGTCTCCGTAAACAATCCACGGGCATCAAAACACAAAATAAACACACACGACACGAAGTGACCATCTGGAGAAGGAGAAAGTTGTTACCGCGATGCGGTAGCGTAATTAACTGCAGAGGCTTGCGCCTGCAGGGAAGAGCGTCCCCACAATCAAAAACCCCTCAAACGAGGGGGAATCTGACGAAGTCTGCTACATCGGCCGCATCCGTCTAAACCTTCGATACTCGGTGCCATAGATCGACTTGGCATCTTCGGAGAGGTGGACGGATAGCACCAATTAGCATCTGCCCCGAACCCCAGGCACGGACGCCCACATCCCGGCCGCCGTTCGGAGGGGAACAGATTCTGGCACGCCCGGTGGGACCTTTTCCTCTTTCCACTCCACACTTCGTGTGTCGTGATTCGCGAACCAATCGCGGTTCGCTAATAGTTGCCTTTGGGTTTCAAGATACTAAGAATTGGCGTCTTGCTTATTGCAGAAAGCAAAGGATCGATGGCTTCTACGAAACTCTCCAACTGCTCAAACTGCAATTGCGACCAACGCTTTGCCTCGCCAGGAGGCATAGCCTACGGACCCCAAGCTGCTTCGTTGTTCACAATGCCGGTGGACCAAGTAACTCAGGCCACTACCGGATTGTTCTTTGGGACTATACTCCCACCAACAAGCTTCACGGCGCCGGTGCTGACAAAGGAAGCTCCCAAGAAGTCGGTCTTTGATCGTCTTACCCCTGCCACGGCTCCTCTCAACGAGTCGCCCAACGTCAGCGCCTCGGTCTTCTCTAGACTGGGCCAGAAATCCTGCGAACCCATCATGGGGCCTACAATCTCAGAGAAGGCTGCTTCTAAGAAAGTGACCGCTCCTGCTGCCCAAAGGACATCGGTCTTTGATAGGCTAACACCAACAGCGACCCCCCACCCACACAGGGGGCAAGACAAAACCATTCTTACCGCTGACCCAACGCCGTCCGCCCGACACGCTCGACGTCGCCACTGGCGCCGAGTAAGGAAGGCTGGGGGCAACTCCCCCTCCGGGTTGACTCCATCAGCCCCGATGGCAGAAGTTAATGTTGCCGTTCCAACTGGGAACAGCTTCGAAATGCTAAATAAGGTGCGAAGGAATTCCCCTACTGCAGTGCTAAAGAGGTCTCCTCCCTCATTAAAAAAGGTTGTGGAAATAGAACCAGAACAGCCCCGATCTCCTCAACGGCTGTCTTCCAGAATTTATAAGGTGTGGCGACAGGCCCGAGACTCGATCATCGATCCAAACTTCTCCCGCCAGCACAAGAAGCTGAAAATCCAACCGGAGGCTGGTCACCAGGCTAAACCCCGAAAGGTTGTCTGGACGCCCACCTCAACGGCCCCCTCAACCTCCATGGCTCATAAAAGGAGGAAGCTAGAGAAGACCCCCCAGCGTGCAACGACGGCTAAAAGCACTGAGCCCAGACGCCCTAAATTTGGGGGCATGGTGGTGCACACTGTTTACATGGCCTCTGGAAAGGAGGAAAGACGCACTTCTACAGGCCACCGACCGCTTACCCGATCCGTGACGAAAGCCCAGGAGCAGCAACAAAAGCTTCAGGAAATGATGAATGCTATGGCCGCACTTACCGGGCCAAAAGAAAGCCCAGAAACGTCCTCAGACGCACGCCAGGAGGAAGAAACCGATGCTGAATTTCTTCGCCGGATACTGGAGAAAAAGGACAAAGAGGCTGCTGAACAAGCAGCCAACATACAACGTATGGGCCTTCTCTTCCAAGATATGATAGGCATGATGATTCAGCAGGACTTACCCGCCGAGGATCCCCCAATCGTCCTCGAAGACGACCGAGGGGAGACGTCAAATCCACCACCAGCCCTATCAACGGCCAAGGAGGAGGCAATCTCTAAGGCTGACTTGGTTGACTACATAGCCCAGCAAATCCGGGTTCACCATGCGACTGAGGCAGCTGGTCAAGTCGTAAAAACGGGGCGGCCGTATCCAAGCTGGTACGACCAAATCAAATACCCGCAAGGCTATACGATACCAAAATTCCACGTGTACAAGGGGACCGGCAACCCCCATCAACATGTCGCCCAGTTCCGGGCCCTCTGCGGTAACACCGGCGGGGACGATAAACTATTGCTCCGCCAGTTCGTGGGCAGCTTATCAGAAATGGCGTTCGAATGGTATTCAGAACTCCCGAACGATTCTGTCAAAACGTTCGCTGAAATGGAGCTGTTGTTCACTCAGCGATTCGCAAGCGCCAGCGAACGCACTCCAATAACTGCATTGATTAACGCCCGGGTAAAACCAGGCAAAACCTGGGTCCAGTATGCTATACGCTGGCGGAATTTGTGGTCGAGATGCGAACAACGCATTGAGGAAGCACCCGCAGTGGGCATGTTCATAGGAACCCTAGACCCCCACGCAACTATCTCCCAGTTTATGATGTTCTTTAAGCCAACCACATTCCAGGCTTTAATCGACAAGTTGGCTCAGATGGACCAGATGGGTCATAGACCACCTCCCCCGAAGTCGGAACCTCGGAATGACAAGGGTAAAGGAAGGGCAACCTTCGTCGCGAATACCCAGCAGCAACCTAACGCCCCGAAACCGGCAGATCAACTGGAAGAAAGACGCCGGTATTATAATGAGAAGATGAAACGTCCCTACTCGTTCCCACGGGACAAGACGAAGCGGTTATTTGAGCTGGCAGTATGCAACAGACTTATAAACTTGCCAAATCCAAGGCGACCGCCACAACCCATTGAGGTGAATAACCCCAACTATTGCCCTTACCATCAAATGGTAAGTCATCCGATTGAAGATTGCTTCGTCTTCAAAGGATGGATTGAAGATCAATACCTCCAGGGGAAGTTTGTACTGTCCGAAAAGTGGAAGGTGAACCCACCACAGCCGCATACTCCTAAGAAAGCAGATACACCAGGGGCAACCTACTCCTTTATTGAAGAAGCTCCATGGGAGGTCGTGCTATCAACTAAAACCAAAAGAATGCTGAGAGACCTTCATGCGTGCCCCGCGATCAGATGGGAGGACCCTCTTGAACCTCAAGTTATCGAAGGGATGTTGAAGCCCCGCCCAACTACAAAGACTCGCGATAATGGCCCAAATACTCACGCCCAACCGTCAAAATCTTCGAAGAAAAAGAAGAAGAAATCCAAGAAGCCCACGAAGCTTGGAGACGAGCACACGAACTTGCAGAAGCAAATCGACGCGCTGGAAGAATACAATCAAAAGGCGCGAACTCCTGTCACACTGCAAGAGTTTCTCAGCCACATCTTTCAAGAGAGGGATGATGGAGAGAGCTCGTCGGATGAATCAGAAGGGTATGTGGCAAGTTGTAATGTAATCTCCCACTCGTTTATCGATGATGAGAAAACTCCTGGCACTAAGAAGCTGGAGACAGAACCTGAACCAGAGCGTGCGAGGCCGACGAATGAAATGATCAATGCCTTTCTAGACGAGATTCGTCTAAAAAGTAAAGCGGATCAGGAGCGTGAGAGGGCAGCGTCAGAAGGAACCAGATGCAGGCGACTGAACCGAAGAGTTGAACTACCTCTGCCAGAGCAAAAGGCATCCGAAGTAGACAAGAGGATATTCAAAACGAGGAAAAGGTTTGCCAAAGCCATGTCAATGGGAATGAAGCTACCACCCTCGGAAGGAAACACACAGGATGGGATGGAGAGACACCCTGATTATTGCGCATATCATCGGAAAATCTCACACCCTACGGAGGAGTGCGACGCCTTTAAGATATGGTGGCAAGGATATGTTGCTCGTCAACAATACGTTAAGCGCATGAAACGCAAGAACCGTCGGGAGCGAAGAAGTACTGTCGAATGGCACGACAGAACTACTGGCAACTGTTGTATGGCTCACGCCGGGGAGTCACAAGTTCTCACCTTTGGGAGCGACTCTGATGAAGAAATGGCTCTGGGCCCTCTCTTTAAAGAATCCGTATTAGGGAAAGAGGAGAGATCAGAGGCCTGCGAGAACATTCAGCTGCGCAATCGCACGCTCCCAGAAAAGAATCTCGGGCCCGTGAGTAGAAAAGATAAGGGAAAGGAAAAGGTCACTGAGGATATCACTTTAGATGACCAAGTCATGAAAGAACTAACTACCAAAGACCCTCCCAGGAAGGGTAAGGTGGACTACAATATCCTAGCGCACCTAAGGAAGCTACCTTCCCAGCTTAGCATTCTCGATGCCCTCCTATTATCAAAAGAAGCACGAGACTCACTAATTAAGGCGTTACAAGAACCTGAGCAATTCCAAGCCTTCCTCGCCACTGAAAGGATGAAGGATGAACTGGAGGAAGTGCATACGGCCGACATCACTTTCGGTGACGAAGACCTCCTTCTCGGGACGTGCGACCACAACCGTCCCCTATATGTCTCTGGATACTGCCATGATATCAAGATAGGCAAGATCCTGGTGGATAATGGGTCCTCCGTCAATCTCCTTAATGTTCGGGTGTTGAAAGAAATCTGCATGAATGTGCAACACCTCGCTCGTGACAAAATTACTATCTCCGGTTTCGATTCACAATCGTCACGGACTCTCAGATCGGTGATACTAACATTACGCTTTGGACTTCTCGTCACGGACATCAAATTCCATGTCATCGACGCCAAGACTTGCTACAACGCCTTGCTCGGCCGTCCTTGGCTACACGAGTACAACATCATCCCTTCTACACAATATCAGTGTATGAAGTACTTTAAGGATGGTTTCGAGTATACTATAACAGGTGAGTTGAACCCATTTTCCGTGAACGAAGTCCGCAAATACGAAGATGCGAAGTACTTTTTGCCAGATTTTGAGGATACAGAAAGGTGTCGCGACCCAGAGAACAAAACCGCCGCCACCATCCCTGTTTTCGGGAGCGATACCGAAGAAGAGGAAGAGATAGTTTATGCAGGGCCATCTCAACGCAACAACCTGAGGACGCCCGCCCCCATGCTGGTCTTCGGAAGTGATTCAGAGGATGAAGTTAATGCTGTGTTCTCCAATCGGCTGTCAATACAGGCACCCCCTGGCGATGACCACAGTCTGCAAATCACCATGGTACCGCGAGAACACTACAAAGATCTCGACACGCTGCAAGCTCATAATGTGTAGGACCTGCGAACATTTTACTTCCCTCCCAGGCAAAGGGGTGAGAAGGTGATCCTATTCTACCGATCCTCGGAGTCGAAAATAGAGAAAGAGATCTGGCATGGCGCGGATGCTACACCTGACAGGCTCCAGCCCATCCGTCTGCCTAGATACTATACAAATGGATTAAAGAAGCTATTGAAGCGCCAGGGAATACCCTTAAAACAGACTGTTCGGCAGGCTCGGTTCTACAACAAGATTTGGGATGTCCCCGGAACTCAACGCAAATTGCCCAACGGGAAAATGGAAACACTCGGGCTTGGATACGCGAGAGCGGGAAAACGGGAACGGGCCCACTGTAGCTATGCCATATACACCTTTGATGAAGAAGAGGACGCCTCGTCAGGAGATGCCAACCCCTCATCAAAACCAGACCCCGCGATTGAAGCACTAAGTCCGTCGTTTGAAGAACAAACGGACAAGCCTATCAGGAAAATGGGTCGGAAAGCTCGGGAAGACCACAACCGCGAGATGGCCATCTACGAGAAGGCCAGGACGCAACGCCTATTTCAACAGGCTCCAAAAGATAAAGATGCTCATCCTTGTCAACCCGTTGTGCGAAAAACCCAATGCGGAGACGGAAATAAATTAAGAAGTGGGAAGAGGAGCCGACAACAACGACGCAGGATTAGAGGGTTACGTGATCGGGTACGGTACGGCTCGGATTCGTCCCTCATGGAGAAGATGAGTCGAGCGTACTCCTTCCCCCGAGACAAGACGGAAAAGTTACTCAAGCTCGCTTTAAAACATCAAATGATCGCGCTTCCAGAGTCTAGACACCCTGAGCAAGCTAACGAGGCTTCTCGTTTGAGCTATTGCTCTTATCACCGAGCCATAGGACATACTACCGAAGACTGCTTCACTTTCAAGAACTGGGTCGAGGACCAGTACCAACGGGGCAGATTCGCTTTATCCAATGACTGGAGGGTAACGCCGCCACAAAAGCACGAACCCAAGGCCGCAAGAGCAGAACCGGATCCACCTCAGTCCTGGGAGCGGATTCGCACCTGTTATGCGATTACGATATTAAAAGAAGAGCGTGAGAACATGGATGACCTTCCCCAATGCTTTAAGAACGGCGATGATGAGGTGATCTCAGAATTTCCGCCAGCTCCGAAAGAATTGGAAGATGGTATACATACTACTGCAGATAACCTCAGGAAGATTGAGTTGGGATCGGCAGATGACCCGCGACCGACATTTGTCAGCGAGCTACTCTCTGAGGAAAGGGTGGCCGCGTTAAAGAACGTGCTCCTACGACATAAAGACTGCTTCGCGTGGAACTACTCCGAGATGCCAGGATTAGATCCGGTGGTTGCTGTGCATAAATTAGCGATATCCCCAGATATCAAGCCAGTCAAGCAAGCGCCAAGAAGGATGCGACTCGAGCTTGAAATGAGCATCAACGCCGAGGTCAAGAAGCTGATCGATTCTGGATTTATCCAAGAAGTCCAATATCCCGATTGGATCGCCAATATCGTCCCGGTAATGAAGAAGAATGGGACGGTACGCATATGCGTGGATTTCAGGGATCTCAATAAAGCCTGTCCAAAGGATGATTTCCCAGTACCGGTAACCGAGCTAATGATAGATAACACGTCCACTCACGAGGTTTTCTCCTTTATGGACGGTTCGTCAGGATACAATCAGATAAAGATGCATCCCGAAGACCAGAAGCACACCGCTTTCCGGACCCCTTTGGGTATATTCTGCTACAGGGTTATGCCCTTTGGTCTAAAGAACGCTGGCGCTACCTATCAAAGGGCCATGACAAAGATCTACGACGACCTCATACATGACATCGTCGAGTGCTATATTGATGACCTCGTAGTAAAGAGTATGTCATACGAAGAGCATTTAAACCATCTGGAGACTGTATTTCAACGCCTTCGGCAATATAATTTGAAAATGAATCCCCTCAAATGCGCGTTTGGAGTCTCCTCGGGCAAATTCCTAGGATTCATCGTTCGACACCGAGGTATCGAAATAAATCCGTCAAAGATTAAAGCGATCATGGAAATGCCTCCGCCAAGAACCCTCAAACAGTTGCGGTCTCTCCAAGGGAAGCTCGCATACATCCGGCGATTTATCGCCAATCTTTCAGGCAAATGCCGTCCTTACAGCCACCTGATGAAAAAGGGAACTCCATTCGTTTGGGATCACAAATGCCAAGGTGCACTAGACGAGATCAAGCAGTACCTGCAGAACCCGCCGGTGTTAGCCGCGCCGGTCAAGGGAAAACCCCTCATTCTTTATACAACCGCCCTCGAAGGTTCCTTGGGCGCATTATGGGTGCAAGAGAACGATCAGGGAAAAGAGAGAGCACTCTACTACTTAAGTCGAGTTCTACTGGGGGCAGAAAGCAACTACTCTCCCATTGAAAAACATTGCTTGGCACTAATCTTCGTAATAACAAAGCTCAGGCACTATGCGTTGGCGCATGAAGTCCGTCTTATTTCAAAAGTGGACCCCTTTAAATACTTGATGTCAAAAGCCGTATTGACGGGACGACTCGCTAAATGGGCCCTGCTCTTGATGGAGTTCTCGATAACGTATCAACCTCTCAAGGCAGTGAAAGGCCAGGCCATTGCCGATTTCCTCGCTGAGCACCCGATACCGGCCGATTCTCCTCTGAACTGTGATTTGCCGGACGAGCATGCATTTGATGCGATTGGCGGCGGTAGCACCCGATGGGAACTCTATTTCGATGGAGCGTCCTCCGTAAAGAAACAGAAACAAGGTATCCCAATGATCAAATCGGGGATAGGCCTCATCTTTGCAACTCCACAAGGAGGGATAATGCGCTTCGCCTTCTCCTTAACAGAGCCGAGGACAAACAATGAAGCTGAATACGAAGCTCTGACAGCGGGCCTCGAAATCGCCATCGACTTGGGAATTGAAGACCTCCTTATATACGGGGATTCTCAACTGGTTGTGAGTCAAGTAAATGGTGATTACCAAACGTGCAAACCGGAGTTGGTGAGGTACGGCGAAAAGGTGCAACAACTATTGACCCAAATTCCCTCCTATACTTTGGAGAACATACCACGCGCGGAAAACAGCAAAGCAGACGCGTTGGCCAAACTTGCTAAAGAGCTGGCGGACGAAAACCTCGATGATGTAAGAATCGTGGTACAAAGCCGTCGAGTGCTCGCCCCGGCGGAAATACCTCCGGAATTATATGAAGAAAAGGGAGCGACTGAGCAGACGACCCTACAGATAAAAGACCATGAGAAGGCCTTGGACTGGAGGGAAGTCTTCATAGACTACTTTAAGTCCCACCGAATGCCCAAAGATACATCCTCAAGGCATCAGCTCATGAAACGAGCTCTATCTTTCGCCTTCGTCAACGACACCCTATACAAGAGATCATTTGATTCTCTATGGCTGAGATGCTTAGGACCTAACGAAGCGGAAAGAGTCATTCAGGAAGTCCACGATGGACTTTGCGGTTCTCACCAAGCAGGCCCAAAGATGAAGTTAAAAATTAAACGGATGGGTTACTACTGGCCCACGATGATCCAGGACTGCCTCAAGTATGCAAAGCAATGCCACTCGTGCCAGATCTACGGAGACTTTATCCACCAACATCCGAATCCACTACATCCAACAGTGGCTAGTTGGCCATTCGAAATATGGGGGACTGACATAGTCGGCCCCATCGAGCCAGCATCATCCCGGGGACATCGTTTTATCCTGGCGACAACTGATTACTTCTCCAAATGGGCAGAAGCAGTACCGCTGAGGGAAGTGAGGACGGAGAATATCCTCCATTTCTTCAAGACGCACGTCATCTATCGGTTCGGAACCCCACGGCGGATTATCTCCGACAACGGGCCAGCCTACAAAAGCCATAAGATTAGCCGCTTCGCGCAGCAGCACCATATAGACTGGAGATATTCTTCAGTTTACAACCCACGAGCTAACGGTCTGGCCGAGGCCTTCAATAAGACCTTGACGAAGATCATAAAAAAGACCATTTCCCGGAATAAGAGAGACTGGCACGAAAGGCTGCAAGAAGCCCTTTGGGCTTATCGAACTACATTCAAGACGGCCACGAACACAACGCCGTACGCGTTGGTATTTGGGACGGAAGCAGTACTCCCCCTCGAGATAGAATTACCCTCTCTACGAGTGGCGGTCCACCACGAGCTGACGGACGAAGAAAATGCTCACCTTTGGCTTGAAGAGCTTGATGCCCTCGACGAAACCCGGCTCATAGCGCAACAACATCTAGAAGCCTACAAAGCGAAGATGACGCGCTCGTACGAAAGATTGACCAGGCCGAGGACATTCCGCCAAGGCGAACTTGTGCTAGTGGTCAAAAGACCTATGATCCCCAATCGTGCCAAGCGGGGGAAATTTGAGCCAAACTACGAAGGCCCTTACATCATAGACAAGGTCTACCAGGGTGGAGCCTATCTACTCGTGGACATGCACGGTGAAAGGCCTTTCAGGCCAATAAACGGCCGCTTCTTAAAGAAATACTATGCTTGATAAGCCATAGCCTGGGTCAATGATAGATGACGACGACTATGTCCGCTCGCTATCTTCCTAGGCTCAGACTTTACAAGCAGCAGCTGGCCTTCCCATAACGACGAACCGAAACGTCCTTAAACTAACTACGGACCGAAACGTCCTTAAACTAACTACGGACCGAAACGTCCTTAAACTAACGACGGACCGAAACGTCCTTAAACTAACGACGGACCGAAACGTCCTTAAACTAACGACGGACCGAAACGTCCTTAAACTTACGACGGACCGAAAACGTCCTTAAACTAACGACGGACCGAAACGTCCTTAAACTATCGACGGACCGAAACGTCCTTAAACTAGCGACGGACCGAAATGTCCCTGAACTACTACCGCAGCATCCTTGGGCTGACGAGATGGAAAAAAAACGGTATGTCCATAAGCAAAATGGGCACGGATGAAAACCCGAAAGGGCTCCATGAGTAAAAACAGCAGGACTACCGGCGAGTGTTTGTGAAAACCCGAAAGGGCGCAACCTCGTTAAAAAGACACTTATAGGGTCCTCTCGACCTTGTAAGGAGAAACCACCTGCGTGAGATCCCTACGACTCATAAAGGAGCAACACACTTAGGGATCATCACGATTCCTAAGGAGAAAATACACTTACGAGATCCTTACGACTCGTAAGGAGAACTCTCTTATGGGACCCTTACGGCTCATAAGATTTGAAAGTCTTAAGTTACAGAGACCTAAACCTGTGCTTAAGCAATCCTCCATAACCTTTGATATTGCCCTACAAAGGACTCAATACTGACCCTTGTATACAATCCACGGGCGCGAATAAACATTTCCCCAGCAAAGTCCAACCCTTGTAGGTCCCCTCGACCCATAAGGAGAGAGCCCTCTTGTAGGATCCTTACTACTTACAGAGGAGCACACACCTAGGAATCCTCACGATCCCTAAGGAGAAAATACACCTGCGAGATCCTCACGACTTGTGGGGAGAAATACCTTTGTGAGACCCTTACGGCTCATGAAGTCAAAAGCCTTGGTCGACAGGACCCTTAACCCTGTTTGCTGAGCCACCTTTGTTCGTCATCGACAAAGGCAAATGATGATTCGCTCCTGGCAACATTCCAGTTGTAGCGGTGCTGATGCCGAAATCGGTGCCTAAAATCCAGGCTGACAGCGAAAAAGCTAGAAAGCCACACATGCCTACAAAATAGCCGAAATGATGAGGCAACTTGCAATAAAAAGCAGCAAGTAAAAATGAAGGCATGAAAAATAGCCGAAATGATGGGGCAACTCGCAATAAAAAGCAGCGAGCAGAAAATAAATAAAAAGCCGAAATGATTGGGCACCGCGAAAAATAGCCAAAATGATGGGGCAATCGCGACCTTCGCGATATAAAAGCTGAAATGATAGAGCATCGCGGAAAAAGAAATAAAATAAAAGTGAAATCCTCGCCCTACAGGTGATGGTACATCTACCCCTGTATACAATCCAGGGGCGCAAACAAAGAAGGGATCATACTCCTTCTCCAGGTTTCATCATAAGGAGAAGCCAAATCTCGACGATTCACAGATAGCCTAGAGATCATCTCGTCGTTCGTCTCATGGCAGCAAACACAACATCAAGCGAAACGGAACAGCGGCAACTCCCAGTTCCATGACTCGACGATGTATTCCCACAGAGAGTCAAACCCCAATCCCGTGAAATGCGGATACAATCAGCAAACTTCCTGGTTACGTGGAACGCGGATAATGTCACTCTTTGACCCCGTGGAAAACGTCCAGAGCGGATCCTGGTCCTCGCAGAGCACGGCAGTGAACCCGTGTGAAGCATCCAGAGCGGAGCCTAGTCCTCGCCGAGCACGGCAGTGAACCCGTGTGAAGCATCTAGTGCAAACTTCCTGGTTACGTGGAACGCGGATAATGTCACTCTTTGACCCCGTGGAAAACGTCCAGAGCGGATCCTGGTCCTCGCAGAGCATGGCAGTGAACCCGTGTGAAGCATCCAGAGCGGAGCCTAGTCCTCGCCGAGCACGGCAGTGAACCCGTGTGAAGCATCTAGTGCAAAATTCCTGGTTACGTGGAACACGGATAATGTCACTCTTTGACCCCGTGGAAAACGTCCAGAGCGGATCCTGGTCCTCGCAGAGCACGGCAGTGAACCCGTGTGAAGCATCCAGAGCGGAGCCTAGTCTTCGCCGAGCACGGCAGTGAACCCGTATGAAGCATCTAGTGCAAACTTCCTGGTTACGTGGAACGCGGATAATGTCACTCTTTGACCCCATGGAAAACGTCCAGAGCGGATCCTGGTCCTCGCAGAGCACGGCAGTGAACCCGTGTGAAGCATCCAGAGCGGAGCCTAGTCCTCGCCGAGCACGGCAGTGAACCCGTGTGAAGCATCTAGTGCAAACTTTCTGGTTACGTGGAACGCGGATAATGTCACTCTTTGACCCCGTGGAAAACGTCCAGAGCGGATCCTGGTCCTCGCAGAGCACGGCAGTGAACCCCGTGTGAAGCATCCAGAGCGGAGCCTAGTCCTCGCCGAGCACGGCAGTGAAC
Organism: Agapanthus africanus; assembly: GCA_030015575.1. Classification (NCBI taxonomy): domain Eukaryota; kingdom Viridiplantae; phylum Streptophyta; class Magnoliopsida; order Asparagales; family Amaryllidaceae; genus Agapanthus; species Agapanthus africanus. The sequence continues at coordinate 15,838,550 of JASDDO010000001.1, read as the reverse complement.
CCGTGTGAAGCATCTAGTGCAAACTTCCTGGTTACGTGGAACGCGGATAATGTCACTCTTTGACCCCGTGGAAAACGTCCAGAGCGGATCCTGGTCCTCGCAGAGCATGGCAGTGAACCCGTGTGAAGCATCCAGAGCGGAGCCTAGTCCTCGCCGAGCACGGCAGTGAACCCGTGTGAAGCATCTAGTGCAAACTTCCTGGTTACGTGGAACGCGGATAATGTCACTCTTTGACCCCGTGGAAAACGTCCAGAGCGGATCCTGGTCCTCGCAGAGCACGGCAGTGAACCCGTGTGAAGCATCCAGAGCGGAGCCTAGTCCTCGCCGAGCACGGCAGTGAACCCGTGTGAAGCATCTAGTGCAAAATTCCTGGTTACGTGGAACGCGGATAATGTCACTCTTTGACCCCGTGGAAAACGTCCAGAGCGGATCCTGGTCCTCGCAGAGCACGGCAGTGAACCCGTGTGAAGCATCCAGAGCGGAGCCTAGTCTTCGCCGAGCACGGCAGTGAACCCGTATGAAGCATCTAGTGCAAACTTCCTGGTTACGTGGAACGCGGATAATGTCACTCTTTGACCCCGTGGAAAACGTCCAGAGCGGATCCTGGTCCTCGCAGAGCACGGCAGTGAACCCGTGTGAAGCATCCAGAGCGGAGCCTAGTCCTCGCCGAGCACGGCAGTGAACCCGTGTGAAGCATCTAGTGCAAACTTTCTGGTTACGTGGAACGCGGATAATGTCACTCTTTGACCCCGTGGAAAACGTCCAGAGCGGATCCTGGTCCTCGCAGAGCACGGCAGTGAACCCGTGTGAAGCATCCAGAGCGGAGCCTAGTCCTCGCCGAGCACGGCAGTGAACCCGTGTGAAGCATCTAGTGCAAACTTCCTGGTTACGTGGAACGCGGATAATGTCACTCTTTGACCCCGTGGAAAACGTCCAGAGCGGATCCTGGTCCTCGCAGAGCACGGCAGTGAACCCGTGTGAAGCATCTAGAGCAGAGCCTAGTCCTCGCCGAGCACGGCAGTGAACCCGTATGAAGCATCTAGTGCAAACTTCCTGGTTACGTGGAACGCGGATAATGTCACTCTTTGACCCCGTGGAAAACGTCCAGAGCGGATCCTGGTCCTCGCAGAGCACGGCAGTGAACCCTGTGTGAAGCATCCAGAGCGGAGCCTAGTCCTCGCCGAGCACGGCAGTGAACCCGTGTGAAGCATCTAGTGCAAACTTCCTGGTTACGTGGAACGCGGATAATGTCACTCTTTGACCCCGTGGAAAACGTCCAGAGCGGATCCTGGTCCTCGCAGAGCACGGCAGTGAACCCGTGTGAAGCATCCAGAGCGGAGCCTAGTCCTCGCCGAGCATGGCAGTGAACCCGTGTGAAGCATCTAGTGCAAACTTCCTGGTTACATGGAACGCGGATAATGTCACTCTTTGACCCCGTGGAAAACGTCCAGAGCGGATCCTGGTCCTCGCAGAGCACGGCAGTGAACCCGTGTGAAGCATCCAGAGTGGAGCCTGGTCCTCGCCAAGCACGGCAGTGAACCCGTGTGAAGCATCCAGAGCAAATACCGGACTGTGGAGTCCTTAAAATCCACGGACTATGACGTCCTTAACCTCGACCGTGATGTCTTAAAACTAACGATCAAGCACCCCGATTCCCTACGAATTCTGCCTTGGTTTAAGGGTACATCTCTTCACTCCTTTGATACCTGGCGTTGTAATTCCTCAACGTCTTCAAAGAGGTGAAGGGTCCCTGCAACCAAACACCGGACTGTGGAGTCCCTAAATCCACGGACTATGAGGTCCTTAACCTTGACCGTGATGTCTTAAAACTAACATCGGACTGTGGAGTCCCTAAATCCACGGACTATGAGGTCCTTAACCTTGACCGTGATGTCTTAAAACTAGCATCGGACTGTGGAGTCCCTAAATCCGCGGACTATGAGGTCCTTAACCTTGACCGTGATGTCTTAAAACTAACAGCGGACGGTGGAGTCCCTAAATCCACGGACTATGAGGTCCTTAACCTTGACCGCGATGTCTTAAAACTAACAGCGGACGGTGGAGTCCCTAAATCCACGGACTATGAGGTCCTTAACCTTGATCGCGATGTCTTTAAACAACGATACCTGGAGCAGCCTCTGACCCCGTGAAACACGGATAAGGGTGACCACATTCAGCACCTGCAGGTCCTCACGACCTGTAAGGAAGAAAAAACTCCCTTCTGAGATCCTTACGACCCTCAAGGGAAAACCCGCTTAAAATCCTCATGATCTCTAAAAAGAACTTACACCTATGGGATCCTCTCGACCTATAGGGAGAAAAACTCTTTACGAGACCCTCGTGGCTCATAAGATGCAAAAGCCTTAGGAAGCAGATCCTAACCCTGAATCCTAAGCCATGGCCGTCCTGCAAGGAGATCAAAATAGAATATCCGCAGAATACATTCAATAGAAAGGGGATACACCATTGAGAGAAAAATTGTATCTTTTATTCATAAGCCAAAATGGATACAAAATACAAGTCATGAAAGAAACAAAAAGAAAGATACTTTTATCCATGAGTATGTACAAAAAAAGAGGAAAAAAGATACAAATGTTTCAAGCCGGTGGGCGATTCAGCGGCTTGGACAACTCATCCTGCTTTTGTTGGGCCACGGCTTCATGATGCAAGATCTCCAGAAGACGAGCCTCCGCCTGAGCCTGCTGAGCCTGATATGAAGCAAGCCGGGCTTCAAGCTCTTTCTCAGTGGCCTTATGAGCCTCAACCCTCTCGCGAGTAAACGTGGCGGCTTTATCAAGAGCCACCACCTCCTTTATGGACTCCTGGAGCACTCGCCAGAGTTCATACGCTTTGTTGGCCTAAGACTCGCATTAAGCTCGCTCAACGCCTTAGAGGCTAACTCCCTCTCCGAGAATTTACGGACGAACCCTTTTTTTCGCACGACAATATGTTCGCCACGCGTCGCCCTATCAAGCCATGTAAGCTCACTTTGCGACCGCAACCTTAGAAATAAGACATACACGCTCGAGACCATATAAATGGGCTTCCGATCGACAGCAATAATCGATCCAGAACGCGCTCACACAACCCGGTATGAAAAGCAACGAAAAACTTTCCGATGATTATCCTATCAAGCATGTGTTCGCAATCATATGAACATCCGAAAAAGAAATAAAATTCGAAGTTTTAATGTGCACGCGACATGACAACAGTATTGATAATTGAAGAAAGTTTTCATAAAAGGAACACAAAATCTATTCATGCGAGCAGAAACATACATACGAGTACCGAGCCTACATGGAAGTTCAACATAAAGCATACAAAAAGGAGGGACTAATTTAAAAATGTTCTACGCTAACGGAAAAGGTCACCAAACACAGGATCAACGGCACAGGGGTTAATGAAACAAAGGACAAGATTCTCCATCTCTCTCTCCGCTCTCTCCAGCACGTCAAAGCGACGGTTCTCACGAGGAGTCGCTCCCCATCGATTGGCGCCGTGTTCGTCTGCGAAAGCAGACATAACAGCTCGTCGGGCCTTTATCGGCTCAGCAGATTAATTGAGCGATCCTTCAAAGCCTGAGTAATCAGGCGCGCTTCATGAAAGCCCTCGAGCTTTTCTTCGGCCGCGTCAAGTATCTCCAAGGTCATCTCTGCCGGGTGAGGAGGGATGTCGGCAAGCACGGCCGCGAGAATCATCTGGAGCCAGAGGGAACCCATCGGGAGGGGAGACCCTCTACGGATCGAGAGCTCATGCATGGCCAAGTCACATTCGTTGTCGGAAAGGAGGGGGTCCACCAACCGAGCAGCAAAGCGGGGGATCATCTCTTCGAGAGGAACTTCCCATGGCTGTCGACGAGCATGAGGGCGATTACAAGCCATGGCACTCGTTTCTCTCTCAAGAAAAAAATATATATATGATATAAATCTCTCTGTGAAAGGAAAAGAAAGCTATAGCCTCATATATAATGAAGTGCATTAAGTGCTATGCGCAGAAAATCTTACATGGTGAAGTTATTTCCAAGGCCTAAAAAAGGAAAGGCATCGAAAATCAAGGAGATGGAACTATTTCCAAGGCCCTTTTTTCTACATCTAATATTGTGCACTGAAAATATGGCATGGGGAAAATCTTGTGAACGGCCACATCAAGGGATCCCACGTGTAGAACACGTGAGGCCTAAACCTAATGTGCATTTAAAAGGAAAAATATGGAGTAGTACCCTGCATATTAAAAAAGCACAAACAACAATAGTAGCAAAATAATAAAATCCCAGAGAAAAAGCATGCAAACATACAAAGACACAACAGAACTTATCATCCAGACTTCAAGAAGGCCATACAAAATAAAAAGAAAACTTTTACAATGGCAAGGCTTCAGACGCGGGGCATGGGTTGAGAAACTCGAAATTAACTTTATTCAAGATCTTCCAAGCATTTCGAACCTCCCGAGTATGCTTTCTCTCACGGTCACAAGCGTCGGGGTCCCCGCGGATGTCCTCTATCCTCCGGTAGGCGGCAAGTATGGCTGATTGCTGAAAAATCTGATGCAGGAGATCAATGAGATTATCCCGCCTTCTCTTGGAGATCAAGTGCATCAGATACACCGAGTGTACTTTATCCTCGGCGGCGTCTAATGACCCAAGCGGCACACCAGCACAAAATAAAGGGAGGGCCTCCCTGATCGCCAGCACGATCAGCCTCAGAAGAGAAGAGCGACGGGGGAGTAGCCGATGGTTGTACTCGTCAAAGCGGCTCATGATCTCGGCACACTGAGCATCGGTGAACTCCTGGTTCTGACTGCGGCCCAGCGCACGAATATTCCCGTAGGAAATGATCTCGTCAAGACTATACAGATGGGCATCCATGATACCTGAAATAAAAGTCACGAGAAATCATTACAAAGCCCCCATTGCATTAATGGTAGGAAGAACAACCTAGGGCCAAGAGACCTCAGGAAGCCTCCATGCGAAGAAACTGAGTTCTTCATAGGAATTAAATTCCTTATTAAGAAAAGGGAATTAAATTCCCAGAAATATTTTTGATGGAATTAAAATCCATGGGGTTGAAACGCCATCATCATTTCCCCAAAGATCATCTAAACCCTAAGAGATCTACAGTTTGAAAGTTAAGCGGTTTCATGTTCTTATGGAAAATATGAAGGAGAAAGGGTAAAAACCCTTATTTTGGATTTAAAATCTGGAGAAATGTGAAGGTCCATCGTTGTCCAAGAACATTACCTGAGAAAAAGGATTCTTTTCGAACAGAGTTAAACTCTGAAGATTGTTTCAAGACAGAGAACTAAGCTCTGAAAGCGAGAATTAAATTCTCAAGGAAGAAGTTCTCAGAAGAAAAAGATGAAGATGAGCAAAGTCAAGGCTCCTATGAAGAGACAGTGGTATTTATAGAAGGCAATGGAAACGTTTCATCTCCCCAAATCCCTAAATGAATCCAACGGTCACAAAGATGACAGCGTTGCACTCACGCGCAGACACGTGAGAACAACGTTGTGGGGGCATTTGTTTCCTGATTTAAAATCAGGAAAGCTTATGGGAAAAGCTTCAGAAAGGGGGCCACATGCTTACACGTGACCAGCAGTCACGTGTTGACACGTGACATATAAAAGCAGCGGAAAGGGGCACATTGGTTCCCTGATCAAGTCAAGGAAAAGGCTTCAGGAGAGGACTCGTTCTCCAGTTGAGTCAAGGAAAGGGGCTCCCGACAGGGGTCACGTGTTCACACGTGACCAATGGTCACGTGTTAACACGTGATGACTAAAACAGCAACCAGAAGACAGAGAATAGAAAGAAAGCAGGAAGGCTCGTTCCAAGGGGGTCACGTGGTCACACGTGACCGGCTTTCAAAGCCCGCTTTGTTAACAGAATTAAATTCTGAAGGAGATTTAAATCTTTCCAAAGGAAAGTGATTATCTGGGGTCGATCGAATCAAAGATTTAGAGGTGATTAAATACCACCTATCTATGGAAAATCTCGGGTTTGGAAAGATTTCCCCTTTAAATCTAACCGAAATAACAAGAGAGAATCCCTGGATTTGAAATCCAATGGTGAATAAAATTCACCTAATAATCCAAAGGTCCAGAACGAATGATGGATGTAAATCAAATATCTCAACGAAGATTCATCAAAAAACTAATTATTCGGCTGCCTCTCCTATAAATAGGAGCCAAGAGATACAAAAAAAGGAGATATACGCAGAGGGAGAAAAAAGGAGAGAGCCTTGATTACTTTGAGGAATTTGGAGCTTCTGCAAAAGAAAACCCTAGGTAAGAAAGGGAAGGCTTTTTAAGGAGGGAGAATTGAATTCTCAACAGAGTTTAACTCTGATATATAAAACAGAAGAATATATTTCTTCTCTCTTTGATAGAGGATCTGCAAAGTGCACATCTCCCCTTTAGGTTGAGAATTTAATTCTCAATGGGTCGAGATCCTGCCATGCAGATCCAAAACATAGAGAGGGAATGGAAACATGAGAATTTAATTCTCACAGAACTATAGGAATTTAATTCCTTTAAGATAAAAGTAGGGCTTGACCTTGTGTTATGGGAATTTAATTCCTTCAGAACAAAAAGAAACAGGGTTGAACCCTAATTAAGAACATAGTTCTGTTGAAACGGCGGGAATTTAATTCCCTTAATCATAATTCTTTAAAATGGGAAATTTAATTCCTTAAAAGCTTTTATTAGGGTTTAACCCTTTTCAGTTCTTCACATATATGAGGAATTTAATTCCTACAGAAAATTCAGAGTCCAACTCTATTCAGAATATAAATCTTCAAAAGGAAGTAGGAATTTAATTCCTCTGAAATTACTGTCAGGGTTTAACCCTACGAGGAATTTAATTCCTGGAAAAGATTAACAGGTCTTCTAAACAGCATACATAGAGGCAGGGTCACGTGTCACCACGTGACCCCCCAAGAGATCTACAAAAAGCCCCTTTGAGGCAGCACTCCACGTGACCCACGTGACCCTCGGCAGAAGCTTTAGCATACAAGCATTTAAATGCCCGTCACGTGAGGGCACGTGATGCTCAGAAAGATGCAATAATCTCAGCAGAGTAAATGAAGGGAGGACGCTCTCACGTGTTGCCACGTGACCCCTCTTGCCTTAGTGTTTAACACTAAATTGGAACCCTCGAATCCAGTATTGAAATACTGTTGGGCCTTAGTGTTCAACACTAATCAAAGAATTTTATTCGCAGTGTTCAACACTGATTACCTTAATATTCGACACTAATCTGAGATCTCCATCGCCAGTGTTCAACACTGATCTGTTTTAGTGTTTATGATAATTTGAAGCCTTGCTGCTGGTGTTTAACACCAATTATCTTTTAGTGTTAAACACTAACTTGTCAACCTCATTCTCGGTGTTCAACATTGATTGCTCCGTAGTGTTTAACACTAGGCTTTGGCCCAATTGGCTAAATGGATAGAGGCAAAGCCTCTCCTTCAAGAGACCAACAGGAAGCCAATATTCCAGACCTGACTGGACTTAGCCCAAGCTGGTCATAAGTCCTCAATTCGTGATTAGCTGGGCTAATGGGCTCGTAACATAATTAATCAGTCTTGACCCCATACCGGGCTAAGGACTGCTTAAGCCATTCCGGTTTTAGGGCACATCTCTTCACTCCTTTGATACTTGGTATTGTAATCCCTCAATGTCTTCAAAGAGGTGACGGGTCCCGATGACCACTCATGATATGGACTGTGGGGTCCTTAAACCCATGTCTAATGCCAAATTCCTGGTTACGTGGAACACGGATAACGTCACTCTTTGACCTCGTGGAAAACGTCCAGAGCGGAGCCTGGTCCTCGCCTAGCACGGCAGTGAACCCGTGTGAAGCATCCAGAGCACATACCAGACTGTGGAGTCCTTAAACCCACGGACTATGACGTCCTTAACCTCGACCGAGATGTCTTAAAACTAACCATGGACCGCAATGTCCTTAAATTACCCATGGACCGCAATGTCCTTAAACTACCCATGGACCGCGATGTCCTTAAACTAGAACAATAGAGCCCCATGTGCCTTTTTGTCGGATCTAAACGGTCCCGTTTAAGTTGATCTTAGCCTTAAAGATGGCTAACGTATCCTTAAACCTTCAAACAGACTGGACTATGAATCCCCCCAATTAACTCTGGCTCGATGGTACATCTCTGAACTCCTCTGACATCCGTCGTTGTAATCCTTCAACGTCGTCAGAGAGGTGACGGGTCCCGACGGCCACACATACAATGGACCACTATGTCCCTAAACTGGAACAATAGAGCCCAAATGCTCTTTTATCGGATCTAAACGATCCCGTTAAGTTGATCTTAGTCTCAACGTTAGACTAACGTATCCTTAACAAACGTTTGAGTTGATCTTAGCCTCAAGTATGGCTGACGTATCCTCAAACCAAACCCCCAAACCAAAATCTAAGATAAACACGGATTTGGACTAGTCCACGCCCTACGGGCGATGACATAACTTAGTCTCCGTAAACAATCCACGGGCATCAAAACTCAAAATAAACACACACGACACGAAGTGACCATCTGGAGAAGGAGAAAGTTGTTACCGCGATGCGGTAGCGTAATTAACTGCAGGGGCTTGCGCCTGCAGGGAAGAGCGTCCCCACAATCAAAAACCCCTCAAACGAGGGGGAATCTGACGAAGTCTGCTATATCGGCCGCATCCGTCTAAACCTTCGATACTCGGTGCCATAGATCGACTTGGCATCTTCGGAGAGGTGGACGGATAGCACCAATTAGCATCTGCCCCGAACCCCAGGCACGGACGCCCACGTCCCGGCCGCCGTTCGGAGGGGAACAATAAGCATGGGTATACAAAACAAATATGGGTATTAATAGGACAATAAACTGGAACATTGTAATGTGAAATGCAATCAGGTACAGATTAAGGTATATAGATGCACAGTTATGATTAGAGTTAAGGTTATGGTTCCAACATTAAGTAAAATACACCTTAACAAATATGGATTGTTAAAATCTCGTTATTATGGGTTAAATGATCTAGGGATGCAATTATACATAAATAGGTTAAATGGATGCAAACGGGTGTCCGATAGGGTAGAAACTATTAAAAGGGTACTATGGGCTCTGTAAATAATTATCATGTGATTTAAACACGGATGTGGGTACTGTATATAGTAACTCAAAATGCAACACGGTATGTTCCAAGTTATGGATCTAAAATGATAAAATGGACATCGAATGTTAAAATGTAACGTGAGACATTGGATTAAATCTATAGGTTTAACATGTAATCAAATAAGTATAAAATAATAATAGTAGCATGTAGCAAGTTTCACTTGCCTCGATAGATCACGAAGCGGGTATACAGAACGTCACACGTCGGCGGAACAAGTCGTGACGCGCGCATGGTACACGGAACGAATTCAAACAACGTACAATGGGATCACACGGGTCAGATATCCTCGCTGGGTCGTCGGGATCATCGACGTCGCGGCCAACTCTGGCGATCTAGACAAGGACAGAGAACATTTAAAGAAAGCAAAGAAAGATAGAAAGGAAAGAAAGAAGAAAGAAAGCAAGAAAATAGAATGGAGGAGGGATGAGTGTCTCACTGTGGGCAGAGAGGAGTTGTGAGGAGTTGACGGCCGTGAACGAAGCTCCGGCGATGAAGTTGGCTGCTAGGGTTCAGTTAGGGTTTGGTTGCTGGGGTTTTGTTGCGGGGGTGTTGGTGCAGGGTATGTGCAGGGGTCTTGGTGAGGTGAGGGTGCAAAGGAAGGGAGAGGAGAGGAAGGAGATGGCGATGGCGATGGGAGATGGTCGGCGGCGATGGAAAGGTGGGTTCTTGTAGGAGCAGGTGAGGCTCGGGAATGGAGAGGAGAAGAAAGAGATGGCGAAGAGGAGGAAGGAGATGAGACAATGCTCATTTGGGGTTAAGGAGGTGATGGCGCAATGGAGTTTAGGGTTAGGGTTTGAGGAAGGCGATGAGGAGTTGTGGGTTAAAGGAGGAGGGCTCGGTTTTTAAACAGAAGAAGAAGAAGATAGAAAGAAGGGAGGTGACGGGATCCAAAGGGGGGGTGACGGGAATCGAGAAGCGAACAGTGTTAGCGAGAGGAGAGAGAGAGGGTGTGAGAGGAGAGAGAAAAGGAAGAGAGAGAGAGAGCTGCGGAGAAAGAGAGAGAAGGAGAGAGAGGTGGGGCCCGGTGAAAAGGAGAAGGGGGAATTTGATTGGTTCGTGGGAAAAGTAAAGAGAGAGAGAATCTGCTTTAGTTAGAAGAAATTTAAAAAGATTTAAAATAATTTTTAGGGAAATCTTCTGAACTGAAAGATATTAGAAATTTAAATTTAAAATTCAAATAATTGAATTTTAGCGGGATATAAAATATTTCAGAAATGCGCCCGGTTCGGGTCCAAAATTTTGGATTTGAAATACGAAAATTTTATGCAAGTTCCAAAATTTTAAAATGAAAGATTATGTAACGAAAAGCATACCCCCAAGATCGGACGCACGTACGTGTGCGTAGCCATCCAAACATGTCCGTTTCACTGAACGGGACGAAAACAAAATGCACGGACGCTACCACAGGGTCAGGGGTATCATGCAGGCCATGTTATGTATATTTTAAATTATTTTACGCGACTTAAATTGTTATATGCAAAAATACGCGATGCTAGACGAAAATGTTGATATGCAGTTTATACTAGATGCACGTTTCTATGCAACAAGCTAGGGTGAACTATAACTATGAATCAACAGGTTCAGACAAGCGGGTTGAATGTAAAGCAAACTATCATTCGCATCCAAACACGATAAATGGATAAAACACCACAAACAACAAATACGGCAACGGAAATTGGTATAACTGAACTCGGTTGTTACAATCCCGTTCTCTTTTAGATAGTCCAGGAACTCATTGCTCAAGTATTCTCCTCCTCGATCAGATCGAAGGATCTTAATACTTTTGCCCGTTTGGTTCTCTACTTCGTTCTTATATTCTCTGAATTTCTCAAAAGTTTCAGACTTGTGTTTCATCATGAACACATGTCCGTATATTGAGAGATCGTCGGTGAATGTAATGAAGTAGGAAGAACCGTTCCTGGCATGTATAGACATGGGACCGCATACATCACTAAGTATCAGTCCTAAGAGTTCCGTAGCTCTTTCTCCGTGTCCACTAAACGGAGTTTTGGTCATCTTGCCTTTGAGACATGACTGGCAAGTATCATAAGATGAAAATTCGAACGGATTCAAATTTCCATCCTTATGTAACTTAGCTAGCCGTGTTGCATTGATATGACCTAGTCTACAATGCCATAAGAAAGATTCGTTCATTTCTGAACTCTTCCTCTTGTGTGTGTTTTGCACATTAAGTACTGTAGTTTGGTTGAGAACGTATATGCCATTATTTAACGATCCTGATCCAATCAACTTTTGATTCAGGAAGATATTCATAACATTATCATGTACTACAAAATTATATCTTTCTTTACTCAATAAAAAAACTGATATAAGATTGCATATCAAGGTCGGAATGTAATAGCATTCGTTCAGAACCAATGTATTATCATTTGGTAACACAAGGTGATATTCACCAACTGTTTTGGCTGCAACATTTGCACCATTTCCTACTCTTACAAAATGATCACCCTCTCCGAGTTCCCTACCTTTACGTAGCCCATGTAACATATTACATATATGGGATCCCGATCCGGTATCTAATACCCAGGACGTAGAGTGAACTGAGAAATAGTTCTCGATAACTAACACACCTGATGAAGATGCATCAACATGCTTATTCTTCTTTTGGGTGGCGTGAGAATCCAGATATTCTATTATTCCCTGCTCTGTCTTATAACAATTATAAGTTGGAGCGAGACCAACGTTCCCCTGCTCAGTGTAAAAAGCGGGTTCAGTCAATACATCCATATTATTATCTTGATTAGGGCCTGAAATGATCGCTACCTGGAGAGAGAGAGAAGAAAACATTTTAGCGTATGCTCTTGCAAAATTAGATTGGTTATTATCTTATCTAATTAGGATGGCCTCCACTGCTTTTTATCAAATCTTCCTTAAAACCCTAAAAGGTAAGATTAGCCAGGATTAATTACACCTTACAAGTTCGCCAATCTTTCAGCCAGACCAGTGTTGGTACTTTGAGGGAGGTTCCCCGAGCTTTCGCACGGACCTAATTAAAATAAACCTCATTTTCTCAGAGGCATAACTCCGTAAAAACCTTTCTAGACACTTACTTGATTGGCTAATTGTCCTGTATAAAATTCTCCCAGAAGTAACTCTTATTCGCAGTGGGTATCAGGATCCATCTATCTCATAGAAGGTATGCAATCTCATTGCAAATTTCAATACTTGAAATTCCCGATAATTCTTTTACCCATAGCGTCCTATGACCTTGACGGAGGCCAAACTACCCATAGGGCGCTGATCAAGTTCAACCCGTTCATTTCCTGATTGAATTAGACCGACCCGCATGACCTTTAACGGAGGCCAAACTACGCCGTACGAATACCCTAATCCAATCGCTTCTAATGCTACAGATAAGTGCTAATCAGATACCATACACTACGCCTTGACGGAGGCCAAACTACCGTAGCACGAATACTAAATAATACTTATCTGAAATGACGGAGGGCTACGCAGGTTTTTGCGTAATGAACTTGATATCGTTGTAGAAACAAGTGATTTTGAAAAGGAGTGTTTTTAAGGCTTTTCTAGTTTCGCTAAAGAAGTCACTCCCGGTGAAGAGATCTCGGCTCTTTCCTTATCGAATAAGGTGCAGGATATTTCATAAATACCACGGTGCAAAGCAAGAACTATAGAAGCAATCAAAAACTAAACCGTGAGTTTGTAGCATCTGCCAGTTTTGCTAAAGAGGTCACTCCCGGTGAAGGGATCTCGGCTCTTTCCTCATTGAATAAGGTGCAGGGTATATCACATATACCACCATGCAAAACAAAAACTGTAGCGACCCTTTTTGAAAATTTGATTCTACAACATCTTTTAGGTTTCTTTTCTTTTATTAATCTCATTAATAAATCCAATCATTTATGCTTCCTAAGTATCACAGAAGAAACGAAAATACAACGTACGCTTATGCCATCCGCATTCGTCACAATGTTCCGTTATGCACTGTCAGGTTACTTAACTAACGGCATACCGGGACAGGACTAGCGCGGGTGTAAAACATAAGCAACGTTTATTATATATCATATATACAATAATAAAGCATTCGTCTCACGCATATAATATGATCACATCACAATATATCAGCAGCAGAAGAAACATATGAAATATTGGATATACTAGGAGGTCCGTGTTTTATATCGAGCCTGTATAAAACACGGATTCCACGGTCGTGATGAATAGCCAAACTCACATCCCTAGACCCCTACGAAAGCGGCAAGTAACGTTGTCAATTCTGGGGTTAGGAGACCCTGTAACAACCCTAATTTTCCTATGCACTTTTCTATACAATTTTTTTTTAATTTTTTTAAAATCCATAAAGGGGTATTTTAACCTGAGCACAATATATATATAAGTAATTATTTTGTTTTTAAATTACTCCATTTTTAGTGTACATAAAATTGTTTTAAAATTAAAGTAATACTTGGGGTATTTAGTGTTGCTGTTACCACTTTAAGTAGTTATTTTCCCACAATAATTACAAGAAAGAGCTTGTAGCTCATTGGTAACATCTTGCACTGTTGAACCAAGCCACCAGAGTTCAAATCCTATGCCCCACATTATTTTTGTATTTATTTTATTTTAATTTCTTTTGGAAGTCAACGGTCAAAAGGCTATAACTCACAAAATATGTACTGGACACCAAAAAGTAAATATACCAAATTGTACCTCCGAAGTTTCCCCGGCCTCTAGTGGCCGGACTCGGCCCGACTCGGCGCCTCCGGCCGGCGACTCGGCCGACTCGGTCCGGCGCCGCCGGCCGGACTTCGCCAGACGGTCGAGTCACCAACAGAGAAAAGTCTCCTCTTGACTTGGTCCACCTCCCTGCACACTTTAATTTGTTAGATCGGTTATCATTTGGCCAATAAATCCATTTTAATTCTAGGTTTAATGATTTTTATATATTTTTTAGATTTTTTTTAATTAAAACCCTAACCCTAGCCTAACCCTATATAAACACCCCTACCCTCTACCCTCTCATCCTAAATTCCTAAGTCCACTCTCTCAAAATTCCAAGAGAACTTGGTACATCGGAAAACGAGCGAAAGGCGAAGCGCTGACGAAATCGAAGGCGACTTTCCGGTGATCGTGCTAGGAGCTCTCGACGACGTTTCGACACGCCGGCAAACCCTCTACCTCCCTCTCACTCTCTAGCGTTGTCCAAACCCGTAAGTCCCTCTTTTCTGCCTTTCTATTCTTTCATAAAATACGACTTTTCAAACCCGACGGAAATCGGAATAAACCGATTTCCGATTCGGTTTTCTATCAAAACTCACTTATCACTAATTCTATAATGCTTAACATATTCATGTTGACTACTAATCACATAACAACTAATTTGGATAAAGTTTCTCACATGAAATGATAGCTTTTGCAATATACCGTATTTTTGCACTTAAATACCACCATGTTTAGTTTATCACATTTAACCCTTTAACATTGTTATACCTTAAAATAGATCACGAGGTAATGACCTACCTCCACACACACTCATATGTAATCATAACACGCTACCTTGAAAATTTAGAATACGACAAAACAAGATTTTTCATTAAAATACCATTTTCTTTATAAACCTTTTCTAAAAGTTCTAAGTTATATACAATTTTAAAACAATATCTTTTAAAAGGAAAATACGATATGTCGTGGATATCGATCGTTTGTCTAAACCTGACTTTGTGGTGTCTAGACAAGTGTGTCTAAGACGAGTGGTTACTTAATTAGGGTCACTACTTGTAGTGGAGAGCCTCCCACTCACCTGGCACTTACCTGGCCGCAATTGGCGGTGAAGAGACGATTTGAGGCTCCTAATGACTTATCGTTTCGACCATTTAGAAATAGGTTAGTTGGCTTAGGAAACCCTAGAATCTAAAATACGGAAATTTACACATTTTACAAATAAATACCTTATCTGTATAAAACCGTTTTCTAAATAACTAGTATTTATTAAATCTTTGCAAAGCGCCACTACAACCCACCTTTGGGGAACTCGTTAGGAATAGTACGGTTTATCGTGCACCCTCGAGCTTAGTAGTGCGAGATTCAGACCTCCGCAAGGAGCATTCGGTCTCGAAAGTTTAAAATACGACATTTAAGAAAAATGAGATTTTTGGAAAATAAATTATTTATTAAAAATTATTCTTGTATAAACATATGTATATTTATCATTTAAACACCTATTTTATTATAAGATAAAGTTTCCACCTTTTCCTAGAAATTACAAGATTAAAAGTTACATTAAAATACCATGAATTTTAAATAAATCAATATTACAAATTAATACCTTTATTTATGTAATTAGGATATTTTTACTAGAAATAAGACAAAATAAAAATCACACTCATTATAACTATAAAGACGAATAATGAATACTTGAGGTTTATCTTGAAAACTATATAAAAGTATTTTTACATAAAACCCCCTCAAGTTTTATAAATTACAACAATGACCCTAACAAATATAGAAATTCGACTTACATTTTTTTTGGTCTGACTCGGGTTTGAGTCTGATTATTTCTGACTTGAATATTGTAACACCCGAGCCCAATGCTACTATTTTCAGTTACTGCTTGAGCATAATGTGGTACCCATTTCATTGAACTTGCTTGTTTGTTGCTTACTGTAAAATTTACCCGGCAAAGTCATTTCTACATATAACAAATTTTGGCATCTAAAATAAAATTGAAAATATTCATCTTGGCCTACTTGACACCCCTAATCTCGTGGTAGCGTCCGTGCATTGTGTTCTCATCCCGTTCAGTGAAACGGACGAATTTGGACGGCTACGCGCGCGTACATGTGTCCGTTTTGGGGTATGCTTTTTAATCATAAAACACTTAATTTTAAAATTTGGATCCCGCTTAAAATCCTATTGTTTCAATTTCAAATTTTTGGACTCGACCCGGGCGCGATTTGGAAATATTTTATTTGGCGCCAAAATCCCAAATTTTAATATTATTAAAACTATCGCATATATTTTTCTAACTAACCCGATATCTTACTGTTCATTACCTATCTTTTAAATCTTTAAATTAACCTATATATATATCCTACTGTTCCTTAAAATGTTTTGAATCTTTAATTAATATTTATCCCTAACTAACGATTCCCCTTTAGCCAATCGCGTTCCTTTTAATTCCGTGGGCCCCCACCTGCAGCTCTCTCTCTCTTTGCTTTCATTTCTCTCTCTCTCTCTCTCCACTTTTTCTCTCTCTCTCATATATTCTCTCGTACTTCTCTTTATCATTCTTTCTCTTCTTGCTTCATGTCTCGTTTCTCATTTTTTTTAACTGTTCTTTTGTTGCCGGAATTCCGTCGTGCCGGTGACGCTTCTCGACGTTCCAGCGAGGTACCCCGACCCGTGTGGTTCCTTTATTCATCGTTTGGGTTCATTCCGTGAACCGTGCGCCGGTCGCGAGTTTTCCCCGCCGACGGTTAACGTTTCGTTTTCCTGATTCGTGACCCATCGAGGCAAGTTAATCTTGCTACATGCTATATAATTCATTTTATACCTATTTAAATAAATACCATACCTATAGTTTAAATCCAGTGCGCCATGTTTAATTTTATAACGTTTCGATGTTCCGTTTGCATCCGTTTATATCATATTAAATCTAGATCATGAAAAATTATCTTGTGACATACTAGATTACATTATACTGCATCCATATCAATTAAAATATACATCGTCGTAATATTTCTTATTATTATCTTTAATTAGTTTATAATTTGTATTTTATGATATTATATATTTAAAATATTATATTTTACACATGAAACGTCGTTGAAAAAGCGGATACGACAAATCTGAAATTTACTGTACACTTTACCTTATAAAATTCATTATAAATCATAAAAAAATCATTAGTATACGTTCTTTAGTTCGTTACGAAGATAACTCAGAATACTATAACTCTATGTAATATTTACTTGCAAAATAAATTGTTTAAATAACGTAAAATGCAAATGAAAATATCTCCAAACTGCTGTCCAGGGAAATTCCAGCAGCAAACTTTCAACTTCGAATGTTCATAACTTTTTGTAGAGACAACCTGAGATGCTTATACTTATAAAACTGAAAACCTTATTGAATTATCTTTGTTTTGGTATAAGACACGTCCCTTTTGGAGAACTTTTTTTTATTTTTAAGCTATTTTACAAATTAGGGTGACGCTGAATTTCTGAACGAAACTTTCTTGTGCATGGTTAATCAATACCACTTTTATAGTTATTAATCGCTTTGAATATACTATCCATATTAATATTATTATATCAATATTTATATCACATATTGCTTAGTTGTACATCCATATTACCATTTTATAGTTTTATAACTTTTCGGATACCCGTTTGCATCCATCACATTTAAGATACATATAATTGCATCCATAGATCATATTACTACATAATAATGTGATATTAACACTCCATGTTTAATAAATTGCATCCTAATTAATATTGAAACTATAAATGTAACCCTAATCGATAACTGTGCATCCATATCCTTGAAATTATATCTATTTGCATATCATATTACATGTTCCAGTTTATTGTTCTGATAGTACTTATGTTTGTTTATTTATATACATGCTTATGTTAGTTTGATTATGAGCACCCACATGACATCTTGTGCTTCCTGACATGACCTGTTACACTTCCTACTTGACATGACATGGTACCGTACACTCTTGACATGACATGACACCTTTATACATTACCTGGCTTGACCTGATCTACCATGGCTTTACCTGTTACCTGATCTTGTGTATAATGATAACAAACATAACATGTAGTCCTCATGGACCGTTCCTGTTGTCTATCCAGACAAACCTGCTTTTACCTGATCCTGTGTTGGCATTAGTTCTTGACTACTGAATACCTGACTTGACATACATAACTTGGGGGTATGGGGAAATCAAAGGTGAAACCTGACTTGTAACTTAACAATTCGATACCTGTTCTGATCAGTCTTACGGGTTAGGCCAGCCCCGGAGTGATGATGCTGACATCACTCGCCCATCCTGCTACCAGTTACTGCCTAGTGGCACGTCTCGGATTTAGCCCCGAGGGTCTTGACCGTGGTCCCGGGCATGCACGGGATACTATTGAGTTACATCGATAATTCATCAATTGATTTCAAAGACTTTAGAATAGAAAACCTGATAGAACAGTTTAGTTTACCCACTGCACGCTACCCTGTACTGGTATGATTCATATTATTGTTATTCTTGCTGTATTCATGTTTATATTACATTGCCTACTACACTGTTCATATTATATTACTTGATGACATGACGCGCTGACGTCTGGGTTTTGCATGGCCCAGATTCCGTACCGCTGTTGCAGTCCGAGCAGGAGTACTTCAGCCAGCAGGCTGAGCTGTGAGTTCAGTAGTAGTTAGTTTTATTTCCTGCATTTATTTCCTGATGTGAGCTCGCGTTATGGGACACACTTTTCAGTTATTTATATTGGATCATTTGCTTCCGCATTTATTTATTATTGACTCCTGTTATCTTGGGTTATAGATATGTTTAAATAGTTTTATTTTTGTTCTTGATATCTCTACAGCCGTAATGTGACTGTGGATGGATACTTCCTACCCACAGGTAGCATGGTTGTCTATATCACGTGCCCATTTTAGCGTACTCTGGGAAGCGGGGCGTGACAAATATGATTCAAGTCAATCTACATTCTTTAATATTCCAACTCAATATGATCACATGAATCCCAGAATCCAGTTAACAATCTATACAACTTGACTGAATCAAACCATGGATATACAACCATTATTCCGTTATTCCATTTACCTGATTATGCAGTTACAATCTGTTTACTGATATCATGGTTTTGGTCGGTCATCCAACTTACACAATACAATACTACAATACAATCATAACACTACGGGGTTTAAGGGGTAGACTGGTACGGAATATGTTAAAGGTGGCACGAGGTGGTCACTTAAGACGTAATTACATCCATGCCGTTGTTCCGTGGTATTATCGCCGGAGCCTTGTACTACAGGTTACCAAGGTCCCCGGTGTAAGTGGAATTCCCCTCGTATACACTCGCATCTTCTGTACCAGGCTACAAACAACAGCGTTAATA
Source organism: Agapanthus africanus (assembly GCA_030015575.1). NCBI lineage: Eukaryota > Viridiplantae > Streptophyta > Magnoliopsida > Asparagales > Amaryllidaceae > Agapanthus > Agapanthus africanus. The sequence goes on along the minus strand of JASDDO010000001.1, from coordinate 15,819,261 downwards.
CAATATTACAATATTATAATACAACATTAAAAGCTCTCTCTCTCTCTCTCTGTCTATTTCTCCCTTATCTTTGGGACTTACCGAGCGACATGTTCGCTGACGACATTCTATTTCTTTCTTCATTGAATGTCGTCAGGTGCTTTGGACCCAGCAGAGATCGAGCCCACCGGTGAAGACTTGGAGCAGTTTCACGAAGACCCCGAGCTCTAGATATTGTACCTTGTTCTATTCAGTATTTTCATTTCCTGTTATGCCACTGTTTAGGCATCGCTTTTCATTTCAGTTGTATTTACTTTTCATGCATTGTACAAAAGAATGTTATTAATAAAGTTGTTGTTATTTCTATATCTCTTGTCTCTTGTGATTTACTTTTATATTGCTTAGATACGCTTAGCGTATGTACTTCTAAGTATATACGTAGCGGACCTCGTCGCGTCCACTTTGCCGTACACCGGGAAGCGGGGCGTGACAGACCCGGTTTCGACTCCCTGAGATGGCCTCCCACTGAACCCTAAAACCCGGTTACTTGTGCTCCTCGCCTTGGGTCTATCCTAATGCGGAAAAGTAAATAATATACAATGGTGACATCAACCTCAACCCGGAATTGCCCCAATAAAAGAATATTGCATACAATGAATTTTACATGAATGAAAATAAAAACCCTCATCTCACATAAAATCCCCGGCTATTCAGAACACGACGATCCAATATAACATATCACAGCAACACATAATATCTCATATCATCAACATAAGCAAGTATGCGTATCCCGATTGTCGTTGATGTATAGCAACGAAGCCGGCAATACCCCACATATTACGCTTACGGTCACAGAAAAGAAGGTGTAAAACTACAACAATTGGAATCCACAATCGACTTAGACATCACAAACCCGAAATATCACATATTACGGATTTCAAGTCTAACTATATGAATTCCACATATTGTATCACATTACAGAATATCATGACGATGTTTAACATTTCGATCGAATCAACATACACTCACAAATTACCCCGTGAGCTCAACACTTGAGCAAAATCAAAACACTCAAAAATCGTGCCACAATGTCTATGGTCCAGCCGTAGAAGGAGTTAACCAACGCCTCACCTATGACACCATGGAACTATGGCAAACCCAAAGGTTCGAACGCGGTTCCGTGGGCATAAAATCAAGTTATGGTTATTATGTCTTCTAGGGGGTCCATAAAGGTACTTGGACGATTTAACGGATATAATCAACTTCGGAAAATTACAACACTTGGAAATTTCAGCGGGGTACAAAATGTGGTGTGCGAGGTTCGATCGAACTGCTAAAAATAGTCAAGGTTACCAATACAGTGTTAAGTTATACGACTACGAAGCACTACGAATTAGCCCAAGGTCAAACAGATCATCACATGAAAATTGGGCTAAATAAACAATACCAGGAAACCCAAACTGGAGACATAAGACCACAGGGGAAATACGGAGTCCAGAGGAAGTGGTGGGGCCGGCCTGGCCGGAATTTCCCCTCCTATGGCCGGTTCAAAACCGGTTCCCTCCCTTCGTATTTCTCCCATGTTCATATTTTGGCTCAGAGACCATTCTGCACCTGTTTCAAAAAATTTTAAAGGACTTTTTGTAAAATTTCCAGAGAGCAAGAATGGGGTTTCCTAATGCCGTATTTCGAAGTGATTTTCGTTTTCGTAATTGTTATAACACCGTATCTAGAATTCTAGTTTGGCTCTGATACCACTGTTGGGTTACCCTTGCACCTAGTCTAGGGTTTGGTAGCATCACTCATGCTATTTTAAAAATTAGAGAGGTGCAAAGCTAACGAACCATGAATCTTGCTAGAATTTCTATGGTAACAAAAATTGTATCACATACAAAGAAGTAAAGAGATAGGGATTACAACTTTTGTAGTCCGTTCCTTCACTTCATAAGCTCCGTGTTGAGGTCCCTTCACTGCGATCAACATGAACTCCGACTCTCGAGTGGCTCCATGAGGTAAATGAGACACCTTGCTTGTAGTCTTCATGATCTAAGATGATCTACCTTGAAGAATCTCAAACTCAAACTTACACTTCACTAAACAACTTATTAGAGAAGTGAACACCCTAATCTAAGTGGTTAGAATAGATGAGAATGATGAAGTAGAAATTTAGCTCTCTTTTGTTTTCAATTTCTCACACTATATCATCACAAACACAAAAGCTAGTAAGCTTTTCAAGGAGGAAGAAGAAGATGAAACCTTTTGTGTTGAATAATGAATTATTATATGTGGTTACTAATTCAACCATGAGTTAAGTATGAATACTTTAACTCATGTAGAGAATAAACTAGAGTTAATGGTTTGGATTGGGTTAACAAATATCTACACAAAAGATCTAAGTTAAAGACAAAGTCAAAGCTTCATGAAGATTCATGGAAGCTTCATGCAAAAGCTAACCCTAATCCAAACCCTAACCAAGTTTAAACCCTAAACCAATGTTGAATTTGTAACCCTAACATGTTACAATATTATATATCACATATACAATATATTTTGTAACAAAAGAAAATAATACAATTAACATACATCGCATATATATCAATGTATCATCCCGTGAGAAAATGAATCAATAAAGCGAGCTTATATTAGTTAACGTAATGTAATATATCACATATATAATTATACATTAAATTATCGAATCAACACTTGATCCGATAACCCGGCTATAATACATATAACCGACTAATATAACATGTACCTATTCATCGAATCAACACTTGATCCGATGACCCGGCTATATCACATATACCCGGCCGATATCTCATATCGCAAGAATAGAATACGGTATCTCATATCGTATTATTCTCGTCCTACTCCGTTTTGCCTGAGCCAGGAAACCTCTGTGTAGGACTCTAAAGAATCGTCAATACGCCGGCAGTAGGTGATGATCATATCAAACACCCACAAGCTGCAAGCGGTCAGCTAAACGTAACAGCCACCCAGGTATTGAGCGATCAGAAGATCAACAAGCAAGCCTGTACATTCTCCTGTGAATCCAATCAATAAGATTACCGTACAGTCCGGTCTCTTCGTCTGAGATGTCGCATATCCAGTCTAGGGGTGGTAAACTCCAGGCCCCGGTAACAGATAAGTCGTGTCGATGTGAGGCTCATAACGGGTCGAGAAACTACTGATAACTCTTACCAGCAGCACTCCATATCAGCCCTGGCCAGGGACTTCCAGTTATAGCCAATCGAACACAGCACAACATCAACTCTCTATACCCGGAGAGACGAAACCCCTCCTATCGCTCATTGCCTCCATGTGATTCGGGACTGTACCCAAAAGCCACCGTTTTGCATGCCCTCTTGGACGTGGTAAGGTGGAAATCAAAGCACAGTGGGAATCACACAAGACTCTATGATGATCTCGGGTCTACAGACTAACATGTACCTGTGTTACCGGAGAACTGCTATCTGACGATTGGTATAATACCATCTAGGAGTTCTCGGCGAGTCCGTTCAGTGTACCCAGTCTCCACTGAGCACCCGTACACCATCTTTGATGTCAAACACCGATGGATATGGGATCATCCATCGCCCATCATATGGGTCAAGATGCGTATACGCTGGTCTACTCTGGTGTATCAATGCCCTATCTCGATACACCCTCAACTAGGAACAGTTATAGGATGTACTCTTTGACTACCATGGCCCCACTAGTATGATCTCATCATAGTCCCAGTAGTCGAGTACATATCTTAAGGGCTTTATCAACATGTAAGAGCAAGACAGTAAACCAATACAAGTCAACATGTTAAGACAAAGTGAAACCAAATAGCATACTATCATGTCGAGCAAGAAAATCCTCTCTATATATACTCAAGCATCCACTATAATATACATCATATGTACAACAATGACCTCTATAGCATATATATAACTAACACATTTTCTTTCCCCTTATCCTTTTTATTGGATCCCTTGTTTGCAGATCCGAGATTCTTTTCAGGCAGCGTGCGGTTGCGCAGCTGAATGTTCTCGCAGTTCTTCGGTTCTTCTTCTTTTTCCGAAGTGGATTCTTTGAAGAGGGGGCCAAGAGCTATTTCTTCATCAGAATCGCTCCTAAAGGTAAGAACCTGCGATCTCCCAGCGTCGACCATGTGACAATTGCCGGTCGTTCTTTTATGCTCATCAGTCGTATTTCTTTGCTCCCGATGAGTCTTGCATTTCATCCACTTAAAATGTTGTCGGTGAACAACATATCCCTGCCACCATCTTTTAAAAGCATTGCACTCTTCGGTGGGGTGCGCAATCTTTCGATGATATAAGCAGTAACTAGAATGTGTTTCCGCTTCATTTGGAGTGTTTCCTTCGGAAGGTGGCAGCTTCATTCCCATTGATATGGCTTTGGCGAACCTCTTCCTCGTCTTGAATCTGATTTTATTTGCGGAGGATGTACTTTGATCTGGCAGGGGTGTTTCAACCCTTTCGTCCAGTCGCCGACGTTTGGCTTTTTCAAATATAACCATCTCACGCTCTCGATCAGCTTTGCTTTTCAAAAGAGCTTTGTTTAGGAATGCATCAATCATTCCGTCTTATAGTCGTAGAAGTTTCGGCTCAGGATCTGCCCCCGGTTTCTCTGTGTAAGGAGCTTCTTCATAGCCTATCGACGAGTGAGAGATCACATGGCAACTTGCCATATAATCTTCAGATTCATCCGACGAGTCTTCTCCTTTGTCGCCATCTCCGTCCTCGAGGGCGTGGCTGAGAAATTCTTGGAGTGTGACTGGAGTCCGCGCTTTTTGATTATATTCTTCCAGCGCGTCAATCTGCTTATGCGGGTCCGTACGCTTGTCGCCAGACTTCACAGGCTTTTTGGTCTTCTTCCTCTTTTTTGAAGATTTTGACGGCTGGGTGTGAGCGCTTTGACTATCACCACCAATTTTTAGAATTGGGCGCGGTTTTAGCATTCCTTCGATGATCTCGGGTCCCAGTGGATTTTTCCACCTAATCGCCGGACATGTTTGGAGATCCTTCAGCATTCTTTTAGCCTTGGCTAAAAGAACGGCCTCCTATGGAGGTTCTTCAACAAAAGAGCACGATGCCCCCGGTGTGTTCGTCTTCTTAGGAGCGTGCGGTTGAGGCGGGCTTACTTTCCACTTCTCAGACAGTGCGAATCTGCCCTGTTGATACTGGTCTTCAATCTAGCCCTTGAAGACGAAGCAATCTTCAATTGGATGGCTTACCGTTTGATGGTAGAGGCAATAATTGGGACTATTAGCTTCGCCGGGTTGCAACGGTCATTTTGGATTCGGCAGATTGATGAGCCTGTTGCGCACCGCTAGCTCGAACAATCTCTTCGTTTTGTCCCGGGGAAATGAATAAGGACGCTTCATCTTCTCATTATAGAATTGCTGCCTCTCGTCTAGATGATCAGTTAGTTTTGGGGCACTGGGCTGCTGTTGAGTATTCGCGACGAAGGTCGCCTTCCCTTTACCCTTTTCGTTCCGCGGATCCGGCTTTGAAGGAGACGGACTATGACCCATTTGGTCCATTTGGGCCGGTTTGTCGATCAAGACCTGGAATGTGGTCCGCTTGAAGAACATCATGAATTGGGAAATAGTTCCCTGAGGGTCTAGAGTGCCCACGAACATGCCCACTGCCGGCGCTTCTTAATGCGCTGCTCACATTTTGACCATAAATTTCGTCATCGTATTGCGTATTGCACCCACGTCTCGTCAGGTTTCACCCTGGCATTGATCAATGCCGTTATTGGGGTGCGTTCACTAGCACTAGCGAAATGCTGGGTGAATAGTAGCTCTATTTCTGCAAAAGTCTTGACAGAGTCGTTTGGAAGTTCAGAATACCACTCGAATGCCATCTCCGACAAGCTACCAACAAACTGGCGGAGCAGAAGTTTATCATCACCCCCGGTGTTGCCGCACAAGGCTCTAAATTGAGCGACATGCTGATGTGGATTCCCCGTCCCTTTATATACGTGGAATTTAGGGATCGTATATCCCGGCGGGTACCTTATTTGGTCATACCATCCTGGATATGGTCGCCCAGTTTTAACAATTTGGCCGGCCGCTTCATTCGCCTGGTGAGCTCGTATTTGCTGAGCAATGTAATCATCCAGAGCGGCCTTGGAGATGGTCTCCTCCTTGGCTGCTGAAAGAGCCGGAGGGGGGTTCAATGTCTCCCCTCTGTCGTCTTCAATGATGATCGGGGGGTCTTCAGCTAGAGGTTCCGGCTGTAACATCATCCCATCCATGTCTTGGAACAAAAGAGCCATTCGTTTTATATTGGCCGCCTGCTCCGCGGCATCTTTTTCTTTCCTCTCGAGCATTTTTCGGAGGAACTCGGTATCAGTTTCTTGTTCCCAACGCTGCTCCGAGGTCTTTGTATTTTCTTTTGGTCCAGTGAGTGCGGCCATTGCAGTCAACATCTCCTGAAGTTTCTGCTGCTGTTGTTCCTGAGCTTTCGTTATCGATCGAGTAAGCGGTCGATGACCCGTAGAAGCACGGCTTTCTTCTTTTCCGGAAGCCATATAAACAGTATATATTGCCATGCCCCCATACTTGGGGCGTTTAAATTCAGCGCTTTTACGGTTCGCCGCGGTCACAAGGGCTTTCTCCGGCCTCCTTCTCTTTTGAGCGGTTAACGTTGAGGGAGCCGTTGTAGCGGGCACCCAGACGGCTGTCGCCTTTGGTGACTTGACAGGATGGTTTTCTCCTTGTCGAGCTTTAAGCTTCTTTGATCGGCGAGAGTAGTCCTGGTCAATCGCCGATTCCTGGACCTGTCGCCAAACTTTATAAATTTTGGAGGACAGACGCTGAGGGGGCTGCTCCGGCTTCGCTTTCGGTGCATTCTCCATGGGTGGAGGAGATCTCTTCAGCACTGCAGTAGGAGAGTTCCTGCGCACCTTGTTAAGAAGTTCAAAGCTGTTCCCGGTTGGAATAGCAGCAGCAATTTCCACCGTTGGAGCTGGTGGAGTAAATCCAGACGGAGAGCTGCCCCCAGCCTTCCTTACTCGGCGCCAGTGACGACGGCGAGCATGTCGCACAGATGGTGTTGGTTCAGCTACGGGGATGGCTTTGTCATGCCCCCTGTTCTAGTCAGGCGCTGCTGGTACCAGTCTCTTGAATACCGACGTCCGTTGAGTAGCAGTATCCAATCTGTCAAAGACAGACCTTTGGGCAGGAACGAGAGCCGGAGTGGCCAGCCTTATAAAGACTGATCCTTTGATGGGAGAAGCTTCTTTAGTGGCCTCGAGAGCAGGAATGGCTATCCGTCTTAAGATGGTCGCTCCAGGTATTGTGGGCTTCTTGACGGGCCCATTGGAGTTCAGGCTCAGCCTATCGGAGACTAATGCTATCGGCTTGGCATTGGATGACCCGTTGAGATGGGCCGTGGTGGTAGTGAGCCGATCAAAGACCGACTTCTTCTGCGCTTCTTGTGGCAGCAGGATGTTAATGCTCACTGGTGTGAGCATGGTCCCGAAGAACAACTTGGTAGTAGCCTGCGTTACCTGCTCTACCAGCATTATGAAAAGGGAGGCCGCTTGGGGACTGTATATCACTCCTCCGGACGGGACGGAGTGGGAGTTGCAGTTGCAGTTAGTGCAGGTTGAAGCCATTGATCTTCTATTTTCTGCACGGAGCAAGACACCAAGTCTTAGTATCTCGAACCCAAGGGCAACCATATCAAACCGCGATTCGTTCGCGAACACGACACACGAAGTGTGGAGTGGAAAGAGGAAGAGCTCCCACCGGGCGTGCCAGAATCTGTTCCCCGCCGAAACACGGAGACGGGACCGCACAGGTCCGTCTTGCCTGAATTTGGAGGCAGATACTAATTGGTGCTATCCGTCCACCTCTCTGAAGATGCCAAGTTAATTTATGGCACCGAATATCGAAGGTTTAAACGGATGCGGCCGATGTAGCAGATTTCGTCAGATTCCCCCTCATTTGAGGTTTTTTTTTATTGTGGGGACGCTCTTCCCTGCAGGCGCAAGCCTCTGCAGTTAATTACACTACCGCATCGCGGTAACCACTTCCTCCTTCTCCAGATGGTCATTTCGTGTCATGGGTGTTTGTTTTGTTTTTGGTTGCCCGTGGATTGTATACGGAGACTAATTTATATTGTCGTCCGTAGGGCGTGGATTAGTCCAAATCTATATTTTCTTAAATTTGGGTTTGGGGGTTGGGTTGAAGTATACGTTAGTCCCATTTGAGACTAAGATCAACTTAAACGTTTGTTAAGGATACGTTAATCTAATTTTAGACTAAGATCAACTTAACGGGATCGTTTAGATCTAACAAGAGAGCATTTGGGCTCTATTGTTTAGTTTAAGGACATTGCGGTTGATTTCCAGTTTAAGGACATGGTGGTCCAAGGTTAAGGACATCATAGTTCATGGGCTTAAAGATCCCACAGTCCGAGGTTAAGGACATCATAGTCCATGGGTTTAAGGACCCCAGAGTCCAGGTTAAGGACATCATAGTCCGTGGGTTTAAAGACCTCACAGTCAAGGTTAAGGACATCATAGTCCATGAGTTTAAGGACCCCACAGTTCATGAAATGTATGGTTGTTGATTGTTATGAATTTAAGTTAACCGCAATCAAGACGGTGTCGCTATGCAGCTAGCCGGTTGAGCACGGGTCGATCCACAGGGAGATGGTTGTATGTCCTTTCTTGTCTTAGACGAGTCAATAAAGAATGAGTATATGTTTGTTCAAGCTAACCTATGTGTATTATTTGCAAGTATAAAGTTGTTAAGAAAAAGATACGAGATTATAAGCTAAAGAAATCCGTACTCAAAACCTTTGAGCCGAGTCTTGACTAATTGAAGCTAGAGCAATCGGCAACAACGTGGATTAGGAGATTTAAGCGCGGTATTCATGGAATACGGCTTATTTACCCTTGTCCTTCCATTCTTGTCTCTTGCTTTCGCCTCCGGCCAAACCGAACGCAACCGGTCGCGGTTAGGAATCACCGTTACCTTGTTAGGGTAGGGTGCCTAACGGAGCGCTTGCGTATCGTTTGGGCGGAGTTCAATGGAAAATACAGGAAAAGGAAATGGGCAAAGAAACGTTAACTTATAATATCGTATTTCTTCTTAACAATAATAATTACAACCATTCACAAAAAGAGAGAACAAAAAGAAAAGGGAAAAGAAAAGAAAAGATTACAAGTAAGTAAGTGCATGAATTAAATTGCATGAAAGTAAAGCATGAATGTAAAGCAAGTAATAAAAAGCAAGAAAGATATAAGCAAGAAAGTAATTACAAGAACATAGAACTCAAGACAAGCATGGGATCAATAGCCAACCCTTAAACTTGCAGGCTCAATCAAGAGGTTGCAAGATCAAGAGAAGGGTAAAGAACTCATGTGAAGTGAAGAACTTATTCCATAAGAAAATACGACCCTTGAGATCAATAACAAACCCTTAACCTTTCAAGCTCAATGAAGAGATTGAAAGATCAAGAGAAAGCAAGGATCTCAAGGGGAAGTTAAACAAAAGAGAATGATACAAAAACCTTCATCTTCATTGATCTTCCACTCAAAAAGCTCTCACTACAATTTTCATGGAGAAAGAATGAAGAAGAAGAAGAAGAAAAAGACTAAATCCTAACAAAAAGAGGCTAAAGAAGTTAACACCAAATTGGACCCTTGGCTTAGCTCAGTTTTGGAGTATTTATAGGCAGGGAGCTGGAAATCTAGGGCAACATTCAGAACCTACATAAAATGACCCAAATACCCCTGAAAAATGATGCTCTGTGGAGGCCGTACGGCCGCGGTTCCGCGGCCTAAGCATGCTTAGGCCGCGGTTCCGCGGCCCTATGGGGGATTTAGGCCACCAAAATTGGTGATTTTCCCTGGTTTGTCGTGCCCTTCAATCTGGTATATGTGTTTTCTCAAACTTGCTTCACGATTTTTCCAGAATTTCTGTTGAGAGAAAGGTGATTTGATGTGTATCTTTTTGTCATGATTTCCTCGAGCTCCGCGTAGATTTCTTGGATCTTGTGTTGCCATTGAGCCTTGTGCATGAAGGTGACAATCGATTTGCCATTTTGTCTCATAAACTGGTGTGTGGCAACAGACGGATAAAGAATGGAGATCCGTGTTTTATCTGTGAATGGCAGGAACCCGGATTTTGTCGTGTTTTTTCATGAATTTCACCGTTTAGAGCCGAGAACCTGTATCCTGCAAAAAAAGCTCCTGCCTATAAACAAACGAGCGTAAGAATGGGCGGTGTAGAATGCAATATTCTGGTATGAACAAATACCCCCAAACTAACTTTTGCTCGTCCCGAGCAAAACCAATTATTCACAAAAAAGTCCTAACCGCACTTTCGCAGGGAACGCGATTGCACTGAGCACGTGCAACAAGCCGTTAAACCCCTAGGTGTCCCTAGTAGGAGGAGTGTTGTCTCCTGAGGGTTTTCAGCGGATTACACCCACAAAATCCCGTCAAGCTAGTGTCATAAGTTAACATTGATTCTACTCCTACAGTTTAGTATTTACGTTAGAAATTCTATCATCCTAAGTTAGAAATATCCAACCCTTATTTTTCACACCTCCTATCTATTTAACCTTGGAACTCCTGAGTTTTCCTTCTAAAGTGCGGCCTCAAATCAGGGATTTTTATCAACTTTACAGAAAACACAAGTCTTATTCTTTATTTCTATCTTTTATCCAAACATCGATTGTATACCCCTACGTGTGTGTGTATTTGCACCCCTACACTCAAGAATTCAATTCAAGCTATAATACCCTTGCCCTAATACCTAATACTACTTCCTTTCATTAAAGATGGACGGATTTGCTCACACACCTTTCATGCGACTATTAATGCTTCTTGAGGCACTAACGACCGATTACTGAATGTGTAAACTTTAAAGCGTAAATAGCAGTTTCCGGGTCTTGACTTTATTCTATTTTTTCTTTTTCTTTTTCTTTTTCTTTCTTTTTCTTTTTCAAGACCGGATATATTTTTCAATATGCTCTTTTGGTGTTTAGCTTTAAATACCGTTTTTTCTTTCATACTAGGCTTTCAGGCAAGAGTATTTCTAGGTATCCTCTACTATCCCAAGTTTCAAAGTGCGTGTAAGTGCAGTTTGTAGGGTATGTACTTTCTAAATTTGAACTCAAGAAAAGAAACTATTTTTCAGACTTATCCTCCAGTAAAGCTTCAATACTTTCCCTTCATCTTGACTTAACTCAAGAACTGAACTCAACGTATACTTACCAAAGTTAGACAGAATGAGGGTTATTTTTAGGGTTTTCAATTCCTAAGCCTAAAATTTAGTTATTTCTAATATATCGACTAAACTTTCGGAATAAAGATCTAAGTTACCCTATTAGCTAACTTGACGACAAAGTTTTTATATTTTTGGAATTTTTTTTGATTTTTTGTGGGTTTTTAATAAGGTATGCAAATGCAAAATATACAAATGAATGCGAAGGAAGAAAGCTTACCGAGCACCCCCCCAAACTTAAACTTGACAGTGCCCTCACTGTCAGGCTATACCAAGAGGGTCAAAATTGCCGGCGCTCCCTAAAAACAAATTATATACAACAAAGAAAACAAAATAAACAAAAATATATACACAAAAAAGGTTCCCCCCAAACTTAAGTGAAATAGTGTTTCCACTGTTAAGCGATGAAGTTCAGGATTAGGGGGGAAAGAACAGTGTCAAGCTATACAAGGCCTTACACAGGCAAAAAGTTAACACCAACCATTCAAAAATTCTATCTCTGTAATATGCGGGTTGGTGAAAGAAGGTGAAGAGGAAAGAAATGGAGAATACGCGAGACCGTATGGAGATAGAAGCGGGATACGGTCTCGGTATATCAGAAGAAGAAGAATGGCGGAAGGGAGAAAGAAGTGGAATACGAACTTGAGGGTAGAAATGGAGTGAATAGATTAGCACAATTTGTGATGACTGATGTGTAAGAAGAGTTTGTGCTAATCTATTAACCCATCGAGAAATGGGGTCAAATCCCTCAAAATTCATGAGAAACCATGGGTACGCCGAACCTGGTAAACCGGACATAAGGAATGAAAGTGATATGGTTTCTTGCCAGGTCGGAACGATGGAAAGGGTGGGGGGAAGTGATCGAGGAAGGGTATCGGTTAAGGGTTCGGGAGGGTGCACCCAGTCAATGAAAGGAATAGGATGAATTGGAAAATCCGACTCATCAATTAAAGCTGTTTCATCCTCAGTACTATCCTCAATATTCTCCTCAAAAGTTATCCCATCCATGCATTTATCATCAATATCCAGACGCATATGGGGTTCGGGAAAAACATTTAATGACTCGGGATGATGAATTGGAGAGAAAAACTCAGCCAAATCTGCGGGTTCATCATCCAAAATATTCCCAGCGTCAATATTCTCAATCAAGTGAAAGTCAATTTTCTCAAATACCTCATCAAGAGCATGGATTTCAATCGATTCTGGTTCTAAGATGGAGGTGTAGAGGTCAAAAGGATTGGGTGTGGTTTCACTTGGCAAGGTCCCTTCACAATCGGGTAAATCAAACACTGCAAAATCGCACAACTCATCAAACATTCTATCTTCAATTGATAATTCGGTTGGGACACTTGATAGCCTTTCAACACAGGAGTTGTGGGATTCAATTTGAAACCGGTAGGTTTGATTTGGAAGGGGGTACAGCTCACTCTCTCCACTCAAATTCTCAATCTGTCCAACCGCCTCATCATACATTGGAAAATTAGGAGCTAGTTGGAAACTAGCTACCGGGTCAGTAAGTTGTATGAGGGTGACCATGGACGCATTCAAATCCATCATCTGTTGGCTTGACGCTGCCCTAAAGTCTTCCAACGACTGTTACTGACTAGACATGGGTTGTGACGGGGTTTCAGTAAAAGATTCAAAGTTGTTTGGATACTGAAAACTCCTAACTGGCGGTTCAGAAGCAATGTCTAGGGAAGGTGCAAGAGTCGGGTAGGACTGGTAGGAATTGAATGGCTGGACTGTGGTAGGATCAACACTCGGATACGAAGGTGAATGGAATTGTTGATCCCAAGAATTTGAAGTGGTGAAAGGAGTGAAAGATCGGCTATGAGATTGTTCAATACGTTCAGCGATGGACAAAGGATGACTTGCAAAAGGGGTATCAACATAAGAGGGTGGGGGAGGTTGAAAAGGTTGATACAAAGTGGATATGCTCCAAGACATTTGATTAGTGTCAAAAACATGAGTTTACCGCAATCAGAAACGGCGTCGCTTTGCAGCTAGCCGGTGAGTACGGGTCGATCCACAGAGACGGGTAAATTCCTTTTATGTGTTTTAACGAGTTGATTCACAATGTCGTTTTAATTGGTTTATAAAAATCTATAAAAACCGGATCTAATTAATCTAATTAAAAGTCTTGCTAGGGTTAGGCTTAGGGGAAGTTTTTGGAGATTAACGTTTTTCTTCACCGCTTTCAATGCCTTCTTTTTTTAGATCTATTAGATGTTAAGTTAATTATTAATAAAGTGGATACGAATCTTTTGGGAAGATGTTTCTTCCTCTAGATTTGTATCCTTCCTTTGTTGATAATTACCTAATCCCCACGGAAAACGCGCGCAACCGGCCCTTTATACTACGGTTCATCGTTACCTCGATGGGTAGGATGCCGCAGGGAGCGGTTATGCGCGTATGCGTGGAGTTCTAATTAGGTTAAAGTGGCATTGAAAGGGGTGAGAGATCTCATCTCTCAACCATTTCCCTAAGGCTAACCCTAACAAGCGAGGAGATTACTCGCTCATTAGGGGATTAGAAAACATTATAATTAAAAGAAACAAAAATAACATACCTTCTAAGTTGACGGCTCCCTCCAAACAAGAAGAACAGATCTGGATTTTTCTCTCAGAAATTCTGAATTTTATTGATTGAAAAGAGGCATACATTTTACAGATTTTGAGTACAATTTATAAGCAACCAGTGAAGCTAGGGTTACAGACTCTCGTAGACATGAAATTACAGATTTGCCCCCTAAGAATCCCAACATATGCACCGACACACCGACACAGAGAGTTTGCACCGACATGGGCCTCATATGGCCGCGGAACCGCGGCGCCAGGCTGGGTTTGGCCGCGGTTCCGCGGCCAAAGAGAGGAGTTGGGCCCTGCACTTTTTGGGCTTGGTTCAGGGGTTCTTGGGCTCTGTATTTTTATATGTATTTTCTCTGTTGGGCTTCTGGGTCTTCTCCAGATCTTCGGTGAAAACTTGTTCGTATCTTTTGACCGTTCACTTGATATTTTTGGACCTTGTACTGTTCTTCGTCTAGGCTTGACTAGGATCCGTCTAATAGTTGGTCAAAAGTCCCTTTTTCTGTTGTTTTGTGTCTTCTTCACTGTATTTGCTCCAGAAACCTGTATCCTGTAACATGCAACAAACGTGCGTCAAGAGTACCTGTTTATTTATAAAACGGATAAGAATAGGGGAATGAAAAAATGCAATATTATGGTCTAAACAGGGAGGTTGAAAAGGTTGATACAAAGTGGATTGCGGAATGCAAGTGTTTGTCCTAGACGCTTCTATCCGATCTTTCAAAGAGATTTTGAGTATGGAGGGATCGTTCGACGTTCGGCCAAAGCAAGAACTGTAAGAAGTAATGTCTGGTTGTGGGTACCAAAGTTCGGCAAGAGTTTTACGAGGTGGGGTACCCATGATATGAAAAGAAGAAAGAAAGAAAGGAAGTGAAAAGGAGGGGAAAAAGAATGTGATTTTTTTTTTAGATATTAACAAAAGAATGAAATATACACATAAAAAGAATCTGGACAAAAACAATCACGACACAAAAATATCACACACCTAATCGTTCTAGGGTTCACCTAGGTCAACTAGACCTGCTCCAGAACTTGATTGTCGAAGTAAAACTGTGTCGAGAAACGGGCTTAAGATACACTGATCACGAGGCCAGGTAAGTGCAGAGATAATGGGAGGTTTTCCAACGCTTTCGTGAAGTTCCTTAATTAAATAACCCTTTCTCTTTTGGCGGTTTCGCCGTTAACACTTTCCTAGACACCCCGTAAACAATGTACCGTTAAGCGAGGTTCTAAACACGGTTTATCTTCTCCTAATGAGCGCGGAGTCCTTAGGGCTGAAGTCTAGTATTTTTTAATTTACAATGGACAATGCATATGCTTTTGTGATTTTTGGGGTCCTGGGAAGGGTGATGAAATCCCCACCCAATCTGAATTGGTTTCAAGCCCTTAAGTCCGTATTAAAGAATGCAAAGCGGTAACAAATCAACTGCAAACAATTTTTAGCGCGGCGCAAAGAATCCTGCACAAGAACAGTTTATTGGAAGGGGGAGAAGAGTTTGCGCAAAGAATGCTGCAGAAAACACAGTTTATTGGAGTCCAGAGGAGTGGGGTGAAGAAGAGAAACTTACAGAAAGAAGATGGTACCCTGACTCCACCAAGTGGCCGCGGTTCCGCGGCGGTTCTGGGGAATTGGGGCTCTGAAATTTTGGTGTGGGCTGTTTTGGGTGTCCTCTGCTGTTTTTAAGACCCTGAATTTGGATTTGCTCACTGGAACTGCTCCAGAATCTTAAAGTAGACCGTTTGCTTCGTTTTGTCCGTCGCGGTGTAGCCGCGAAATGTGGGTCTATCTTCCCACGTCTTTGGCACTGATCTTGAACTCCGTATTATCCGACGTCTTTGGCGCTGGTCTTGAACTTCGTATTTTCCTGCACACTTGCACAAAAGCTAATCAAAAATAACAAGATGATTTTTTTACAAAGTATATATTTTTTTTGTTTTGTTTTTCGGTTATATTCACAAGTTAATCCGAAATTACACAAGGAAATAAACTACCGTCTCCCCGGCAACGGCGCCATTTGATTGTTATGAATTTAAGTTAACCGCAATCAAGACGGTGTCGCTATGCAGCTAGCCGGTTGAGCACGGGTCGATCCACATGGAGATGGTTGTATGTCCTTTCTTGTCTTAGACGAGTCAATAAAGAATGAGTATATGTTTGTTCAAGCTAACCTATGTGTATTATTTGCAAGTATAAAGTTGTTAAGAAAAAGATACGAGATTATAAGCTAAAGAAATCCGTACTCAAAACCTTTGAGCCGAGTCTTGACTAATTGAAGCTAGAGCAATCGGCAACAACGTGGATTAGGAGATTTAAGCGCGGTATTCGTGGAATACGGCTTATTTACCCTTGTCCTTCCGTTCTTGTCTCTTGCTTTCGCCTCCGGCCAAACCGAACGCAACCAGTCGCGGTTAGGAATCACCGTTACCTTGTTAGGGTAGGGTGCCTAACGGAGCGCTTGCGTATCGTTTGGACGGAGTTCAATGGAAAATACGGGAAAAGGAAATGGGCAAAGAAACGTTAACTTATAATATCGTATTTCTTCTTAACAATAATAATTACAACCATTCACAAAAAGAGAGAACAAAAAGAAAAGGGAAAAGAAAAGAAAAGATTACAAGTAAGTAAGTGCATGAATTAAATTGCATGAAAGTAAAGCATGAATGTAAAGCAAGTAATAAAAAGCAAGAAAGAAATAAGCAAGAAAGTAATTACAAGAACATAGAACTCAAGACAAGCATGGGATCAATAGCCAACCCTTAAACTTGCAGGCTCAATCAAGAGGTTGCAAGATCAAGAGAAGGGTAAAGAACTCATGTGAAGTGAAGAACTTGTTCCATAAGAAAATACGACCCTTGAGATCAATAACAAACCCTTAACCTTTCAAACTCAATGAAGAGATTGAAAGATCAAGAGAAAGCAAGGATCTCAAGGGGAAGTTAAACAAAAGAGAATGATACAAAACCCTCATCTTCATTGATCTTCCACTCAAAAAGCTCTCACTACAATTTTCATGGAGAAAGAATGAAGAAGAAGAAGAAAAAGACTAAATCCTAACAAAAAGAGGCTAAAGAAGTTAACACCAAATTGGACCCTTGGCTTAGCTCAGTTCTGGAGTATTTATAGGCAGGGAGCTGGAAATCTAGGGCAACATTCAGAACCTACATAAAATGACCCAAATACCCCTGAAAAATGATGCTCTGTGGAGGCCGTACGGCCGCGGTTCCGCGGCCTAAGCATGCTTAGGCCGCGGTTCCGCGGCCCTATGGGGGATTTAGGCCACCAAAATTGGTGATTTTCCCTGGTTTGTCGTGCCCTTCAATCTGGTATATGTGTTTTCTCAAACTTTCTTCACGATTTTTCCAGAATTTCTGTTGAGAGAAAGGTGATTTGATGTGTATCTTTTTGTCATGATTTCCTCGAGCTCCGCGTAGATTTCTTGGATCTTGTGTTGCCATTGAGCCTTGTGCATGAAGGTGACAATCGATTTGCCATTTTGTCTCCTAAACTGGTGTGTGGCAACAGACGGATAAAGAGCGGAGATCCGTGTTTTATCTGTGAATGGCAGGAACCCGGATTTTGTCGTGTTTTTTCATGAATTTCACCGTTTAGAGCCGAGAACCTGTATCCTGCAAAAAAAGCTCCTGCCTATAAACAAACGAGCATAAGAATGGGCGGTGTAGAATGCAATATTCTGGTATGAACAGTTGTCGGGACTCGTCGCCTCTCTGAAGACGTTGAAGGATTACAACGACAGATATCAGAGGAGTTCAGAGATATACCCTTGAACCAAATTTGGTTGGTAGATCTGTAGTCCAATTTGGAACCAAGATTTGTTAAAGGATTTATGAGTATATGGGCTCAGTTAATCTGAATTGAGGACTTATGGTCAATTTGGGCTAAGTCCATTCAATTACAATATTCAACATTTGTTTTTGAATCGTTAAATGTTTGTTTGAGCCCAATCCCCTTAAAAATGCTAAACATTGGTTTGGTCTCTGACAATGTTTTGTCTTTAGTTGAATGTTGTGCATTTATCATAACTCCAGGCTTATTCAAAGAACAGTTTATGTTCTATCCAAGCGCACATAAAAGCATGTGGCGCACTTGGCACTAGCGCCGGTCGATGAGCGCAATGCGCTATAGTTAAAGCGCTAATGCGCTTAGTGCTTTGCGCCAGATGTAAAGCGCTAAATAAAGAGCGCTGATGCGCTTTGCGCTAGATGTAGAGCGCTGATGTGCAATAGTTGAAGCGTTGAGGCGCTTGGTGCTGGTGCCGTATAATGAGCACGAAGCGCTTTTAGTAATGCAGCGCACACGTGAGGAGCATGTGGCGCGCTTAGCGCTGAGCACTAGCCAATGAGCGCACCAATGAGCGCAGCGCGCTGTGTTTGAAGTGCTATTGCACTAGATGAAGAGCATTAAGGTACTTTTAAATTAGGAGCACTAAGGCTCTTTTAAAATTAGGAGTGCTAACGCTCTTCTTAGGTTAACTTTGCGCTCTAAAGATTATCTTCTTTTTTATAAGAGGCTTTATCTCAAGATTCTAAGAACCAAGTTCTTAGTTTATAGGAGATATTTCGATCTCTTTTTGATGAAAAGCTTTGCCTTTATGGATCTGTGATTCTAAGAGAATTGAATAATTCTCTCCCCTTTATAATGAGATGTTCATGATCTCAGAAAGACAATTTGTCTTATAGATCTATGATCTGTGAAAGAAGTAAGTACTTCTTTGTTTTCTGATGAGATCTTTTTGATCTCTTTATAAAAGACTTTGGTCTTTATAGATCTATGATCTTTTAAGAAGAGAATTCTTCTTTTTAATTATGAGATGATTTCATCTCTTTGTTCATCATCATTCTTTTTATCTTGAAGAAACAATCTTCTTTCTTGAGAGCTTGGCTCTTTTTTCTGAGATCTCAAAGCTTATGGGGGAGTCCTCTCTGTAAGACTTGAAGTCATGGGGCCTTTATATAGGGGAGGCTGATTTGTTGAATCAGTTAAAGAGATTTTTTCTCTAATTGATTTGGGAATTTCCCCACCGTCGGATCTTTGATCCAAGGGCTTCTGGTTTACAGAAGATAATCTTCTTTTTTTAACAAGATTGAGAAATCTTTCCCCCTTACAGAATTTGTTCTGTATTCTAGTGATTTTTAATCACCATTGGATCATTGATCCAACGACGTTCTAAATTCAGGGCACAATCTTTTCTGTTTGGAAAGATTCAACAGAATTCCATTCTTGTTAATTGATGATTTAATCATATCCGTTGGATATTTGATCCAACGGCGAGGAACATTTAGTTCCAGCGCTAGTGCTTATGCGCTCTGCCCATGGTGCGCTCCTTGGAGCGCAGCGCATCTAACGCTGGCGCCTATGCGCTTTACACGGGGGGCGCTAGTTGTAGCGCAGGGCTTTTATAAAAGCGCAGCTTCAATTCAAATTTTGAATTCTGAACAGAGTTTTGCTCTAATTGGGGAAACAAGACCTCGCCGCTTGAACGCGGACGGACGCATCCACCATAGATGTGAGTCTGTTGATCCAAGCGGATAAGACGCCGATGACGTTGGGAGGGAGAGTAGAACTGCTCTCGCCTCCGTTATGGAGGGTGGGACGGTTCGTATTGGGATTGTCACGGTTGTCGCTCGTCATCGGATCGAAGGCAGAAGATCAACTTTAGGGGTGGAGAAGCTTTTGAAGCGTTTCCCACAGACCGAGTGAAGCTGATGGGATTGTGATCTCAATGGGTTGGTATCGACGCCGAGCTATATGCAAAGAAAGTCCCGGGATGGATGACCACCGTGGGACCCTCCGACGATCAAGTTAATACCGTGGAATAAGAGCAGAATAACGACGTATTGGAATGAATTCGAGTTACTTGAGTCATCTGAAAGAGGGGTTTATATAGTGGCCGCGTGGAACGAGCCGGTACGAGATTCCCGCCGTCAGTTACGCCCGTGTTGATGGCGGGATCTGCTCATTAATAGGGGAACGCACCAGCGTGGGACGCAGAACGTAGGGCGGCGGATATCTCACTTTGGCGAGATACACGGAGCTGGGTGTTTGGGCTCCGCGCTCTCGGTTGATCAGGGGAGCCGAGGAAGCTCGACTTGTTAGATGGCTCGGAGATGAGCCAGGAGCTCGAGGAAAGTCCACAATGCATCAGGCTTATTCCGGTTCCGTAGCCCTCAGGACACGTCATCAGCTGCGTGTCATGATCCGAGAAATTCCCATTTGTGAGCATCATCGTCTCCTTAAAAAAAAAGATTTACATGATTCACATATATAATAACGGACAAGTGTGTGCGATAGATCCTTTCTCTTTGTCACTACAGACTATATTTTCATAAAAAAAAATACGATCCATGCAACAAATTTTGCATTCAACCAAAATCCGGCCCGATGCTTATCGGGTTTCTTAACAAACCCGACCCGAATACGCGGAAAAACCAAGTTAAAAAAAGAAACCCTAAACGCATCTCCACTGAGATTTGGCAACGATGGCTCCCAAAGCGAAGCCGAAACCCTCAGCTCCGCCCTCGGCACCGCCTGCAGCCGCCTCATCCCCGCCGATCGAAGACCTCTTCTCGAATCTCGACCGCCATGTCCAGAACTTCGAGTACGATCAGGCCGCCAAAGTCGCAGATCAAGGTGAAATCTTTTATTTTTTTTCGATCTGTTGATGATTGAATCTTAGTGTTTTTTTGTGATTTTTTTGGTTCAGTTCTTGCGATTGCGCCTGGAGACGAGGATGCTGTGCGATGTAAGGTGGTGGCATTGATAAAGTCCGATGCGATTGACAAGGCGCTAACTGCGATCCAAAAGCTTGAATCCCTACCCATCGATCTCAATTTTTTCAAGGTTTGCAGCTGTGAATTTTCTTTTAAGCCCTTAATATGCACGATTTGTGAAAATTAGGATATTTTCTATTAGATCTCGAATGATACACGTTTGAATTGTAGGTTTTGATTGCTTATTGTACCTAAATCATCTAAACATAATTTGTCGGCCCAATTTTTAAACCCCCATAAAATCTGTGTTGCAAAGATCACTGTTAGATGTGCTCTAGTAGACTGATATTATTGGAAAATGCAAATAATTTGATCATTTTGGATCCTGGGGTCACTGGTTGGATGCTATGGCTTAACCATGTACCGCCATTCTGGCAAAACATAGTTTGCGATGTAAGAGTCACACTGGAATGAAAATCTAACATTAGTTATTAAGTAGTGGATTATTTCGTGGCTGAAGTATGTAAGCTTGATATGTGCTTCATTTGGAGCTATAAATTTGTGGGAATCTGCTCCGCTTGGCCTTTTGTTTTATCATTGCCTTTATATCGGACATGATTCTATATAACAAATTTATCGACTCCCCCCTTGTTTAGACATTTCTCGTGATTCTAGAAAAATTTGTATGGCGCCGATCGGTCATTTGTGAATTTTCGGAACCCCATCTTTTCTCCTCTGTCTCCTCGAACTGAGAAATCGACACTAATCAATAGAGGTTCAACACGAGTTCGTCATTTGGCAAATGATTTTGTTCAAACTTCTTCCTAGCCGCCCCATTTATATGGTGATGATGCCGAAGGCATGTAAGGGCTTGAGCGATCCTCGACACAAGAAACACAGAAGGCTTTTTACTTTTGTTGGTAGATTTCTGTACTCTATTGTCCACACAGTGCATTCTTATGCAACTATGGAGAACCCTACAAACTTCTTTATGACTTTACAAGATCTTGTCCCATGGATAAATGGAGAAGAGGCAAGGGCTTTCAATTGATAAATAATTTTTCCCAGGGGACATTTTCGGGGCAATGGGGGCAAATAACTACATTCTGTTTTATAAACATAGAGAAAAAAATGTTGAAATTGATCGTATAAGTTGTGATACAGTTTTCAAATTGAAAGACCACTAGCTAAAAAGTTATTAGTTGGGGCTAATTGTTCTGAGATTCTTTTCACATGCCCGTTAATCTAAGTGAAACACAATTCGATATTTTGTATCCTGAACTTTTGGTGTCTTACTTCTTCACTTCTTATTTAGGCATATTGCCTGTACAGGCAAAACAAGCTTAATGAAGCATTGGAGTCATTAAAAGGTCAGGAAAGAACTTCTGTAGTTCTGCAGCTGGAGTCACAGATTTTTTATCGATTAGGCAAAATGGTGGCATGCATGGAAAGCTATGACAAGCTTCAAAAATTCAAGATCGAGTCCTTAGACATAAAGACAAATATCATCGCTGCTTTGATCTCGGCTGGAAGGGCAGCAGAAGTCCAAGGAATGATGGATACTCTCAAAGTCAAAGCTTCTAGCAGCTTTGAAGTTGCTTACAACACTGCCTGCTCATTGATTGAAAAGGGAAAATATGCAGATGCTGAGCAACAATTGCTTTCAGCTCGAAGGTGAGCATCTTGTTAACAACATACTTTTTGCAACATCGAGCGTCGCAAATTTATACAAGATTTCCATCCTTGGTATGTGTTAGTTTCTTAATTTCCCTTGTTGCATGCAGCATGCCGCTACACTTCTATTTAAGAGGAACAATTTTTTTGTTTGCGTTCTTTCTAGGATGAGATTATAAGTTATTTAATTCAGTGATCATAGTTGAAACTTGATAGTACCAACATATTGTTTTAAATAGCAGCCAGTGATAAGCTGATATCTCTCTGGTTGGTTTTGGCTGGTGTCAACATGAAAATGCCTACCAAATCAATCCTAGGACAGCGAAGTTCAGAACTAATCTGATCTTGAAAAGACAACGAGGGAGGATGAAAGGGTCTTATTAACTTTAGTCGTCTCCGCTGCTCTATCTTTTGACAAGACTTGTTTGGAAGTAGTGGGGAGCAGGAGGAAAACTGGGAGAAATAATATGTAGAATAGAGAGATCTTTAGGAGGATGGGTTAAGCATGGGCTATGAGATTGTGGTTCTTGACTCCATTAGATTTTTATATGTTACAGACTTGCAGTATATAACGTGGCACACCTCCCATGAGCGTAAGCTGTTGGATAAAGTAGTTACCACAATGGTATGAAAGCCTTTGAAGTAAAGATGATTGGTGTAAATGATAGATTGCATTATGAAGCTTAGAAATTTGTTTTTTTACCGACTTGCATCGTCTTCCACGTGTAACATGTGTAGGCAGGGTTGAATGGGAAGGATATAGCTGTATAAGACATTTTTTAGTACCATTCAAAGCCTAACCTTTAGACCTTTTAGATTAAGTGAAAAACCAACCACCTGACCCAAGATTAACAAGAAACCCCCACCCTGGATGGGGTGGGTGTGGGTGGGTAGTGGGTTTATATTTTTGTTTCATGATCTCCATTTCATGTTTTCACAGTTCTGTTTAAGAACAAAAGCTTTTTCTTTCCTTCTAGCATGAGGTTATAAGATATCTAATCCAGTGGTCCTAGATAATACTAACTTAAGGTTTTCAGATTATCATCCAGATATAATATTCTGGATTGGCCGGTGCTGACATGAAATGTGCAAAAAATGAATCTTGGCACAGTAAAGCTGATTATTAATCCTATCTGTAAAAATCAAGGAGGTCCAAGGGGCTTTTTCAGGATTTGCAGGTAACAAGTGGGGGGCAGGAGGAATACAAGGGAGAAGAGTGGGTGAAAGATCTTTTACACACTTGATCCTTTTGTTGGACTTTCATGAAAGGATCGGGGAGCAGGAGGTAAACAACTGGGACAGGAAGTGGGTGAAAGACCTTTTGTGCCCTTTTGATGTATTTAACCTTACCCTAATAATTAGTACGCAATTTATATTCCATTAACCCCACTCCAAACCACAATGTTAAGAATACAAACACATTTGGCATGGATATATTACACTTGAGGTAATCCCCCCCCCCCATTTGGCATAGATCATACTCAAGTACTATCAAGTGTGAGTGATACAATATACCTTACTTTGAATTTCTCATCCAATCAACAATCCGTAAAAACATTTGCAATAACTATCCGGTGTTTGATTGGAGACTCTCTGGAAAAAATACTATCATTTTCCTTAAATTTCACTCCAAATGAACACCATGTGTTAAGCAATAAGCACATGTCCAGTAGTTTGGCAAGAACTGCAACTTTCTGAGATAGGGACCTAAACACATTTCACCTTTAATAGACCTTCATGCGTTCTTTTGTGATCACAGCTTTATAAGGATCGTTTGCATTCAGGGCTTTCAACAACACTGTAACCCAAAACACTACACCATTTTAATAGGGTACTCATGCAATATTGTCATTTTATGAGTAATAATCTTCATATGATCATATTTTTCACCCAGCAAAATAAGAAACACCATTTCATGTAAAAGCCTTTAGCTATGCATGGTGGCACGATTCATACTTTCCACCCGGGCAGCAAAGGCCTGACATGGTTCATCATGAAGGCACAATGCAAATGGACCACAAGCCTATCAGCAAAGTTTCAGTGGTAGAATTTTTGAAATCTTGTAGCGTCTTTAAAGGCATTCACACTGCAAGTGGACTATCTAGAGGACCATACTTCTCTAGCGGCTATTGTGTTTTTCGTTACATGATTTACATGCGTTTTTCGCCACCTTATGGAGATAGAAATGCACTGGCTTGTCAGGCATGTACAGATCCCCTGCTTAGGGTAGACTGAGATTTATTGATTGTAAAGTCCTAATCTCCAGCGGCTGCGGGCAAAGCTGTCGTTAATTATCTCTCGCTCTGAAGTGAGAGAACCTTCGATCAACAGGTCGTGCGATCGTGCGAACTCAATGTGCAATATGCACGTGTTGTATTTTGAAAACAAATTTGAGGTTGTTTTGGACATATTGGGGGTCCCGCTATATGGATAGCGGGCAGGGGGTCAAGGGGGCTAGCAGCCCTATTGTGTGGTGCGCGGCAGCGCCGCGTTAGAATTTTTTTTCTGACGTGAAGTGTTGATCCTTGTTTGTTGGGAACCTAAGTTCCATGAAGCTTAAGCTTCGTCACTTAGCAAATTTTGCTAAGTCCTAACTTATGGTTCAACACCCATGTGTGCTTTGTCGCTGGCGCACGTGGCGCACATGCGCTGCATAGCTCGGTGGGATTCGATGCTGACTTTGGCGCTGACGCTGGCGGACGCACATTGCACGTGGCGCACAAGCGCAAATGTTGCAGAAAATGCTCTTGGCGCTGGTCTACGTGCATTGCACTTAGCGCACATGCGCAATTGTGCATAAAGCGCTCTTGGCACTGGCGCACGTGCATTGCACGTGGAGCACACGCGCAATTGTGCAGAAAGCTTCCTTGGCGTTGGCGCACGTGCATTGCACGTGGCTCACATGTGCATAAAGCGCCCTTGGCGTTGGCGCACGTGCAATCGTGGCGCATATGCGCAATTATGCAGAAAGCGCCTTGGCGCTGGCGTAGATGTGCAATTATGTAGAAAGCTATCCTGTGCGCTGGCGCACATGCATTCCATGCGGCGCACATGCGCAATGGCGCATAAAGCGCCCTTGGAGCTGGCGCACGTGCATTGCACATAGTGCATATGCGCAATTATGGAGAAAACGCCTTTGCACTGCGTGCACGTGGCGCCATTTTTGCATAACGCGTCTTGGCGCTAGCGCATTTATATAGGGTGCACCCTATGGATGAAAGCTTAAGCTTTCAGAAAGCGTATGCTTTCAAATTGTGAAGCGTGTGCTTCAGATCTTTATTTTTTTTTGTTATGAATCTTGTTGTAATGATCTCTTTTGTTTGGGAGATTAGTTCTCCTTCCCATTTGTTTTTTTCTTTGGATCCCAATGAACATGGATCTTTAGGCCTTGATGAACAGGGAATGGAGAGATTAGGGACTTTTGGGTCTAAATGAATGGGATTTTTTATATGGGTTCTAGAAGAACAGGGAAGAGGGAATCAAAATCTTTCTTAAAATATTTTTAGAGAAGAAGCACCTTCGTGAGGCAGAGAGAGAGAGAGGAGAGGAACGGCTCAAAACCCTAATTTTTTTAGAGTAGAAAATCATTTGCTTTATTTTATCATGGGACTGGTTTTTATAGCCTTTGCACTTTACATTGGCCTTCTTGGGCCTTACACTTTTGGCCTTTTGCCTCTCTCATATTCATGTGCTTATTTATTTT
The DNA here is from genome assembly GCA_030015575.1 of Agapanthus africanus. Taxonomy (NCBI): domain Eukaryota; kingdom Viridiplantae; phylum Streptophyta; class Magnoliopsida; order Asparagales; family Amaryllidaceae; genus Agapanthus; species Agapanthus africanus. The sequence goes on along the minus strand of JASDDO010000001.1, from coordinate 15,793,328 downwards.
TGCACATAATCCAGGGACACTACAATTATTTAGTAATCTGCCCATTTCTCTTACATTTTATTCATAAAAAATTACATTAAATTCATTTATTGCGTAATTCTTTTCTTAGACGGTGGCCGGCTTCGCTTTGGCTCGAGACGGCTTGGCATGGACCCAGTTGCTTGGGGTTGGACCCGGATTAGTCGGACCCGTGTTGACTTGGGCATTGACTTTGACTTCTTGACTCTGACTTTAATTTTTAATTTTGGCAATCGAGTGTAAATTTTAACCCCAACATTACAAATCAAGATGCATCAATTTGGAATCGATAAAAGTAATTCAAATCTTGATGTAGTCATAATTCAGCTTAGCTCTTGTTACTCAAAGCTTGATGAGAAGGATCTCATATTGCATGGTTAGCATGACTTGAAATTTTTTGAAACATCTGGAATTGCTTTTATATTCTGCTTATAGTGTCTGTACTTATATTGGGCTATTTTCAAGAAGATCCTATGGGAATACACACACACATACTGGAATTCCTTTTCTTCACTGAGAGAGGAGAATGCTAAACATCTTTGCTTTCTATGTATGTTCTATTACTAACTGGTAATTTTCAGTTATAATCTACAACCACAATGCAAGTGTTGTGTATATATAAGAAACTATCTAGGCCCTGTCTGGCTATGGAGATGACAAGAGTTTATTTTTAAGTGGAGGCAGAGGATATGCAAACTCTAGCTTGCAATGCCCTACCTCCACTTAAATTTAATTTTGATGGGGCATTTGGCTTTGGAGTTATCTAAACTCCAAATTGAGCGTTTGTTTCTCGTTCTTTTGCAGTTCAGAAGAAAACGTTGGTTGGATTAGAGTTTAGTAAACTCCGGTTATTTTAACTTTGGAGTTTAGATAACCGGAGTTTTTTGAACTCCAAAATGAAAAACAAACATGACATAGTTAGGATTATGGAGTTAAGTTTAGATAACATTATGAATCTAAACTTAACTTCATTCCCAAACAGGGCCCTACTTGTCAGCCATATAACAATTAATGGCGGCGGCTTACACCTCTAGTGACAAGTGTCTTTCTTAGAATAGGCGTCTGTGACTTTTCACAACAATGCAATAGATCATATGATTAGAAGATATGCATGCTTTATGAAAATCTGATGTTTTTTTCGGATGGAGTAGTTTCAATTGATGGAGGCTAATTTTACAATGTTGTGTCAGAATTGGCCAGGAAATGCTGATGGATGAGGACTATGCTGATGATGAGATAGAAGCTGAACTAGCTCCAATAACTGTCCAGCTGGCATATGTGCGCCAGGTGAAAACAGAATTTACCTTAATATTTTTAAAACAGCAACCCCTCTTCCCTTTACTATGCGGTGCCTATAAAGCACTTCAATAAATATTACAGTTGATGGGGAATACTCAAGAAGCTATTGAATCGTACATGGGTGCAATAAACCGCAACCTGGCTGATGCTTCATCCCTAGCAGTGGCTACAAATAATCTTATTTCCTTGAGGGGTACAAAGGATACTTCTGATAGCTTGAGGAAGCTTGATCGACTAGTAGAGAAAACTGGTGGTTCAAGGCAGTTCCAGCTTACCAATGGTCTTGATTTTAAGCTCTCACAGAGACAGAAAGAAGCTTTATACTCTAACCGTTTGCTTCTGCTTCTACAGGCAAACAAGCTGGATCAGGTATATAACTTTTCTTCCAATTAAACATTATTTGTTTTCCTATTGAAAGAAAATTAGTTACTTGTACCTATTTAACTATTTTTAATAATATTGCTGTAAAATACTTGCCTAATGGTTAGTAACCACCAAATTAAGAGTGGAGCCATTTTTTTTCAAATCAGGCTTCAGGAATGGTTCTAGTTAATTACTTAATGGTCTGAATTGTGATTCACACATTTTTGCATGTTATGGATTTTATGTTGGCATGCCTTCTCATTAGGGATGTAAACGGATTGGATATAAGTGTAACCATCTCCGTATCCGGTGGTCGTTGGCGGATTCGAATACGTATACGGAGAATGATACCTATATCCGTATTTGGAAAAGTTCGGATACAAATACGAAAACAAAACGAATATTGTAAAAATTATATCCATACATAGTGTCACGTCCCACTTCCCAAAATACGGAATACGAGGGGTGATCATGCTAGTCATGCTTCTACGGTCAAGAAATAATCCCGCCGTAGTCACATTTCGGCTTCTAGCATTACATGATACTCAATAAACACATCACAAAAGTAAAGAAAATCACAATTCACAACTTTATTACATTTAATCAACAAGAGTTCAAAATACAATTATTCGAACGAAAGAAACTACTAACCAAAATAAATAACAATGTCCTTATTGCAAGTAGAAGGCAATGCTAGTGTCGCGGTCTAAATTTCCGCGATCTTGAATGCCAGGTCCTGCTCCCGAGCTGCGTCCACTACGTTCTCTGAGCATGCACACTCAAGTCATCAGGACGACACATATAGCAATATATATAGTATTTGCAATGATAAGCAGAAAAGAACGGTATAAACTAGTGACATGAGAATATGGAATATCAAGTATATGCGAACAGTATGGTATATGTAACATGTCAGCAATCCATGCAATATGTATGTCACTACCTATCAGTCACTAAGTCAATTGAAATCGATCGATGGAAATAGATGCTCGTATTTTACAAGGGTCTCATGCATGCCTGAGACTACGGTCCGCTGTTGTCTGGAACATAACCTTCAGCCGTGCCGCTAGACCTACGACCTAATCAGTATATTTCACTAAAATTGAATGATCATCCTCTAAATGTCTGTATCTCGCTAAATATGAGTTCGATTCCGTCTCGATTTTCCCATTTTCCCAGGTTATAGTATGTGTTCAGGTTTTAGATGGGTTGTGAATAAGTACGTATCACTTTCGCTATTCAGTCATGCTTTCGCTTATCTGTATCACTTTCAATCACTATTTCACTATCGTATTTGTCACAACCCAGTCACTAACACTTATCAAACGACAATGCAATCAGACGCTAGGGTTTCAATGTAAACGATCGCTAAGAAAAGGGTGTAAAACAATTATAAGATGTGGTAAAAATGCGTTAAGTAAATGTTCGCTAAATTATGGGCAACCGGTGTCATATAAATTGCAAAATTCATAATTAATCACACGTGCAGAATTGAACAAAACAATAAAAAAGCATATGAAGTATACATGATTATCTAAGCAGTAAAATTAATTTCATATCATTAGGCATTATGGTTTAAGAGTTATGTTCATTTAAAAACGGGTGTAAGCTGCTGGAATTCCAGTTTTATAACTCGAAGTTTCAATTTCAAGCGCGGTTTTCTATAAATTATGATTAAAACCAACAATCGTCACAGTTGAGTAAAATCTAGTCCTATCAGTTAGGTTTCCAACGCAACAGACGGATCAATAATATCCGCTGTATACGGAGAGATAAGATCAGTTTAATGTCAATAGGTATAAACTGTAACTGCAGAAAATTGCAGGACATATCGACAATTTAAAATATAATTAAAATATCAAACAATAGTTAAATTGAATGAAAACACCATAAGTTAGATAACTTAATTATCTACGCGACGATATAGGACTCCGCGTATTTTCAGATTTATAAAAGGATTTACATGCATTTAAAATCAGGGGTCATATGAAAATACTGCTCTGGACTGCAGTCTGGAACCGTATTTCTTTCAAATTTTCTCTATCGTATTGAGGTCATATTAAATAACAATTTGCAGAGGGTTCTAGGTTATCTAGTCGGTTTCGATACGAGCCCTAAAACATTGCATTCCGATATGTATTTAAGTTAATATAGATTTTTCAACGTGACATATGCGGTGCATTCTAGATTTAGTGTCGCATTTTGGAGGCAACATTACATGATTATAAACACGATATTTTTAACTGAAATCTTTAGACGCTATATATTATTTGGAAAAGAATTCATCGATCACAAAATTTGGCATTTTAAACTACATTTTGTTTCATCCAACACTTTGAAATGAATTCTATAACTATTGCAATGAGGGTTTCATATATCCGATGTAAACAGGGTTTTATCCCTATGTATCCCATACGATATCAATACTGTACGGTATCCATTTTGGGTTCCATTCACTACCATCAACAGTGATGGTTTGCTATTAACATGCTTCGATTATAACCTTACGATATAGATGTGTGTATATGCATATATATATATGATTATTTAACATTATCATTACCTAATTACTATAGCAGCATGAGTAAGCAAGTGATGGGTTTTCACTTGCCCGATGACGATGTCGACTACGACGGATGACACGAGCACGGCACCCATTGGCAGCGGTGGCAAGTGGTGCAATGAGCTCGGCTTCAAGCCGGGTCGGTGTTGGTGCTTAGAGTTAGTTGGCTGGAGCTAGGCACGACAGCGGCGAAGCTTGGCTGCGGCGAGGGGAGGTTGAAGGCGAGAGTGGCACTAGCGCCGGCAACGATCCAGAGCAGCTCCGGCGATGCTTCGGTGAGGGTTGCAGGTGAAGGCTTGGGAAAGGAGATGATGGCATTGCGGGGTATTGGTTTGGTGGAGCGCGTGGCTGTGGTCACAACGGCGGCCAGGCGGTGTCCGGCGATGAGGCTCCGGCGACAACAAGATGGTCGAGACAATGGGTGGCAGTGAACTCGTTGGCAGCGGTAGAGGTGAGGTGAAGGAGGTTGGTGAAGGTGATGTGTGTAGGTTGCATTAGAGGTTTGAGTTGCTGGAGGGTTTGCCGGCGGTGAGGCAGGGGTCGGTGCAGTGGGCTGTAGGCTTGGGTGCAGTGGGTGTGGTGGCTATTGGCTTTGGATGAGGAGTGAGGGCCTTGTGAGATGAGGGGGGTTGCCGGCGAGGTGGTTGTTGACGGTGGATGCGAGTTTGAGAGAGAGAAAGAGTTTGAGAACGAGAGAGAGGTTGTGGGGGAGAGAATGAGATAAAGAGATACAGAGAGGTTAGAGACAAGGATTTGGAGGAGGGGATCTCAGGCGAACGTCGAGGGCGAGGGCTTCGTCATGGCTATTGTGGGGAGCGGGTCTCGAGGGGGGTTGCAAGAGAGGAGGGAGTCATTTTTTCGAAGGAGGAAGAAAAGAAAAAGAAGAGAAGGAGATGTGGGGGCTGAGGGAATAGGGTCTGGGTTTGTGGGCTTGGGTTTGGGCTGAGCTCAAGTGGGCTAGGGTTTGGGTTTGTGGTTAGGTTTTAGATTAAGGTTTAGAAATTAGGAAAAGAAATTAGGGTTTATGAAAAATATAGAAAAGATTTAATTAGGAAAGTGAAATGGGAAAAATATTTATTTGAAAAAATATGGATAAAGTTACAAGGACCGGGGATTTACACAATATAAAAAGCTGGATATTAAATCGGGTACAGATACGAAAAGAATATATGTGTTACCATATCCGTATCCGGTTATCATTGGTAAATACAAATACGGATGCGGATAGTCATCGTAAATGAAAATCAATATCCTTATTTGATAAAAATCAGTTAGGGATACGGATTCCTTTCGGATTATCCGTATCCATTTACATCCCTACTTCCCATGTTAGAAGGTAAATATGACTCGGTATGGAATGCTACTGTCTCAATGGGTTTTCCCCACCCTTTATCAGTATTTTGGGCTTTAACGTAGTGATATTCATGATGTTACGGGCTTATGGTTATAACTGGCAATTACAATAATGCATGTACCAATTCAATTTTTGTTGGTTAACATGCAATAACTACCGAAATGATATTAGTATATACTGGAAATCACGTCCTGATACCTGTCCCTGTAGACACGTTATTGGTCTTGGTTAAGTTAGAAGCTTACTCCTAGCTCATTAACTCAAATGCTATAGAAGCCAGGTCTGAGTTTCTATCAAGGTTCTTGATATGGCCATCCTTGCTTCTAGTTACTTTCATGAGGAAGTAGACACCATTTTATGGAGGTCTAACTTCTGAATGTAAAAACTTGGTGAATTCATTTCTCGAGCTTCATTGATGTTTAATTTTGCTGCGTAGTTTATCCCATTTTGACAAGAATTGGCTTTATGTAATTATTATTTTCGTTTTAATTTTTATCGTTGTCTGCATCGGATGATAGTGATGTTAATCAAAGGATCAATGCTGATTGGTTGAAATGGAGGAGTGCAACAGGGATTTTGTGTGATCGTAACTTTCCGTTTAAATTGAAAGGGAAGTTTTATCGGAGCGCTATTCGGCCTGTCTTATTATATGGTACAGAATGCTGGGCTCCTAAGAAGCATCATACACAGAAGATGCATGTAGCGGAGATGCGCATTCTTCGTTGGATGTACGGTAACACTAGAAAAGATAAGGTGCGAAATGAGGATATTCGTGCAAAAGTTGGTGCAGCACTTGTGGAGGAGAAGATACGGGAAAACCAGCTAAAATGGTTTGGTCATGTACGACGCAGACCTATGAAACCACCGGTTCAATGAATAGATACTCTCGATATGAGCAATGGCAAAAGGGCAAAAGGGAGACCGAAGAAAACATGGATGGAGATGATACGAAACGATATGGTTGCCAAAGGCCTCAATGAAAGTATATTGTTCGATAGGAGTGGTGGAGGATTTATGTGCTGGACCCGGCGTGATTCTCATGTTGGTTCATGTAGCCTACCTTATATGCTTGGGATAAAAGGCTCAGTTGTTGTTGTCGTCGTCGTCTGCATCAGAGTGAATTTGGATGGGTGCATTCCCAATGCATCTGACTGTTGTCAGGATACTAGAAATCTTTAGTAAACTCCTATAGAAATACATGACCATGATTCCTTGTAATCTCTATATCTTCTACTCAACCTACGAAAGCTGTTAACCTAAAGCATATTGCAATTCCAAATTATCAATGTTTCAAAAACCAGATTGATATAAGACCAGTAAGAGAGAACACCTATTGTTGATTTCGATGCAAATTGTTAATATTCCTGACCCTATTATCATGTTTCAAAAAACAGACTGACAATAGAGCCAATTATAAAGTGCACTTGTAGTGGACTTAGATGCAATTTGTAGTACTCCTACACCTCGTACGAACATTTTTGAATCAGTTTTACTCCTTTCCGTAATAATTTATGGCACAACACTACAATTCCAATCTTGAAAAATATCAATAACTAGTTCTTCTCCCTTTCTTTCTCCCCTTAACCATTTACCTAGTTCCATGAAGTCAATGCTAGAAATGTATCCTCATTCCTCATTGATGTTTATGACTTTGGAATTCTTCCCGAGATAGAGCATTTCCAAACAATAGACTTTCACTGAACTTGTATTTATCATTGGAGTTTTTTGATATACAACCCTCAAAGATGAGGGATTTTGAAAAAAAACACCTTCAAGGATCAAATTTTTTAAAAACAACCTACAAAGATTTTAAGTTGACTAAATATGACCCTACAGTTAACATCCATTACTAACACCGTTAGAAGTAACGGTTTGGAGGGTCAAAAGACATTTTTACCCCCTCCAATGCCTCCTTGCGTCCTCTCTCCCAAGCTCCGCTTCTTTGAAGCCAAAAAAAAGAAAAGAAAAAGAAACATAAAAACCGAAAGGGAAAAAAGCTTTAATCTTGTCTTCAACAAGTATAAATAATTGAAAGTGCATGACTTGGAATTTGCATTTATAGTATCAAATATCAGTAGATAACTAGATGAATTAAACATATTTAAATGCATTTGCATCAAAGCAACAACAATTCTTTATAAAACTTTCACAATGAACTATACTCACATCCCAAACCATGTTAAAAAAACCAAAAATATTGAAGAATCAATACTCACAAAGCAATCGCCGTCGATGGTAAAGATTTACTTTTTCTTGGACACCGTATACTGAAAGCAACGACAAGCCGAGTCTTTGAAGGAGATGCAAGAGGTCTTCGGACTGCGGTCCCAAGATCTAGTTGATGCCATCCTTATTATAGTGCTCGTAGCCGAAGCCATCGGGAATGGAGATTGTCTTCGATGGTTCCCCATTTTGGACCGATGATGAGAGTGGTAGGATGAGAGGGTTTGTTGGGAAAATCTTTATAGACCGACAAAGCTTTCAAGATCCAAGGAGGTTGGAGGTTTAGAGGATCATGGGTTACAGATGAGTGGGGATCAGTGAGGGTACTTTGGACGTTTGATATGTCCAAAAATTCTACAACTAACCATGGTTCAGCATAGCCTTTGGCTAAAGTCAAGTTATTGCAACAGAGGGTCCTATTTAGTTAACGACCAATCTTTGTTTTTTTTTTTTAAATTTCTGATCTTTAGGGGTGTTTTTTTCAAGACCCCTCATCTTTGAGGGTTGTATATCAAAAAATCCTTATCATTGACATTATATATATGGGGAGTCTTCCTAGTTCCTTGACGGTGTTATGACGCATGCATGTATGAAATCTAATATGGGTAGGGCCGACTTACGCTGGCAGTGAGTTGACACCTCATTTTAATGCTGAATATGAATGGAAAGTTTTCTAGGTTTTAAAAGTCTTATATTTCACATTTGCCTGAAAGTCCAATTGTTTCCAGTATTTAAAAATCCCGTGGTATATTATATATGGTTGTTTGTATATACTACATCTATGCCATTTGAAGTTTGTGGCTACATCAGATATTCAATGTACTGCACATTGTAGTGAAACCTCAAATCTTTAAATATTTATACTTTCTTTTTTATGTGGAATTTTTTCAGGCTCAAGAGCTTGTATCTGCACTTCCAGAAATGTTCCCAGACAGCATCACACCCGTCCTTCTCCAAGCTGCTGTTCATGTAAGAGAAAAGAAAGTCCCAAAAGCTGAGGAAGCATTAGCTCACTTCGCAGACAAATTCCCTGAAAAATCAAAACCAGTCCTTCTCGCTCGGGCTCAAATCGCTGCTGCTGCAGGCCACTCCCAAATTGCTTCAGAGTCCATATCTAAAATACCCGATATCCAACATATGCCCGCAACAGTTGCTACAGTAGTTTCCCTCAAAGAGCGTCTAAATGACATAAATGGCGCTGCTTCAGTTCTGGACTCTGCAATTCAATGGTGGAGAAATTCCATGACCGAAGACAAGAATCTTAGCATTGTAATGCAAGAAGCAGCTTCTTTCAAACTCAGACATGGACATGAATCCGAGGCGTCTCAACTATTTGAAGAGCTCGTGAAGAGCCAAAAAAGTGTCGAGGCTTTGGTGGGGCTAGTAATCACAGCAGCAAAAACTGACCTTGAAAAGGCTGAATTGTATGACAAGCAGCTTAGCGCTTTATCGGGTCTTAAAGAAATTAACATAGAGAGTTTAGAGAGAACTCATGGTGCAAAACAAGTGGAAAATGCACGTGCGGAGAAAATGGAAGTGTTCGAGGAAGCGAAGAAATCCAAAGCGAAGAAGAGGAAGAGGAAGCCAAAGTATCCGAAAGGATTTGATCCTGCGAACCCGGGCCCACCACCAGACCCGGAGAGGTGGTTGCCGAAGAGAGAAAGATCGACTTATAGGCCAAGGAGGAAAGATAGGAGAGGTCAAATAAGAGGTTCTCAAGGAGCTGTTGTCAGAGATAATAAACACGATGCTGCTTCTACTTCAGCAAATGCTGCCAGCTCTTCTAATCAAAAGGGCCAAGGTAATGTGAGCACCGCTGCTAAAGGGGGATCAAAGAATCCTTTAACAAGTTCGGTGCAGCAGCCCAAGGCGTCCAATAAGTCGAGGAAGAAGAAGTCTAGAGGTTAAGGATCCAAGGGTACTATCTTTATAGAGTAAATCTTATTTTACGAAAACTGAAAAAGGTTATGATTTGGAGCCAGAATTATATTTTCACAATCAGGACTGTTATGAATTTGGTTTTCGGCTTAAACGTTCTTTCGCCTATAATGCTTTCTTTATGTGATGTAATCGGACTACTGAGTCCAATCTTTGGGACCCATCTAAACTTGTTTTTGTGGACTTTTTTTCTTCTTCCTTCTAGGTGTTCTGGTTGGGTTCTATTGCCTGACTGCAATTTATAGATTTGATGATTTTTCTCCTGTAATCTTTGATTGAATCATATTGCAGCTGTTGTTTGGATTAAAAGGACCACAAGCTTAATAGAGTTTTGGTATCTAATTTGCTGGATGTAATTTGGTATATTTCCTAGCTTCATGCTCAATTCCAATGTTTATGTTTAATCTGATCACATTGCTTTTGTCAGCTGGAAAAATATATGATCACTTATTTTGGTGAGATTCTGTACTTCAATACCTGTAACTTTGTGATTGTAATTGGAATACGTTATGGTTGTATGTTCAGATTTAATTGTGATAAACATTACTATAGCTTTGCTTATTATTAAAATTGAATTGAATAGTTGAATTTATGCAATTAATTAATTGCTCTTGTGGATGTTGTTGCAGCCTTGAACACCCTGCCTAACAATTTGTCACCATTACTGCTATCGCTTCTCCATCATTGCATCATCATGTGATCGTGTATTGTTTTAGAGATCTCAACTATCGTCGCCTTCTATATTGGACTCTCGTGCTGTCACCTCCGTCGGATTTTTCAATCATTTCCTACCCTAGATGTCTCTTTCCGGCCATAAGCTCGGACTTCCCTTCAACGATAATCTCCATCGTCACACTCCGACGGCATTCTCCGAGATTTCTCATCTCTCTCCAGCGGCACTCTCAGATATCTTTCTCCACCGGTTAGTTTCGGCATCTCACTTCATGACCCTTCCGTTTCAATTTCTCGGTCTCCGAACAACAATGACCGTAAGATTGAGGAAGAGTGAATATATCTTCTCTATATCATGTTTGGATCACACTTGATGTTCAAAAACGTGAAGGCCTTTGTGTACAATTCATGCAACTTCAACTAGAGTCTGGAGCTTTAGTTATGAATTTTTAAGATATAAAGTTTTCTGTTTTTGTTTTGATAGATATAACATTACTGGTATGTTACAAGGGAATCATGAAACATTCATAGTTCGAAGATAAATAGTAGAAAATTCAATCCAATAAAACAACCAAAATACCCCTCGGACGGTTAATATAGAAGCTCTACATATAATTAGAAATGCATTAGAACTCCAACCACCAAGTCTATGGATTTTCTACTACCCGTCTCTTTTACCTATCAAGAAATATTGTACATTCAATCAAGTTTGCATATAATTTACCAGAATCTTGTCCCAGAAAAAGGACAATGCCAAAGAATTTGTACAATTTCTTCATAAGGTTTCAATCCCCATGCATGACTATTTTATTTTCAAGAAATCATGCATATAGTATCATCACCATTCTTCCACATGGTGCAGCTCATTCCAGTTCAGAGAAACACATGACCCTAGCAGCAACACCAACCTCTTCCTCATTGCCAGTGACTCTAGTCATAGATTTTTCTTCATTTTGTATCTCAAATCAATACTTAGAATTTGTTACCAATGAACAACAGCTCGGTTGGTATGACACGAGACTGCGGGGTGGTTTGATCCCTAGGAGGGGAAGTGACCACAATTAAACGTTTTCGGGGCACATTAGTGGGTCACCGGGTGTGCGCGCGACGCTGTGTGCTTGTGTTAGGCTAACGAGCCAGTTAAAAAAAAATCTTAGGGGAAAAAGATACTTAAGAGTTTGTTGCACTAGCTAATAGGACAGCTAAATCTAGAGGGCTCACTCAGTTAGGTACAAAATTAAGGTTATATTAAAAATCAAGCAGAGTATTATTTGAGCCAATCATTTGTTAAGCAGAGGATAAGGCCATTTCTGATATGCCTAGCTATCACCATATTGTGAGTTCTGTTATTGTGGAATCTCTGGGATCAAGTAAATAATTTAATGTCTCTTTGGATTTTTCCATTTCTCAATCCAAGAACGAACAGATAAGACCTTTTGCTGTGTTCTCTCATTGCCAACATCCCATTTCCACCTACATTGGACCTCACTATTTATGAGTTTTGGACTCAATCATTTTCAACCACTCCATATTTCCCTCTGCATTCTCTCTTTCAAGTGCTATATATGTATTAATGAGCAGAGTATTTGTGGCAGCAAATGGAACAAAAGAACATGAGCAACATGTTTACTTCTCAAGATACAAGCTGGAGACTCATACCTTGTCGATATTTGTGTGATACAGAGCATGGGCTCGTGCTTGTCTACAATACATTGTGTATACTTTTGGAATATATTGCAATAAAGAGACTGACCTTGAGAAATGAAGCCTACCAAAAGTATGTTCATGCACTCTAGAGTTGATGCATTGAACCTTAAAACATGGTGCAAGAGATGAGGAGAGTCCCACAGAGACGCAAGCTCACATGGGTGTTCACATGAATGACCACTCAAATTGGTGATATTGAATGGACATAGAGTTGGTTTTGTTGGTTAAATAACAACCAAGGTGCAATAATGTATTCCAATAGAAAATTCAACTCTTCACCTCATGTCCTCTATAAAAGGAGCATAAATGTGCTTGCTCTCCAAACACAAAAGAAATTACTTTGGTTGTGAAGATGGTGTACAAGATAGAATCCATGAAGAAGAAAATTACAAGTGAGAGTGAAGTCAAGGTTAAAGAGCCAAAGCAAGAGGCAGTGAGGCTTAACAAAGCCTGTAAGTTCAAAAGAAGCTGCTTCAATGAGGAAGAGGATGCTGCATCTTCTGCTATCCTTCTTTTAGCTTGTGTTGTTTGCACTCCAATCTCCATGTAGCCCTCGAAGCCGGAGATTTCAATGACTGAGGATATACGAAAATTTTCCCTTTTGATGTTCTTGTACTTTTAGGCTGGGGTTCTTTTGATTTCTTTGAGTTTGATCAAGTCTCGTACATTAATGCATTAACTCTGTCAAGTTTTCAGTTTTGCATAGTTTCACATGATTCTCTATGTTGACTGCCCTATGTAAGAAATTTTACTTCCACATTACAGTGGAGAAGTCATTAGCTTACACTGATTTTGGTTTATCCCTTAACCATTTACCATACAAATTTCTGAAACCCCTTAGGATTTTACATAAAGTTCATCTTCAAGGTTTTGAATTCTAAGGTAGAAGGTCATATATTTTAACTCTAATTAGCGTAATCCGATCCAATCATTTATTTCATAGGAACTAGTGGACATTTCCGCCCATGCGGGTCGGTTCATACCATCATTGTCACCGTCGTCTTTTCGTAAAAAACAGGATCGGTTATGAAACGAACAACTACGAAAGATTTGACAAAGTTTATGACGAGATGTCGGCATGATGTCAACACTCTTAATTATTGGCCTTGTTGAGGATACTTATGACAAGAGAAGGTTTTGCTATAGTCCTAAATAAGCCGTTGGTATTCTTCAAATTCTTCTTGATTATGGAAGAAGTCTTAAAGGGGGGAAAATATTTCATATTAGCTATAGAAAATTATGCTCAACTCCAGCGCTATGTGAAGTTGACTCATACTTTGTTATGAAATCCACTTTCCGATCCCATCACTAATATTCCAATTCTTGTTAAATGTAGAAACCACTAGATTTATTCCACGTCTATTTAACTCAACTCGTCGACAGGTCTGGCGGTCTTGCCATCGATAAATACCAACGGAATAACTATCTAAAGTAGGTATACATTGAACCACAAAAACATGGAGAAAAAACGAGAAGAGGACCACAAGAACATGAGCTCACATATCTGCTAACATGAAGGACCCATTCTCAAAGACAAAGAAAAGGTATGGTCCTTAATCCTTACCACCAGTATCCTGTTATAAACAAACTATCATGAGTGAGGCTCAAGAGTTAAACATCCATAAACAAAATAGCATTGGAGATCTAAGAGCCGATGAAATCAACAAGTTTCACACGGTCGGTTGTAATGCCTAATTAACTCTCTTAGAATACAAAGCCCGCCATCTGATGACCCTTTCTTTTGACTTCATGTATAGTTTAAGTTGCATGAGTCGTAAGACAATTAAAATGTCGTATAATATAATCCTTCTTGCATCAAAAAATTTCAGCTACAGAGTGATTATATAGAGAGCAGGCTCTGTGTAGATATCAATCTCTCGTTGATTGGTGCCAAATCCCATAGGCAAGATATCGATATAGGCAAAGACTTGCAACATTCGTCTGATCATTTTCCGCGAAGGGAATTAATCATGAAATCATTCTACTATTGAGCAACTTGAGCAGTGTGAATCATCAATTTTATTTTATTAAAAGGAAATGGAATCTCAGAGGGCAAAGAAGGATATTTCCTTTTATGGATGTCAACATAATAAATTTTCACTCATTGATTCATTGGCACCATGCATGTCTAGAGAGCAAGACATATATAAATAACATGCACGGACGCACAGAAATAAATTGTAGATAAATAAGATGCGCAAACATAGTATCATGCATATGAAAAGAGTCCAACATAGATAAATAGCATGCAACAGAAAGAGAGAAAGGAGGGGGACGGGGGTTGCAAGAGCCCTATCAACAAAGAATTAATTTTATTCCGCAATGTCGCCTTTTGAAATCCTACACAGATCTGATATACATTTATTTATGCCCTATCAACAAAAAAGGAAAAATAATTCTGCCCCCAACACAACATTCAGAAAGCAAGTCAGCATATCATAAAGCCGAAGCATCGAGAACGACCTCTCATTTGGGATCTAAAAAGAACTTGTTAACATTAGGCATGATCTCAGGGGATTTGTTGTGAACGAATTTTCGGATGCCATGCTGTGCGTATCTCTCTCCCTCTTCAAAATTTTGAAGTATTCCTGCAGCTCTCTTTTGTTTGGTAACCCTATAAGAAAATTCGATATAATATCTTACACATTGTATGGCAGAAGAAGCATAAGCTGAGATTACTATAGAAAAAGACCATACTTCACTTCGGGGTTTCCGGTGATGTTCCGTACCAATTGCATGCCACAAATACCGACAGCCACAGCAACGGTTACAAAAAGCGGGTAAACCTAAGCACAAATTCGAAGATAAACGAAATCACGAAGAATTCAACCTTATGTAGATAATATTATTAAATACGACTAGAATTGAATTATCACAGAGGCAAGAATGACCTTTTAATACCATAAACAATAATTCTGATACAACGACAGTGACAGTGACGACATGCCTTCGTCCCAAAACTTTTGGGGTTGGCTATATGAATTATTTTCTTCCATGTAGCTCTGTTAATTAAAGTCTGTATCTTGCATTAGGACTTGCTACATTATCTTTAATTTCATGTTTTATATATGGTGCATTACCCTCATTGTAATCAATCAAACAATGGAAACAATAAAAAAAGCAAGCATATTTATGGCAAATGACCAAAAGGGTCCCAAGTGAGAAAAAAGAACAAACACATGGTGGGTGAGTTTTGTTACCTCAGGCCTCAACCATCTCTTCATTGAGGAGGAACCATTGGAGTTGCAGGTGATTTGAGGGAGGGAGAGAATGAGAGAGAAAGGAATCCCAAAACTCAAAAACATACAACAAAGAGCTTCCTTTCTCTTTATTTACCATTTTTTCTTCTCTTTCTCGTGCATGTCATTTATATATAGTGTGAGATTTGTTGATTGTGGAGCCTATGGTTACAAAAAAGCAGCCAAATAAAACCCGGTCCAACCCAGGAAACTGACGCATGCGCTGGCATGTATACGGCCAGCGCACGCGGACGAGTACATGCATATGCCATAATTCCAAGCATGTTTTTCAAAGCTAATTAAAGTATTGTCTCATGAAGAATTAAAGGAAAACCACAAACATGAATCGGTCTCATTCTTCAAAGAGAAAGAACAAATTGGTTTTTTCCTCTTAAATTCATGAGCATTTGTTTCATGCATGGGTCACATTCATGGATGAGGACAAGCATGAAATAATTGCTCTCCTCTCTTATAAATGTCTCTCTCTCTCTCAAAAAAAGATATAGAAGAAACATAGAGGCCAAGAAATTAACAGAAGAGCAGGCTGAAGTATAAATTCAATTATTATCCAATTATTGTAATCGAGAGATTATAGAACAATCCTGAGATTTCTTGTTGAGAGTAATTTTGTAATCGTACAAAAGATATTATGGATATCGTAAAGAGCCTCTACGACGCAAAAGTAGCCGGTGTTGGGTGAACTGTGAAAACAAATTTTCCGTGTCTTGATTTGTTGTGCCCGTATTTAGTTTTATCACTCTAATTGTCGTTTATTTCTCGCTTGCCCGGGACTTATTTTCCAATAAGTGGTATCAGAACTTAGAGAATCAATGGGTCTTTTATTCTACGATCTAAGTTAACGGAGGGTAACGACGCCTGTGTTCTCTTCCCCACTTTCTTAGATCGTAGTTTTGAAGGCGTTGGTTCAGATTTAAGAAGAGCTTAAATTGACTGCGGCGGCAAGCGAGAATGTCGGGGGATAAAATTAAAATTGAGAAATTTGATGGCCACGACTTTGCATGGTGGAAACTTCTAATGGAAGATTATCTATATCAAAAAGATTTATACGAACCGATATTGGGTTTGACGTCAATCACCAAAAAAGGTGAAGAGGTTGATGCGGTCGTGAAGGCCAAGTACGATCTTTTGGATAGAAAAGCTCTTGGTGCTATTCGTTTCGGCTTGACAAAAAAGACCGGCTTCCATATTGCAAAATCTAAAACTGCAACAGAAGTTATTGAGTTACTTTCAAATATATATGTCACGCCCCGCTTCCCGGTGTACGGTAAGGGGAAGCGGCGAGGCCCGCTACGTATTTACTCCGAAGTAAACACGCTAAGTGTATCTAAGCAATATAAAGTAAAATATACACAAGAGACATAAATGTAATGAACAACTTTTTTTTATTAAACATTCTTTTACAGGTACAACTGGAAATGCAAATACAAGTCTGAAAAGCAATGCCTAAATAATGACATAACTGAAATGAAAATACGTACAAGTAAAGTCACTGCTCAGGATCTTCTGTGAACTGCTCTAAGTGCTCCTGGCTGGTTTCGAACTCTAGTGCGTCCGATCCATCTGACAACATTCCAAAAAAAGAAGAGAAATAGGAATGTCGTCAGCGAACAATCGCTCGGTAGGTCCCAAAGATGGGTAGAGATAGAATAGACAGAAAGAGAGTATAACTTATAATGTTTGATTATAATATTAACGCGGTTGTTTGTAACTTGGTACAGAATATGGCAGTATATACGAGAGGAGTCCAACTTACACCGTTGACTTTGATAACCCATGGTACAAGGCTCCGTCGAAAATACCACGGAACAACGACATGGATGTAATTACGTCTTAAGTGATCACCCTGTGCCACCTTTAAGATGTTCCGTACCAATCTACCCTTTTATAAACCCCGTAGTGTCTTATTGTATTGATTGTACTGATAGTATTGTATAGTCTTGTAGTAAATGGAAGACATTGCCGAAACCATGATATCAGTAGACGGAATGGATGTAAATAGATAGTCATTTAAATGAAATATATCTATAGTTCGGTCCGGTCATGTTCATGTTGTTATAGATTGTATTCTGGTATAGACAGATTCATGTTGTAAATGGAATTATACTTGAATCATATTCAAGTCAGATTGAGACTCAGTCTGAGTCAGACACTGAAAAAGAAATTGAAGTCCTGAATTAGTTCTGATGTTATCGGTAACTGCTGCATGTAGACGGTAGGATTTGTGTCTTTTTCCAAAACAATTACCGTGTTGATAACACTGTTGTTAGATTGTCTATTTTAAATAGGCAAGCACCCACTTTCTCCTGCTCCCCGAGGCTCAAGAGAATTGGTCCCGCTTAAACCTATGTTTACTAGGGTTCTTATTGTAAATTAGTATAACTTAAAGGGGTTTTATGTAAAAATAGTTTTGATATATTTTTAAAATACACCTCAAGTATTTAATTATCGTCTTTAGGGTTTTCATAGATATATATTTTTATAAAAGTGAAATTTCTAGTGAGTAGAACCTAGTTTTCATTGTTCATGGTATTTTAATGAAATATTAGAATTGTATTGTATTGAAATGATACTTTCATGTAATGGTGATTCCTTAGATTTAGAAAACTTGGAATATTTGTATAATATATTTAAAATAGATCTTTTGATAATATTCATATATACTTATATAATTAATAAAAATAAACTTTATTTATTTTGTAGAAATCTCATTTTCTTAAAAATAGCATTAAAAATTCCATCGAGATCGAATGCTCCTTGCGGAGGTCTGCATCTCGCTCTACTAGGCCCGACGTGAGATAACTCGCACCATCCCGATCGGGATTTCCCAAAATGGGTTGTAGAGGAGTAATTGCAAGGAATTATATAACACTCTTTTTAAAGAAAATGGTTTTGGAAGTTTAGGGTATTTATTCGTAAAAGCGTATTATCCTATAATCTAGAATTTCAAAGTTTATTGTGCTATATCCAATATGTGTGTTGTGATGAGGTAGGTCTTTACCTCATGAGTTTTCTAAAGGTAATACGGTAAAAAGTGGATAACAATATTGTTTGTAAATATGGTGGTATTTTACTATAAAAAATGAAATAAAGATTGCAACATGAATTATTTTGAGATGAAACTTGTTCTAATATATTTATTTATATTTGTTAAACATTATATGAGAGTATGATATTTTATGTTTTAAGAAAAATGGAATTTTTAAAGAAAAACGAATCGGAAGTCGGATTAACTCCGCTTCCGTCGGGTTTTGAAGAATAAAAGTTTTAGAATAGAAAAAGAGAGGGGGAGAGGGGACTTACTAGCTACAAGGACAGAGGGGAGGTAGGGTAAGACTATGGAACTGTCGGGGTGTCGTTTCGTCGCCGGAATCTCCTCGAAACGTCGTCGGAACTTCGCCCTTTGTTAACTTCACTTGCACAACTTGGGACTTAAGAATTTTTTAGAGTTTTTGTAATGAAATTCTGAGTGAGGAGGGGTAAAATATAGTATGGTATTTATAGGGAAAATTAGGTTTTTGGGATAATGAAGAATGAATTAAAAATGCATTAAAATTTTGGTTTAATGCCCTTTTTTAATTCTCTGTTTATTTTTAATAAAAACTAACAGTACAAGGGTTAAGGGGGAGGCCAAGGGACTAGGGTTAGCAAAATTATATAGTACCTACGGAGGGGGGCCGGCGACGCCGGGCCAAGGAAGGATCTCGCCGGTCCAATGCCGGTGAGGGGAGCTTGGATTCACGCCACGTGTCCTTGTCTGTGTGTGCAACATTTTCCACATGTTTGTTTTATTTATGAATTTTCATTTTACGTGCAGTACACGTGCAAACTTTTGGGCTTCTAAAAGTTTAAAGAAAAAATCAACAAAAAATAATGTGGCTGGGAGGATTCGATAACAGGGGCTACGTCACAGCAGTGTAAGGCTTTACCAATGAGCTACAAGTACTTTATTGCTGTTCAAAAGCAAATCAAATTTATTATTTTTGCTCAGGCTTAGGTATTCCTTTCTGTATTTTGGAAAAATTTTGTATAGAAAGTTTAGGGTTTTTACAATATATGAGAATCTGTCGACGTCCAATCAAATCTTCTTGTTGCGTAAGTTGGTGAACATGAAGTTATCCGAGAAGGATATTATTGTTGATCACATGAATAATTTCATGCAAGTTGTAAATCAATTGGAAAGCATGGGGATGAAACTCGAAGTAAAGTTACATACTCTTTTATTCCTATGTTCATTACCAGATTCATACAATATCATTGTACAAACTATCTCGGGTACATTGAAAGAATCTCTCGCTTTTGATGATGCTGTGAGTTGCATCATGGATGAGAAGATGGGGAGGAAGATTTCAGGAGAAAGTTTATCAAGTTCTTCATCCACTACTGCTCTAGCCGTGGAGAGTAGAGACATGAGTAAAAGTAGAGAGAGACGGCGCGGGAGATCAAAATCAAGGGGTAAAAGTAGAAATGACAAAAACAATGAATGTTGGCATTGTCACAAACCGGGTCATAGAAGAGCGGAATGTGAACAATATAAAAATGAGAAAAAGAAGCAAGGTGATAGTTATGATAGTGCACATGTTGTAAGCAAACTCAAGAAAAGAGCTAGCGCCAAGCAAAGGGCGATGACAAGTGCATAAAGAGAGCTTTCAAGTCAAGATGTCAGATCGAAAGCCTCCGGAATTGGAAGATGTGAGGTTCACTTGTCACCCTAGTGGGAATTAGGCTCTATTAGGCATTCTTGGGTCTGCAATCTCACTGGAAGAATTCCGAGACTTTACAGCAAGCATTAAAGGCTCCTCTATCTTGACTTGAAAGCCAGTAAACGTCAAATGAAATAGGGGCTATTACTCTTCTACCTCATCAGTTACCGATTTTCGTGAAAGGGCGCAGTTCAACAATTTGTGATTGTCTGGTTGCGTGGCTGTTCAGTTGATAAAACTGCACATTTGTATTACATTTTTCCTACCATTTTCATATTAAAAAAGGACTTTATTATAATATATTATACATATGAGGGTTTATGTGTAAAAACACCATTTTCCATGTGTTAATATATTTTAATTAGTATTTGGTAGGAAAATGTATGCAAATAAATTCATTGACCAAATCTTAGTAGAACTAAGTCTACTAAATATTATTTGAGATTATTGTGCAGAATTTTCCAAGTTGTTGTGCAGAAGTTATCAAGGAAATCAAATTGTTGAAGAAGACTTGCCTAATTAAGAATCAAAACTTGAAGACCAAGTCTGGCAGCAACCACGAGAAGATTTCTGAATTCTGAAAGTGCCTAGGATTGCCACATGTCACAAGGAGCAGCCCCATTGAAAAATGATCAAGAGATCCTGACCTTTGGCAGCGGAACCGCGGTCAAACCCCCCTGTTGGCCGCGGATCCGCGGCAGTTAAGGGGAATCAGGAGAAGATATTTTGTGGCTTAAATCTCTGCTATATTTTACCAACTTTGGAAGCAAAATATTGTGGCTTTGGACTGTAAAAGGGCACCGAGAGCCTCTTGGAAAATTCATCAAGCCGAAGAGATCACGAAGCTCCAGACGCTCACGCATCCAGGCTGGTCATCGACTGTTCGGCTACCTCCTTAGGAAAGATCGAGAAACAACTAGTTTGTAATCGTTTTCTACAGAATAAAAGTGTAGATTGTTCAGTTGATTAATAAAGGTAGTTCTTTTTAATTGTTTTTGCATTTTACATTATGTTTTCCCTCTCTGTCTTTCCATCTTCTTCTCCCAACATGCGCGAGTAATTCTCCGCTTGTTAGGGTTCGTAGGATTAGGGTAGGCTAATGGATGATGAAAATAACTAAACCCTTTTTAAGTCCTATAAAGTTTAGGAACTTTATCAAAAGAATCATTAACATCCTAATCGGGCGCGCTAGCAATTCTTTGCTAGTTCCGACCGCGATTAGAGATTAGATTAATGATTGTTTTGGTAAAAACTAGATATGAACGGAGTTCCGTGCCGAGATAAGGGTTAAGAGTGGGATTCCTTTTCCCTCCAGAAACCCTAATCTACACGCATCACCGTCGTTCTAGTTTTAAATCTATTAATGGATAAAAAGGGTAACTTTTAATTAATTGTCCATAACTACTAAATCCTAACGAACCCTACAAGCCCCCTTATTATAATAACTACATCTTTAAAATAATCTAGATCTATATTTTACATTCTTGTTTAACGTAGATCTAGAAACCATTCTATAAAATTCTTTATCCCTCCTCTCTTTCTCAACACATTTAAAGTAAAAGTAAAAGGTTCCACGTTTCCCAGAGGACGACCCGTACTCATCTCGGTCTAGTTACATACGACACCGTTATTGATTGCAGTTAATTACAAAACATACACTTTTTCGTATCAATCAAATGGCGCCGTTGCCGGGGATACGTGCGTAATTTTTTATTTTTACTATTTGTGTTGAATTCTTAGACGAGTTATATCATTATTAAAACAAAAACTGCAAATTGTATATTTAACGATTATTGTGTGAATTTTTACGAGGAAATCTGGAGTCACGGAGTTGCGGAAACAGGAGATCTAGGGTTTCATATTTCTCTGGTATCTTTCTTAACTCCTTCTCTCTCCTCTCAAATCCAATAAAATCTATTTTCTGCAGAATTCTTTGCAAAATATCGCCGCTCAAAAATCTTTTTGCAAAGTTTTGTTTTGCGGTTTGTTTTTGCATATTTTAATACGGATTTTTAAGGGGTAAATACCAAATCAAGATTAGGTGGGGATTTCATCACCCTTCCTAAGCCCCACAAATCACAAACCGAGTATCTGCATCAACCCTACATTAATTTAAAAAAAATATCTAGACCAGACTCTAAGGATTGTCGTGCTCAATAAGGACAGAGGAAGGTCGTGGGTAATCTATCGCTTATCCGCATTACTTTTGTAGTGTCTAGGCAAGTGTGTTAAAGGCTAGTGGTTTTTAATTAGGCCCACCATTGTGGTTCCTTCCCACTTACCTGGCACTTACCTGGCTACAAGGGTAGTACAGAGGCAGTAGAGGATTGATCCTGCGGCTTGTCCTTTGGAAGTCTAGGAGCGGTCTAGAGACTAGACCTAGGTAACCATAGTTCTAGGGTTGTGCATTTTTGTGTGATTTGTCTAAATCCGTCATTTTTCAAAACAGACTAATTGCTTTCTCTCCTTTTTACCCCTTCCCCTTCTTCTCTTCTTATAATGGGTGACCTAAATAGAAGAACACTCGCCGAGCTTTGCTGTCCACAACCAGATATCTCTTGTTTTCGAAATCCCTTCGGTATACCGTCCGGCTCTTCCATATCCTTAAGCGATCATATAGAACAAGCAGGAAGAAACAGTTGGCCACCTCAGTCTAGGTCTTATCTGTTGGAGATAGTGCCCTCAGAGTCAATTATTGGATCACAGGCACGTGATTGCAATGATTGAGGGAGGACCTATCCCGGTAGGACAGTCTTACTCGAGATGATAGTATGCTATCTGGTTTATCTTTATCATCGTGTACTGCTTTAGGTGACCTGACATGTCGCTATTACACGTTGATAGAGCCCCTAGGATTCTTGCTTGACTGCCAGCAGTATGATGGCGATCATATACGTGAGAGCTGGTGGTCCATAAGCACATCCTTAAAAGGTCCCTAGTCGTGGGAGTTTCGAGACAGGGCATCGATTCTCCAGAGTAGACTAGTGTATACAGTCGAGACCCCGACGAGGGGCGGTGGCCGGTCTCATAAGCCACTGGTGTCAGTTGGTTCACCTAAGATGTATACAGGTGCTCATTGGGTTATGAGTACACCGGACAGGACTCGCCGGGAACATGCTAGTTGATCTTATACCTGACGTCAGATAGCAGTTCCCTGGTGACATGTGTACAGGTTAGTTCATCGACCTGAGATCGTCATTTGTCTCATGTGAGTTCCCACTGTACTCTGATTACTACCCTACCACGGCTCAAAGGAGTCGTGCAAACAGGTTTTAGTTGGGTACAGTCCCGAGCCACATGGAGGCAGTGAGCGGATCTGCAGGGGTTCGTCTCTCCCGGTATTGGGGGTGAGGTCGCGCTGTGTCTAGGAGAGCTATTACGCAAAGCCATCGGCCGAGGCAGGAGATTTACTGGTAGGTATTCCAGTAGTATCTCAGGGCGTTCTGGGCTACACTCCGACACGACTTGTACCGCTTTTGGGGGTCTGACTTTTACCAACCCCCTAGGTCCGACATGCGATACTCATAGACGAACGGACCGGACTGTACGGATATTGTCACTGACAGGCTCAGTAGGGTATCAGGATGAGTTTGCTCATCGACGTCCCTTTTGGTCAATAGCTGGTGGCCCGTCACGTATTGGCTAATACCTCTGACGTGCTAGTGGTTAAATCCACAGCCATAGTATTGACGAGTCTTTAGATTCCACCACACTTTCAGTTACTCAAGCTTTCGGGCGAAACGCTGTAGAGGCCGTATGGAGATATGGCAGGGTCCGATCAGATACGTGCGGTATTGCACGGATCAGGATCAGACGGTTTGTACTAGTGGCCGTATAGTTATATGGCAGGGTTCGATCTGATATGTGCGGTATTGCACGGATCAGGATCGAACGGATATTACTAGCCGGCTTTGGCTTAAGCCGGTCCTAGTTTAGTACAGTGTAGATTTTGTCTCATTGCATTTGTATCCGGTCGGAATACAGATGCGGGTGTGTATGCACAGTATCGGGGTTTTCCTGTAATTTATTACAGGACCAGTTTTCTGGAGTTGCCAGTTTGCATTCCGTTCCGGCCGGTTTTCCTTTGTTCTTTCCCGGCCGGACTTTTCCGATGGAGGGGGTTATTTGCAAGTTTGCAAATAACATTTGTGGAGGGGGTATCTTGCATATTGGTGGCATCATGATAGTTTCTCATGATGAGATCCTTTCTAAGTCTTTTCATTTGCTTTATGTGATTAGAATTGATAAGAATGGTTGATGTGAGCTTTGCTTTTGATATGGTCACCCTCCACCTTTATCCTACACTCACCTTCCTTCTTGTTTTTGGTTTTCTCTCCACCATTTGAATAAGAGGGGGCCGGCCACTTCTTTGGAGGGAGGAGAATGGTTCATTTCATTTTTGGTGAGGGTGTGGGAAAAATCATTCATTCATATCATTTTTCCATTGCCATAAAAATCCCCAAGTTCATATCTTATTGATTCCTCCATCAAGGCAACTTCACACACCCCATGAGGCAAAGTGATTCTACACTACTTCTGCAGCACATCTTGGGCGCGTCGGCTAGCCAACTTCGCGCCCGAGTTGCCTCGATATTGAGGCGGGAGCCCGTAAAAGACGCAGACGATATGAAGACAAGACTTTCCGTGGGAGATCGGGACGATGAAGAGAAGACCGGAGGACTCGGATCACTTGGTATACTTCTCTTCCCATCTCTTGTTAGCTAGCATTAGGTTAATGGTTACGATCCGGGTTTTCATTGTCCGCGGTAGCGCCGGTTTCCAAGTAAGGAAAATTTTTGATTCCGCATTTTGGCCTCGGATAGACGGCCGGAGCGCTGCCGTGGCGCAACATGGTATCAGAGACACGCCATTAACCTTGCCTAGCTTGTTCTAATGCGTTTTGCTTATCCGATCGACCAAAATTCCAAAAACTTCATTTTTGTTCACATCAGTTTTCTGTTGAAATTTTTTGGTGTCTAAAAATTTTTCAGGTTGTATAAAACTAATGTACTGGAAATTATAAGACTGCTGTAAAAATTCGACACATTCAGTCGATCACCCTAGCGCGGAACCGCGGCCAAACCCCCCCTTGGGCCGCGGTTCCGCCGCACATTGGTGTCTTCACTGTGTCCAAATTTTCCAGTGGGCTTGTGGGCTGATTTTGGGGGTTTTGGGATATTAAATTTGGGCCCAGATTTTCTGTGACTGCTACAGTATTGCTTGGGGGCCCACTTGTTAATTGTTTGATCGATCGGATATTTTAAACACATTATTTCACAGTATTTACATTATATCTGCGACCGTGAATGTCACTTGATCGGTAAATCCCGTCTAACTGCTATAGCCCGGTTAGACGGATTTGCGAACGTGACTTTCACGTTGATGTTCTATGTTTATGCTGTGTTGTTGCGGATCGGTCGTGGGGGATAGCCTGGTTGCAATGTTAGTACAGTTTTGTTTTATATGTACATTTGATATTGCGGGGCGAGCGTCCGACATGTGGACTGCCGTCACTGCCTGTTTGTATTATTCTTTTAGGGCACGACCTGGTTGCGGTCGATGTACCCGTTGTATATATATTTTACTTTCTGTACTAGGATTACCCCGCGGAGGGGTGCACGGATAGCCCGGTTCTAGAGGGCAACGGGCCCGTATCTCATGGCATTGAGACGGAGGGGGCTTCACTCTAGGATTGGCGGGCTATTCGCCGCACTCGTAGGGGGTACAGGTTGACCCAGGAGGGATGCCCAAGTTACCGGATTCCATGAAGTGCTGGGTGGTCCATTCACGGTGCTGAAGGGGGCTGCCTCGCTTCAGGTTTTGGCGGGTGACTTGCCGCGCCCGTAGGGGTCTAGGATTTCATTCCACAGGCTATCCACACGACCAGGGGAACGTCGGGTTTCAGCAGCGGCTCTGTGAAACCCGGGGATCCCAGATATCTGTATTGTTCTGTGATGCTGTACATTTCTGTGATGTTGCATTTCTTATCACGCCTTGAGCGAATATAATATATTGGTATATATATTAGTAAATGTTGTATATGTTTTGCATCCGCGCTAGTCCAGTCCCCGCTCTGTCGTTAGTTAAGTAACCTAACGGGTGATGACGGGACCCACTGGCGAATGCGGATGGCATATACGTACATCAGTATATTTTCGTTCTTTGTGGTGTGATCAATTGATGGGACTGCGTTGATTCGGATCAATGCAAGATAAACAAACCTATTCTGATGTTGTTGGAACATTTTTCAAAAAGCTGTTATTGCAAGGACGTTCTCTTTTGTTTTGCATCGTGGTATTCAGTTGGAATATCCTGCTCCTCAGTCGACGAGGCAAGGGCCGAGATCCCTTCACCGGGAGTGACCCCTTGGACAAATGTTTGCGTCAGGGCAAAAACTTCACTATAGCCGATTACTTTTGCTTTGCATCGTGGTATTCAGTTGGAATATCCTGCACCTCATTCTACGGGGAAAGAGCCGAGATCCCTTCACCGGGAGTGACCTCTTTAGTAAAGGTTTTCGTCACTATATTTTTATAAAAAGTTATCCAGTTCCTTCAACGATATCAAGTTCATTACGGTAAAAGGTTTTTCGCCAAAAACCATTCGTAGCCCTCCGTCATTTCAGATTAGTATTACTTAGTATTCGTGCTGCGTATGTCGTGCTTAGCCGAGGCGTAGTGTTCGGTAGCTATGTAGTGCTTTTCTGTTGCATGGATATGAGATTGGTTAGGACAGTCGTGCGGTCATTTTGGCTCAGTCAAGGATTCGTGCTGGTGGGTCTAATGCAATCAAGATAATGACGGGTTGAACTTGACTAGGATCCTTTGATATGTTAGCTCAGTCAAGGTCACTTGGGTCCTAGGGGTAAAAATCACATCGGGAGTTTCAAAAGAACTGAAACTTGCCAGGCATGCGCATACCTTCTGGAGTGTGGTGACTTAAGTGGATTCCGTCAAGTTATCATGCGATGATAGTTGGATCCCGATTCCCACTGATGAGTTAGTTTACTCCTCGGGTGACCCCGACTAATTCTTCTTTCAGGTTTGGAGGAGAATTTGAGGTACAGTGGGAGGTTTCCTGATTAGATAAATTGGTAACCATTCTGATCTAGGTTAGAGTGCACGCTGAGTGTTTCTTTTCTCTCTCTCTGGCAGCGACCATTGACCCGACCCTGGATTATGACTCAGTAACCAAGTTGACCGAACCTTCTTAACACAGGCTTTTGGATTGTCAGAGTTGCAAACCTCGTTGCCACTCCTACTTTTACCCTTTTCTCCAGGACACCCCGTATTACTACGAACGTCCACTTCCATTGGACAAAACCATCGTATGGTTAGATACGAACTCGAAGGAATTCGAGGATGGTTTCTGGTTCTGGAGAAAACGAATAAGATTATTCAGTTGTCTTTTCTTTTCACCTTCTCTCATTGCGAGTACTCCTTGGTTTAGGAGATAGTACACCTATTACGCAAATTGGAAAGTCTTCTTCCAAACCTTAGGCTGGTGCCGACCGGTAGGGAATGAAGAAAACCAATTAGCCTAAACGGTGTGCAGAAGGTATTAAGATTAAGACAAAGCAAGGGATTAGTAAGAGGGCAAAGTAAATCGCGACTGCTGTTCACGACCGAACCAAGTATTTCTTCGCCAATCCTAAATCACCTTTGTATTTCTCCAGGACACTCCGTATCACTACGAAGATCCACAGTTTATTTGGATAATCCATCGTATGGTTATATACGAACTCGAAAGGAACTTGTTCCAGTTCGGGGATGGATTCTGGTTCAGGAGAAATAGGAATAAGGTTTATTCGGTTGTCTTTTATCTTCACCTTCTCTCGCTTTGCGAGTGCTCCTAGGATTAGGACAGTACACCTTTTATGCTTATTGGATAGTCTTCTTCCAAACCATAGGCTGGTGCCGAACGGTAGGGAAGGAAGAAAACCATTTGGCCTAAAGGGGTGTGCAGACGGTAATGACTAAAGACATATAAAGGGATTTGGACAGATGGCAAAGAGATATACGGTTACAGTTGTGAATCTGGATAATGGAAGAGGCATTACTAAGAATACCGGAATACCCCACCGAAACATTTCAATGTTTCAGTTTCACTGTGTGATGTTAAAAGAAAACTGATTTCCCGATTAGATACTTACTCCAGGGTATGTATTTACCAGGTATGATTCTCACATCTGTATGGTTTTACAGATGATGAGTGGGAGTAAGTCATTGGGAATAGGGTGATCATCCTCATTATATCGGGATTCGTTGTAATCGGTGATATTTGAGGAGATCATCTGGGCTGTTTGCCGGTCGGCAAATATTTGGTTTTGAATATCCGCTGTTGTGCACCAATTTCAAATTGATATATCTGTACGTCTATTTTCATAGAGTGAGATATACCTTTTGATATCATGTCGATGACATTTACCTATATCAGTGAATGGTTAGGTAAGGAGCATTAAACAGCGGTGTAATTCTTCTTAACCATAAGTACAGTTTTCAACCTACGACACACAGTGAAAGAGTTGTTAGACTCAGCGGACTTATACAGAGTATTGTATGTTGTCCAGTGTCCATTAGGACAGAGGGGTTGGTCCTCATACTATATTCTGTTTACTTTTAATTTCTCTAGTTCTTAGACATGTGTTTCGTGGAAACACAGGGTCTAAGTTTTGAGGAGTTATAGGTATTTGAATAGAGTAGAGAACCAGGTGTAGCAAGTATCGGGATTCTTCAAAGTGATCGAAGATGTAGATACTTGTGTATGGTATTCAGTTGATAGTAATGATAAAGAGAAATTGCTTCTCTTTCAGGTTACTCATAATTGGAAACATTCCTAAGTTGAGTAACGCTGATCGGCCTCCTTCCATTTAGTTGACATGCACTGGAGACAGCTGCATGATTTGAATCTGGTTCAATTAAATCAGTGCCTCTGTTTCTATATTGGATATAGAACAGTTCATATCTTGACATTGTTAAGGTACGGGGAGTTGTCCGGCTTATGATTAAAACCAGACACTGGACAACTCAAGGCACGTTTCTGTAATGGCTGTTTGTGGGTTGACCCAGGCTGTGACGAGGGTTGACTTTCTACCATCTGGCAGATCAATAGAAATATTGTTCTAGACTCGCCACAGTTTTATTAAAAATGGATTTTTTCAAAAACAGTAGTGGGAGTATGGTAGAACTGGAAGTGATTCCAGAACCGCAAACGATTACTGAAGATTTGATAAGGAACCTAAAGATTCAATCTGATTTGACATTCCATTGGCCACTCCGCAGATAAGGTGGGTAACCTCAGGCACCCGAGAGGTACTCCGGTAGCCTTAAGGACGGTGGCAGGGAGGTTCTTGTTTACCCACACTTGCCATTGCTGTTGTTCCAGGCTGCGAGACCCGGTGGGAGGATGAGTATAGCGTCGTTCTAAACTAGCTTTAGAAGTGCACGTCTATATGACTCTGCCAGAGGGTTGTCGTAGTCAGTGGGAGCAGCGGAAGCATTGGTGGACATCAGGCTTATGTCTATTTATAGACTAAAGCAGATGTAGCGGAGATAGATCATCTATTTCTGACGTGACAGTCATAGGTTTGACTTCATCAGAATAGGGGATGGATCTGTTGAGAAGGTAGTAGGGTGTGATATCCTGGTATTTGGATGACATACACAGAGTAGGAAAAGAAACTCCTATACTACGATCGGTTATACTTTGGTCGTCACACAGTGGTTTCTCCACAAAGGACTTGGATATTATATCAGACATTCTAGTTACTAGATCTATGGTTTTAGATCTAGATTTGGGTGGTTTCCCAATCTGGGTACCTTGACAGCATTCTATGAGTATTTAGAATGGACGACTCCTGGCACGGTAGTGCACCTGCAGTTGATGGAGTCACCCTCTCTAAAGGTGTCTTATAGACTAAAGGGGAGAGGGATACTCATGATTGGCAGATCACTTGCTTAGGCAATTGAGTCAATCATGAGATGTCAAGTACCACACCAGATGTTGTTCTTGCACTAGATGCAATAAGTTGACATTGATCCAATCCTGGAGAAACAGTCGGAAGCAGTTTTAGAACATAAGTGGATGTTCTAGGGATATGATAACGACAGCCTCATTTGGGAGACAGTTATCATTCCAGGCTTGCAAGGTGACATGGACGACAAGGAGGTTGTCAGAGTTATAGTTTTCCTTCTGACGAGGGGCAGTATTTTGGACAGGTGGTCCAAGGCAATACTGAGGGTGGCATGGCGCAGGATACTGATTAAATTCAGTTGACGATACAGTCTAAGAAGTTTGGATTTGGAGTTCATTTATGAGCTAGGTCCCATCAGACATCCAGACATTCTAAGACAGGTATTGCTCATTTCGGGAGATGGCTTTCTTCTCGAACTTGAGATATAGAGAGACATAGAAAGAAACATCACAGCGGATCCACTCACTGAGGCTATTCCTCGAACGCAATAGTTTCGCAAACGAGCTTTGTGAGACTGACTAGTAGAGGAGTTGGGTGTTCGGTATCACACGGGCTGTGAGTATGCGGCATCGCAATAATTAGCCTTGAGTGCAAGTGGGAGATTGTTGGAGATAGTGCCCTCAGAGTCAATTATTGGATCACAGGCACGTGATTGCAATGATTAAGGGAGGACCTATCCCGGTAGGACAGTCTTACTCGAGATGATAGTATGCTATCTGGTTTATCTTTATCATCGTGTACTGCTTTAGGTGACCTGACATGTCGCTATTACACGTTGATAGAGCCCCTAGGATTCTTTCTTGACTGCCAGCAGTATGATGGCGATCATAAACGTGAGAGCTGGTAGTCCATAAGCACATCCTTAAAAGGTCCCTAGTCGTGGGAGTTTCGAGACAGGGCATCGATTCTCCAGAGTAGACTAGTGTATACAGTCGAGACCCCGACGAGGGGCGGTGGCCGGTCTCATAAGCCACTGGTGTCAGTTGGTTCACCTAAGATGTATACAGGTGCTCATTGGGTTATGAGTACACCGGACAGGACTCGCCGGGAACATGCTAGTTGGTCTTATACCCGACGTCAGATAGCAGTTCCCTGGTGACATGTGTACAGGTTAGTTCATCGACCTGAGATCGTCATTTGTCTCATGTGAGTTCCCACTGTACTTTGATTACTACCCTACCACGGCTCAAAGGAGTCGTGCAAACAGATTTTAGTTGGGTACAGTCCCGAGCCACATGGAGGCAGTGAGCGGATCTGCACGGGTTCGTCTCTCCCGGTATTGGGGGTGAGGTCGCGCTGTGTCTAGGAGAGCCATTACGCAAAGCCCTCGGCCGAGGCAGGAGATTTACTGGTAGGTATTCCAGTAGTATCTCAGGGCGTTCTGGGCTACACTCCGACACGACTTGTACCGCTTTTGGGGGTCTGACTTTTACCAACCCCCTAGGCCCGACATGCGATACTCATAGACGAACGGACCGGACTGTACGGATATTGTCACTGACAGGCTCAGTAGGGTGTCAGGATGAGTTCGCTCATCGACGTCCCTTTTGGTCAATAGCTGGTGGCCCGTCACGTATTGGCTAATACCTCTGACGTGCTAGTGGTTAAATCCACAGCCATAGTATTGACGAGTCTTTAGAGTCCACCACACTTTCAGTTACTCAAGCTTTCGGGCGAAACGCTGTAGAGGCCGTATGGAGATATGGCAGGGTCCGATCAGATACGTGCGGTATTTTACGGATCAGGATCAGACGGTTTGTACTAGTGACCGTATAGTTATATGGCAGGGTTCGATCTGATACGTGCGGTATTGCACGGATCAGGATCGAACGGATATTGCTAGCCGGCTTTGGCTTAAGCCGGTCCTAGTTTAGTACAGTGTAGATTTTGTCTCATTGCATTTGTATCCGGTCGGAATACAGATGCGGGTGTGTATGCACAGTATCGGGGTTTTCCTGTAATTTATTACGGGACCAGTTTTCTGGAGTTGCCAGTTTGCATTCCGTTCCGGCCGGTTTTCCTTTGTTCTTTCCCGGCCGGACTTTTCCGATGGAGGGGGTTATTTGCAAGTTTGCAAATAACATTTGTGGAGGGGATATCTTGCATATTGGTGGCATCATGATAGTTTCTCATGATGATATCCTTTCTAAGTCTTTTCATTTGCTTTATGTGATTAGAATTGATAAGAATGGTTGATGTGAGCTTTGCTTTTGATGTGGTCACCCTCCACCTTTATCCTACACTCACCTTCCTTCTTGTTTTTGGTTTTCTCTCCACCATTTGAATAAGAGGGGGCCGGCCACTTCTTTGGAGGGAGGAGAATGGTTCATTTCATTTTTGGTGAGGGTGTGGGAAAAATCATTCATTCATATCATTTTTCCATTGCCACAAAAATCCCCAAGTTCATATCTTATTGATTCCTCCATCAAGGCAACTTCACACACCCCATGAGGCAAAGTGATTCTACACTACTTCTACAGCACATCTTGGGCGCGTCGGCTAGCCAACTTCACGCCCGAGTTGCCTCGGTATTGAGGCGGGAGCCCGTAAAAGACGCAGACGATATGGAGACAAGACTTTCCGTGGGAGATCGGGACGATGAAGAGAAGACCGGAGGACTCGGATCACTTGGTATACTTCTCTTCCCATCTCTTTTTAGCTAGCATTAGGTTAATGGTTACGATCCGGGTTTTCATTGTCCGCGGTAGCGCCGGTTTCCAAGTAAGGAAAATTTTTGATTCCGCATTTTGGCCTCGGATAGACGGCCGGGGCGCTGCCGTGGCGCAACATGGTATCAGAGACACGCCATTAACCTTGCCTAGCTTGTTCTAATGCGTTTTGCTTATCCGATCGACCAAAATTCCAAAAACCTCATTTTTGTTCACATCAGTTTTCTGTTGAAATTTTTTGGTGTCTAAAAATTTTTCAGGTTGTATAAAACTAATGTACTGGAAATTATAAGACTGCTGTAAAAATTCGACACATTCAGTCGATCACCCTAGCGCGGAACCGCGGCCAAACCACCCCTTGGGCCGCGGTTCCGCCGCACATTGGTGTCTTCACTGTGTCTAAATTTTCCAGTGGGCTTGTGGGCTGATTTTGGGGGTTTTGGGATATTAAATTTGGGCCCAGATTTTCTGTGACTGCTACAGTATTGTTTGGGGGCCCACTTGTTAATTGTTTGATCGATCGGATATTTTAAACACATTATTTCACAGTATTTACATTATATCTGCGACCGTGAATGTCACTTGATCGGTAAATCCCGTCTAACTGCTATAGCCCGGTTAGACGGATTTGCGAACGTGACTTTCACGTTGATGTTCTATGTTTATGCTGTGTTGTTGCGGATCGGTCATGGGGGAAAGCCTGGTTGCAATGTTAGTACAGTTTTGTTTTATATGTACATTTGATATTGCGGGGCGAGCGTCCGACATGTGGACTGCCGTCACTGCCTGTTTGTATTATTCTTTTGGGGCACGACCTGGTTGCGGTCGATGTACCCGTTGTATGTATATTTTACTTTCTGTACTAGGATTACCCCGCGGAGGGGTGCACGGATAGCCGGGTTCTAGAGGGCAACGGGCCCGCATCTCATGGCATTGAGACGGAGGGGGCTTCACTCTAGGATTGGCGGGCTATTCGCCGCACTCGTAGGGGGTACAGGTTGACCCAGGAGGGGTGCCCAAGTTACCGGATTCCATGAAGTGCTGGGTGGTCCATTCACGGTGCTGAAGGGGGCTGCCTCGCTTCAGGTTTTGGCGGGTGACTTGCCGCGCCCGTAGGGGTCTAGGATTTCATTGCACAGGCTATCCACACGACCAGGGGAACGTCGGGTTTCAGCAGCGGCTCTGTGAAACCCGGGGATCCTAGATATCTGTATTGTTCTGTGATACTGTACATTTCTGTGATGTTGCATTTCTTATCACGCCTTGAGCGAATATAATATATTGGTATATATATTAGTAGATGTTGTATATGTTTTGCATCCGCGCTAGTCCAGTCCCCGCTCTGTCGTTAGTTAAGTAACCTAACGGGTGATGACGGGACCCAGTGGCGAATGCGGATGGCATATACGTACATCAGTATATTTTCGTTCTTTGTGGTGTGATCAATTGATGGGACTGCGTTGATTCGGATCAATGCAAGATAAACAAACCTATTCTGATGTTGTTGGAACATTTTCAAAAAGCTGTTATTGCAAGGACGTTCTCTTTTGTTTTGCATCGTGGTATTCAGTTGGAATATCCTGCTCCTCAGTCGACGAGGCAAGGGCCGAGATCCCTTCACCAGGAGTGACCCCTTGGACAAATGTTTGCGTCAGGGCAATAACTTCACTATAGCCGATTACTTTTGCTTTGCATCGTGGTATTCAGTTGGAATATCCTGCACCTCATTCTACGGGGAAAGAGCCGAGATCCCTTCACCGGGAGTGACCTCTTTAGTAAAGGTTTTCGTCACTATATTTTTATAAAAAGTTATCCAGTTCCTTCAACGATATCAAGTTCATTACGGTAAAAGGTTTTTCGCCAAAAACCATTCGTAGCCCTCCGTCATTTCAGATTAGTATTACTTAGTATTCGTGCTGCGTATGTCGTGCTTAGCCGAGGCGTAGTGTTCGGTAGCTATGTAGTGCTTTTCTGTTGCATGGATATGAGATTGGTTAGGACAGTCGTGCGGTCATTTTGGCTCAGTCAAGGATTCGTGCGGGTGGGTCTAATGCAATCAAGATAATGACGGGTTGAACTTGACTAGGATCCTTTGATATGTTGGCTCAGTCAAGGTCACTTGGGTCCTAGGGGTAAAAATCACATCGGGAGTTTCAAAAGAACTGAAACTTGCAGGCATACGCATACCTTCTGGAGTGTGGTGACTTGAGTGGATTCCGTCAAGTTATCATGCCGATGATAGTTGGATCCCGATTCCCGCTGATGAGTTAGTTTACTCCTCGGGTGACCCCGACTAATTCTTCTTTCAGGTTTGGAGGAGAATTTGAGGTACAGTGGGAGGTTTTCCTGATTAGATAAATTGGTAACCATTCTGATCTAGGGTAGAGTGCACGCTGAGTGTTTCTTTTCTCTCTCTCTGGCAGCGGACCATTGACCCGACCCTGGACTATGACTCAGTAACCAAGTTGACCGAACCTTCTTAACACAGGCTTTGATTGTCAGAGTTGCAAAGCTCGTTGCCACTCCTACTTTTACCCTTTTCTCCAGGACACCCCGTATTACTACGAACGTCCACTTCCATTGGACAAAACCATCGTATGGTTAGATACGAACTCGAAGGAATTCGAGGATGGTTTCTGGTTCTGGAGAAAACGAATAGGATTATTCAGTTGTCTTTTCTTTTCACCTTCTCTCATTGCGAGTACTCCTTGGTTTAGGAGATAGTACACCTATTACACAAATTGGAAAGTCTTCTTCCAAACCTTAGGCTGGTGCCGACCGGTAGGGAATGAAGAAAACCAATTAGCCTAAACGGTGTGCAGAAGGTATTAAGATTAAGACAAAGCAAGGGATTAGTAAGAGGGCAAAGTAAATCGCGACTGCTGTTCACGACCGAACCAAGTATTTCTTCGCCAATCCTAAATCACCTTTGTATTTCTCCAGGACACTCCGTATCACTACGAAGATCCACAGTTTATTTGGATAATCCATCGTATGGTTATATACGAACTCGAAAGGAACTTGTTCCAGTTCGGGGATGGATTCTGGTTCAGGAGAAATAGGAATAAGGTTTATTCGGTTGTCTTTTATCTTCACCTTCTCTCGCTTTGCGAGTGCTCCTAGGATTAGGACAGTATACCTTTTATGCTTATTGGATAGTCTTCTTCCAAACCATAGGCTGGTGCCGAACGGTAGGGAAGGAAGAAAACCATTTGGCCTAAAGGGGTGTGCAGACGGTAATGACTAAAGACATATAAAGGGATTTGGACAGATGGCAAAGAGATATACGGTTACAGTTGTGAATCTGGATAATGGAAGAGGCATTACTAAGAATACCGGAATACCCCACCGAAACATTTCAATGTTTCAGTTTCACTGTGTGATGTTAAAAGAAAACTGATTTCCCGATTAGATACTTACTCCAGTGTATGTATTTACCAGGTATGATTCTCACATCTGTATGGTTTTACAGATGATGAGTGGGAGTAAGTCATTGGGAATAGGGTGATCATCCTCATTATATCGGGATTCGTTGTAATCGGTGATATTTGAGGAGATCATCTGGGCTGTTTGCCGGTCGGCAAATATTTGGTTTTGAATATCCGCTGTTGTGCACCAATTTCAAATTGATATATCTGTACGTCTATTTTCATAGAGTGAGATATACCTTTTGATATCATGTCGATGACATTTACCTATATCAGTGAATGGTTAGGTAAGGAGCATTAAACAGCGGTGTAATTCTTCTTAACCATAAGTACAGTTTTCAACCTACGACACACAGTGAAAGAGTTGTTAGACTCAGCGGACTTATACAGAGTATTGTATGTTGTCCAGTGTCCATTAGGACAGAGGGGTTGGTCCTCATACTATATTCTGTTTACTTTTAACTTCTCTAGTTCTTAGACATGTATTTCGTGGAAACACAGGGTCTAAGTTTTGAGGAGTTATAGGTATTTGAATAGAGTAGAGAACCAGGTGTAGCAAGTATCGGGATTCTTCAAAGTGATCGAAGATGTAGATACTTGTGTATGGTATTCAGTTGATAGTAATGATAAAGAGAAATTGCTTCTCTTTCAGATTACTCATAATTGGAAACATTCCTAAGTTGAGTAACGCTGATCGGCCTCCTTCCATTTAGTTGACATGCACTGGAGACAGCTACATGATTTGAATCTGGTTCAATTAAATCAGTGCCTCTGTTTCTATATTGGATATAGAACAGTTCATATCTTGACATTGTTAAGGTACGGGGAGTTGTCCGGCTTATGATTAAAACCAGACACTGGACAACTCAAGGCACGTTTCTGTAATGGCTGTTTGTGGGTTGACCCAGGCTGTGACGAGGGTTGACTTTCTACCATCTGGCAGATCAATAGAAATATTGTTCTAGACTCGCCACAGTTTTATTAAAAATGGATTTTTTCAAAAACAGTAGTGGGAGTATGGTAGAACTGGAAGTGATTCCAGAACCGCAAACGATTACTGAAGATTTGATAAGGAACCTAAAGATTCAATCTGATTTGACATTCCATTGGCCACTCCGCAGATAAGATGGGTAACCTCAGGCACCCGAGAGGTACTCCGGTAGCCTCAAGGACGGTGGCAGGGAGGTTCTTGTTTACCCACACTTGCCATTGCTGTTGTTCCAGGCTGCGAGACCCGGTGGGAGGATGAGTATAGCGTCGTTCTAAACTAGCTTTAGAAGTGCACGTCTATATGACTCTGCCAGAGGGTTGTCGTAGTCAGTGGGAGCTGCGGAAGCATTGGTGGACATCAGGCTTATGTCTATTTATAGACTAAAGCAGATGTAGCGGAGATAGATCATCTATTTCTAACGTGACAGTCATAGGTTTGACTTCATCAGAATAGGGGATGGATCTGTTGAGAAGGTAGTAGGGTGTGATATCCTGGTATTTGGATGACATACACAGAGTAGGAAAAGAAACTCCTATACTACGATCGGTTATACTTTGGTCGTCACACAGTGGTTTCTCCACAAAGGACTTGAATATTATATCAGACATTCTGGTTACTAGATCTATGGTTTTACATCTAGATTTGGGTGGTTTCCCAATCTGGGTACCTTGACGGCATTCTATGAGTATTTAGAATGGACGACTCCTGGCACGGTAGTGCACCTGCAGTTGATGGAGTCACCCTCTCTAAAGGTGTCTTATAGACTAAAGGGGAGAGGGATACTCATGATTGGCAGATCACTTGCTTAGGCAATTGAGTCAATCATGAGATGTCAAGTACCACACCAGATGTTGTTCTTGCACTAGATGCAATAGTTGACATTGATCCAATCCTGGAGAAACAGTCGGAAGCAGTTTTAGAACATAAGTGGATGTTCTAGGGATATGATAACGACAGCCTCATTTGGGAGACAGTTATCATTCCAGGCTTGCAAGGTGACATGGACGACAAGGAGGTTGTCAGAGTTATAGTTTTCCTTCTGACGAGGGGCAGTATTTTGGACAGGTGGTCCAAGGCAATACTGAGGGTGGCATGGCGCAGGATACTGATTAAGTTCAGTTGACGATACAGTCTAAGAAGTTTGGATTTGGAGTTCATTTATGAGCTAGGTCCCATCAGACATCCAGACATTCTAAGACAGGTATTGCTCATTTCGGGAGATGGCTTTCTCCGCGAACTTGAGATATAGAGAGACATAGAAAGAAACATCACAGCGGATCCACTCACTGAGGCTATTCCTCGAACGCAATAGTTTCGCAAACGAGCTTTGTGAGACTGACTAGTAGAGGAGTTGGGTGTTCGGTATCACACGGGCTGTGAGTATGCGGCATCGCAATAATTAGCCTTGAGTGCAAGTGGGAGATTGTTGGAGATAGTGCCCTCAGAGTCAATTATTGGATCACAGGCACGTGATTGCAATGATTGAGGGAGGACCTATCCCGGTAGGACAGTCTTACTCGAGATGATAGTATGCTATCTGGTTTATCTTTATCATCGTGTACTGCTTTAGGTGACCTGACATGTCGCTATTACACGTTGATAGAGCCCCTAGGATTCTTGCTTGACTGCCAGCAGTATGATGGCGATCATATACGTGAGAGCTGGTGGTCCATAAGCACATCCTTAAAAGGTCCCTAGTCGTGGGAGTTTCGAGACAGGGCATCGATTCTCCAGAGTCGACTCGTGTATACAGTCAAGACCCCGACGAGGGGCGGTGGCCGGTCTCATAAGCCACTGGTGTCAGTTGGTTCACCTAAGATGTATACAGGTGCTCATTGGGTTATGAGTACACCGGACAGGACTCGCCGGGAACATGCTAGTTGGTCTTATACCTGACGTCAGATAGCAGTTCCCTGGTGACATGTGTACAGGTTAGTTCATCGACCTGAGATCGTCATTTGTCTCATGTGAGTTCCCACTGTACTTTGATTACTACCCTACCACGGCTCAAAGGAGTCGTGCAAACAGGTTTTAGTTGGGTACAGTCCCGAGCCACATGGAGGCAGTGAGCGGATCTGCAGGGGTTCGTCTCTCCCGGTATTGGGGGTGAGGTCGCGCTGTGTCTAGGAGAGCCATTACGCAAAGCCCTCGGCCGAGGCAGGAGATTTACTGGTAGGTATTCCAGTAGTATCTCAGGGCGTTCTGGGCTACACTCCGACACGACTTGTACCGCTTTTGGGGGTCTGACTTTTACCAACCCCCTAGGCCCGACATGCGATACTCATAGACGAACGGACCGGACTGTACGGATATTGTCACTGACAGGCTCAGTAGGGTGTCAGGATGAGTTCGCTCATCGACGTCCCTTTTGGTCAATAGCTGGTGGCCCGTCACGTATTGGCTAATACCTCTGACGTGCTAGTGGTTAAATCCACAGTCATAGTATTGACGAGTCTTTAGAGTCCACCACACTTTCAGTTACTCAAGCTTTCGGGCGAAACGCTGTAGAGGCCGTATGGAGATATGGCAGGGTCCGATCAGATACGTGCGGTATTGCACGGATCAGGATCAGACGGTTTGTACTAGTGGCCGTATAGTTATATGGCAGGGTTCGATCTGATACGTGCGGTATTGCACGGATCAGGATCGAACGGATATTACTAGCCGGCTTTGGCTTAAGCCGGTCCTAGTTTAGTACAGTGTAGATTTTGTCTCATTGCATTTGTATCCGGTCGGAATACAGATGCGGGTGTGTATGCACAGTATCGGGGTTTTCCTGTAATTTATTACGGGACCAGTTTTCTGGAGTTGCCAGTTTGCATTCCGTTCCGGCCGGTTTTCCTTTGTTCTTTCCCGGCCGGACTTTTCCGATGGAGGGGGTTATTTGCAAGTTTGCAAATAACATTTGTGGAGGGGGTATCTTGCATATTGGTGGCATCATGATAGTTTCTCATGATGAGATCCTTTCTAAGTCTTTTCATTTGCTTTATGTGATTAGAATTGATAAGAATGGTTGATGTGAGCTTTGCTTTTGATGTTGTCACCCTCCACCTTTATCCTATACTCACCTTCCTTCTTGTTTTTGGTTTTCTGTCCACCATTTGAATAAGAGGGGGCCGGCCACTTCTTTGGAGGGAGGAGAATGGTTCATTTCATTTTTGGTGAGGGTGTGGGAAAAATCATTCATTCATATCATTTTTCCATTGCCACAAAAATCCCCAAGTTCATATCTTGTCGATTCCTCCATCAAGGCAACTTCACACACCCCATGAGGCAAAGTGATTCTACACTACTTCTACAGCACATCTTGGGCGCGTCGGCTAGCCAACTTCACGCCCGAGTTGCCTCGGTATTGAGGCGGGAGCCCGTAAAAGACGCAGACGATATGGAGACAAGACTTTCCGTGGGAGATCGGGACGATGAAGAGAAGACCGGAGGACTCGGATCACTTGGTATACTTCTCTTCCCATCTCTTGTTAGCTAGCATTAGGTTAATGGTTACGATCCGGGTTTTCATTGTCCGCGGTAGCGCCGGTTTCCAAGTAAGGAAAATTTTTGATTTCGCATTTTGGCCTCGGATAGACGGCCGGGGCGCTGCCGTGGCGCAACATGATCAACCGTATCCTAATCCGACACCTGTTTCAGTTCATACCCAGAGTGAGGAAGCCCCTAGACGAATGTCCATTGCTGAGCACATAGCTAGGTCTAGAGGCCAAAGTTTCAACACGGAGCAATATCAACCATCACCACCACTGTCCGGAGAAGAGTTTGATATGCGGTTTGTATATAGCCAACCAACCAACCCATATCAATATTCTTCTTATCATAATATTGAACCTACTCCTACCCAAGTTCAGCAACCATTATGTTCCTATCAATCCAATCCGACCTTTCCACCTACTCTAGACAGTTTTTCTAATCAGTCATTTGGGAGTTTTAATTATCCACAGGAATTTCAATCTTATACTGAAACCCCTTATCAACCTAAGACTAGTCTGGAGCAGACATTAGAAAAATTTATGGAACTGACAAATCAAATTATGAAGGATTTGGGTAGTAAGACAGAACTGTACACCCTTCCTAATCAAACCTCCCCATTCCAAACTGAAATCCACAACTCCAGTTTCATAGATTCATCATGTACAATGTTTGATAAGTTGTGTGACTTTGTACTGTTTGATATACCTAACTGTGAAGGGTCTATTTCAAGTGAAACCACACCCAACCCTTGTGATCTCTACACCTCCACTCTTGAACTAAAACTGATTGAAAACCATACTTTTGATGAGGAGTTTAAGAATTTTAACCTTCACTTGAATGAGGTGATTAACGTTGGGGATATTTTGATTGATGAACCCGAAATATTGGATGATTTTGTCCCACCAATTCATCAAATCCTTTCACTTCCTTGTGATCATCATCTTGAGCCTTTAATTCTTCCCTGTTCCCCTCCGAACGGCGGTGCACAGGGCTGCGAAGTCCTGGCGCTGAGATTCGGGGCAGATGCCATTTGGTTTTACCCGCCTACCTCTCCGAAGATGCCAAGTTGATTTATGGCACCGTGTATCGGAGGTTTAGACGGATGCGGCCGATGTAGCAGACTTTGTCAGATTCCCCCTCGCTTGAGGGGTTTTTGATTGTGGGGACGCTCTTCCCTGCAGGCGCAAGCCCCTGCAGTTAATTACGCTACCGCCTCGCGGTAGCCACTTTCTCCTTCTCCAGAATTTCACTTCGTGTCGTGTGTGTTTGTTTTGTTTGTGGTTGCCCGTGGATTGTATACGGAGACTGAGTAATGCCGTCGCCTGTAGGACGTGGATTAGTCCAAATCCGTATTTATTTATATTTGGGTTTGGTGTTTTAGTTTAAGGATGCATTAGTCGCATTGCGGCTAAGATCAACTTAAACATAACTCGTTTAATATATGGTCATCGGGACTCGTCACCTCTCTGACGTCGTTGAAGGATTACAATGATAAGTGTCAAAGGAGTTCAGAGATGTACCCTCGAACCGAAGTTGATTTAGGGTTTTGTATTCCAGTTGAATGTTTAAGGATACGTTAGCTATGTTTGGGGCTAAGATCAACTTAAACGGGACCATTTAGATCCGGCAAAAGAGCATTTTGGCTCTATTGTGCCAGTTTAGGGACATGGTTGTCCATCGCCAGTTTAAAGACGTGGTGGTCCATCGCCAGTTTAGGGACGTGGTGGTCCAATATTAGTTTATGGACGTTTCGATTCGATATTAGTTTAGGGACGTTTCGGTCCGATATTAGTTTAAGGACGTTTCGGTCCACGAGTTTAAGGACCCCGCAGTCCATATGGGTGTGTGGTCGTTGGGACCCATCACCTCTTTGACGTCGTTGAGGAATTACAACGATGGATGTCAAAGGAGTTCGGAGATGTACCCTCGAATCGGATGCAGATTGATTTAGGAGAGCCATTTTGCTCAATCAATTTAATTTAAGGACTTATGGCCACAATTGGGCTAAGTCCAGTTGAAAATGTCCAACATTTTATTTGCTTTTGCATTGCATTTCTTTTTATTTTTATTTGGGCTTTGCCCAGAAAGGATGCAGAGTATCAATTTGTTTTGGGCTCTGCCCTTTATAAATGATGCAGAGCATCAATTCCATTTGGGCTCTGCACTTTTTGGCCTGCTAGGTTTTTTTTTGATTTGGGCCTGACCCTTCAAGTAATGCATTGTATTTGTGTAAAGCACTAAGAATCTTTTAGATTCAAGAACAGGAGTGCAAAACACTTTTTAATCTCTTGATCTAAATTTAGATCAAAGAAAAACTTGTTTCAGAGAACCAAAGATTCATAGCAAGTGCAAGGCACTATTTTTATTATTTTTATTTATTTATTTATTTATTTATTGAAGATCACTGATCTTGTTCTTAGATCAATGATCTATTCCTATGAGAATTTTCTCTTATTTTAAAGGTTTTTACCTTTTTTTGTATTCTCAAGGAGTTCTCAAGAGTTCTCTTCTCTTTTTTTTAGCCAGATGTGTATTCTTTTGAAATGAGGTCTGGGGTTTCTTTTATAGTGCTCATAAATTAGTTAAATTTGTTAAAGAGATCTTTTCTGAGTGATTTGGGGAATTTTCCCCACCGTTGGATCTTTGATCCAAGGCCCCTGTTTTACAGAAGAAGGTTTTCTTGTTTTAATCAAGAACAGAAAAATTTCCTTAAATCTTCATTCTGTTTTTGCGCAACTCCCCAGCGCGTGACACGTGTCGCGCAGTGAAGCGCTTGCGCAACTGCGCAGACACGTGTCGAGCATTGAAGCGCTTGCGCAACTGCGCAGACACGTGTCGCGCAGCGGTCCGCTTGAGCAACAGTGTGTGCGCAACTGCGCAGACACGTGTCGTGCAGCGGTGTGCTTGCGTAACAGTGTTTGCGCAACTGCGTAGACACGTATCATGCAGCACAGCGCTTGCGCAGTTGTGCTTGCGCAACTGCGCAGACACGTGGCGCGCGGCGGTGTGCTTGCGCAGTTGTGCTTGCGCGACTGCGCAGACACGTGTCGCGCAGCACTTGCACAACAGTGTGTGCGCAACTGCGCAGACACGTGTCGCGCAGCGGTGCGCTTGCGCAGCTGAGCGTTGCTTTTATTTTTTAAAGAGCCTTGCTCTGATTGGACGCACTGCCTTGGGCGTTGTGCTGCCGTGTCAACTTCTGACACGTGGCGCGTTGCGCGCAGCGCACGGGATCTGAAGCGTTGCTTCAAAATTTGAATTTTTGAAATTCAAACAGAGCCTTGCTCTGAATGGGGGAACAAATGCCCCCCACCGTTGCGCTCACGTGGCGCGCACGTGAGTGCAGCGGTGGCAAGGTCCTAGCCGTTGGATCAAGGGGATCAGTTGAAGGGGCGCAGGCGCCTATAAATAGGACCCTTGGTCCTTAGTAAATGTTTTACCACTTTCAAGAATCTTGATTTTCAGAGCCTTGCTCTTGCTTTTGAGAACTTTAGAGCCTTGCTCTCGTTTCTTTTCAAGAACTCCAGAGTTCAGATTTTAGATCATCTTAGGTAAAATTTAACTTAACTTCAATTAAATCAACTTAACTTTAATCAACAGAGCCTTGCTCTTATAGATCTTTGATCTAAAGAAAACCTGTTTGGGGTTTCACCAACAGAGCCTTGCTCTCAAGAGTTCATAGATCTACAGAGATCTTGTTTCATGGATTTTAACCTATGAACAAAGCTCTGCTCTTGGATCAAATGTATATATATATATATATATATATATATATATATATTATCTGAAAATGAAGAACTCCTAAGAGTTTTCATGGATTTTTGAGATCCCAAAATTTTTAATCTTTAGGAGTTTAAAGAAAATTTTTCTTTTAATAGGTTTTCTCATCATTATCACAGAGCTAGGCTCTTTTAAGGAATTTTATTCCCTGATACCAGAGTTTGACAAGTGTCACTCTGTTGACAGAGCTTTGCTCTGAAAGAGGAGATTTTCTCCTTATCTCTAGGGATTTCCCATCAATGAGGATATTCTTTTGGGGATCTTTTTCATTAACTGACAGTCTCATCCAATGATGGGACTGTCTTATCAAATGATGCGCCGTCATCCAGATTTTGTGGGTCTCCCTTTGGTCCCCTACCCACTGCATTGTAGTGTGATGCAAGATTTTAAAATGTGAAGCATTGGAATACTAACGGTTATTTTTGTTTTTTCTACAGGAAACATGTCTGAAGATTTGTCTTTTCCTTTTGTTCGCTCGGAAGGAGGGTTCCCCCATTCGCCAGTGGACCGGGTGGCGTTCGCTTTGATTAAAGATCACGATCCC
The DNA here is from genome assembly GCA_030015575.1 of Agapanthus africanus. NCBI lineage: Eukaryota > Viridiplantae > Streptophyta > Magnoliopsida > Asparagales > Amaryllidaceae > Agapanthus > Agapanthus africanus. Next base: position 15,748,366 of record JASDDO010000001.1, on the reverse strand, counting down.
GAGTGCAAGAAACTCCACCTGTGGGGAAGGTGGTACAGCCAAATCATCCAAGGCCGTCGCAGCTTCAGCTCCGCCTCGCCCTCTGAGCCCATAGTTACGATCCCTTATGCGGACGAGCCCCCGGTGAAGTATGCCGTGGAGGTTAAAAACTGGAATTCTGACGACCTTCTCCAGCCTGCGATCGGTGCTATCCCAGTGCAGCCGCCGCCGGTGATAGACATCTTGGGGAGGCGAATCTGTCAGGGTGAAGCACGCCCTTGGGGACAGGCTTACAATATTGGATTGACCCCGCGACCGCTTGCCGGATATTTGCAATGGGCTCGGTACATCTTAACGGCGAAAAGGACTCACCTAACGATGATTGGTTTATATTCGGCCATCTACGTTTCGCTTTTCGAGTATCCCTCTCCTCCAACGTGGTGGGTCAAGGCCTTTATTGAACAATGGAATATCCCCACTCACACCTTCCTGATGGCGGATAGGGAAGTCTCTATCTCGTTGGAGGAAATCGCTGAGATTTCGGGTCTACCAATGAGGGGAGAGCACTACGAGGAGCTGCTTCCTCCTGACGAGTACGTCTTTGCCACCAAGCAGCTGGTGTTTGACTTAACTCCGGAGAATGCCATTCAGCATCAGTATCCGGGCTTGGTGAAGGTGTTGGAGATCTATGAGGAACTCCATTTGGGATCGGGCGAGCGGGGCGTCAGTTTCGCAGATTTTATTGCTCGCTTTATTCGCCCGGAGTTCCTATCAGAGCAGGGTGAGAAGTTCGCTCAGCTTGCTGACCCTTTTGGTTTCGGCTTGGACAGCCGACCTATATCGGAAAATGACCAGCGGAATTTTTATCTCCCCGGCACTGCCAACGTCCCTTTCTCAGAGATCGCCGTTCCTGGCATGGACGAGGAGACCTTTTTTATAGGGTTCTTGGGTCTGTGGCTATGCAGCTTCGCGCTTCCCACGCACCCACGCCTCATGCGGTCCTCCGTCTTTTACCCGGCGCATCGAATGGTGGCTGGTTTGCAGTTATCGGCAGGGATCGCCGGGCTGGCTTACCTTTATAATGGACTTAGCGTAGCGGCGGACGCTAGTAAGCCTGGAGTACAGCCTGCCAACTTCCCGATGCACTATTTCACTTCTTGGATGGAGATGCACGTGCGAGGGGTGTTTGGTGCCCATAGGACTCCTCCGTTCTTTGAGAAATGCAGACTTCCGAGAGTCATGCGGTTGATCGGGGCTTCAATTATGGTTGCATCCCCGCGGGATTCTAGGGGACTGCTCCTGCGTCCACATCTGGTCGGAGCGAAGATTTCTTTTGTGGATAAGGTCATCACCATAGGCTCAGAGACCGCTAAGTCAGTGGTGCCACTACGTGATGATTTTAAGGGCGGGGCTTCTGTACTGAAGGCTCGGGAAATCCTCCACCTCTACTCGGCCGGGCTATCTAGTGTTTAGGCAGAATGAGACAGCTTTGTTTATGAGGTATAACCCACACCGATTTGCCCGGCAATCGAGTTACAACCAAGGGATCCCGATGGAAGCTTTTCTGGAAACACTCGTGGCTAACCAAGAAGGGATAAGGAATGCGATGCATCATTTCATATGGCTTAATACAGGTTCTTATTTCTTTATCAGTGAACCTAGCTGTGCCCCTAAGATACTCCATTCATATGTAGCCTGGTATGCGCATGCTATGGGCCCAATCATCTTAACGGAAAAGCGTATGCTGGTTGACCGTAGGGGTGCGCCTCCCGGCGGTGATCGCAAGGCTCCCTTACAGCCAAGGATCCAGGTCATTCTCCCGATAAAAGATGCCAGAGTTGATCGACCACGCGTGTTGATCCCCCCGCGTGGATTGTCACTGCCTGCTACGGTGGATGCACCACCGGCGCCCCGTGCTCCCACAAAGACGGTTAATGTGGTATCGCCAGGGTCCGGCGCAGGAGCAGATATCGGGACCCGCCGCCTTAAAGTGACTGCCAAGCGCAAATCTACTCCGGGTGGATCTAAAGCTGGCGGACAGAAGAAGAAGAAGAAGTCCGTCCTTTCTCTTGACGCGATCCTCAGCTCAGAGCCTGCAGCTCCTCCCAACGAAGGCATAAGTGAATATGGCAGCAATGAGGGCTTCTTGGTAGACCCTGCAGACACCAATTTGGCTGCCGCCATTGCAGCTTCAGAGCGATCGGCGAGGCTCGAAGCGATGTTAAGTAAGCTCGCTGAGTCAGGTAACCATCAACCGCTTTCTTCGTCGTTTTATTGCACTTTTATTATTATCTTTAACTAATATTTGCCCCATTCTCAACAGGTATCTCTACTGAAGAGGCCATTGCTGCCTCTTTGAAAACCTTTCAAGAGGAGGAGGAGAGACGTGCTTTAGCAGGCGTTGGTATGTCCTGCCCCCTTTCTCTTTTATAAGGAGAGTTTGTTACTTCTTGCGATGGTCAACCTAACCTCCTTCTTTTGCTTCTTTGCAGGGGCTATGGCAATGGATGCGGGGATCCTCCTTAAGCCTGCTACTGAAGTCCCGGTCTCGTCGGGGCTGCTGCAAGAGCCTCGGCTTGATAAAACGACGAGGGATGCCCTGAAAAATCCGGAGGCATCCCTTTTCACGGACGAAAAAGCCTTACTTAAAGAAACCCTAGTGGCATCCGCCTCGACAGCTCGTGAGGAGAGGAAGCGGTTAAGACGCGAAGAGAAGGCGCGCAGAGCTGCTTTGGCCACGGGAGCGGGCCCTAGCACCATCCCTCAAACCGATACTCCTTCTGAAGAGGCCCCTGCCTCCCTATCTACTGCTCATAGGCAAGTGGCGTGCGCGGCCCGAGGTGTAAACGATAAATCCTCTTCAGGTAGCATTTCTTTCAGGACCCTGTTATAAGAATTATAAAGCCAGTGGCTTTTATGGACCTCATCTTGCAGGGCCAAGTACGACTGAGGGGGAAGCGGAGACCGTCGAACCCAGGGGAGTGGAGGAAGCGGTACTTGCCGAACTCGAGCCGACAGTGAGCAACGTTGTCGGGGCCACGGGGCCTGAAACAGAGGTTGAGGGATCCGCCGCCGAGAGGGTCATTGATACCGCACCTGAAGTGGCGGCAGATGAGATGATTGTCTTAATTGAGCCGAAGGTAGTAGAGGGCGAGGCGCTTGAGGCTGGAGACCTCGCAGTGCCGATGGACGAGCCAACCGCGACCGCGGAACCCAAGGGAGTATCGGGTGAGGCGGCCACGATTTCTGAGGAGGAGCTACCCGCTCTTTCCCAGGAATCTGGCAATACTCCAATCATAGCCCTCCCCGCGTATGGTTTCTTGCCGTCTCCAGGGCTTGCGAGCACAACAACGGTTCCCATCGAGTCGGGTGATGAGGCTACGGGCGGTGGTCTCATGTCAATGGAGGAGGGGATTGCTTCAGTTTCGGCTGGCAGCTCGTCGGGTAAATTTTGGGTTACCAGCGTTCTTCTTTTTGTATATCTCGCGATTTCTTCTGATAAGTTTGTCTTTGCAGGTGCGGCCAGTGCCGACGCTCCACTGCTCGAAGGAGCACCGTCAACTACTGCTTTGGCGGTGGTCACCTCCCCACCTTCCCTTGTACCATCGCGGATGTTGGAAGGTATGGATTTACGACTCATGCATTAATTTTTTAAACGTGTAGCTTCTGTACTAACGTTATACCATTGTGCCTTTTCAGGAGTGCTCTTTGATCATCTATACCAAGTGTTGCTCCCACACTTCTCCTTTCCATCCGAACTTGCTTCTCCCTCTAGTAATGCCGGTGAGTGTTATTCCGATGTCTTTCGAGGGAGTATAGGATCATTTCTGACTTTTCCTCTTCCTGATTGTAGTGCCACGAATCGAAGGAGGGGACACAAGGCCTGCTATGCCACCGGCCCTTCCGGCTTTGCCATCCGTTGCAGCTGGTACAATATATTCCTCCCCCCTTTTTATATGATCCTTCAACATCTTTTAGAATAATTGTTTCACCATGTTTCGTTTTGCAGCTATTGTCCCAGCTCCGATCCCTCTTGAGTCTCGTGTTCTTTCACCAGCGGGCCCTTTCTTGAAACGTCCGTCTTCAAAAGGTGCCGTGATGAGTTTGGGCATGCTGAGCGGGTATATCGAAGAGCTTAACATGGACGCTCTCCCTTCTGCCGTGGATTTCGCAATGGAGGTTAACCCGATGTTGGCAGCGCTCGTAAACTTTCACAATGAAGGCGACGTCGAATCTTGGGTTAACCACTGCAGAGAGATTGAGGCCTGCTTGCATCGGTTGGAGACGACGCGCCCTTCTCCCGAAGTTTTGGCCATGAGCACCCAACGGACAGCCTGGCTCGAGCAAAGCGCTTCTTATCTCCGCCATTTGGAGCAGGAAGCAGCTTTACGGTTGAAGGAGCGTCGGGAATCTTCAAGCGCAACCGCTCGCCTGCGCGCTGAAGTTAGGACGAATGCTGCTGAATTGAAAGCCGTCTTTGAAGGCCTTCTGGAGCGTATTTCTAATGGGCTAGCACTGAGGCGGAAGCTTGATGCCGCTGAGCGTGATGCCCGAGGCCAAGAAGCAGCTCAGCAGGTCGTTGGGGAACAGCTCGCATCCTTCACGCAGCAGCGGGCTCAAGTAGAGGCCGAACTGGCGGTGGCAACTGATCAGGAGAAGGCATGGAAGGAAGTACGTGAGCAATTGATAGAGCTGTTCAAGAAACTTCCTTCTCCCTGAATATTTTGTATCATTTACACACTTGTAATTTGTATATAGTGTATACACATTTTCTGTTCTTTATACGATCCACCTTGTATTTTGATTGAATTTATGAATAAAGACACACATTCCTTCTTGTAATGTCTGATACTATTTCTTTGCTTTTCCCTTTTCATTATGATGTTTTCGATGAACCTGATTGGCGGATAAGTTAACTTCTCCTAGAGATAGTGATGGCTTAGGTTGCAGGTTCAGATCTGTTACCTAAGGCTTTCCAACCCTATGAGCCGTGAGGGTCTCATAGAGACTTTTCTCCCTACGGATCGAGAGGATCTCGTCGGTGGGTTTTCTCCTTAGGAATCGTGAGGATTCCTAAGTGTGGTTTTCTCTCATAAGTCGTAAGTATCTTACAAGAGAATTTTTCCCTCCTATGAGTCGAGAGGACCCATAAGTGGTTGTTTCCCTCCTTGCCGAAACTCGACTTCGGAGAGTGAGACCCGTGAATAGTATGCAAGAGACCTTCTCAGATCGACTTTTAGGGTCCCGTTTTTTTTAGGAAGCAAGTTTTCACTCCTCCCCCGCCTGAGGTTTCATCTTGCAAATTGAGAAGCAAGCTGAATTTGTTAAAGAAATCTCTCTCTGAGTGATTTGGGGAATTTCCCCACCGTTGGATCTTTTGATCCAAGGGCTTCCGTTTTACGGAAAAATCTTCTTGTTTAAACAAGAATAGAAAAGATTTATTTAGAACTTTAATTCCATTTGGCGTAAGTACTCCAGAGCGTGATACGTGTCACGCAGCGCGAAGCGCAGCGCAACTGTGTTAGCGCATCTGCGTTGACACGTGTCGTGCAGAGCACAGCGCAAATAACTTGAAGCGTTGCTTCACTTAATTTTGCTTGAAATAGAGCTTTGCTCTGATTGGGTGCGCTGCGCTGATGCGTCTGTGCCGGGCACGTGGCGCGTTGCGCAGTGCAGATAATCCGAAGCGTCGCTTCGTTTATTAGTTTTCAAAACAGAGCTTTGCTCTGATTGGGGGAAGATGAAGCGTTGCCTCACCTCTCGCCTCGGAATTTAAACCATCTTGACAACTTTTAGGAGTCGAAAAGGCACTTGATACCTAGAAATAGGACATTTGGTCCCCCACCGATGCTTATCATCTTTCAGATTTTATTTTCAAAAAACTTCAGGGCTTTGCTCTTGCCTTCTAGAAGTCCAGAGTTTTACTCTCTCTCTTTCAGCGTTCTTAGAAAAACTTCAGGTAACACCGATTCTTGGATTAACTCTAATTAATCCTAACCAGAAGAGCTTTTAGAGAAAACTTAGCCCTCTATGTATATTGTTTTTTCTTCTGTCGCTAATCCTCTGTAGTATTTCCTTCAGGCATAATGGCGGTGCATCTATACAGCTTGCACGAGTTCATTACTTACGACGATATCCGCGCACATGGTCGTGAACAAAACCAGGAGTTTACAGACGCTCAATGTGCAGAGGTCATGGGTCGCCTGAACGCGAGCGGTGGTTGGCTGCTACCTCGTCGTTCGGCTCTTTTGAAAGTCGTGTTGAGGGCAATATGGAGAGCACTTCCAGGTCTTCACGAGGCCTTACCACTCAATGCGCTGGATGATGCCGAAGACAAGGTGCATTCGGTGTACTTGACGGGGCTGATTTCGAAGAAACGGCAAAACAACCTCATTGACATCCTACATCAAATCTTTCAGCAGACGACGATTGTTGCTGCTTATCGAAGGCCGGAAGGGCTTGCCGATGATATCGACACCGAGGAGCGCGAGAGGCTGCGTATAAGGATAATTAGAAAGGCCAGAAGAACTTTGAACAACCTTACTTTTGAATTCCTCAATCCATGCCCCAGATCTGAAGTTATTCCATTGTAATAATATTTTTCTTTTATTGTTTTTCATGATTGTAAGAATTTTTGACAATATGAATGGAAACTTTTTATTTCAGCTTCTTTTATTTCTCGTCCTGAGTTTTCTGCCCGTGCATGAACGAATATGTCTCGAATACTTAACCAAATGTAAATCGGATGTTCCTTCCCTTTTTTTAGTCTGCCATCTTAATAAACATGGTCGACGGATAATAGAGCACGCGTCTTGGCTTCCTTAAGAAATAGCGATGGCTTAGACCGTAGGTTCAGATCTGCCGCCTAAGACTTTTCAATTCTATGAGCCGTGAGGGTCTCATAGAGATCTTTCTCCCTACGGATCGAGAGGATCTCATAGGTGGATTTTCTCCTTAGGAATCGTGAGGATTCCTAAGTGTGGTTTTCTCTTATAAGTCGTAAGGATCCTATAAGAGAATTTTCCCTCTTACGAGTCGAGAGGATTCGTAAGAGGTTGTTTCCCTCCTTGTCGAAACTCGACTTTGGAGAGTGAGACCTGTGAATAGTATGCAAGAGACTATTTTGGATTGACTTGCAGGGCCCCATCGTTCAGGAAGCAAGTTTTTTAATCTTTGCTGCCCGAAACTTCATCTTGCAAGGTGGGACGAACCGGGGATTCTCCCGCGGAGACAGCGGGGGCTCTGCGAGTTGACGTGGGTCAGGAGGCTCTCGTCACGGAGTGTTTGTATCCGTGAGTCGAGGAATTTGCTAGGGATTATTTGTTTCCCAAGCGCCAAGGATTATTTGTTTCCTTGGGGTTTGAAACGAGTCGAGGGTTCCCACGGTGGCACTGGTGGCTCTGCGAGTCGACGCGGATCAGGAGGCTCTCGTCAAGGAGTGTTTGTATCCGTGAGTCGAGGAGTTTGCTAGGGATTATTTGTTTCCCGAGCGCCAAGGATTATTTGTTTCCTTGGGGTTTGAAACGAGTCGAGGGTTCCCACGGAGGCACTGGTGGCTCTGCGAGTCGACGCGGATCAGGAGGCTCTCGTCAAGGAGTGTTTGTATCCGTGAGTCGAGGAGTTTGCTAGGGATTATTTGTTTCCCAAGCGCCAAGGATTATTTGTTTCCTTGGGGTTTGAAATGAGTCGAGGGTTCCCACGGAGGCACTGGTGGCTCTGCGAGTCGACGCGGATCAGGAGGCTCTTGTCAAGGAGTGTTTGTATCCGTAAGTCGAGGAGTTTGCTAGGGATTATTTATTTCCCAAGCGCCAAGGATTATTTGTTTCCTTGGGGTTTGAAACGAGTCGAGGATTCCCACGGAGGCGCTGGTGACTCTGCGAGTCGATGCGAATCAGAAGGCTCTTGTCAAGGAGTGTTTGTATCCGTGAGTCGAGGAGTTTTGCTGAAGACACTGGCTTCTTCGGTTGGAATGAACCGTCGAGGTTTGGCTTCGTCATCTGACGGAGTCTTTTGGGAAAGTACGGTTCCCTCTTTGTTTACGCCCTTGGATTGTATACAGGGATCGATGTGATCTTAACTGTAGGGCCAAAGTTTTATCATCATCATTTTTTTTATTCATTTTTTTTATTTTGTTTCCGCGATGCTCTATCATTTCAGCTTTTATATCGCGAAGGTCGCGATTGCCCAATCATTTCGGCTATTCTTCGCGGTGCCCAATCATTTCGGCTATTTATTTTATCTTTACTCGCTGCTTTTTATTGCGAGTTGCCTCATCATTTTGGCTATTTATTTTATCTTTACTCGCTGCTTTTTATTGCGAGTTGCCTCATCATTTTGGCTATTTCGCATGCATACCTTTTACTTGCTGCTTTTTTCTTATTGCAAGTTGCCCCATCACTTCGGCTATTTCGTATGCATGTGTGGTCTACCGGCTTTTCGCTGTAGACCTGAAATTGGACACCGATTTCGGCATCAGCACCGCTACAACAGGGATATTGCCAGGAGCGAATCATCATTTGCCTCTGTCGTTGTCGAACAAAGGAGGCTTAGCGACCAGGGTTAGGATTTTGTCGACTAAGGCTTTTGACTTTATGAGCCGTAAGGGTCTCATAAAGGTATTTCTCCCTACAAGTCGTGAGGATCTTATAGGGTATTTTCTCCTTAGGAGTCGTGAGGATTCTTAAGTGTATTGTTCCTCTGTAAGTCGTAAGGATTCTACAGGAGGGTTTTCTCCTTGTAAGTCGAGAGGATCTACGAGGGTTGTTTATAATGCGAACATATCTCTAGTCTCAAATGGGACTTAGTTAGGGAAATGTTTATTCGCGCCCGTGGATTGTATACAAGGGCCTATACCGGACCACTTGTAGGGCAATGTCGAAAGTTGTGGGAATCGCTTAAGCACAAGTTTAGGTCTCTGTAGCTTAAGACTTTCAAATCTTACGAGCCGTGAGGGTCCCATAAGAGAGTTCTCCTTGCGAGTCGTGAGGATCTCGCAAGTGTATTTTCTCCTTAGGAATCATGGGGATTTCTAAGTGTGTTGTTCCCTTGTAAGTCGTAAGGATCTCACGCGGGTGGTTTCTCCTTACAGGGTCGAGAGGACCCTGTAAGTGTTTCTTAACGAGGTTGCGCCCTTTCGGGTTTTCACAAACACTCGCCGGTAGTCCTGCTGTTTTTACTCACGGAGCCCTCTCGGGTTTTCATCCGTGCCCATTTTGCTTATGGACATACCATTTTTTTTATTATTCTTTTTATTTTCTTTTTTTTACGAGGTCGCGCCCTCTCGGGTTTTCACGAACACTCGCCGGTAGCCCTGCTGTTTTTACTCACGGAGCCCTTTCGGGTTTTCATCTGTGCCTTTTTTGCTTATGGACATACCGCTTTTTCTATTCTTTTTATTTTTATATGTTTTCTTTCTTCTTCTTTTTTGTATCTCGTCAGCCTAAGAATGCTGCAGGAGTAGTTTAAAGACGTTTCGGTCTGCTATTAGTTTAAGGACATTTCGGTCCAATATTGAGAAGACCGGCTTTATGCTTATAAAGTTCGAGTTGAGGAAGATAGCGAGAGGACATAGTCGTCTATCATTGACCTAGGCCGTGACTTATTAAGCGTAGTATTTCTTCAGGAAGCGACCATTTATTGGCATGAAAGGCCTTTCACCATGCATATCCATAAGTAGGTAGGCCCCACCCTGGTAGACCTTATCTATGATGTACGGGCCTTCATAGTTTGGCTCGAATTTTCCCCGCTTGGCGCGATTGGGGATCATAGGCCTTTTGACCACTAGCACGAGTTCGCCTTGGCGGAATGTCCTTGGTCGGGTCAATTTTTCATATGAGCGCGTCATCTTCGCTTTGTAAGCTTCCAGATTTTGTTGCGCTATGAGCCGGGTTTCATCAAGAGCGTCGAGCTCTTCAAACCGAAGGTGAGAATTTTCTTCATCTGTCAGTTCGTAGTGAACTGCCACTCGCAGAGAGGGTAACTCTATCTCGAGGGGGAGTACTGCTTCTGTACCGAACACCAACGCGTAAGGCGTTGTGTTCGTGGCTGTCTTGAATGTAGTTCGATAGGCCCAAAGAGCCTCTTGTAGTCTTTCATGCCAGTCTTTCCTATTTCGGGACACCGTTTTCTTTATAATTTTCGTCAAGGTCTTGTTGAAGGCCTCGGCGAGACCGTTAGCTCGTGGATTATAAACCGAGGAATATCTCCAGTCTATGTTATGCTACTGCGCGAAACGGCTAATTTTATGACTTCGGTAGGCTGGCCCGTTATCGGAGATGATCCGCCTCGGAGTTCCGAACCGATATATGACGTGTGTTTTGAAGAAATGGAGGATATTCTCCGTCTTTACTTCTCTCAACGGTACTGCTTCTGCCCATTTGCTGAAGTAGTCAGTCGTCGCCAGGATGAAACGGTGTCCCCTAGACGATGCTGGTTCGATGGGGCCGACTATGTCAGTTCCCCACATTTCGAACGGCCAGCTAGCCACCGTTGGATATAATGGATTTGGATGCTGATGGATGAAGTCCTCATGAATTTGGCATGAGTGACATTGCCTCGCATATTCGAGGCAATCTTGAATCATCGTGGACCAGTAGTAGCCCATCCGTTTGATCTTTAACTTCATCTTTGGGCCCGCTTGATGAGAACCGCAGATTCCGTCATGAACTTCCTGAACGACTCTTTCCGCTTCGTCCGGTCCTAAGCATCTCAGCCACAGAGAATCAAATGACCTCTTGTATAGAGTATCATTGACGAAGGCGAAAGACAGAGCTCGTTTTGTGAGCTGATGTCTTGCGGACGCATCTTCAGGCGTTTGGTGGTACTTGAAGTAGTCTATAAAGACTTCCCTCCAATCCTCAACCTTCTCATGGTCTTTTATTTGCAAGGTCGCTTGTTCAGTCACTCCCTTCTCTTCGGGTGATTCCGGAGGTATTTCTGCGGGGGCGAGCACCCGACAGCTTTGTACCATGATTCTAACGTCATCGAGGCTCTCGTCAGCCATTTCTTTAGCAAGTTTGGCCAACACGTCCGCTTTGCTGTTTTCCGCGCGCGGTATGCTCTCCAAAGTATAGGAGGGAATTTGGGTTAGCAATTGTTACACATTTTCACCGTATTTTACCAATTCCGGTTTGCATGTTTGGTAATCGCCGTTCACTTGACTGACGACTAGCTGGGAGTCCCCATATATGAGGAGGCTTTCAATTCCCATGTCAATGGCGATCTCGAGACCTGCTATCAAAGCTTCATATTCAGCTTCATTATTCGTTCTCGGCTCTGTTAAGGAGAAAGCGAAGCACATTATTCCTCCTTGTGGTGTCACGAAGATAAGGCCTACTCCCGATTTGATCATTGACGTACTTTGTTTGTGCTTTTTCATGGAAGATGCTCCATCGAAATAAAGCTCCCAACGGGTATCACCACCGTCGATTGCGTCAAACGCATGTTTGTCTGGCAAATCGCAATTCAGGGGAGAATCGGCAGGTATCGGGTGCTCAGCAAGGAAGTCGGCTATGGCCTGACCCTTCACTGCCTTGAGGGGTCGATACGTTATTGAGAACTCCATTAAGAGCAGGGCCCATTTAGCGAGTCGTCCCGTCAATATGGCCTTTGACATTAGATATTTGAGAGGGTCCACCTTTGAAATGAGATGGACATCATGCACTAATGCGTAATGTCTAAGCTTTGTTATTGCGAAAATCAACGCCAGGCAGTGTTTTTCGATGGGGGAGTAATTGCTTTCTGCCCCCAGCAGAACTCGACTTAAGTAGTAGAGTGCTCTTTCTTTTCCTTGGTCATTCTCTTGTGCCCATAATGCGCCTAAAGAACCTTCATGGGCGGCCGTGTAAAGAATGAAAGGCTTTCCCTTAACTGGAGCAGCCAACACTGGAGGGTTTTGCAGATACTGCTTGATCTCGTCCAGTGCGCCTTGGCATTTGTGATCCCAAACGAATGGGGTTCCCTTCTTCATCAGGTGACTGTAAGGACGGCACTTTCCTGAAAGATTAGCGATAAACCGCCGAATGTATGCGAGCTTTCCTTGGAGAGATCGCAGCTGCTTAAGAGTTCTCGGCGGAGGCATTTCCATGATCGCCTTGATTTTAGGCGGATCTATTTCAATACCTCGGTGTCGGACGATGAATCCCAGGAATTTGCCCGAGAAAACCCCGAATGCACATTTAAGAGGATTCATCTTCAAATTGTATTGTCGAAGGCGTCGAAATACAGTCTTTAGATGCTCAAGATGTTCCTCATATGATTTGCTTTTAACAACGAGGTCGTCGATATAGCATTCGACGATTTCGTGTATAAGGTCATCGAAGATCTTTGTCATAGCCCTCTGATAGGTGGCACCGGCGTTCTTTAGACCGAAGGGCATTACCTTGTAACAGAATATCCCCAAAGGAGTCCGAAAAGCCGTATGTTTCTGGTCTTCAGGATGCATTTTTATTTGATTATACCCTGATGACCGTCCATGAAGGAGAAAACCTCATGCGTGGACGTATTGTCTATCATCAGTTCGGTGACTGGTACTGGAAAATCATCTTTTGGGCAGGCTTTATTAAGATCCCGAAAATCCACGCATATGCGCACCGTCCCATTCTTCTTCATCACCGGGACGATATTAGCAATCCATTCAGGGTATTGAACCTCCTGGATAAAGCCAGAGTCTATCAGCTTTTGACTTCAGCGTTGATGTTCATCTCGAGCTCGAGCCGCATTCTTCTCGGCGCTTTTTTAACTGGCTTGACACCCGGGGATATTGCTAGTCTATGTACAGCAACTTCTGGATCTAGTCCTGGCATCTCGGAATAGTTCCATGCGAAACAATCTTTATGCTGCACAAGGACTTCTTTTAACGCAGTCATCCTCTCTTCAGACAGCAGCTCGCTGATGAATGTTGGTCGCGGATCGTTTATCGTCCCCAACTCGATTTTCTTGAGGTTATCTGCAGTGGTATGTATTCCATCCTCCAGTTCTTTCGGAGCTGGGGGAAATTCTGAGATTACCTCATCATTGCTGTTTTCGAGGCACCAAGGAAGGCTGTCCATGTTCTCGGATTCTTCTTTTAGTATTGTTATCATGTGACAGATACGAATTCGCTTCCAGTCCCAATGTGGAACTGGTTTTTCTTTCGTGGCTTTGGGTTCGTGCTTTTGTGGTGGTGCTACCCTCCAATTGTCGGACAGAGCGAATTTACCAAGCTGGTACTGATCTTCGACCCAATTCTTGAAGGTGAAGCAATCTTCAAGAGGATGACCTATCACTCGATGGTAAGAGCAATAGTCCGGGTGTGAGGCTTCGCCCGTTTGTTCGGGGTGTTTAGACTCCGTCGATGTAACCATTTGATGCCTTAGGGCAAGATCGAGTATCTTCTTCGTCTTTTCCCGAGGAAACGAGTACGCTCGACCCATTTTCTTCATGAGGGATAGATCAATAACGCTCGATGCCCGTTTGCGTGGCTTCTTAGCCCTGCTTTGTTGCTGTTGAGCGCCTCTTTGGCCTTTCGACTTGTTTCTGCCTCCGCGTCGAGCCCTTTTTATATCAGGTTGACATGGGGCAGCATCTTCGTCTTTTACTGCCTGTTGAAGGAGGCGTTGTGTTTTGGCTTTCTCATAGATTGCCATTTCACGATTGTGATCATCTCGGACTTTTTGACCCGCTTCCATTATAAGTTTGCCCATTTGGTCTTCGAACGACGGACCGTGTTCCTTTGCATCTGGAACTTTCACTGGTTTGGGATCGGCATCTTCCCATTGATCATCCACTTCTTCATCGAAGTCATACATGACGTAACAGCTGTTTGGTAGCTCTCGTTTCCTCGACCAGATGTATCTGAGCCCTTTCGTTTCCATTCTCCCGTTAGGCAGTTTGCGTTGAGTCTCGGGAACGTTCCAGACCTTGTGGTAGAATTTGGCTTTTCTAGCGGTCTGTTGGAAGGGTATTCTTTGGCGTTTCAACAGCCTCCTCAAGCCCTCCGTATAATATCTGGGTAGACGGATGGGCTGAAGTCTGTCCAGCGTTGGATCCGCACCGTGCCAAATCTCTTTTTCCACCTTGTTTTCTTCGGAACGGTAGAATAGGATTGCCCTCTCGCCTTTTTGTCCGGGAGGGATATAAAATGTCTGCAATTCTTCCACGCTGTTGGTGTCGAGCGCATCCAGTTCTTTATAATGTTCAAGCGGCACCATGGCTATCTGCAGACTTCGCTCTTCATCAGCAGAAGCTCGTATTGAAAGCCGAGCGGGGAATACAGCATGGAATTCATCCTCCGAATCACTACCAAAGATCAGTGAAGGGGCGGATGGCCCCGGCTTGGTGTATCGGGGCGGACCCGAATAAATTATATCCTCCTCCTCCTCGGTATCACTGCAGAAGACAGGAATGGTTGCATTAGTTTTATTCTCCGGCTTGTGACACCTTTCCGCGTCTTCGAAACTCGGCAAGAAGTATTTGGCATATTCATACTTGCGAACTTCATTCACGGAAAACGGATTCAATTCTCCTGCCATAGTGTACTCGAGACCACCCCTACAATACTTCATACACTGATGCTGTGTAGAAGGGATGATATTGTACTCGTGTAGCCATGGTCGGCCGAGCAGAGCATTGTAGCATGTCTTGGCGTCTATAACATGAAATTTGATATCTGTGACGAGTAACCCGAAGCGTAGCGTCAATATCATAGATCCAAGAGTTTTTGATGATTGGGAGTCGAATCCGGAGATGGTGATTTTGTCTCGGGCGAGGTGTTGGACACTCATGCAAATTTCCTTTAACACTCGCACATTGAGTAGATTAACAGATGATCCGTTATCGACCAGGATTTTACCTATCTTTATGTCATGGCAGTACCCTGAGACATAAAGGGGACGATTGTGTTCGCACGTCCCTAGGAGGAGGTCTTCATCACCAAAAGCAATATCGGCCGTGTGCACCTCTTCTAGTTCATCCTTCATCTTTTCTTCGGCTAGGAAGGCTTGGAACTGGTTCGGATCTTGTAGCGCCTTAATCAAAGAATCCCTCGCCTCTTTTGATAGTAATAGGGCATCAAGGATGCTGAGTTGTGAGGGTAGTTTTCTCAGATGCGCCAAGACGTTGTAATCCACCTTATTTCTCTTCGGCGGGTCCTTGGCGTTTAACTCTTCCACGACTCGGTCATCCAAGGCGATATCTTCGGAGACCTTCTCTTTCCCTTTGTCTTTCTTGTTTAGAGGTCCGAGATTCTTCTCAGGTAGCGTCCGATTGCGTAGCTGGATATTCTCGCAAACCCTCGGTCCTTCTTTTCCCGAAGTGGATTCTTTAAATAGGGGGCCAAGCTCTAGCTCCTCATCAGAATCGCTCCCGAATGTGGGCACTTGTGATCCTCCGGTGTCAATCATGCAACAACCACCGGTAGCTCTGTTAAGGCCTTTGATCGTTCCGTTCTGCTCTCGGCGAGTCTTGCGCTTTTCCCGCTTAAACTGTTGCCGGTGAGCAACATATCCTTGCCACCATCTGTCGAAAGCTTTACACTCTTCAGTGGGGTGCGACACCTTCCGATGATATGAGCAATAGGAGGGGTGGCTTTCCATTTCACTAGTAACGCTTCCCTCGGAGGATGGCAGCTTCATGCCCATGGCGACGGCATTAGCAAACCTCTTTCTTATCTTGAATTTGCTCTTATCCGCCGTGAGTGCATTTTGCTCCAGCGGGAGTATTTCAACTCTTTCGTCAAGGCGTTGGCGTTTGGCCATTTCGAATATAACCGTTTCGCACTCCTGATCAGCTTTGCTTTTTAAGAACGCTTCATTGAGGAATGCGTCAATCATTTCATCCGACGGTTCCGAAATTTTTAGTTCAGGATCTGCCCCCGGCTCTTCAGCACGAGGAGTTTCCTCATTGTTTATGAACGAATGGGAAATCATATGGCAGCTTGCCACATATCCCCTGGATTCATCCGACGAACTACCTCCCTCATTTTCCTCTTGGAAGACATGGTTGAGGAACTCTTGGAATGTAATGGGGCTTCATGCCTTCTGATTGTATTCTTCCAGCGCGTCAATTTGTTTTTGCAAGTCCGTGCGCTTGTCGTTAGGATTCACGGGCTTCTTCGACTTTTTCTTCTTCTTTGAAGACTTCGTCGGCTGGCTATGAGTGTCTGGGCCACTTCCACCAATCTTTTGAGTCGGACGAGGCTTTAGCATTCCTTCAATAATCTGCGGTTGTAATGGGTTATTCCATTTGATTGCCGGGCACGTTTGAAGGTCATTTAGCATCCTCTTCGTTTTAGCCGACAATACAACCTGCCAAGGAGCTTCCTCAACGACGGAGCATGTTGCCCCCGGCGTATTCGTCCCCTTAGAGGTGTGGGGCTGTGGGGGATTCACCTTCCATTTGTCGGATAACGCAAATTTGCCCTGTCGGTACTGGTTTTCAAGCCAATTCTTGAACACGTAGCAGTCTTCGATCGGGTGGCCTAATACCCGATGGTAAGGGCAGTAGTTGGGCTCGTTGACGTCATTTGGCTGCAACGGACGTTTTGGATCTGGCAGGTTTATGAGTCTATTGCGTAACGCCAGCTCGAATAACCTCCCCGTTTTATCGCAGGGAAAGGAATAAGGATGTCCCATCCTATCCTTAAGGGGTACGTACGGGCGCATATTATTTGGACGGACAACCGGCTTCGAGTCGCTCGATTGTTGTTGAGCATTAGCGACAACGATTGCTTTTCCCTTCCCTTTGTCATTTCGGGAGTCCGGTTTTGGGAGAGGAGGTTTATGTCCCATCTGGTCCATCTGCGCTAGTTTGTCAATCAAAGCCTGGAATGTGGTCGGCTTGAAGAACATCATAAACTGTGAGATAGTTGCTTGTGGATCAAGGGTTCCAACAAACATTCCCACCGCGGGAGCTTCTTCTATGCGCTGCTCGCATTTTGACCATAAATTATGCCACCGTATAGCGTACTAAACCTATGTCTCGCCGGGTTTTACCCTGGCGTTAATCAGTGCCGTCATCGGGGTCCGTTCACTGGCACTCGCAAAACGTTGAGTAAACAGCAACTCCATCTCCGCGAAGGTTTTAATAGAGTCATTAGGGAGCTCAGAGTACCACTCGAACGCTGTATCTGATAAACTTCCCACGAACTGGCGAAGCAAAAGCTTGTCATCACCGCCGGTGTTGCCGCAGAGCGCCCTGAATTGGGCAACATGCTGGTGAGGATTGCCAGTCCCCTTGTAGACATGGAATTTGGGAATCGTATAACCTGGCGGGTACTTGATCTGATCGTACCAACCTGGATACGGCCGCCCCGTTTTTACGACCTGGCCAGCTGTCTCAGCCGCATGATGAACCCGTATTTGTTGGGCTATATATTCATCCAAGTCAGTTTTAGAGATTGTATCCTCTTTAGCCATTGGTAGAGCGGGCTGAGGATTTGATGTCTCTCCTCTATCATCTCCAAGGACGATCGGGGGTTCTTCAGCGGGAGGATCTTGTTGTATCATCATCCCTATCATGTCCTGGAAGAGGAGGCCCATACGCTGTATGTTGGCTGCCTGTTCGGCAGCCTCTTTGTCCTTCTTCTCCAATACTTGGCGAAGGAACTCGGCGTCAGTCTCTTGTTCTTGACGTTCATCTAAAGAGGTTTCAGGGCTTTCTTTTGGCCCTGTAAGTGCGGCCATAGCGTTCATCATCTCTTGGAGCTTCTGTTGTTGCTCCTGAGCCTTAGTCACTGACCGTGTAAGCGGTCTATGACCCGTTGATGCACGGATGTCTTCTTTTCCCGAAGCCATGTAAATCGTGTGAACTGTAATGCCCCTTGGCTTGGGGCGTTTAGGTTCATCATTCCTAACCTTTGCCGCTGACGCGGGGGCTTTCTCCGGCCTCCTTCTTTTATGGGCCGTTGGGGTTAAAGGAGCCGTTGAAGTGGGCATCCCAGCAATTGCTGCCCCCTGCTGTTCAATAGGACTGTCTGTTCCTTTTTGCACCTTCATCTTCTTTCGTTGACGGGAGTGATCCGGGTCGATCACGGAGTCTTGAACCCTCCGCCACACTTTATAAATTTTTGAAGACAGCCGTTGAGGAGGCTGTTCTTGTTTTGTTTCTGGAACTCTCTCCGCAGGTGGAGGAGATCTTTTCAAGGTAGCGGTTGGAGAGTTCTTACGCACCCTCCTCAGTAGTTCAAAACTGTTCCCAGTTGGAACAGCAGCGTTGACTTCCACCATTGGAGTAGGTAGAGTTAGCCCTGAGGGGGAGTTGCCCCCTGCCTTCCTCACTCGTTGCCAATGGCGACGTCGAGCACGGCGAGCCGTTGGGATTGGCTCAGAGATTGAGATAGTTTCTTTTTGCCCCCTGTTTGAGTGTGGGGCGGTTGCCGGTGTCAGCCTATTGAAGACTGATGTCTTCTGACCAGCAAGAACAGGAGTGGGAATCGTCAGTCTTGCAAAGACTGACTCTCTGACAGGAGAAGCCGCCTTAACGACTTCCGGAGCAGCGACCGTTGCCCTCCTTAGGACAGCCTTTTTAGAGTTCTGATCTAGCCTTGTGAAAACAGAGGCTGTTGGTTTGGCATTGTGCGACCCATTGATGGGGTCATCGTAGCAGCAAGCTGGTCGAAGACCGACTTTTTGTTCACTTCCGGTGCAGGTACTGATGCAGAGAAGCTTGTAGGTGGGATCATGGTCCCGAAGAACAGGCCAGTGGTGGTTTGGGTCACCTGTTCTACCGGTAGAGCGAGGAAGGAAGCCGCTTGGAGCCCATATGCTACACCTCCTGGTGAAGTGGAGCGTCCGTTGCAGTGGCATTTCGAGCGGTTGGTGCAGGTAAAGGCCATTGAATCTTGAGTTCTGCGTCAGGCAAAAGACCAAATCTTAGTAACTTGAAATCCGAAGGCAACCATTTAACAAACCGCGATTGGTTCGCGAAGACGACACACGAAGTGTGGAGCGGAAAGAGGAAGAGGTCCCACCGGGCGTGCCAGAATCTGTTCCCCTCCGAACGGTGGCGCACAGGGCTGCGAAGTCCTGGCGCTGAGATTCAGGGCAGATGCCATTTGGTTTTACCCGCCTACCTCTCCGAAGATGCCAAGTTGATTTATGGCACCGTGTATCGGAGGTTTAGACGGATGCGGCCGATGTAGCAGACTTTGTCAGATTCCCCTTCGCTTGAGGGGTTTTTGATTGTGGGGATGCTCTTCCCTGCAGGCGCAAGCCCCTGCAGTTAATTACGCTACCGCCTCGCGGTAGCCACTTTCTCCTTCTCCAGAATTTCACTTCGTGTCGTGTGTGTTTGTTTTGTTTGTGGTTGCCCGTGGATTGTATACGGAGACTGAGTAATGCTGTCGCCCGTAAGACGTGGATTAGTCCAAATCCGTATTTATTTAGATTTGGGTTTGGTGTTTTAGTTTAAGGATGTGTTAGTCTCATTGCGGCTAAGATCAACTTAAACATAACTCGTTTAATATATGGTCATCGAGACTCGTCACCTCTCTGACGTCGTTGAAGGATTACAACGATAGGTGTCAGAGGAGTTCAGAGATGTACCCTCGAACCGAAGTTGATTTAGGGTTTTGTATTCCAGTTGAATGTTTAAGGATACGTTATCCATGTTTGGGGCTAAGATCAACTTAAACGGGACCGTTTAGATCCGGCAAAAGAGCATTTGGGCTCTATTGTGCCAGTTTAAGGACATGGTGGTCCATCGCCAGTTTAAGGACGTGGTGGTCCATCGCCAGTTTAGGGACGTGGTGGTCCAATATTAGTTTATGGACGTTTCGGTCCGATATTAGTTTAAGGACGTTTCGGTCCACGAGTTTAAGGACCCCGCAGTCCATATGGGTGTGTGGTCGTTGGGACCCGTCACCTCTTTGACGTCATTAAGGAATTACAACGATGGATGTCAAAGGAGTTCGGAGATGTACCCTCGAACCGGATGCGGATTGATTTAGGAGAGCCATTTTGCTCAATCAATTTAATTTAAGGACTTATGGCCACGATTGGGCTAAGTCCAGTTGAAAATGTCCAACATTTTATTTGCTTTTGCATTGCATTTCTTTTTATTTTTATTTGGGCTTTGCCCAGAAAGGATGCAGAGCATCAATTTGTTTTGGGCTCTGCCCTTTATAAATGATGCAAAGCATCAATTCCATTTGGGCTCTGCCCTTTTTGGCCTGCTAGGTTTTTTTTGATTTGGGCCTGGCCCTTCAAGTAATGCATTGCATTTGTGCAAAGCACTAAGAATCTTTTAGATTCAAGAACAGGAGTGCAAAGCACTTTTTAATCTCTTGATCTAAATTTAGATCAAAGAAAAACTTGTTTCAGAGAACCAAAGGTTCATAGCAAGTGCAAGGCACTATTTTTATTATTTTTATTTATTTATTTATTTATTGAAGATCACTGATCTTATTCTTAGATCAATGATCCATTCCTAAGAGAATTTTCTCTTATTTTAAAGGTTTTTACCTATTTTTTGTATTCTCAAGGAGTTCTCAAGAGTTCTCTTCTCTTTTTTTTAGCCAGATGTGTATTCTTTTGAAATGAGGTCTGGGGTTTCTTTTATAGTGCTCATAAATTAGTTAAATTTGTTAAAGAGATCTTTTCTGAGTGATTTGGGGAATTTTCCCTACCGTTGGATCTTTGATCCAAGGCCCCTGTTTTACAGAGGAAGGTTTTCTTGTTTTAAT
Source organism: Agapanthus africanus (assembly GCA_030015575.1). Taxonomy (NCBI): domain Eukaryota; kingdom Viridiplantae; phylum Streptophyta; class Magnoliopsida; order Asparagales; family Amaryllidaceae; genus Agapanthus; species Agapanthus africanus. Next base: position 15,727,728 of record JASDDO010000001.1, on the reverse strand, counting down.
CAAGAACAGAAAAATTTCCTTAAATCTTCATTCTGTTTTTGCGCAACTCCCCAACGCGTGACACGTGTCGCGCAGTGAAGCGCTTGCGCAACTGCGCAGACACGTGTCGCGCAGCGCAGCGCTTGCGCAACTGCGCAGTGCGCAACTGCGCAGACACGTGTCGTGCAGCGGTGCGCTTGCGCAACAGTGTTTGCGCAACTGCGTAGACACGTGTCACGCAGCACAGCGCTTGCGCAGTTGTGCTTGCGCAACTGCGCAGACACGTAGCGCGCGGCGGTGCCCTTCTGCAACAGTGTTTGCGCGACTGCGCAGACACGTGGCGCGCAGCGGTGCGCTTGCGCGACTGCGCAGACACGTGGCGCGCAGCGGTGCACTTGCGCAGCAGTGTGTGCGCAACTGCGCAGACACGTGTCGCGCAGCGGTGCGCTTGCGCAGCTGAGCGTTGCTTTTGTTTTTTAAAGTGCCTTGCTCTGATTGGACGCACTGCCTTGGGCGTTGTGCTGCCGTGTCAACTTCTGACACGTGGCGCGTTGCGCGCAGCGCATGGGATCTGAAGCGTTGCTTCAAAATTTGAATTTTTGAAATTCAAACAGAGCCTTGCTCTGATTGGGGGAACATTCCCGAACCCCAAATATGTCTTGAAGTTGATGATAATGGTATACCCGAAGATCAGACCGAAATACAGCCTCCATCTTCCACATCTGGTTCAGCAACACTCGACACACCAATTTGTTTACCCATTTCACCTTCTACTTTCTTCGGTTCTTCTTCTGTTCCTATAGTTTCAGTAAGTTTTGATAAATCACAATCCGTTAATTCAAGTTCAATAATACCAGAAATTCAACTTGATTTAGATATTTTTGAAAATGAGGTAGATGTGTTTTTCGAGTCCTCTACCTCAATGATTTTTGATAAATTAAGTAGAATAAACTCTGGCACAAAAATCTTTGACAGCAAAATGTTCAATCACACCATTGATAAAAGTTTTGAAGAACTTTTTGCTGACGAACTTGAATTTTTAAACAATACGGATTTTGTGACTAATCAATCTCCACTTATAGAGGTTGAACCGTCCCTATTCTTTCTTCCTAATCATTCACATTCATGCTCATTCTTTCTTTTCTCTAATTTCAAACCCTTTCCAGACCACCTCTTATCCCTTCCCCACTTTTTCTTGACTCGATACAACACATTCTTCCACCAACCTATACGATATACTGATAAAATCTTTGAATGGTTAGTGTTGACTTTTGGTCTTTGTAAAGTCTTATTTTGACCAAATGACTCACCCCCTCTTAAAATGCTTCGTATCGTCTAACTCATGTTTGAGGGGGGGTTTATTTTTGGTTCTTGATCATAACTTTTGTCCTCAAATTTGTGAGCCAAAAATAAGTTTGGGGGAGGATTTTCACTTTCATATATTTTTGCCCCCATTAATAATTTCCCCCCAAGCTTACAGGTTTTTGTGATCCAGCGGATAACAACAGTGAGGACACTGTTGAAAACAAGTTTGGGGGAGGTTTGTGCTTATTTACACATCAATTTGCATCATATTTTGCATAAGCACAACATTTTCAAAAAATTTCAAAAAATTTCTTTTATAACAAAAGAGTAGAAAGTGAAAAATTACATCCAAAAGATAGGAATAGTTTAAGAAAACCAAGAAAATTTAAAGTTTTCTTAAACGAACTAGTAATAAGTAGTTATGAGCTGTTGTCCCAAAGGTTAGTAAAATGAAGGAAGTCATTAATCTGAGGATAAAAATAAGTCTGAAAAATAGTTTCTATTCTGGAAGCCGAACATTTGAATATTGATACCCTACTATATGCACTTACACACGTCTTGAAACTCGGGATAGTAGAGGATACCTTGAAATGCTCTTGTCTAAAAGCCAAAGTATGAAGGAAATGAAAAAAAAAATGAAGAAAATATAAAAATGGTGAAAAGAAAAATGAACACTGGTTTTGTTATCGCCAAGGCAGCAATAAAAAAAATATAGCGAGGGTGCCTCTTCACCTAGTGCCCTAAGGCCAACTGGTCTGGGAGTCACTGCTAAGCCTTAGGTGGTGCAAGACGAGGAAAATATTATCACCTAATCAGCAATCACACGAGTAATCGGTCTGTTAGTACCTCAAGAAGTATTAACGGCCGCATGAAAATGTGTGAGCAAATCTAAATATTCATCAAATTAAAAAGTACTAACATAAATGGACAAGAATATGATAGCTTGAATTGAATTCTCCGAGTGTAGGGATGTTCTTTACACACACGTGGGGTTATATGATCAATGTTTGGATAAAAGGTAGGAATGAAGAATAAAGACGATATTTTATTAAGGGATGATGAGATTTCTAACATTTTTTCATGACTATTAAGATATGGCTCATGACAACTGAAAAGCTAGTATAGTTGGAAACTCTTATTTTCAAAGTCTTTCTTTTATGGTTCTTATCTTTATATATAAATTTCACTATCTTTCTTTTGTTATAGGATTTTGTGGGTGTAATCCGCTGAAAACCCTCAGGAGACAACACTCCTCCTACTAGGGACACCTAGAGGTTTAACGGCTTGTTGCACGTGCTCAGTGCAATCGTGTCTGCCTACGAAAGTGTGTTTAGTTTTCTCCTTTCTTTTTCTCCTTTTGCATAAACTAGTTTGCTCGGGACGATCAAAGATAAGTTTGGGGGTATTTGTTCAGTTGATAAAACTGCACATTTGTATTACATTTTTCCTACCATTTTCATATTAAAAAGGGACTTTATTATAATATATTATACATATGAGGGTTTATGTGTAAAAACACCATTTTCCATGTGTTAATATATTTTAATTAGTATTTGGCAGGAAAATGTATGCAAATAAATTCATTGACCAAATCTTAGTAGAACTAAGTCTACTAAATATTATTTGAGATTATTGTGCAGAATTTTCCAAGTTGTTGTGCAGAAGTTATCAAGGAAATCAAGTTGTTGAAGAAGACTTGCCTAATTAAGAATCAAAACTTGAAGACCAAGTCTGGCAGCAACCACGAGAAGATTTCTGAATTCTGAAAGTGCCTAGGATTGCCACATGTCACAAGGAGCAGCCCCATTGAAAAATGATCAAGAGATCCTGACCTTTGGCAGCGGAACCGCGGCCAAACCCCCCTGTTGGCCGCGGATCCGCGGCAGTTAAGAGGAATCAGGAGAAGATATTTTGTGGCTTAAATCACTGCTATATTTTACCAGCTTTGGAAGCAAAATATTGTGGCTTTGGACTGTAAAAGGGCACCGAGAGCCTCTTGGAAAATTCATCAAGCCGAAGAGATCACGAAGCTCCAGACGCTCACGCATCCAGGCTGATCATCGACTGTTCGGCTACCTCCTTAGGAAAGATCGAGAAACAACTAGTTTGTAATCATTTTCTACGGAATAAAAGTGTAGATTGTTCAGTTGATTAATAAAGGTAGTTCTTTTTAATTGTTTTTGCATTTTATATTATGTTTTCCCTCTCTGTCTTTTCATCTTCTTCTCTCAACATGCGCGAGTAATTCTCTGCTTGTTAGGGTTCGTAGGATTAGGGTAGGCTAATGGATGATGAAAATAACTAAACCCTTTTTAAGTCCTATAAAGTTTAGGAACTTTATCAAAAGAATCATTAACATCCTAATCGGGTGCGCTAGCAATTCTTTGCTAGTTCCGACCGTGATTAGAGATTAGATTAATGATTGTTTTGGTAAACGCTAGATATGAACGGAGTTCCGTATCGAGATAAGGGTTAAGAGTGGGATTCCTTTTCCCTCCAGAAACCCTAATCTACATGCATCACCGTCGTTCTAGTTTTAAATCTATTAATGGATAAAAAGGGTAACTTTTAATTAATCGTCCATAACTACTAAATCCTAACGAACCCTACAAGCCCCCTTATTATAATAACTACATCTTTAAAATAATCTAGATCTATATTTTACATTCTTGTTTAACGTAGATCTAGAAACCATTCTATAAAATTCTTTATCTCTCCTCTCTTTCTCAACACATCTAAAGTAAAAGTAAAAGGTTCCACGTTTCCCAGAGGACGACCCGTACTCATCTCGGTCTAGCTACGTGTGACACCGTTATTGATTGCGGTTAATTACAAAACATACACTTTTTCGTATCAATCAGTGGCCGTGGAGACTATAAACTGGTGGCGCTTCTTTCATTGCGCATCTAGATGATATGAATTCCTCGAGTACGAGAGCGATAATTTTAGTCATGTGATCGTGGATAATGGTGCGCAATGTCCAGCAGAAGGAAAATAGGTAATGAAGGTGAAAACTAATGGCGGTGCTTGTCTAGTGTTGCGTGAGACGCGACATATTCCGAAGCTGAAGAAACATCTTATCTCGGCTGGTATATTGGACCGAGAGGGGCGTGTTACATTTTTTAGTAATGGAGAATGGAAAATTACTTCTGGATCATGAGTTGTTGCTAAGGGAAAGCGTGATGGCACGCTTTATATGCTTAAAGGCGCGAGCTAAGACGTCACGACCCAAAATTTGGCCCGTAACCGACACTTAAACTACGTAACGTCTACAGGCATATGCAACTTAAGTAAGCCGAAAACCCAGAAATCTAAACCACCCAAAACTGGATCAACAGAGAAAACATAGTTTAAAACATTTAGAAAATCATAAGTAAAATCTCTAACTCTAATTTTCTTTCTTAAAAATTTTGGCAGCACCTCATTTGTAAAAACTAGCCCCGAAAACGGGCACAACAAAGATAATAATAAAAGCATCCCAAACGGGAGAAAATCACGCCCAAAACGGCGGAGACAATCACCACAAGATTTAAATACGACGCCGAAGCGAAGAATATAAAGAAACTGCATAAAGGAGTAAACTTTCCACAAAACCTGCTCCCACGAGCACGGCACCCAAAGTCACCAAAATAATACAACACTGAATCCTCACAACTCGTCTCTAAGTCATATACAAGAAGTGGTAGATGGAGAATACTAGATCCAACAAAAAAGATATACAATATACAAACAAATAACCGCAAACCCACCTAAAGCACAGGCCTCACAGCCAAACGTAGCGGTATCCGCAAAAGTAGTGATGATAAGACGCCCTTCCGCGACTACTCTGAGGGTAAGTCCTGCAAAACACTGTGGCACAACGGGGGTGAGTTGCCAACTCATGAATAGTAAATAATATCATACTGTAATCGCGGGTATGCACGAATAGCGATTTATCTATCACATGTAATCTGATAGCATAAGTATGATAAGTGAATATGCAACAATCATGTAAATATACATCATCAGGGTACTACAACTACATGAATCAATGCATAACAACATAATCCTGAGTGTGGGATAATATAATATAAAATCTCATGCAAAATCATCATCATGGAAAAACACTCCCTCACTGACACATCAAATCCTAAATCCTCAGACACCGCATCCTCAGATCGGCCCTCACATCCTGTAAGTCTCATAGAATCTGAGTGTCTATCATCGACACCCGAAACATCATGAAAACATATCCCTGTATGTGTATGTATATAAATATAAGTATGAGGATATCAACCCCGTATGTCTACCAACTATACGTAAAAAAATCATGGAAACCTGAGTGTCTAACACCGACACTCGAAACATCATGAAACCCGTATCTAGCATCGACACATAAATCCTCATAACTCAGGCGCTGTCACCATGACTGGCCCTGACGATATGTCGTACATCACTCCGGTCGGTATCCCCATGATAACCGCCGAGTCCAAATACAATCACCGGTAAGTACTTGCCCACCTTCCAGGCTCATCGTCTATACCACGAACATCTTGCCGAGGGGAACCGTACCGGGCCCCACCATGTATCCGCACACGGCCTACTCACTCCTCGCATCGGGTATATATCACAAATCTCAGAACCGAGAAATCTCATGGTGGACGCATCAAATATTATATCAAGAGAAACAAAGTTTTCAACAATACATAGTTTCTTGAAAATATCCCCACGGTTCTCAAATCCATAAATCATATGAAATCCATATCTCAATGCATAAAATCCATATAAAACTGATATATGCAACATAAAACATCAATATGAACATATAAAGAGAAAACCGCTCTTTAAATTGAATCTAGCTTTAAAACATATCATGCGGTTCCCAAATCCTTCGAAAACAAATGCAGTATCATATGAGGTGTACATGTAAGTATAGAAAGGTTTAAGTATCTACATGTAATCAAGTAGGTATGAGGCATTTCATAAGCGTAATGATCAACAACTCAATATCACATATAAAAACAATACCTTTTAGGGTATATACAACTATAGCAAACATATGCGGTATACGTGTCAGTATGTGTGCATGGTGTACATGTAACTGTAATCGAGTATGTGGGTGTACATGTCAATATATATGTATGATGTACAAGTAGCTATAGCAAGATGTACGTGCAGTGGAATAAAGGTCATTATCTCAACTATTCCTACCCAATGCGATATCACGTATATGTGTCCACAATATTTCATATATACAATAGAATAAAAGTTACTACTCCAATCATTCCTATCCACTACTATATCATGTATGTAGGTGTTTGTGCGTGTCATGGCAATTACAGACGGTGTGGGTGTAGCATACAATTTAGTGCTCGTGCAACATGAACCGTCAGTAATGTGTTATATCTAAAGGTACGAGTCAAGTACAACAGATAATGCTATGCAATGACATTCATATGAAAGTAACTAATATGCAAATACATGCAGCTATCATATCATATCCGTCCCAACGCATAACGCCATATGGGCGATTTTCCCATAGATGTTAAATCTACTCACCAATGGTCTCCAGCTATGAAAATCCGACCACCTGCTTTCCCTTGTTCGCAGCGTCCGAAATCCCCGCTTGCGACACTATATTTCCACAAACACAAGAAATAATGCAAACATCTCAGAAATCGACCAATATAACGTAAAACTACGCATTAAGTAACGCACCAACACTAAATTAACTTGCGAGTCAACGTCTAGTGGCTAACGTGCGTTGCGATACCATAAAACCAAACTGAGTACAGCAGCTACATCAGATCACGATTCGTGTCGGATTACGTAACACGCGGATTCGAAACACTAGATTATAGGTAACCGATTCCAGATTTTTCATACTGCAATTACTAAAAAAGTAAACAGTACCAAACACCCCTAACCAACATCAGATAACTACCCACAAAACCCAAACCCCAACACTTCCCTACAAAGCCGACGTCGCCGGATTCCGCCATATGGGTCGCCGGCCCCGGCCAGTGGGGTAGTCCTCGTGTCTCAGGTGGTTCTCCAGGGTGACTAGTACATCACTAAAATTTTATTTGGTCACTCACTAAATTTTTCAGGTCACAGCAGATACAAAAACTCTAAAAAGACATTAAAAACCCGATATTGCGCTAATCGATATTTAAAGTGTTCTATGTGTCTGACTCAATCTGAGTCCAATTCAAACCTGAATCCAAATTCAAACACGAATACTTGATCATGAACATGAATACATGAATTCAATCATCAATATCAAACATGTATACTCGACTTGACTTGACCGAACCATGGTTATAACTTGACTTGAATACTTGGTTACATTCTGAACATGAATACCTGAACATTTTGTATCTATAGTCTCGGCAAGACTTGTAAATATAATTTATACAATACGATATGCGGGGATAAAGGGGTAAATTGGTACGGAACGTATATCGTGGCACGAAAGATTACTTAAAAGACACCTATATGAATTCACGTGTCGTTGTCCCGTGAGTTATGACGGGACCTTGTACTATATGTTACCATAGTCCACGGGGTAAGATGGGCTCCTCTCGTATACATGAATACTTTCTTTACCAAACTACAAACAACCACGTTAAAATAAATATCATATACTGATAATCAATTATACACAACTTGCATGTTCATTTCACATTACTTGTTACATTCTTTTTATTTCTTTTGGGACTTACCGAGAGTTAGTTCGCTGACGACATTCCTTCTGTTTTTTTCTTTGGAATGTTCATCAGGAAGACCGGACTCTCAAGAGATTGAGCCTAGCCAGGAGGACTTGGACCATCTCACCACTCAGCCTGACTACTAGTTCACTTGTACTTTTTTTTGTATGCCACTTTTTAGACACTGCTTTATTCATTGTTTCTTCCCTTTTTAAATAGTTGTATGTAAAAATGAAAGTAAATAAAAGTTGTTGTTTATTTTATATCATTTGTCATTCTTGTACACTTTTATATATATATATATATATATATATATATATATATATATATATTGCTTAATTACGTTTAACGTATTTATTTCTTAGTAAATACGTTGTGGGCCCGCCACGTCACCGTTTCCGTCTACTGGGAAGCGGGGCGTGGTAATGAGTGTGATCCAATGTCTATACATGCAAGGGGTGGGTTCTCATATTTCGTTACATTCACTGATGATCTCTCTAGATTCGGATATGTATTTGTCATGAAACACAAATCTGAAGTATTTGAGAAATTCAAAGAATATAAAAGCGAAATAGAGAACCAGACTGGATAAAAGCAATAAAATCTTTCGATCTAATCGAGGAGGAGAATATTTAAGCACAAAATTCCTATAGTACCTAAAAGATAATGGAATTCTCTCTCAGCTTACTTCTCTGTATACACCACAACACAACGATGTATCGGAGCGGAGGAATCATACCCCTTTTGGATATGGTTCGCTCTATAATGAGTAAAACCAAGTTGCCTCTTTCATTCTGGGGATATGCATTTCAAACAGCTGCATATTTATTGAATAGGGTTCCGACCATATCAATACCTACCACTCCATATGAAATATGGGAGGGGAAGAAACCATGCCTTAATTTTATTAAGATATAGGGATGTTCTGCTTATGTAAAGAAGCAGAACCCGGATAAACTCGAGACACGATCAGTTCTATGTAAGATTGTAGGATACCCCAACCATTCACGGGGATATCTTTTCTACCACACCGAAGAACAGAAGGTGTAACACCCTAACCCGATCATAAGTTTTTTTATTTTTTTCTTTCTTTTGAATGTATTGGGTTTTGTTATATTATTATTATTATTATTTTAAGTTGGAGTTTAATACTTTCTAGTTAACATAAAACAACTTTACATATATTCATTAGTATCATCTCTCTCCTTCTCATATAAATTAACCTTCTTTCTCTTTCCCATCACAATATTTTCTTCTTCAAAATTAGCTAAGCCATCAAAGCTTGGAGGTGTGCTTCGTGTCGTCGTGTTTATTCGTCTCCGAGACAAAAACTCTTGCTCTTTGTAGCCGATGCAATATCAGCAAATATTGCAATAAATTTTTAGTCTATAATATTTGAATGAAAATTGTATTATTGTGCAATTTCACTAAAATACCACATAATTATTATATACATGATGAAACCTTAGTTTTATACTGGTCACATAAGTTTGCATGTTGCTCACACATATATAGTTTATATCTAGACTTATTTACATAGTTAATATAAATTTTAATTAGTAAACGTGAGTTATCATTTCATTAAATTAAATAATCAATTCAGTTTTATTTTTTGTAGAATTTTTGTAGAATATAGCTTACATAATATAGTGCTTAGTGAACAGTAGTTCAGGATAATTAAATTATATATATATATATATATATATATATATATATATAATATCAGATCATTATAACAGCAAGAAAATAAATATACAATATATAATACAATCAAGAAATTACTCATTATTACTAATAGTATGAAACATAACGCTTAAATGCATTTATATAAGATAACTAAATCAATTGTGTTTACTACTCTTGGTATTAATTTTATATATTTAGCTTTGTGTTTTTATTAACAATCAAATCATATGCTATTAAATGAAACCTTATGTTCATCATGCATGAAATGAAAACCCTAGGATTTCTAGAACACCAATTAATCATATTAATCCTTTAAAACCATATTTTAGTTTATTATTCTTCTCAATAATAAATCCGGATATTAAATGGAGATGCTTGCAAATTCATTTAGATTCTTGTTTACGGTATTGATACTATAATAATATATCGACTGTATTTGACATGCTACTTGAGACTATTATCATCAACCTGCTTGACATGACATGACTGTTCACGATTAATGTTTCCTTATATTAAAACGATATCACTAATTAGAATGTTGAACATTCATGCCATGAAATAATTACTCGTGCTTACATGTTTACCATATTGTACTATCATCATGACTTGTCATGTTTTCCTGTCCAGTCAGCATTCTATATTGTGATTAAATTTATTACCATGTTAGCTATAGATACGCAATGGGTTGGGGTAGTTTGAGTGTGTGTTCGTACAACAGAATCTCAGGAGCCCCATGCCGGCAGCTCGTACCGGGCTATATTGGTCGCATGTTATTACAGCTCATACCGAGCTATATCGGTCGCATGTTACTACAGCTCATACCGGGCTATATCGGTCGCTTGTTACTACAGCTCGTATCAATCTATATCGGTCGCTTGTTCATTCCACAGTTGGGTCCGTGTTTCCTGTTAGTTGTATGTATGCCCTAGAGGCCAGTATTGTACAGATTATGTATATTATATTGGATGCTTGGACATATATAGAGATGACTTTCTTGCTCGACATGATAGTATGCTATCTGGTTTCTATTTATCTTAACATGTACACTAGTCTCTTTATACTGTCTTATAGTTACATGTTGGTAAAGCCCTTAGGATTTGTACTTGACTACCTGGACTATGATGTAGATCATACTAGTGGGGACATGGTAGTCCATAAGTACATCCTTCAAGGTCCCTAGTCGTGGGTGTTTCGAGACGGGGCATCGATATACCAGTGTAGACTAGCGTATATGCTTCTCGACCCATGTGATGGGCGATGGATGATCCCATATCCATTGGTGTTTGACATCAGAGATGGTATACGGGTGCTCAGTGGAGACTGGGTACACTGGACGGACTCGCCGAGAACTCCCAGATGGTATTATACCTCACGTCAGATGGCAGTTCTCAGGTGACACTTGTACAGGTTAGTCTGTAGACCCGAGATCGTCATAGAGTCTTATGTGATTCCCACTGTGCTTTGATCTCCACCTTACCACGTCCATGAGGGCGTGCAAAACGGTGGTCTTTGGGCACAGTCCCGAGTCACATGGAGGCAATGAGCGATAGGAGGGGTTTCGTCTCTCCCGGTATTGGGGGTTGATGTTGCGCTGTGCTCGATTGGCCGTAACAGGGAAGTCCCTGGCCAGGGCTGATCAGAGATTTGCTGGTAAGTGTTACCAGTAGTTTCTCGACCCGTTACGAGCCTCACATCGGCACGACTTATCGGGTTATTGGGGTCTGACGTTTACCACCCCTAGACTTGATATGCGACGTATCAGACGAAGAGACCGGACTGTATGGTAAGTGTTACTGGTTGGATTCGCAGGAGTGTGAGCGGGCTAGCTCGTCGATCTTCTGATCGCTCAATACCCGGGTGGCCGTTACGTTTAGCAGACCGCTTGCGGCTTGTGGGTGCTTGATATGATCATCATCTGCTACCGGCGTATTGACGAGTCTTTAGAGTCCTACACAGAGGTTTCCTGGCTCAAGCGAAACGAAATAGGAGCGCATATGAGATGTGTGAAGGACCGAGAATAATGCGTGTATGTGATACCGCATTTCATTCTCGCGATATATGTTTCGATTGGTTATATTCGATATGACCTAGTTATCGAATCATTGATTCGATAAATCGATACATTACATTCTAGTCGGTCATGTGCGACATGACCGGATCATTGAATCAAATGTTGATTTAATGATTTAATGCATAATTATATATTTGATATATTGCATTGCATTAACTAGTATTGGTTCACTTTAAACGGATTTTTCTCACTTGATGCACATTGTATATGTGATATGCTTTAGTGCACTACTTTGTATCATGTTTGATGATACTTGATCATATAGTTAAGTTTATAGAATTAATCCATGGTTAATTTGATAATTAGGGTTTTGCATATTCATTTATTTATTTATTTGTTTATTTATTTATTTGAAATGAGTTATGATAAGAATGGTGGCTAAGTTTGTTTTATATTGAAGCTTCATGAAGCTTTGACTTTGCTAACCATCCTTATCTTCATGCTTAACCCTAACCCATCCAAGTGACCATGGTTAATTCTCTACACTTAACCCTAGTTCAAGTTATGATAAGTATTTGATTTAAATTTATTTTTATCACAAGACTTATCATATTCTTTTCTTGAGCTCATCTTCTTCTTCTTCTTCAAGCTTGCTACATCAATGGCAACTTGAGATCTAGTGAGATAAATCCAATTCTAAAGTGAACCCACCTCCTATTTCTTCACCCTCTACCTCTTGCCAAGTTGTTTTGGGTGTTTACTTCACAAGTTTCACAAGTTTGTGAAGTCGGAGCTTGAGTTTGTGCAACCTCGACGTAGATCGTCTTTGACACGAAGCCGACGACCTATTCCGCACGTTTTCCCGATGAAGCCGACGGAGGAGTCTAGGATTCATGATGTACAGCGAGAAGACTTCGTTGCGGAGCCGTGGAGGTGGATATCCGGATCTACAAAGGTTGTAATTTCCGTATCCCAGTAGTTAAGTGTTAACTAAGTTTTCATTTCGCCTAAACATCTAGTTTAAGATCCGTAGTCTAGGGTTTCTCGGCACAAAAAATTTTAAATTGGCATGTTCGATGCCTTGTGAGACCTTACTAGAGTGCCTAGGAACCTTTCACTGGTATCAGAGCCTAGCTAGAGCCTTAGGCGAAGTCTAGACGATGTTTGAAACCCGATTGTCCCGAAACCCTAATTTCCAAGGTGCTCTCTGGACATTTTCCGAAATTTTGGATTTTTGTCAATTAAAAATATTCAGAAAATCATGCAGGGTGTTATATGAAATACTGTGAAATTCGAGGGCTTGATTCGACTTTTCCACCGCGGAACCGCGGCACGAGCTGTGCATGCGCGGCGGTTCCGCGGCGGTACTGTTCCCTTTTTTAATTTTTAATTCACAGTAATTCATATATTTGTATATTATATTTTCTGGGCATTTTTATTGTGACTTCACAGAAGAGTATTTTGGGGTTGCTTTGGGGATTCGTTTATTCAATCGGGTTATCAAATTTTGTCTAAGTGTTTTTCCAGATAACTGTAGAATATGTTAAAGAGTTCGACCGGATATAAATACCCAGGTTTTCCCCTGCCGGAATAATTCCAAGTGTTGGATTTTTCTGTGGTTAAAAGACGTTCTGAGTAGTGCAAGTAACGCGATGGTCCCTCTAGAAGACAACAAACCTTAACTCGATTATGTGACCGTCTTGAACTGCCCTTTGAACCTTCGGGTTTGGGGCAGTACGGCGTGCCACATGTGAGGCGTTGGCTTGACCCTTCTACGGCTGGACCGTTGGTACTGAGGTATGAAGTGAATGTCTTTGAACCTATTTCATGTGTTGATCGGTGTCGGGAAAACTTGGGTGTTCGAATGTTCGATCGGAAAGTTTGATATATTCTATTTATCCGGAACTGGATACAATAATTGGAATTCACAACCAGTTATGAGATAACTGGATGAATGTTATAAATCTAGCAGTTTAGTCCCGTACGATATTGAAAAGAGTTTTCGATAATGAGACTAAAATGCGGGGTTTGTAACTGTTAGGCATGTGATGTCTAAAGAGGTTGCGGATTCCAACTGTTGTAGTTTTACACTTTCTTTTCTGTGACCGTAAGTGTAGTATGTTCATATCGCCGGTTTCGTTGCTATACGTCAACGACAATTGGGGTATGCATACTTACTTACGTTGATGACATGTGATATTATGTGTTGCTGGATATGTTATATTGGATCGTCGTATTCGAATAGCCGGGGGGTTTTTATGTGAGATGAGTGTTTTTCATTTTCATTCATGTAAAAACTTGTATGTAATATTCTTTTATTTGGGGCACTTCCAGGTAGCGGAAGTTGTCACCCTTTGTATATTATTTACTTTTCCGCATTAGGATAGACCCAAGGAGGGGAGCACAAGTAACCGGGTTCTGGGGTCCAGTGGGAGACCAACTCGAGGAGTCGAGTCCGGGTCTCCTAACCCTAGAATTGGCAGGGTTGCTTGCCGCTCTCGTAGGGGTCTAGGGGTGTGGGATTGGCTATTCGTCACGACCGTGGAATCCGTGTTTTATACTGGCTCGTATTGAAAACACGGACGTCCTAGTATATCCAATATTTCATATGTTTATTCTGCTGCGATATCTGTGTTGTGACTCTGTGATGGATATAGTATATAGTATATATGATATATTATATAGACGGTACTTATGTTTTACACCCGCGCTAGCCCTGCCCTGCTCTGTCGTTAGTTACCTAACCTAACGGTGCACGAGGGGACATCGAGGCGAATGCGGATGGCATAAGTGTACGTCATATCTATCTGTGATGTTTAGGTATTTAAATGATGGGACTTCATTAATATGATTAATGAAAGATAAGAAACCTAAGATGTTGTAGAATCGAATTTTAAAATAAAACAGGTAGCTACAGTTCTTGCTTTGCACAGCGGTATATATGATATACCCCGCACCTTATTCGATGAGGAAAGGACCGAGATCCCTTCACCGGGAGTGACTCCTTTAGCAATAACTGGCAGATGCTACACACTCGGTTTGCTTTTGACTGCTTTTAGGTTTTTGCTTTGCACAGCGATATATATGATATATCCTGCACCTCATTCGACGAGGAAAGGACCGAGATCCCTTCACCGGGAGTGACTCCTTTAGCAAAACTAGAAAAGCCTCAAAATCGCTCCATTTCAAAACTTCATTTGATTCTACAACGATATCAAGTTCATTACGCTCATGGTTTTATGAAAACCTGCGTAGCCCTCCGTCATTTCAGATAAGTACTAGTTAGTATTCGTGCTGCGGTTGTTTGGCATGCATCAAGGCGTAGTGTACGGTAGCTAACTAGTGCTCATTTGCTAGCATACGATGCGATTGGATTAGGGTATTCGCACGGCGTTGTTTGGCATGCGTCAAGGGTCGTGCGGGTGGGTTTAATTCAATCAGGAAATGACGGGTTGAACTTGACTAGCGGACTATGGGTTGTTTGGCATGCGTCAAGGTCATAGCACGCTAGGGGCAAAAGATTGTCGGGAATTTCAAGTGTTGAAATTTGCAATGAGATTGCATACCTTCTATGAGATAGTTGGATCCCGATACCCACTGCGAGTAAGAGTTACTCCTGGGAGAGTTTTACACATTACAATTAGCCGATCAAGTAGGTGTCTAGAAAGGTGTTAACGAGGTTACGCCTCTGGGAAAACGAGGTTTACAGTAATTAGGTTCGTCCGAAAGCACGGGGGACCTCCCTCAAAGTACCGACACTGGCCTGGCTGAAAGATTGGCGAACTTGTAGTGTGTAATTAATCCCGGCTAGTCTTTCCTTTTAGGGTTTGGAGGAAGATTTGATAAAAAGCAGTGGGAGCCATCCTGATTAGATAAGATAATAACCAATCTGATCTTGCACGAGCATACGCTAAAGTGTTTTCTTCTCTCTCTCTCCAGGTAGCGACCATTTCATGCCTTAATAAAGATAATAATATGGATGTATTGACCGAACCCGCATGTTATACTGTGCTGGGGAACGTTGGTTCCGTTCTTTCCTATAAGAGTTATAGGACTGAACAGGATATAGGGGAATACCAGGATTCCCATGCCACCCGAATGAAGAAAGTACATGTTGATGCATTTTCTTCGGGTGTGTTCGTTACTGAGAACTGTTTCTCCATTTGCTCTACGTCCTGGGTATTGGATACCGGGTCAGGATCCCATATATGTAATCAGTTACATGGGCTTAGGAAAGGTAGAGAACTTGGAGAAGGTGATAAAGACATTAGAGTTGGAAATGGTGCAATTGTTGCAGCTAAGACTGTCGGGGAATATCACCTTGTATTACCAACAGGTAATACATTGGTTCTGAACGAATGCTATTACATGCCGAACCTGATATGCAACATTATATCGGTTTCTTTATTAAGTAAAGAGGGATATAATTTTGTATTACAGGACAATGTTATGAACATTTTCCATAACCAAAAGTTGGTTGGATCAGGCACGTTGTGCAATGGCATTTATGTTCTAAACCAATCAACAGTCCTGAGCATAACAAACACACACAAGAGGAAGAGTTCTGAACTCAATGAATCCTTCTTGTGGCATTGTAGACTGGGTCACATCAATGTGACACGACTAGCTAAGTTGCATAAAGATGGATATTTAAATCCGTTTGAATTTTCATCTTATGACACTTGCCAGTCATGTCTCAAAGGCAAGATGACCAAGACTCCGTTTACGGGACACGGAGAAAGAGTTACCGAACTCTTGGGACTGATACATAGTGATGTATGCGGTCCCATGTCTACACATGCCAGGGATGGTTCTTCGTACTTCATTACATTCACTGACGATCTCTCTAGATTCGGATATGTGTTCCTGATGAAACACAAATCAGAAGCTTTTGAGAAATTTAGAGAATATAAACAAGAAGTCGAGAACCAAACCGGAAAAAGTATTAAAATCCTACGATCTGATCGAGGAGGGGAATACTTGAGCAATGAATTCCTGGACTTCCTAAAAGAGAATGGGATTCTCTCTCAGCTGACTCCTCCTTATACACCACAGCACAACGGTGTATCTGAACGGAGAAACCGCACCCTATTAGATATGGTGCGCTCAATGATGAGTACAGCTGAGTTACCTATTTCCTTCTGGGGACATGCGCTTGAGACAGCCATGGACCTATTGAAGAGAGTTCCTACCAAATCAGTGCCTATCACTCCATATGAGATATGGAAAGGGAAGAGACCACATCTTAATTATATTAAGATATGGGGTTGTCCAGCCTATGTCAAAAGACAAAATCCGGACAAACTCGAGGCAAGATCTGTCTTATGTAAGTTTGTAGGATATCCCAAAAATTCACAAGGGTATATCTTCTACCACCCCGAGGAACAAAAGGTGTTTGTTTCTCGACATGGCACTTTCTTAGAAAAAGGTTTTCTTATGAAACAGATAAGTGGCATTGAGGTAGAACTGGAAGAGGTTCCAGCGACACAGACTACAACAGAAGATTTGGTTGAACCCGAGGATTCCGTAGTTCCCGATGAACCCCAGCCACTCCACCGATCTAGTAGGGTTCCTCGCCAACCTGAGAGATACTATGGTTTTCTCATGGACGGTGGAAGCGAGGATTGCATCATGGAGGATGATGACCCAACTAGCTTCGAGCAGGCCATCACGAGTGGGAACTCAGTGAAATGGCTGGATGCTATGCGGTCCGAGATGGATTCCATGTACACCAACAAAGTATGGACTTTGGAAGTTGCTCCTGAAGGGGTAAAACCCATTGGGAGCAAGTGGATCTTTAAGAAGAAACTTGGTGTAGATGGGAAAGTGGAGACTTTCAAAGCTAGACTTGTAGCAAAGGGTTTTCGTCAAAAACCAGGTGTGGACTATGACGAGACCTTTTCTCCAGTGGCTATGCTTAAATCCATCCGAATCATGCTTGCCATTGCTGCCTTTTATGACTACGAAATCTGGCAAATGGATGTTAAGACCGCCTTTCTAAATGGTGATTTAGAAGAGTGCGTGTACATGACTCAGCCAGAGGGCTTCGTAGACAGTGGGAGCAGCGGGAAGGTGTGCAAGCTGCTTAAATCCATTTATGGATTAAAGCAAGCATCGCGGAGTTGGAACATCTGCTTTGACGTCGTTATCAAAGAGTTTGATTTCGTCAAAAATCCAGATGAACCTTGTATCTACAAGAAGGTGGCAGAGAGTAAGGTTGTCTTCCTCGTATTGTACGTGGACGACATACTCTTGATAGGAAATGATATTCCTATGCTGCAATCGGTCAAGCTCTTCTTATCACAAAGATTCTCAATGAAAGATCTTGGTGATGCCTCCTGCATATTGGGAATTAGGATCTATAGAGATAGATCCAAACGGATTTTGGGATTGTCCCAATCCAGGTATATTGACACCATACTAAAGAGGTTTAGTATGGAAGAGTCCAAGCATGGGAACTTACCCACGATCTCTGGAGTCACTCTCTCCAAAGAGATGTCTCCCAAGACTGATTTGGAGAGAGCTCGCATGCAAGAGATACCCTATGCTTCGGCAGTAGGCTCTATCATGTATGCGATGCTATGTACCAGACCCGATGTAGCATACTCACTAAGTGTAGTGAGCAGGTATCAAGCTGATCCTGGAGAGAGTCACTGGACAGCTGTGAAGAGCATTCTCAAGTACTTGCGAAGGACTAGAGATATGTTCTTGGTGTATGGTAACGGAGAACTCCAAGTGGAGTCCTTTACCGATTCAAGCTTCCAGAGTGATAAGGACGACTCTAAGTCGCAGTCGGGTTTTGTCTTTACCCTTTACGGAGGGGCGGTTAGCTGGAAGAGTTCCAAGCAGGAAACCGTGGCAGACTCGACGATGGAGGCTGAATACATCGCTGCCAACGATGCTGCTAAAGAAGCTGTTTGGATCAAGAAGTTCATTACTGAACTTGGTGTGGTTCCATCCATTGAGCGTCCAATACCTTTGTATTGCGATAACAATGGAGCGGTGGCTTTGGCCAAGGAACCCAGGTCCCATCAGCGGTCCAGGCATATTCTGAGGCGGTATCACCTGATCCGGGAGATAGTTGATCGCCGGGAGATCGAGGTCAGGAGAGTTGACACGAAGAACAACACGGCGGATCCACTCACGAAGGCCATTCCCCAGATACAGTTTGAGAGACTCTTCGGGATGCTCGGTATGAGATACTACAGCAGCTGGCCCTAGTGCAAGTGGGAGATTGTTACTTGTATGTATGCCCTAGAGGCCAGTATTGTACAGATTATGTATATTATATTGGATGCTTGGACATATATAGAGATGACTTTCTTGCTCGACATGATAGTATGCTATCTGGTTGCTATTTATCTTAACATGTACACTAGTCTCTTTATACTGTCTTATAGTTACATGTTGGTAAAGCCCTTAGGATTTGTACTTGACTACCTGGACTATGATGTAGATCATACTAGTGGGGACATGGTAGTCCATAAGTACATCCTTCAAGGTCCCTAGTCGTGGGTGTATCGAGACGGGGCATCGATATACCAGTGTAGACTAGCGTATATGCTTCTCGACCCATGTGATGGGTGATGGATGATCCCATATCCATTGGTGTTTGACATCAGAGATGGTATACGGGTGCTCAGTGGAGACTGGGTACACTGGACGGACTCGCCGAGAACTCCCAGATGGTATTATACCTCACGTCAGATGGCAGTTCTCAGGTGACACTTGTACAGGTTAGTCTGTAGACCCGAGATCGTCATAGAGTCTTATGTGATTCCCACTGTGCTTTGATCTCCACCTTACCACGTCCATGAGGGCATGCAAAACGGTGGTCTTTGGGCACAGTCCCGAGTCACATGGAGGCAATGAGCGATAGGAGGGGTTTCGTCTCTCCCGGTATTGGGGATTGATGTTGCGCTGTGCTCGATTGGCCGTAACAGGGAAGTCCCTGGCCAGGGCTGATCAGAGATTTGCTGGTAAGTGTTACCAGTAGTTTCTCGACCCGTTACGAGCCTCACATCGGCACGACTTATCGGGTTATTGGGGTCTGACGTTTACCACCCCTAGACTTGATATGCGACGTATCAGACGAAGAGACCGGACTGTATGGTAAGTGTTACTGGTTGGATTCGCAGGAGTGTGAGCGGGCTAGCTCGTCGATCTTCTGATCGCTCAATACCCGGGTGGCCGTTACGTTTAGCAGACCGCTTGCGGCTTGTGGGTGCTTGATATGATCATCATCTGCTACCGGCGTATTGACGAGTCTTTAGAGTCCTACACAGAGGTTTCCTGGCTCAAGCGAAACGAAATAGGAGCGCATATGAGATGTGTGAAGGACCGAGAATAATGCGTGTATGTGATACCGCATTTCATTCTCGCGATATATGTTTCGATTGGTTATATTCGATATGACCTAGTTATCGAATCATTGATTCGATAAATCGATACATTACATTCTAGTCGGTCATGTGCGACATGACCGGATCATTGAATCAAATGTTGATTTAATGATTTAATGCATAATTATATATTTGATATATTGCATTGCATTAACTAGTATTGGTTCACTTTAAACGGATTTTTCTCACTTGATGCACATTGTATATGTGATTGCTTTAGTGCACTACTTTGTATCATGTTTGATGATACTTGATCATATAGTTAAGTTTATAGAATTAATCCATGGTTAATTTGATAATTAGGGTTTTGCATATTCATTTATTTATTTATTTGTTTATTTATTTATTTGAAATGAGTTATGATAAGAATGGTGGCTAAGTTTGTTTTATATTGAAGCTTCATGAAGCTTTGACTTTGCTAACCATCCTTATCTTCATGCTTAACCCTAACCCATCCAAGTGACCATGGTTAATTCTCTACACTTAACCCTAGTTCAAGTTATGATAAGTATTTGATTTAAATTTATTTTTATCACAAGACTTATCATATTCTTTTCTTGAGCTCGTCTTCTTCTTCTTCTTCAAGCTTGCTACATCAATGGCAACTTGAGATCTAGTGAGATAAATCCAATTCTAAAGTGAACCCACCTCCTATTTCTTCACCCTCTACCTCTTGCCAAGTTGTTTTGGGTGTTTACTTCACAAGTTTCACAAGTTTGTGAAGTCGGAGCTTGAGTTTGTGCAACCTCGACGTAGATCGTCTTTGACACGAAGCCGACGACCTATTCCGCACGTTTTCCCGATGAAGCCGACGGAGGAGTCTAGGATTCATGATGTACAGCGAGAAGAATTCATTGCGGAGCCGTGGAGGTGGATATCCGGATCTACAAAGGTTGTAATTTCCGTATCCCAGTAGTTAAGTGTTAACTAAGTTTTCATTTCGCCTAAATATCTAGTTTAAGATCCGTAGTCTAGGGTTTCTCGGCACAAAAAATTTTAAATTGGCATGTTCGATACCTTGTGAGACCTTACTAGAGTGCCTAGGAACCTTTCACTTCCTTGCCCCTGGGGCCTTACCCTTGGATTGGGAATACTCCTACAAAGGTTGACGCACACACTCAAACCTACGATAGGATATATTACCCTTAGTGACCAGTTTGGATGTGACTTGACTGACTTGACCTGTTTACATGTCTGTTTCATATTATTACTATATCCATATTTGTATAAACATGTGCACACGGGCTTCATAACATTCACGTATTCATGCTATCACACCACATACACACCCTTTTAAGTTGAGCACTTGTTGGGATGTTCTGACATCCCTGAGATTTGCCATCTTAGGTTTAGAGACGGATTTTTAGGCCGAGCAGGATCAGAGCGATTATCAGGAGTTTGTAGAAGACCAGTAATCCATAGATTTATTTCTTTTCAGTTCGTACTTAGCATGTGATCCCTTGCGGAATGTTAGAAATAATATATCTATTTGTTTGGGTCATTTATTAGTGTATTTTGACTCTATGATTTTGGACCTATTGTTATTAGATCCCTTATCGAATCTATCATTATTTGTGATTCCATTTTAAATTACTTGTTACTTGTGCAGCATAATGTTAGTATTATATCTTGGATATTATCGTACCAGTTTATCTAGAGCCTTAGATGTGACTATTATAGGGTGTTTTTCGCCACCCCATTGAGATGGGAATACGCGTCGCTTGTCAGGCATATACATATTCCCCCTGCCTAAGGTAGACCGAGGTTTATTAATTGTGGGGATTTGAATCTCCGGCAACCGCAGACTAAGCTGTCGTTAATTACCCCTTGCCTTTGGAGCGAAGGAACCTCTGATTGACGGGTCAACTATTCATGCGAACTCAGTGTGAAGTGTGCATGTGTTGTGTTTTGAAAGGGGTTTTGGATATATCGAGGGTTTCGCAGAGTTTACGGGGATCCCGCTACCCGTATAGCGGGCTGGGGGTCAAGAGGGCTAGCAGCCCCTTATGGGGTGCGGGGCAACGCCCCGTTAGAAAAATTCTCCTAACGGAGGTGTATTTTGAGTGTGGGATAGTGTGGGAAAAAGTAGAGTGAGGAGCGTCTTAAAAACGCTAGGGAACTGAGCGCTGGGCGCTTGGGCGCCGGCCCCTCACGTGCCCGGCATATGGACGCTGGGCGCTTGGATGTCGGTGCTTAACGTGCCCAGCATGTGGGCGCTGGGCGCTGGGTGCTTAGGCGCCGGCGAGAAAATGGACTTTTAGCCCCGGAAATATGAGTTAAACTCCAAACGAGGATTTTGAGTGGAGTTAAACTCCAAAAAATTTAGATTTGGAGTTAAACTCCTAAAGAATCTAGATTAGGAGTTAAACTCCTTTGAGGATTTGGGTCTTGGAGTTGAACTCCCCAAAGATCTTCAGAGGTGGTTATAGGGGACCCCTTTCTTCTCTTTTAAGCTTTGGATCTTCTCTTGAGCCTTGGATATTTCCCAAAATGATATTCTCGGAGATGGGTCTCATTCCTCCTCCTCTTTGTTAGCTGGATCTTGGAGGAAAGGGGGTGAGATTCAAAAATCTCCCCCTTTTTGAGATCTGATGGAAGATCTGAGCTTCCCTTTAAGGGTTTAATGGTGAAAAACTGTTTATTTTTGGAAAAGGAAGAGTTAAACTCTTGATTTAATTCAGAAAAGAGAAGAAGGTTTAGAACCTTGAGAAAAGAGAAGAAGGCATAAAAACCCTAGATTTCAAGGAGAATGAATTCTTATGCTTTATTTCATTATCATGTTGCCTTTTATAGGCTTACAAACTCACATATAGCCTCTTGGGCTTTAAAAAATGGTATTTTGCCCATCCCATGCCTCATGCGCTCATTTAATTTGCACATGGGCCGTGGACTTTACAAAAATTTGGCTTTATGCTCATTCATGCATAAAAAATCACATCAAAATTATTTATTACATTATTTCATTTTGGTATGGGGGAGGCCGGCCGTGGGGCTCGACTTGGGCATGGTCCCACTTGATCTGGGCTTGGACCCGCTTACTTGGGGTTGACTTTGATTTTGACTTAGTCAACCGGGGTGTAATTTTTGACCCAAACAATTATGACAAGGCGATTTCCCCTTATTTAAGAGCACTGGCGGTTTTAGTCCATATTCCCGTATTCCGGGAATTGGGGCGTTTCATGTTGGTATCAGAGCCAGGCCGACTTAAAGTTAGTCTTGGTTCTACCGACCTTTTTGGTTAGAATCACGTGTCTAGGTTTCCCTCAGTGCATGCTGCATAGTTCATTGACTTTAATTGTAGAATTCAGGCTACTGAGATAGAATTACGATATCGTACCCATGTACCGCGGCATGGTTACGATGCGTCATTCTGTTTGAGTAACTTAGAGTTCTACCCTTGATTTGTTTCCACTGATTTGATTTCCTTGCACACGCCGATTTCTCGAGCCAAGACCGTGAATCTTCATACTCTCGTTTGTTTACTTAATCCTTAATTTTTCATATCCATCTATCTTCCATGATCCTTATGATTAGTTCTCGATCTTGTATTTTCGTTCTTCTAATTTCGAAAACGAAATTTCTTGTACGGTGGGTAGGATATAACACCCTAGCCTGATCGTAAGTCTTTTTCTTCTTTTTTTCTTTCTTTTGAATGTATTGGGTTTTGTTATATTATTATTATTATTATTATTATTATTATTATTATTATTTTAAGTTGAAGTTTAATAATTTCTAGTTAAAATAGAACAACTTTACATATATTCATTATTATCATCTCTCTCCTTCTCATATAAATCAATCTTCTCTCTGCTTCCCATCATAATATTTTCTTCTTCTTCAAAATTAGCCAAGCCATCAAAACTTTGAGTTGCACTTCGTGTCGTCGTATTTATCCATCTCCGAGACAAGTACTCTTGCTCTTTTTAGCCGATGCAACATCAGCAAATATTGCAATAAATTCTCAGTCAATAGTATTTGAATGAAAATTGTATTATTGTACAATTTCACCAAAATATCACATAATTATTATATACATGATAAAACCTTAGTTTTATACCACTCATATAAGTTTGCATGTTGCTCACACACATATAACTTATATTTAAACTTATTTATATAGTTGATATAAATTTTAATTAGTAGATGTGGGCTATCATTTCATTAAGTTAAATAATCAATTCAGTTTTATTTTTTTATTGAATTTTTATAGAATATAGCTTGTATAATATAGTGCATAGTGAACAATAATTCAGGATAATTAAATTAAATTATATATATATATATATATAAAATCAGATCATTATGACAGCAAGAAAATAAATATACAATATAAAATACAATCAAGATATTACTCTGTTACTAATAGTATGAAACAGAACGCTTAAGTGCATTTATATAAGATAACTATATTGATTGTGTTTTAATACTCTTGGTATTAATTTTATATATTTAGCTTTGTGTTTTTATTAACAATCAAACCATATGCTATTAAATGAAACCTTATGTTCATCATGCATGAAATGAAAACCCTAGAATTTCTAGAACACTCACTAATCATATTAATCCTTTAAAATCATATTTTAGTTTATTATTCTTCCCAATAATAAATCCGGATATTAAATGGAGATCCTTGCAAATTCATTTAGATTCTTGTTTACATTATTGATACTATAATATTATATCGACTGTATTTGGCATGCTACTTGAGACTATTATTATCAACCTGCTTGACATGACATGCCTATTCACGATTACGGTTTCCTTACATTAAAACGATATCACTAATTAGAATGCTGAACATTTATGTCATGAAACAATTACTCGTGCTTACATGTTTACCATACTGTACCATCATCGTAACTTGTCATATTTTCCTGTCCAGTCAGCATTCTATATTGTGATTGAATTTATTACCATGTTAGCTATAGATACGCAGGGGGTTGGGATAGGTTGAGTGTGTGTTCGTACAATAGGATCTCAGGAATCCCATGCCGGCAGCTCATACCGAAATATATCGGTCGCATGTTATTATAGCTCGTACTGGGCTATATCGGTCGTTTGTTACTACAGCTCGTACCGGGCTATATCGGTTGTTTGTTCATTCCATAGTTAGGTACGTGTTTCCTTGCCCCTAGGGCCCTACCCTTGGGTTAGGAATACTCCTGTAGAGGTTGACGCACACACTCGAATTCACGATAGGATAGATTGCCTTTAGTGACAAGTTAGGATGTGACTTGACTGACTTGACCTATTTACATGTCTGTTTCATATTATTAAAATATCCATATTTGTATAAACATGTGCACACGGGTTCCATAACACTCACATATTCATGCTATCACACCGCATACACATCCTTTTAAGTTGAGCACTTGTTGGGATGTTCTGACATCCCTGAGATTTGCCATCTCAGGTTTAGAGACGGATTTTCAGGACGAGCATGATCAGAGCGATTATCAGGAGTTTGTAGAAGACCAGTAATCCATAGGTGTAGGATGTTTTTCATCACCCTACTGAGATGGGAATACGCGTGCTTGTATATACATATTCCTCCTGCCTAGGGTAGGGCGGGGTTTAATTATTGTAGAGATCCGAATTTCCGGCAACCGCGGACTAAGCTGTTGTTAATTACCCCTTACCTTTGGAGCGAGAGAACCTCCGATTGACGGGTCAAACGGGTCATACGAATTCAATATGCAGTGTGCGTATGTGTGTGTCTTGAGGGGTTTTGGATATATCGGGGGCTTCGCAGAGTTTACGGGAGTCCCGCTCCTCGGATAGCGGACTGGGGGTCAAGGGACAAGCAGCCCCCTTGCAGGGTGCGGGACAGCGCCCTGTTAGAAATTTGTTTTAACGAGAGAGGTATTTTTAGTGGGGAACGTTTGGTAAAAAGAAGGGTGAGGAGTGTCCTAAGAACGCGTGAGAAACATGTGACCGCTGGGCGCCAGCGGGTCACGTGCCAGGTGCATGGACGCTGGGTGCCAGAAGAATCACGCGCGCTGCACGCGACCGCCGGGCACCAGCGGGTCACACGCGCGGCTCATGGGCGCCAACGGATTGCGTGCCTTGCGCGTGGCCGTTGGACTCCAACGGGTCACGTGCGCGGCACGCGACCGCTAGAAACACCAGCGGAAGAAGGGGCTTAGCCCCTGAGCTAGGAGTTGGACTCCAGAAGGGTTTTGGAGTTAAACTCTTAGGGAAGAAATTATATGTGGATTTGGAGTTGAACTCCCAAAAGGCTTGGATTTGGAGTTAAACTCCTAAAAGATCTGGATCTGGAGTTAAAACTCCTTTGAGGATTTGG
Source organism: Agapanthus africanus (assembly GCA_030015575.1). NCBI lineage: Eukaryota > Viridiplantae > Streptophyta > Magnoliopsida > Asparagales > Amaryllidaceae > Agapanthus > Agapanthus africanus. The sequence goes on along the minus strand of JASDDO010000001.1, from coordinate 15,701,352 downwards.
ATCTTGGAGTTGACCTCTCCAAAGATTGATTTGGAGTTAAACTCCTAAAAGATTTAGATCTTGGATGGTGAAAGGAGCTCCCTTTTCGTGCTCTTCGAGCCTTGGACTTCTCTAAAATTGGTTCTTCTGAGGTGGGTTCCTTCTTCCTCCTCACTTTTTATTGGATCTTGGAGAGAAAAGGGGGGCTGAGATTTAAAATTTCTCTTTTAGAGATTTGATGGTAGATTTGAACTCCCTTTCAATGATTTTACGGTGAAAAACTACTCATTTTTGGGGAAAAAAGTTAAACTATTGATTTAATTCAAAAAAAAAAAGTTTAGAACCATAAAGAAGGAGAAGAAGGCACAAAAGCCTAATTTTTGAGAGAATGAAAAAGGTTTTTTTTATTTCATCATAATATTGGCTTATATAGGCTTACAAGTTTACACATAGCCCCTTAGGCTTTACAAAATGGCATTTTGCACATCTCATACCCCATGTGCTTATTTCTTTTTGCACATGAGCTATAGGCTTTACAAAAATTTGGCTTTTTGCCCATTTATTTTACATTCATACATGAAAATTACATCAAACTTATTTATTATATAATTTTCTTCTTGATATGGGGAAGGCCGGACTCTTCATGTTCGGGCTCAATTTGGGCTTGGGCCCACTTGATATAGAGTTGACTTTGACTTTGACTTGGTCAGTCGGGGTGTAATTTTTTACCCCAACAGTAGATTTATTTCTTTTTAGTTCGTACTTAGTATGTGAGCCCTTGCGAGACGTTAGGAATAATGTATCTTTTTTTCGGAGCATTTATTAGTTTATTTTGACTCTATGGTTTTGGACCTATTGTTATTAGATCCTTTATCGAATCTATCATTATTTATGATTCCATCTGATATTACTGGTTACTTGTGCAGTATGATATTAGTATTATATCTCAGATATTATTGTACAGGTTTAGTTAGAGCCTTAGGCGTAACTATGGTAAAGCGATTTCCCCTAATCTAGGAGCACTGGCGGTTTCGGTCCATATTCCTGTATTCCGAAAATTGAGTCGTTACAGAAGGTGTTTGTTGCTCGCCATGCTTTTTTCTTAGAAAATGAATTTCTTGCAAAAGAAATTAGTGAGAGCACGGTAGAATTAGAAGAAATTCTGGAACAACAAACTGAAACTGAAGATTTGGTGGAACCGCAAGATTCTGTAGCACGTGACGAACCTCGGTCACTTCGTGGATCTAGTACGATTTCTCATCCGTCCAAGAGATACTACTGTTTTCTCATAGACGGGGATCGAGAGAATTGCATCTTGGAAGAAAATGATCCTATTAGTTTTAAGCAGACCATTACCAGTAGAGACACTGATAAATGGATGGATACTATGCGATCCGAAACGGAGTTCATGTACACCAATAAAGTTTAGACCTTGGATATTACTCCTCCCGGGGTAAAATCCGTTGGATGCAAATGGATCTTCAAAAAGAAAATTGGTGTAGATGGACAGGTGGAGACAGGTGGAGACCTATAAGGTTAGACTTGTTGCAAAAGGTTTTCGTCAAAGACCCGGTGTGGACTATGTCGAAACCTTTTCTCCAGTTGCCATGCTGAAATCTGTTCGGATCCTACTTGTCATTGCCGCCTTTCATGATTATGAAATCTGGCAGATGGACGTAAAAACGGCTTTTCTGAACAGAAGTTTGAAAGAGTGCATTTATATAGATCTGCCGAAGGGATTCATGGACGGTGGGAGCAGTGGGAAGGTATGCAAGTTGTTTAAATCCATTTATGAATTAAAACAAGTATCGCGGAGCTGGAACATCTGTTTTGATGAGACGGTCAAGGAATTTAACTTCATCAAAAATGAGGATGAGCCTTATATCTATAAGAAGATTGTAGGAAGAACTGTTGTATTCCTAGTCTTGTACGTGGAAGACATTCTCTTGATAGGAAATGACATTCATATACTATAATCGGTCAAGCCGTTCTTATCATAAAGGTTCTCCATGAAAGACTTGGGTGATGCCTCGTACATTCTAGGGATTAAGATCTACAAAGATAGATCCAAGAGATTGTTGGGATTTCACAGTCCAGATACATAGAGGCCAAACTAAAGAGCTTTAGTATGGAAGATTTCAAGCACGGTAATATACCCGCATTGCACGGAATCACCCTCTCCAAAGAGATATCTCCCATGACTGCTGAGGAGAGGGTTCGCATGAGTGTTATACCCTACGCTTCGGCGGTAGGATCTATAATGTATGTGATGTTACTTACCAGACCAAATGTAACTTACACGCTTAGCATGGTGAGCCGGTATCAGTCGAACCCAGGAAAGAACCACTAGAAAGCAGTGAAGAACATTCTTAAATATCTGAGAAGGACTAAGGAACTATTCTTGGTATAGAATAATGGGGACCTTCAGGTAGAGTCCTTTACCGACTCGAGCTTCCAGAGTGACAAGGATGATAACAAGTCTGTCTCGGGTTTTGTGTTTACCCTCAACGGAAGTCTGTTGGAAGAGCAAACATGACACTGTCACAGACTCGACGATGGAGGCTGAATACATTACTGCAAACAATGCCGCAAAAGAAGCGGTCTGGATAAAGGAGTCCACTACTAAACTTAAGGTGGTTCCGTCTATTGTTGATCCAATACCTTTGTATTACGACAACAATGGGACTATGACTTTAGCAAAGGAACCACGGTCCCATCAGAAATCTAGACACATCTTGAGACGGTATCATCTGATCAAGAAGATCATTGATCGCCGGAAGATCGAGATGCGGAGAGTAGAAACAAAAGAGAACACGGAGGATTCATTCGCCAAGACTCTCCCTCAAGCACAGTTCAAGAGACTATTTGAAATGTTGGGTATGCGATACGCCAACAACATGCCCTAGAGCAGACGTTGGGTACTCGGTACGCCAATATATGGTCTTACTGCAAGTGGAAGATTGTTGGATATGTATGCCCTAGAGGTCATTATTGTATATGTATATATAGTGGATGCTTGGACATATATATGTACAGGACAATCTTGCTCGATATGATAGTATGTTGTTTGGTTTGTTTTTATCTTAACATGTGTATATATTTTACTTGTTATTACGTATCATTAATACATGTTGATAAAGCCCGTAAGATTATTGCTTGACTACCGGCATTATGATGGCAATCATACATGTGGAGGTTGGATAGTCCATAAGCACATTCTTAAATGTCCCTGGTCATGGGAGTATCGAAACTGGACATCGATATTCCGAAGTAGACTGGTGTATACATTTCTATACCCCCGACGAGGGGCGATGGTTGGTCCTATAGCCAATGGTCTTTCGCATCTAAGATCATATACAGGTGCTCACTAAGGGTGAGTACACTGGACGGACTCGCCGAGAACTTCTAGATGGTACTATACCTATCATCAAATAGCAGTTCTCAGGTGACATAAGTACATGTTGGTCTTCATACCTGAGATCGTCATTTGTCTCGTATGAGTTCCCACTGTACTTAGATTACTACCCTACCGCGGCTCTACTGAGTCGTGTAAACAGGTTTTAGTTGAGTGCAGTTCCGAGCCACATGGAGGCAGTGAGCGATTGTTGGGGATTCATCTCTTCCGGTATAGGGAATCGATATTGCACAGTGTTCGGTTAGCCAGCACCATAAGATCTTGGCCAAGGCAATTGGGATTTATTGATAGTTAGATCAGTAGTTTCTCAAATTGGTCCTGAGCCACATCGGCACAAATTATCAGATTGTTAGGGTCCGATGTTTACCACCCCTAGACCCGGTATGCGATACTCTTAGACGAAAAGACCGGACTATACGAAGATTGTCACAAATAGGCTCAGTAGGGATTCAGATGAGTTTGCCGTTGACCTTCCTTTTCGACAGGTATCAGGATAGCCGTTACGTACAGCTGGTGCCGCTGACGTGCTTGTGGTTATGAATTTATCCAGTAACTTATTGTCGGCTTACTGTTGAGTCTTTAGAGTCCCACACAGAAGGTTTTCCTGGTTCAGGCGAAATGATATAGTAGTTGTATTTTGATACGTGCAGGATTCCGATCGAATGATTGTACTAAATACCCAGACTTTCCATTGGACGGTTGATAATATTGGCCGGCTTAGTATTGAGCCAGATTATTAAATCGGGTATTGATTTAATAATTTATGTATATATATTTGGATATGTATATTCTAGTATTATATTATTTGTGTTATTCTATCTATTTGGGTATTCGTATTTTGATATGAATACGTGTATGTATATACGGTAGAGTGTATTCCGTATTTATACGGAATATATTCTAGAAGATGGACACCTCATTTTAGTTTATCCATTTATTGATTTAAATGGAAAATGAGGTGTAAAGGAAGTGATGTGAGAACGGTGAGAACCATACTTGAATAGTCTTGACAAATGAATTGTATATTCATTTGTGTAAACTATTCAAGTATGGTTGCTATATTTTTATTGCAAAAACCTTTTATACAAAACCTTGCTTGATAATTTCTCACTTGATGGAAAAAACATTCTCACCATTTGTTTCTCTCTTCTCACTAGCTTTTCTTAAGCTCCTCCTCTTTCTTCTTCATTTCTTCCCTATCATCTCATGAGAATTAAGAATGGAAGAGAGATAGAAATACACTAGAACAACTCATTATATCACTAGACACGTTAAATTAGCAACCTAGAGGTTTTAGTTGCTCCACTTGATTTTTAGTGTGGAGATAGAGCCATGAACCATATCTCTTAGATGGATCATTTTCGACGGAGGAAGACCGGTGGTCAAGCTCAATCAAGAAGACTTTAAAGAGTTAAGGAAGAGAGTAAAAGACCGAAGAACACAGATCATTTGGTATAACCCTCTTTACAGAGTAGTTAGAACTCTTCTAGTTTACTAGTTTAATGTTTGGTTAGATTCTAGATAGTTGTTTCTAGCACCTGGTTTTTTAAAAGTTAAAGTTTTTCGTTCCGCACAGGCCATGGTTAGCGGCTAGGGCGCTAGGAACCGCAACATGGTCAATCTGGGCCGTTGATTTATTTGAACCAATTTTGATGCGGCTATCATCGGACAGCTGAAGTTAATCTAGGGCTCCATCTGCTGCTTTTGGTTTTAATTACACTAAAATACCATATACTATTAGCTTTTCCTAATAAGTATCATCTTCTTTCTAAATCGCAAATGAATAACAAAACAGTTAATAATTGCAACTGACACAGATAATGTATCTCGGCTAAGTTAAGTTGAAAAGGAGTTTAAATTTCAAACTGATCGGCGACATGGGTTTTTTTATAATAGAAAAATGAAAAGAAATTTCGGGTAAACATCCTCTCTCTCTCTAACAGATTCTCTCTACTTTTTCTCGTTTCGATCGTACATGCTTAGAAGGCCGGAGATGCAATTAAATTTATAGTGTTTTTGTCTATTTAAATATTATTTGACCGACGATTGGATTGATCCGAGTATTTAAGAGATAAATTATGACTCGTATCTCTTATTGGAATAACTATGTCATAAATAACATAATACAAGGAAATTAAAAAAAGTTGCAGAGACATGAACCCAACGTCATCGACCAAAGCACAGACTCTATAATTTAATCTGAAACCATTCCGATTCAATCTCTCCCTCCTGAACATCATTTTCAAAATACACCCACAATCAGTTTTCTCATCATCACCGACTTTCCTTAATAATCAAGTCTTTCTAAAGAATTACTACCCTGCAAGTGATCTGGGGTCTGAGTAGTTCCAAGTATTTCTAAATCTTTCAAAGCTTTGCTGCTATCATTGATCTCCACTGTCTATTCCATCTGTAGCAAAAAGGGGTTTCGTAGTTATTTATTAAATCGAATGGATATTATTGTATCGAAGGAGAAATATCGGCTTTAATATGCAAAATGACATTCAATTGGCTCATACCCTCTTCTTCTTGCCGCTCAAGTTCCTTTCTCTTGAGCCATAACTTTTTTGGATCCATCTTTTTACCCTAAGCACGGAAAAGAACTTTTCAGGCCACAACGATTAAGAAATAAATATAAAGGATGCAATACGATAGACACAATAGCGACATATATCTGAGTTAACATGCATAGGTTCTTGTTGGTCCATCATACTTGATGTTCCTATGTAATCCAAGTGAATAAGCAACTTTCTCAAGAGAGTGCCAAAGATTGAAAAAAAGCATTAACATCTAGATATTTTAGTGGATATTTTAAGGGTTATTTGAATACACGTCCTTTTGTCTATAACTCATCCAGCATTTAAAATCTCTCAACTAGCAGCACCCTGCTGCACCCGACACCCTTGGATTATTCAAATATGCTATTCTAGATCCTATCAATGTGATTCTTAAGGGTACGTGTTGAGTCCTATTAGACCAGATGAGGAGTTAAAAGCGCTCGATGAGATATAAACAAAGGGTTATATATGTGCTATAAAGGGTTTAGAAGTTACTGTTTGCATCAACTGAATCTGCAGCATCAGAATTTTTTAGGCCCCTTTCTACTCCAGGTTCTCCAAATTTCTGTGCTAGCAGAGTACCATAAATATAGGTTCTAACAAGGAAAATCCCGCTAATCATTCAAATCATAAAAAATATGCAAACGTCTAATGACAAGAAATTGATTCATACTTTAATAGGAGGGACACCTTGGTGACTTCCAGAAAAACTACCAGAGGCCGAATCTGCAAAATGATTGAAAGATTTAGAATCATTAGCTATACAAAATGGCAATAACATTAAATTATATCTTGCAGATAAGTTGAAGCAATTGAACAAGCGATCCCTTGAGAAACCAAACGATCCAAATGTGTAGCCATCAAAGATTCTCTCGGTTATTTGGGTTTCTTCAACTGCGTCTTAACAAGGAACTTTATATCAGATATTTCTCAGTTTGTGAAAACTTTCAAATCCATCCATGTTACAATAGGCTTTCCCTCTTTGAAGGAAAAAAGGAAGGAGCTACATATAACATTTATAACTCATTTGGTTGTACAAAAGTTATCACCTGTGACTTTCTGCTTCCTGACATTAGTATATAGTGAGCATTGGAGGCAAGAAAAAACATCGTGGAGAGAACAATTTCCACAAATTAATGTAAATTTTAACATTGACTTGTCTACAAACTCATTAATTGTAGGAAGCAGTAACATGGATATGGTAGCAGACACCATGAAGAGGAAAGAACGGTACAACTTGTGAGCAATATTATGATTAAGTGCACCAATATGGAGATCACAGACATGGTCTTGGCAGCAAATGGAGCAAATCAAAAGAGTTGTCGAAACAAAAATAATTGAATGTGCATTGGTCATTGGAGAGAACCAGAACCTCTCCTGGAACTCCTTGAAGTTCCGCGCTGGATATTTCTCCGTGTTGTATCTTTATATATCTCCACACCAATATCAGGATCATTGGCTGGAAACAGACTAGAAGGAATAAGAAAGAATCTGGGCTGCCGCTAATAGTACAATTACATCTAACTACTTATAACTAAATGAGAAATCAACCTCCGCGAAGATGTTTTGATGAATTACTGACACCAGGTACCACCAAATTCTGCACAGGAAAAGAAAAAAATTTAACTACAAAACATATTTAGGCATGCCAAAAGGCCTCCAATCATTTCTTGAACAAAACAGCTACCTCCATTTGATGAGGCTGCACTGTTCTCTGTGGTACTGATTGTTTCACATGGTCATCCAAAAGCTTTTCAAGCTTAAGCAGGGTATCATCACTGGAAGTACCAAGATCAAACTCTATCTCTTTCTTATCAGATTCAACATGACTTTGCTTCACCAAGAAATCCAATATGCTATCTGGCAGATTACCCGAGAAAGATTCTAACCGGTTTTTCATTTCCTCTCTCTTTTCGTATGTTATTTTAGGCCCAACACTATTTAACATGGTAGCATCTTTCTCTTTTTCAAGAATTTCTTCAGCTGCAGTCAGCTTCACTTCTATATTTTCCCATTTCTTTTCAAATAAAGCGAGCAGCGTTTTTGCCATGTTATGTACATCATCATCTGGGGGGTTAAAGGTCATAGCGTTGGTGAAAGTAAGCCTCACATCTGCAGCAAAAGCCTGGGGGTTGCAATACGAATCAGATTCTATCTTCTTATTAATAGTTCCAAGATCCATAGGATGCTTGATGATTTTGGAGTAATCAGGAATTTGCAACTTTACTGGATCAACAGGAGAGTTGAAGACCCAAGCGTGCCGGTGTTTCATTAGGTTTTTAAGAATAGTCTTGCAGTGTCTCATTCTCATAGCAACTGAGTTCCCTGAAGGAAGTGGTGCATGTTTCTTAACATGCCTATTAATGGAAGAGGATAAGGCAGCAGTACTACCACCTGGGGCTTTGGGAGGAAGAGGTGGTTTTGTAGAGCTCCATTTATTGCAAGACGCTAAGACAGCAGTACTAGTGACTGGGGTCATAGAGACTGATTTCTTCACAGCTTCAAGTTTCTTTTTCACCTCTTCCTTCTCTGAACCAGGCACCTTAGATACAGGGACATTGAAAATGTTGATTTGATCCGCTTTTCTCTTACGAGTACAAGTATTATCAGATCCAGCACCGGCAGAGCGCCCGGCCTTTTCTGTATCTTCCACCGCCTCAACCACTTTGTCTGGAACGTGGCGAGAAGAATGTTCTTTGGAGAATTTTTGTGTCCCCGTCATTGTAGATGAGCAGTCGCTAGGGTTTATCTTCAACTTTTAACTTATTGGTGCACTCTAAATGTCGTAGGTCAAAAAATATGAGATAAATGTTTCAATATCTCACATAGCTTTAAATACTTCAAGCAGTACAAGCCTCTGAAGATCTTTGAAGAGAGGCATCTTATCTATCATGCCAGATTCCAAATTCGATGAAAATAAACCCAGAATGTACATTCCCCTTTAATTCCACTCTAGAATTACAGTTAGTATTGAATTTGGTTATATACCAAGTAATTTTTTGAAAAAATAAGAATCTTCCGATCACCACAATTCACAAATTATAGTGACATTTATCTTACAAGCACAGAAAAATGATGGTCCTTATTTTATTTCCCTTCTTTTGTTTAAATTAGAGCATGATGAAGTTACAGTTTTAATCTTAGATAGTAAGTCCCTTTTTTAGAAAATTCTTTTTGCTCTATATCCTATTATCTTTTTCACCCATTTGGCCAGTGTCTTACAAAACAACATCAAATTTCGCTGATATGATTAAATTGCATGATTTCACTGTTTGTTTACACATTAATGCATTCTTCTTGTTTGAGTTTTCCCCCCTAGAAACCACCTTATGGTTTAACACTTTTTCTCAAAACCCATCTTATGTTTTTTCCATTAGTTGTAATCACCCTCTATTGTTAATTGTTTTCCCCTTTTTCTCTTTCTACCTCCATTTCACTCCACATCATAAAATTTTGCATGACTCATGATGCAACACTCCTCAAATCCTATCTCTATTTCTCTTAGATCCGTCTACTAATTCAAATAGGGAACAAATCATGGTCGCCTCCTCTCTAATCTAATTCAGATGGTTGCATTATTTAAGATTTTAGCTCAAGCATAGTAGCAGATTTGTGACCATGGGATTGGAAATTGTAGTTGCAGTTGCAAATGAGTTTTGAGTTTGAGTTAGCAATTGAAATGAGTTTGGGTTAGAATTGCAGTACTAGAAACAGTGTGTGATTGGATTGCAGTTTGGTTGGTCAGAGTTTATGTTGGTTGCAGTTCGTGTATAAGGTGAGTTTGGGCATTCACCACAAGCACATTTGAGCATGAACATTGAAGGAACATGTGAGCACTTGTTGGTGCCATGATTGCAATTGGCATCGAGAAAATAAACAAACACTTTATATTAGATAATGAGAATCATAAATATACTTACATTCAACAATGTTAAAGTTTTGGATACAAACAACTAAAATGCAAACTTGCATGGTTCTGACAACTTGCATGCAAACATAATTCGATAAAAAACTTTGATGTCGAATTCAATCCACTGAAAACACAAAAAATGATCAAAATGATATACACGATAATAAAAGCTCCAATGTATATGGATTGATCACCCATAGAGCAATTCTTCACCTCTTATTCCTCCGTGTGTCCCCTCTTTCTTCATTTGCTTGCAATTAGGTTAATTTGGTATCTAAAAAAAATTCCTGGTCTAATTTGGTGAGGAAGAACCCATCTTCATTAAAAATTCCTTGTTTTGTCCTGAATCAAAATCAAAGAAGAAGTAGAGTGAGAGAAGGGAGAGCCCTGAATTTTATTTTATTTTTTATTTTGGGTTTGTGTGTGTCGGGGGGGCATATTGCTTCTAATACATGTAGACCTATATCTAACAATAGAAAAAAGAGATAGAGAAGGGAGAGTTCTTTTTAGTTAGTATTAGGAAGAAGAAGATGGCAATGTGGGGAAAGAAAAAGGTTCAAAAGCCACGTGACTCGCTGCAAGAGACTATATTCCTAAGTTCTAGAATTTTGTTAGTGTATTTGGGTTGAAAGGAATGATAAGAGTTTTCGAAGCTAAAAAATCATCTTATGTGGTCGACATGGTCGTCCTTCATAAAATCAATATGCGAGTTTTGGACAAATGCTTCGAATAGAAAATGAATATCTTCTATGTAGGGTAGTAGAGTAGCTTTGAGTCTCCTAGATAGTCTTGCCTTTCTTGAAGGTAAATTCTTATGAGATTCATATATGCCAGCTATGTCTTTTATCTTTTTATTTTTATCCTGTAATTTCTATCATTTCATAATTTTGATGAAATGGTTGATTTGGGTAGGGCCTTTTTGAAGGGTTTTTAACCAACGGTTAAAGTATGCGGCAGATTTTAACAAACATAAAAGGTATAACGTGGTTTTAGTTGAAAATTTCAAACCACATGGTAGGTTTTCTTAATAATAACCCTTGTTTTCCCATTTATAATGATAAAGTTTCCATTTTTACTAATGGCAGCAATATCAAATACCGAGATCGGAGCAAGATGTTCCATTTCTCCTCAAAAACAAGAGGTGTTTTCATTCCTCAAAGAATTTATAACAAGAAAACATCCACAGCCCAACCATGTATTCTATACAGCATCAAACTCCCCAAGCGTAAATTCTAGAAACTGCATTATCCCTTACTGTCTCGTACGAAATCAATAAAGTTTCCAAAAACATTAAAACAAACAACTTGCACTCTCATGGCCTCTTTCTACTCATTAAGAACACAAATCCCCAAAATCAAGATTCAAGATTTCGACAATTCCCTAAAAGAAAGCCAAAACCCTAAATTTTAGTGCCAAACATCAACCCTTAATCGATCCAACCAAATCCTACAAACCCTAATCGATACTCTTCCAATCAAGAACCTAAACCCTAAATCTCTCCCCTAAGACAAAGAAGAAAAACCCTAGAAATTGAAATTTAATTAAAAATAAAATATATGCGTACCTTTTTCGAGCGAAATCACAGAAGCTTGAAAAAAAGGCGACGCTGCTTTCAAAGTGTTTGTTCTGTATTTATAGCGGGATGCCTTTTGGCTGTCTTAATTGGATTCGGTTGATCTGGACCGTTCGTTTATTTGAACCAATTTTGAAGGGGCTGTTGTTCGGTTGAGATTTGATGGACTTCGCATGTAATTTTAATTGCCTTCTGAATTAAATGTAACGAAGAAAAAATCTTAGTACCTTTGTATTTTCTTTTGAAACACTTGTATGTATGTCTATTCCCTTTCAAATTATATTTACATGTTTCTTTTTTGTATATCTTGGTTACCACGTCGCATTTTGTTTCATGTGTCGCGAGTTCAAACCCCGACTGAAATATTTTAGTTTTTATTTTAAATCACCAGATTTTAAAACTAATATCATATTTTTTATATAGCTAGATATTTATTAATATTTTAAAGGATGAGAAAATATTTTCTTCTAAAGGATGCAAAGTGCATCCACAGATAACCATAACGAGAAGCATCCCTTATCGTCATAAATATGATAAGCATAATTGCAAGCAGAATAAAGACAACAATTACAAGAATTTCAGATAAATAACAGAACAAAGTCCAAGAAAATTTATTACAAGTTTGAAATAAATAACTGGAATAAAATTCCAATTCCCAGATAATAACGATAGTGGTAAACCAAGACGGTCCCAACAACATAGTGCAGAGGAAAGGAAAAAAAAAACTAATAGAAGCATAGAAGCAGTTGCTATCTTACTCGCTGAGCTCTATTTCTTGATGATCTTTTCCCGTTTCAACATCATTTGACGGACATTCCCCAAAGAAAGAAAAAGAAAAAAAAACACAAACAGAAAATGGAATGCCTGTCAGCAAACTAGAGTTCGGCAAGTCCCTATCTTAAAGAAAAGAATTTAAACATAATTTAAACGTGATATAAGAACGGAAAAATAAACAATCAAACATGTATAAATACAGTAAAACCTCTATACAGTAATATCCTTGGGACCGGGGAAAAATATTACTATAGGGGGGTTATTCTTAAGTAGAGTTTTATATATAAAAATTAGATTTTTTTTTGAAAAAATAGTAGTCAAAATTCTTAGACCTTCAAAATTCATATAGACCTTCAAACTTATTAACAAGTCAAAATTCTTAGACCTTCAAAATTCATATAGACCTTCAAACTTATTAACAAGTCAAAGTACTTTATGTCATCTTAAGTTCAATTGTGTAGTTAAGTAATTTATGTCATCTTAAGTTCAATTGTAATAGCCAAGTAATTTTATGTATTTTTTATATATATAAAAAATTATTTAAAATTTAATGCCAATTTATTACTATATAGAGGTAAATTAGTACAGGCGGGACTTGGAAAAAGTATGGAATATCACACTGTGGAGGTTATTCTTATTTATAACTGGTCCCGAGTCGGGACCGGGACTTTTTATCACTATAGGGAGGTTATTCCTATATAGAGTATTCCTATACGGAGGTTTTACTGTAATAGGTAATATAAAGCGATAATGTCATGATATTTGTTATCTATGTCGCGCTATTGTGTTTTAAGTTATGAGTTCAATTAATGAGGATTTTAAACGTACCCTCGGAACAACGGAAACACGGATTCAAGAGATTCATGAGTTAGTAATGCAATTGTTCCGTAATACCCGGAACTACGACAATCATGCATGATCCCGTTACATGTAAATATCTCCATTCATCGAACTTCTCGACCCCCATGTCACTTGTTTATTGAATTTTAGAGCTTGTCACAAATGCTAGCACAAGACTGTGAATACTTGAAATAGTTTAGGTTAATGAGTTCACGAGTTTATATATTCAAGTATTCATGTTTACAAGTATTCAAATCGCCAAGTATGCATGTATTCGTGTCAACAGGTAAAGCATAGCAAAATTCAGATAACAACAATACAAGTATAAAGATGTAAGATGGTGCAACAATAATGGGTACAATATATATATAAGAATAAAATTAAGGAATGAAAGTTATATATTTTTTTTGTAAGTTAACAAGTAATATAGAATTTAAATTTAATCAAATGAGCGCATGGCAAGGCCATTTCTTTCTCAATTCTTCCATTACATACCATCAAGGAATGAAATTTAATTAAATTCACGTCTCAATTCATGTGGTGCTTCGAGGGATGTTATATCTTCATTTCTTCCATTACCAATTTCTTTCATTTAGATTGGTGTACTATAGTAACGTGTGAGTGCCACTAATGCATAGGGTAAGACCATGAAATTGAGCAAAAGTCGGGTTTAAATTCGAAATAGCTGAAGATGACTCCAGCCATCTTGTATCGATCTATCCTTCACATCTTTTGTCTGAAAATTCTCAAGGAGGCGATGAGCAGCCTTGTCTTCGAGCTTGTAATTTATCTGAAATGCTTGTTCAAGATTTAGGCACACAAGCGAGGCTTTTCTTTTCATACAATTTCTTCAAACGATCGCCTTCTATCATTCTGTCGATATTGTTCTCCATTGCTTTCTAATTGCATTATGTACCAAGTAATCTAGATTCTACCAAAGCTGCTTGATCTGCAACGCTTGCTTCACCCAGCCAAGCATAAAATACTGATGCTCCTTTCAGAATGTAGAGGGAAGAAAAAGGATGATTAGGCAATTTTCAATCAGCACCCACCACAATCTAAACATAATTGCATTACATTATAATAAATCAACTCGAACCTCACAAAATGCTTATCAAAATGCATGCCCTCCCGAACAATCGCAAGACCAATGTTTCAAATCGTAGTGAAGCAAGTCCGTCCTTCGGTTTTATTCTCTTCTTAATTTACTTTAAGAACAGTTCAGTTCATATATGTGCTAGTACATGACTTATTCCAGTGATGCTTTGCTATCCCTCTAGGTAAAAAAACAAAAAATAAATTTAAAAAAATACTTATCAAACAAATAAATAATTTTACATGACACTGGTCATAATTAAAGCTAAGAACAAGAATAGACTAGGATAAGGTTCTCTCAACTCTTAATATCTGAAAGAATACTCTCTCCACTCTTTGCACAATATCTTCAACATCACCAATCTCCGTACTCCACGCAATATGATCATCGGGTCTGATCAATATAACTCCCTTGTTCATCATTTGACACGTCTCCCACCATGATTTCGATTTCGATTTCGATTCTGGCCTTTGCACTTCCTCGACATCTACATGATTCTTCCAGGGCTCTAATTCTTTTCCACTTCCACAAGCATTCATATGATCCGAACCTTGAGGTCATATCACACACACCTTAAGGGATACTCTATATGTTTCTGCTACCTTAAAGGCCACACGAGCAAGGTCATAGGAATCTTTCAGGGGCGCGATAATTGAAAGGAATTCAAGTTTGTCAATAGGTACTAGATCCAAGGTGGGCAGAACATCCTGTTTGAAAATTGAGCAGATAAAAAGGTGATAAATGAAATTGGAGATATACACGGTCATACTCAAGAAAAAAAGAAAGATGTATTAGGGTTTAGTAGCACAATACACCCTATACCCCCATGAAGGGATTTATTAGCGTAAAGCCACCCCCCCCCCCCCCCCGCCCCACTACCCAAGAAAAAAGGAAAAAAAAAAAAAACACCCCCGAGAAAAAGAAGAAAAAAACCCTTTCCCTCCCTCCCTCTGCGTTCACCAACAAAAACCGTAAAGAACACTCAAATTCTGCTGTAAACATCACAAACAAATTATAGGCCTAAATTAGACGATCATTTCAGTCGTTTAGAGTTAATTGAGTGGTTTCAAGAGTTTTAATCAATGAGCAAAGTAGGTGTTTGTGCTAATAAATCACTTGAGGTTGTGTGGGTGTATGTGCTATAGGAGGTGAACTATATGGTATATTTGTGGTAACCCAAAAATTTCAATATAAGCTAGCTTTACCTCACTTGATGCATTTAACATTCTCAGTTGCATATGTGGCAGCCTCGATCCTGGTCTGCTGGAGGGGATATAGACTCTCGACCCCCTACTAAAACTAGAATTAGCTTCTACTGTTTCCTGTGTTTTATTGTCACAGTCAGCAACTAGTGCTCCTTTAAGATACCTGAAACATGAATCCCAAACCCCGTATAAAAAGAAGTTCTGCTAAGATTTAGCAAAAATCCCCTCGAATTAAAATTCCAATTTGATTCATGTGACGACACGTGGCCAAAAAGAAACCCTCATAATTTTGAGACGAAAACATTATAAAAATCGTACATTTCCATCCAAATCTGCTCAAATCTGTAAAATGTCTATTAAAAACAAAAATATGTATTATTTTAACTAAAAGTCTTTAAATTATTTTCAATAGTTTGACCATGATGCTAACATATACACACATGCATGAGACCTGTGGCACACTACCAATTTTTTTCTCATGATGTTCTAGCACAGATCTGGTATATAGCATTCTTTGCTTCATCCAACACTTACAACCCCTCATCTGATATTTGCACCCGACACCCATGATATGCCATTCCGAGCTTATCTTAAGGGTGTCCAGTGCTAATAAACCAGTCGAAGTTCTACAAGTGTAGAACAAGGTATAGATGAAAGGTGTAATATGCAATTAACACTAATATTTAAGATATCATACTGACCTGAAACCAAGATCCTCAGCAGGAAATTGCAATCGAAGGCTCTTTCCCTCATCAAATATATACCTCAGCCTAGCGAGCCTCAAAGAACCAAGAGGATTGTTTTCATTCAGAATGAACTCTGAGATTTTGTGACCGGCCTATGGAAAAAATTCCTTCCAAGACTGCTTTTTGGAAACTGGTAGGAAGAATGGATCCAAAGCTGTTGTTTATTACTTGATGTACTGTCAGATTTGAAAACATAGAAAGATTATTATAAACAAGTACGAGCTGATAAGGGGCAAAATAGTTCTAATGGTTTTCTTTATATTTAATTTCACCTGCATTTGCAACAGTTGGGTCAATTCCAAGTGCAGCAGGAACCGACATAGCTGCTTTGAAGTTATTTACACTTAATTCTGTGTTAGCAATGGCAATCTGAAAACAGTTGAGAATTATGTCAGCATTTGCTCAAGGGAAAGAAATGAAAGGAAGCAACAATAAGATGTGAGTATTAGTGGTCTTCGTTCTGTCTCATAGGTCTCTATAAGGGAAGGTGAAGCAGCATCTTTCAATAGACAGCGTATTTTCCAGGCTAAGTTATGAGCATCCTGAATGCCAGTATTCATACCTGCACGCACATGCTCTTCTTGCATTAGACATTCAAATAAGAAGAACTACTCAACTAGTGAGAAAAACTCCTCTAACTTGGAGATGTGAAATTACATGTGGGCTACAATATATAACCTCAACCTAAGCATTTAACTTTTTAAACAAACTCATTCTCTGAGAAATTATATTCAAGGGTTAGCGCATGACACAATCCGGTACTAGAATCAAGGAATTCATGCTATATTTGAAGTATGGTGTTTCTTGAAAGCCTCATTATAAAAAAATAAATTTAATACAAAAAGTTCCTCTCCAACTTGCGTGTGCGTAGGTCGAAGCGTCGAATAACTGTATAAGAAATTTTGTCGTCAGAAAAAGCTCCCCCCCCCCTCCCCTCACTCTTTTCCTATGAATTTTGTATGTAATAAAGGACGTAGTTAACAAGCATCAAGTCAATATGTCAGTAAGGAACAATTATGTGACTTTTAAGTTCTGCTGAGCATAAACTAAGAGGGGCTGCTACAGCTCACGAATGTTTCATTTTTAACTCGCCTCTTAATGTCTAAATCATGCTTAACAACTTGCATCCATAATCTCAATCTTTGCCAACGAATTTTCAAATGTCTCAAAGGGTATAATTAATGAGCATTTGAGTAAATTTGTAAGCAAGCACCAAGCAACCGAATGTTCATTGGTAGAATGAGGCGTTTCCCGGTTTCCATAATAAATGCATAATTACATCTAAAATCCAGACCATACAATGAGTCGCATATTTGCAGAAGGGAAAGAAATATATTTGGCTGGAACCATGTCATCTGAGATGGATTGAGATACCAAGAGCTTTAACCTTTAATCAATATAAATAATATTCATAACTCACCAAAACCGCCAGCTGGGGGGAATCGATGAGCTGCATCACCAGCAAGTATGACCCGATTGTTGCATGTAACAAATTTCTCAGCAACTTCAGCATGCATCACCCATGGTTTGTCTGCAAACTGTACATCTTCAAGCTTCCAGCCGACAAGCTTAGAAATAATTTGTCCGCATACCTACACTAAATTAAATATTTTCAATGAAGATACAATCGTCTAGTTATCCAATCCAAGGAAATTATTTAATACTGTGCATTAAATTTTAGTGTTGAAGATATATGCATGCATGAAGTGTAAAAAGGACAAAGCTTAGATATTTGGTATAGTTTAATTCGAACAGGTAACTACAAACCTATGCGGGATTGGTATTTTGGAGAAACTTTTACTCCAGAAGATGCAGCAAAGGCCTATAAAGGAGCAAAACAAGAAGCCAAAACTGAGAGAAGTGGACAAGAACCATCTTTCATCAAGTCAAAAAAGGTAAATTACAAACTAGACGTAAAATAATCAGTAATGGGCATGACCATATACAACCTCTAAAAAATTTAATATGGTGCCCACCGCCTATACAAAATTCTGGATGGAGACAGATCGAAACCGAAATTGGCATTTTAACCAACATTTTTTAGTAATAAATAATAGCGATCTACGTTTGAATGACAGGAGTCACAAGACATCATGTCCCAAAGAACCCTCTACTATTATCATCATCGAAAGTTGTCATTGAAAATAGCAATGCAAACATGAATGCGGCAAGACAAATTATCCGTAACAAGAAAATCACTATGAACAGAAGGTGCTATATTACATTAAAAGCAAGTATGAATGGTAAATTCGCTGAAGACTACCTTGGGATTAAAATCTTCGAACCTTTGCTGAGGAGGATAGTATGGAATCTAGAGTGGAAAGGAGAAACCAAGTCAGCAGAATCATGACAAAACCAATATCAAAGTACTGATAAAACAAATACATAAAAACTAAAATCACTGCGTGACATTGTTCTTCAAGCAGAACCATTTCAAATCAGAGTAATCTATCCTCGATCAGCATAGACAGCAGTACATGCAGAACAAATTCCCTTTGGTTGAGATCATGTGCAACAAGAACCCCTATAGCCTCTGGATTAAAAATAAATAAGAGCATTCCGGGTCTTTGACATAGTAGATATCGCCCAAGATCTCTGCTCAAGAAATGAACACTGACAAATTTTTGCAAGTTACATTTGCCTTTCATTTCTATGCCCATCAGTCTTCGCACTGTACTTCTTGCACCATCAGAACCCACAAGAATGTTGCAAGAAAAGTTTCTTCTTTCAATTTCCCATCATCAAGATAAGTCGCTCTACTGTAACACCTTCGACAGTTGGATTGATAGAAATGCATTCAACGCCCATCAAAATTCTCTTATCTTGTATAACACCAGCATCTGAGCTTTCAAATCCATCGGAGCTGCAAATATTAAATCCCATATCTTTCAGCTTGCTATGTAGCAATCTAACCAATTTGTACTGTGAGAAGTGTGCAACGGATATTGGACTGACTATCTTTTCAAAATCTGTAGAAAACTCCTAGCATATCAGATGCATGACTTTATTTTGAAAATAAGTAAGAAAAAGACGGATAGAAAAAGGGAAGTGATGGGCATAGGTAGTATAAACAAACATGCTGATAATAGTACCTTGAGGTTGCATGTGGTCTACTGACCCAAGAACCGAACTGGAAAGAGAAGTGCAGTGCAGTATATGAATTTTCTCCACAAGTCAAGCGGAGGTTGAAGCTTCTGGATATCATCTGCTACACCATACAATTTTCGGAAAATCTGCAAAGAAAGAAAAAATATACAGACATCCTTTCCCACAAAGAAAGAAGACGAACCTCGGACGAGAGCTTGACATCCTGCCTACGATCGAAGTCTCGAACTACAGTGATCTGAGATCTTCTTCCCTTGGTCTGGGAGGTAGGTTCTCACTCTCGATGACTAAAGTTATTAATAACATGCAAAGGAACAGTTAAACCACCCAAGCCAAAGAACCGTAGTTGTCGAATCATGATACTTATGGCATATTATTTTTCTTTCATATCAAATTGCATATTGCATTGTTTCGTATTGTATTATATTGTATTTTGTTTTTAACAATGTTCTAAATTTCGGATATGTTGGCCCGAAGATTTTGATGTCGGATATATCGTGAAATGTCGGGTGGTATTATCAAATATCAGGTTCTACATTTTTGTAATGTAAACGTCATTTATATAATTTGTTTTTTTGAGAAAAAATATTAACTTATTCAGGTTTTTAGTTTTATTATATTTATATTTTCCTTAATAGCGCAGTGATGGAGCGAACGTCTATTAAACGAATGGTCGTAGGTTCGAATCCTACGAGCGATATGAAACGAGATTCATGTAAAGTAAGTCCAAATGGACCGGGTTATTTAAAAAGCTCAAAACCCAAAAAAGAAAATTACCATCAATTTTTTTCCTCATAACGGTAAATATCGTTCTAAACACCAACATCACGATATTTTGGCCGAAATCATGAAATGCCGGCCGACATTCACCAAATATCATTATCCTAATTTTTTTTTTTTGCATGTTTGTGTCGTTTTCTTTCCAAAATCGACATTTCGGCAATATCGGATGACATGTAGAACACTGGTTTTTAATAACTATACAATTAAGTATCCAACTATATATTTCATAAATATATGTTCAAATTAGTAAATATAGAATGATATATACAAAGAAACATAATGGTTAGTAAAGTGCTAGTCAAGTAAAGTAAATGACGCAGCCACACAAATGCAAATACAAAATATGTGAATCAAGAAAATCCAAATAAATAGTTTATAAGGTAATTAACCAATATGAGCAGAACCGAAGTAGAATTTAGAACCCGATTTGGTATCGTGCACTATTTTATGTCTTATCGTTTTGTATCATATCAACAGGCTACCATACCGTATTGTATCATAGGATATGAATCGTGACTGTAAGATATCGACAGCTATGCACAGAACAGCTCAAACACACACACACACACACACAAAATCCTAGATTTCAAGGTTTTCGAACATATATGTTAGAATAGAATGTGAGCACATGAAAATCAGATTCAATGCAATAATTGTATTATACTATTACGTGGCACATTAAACAAACCTAACAAATTACATCAATCGCGGTATAAATGTTATAAGTAAAGATACTGAACCTCCATTGATCGATTGTTAATGAAGTGCGCTTGCGGATGCTGAGAAAAAACCATGTTCTTCTCTAGAATTGCACATTTAACCCAAACAATATGGTAAGATAAAGGAATATCAGTATTATTTTTTGCCATAATCAACACAAATTGTAAAATTTTCCAAAAATCAAAAAAAGGATTTCTTTTTTAAAAATTACAAAAGCAAAAGAGCTCAAACA
This sequence comes from Agapanthus africanus, assembly GCA_030015575.1. Lineage (NCBI taxonomy): Eukaryota > Viridiplantae > Streptophyta > Magnoliopsida > Asparagales > Amaryllidaceae > Agapanthus > Agapanthus africanus. Next base: position 15,680,416 of record JASDDO010000001.1, on the reverse strand, counting down.
ATTTCAAAACCCAAAACCAATTAAGCAAAATTCTCATACAATACAGAAATGGCGGGTCTCAGAATTCACCAAGTTGATGGCTTTCTAACGTCTCGATTCGAATTTGAAGCTGAATTACAAAATTGTCAACAAGAAGAAGGGAAGAGAGGAAAAGGAGAAGCCTAATTTGGTGAGGAGCATGGAGAGGACGAGAACGACTGTGCCAGCGCCGACGATCAACACCGGCACATCGACGGCGGCAGCGGAGAAGAATTTTCTCCGGAGATCGCCGGCCATGGAGATCGTCGGCGAGGGAACGGAACGGAGTCTCGTTGAGCTCCATTTCTTGAGAAATTTGGGCACCGCCATTTTTTTGATCTCTGAGAAAATGAGCTGGGCAAAAATGGAGTCGGCTTGGCCACCAAGACGGGGTCAGATCTATTGGGCCGCGTTGGATCAAAACGGAGCCTTTGAACTTAAACCAAGCAGGAGTGGAATCGTGATTCACACTGTTTTAGATCTACTGACCTTAACTAATTAGCTGTGATACACTGCATATCTAGTGACCCTTTAAGAAATTTGTGGCTCAAAGCAGCGTGGAAAGCTAAAAGCAGGAGCGGCAACTCCTATTTTTCTAGGGTGGAGCAGGATTCTTGCTCTTTGTTTCACAATTTTACTCCTTCCTTTTGAATTTTGAAAAACATGAGCTTTCTATCACCGTTTTCCATTATAAAAAAAAATGCAAACAGCATATTACTCTTTATTTACTAGGAATCTCCATGTATAACCGCATTTTGTTTTAAAACAGATAGCTTATTTTTGTTCTATTTGCTTCTAAAACCTAGGTCTTTATTATTGAGACGGATTATACCTTGGAAACTGCACTGCAGTGTAAGGGTTGTCTAACGCTTGATGAAACAAACTGATACCCAAGCTTATCATACATTTAGAGAGAAGAACAAAATTGCTGATAATCTGACAAAGAATGCTCAGGGCTCAAAATTCAATTGCTCGTGGATGACTAGACTCTGTGGTTCCTCATCAAGTTGAAAGGTCGCGGTATTAGACCTATCCTCTCTTCTCTGGTTCAGGATGGTGGGATGGTTTCTTATGGCCATTAACCCTCTAGAGGCCTTTAAAGAGAAAAAGAAGGTAGGGAAAGACTTATCGTCTACAACAAATCTGGAAAAACTTAGGACTACTGCTCTATCTTACACAATAAATTGCTTAAATTCTTTGTAATTTTTTATTGCTTAAATTCTGTCCGAGGCTTAATAAAAAAAATACTGACCGGATCCTAAAGTTATGAATTTACAAAAAAAAAACAGAGCTTTATTCTTTACAAAACATCTCACCAAGAAAAAATATCGATGGAAATTTATTTTATAATAGAGTTTAAGACATTGCTTATCTAAAAAACTTATGATGCTGGAAATGGAAGGAGGATTAATTTGGACATTACAGTTATGACCTCGTGTAGCCTTATAAATACATAAGATAACATAAAAAAAAATCAAGTAGCACTGATGAGTATGGTTCTAATATATTAATGATTAATAATAACTAGAAAATCCCATGTGAAGGGAGCCAGGCACGGTCATCAATGTGGGGCCCAGTCCTCTTCGACCAGCTATCACAATGTGTCCAAAACAAAAATGCCGCTGAACATTTGCATTAGTCGTTATAAAATCCAGCTGTATTTTAACAATTATCACCACTTCCTTAGCTAGTCTCACCTTATTAGGTGAACAAAGGCAACATCATACCCCCACAAGAACTGAGTATTACCCCGAGCTTATTTAGGTTTAAAACAAAACCGGTTTCGTGACATCAGGGTTTTATAAAGTTTACGGGCCGTATCAAATCAGAAAGGTTATGAAATAGAACCATCTGATTTGACTCGTTCTCGATAGCCATGAGATGGTCTTATTTTATGGAAATCACTGACTTAAATGGTCTGCTCAAACTCTCAGGGCTGCAGTCATCCCAGCCCCATTAATGTCTTTAGAAAACCGGGTGTTCGAGTCGTTGAAAAGATTTCGAAACAGCTTACTGGAAAACCTTTTTGTGGTTGTCAAAGTTTAATTTTTTGCGCTTTGTAACCCTGGACTCGCTGGCTTAAAGAAAGAAAACTAGAAAACTTATATGAAGAAGGTTTTTTTTTTTTTGAAATAGGGTAGTTTGATTTTTAAATTATAAAAATAGGATAGTTAGTTTTATATTTATAATAATAGGACGGTTTGTGGACCCCCATAATTTAAATTTTTTTTATAATAGAGGGCGGGTCCGCCCTCTTCAAAATTGAGGGGAGGGCGGGTTCTAGGAACCGCCCTCCCCTATAATAGATAGAGGACGGGTTCTGAACCCGCCCTCTAAACTGGGGAGGAAGATTGGGTCCACCAAACCGTCCTATTATTATAAATATAATACAAGCTACCCTATTTTTATAATTTAAAAATCAAGCTATCCTATTTCAAAAAAAAAAAACTATGAAGAATTAATTGGTTACTTTTCTCATAAAGTACATCTGCATCCTCTGTTGCATTGAGTATTAAATGAGAGGGGAACATGAGCCAGTATAGCAAGAACACCTATATAGTTTTTCCATTTGTCTCATTGCAAAAGCTTACCTTTTTCCAACAAGGGATTATCCCCAGCTTTGGATTCATTGTCTCTCACTAATAGCAATGCAATGCATGCTCTTTTTCTTTTCTTTTCCCTTGGGAACTGTGTCCCCTGCTTCCTTTGTTGCCTCCATTTTGAGACTAGACTAGATCTTGGGAGACCTTAAACCCCTCTTCTTCCTCCTCCTCCTCTCATATATTCTTCACTCTTGGTATCAAAAGGCAATGGAGCTGTAATCACAGGTGAGTTCATGAGCTTATTCTTCTATAAATGGTGCATAGAAAAAAAACAGCTCTCATTTTGGTTTTGTCTATCACTTGATATTTTGTTTAGTTTCCTAGTAGATTTCATATTGATTTTCCTCTTATTTTTTTGGGTAGTCTTTTTAGTGAGAGACTGGTTTCCAAAATCTTTTGAGTTACCAATGAATGTGAAGGATTGTTCTGGTTTTGAGTTCCACGAAGCAAACCACCAAAACAAAACATCTCACCATCCCAATATCATAGGATCTAGATATAAACCAACCCCATCAAAATGGGATGATGCCCAAAAATGGCTCGTCAACTTGTCAAGTAGAGGAAACCAAATCCCGGCTAAAAGCAAGCCAAGGAATTCGAACGCCGACAATAGAAGGCTGCTCAACTCGGCGTCTCAAAGGGGTAGGGACTCTACAGGTAGTGTTGATCTTGCTTTATATGAAAGCATTGGATTGGGAATTACTAATCCTCAAAGCGAAGAGGAGACCAAGAAGATTGAGGTGAATTCGATTTGTTTGAGAGACATGGGTACTGAAATGACCCCGATAGCGAGTCAAGAGCCATCGAGGACTGCTTCTCCGCTTAGAGGGAAGACCCCTGTTCTGATAAGTCCTATCGATTCAAGATGTTCGGGCCCGAGGGACTACCAATTGTGTGTGAAGCATTTTGAGCAAAAGAATGACGAAATGGTGAGAACTGGCGGCGGGCAAGTTAAGATACGGAGTTCATTGGAGTCTCGAGCCCTTGCATGGGATGAGGCTGAGCAGGCAAAATATACAGCAAGGTGACGTATGATTTCGTCTTCATCACCTCTTTCTGTTCAAGTAATGCGTTCAAACAATTTTCATACTAGATTTTTCAGGTACAAGCGCGAAGAGGTGAACATACAAGCATGGGAAAACCATGAGAAAAGGAAAGCTGAAATGGAGATGAAGAGGTTTGAGGTACAAAATCACATTAACCAATATTCTTATATTACTCATTCTATCTAATTCAGTTGTGGTTAGAGAACAATGAAAGCACCAAAGTTAACTGGTCTATTGTTGGATTATATACTCACAATTGAATTTCATTTTAGGTGAAAGCCGAGAGAAGGAAATCTCGTGCTCAGGAAAAGCTCGCAAACAAATTAGCAGCGACAAGTAGGATAGCAGAGGAGAAGCGAGCAAATGCCGAAGCCAGACTGAATGAGCGAGCAGCAAGAACTGGAGATAGAGCAGATTACTTTAGCAGGACTGGTCGCTTGCCATTCTCCTTTAATATCTCCATCAAGCTACCTTCTTGGTGTCGATAAAAGAACCATTTTTCATGTCCCATTCTGTCCATAAAAAGTTTTTTAGTTCTGCTAATTGGAATAGATCTCTGTAATTTACTTCATTCAGAAGATTTGTGTTTTCCAACTGTTCCAGGTGAATGGCTACCGAATCCCAATCATAAAAACGAAGTCACGATAACGATATCAAACTGATTGAATATGGAAAAGCAATAATTTTACCAGCATCGAGACCATCACATAATACAATGTCGCATGATTTTACATGCCAAAAGAGATTTAAAACACTCTTAACAAAATAAATACGAGCCAATTTCTTATACACAACTGTTTACTGAATCTGGGACTAAATAAACAGCTTCCGTGCCACCATACAGTACAATCTTATCGAAGTTGAAGGAAAGCTCACCAAGACGATTCATCTGGGTTGTGTGCAGGATATTGAACGCCTTTAAATGGCTCGGGAAATCTTAAATCGGCTGGCCCAGGACCCAATATACCCTTTATTTGGTTGTGATGGTCCACATTCATAGTGTCTGCCTCCCCATTTCTCTCTTCATTTTCCTGCCATTCATACTGTTGATAAACAATACAAATCAGAGAAATCAAATCTACACAATATAGATACAGAGCAGTGAAATGTGGGTTTTGATTAGATAATTAACAAGTACTTGCCTCTTCATGCATGAGATCTCCATCAGGTAACAAAGGAGTATACATGGGGGGCAAAGTATCTGGATCAGGCTTTTGAAAAACGAAAGTAGCATATAAACCTGCAGAATAGAAATTGATGGTAGAATCAGTACACTGCACTATCATAGATGCTAACATAAGCACGAACAATAGATCGCGTAACCAAGCACACCATATGCACGAAGGAGTAGCCTTCCTCTTGGATCCACAAAATTTGTACAATAACTATGAAGCATTCCTGCAAATTGTGCTCTTTGAGCAAAGTCAAGCATCTCAGATTAGCTAGAGCTGAAACACGTGTTTGAATATAGTCAAAATTACCGACTAAAAAGTTGAAAAAAGAATCCGTATGTATTAAATGCAGACTGAGCTGAAGCACACATCTAAGTAGGAAGAAAAGGTTTACCTGTTATCATCATAAAACTCGGTCAAGTTTTGTATCTCAACAAACTCCAAACCAGCCTCTCTAGCCAACCTGACATGCTATATTTCTTTTAGTGTCAAGTCGTATTAATTTTTTCGATTTAAAGCGAAATGCAAATGTAACAAGTTATAAAGCTTAACCTGATCAAGCTTGGAAAATGCACCAAACAATGTGTCTCAGTAGGGAGATCATCAGACAATTTCTGTTGATATTTCTTTCCAAATATTTGGAATCTGAAATTCATATGTACTTTCCAAGTCAACAAAATAAACAAGGTGTCTCATAAAGGTAGCAACTAATTGCTAAATGTTCACCATCCATACTTTTCTTCCTCGATTTCAAATGTAATGTCATAGTTTTCTGATCTAATACAGTTTTGAACCGCATTTGGCTTCAATCCCTTGTTGTGTGAAGTTTCAACAATCTTCTGGTACTTTGTCCTGAAAGTTATCAAGGATTTTTATTACATATATAACCAACAGAAAATAGACAGATAAGAAATGCTTGACAAGAAAACTCTTTAAGGGAACTTTAATTGAGGGTGGACTGCGGGAACTTTAATTGAGGGTGGACTGCACTTCATAATTGAGATAAAAGATTATTTCAGAAAGGTATACCTCTTCTTCTTTTTCTATGCCTCCAATTAAATGAATAGAAAGGGAATCAGCAACCAGTGCCTGAAGATCTTAATAGAAGTTCGAGGGTGTATAAATTAAGCCATTAACTATGCACAGCTTGATTTCAACGAAGTATCATGTACAATATAGAGAAAACCATCTTCAACAAAGTACTTCAACGAGAACTGTATCATTCACGTGTTGAGCGATAAAACAATAAATGCTTATAACAGAGAGAAATCAGATTATTCGAGCGCATGGATTTAATTCTATCACATTTATCTTCCAATGCTAGGAATGGTAACCTCAATATAAAGATATGGGATATCTAAAGTAAACTAGAAAAGGAGGAAATTGTTCTGTAGCGAAAGGACAAATTATATATCTTTTTATTAAAGCAGACCCCTGATATATATTTCATGCTCTGATAGTTTTTAGCTCGGATTCCTCGGACTACTATACCAGCATTAGAGTTTGATGCATCCATATCCACTATTCATAGATTATGTTGGTTCTTTCCATTTTTAGTAGGAACCCTCCAACCATACCAACTTCCTCAATTTGTTTTTCTGCTCTTGACACACAAAAGTTTGGCTTGATGACATAGGATGAAGATAAGAAAAACTCCAAACAATAAGAGATGGCAACTGACAAAGATAAAACTGATAACGAGTTTTAGAGAGCACCAAACATATAAATTGGATGCTCCGACATAAATACAAACCATATGGTAGATGAATCTGGGGTAATACCAAAGAAATATCCGCCCGGCCTAAGCATAGCCGATACATTCTGCACAAGGCTCCTCGCTCTCTCTTTGCTTTCAAAAGAAAGCTGAACAAATAACTTTAAATCAGCTAACATCGCAAACAATAACATACATAGTGAAATGAAGAACACCACCAAATCCGAATTAACCTGCAAATGCTGCAAGCAACACACGATGTCCGCAGCGATGTCTTTATCTTTCAAATGCGATTCTAAATTCTCCTGCCACACAGTTCAGTTATAAATAAAAAAAACCACTCTTTTTGAATTCCAAATGCAAGATATGCACTAAATTTCTCAAATATCAATGAACTTACAGACGAAGGGTCGAATTTGACGAATTCGGCAGTGTAGGGCTTCAAGTCACTCTCCCAAATCTCGCGAAATTGGTTGATACCAGACGATGACTCATCTGTTGCATGATTCAATAAAAAAGCTAACTTTGAAAATAAAAGGTAAAACTTTGGCAGCTAGAGATTAGGGTTTGAAGAGGAACAAACCGATTCCGATGTAGTGGCCGATTTGGCCTTCCTCCCATTTGTCCATGTCGGCTCCGGAGCCGCAGTAGAGATCGCAGACGGTGGCGTAGGGGGAGACGAAGATCTTGATCAGGGCGGCCTTCGCGAAATCGTAGAGGCGATGGTGGACGGAGGCTGAGCGGGTGGTTGCGAGCGAAGATGAAGAAGGTAACGCCGGCGGAGGAGGAGGCGGCGGAGGAGAGGTCGACCGCGGGCCCCGCGGCCAGCATCATTGTTCGGTCTAAAGAGTAAATTACACTAAAATACCCTGGGCCTTTTTTTTTCATGTAACTTGTTTAAGCTCCTGTAAAGAAGCAAATCTGGCAGACTTTTCGGATTACCTGCAATAAAGCATTTAAAAGTGCCATCTCAACAAATCCGACAACAACATTCAATCCAATACTTCTAAATTAGCCATAAAATCAGCTCGAAATATATGAGTAGCTCTAAACTCAAGCAGTTGAGTCCATTCCCCATATCCTCTAACATTAACTAAGCAATTACCCTCAACTATGTTCACTAAATATCCTCAAAAGTAGCACAAGTAGCATGTATTCTGTTTTTTTTTTTTAAAAACATGGCATATGGTAATTTAGTATAATTTCCCCTTTAGTCTACTCTAAATTATTTATACATAACTTTGAGGAATTCAAGTTATAAAAAAAACCTAGTATATGGTAATTTAGTGTAATTTACCCTTTAGTCTAACCTTTCAGCTATCTTATCATTTATCAAACCTTTAAAATTGAATTGGTTAATGATGATGCTCTATATTGGCGATCTCCCAGATCAGGACACGCGGCAGATGACGTATTCCGGAACTCAGAAGAAAGGGCCCACAGGAACCGACCAGACCACCATTGTACCCGACCTGCAAGCACAAGCTGGCTCACCTCAGAGCCCCCTGCAAATTGGCCTCCTCGGCCTCTCAGCTCGCCCCCGAGCTACCACAGGACCAAGATACCTCGGCTCCCCCGCTCGTTCCCGAGCTCTCCCGCCGAGGCCATCTTCCTCGGTCCCTCCGACCGACCAATTCCACCACTCACAGGCATAACCGCCGCTCCGCAAATCTCGCCATGCGTGGATTCTCCGCCGACAACATCCCACGTTCCGCGTCATCACGATCCCCATTAACGGGCGATCCGCTTATTATGTGAGCGTGGCGTCGGGAGCGTAACTGCCGGTGAGATTCTCGTGGCAGCTACTGCGTGCTGCCGCCACTATATAAACCCCCATCACAGAGGGGTCAAGTAAGCTTTTTTCACCCTACTTAGCTGTTACTCTGCTCGGATCTTGTGCTAACTTGATCGTTGGAGGGTCCTCGGTGGTACTAAACCAACCCCTCCCTCCCGGGACTTCCTTGTAGGTACTCGGCGCAAACTCCTCAAAACTACCAATCTCCTCAAAACCCATTGAAACCCACACGCAACAGGAGGTCACCTCCAAGAACCACCGGAAGATCGATGGAAGACAACATCTGACGGAGACCCGAAAAGGACCTCCATCAGTTGGCGCCGTCTGTGGGAAATAAAACTCCACAAAAACAAAAGTTGGCCTTCCGGTCTCCATCCACATGGCATGCGATCACCCTGAAGATCTAGGTACCAGCCGCCGCCTCCCCCTCACCGGAGGCGCGGATGAACCTCCTCCGGCGACCGTCATCAACGCCCTCGCCGGCCGAATAGATCGACTACAGTCCATCGTGGAGGCGCTCGTCCGCGTCCAAACAGCCGGGCCAGGGCCCCAGCTCGCCACTCCTCCGCCTCCAGAAGACTCTGCCCTCGTCGGCACGGCTGACCACCGGCAGGCTACGTCCCATGGCCACAGATCTCACGGGCCGATACTCTCTAAGGCCCGCTGGGCGCCCCACAGCTCCACACCAAGATCCGCCGCCAGGACGCCTCGCCTCGAGCCTCCTCGCGCCCCTCACCCCCCTGAGGAGATGTCGGTCACCTCGCCTGTCCCCAGGCATGACCAACACCCCCTCCCTCGACGGGGTCGCAATGAAGGGGCTCTTCACGGCGGCTCGAGGGCCACCTCACCCAGGGATCAAAGCCCTCGCCAAGAGGCAACCGCACAGCTTCACTGCCCGGTTATCCTTAGCAGGCCTCCTACGGCCCTTCCAACGCTAAGGATCAAAGTCCTCCTTAGAGGCAGCCGAGCGGCTTCCCTGCTCGGCTATCCCTGGCCGGTAGCTTCCCTGCTCGCAACGCCAGGGATCAAACCCCTCGCCAAGAGGCAACCGCGCAGCTTCACTGCCCAGTTATCCTTAGCAGGCCTCCTATGGCCCCTCCAACGCTAAGGATCAAAGTCCTCCTTAGAGGCAGCCAAGCGGCTTCCCTGCTCCGCTATCCTTGGCCGGTAGCTTCCCTACTCGCAACGTCAGGGATCAAAGCCCTCGCCAAGTGGCAACCGCATAGCTTCACTGCCCGGTTATCCTTAGCAGGCCTCCCACGGCCCCTCCAACGCTAAGGATCCAAATCCTCCTTAGAGGTAGCCGAGCGGCCTCCCTGCTCGGCTATCTCTGGCCGGTAGCTTCCCTACTCACAACGCCAGGGATCAAAGCCCTCGCCAAGAGGCACCGAGCAGCTATCCTGTTCGGCCATCCTCAGCAGGCCTCTTACGGCCCCTCTCACGGTGTGGATCGAAGCCCTCACCGCGAGGCCGCTGAGATCCTTCTTGCTCGATGCATCCCCAGCGGGCATCCTCCTGCCCATCAAACGCTAAGGATCTCAAGCCCTCACCGTGAGGCCACCGAGTTCCTTCCTGCTCGGCGCATCCCCAGCGGGCATCCTCCTGCCCATCAGAAGCTGAGGATCTCAAGCCCTCACCGCGAGGCCGCCAAGTTCCTTCCTGCTCGGTGCATCCTCAGCGGGCATCCTCCTACCCATCTAACGTTGAGGATCGAAGCCCTCACCGCGAAGCCGCCGAGATCCTTCTTGCTCGGGGCATCTCTAGTGGGCATCCTCCTGCCCATCAAACGCTGAGGGTCTGAAGCCTTCATCGCGAGGCCGCCGAGTTCCTTCCTGCTCGGCGCATCCCCAGCGGGAATCCTTGTCACGCCCCGCTTCCCCAAAATACAGAAAACGAGGTATGACTGGGCCAGCCATGCTCCTACGGTCAATGAATAATCCCGCCGTAGTCACACTTCGGCTTCTAGCATTACATGGCAATCAGTAAACAAAGCACAGCAGTAAAGGAAATACATCACTAAATTATTACATTAAAATCCATTATTCACAGCTTACAAATAAACAAGAAGTGTTACTAACCAAGTTCAAGTACAAGATCTCTTTATGGAAAGCAGAAAGGAAGAAAAGTACTCCAGACTAGATCTCCGTCAGCTCGAAAAGTAAATCTGACTCCTGCGCTGGTTCTTCCACGAGATCTGAGCATGCATACTCAGGTCGTCAGAGCAACGTAATAGCAATTTATATAATAACGATGTGAAACAGGTAAATGCGGTAATAACAGTGAAAGTGCAATGCGTGTAATCACTATGTCACTATATGATGCAAAGTATGATCTGTGTCTCTATCGGTCTCTAAGTCATGTTTGAAATCGTATAGTGGAAAGGAGGATCATGTTTAACAGTAGTCTCGTACATACGCGAGACAACGGCCCATATGCCCGGGACATAACCCTGACAGCCGGATCGCTAGATCCTACCTAATATATATATATATATATATATATATATATATATATATATATATATCACTGCTCGAGTGATCATCCTATAAAACACGGTCCCGCTAAATACGATACTCTTTCCACTTCGATTTCCCCATTTTCCCCAGGTTTACACTATTTATGATTTTGATTTAGTCATGTACAAGTATACCAATAGCACGGTTTTATCATTGTTCACGGTATTAATCACTGTCACGAATCATTCACTTTTCATTGGTGTACTTGACACTCTTAAACCAATATCATTTACGCACGATAATGCAATGTCCACTGAACACTAACACACACTAACACTATGTATATGGCAATTGGGTAAGATATGTGTATATATGCCGTCAACAAGCCATGTATATAATGAACCAATATGCATGTCATAAACTTACAAAAATTGCAGTAATTCATATGTTCAGAATTCAACAGAATGATACAAATACAATAATAAGTACGCTCTGTCAGCAGTTCATCAAAATTGGTTTCAGTTCAATCGGGTTTCCGGTATTCAAGTTACAGCAGTTTCATTTTAAGTGCTCGCGGCAGGAAATTCAGTTTCTGAACTGAATATCCGTTTCGCGACACGAATTTCACCCAGTTGGGATCATAATTTAGCGATGCTACAGTTGAATAAAACCTAGGTTTTCCAATAGGGTATTCAACGCAATAGACGGATTCTCAATCGCGTCTGTACGTCAAAAGTTATGCACTGTTCAACACTAGTATGTCAATTCTGATTCTGTTTTGGACTGTTATGCATCCTGTTCTTTTAAATTACAGATTAAATAGAAAACGACGTTAAAACGGAATGAAACCACATGTGTTATTTAGCTAACAGATTCGCCTTTAATAAAATGCAGAGTTCCACAACATACGAGTTCAGAAAACAAGGTGGTACACATTACGAGACAGTAAACAGTAACCAGAGTCGCTCTGGACTGCAGTCCAGAGTGGCACTCCGACCCAATTATCGTCACAATTTTAGTACAGAAACAATTAGAAACTTGCATAGGGTTATAGTTCGTCGAGTCATCTTCGATTTGAGCCCTCGAACACATCATTTTAATATGTACATAATTTATGGTGATTTTAACAATTTTCAGATGCGGGAAATTTCCAGTTTTACTGGTGTATTTGGGGATGTTCGTTTTAGTCATTAACAGTCATATTTTCTAGTGGAATTTATACACAAGGTTCACTGCCTTACGGGCCAGACTATGCAAATGAGTTCCATCAAATTAAATGAAGATTTCCATTGGGATCATGCATCGAACAGTTATATCGTATAATTTATCGTCGCTTGTAAAACACGGAACTTATACGATTATAGTTTGTAACAAACATAAATTAGCATGTAGCAAGTAGGGAACTTGCCTGGATACGTTTTGGGCGATGCACGACAGCGGCAATGTCACGAGCGCGCGATGAACGACGTGGTTTGGTTTCACGGCCTCGGCTCGCGATTCGGGTTCGACGTCGGAGTCGCCCGGATATGGCTGGTGCTCGCTGGAAGTGGAGGGGAGGCTCTGTGAATTTCCTGGGAAGTGCTGGGGTCGACGATGGTTGGCGGGGTTGCTCCAGCAATGTGCAACAGTGAGGGTGCTTGGATGTGTGTTGTGGGTTTTGTGGCTTTGGAGAGAAAGAGAGAGAGGGGGGCTCGGGTGTGGATTTTTGGAGTGATGATGACGATGATGAGGATGTAGAAGGTCGATGAGGCGTTTCTGCTCAGTTGAGGGCTCACCGGCGTCGAGTGGAAGGGGTGGCCGAATGGTGTAGGGGAGCTCGGGTGTGCAGGGGGTTGGGTGTGCAGGGGTTCTTGGTGGCGGCTGAAGGTGTAGGGAGCTCGGTGGGGGTGAGTTATGGAGAGAAGAGAGTGAGGAAGTTTGAGGGGTTGTACGTCGTCGTCGGTGAAGGTTGAGCGGTGGAGTTGGAAGTGGTTCGAGGTTGGGTTTTGGGTGAACGAGAAAGAGATTTTGAGAAGTTTTAGATCGAGAGGGTGAGGGAGAAAGGAGTTTGAGAGGAGGTTGAGGAGATCGCGAGGGAGTTGCGCGGGTCGTGGGGCAACGGCACGCGACGTAGCCGCGAGCGTCGGCGAGGAAAGTGGATCGGGAGAAAAAGGAGTGAGCGGGAAAAAAAAAGAGGCGTTGGGGAAGAGAAAAGAGATTAGGAGGCGGGTCGGGTTTGTAAAGGAGCGGGCGTAGGCTTTGGGAGGCTGGGCTTGGGCCATGGAGTTAAAAGGGTTTTAAATGTTTTAATTTAATGGGAAATTCTTTTGGGCTGAAGGGGGGAATGAGCTTGGTTAATTAATTTCTTTATTATTTTTTTCTTTCATGGGCTAGGAATGGAAAGGCCGGGAGATTAAAGCTTGGGCTGGGGATTTAAAATGAGGGAATTTATTATATTTGGTTTAAATTTTGGGTTTTGATTTTTAATTGGTTTTAGAAAAATGAATACTATAACTTACGCACTAATCTTCGCACAAAATAATGATAAAAATGGGATAATATTCGGGAACTTGGGAAAATACGGAAAAACTTTATTGAAGGAAACGGGGATTTACATCATACCCCCCTTATAAAAATTTCGTCCTCGAAATTTAATAAGGATACAAAGAAACAAAGGTACTAAACAAAGAGATGTGGAAAACGTGCACGGATATCTTCCTCCCGCTCCCAGGTAGATTCCCCTAGGGAACGACCGCCCCAAGACACTCGGACTAACGGAATGACCTTGTTCTTCAGCACCTTCTCTCTGCGGTCGAGGATAGTAGTGGGCTGCTCCTCGTATAATAGATCGGTACCCAAAACTAGCTCCGAATAGTCCAGGACATGGCTCTCATCCCGAACATAACGCTGCAACTGTGACACGTAGAAGGTATTGTGCACACCAGCTAGCGATGGAGGCAAGGCAAGTCGGTAGGCCACCTCTTCTACTTGCTCTAGCACCTCAAAAGGTCCGATAAAACGGGGACTGAGCTTTCCCCGACCTTCGAACCTGATAACTCCACGGGTAGGGGAAATCTTCAGGAACACGTGATCTCCAACTTCAAACTCTAGTGCTCTCCTGCTGGTATCTGCCCAACCCTTCTGTCGATCTTGAGTCGTCTTAATACGTTGCCTGATCATTTGGATCTTGTCGACTGTCTGAACGATGAGCTCGGGGCCCAGTAATCTTCGCTCTCACACATCATCCCAACATACTGGGGATCGACACTTCCGCCCGTAAAGTGCTTCGAAAGGGGCCATCTGAATGCTAGCCTGATAACTATTGTTATAAGAAAACTCGACTAGATGCAGATGGTCTTCCCAGGAACCCTGAAAGTCCAACATACAGGCTCTCAACATATTCTCGAGCGTCTGAATCATACGCTCGGATTGTCCATCCATCTGCGGGTGATAAGCTGTGCTAAACTTGAGGCGGGTACCCAAACTCTCCTGTAAGCTCCTCCAAAAGTGCGACACGAATCTGGTGTCCCGATCTGACACAATGCTGACTGGAACACCGTGAAGTCGCACTATCTCCTCCATATATCTCTCTGCCAGTGAGTCTGTCGACTGTCCCACTCGGAATGGTATGAAGTGTGCAGCTTTCGTGAGGCGATCGACGATAACCCAAATGGCGTTATTGCCCCTAGGGCTCCGTGGTAAGGCCGTCACGAAATCCATGGTAATGTGCTCCCACTTCCATTCTGGTATCAGAAGTGGTTGTAACAACCCTGCAGTCTTCTGATGCTCCGCCTTCACCCGCTGACAGACCAAGCATCTGGATACGAACCTCGCAATTTCCCGCATCATCCCGTTCCACCAGAAATGCTGCTTTAGGTCTCGATACATCTTCGTACCTTCCGGATGCACAGAATAAGCTGAACTATGCGCCTCAGCCAGTACTTCTTCTCGAACATCCCCCTTGGGTATGCAGAGTCTGCTACCGAACCTCAGAGAACCATCTCATGTGTGACTAGGTCCGTTCTCAGCCCGGCTTCTACTTGCGCTCTGAACTTTTGCAATCGGGGATCATCCGCTTGTGCAGCCTTGATGCGATCCCCCAGGGAAGACTGCACCTGTAGTTGCCAAAGTTGATTGAGTGCGCTCGGTGTAACTACTTCAAGCTCGAGTCTCTGAAAGTCCTCGATAATGCTCCTCTGACTGGTCAACATCATGACCGTTGGCTTAAGACTGAGCGCATCTGGTACAACATTCACTTTCCCCGGGTGATACTGAAGGTCCAAGTCATAATCTGCCATCAGCTCTAGCCATCGGCGCTGCCTCATGTTTAGTTCCTTCCGAGTGAAGACGTACTTCAAACTTTTATGATCCGTGTACACCTCCACTTTCTCGCCCAATAGGTAGTGCCTCCAAATCTTCAACGCAAAGACTACAACAGCTAACTCCAAGTCACGCGTAGGATAGCTCTTCTCGTGATTTCTCATTTGTCGAGAGGCGTAAGCAACCACTCGGCCGTGCTGCATCAGAACACAGCCTAAACCCTTCCCTGAGGCATCACTGTGTATCACCAAACTACCGGAATCATCTGGTACTGTAAGAATGGGCGTTGTGGTTAACTTCTGCTTCAGTGTGTCAAAAGCCTGAGTACACTCCTCCGTCCATGCAAATGATACATCCTTCCGTGTCAGCCTCGTCAACGGTTCAGCGATTCTCGAAAAGTCTTGGACAAACCTCCGATAATAACCTGCCAATCCCAGAAAGCTCCTGATCTCGGCCACTGACTTCGGCGTTGGCCAATCTCTGACAGATTCTATCTTTGCCGGGTCTACCGAGATGCCTTCGCCCGAAACGATGTGTCCCAAGAACTGAACCTTGTCGAGCCAAAATTCACACTTGCTTAATTTCGTATACAGCTTCTCCTCCCGAAGAGTTTGTAGAACCGTGCGCAAATGCTCAACATGCTCCTCCCGGGTCTTCGAGTAGACAAGTATGTCGTCGATAAACACAACGATAAACGTGTCCAAGTACTTTGCAAACACCCTGTTCATCAAGTCCATGAATATCGCTGGAGCATTGGTAACACCGAACGGCATCACAAGGAACTCTTAATGTCTGTATCGGGTCCTGAAAGCCGTCTTGCATACATCCTTGGCTGCTACTCTGATTTGATGATATCCCGAACGGAGGTCCAACTTCGAGAATACCTTGGCCCCACTTAGCTGATCGAAGAAGTCGTCGATGCGCGGGATTGGGTACTTGTTCTTTATTGTGACCTTGTTCAGCTCCCGATAATCTATATACATCCGCAGCGATCCATCCTTCTTCTTTACTAACAGAACTGGTGCACCCCACGGTGAAACACTTGGCCGGATAAATCACTTCTCCAATAGTTCTTCAATTTACTTCTTCAACTCTGCCAACTTAACCGGTGCCATTCTATACGGGGCCTTGGATACTGGTGTCGTACCTGGAGTCAAATCGATCGAGAACTCCAAAATGCGGGGAGGTGGTAGACCAGGTAGATCTTCAGGAAATACGTCCAGAAAGTCGCGAACAATCTCTGAGGCTGGGCTCTCATCAATCTCCATAGCTGTCAGCTCATTGGGCTTGGCTCTGTACTTGGCTGGCTCCAAAGATTCGCTTCCGCCCTCGAAAATAAACTCCGGGTGATTGGGAATGCGGAAGATCACATTCCTTGTATGGCAATCGATAACTGCATGGAAGGTACTCATCCAATCCATCCCGAGAATTGCGTCATAACTGCCTATCCCAATCAGAAGGAAATTCGCATAGAATTCCCTGCCACACACTACAACTGGACATGATCTACATTCTCGACTAGATATTATAATACCATTACCCGTATGTATCTCCCAGCCCTTGGTTAGTGGTTCATGTGGTATGGAGTGTGTATCAATGAAATGCTCCGATATGAAGCAGTGCGTTGCCCCAGAACCAAATAGTACTCTAGCAGGCAAGGAATGTACGAGCAGAGTACCTGTAACAACGTCTCCTGACGCCTCTGTCTGCTCGGCGGTCAAAGTGAAAACCCGTCCCAGACCACGACCTGTAGAGGGTTGCCTCTGCTCCTATGGCCTCTGCTGCGGCAGTCCAGAACCTCCCTGTATCTCTGCTCGATCGGGGCAACCGCTTATCCTGTGCTGACTAGATCCCCAAATCAAGCATTGTCCCTTGGCGCAGCGACAGTCCTTCTGGGTATGCCCATCTATATTGCAGTAGCCGCAAACTACGTTCCGTCTCTGGTGGCGATGCTGTGGCATGAACAAACGCTTCATTTGTGCCATTCCAGGCCTGTGGACCGGTATGGCTCCTCAAGAAGGTGTAGTGGTACGTGCTGGAACGACTGGGGGCTTCCTGAACTTGTTGATCAATTGCTCCTGAACTCTCGCTGCGTTGAGTACTTGTGCAAAAGTCTGCAACTCCGGTGATGCGATCAATTGCTGCAGCTCGAAATCAAGCCCCTGCAAGAAGCGTCTGGCCCTAGTGGCCTCTGAGGCGACCATGTATAGAGCAAAACGGCTCAGACGGTTGAACTCTGCCGCATATACGTCCACTGGACGTCCATTCTGCTTCAATAGAATGAATCTTTCTGTAACACCCCACGCCCCAGTACAGATGGTATTGTCCGCTCTGGCCAAAACCGCACGGTTTTTCCCTTTAGAGTGAACCGGACCCGACCAGGGGCCACTTCCCAGGCGGTCACCCATCCCAAGACTTTCCTGGCCCGAGCACGCTTAACTACGGGGTTCTAAAGCTCCTGTAGTTCTGGTTCACTTAAAAGACGCCTCTGTAATTGAGGGTGGTATCATTATATTTATAATGCAGTTCGGTCCTCTTTTGGAATGTGCTTTAAGGCCCCGATCCCATTGTTCTGAAATGGCTCCCTCGCTCAGATCACCAAGATGTCCGCAGCAGACCGTACTGAGTGTGGACAGAGCAGATCACCATGATATCATAAGACCGCACTGCTCTGGGGTATTATATTCCCCCTATCTAAGAACAATGGTTTGTCCTCGAATCACAAACCTACTATTGAGGGACCTGCATGGGCCACCATAAATGTAACGCCCCACGCCCCAGTACATATGGTATTGTCCGCTCTAGCCAAAACCGCACGGTTTTTCCCTTTAGAGCGAACCGGACCCGACCAGGGGCCACTTCCCAGGAGGTCACCTATCCCAAGACTTCCCTGGCCCGAGCACGCTTAACTACAGAGTTCTAAAGCTCCTGTGGTTCCGGTTCACTTAAAAGGCGCCTCTGTAATTGAGGGTGATATCATTATATTTATAATGCAGTTCAGTCCTCTTTCGGAATGTGCTTTAAGGCCCCGATCCCATTGTTCTGAAATGGCTCCCTCGCTCAGATCACCAAGATGTCCGCAACAGACCGTACTGAGTGTGGACAGAGCGGATCACCATGACACGCCCCGCTTCCCAGTGTACGGCGAAGGGGACGCGACGAGGTCCGCTACTTATGTACTCAGAAATACATACGCTAAGCGTAGCTAAGCAATATAAAATAAATCACAAGAGATGAAAGATATAGAAATAACAGCAACTTTATTAATAACATTCTTTATACAATACATGAAAAGGAAATACAACTGAAATAAAAATGCCTAAACAGTGACATAACATGAAATGTAAAGTACTGGAAAGAAAAGTGTACAGTGAAATTATACTGCAGGGTCTTGAGTAAACTGCTCCAAGTCTTCTGGTGATGGCTCAACTTCTGCCGGGTCCAAGTCACCTGACGACATTCAAAGAAGAGAGAAACAGAATGTCGTCAGCGAACAGATCGCTCGGTAAGTCCCAAAGGTAAGAGGGAAGTAGAGAAGACAGAATAAGAAGATACATTTTAAAGTGTAAACTATTGTTGTAATATTATGTTAACGCTGTTGTTTGTAGTTTGGTATAGAAGGATGCTAGTGTATACGAGGGGGGTCTCTATATGCTAGAGACCAAGGCAAATGGAAAGTTGAAAGAACCGTTATGCCATGGTACAACAGCAATAGGATTCGGCTTAGGTGTCTTAATTTGACCACCTCGTGCCACCTTTAACACCTTCCGTACCAATCTACCCCTTAAACCCCGTAGTATTTTAACAGTATTGTTGTATTGTATTGTGTAAGTTGGGTGACTGGACAAAACCATGATATCGGTAAACATGTTGTAACTGCATAATCAGGTAAATGGAATAACAGGATAATGAATGTATATCCATGGTTTGATTCAGTCAAATTGAATAGATTGTTAACTGGATTCAGGAATTCATGTATTCATATTGAGTTGGAATATAAAAGAATATAGATTGACTTGAATCATATTCAAGTCAGAAATAGTCAGACTCTAACCCGGGCCAGACTAAAAGAAACGTAATTTGAAGTTCTATAATTGTTAGGGTCCTTATTGTAATTTATAAAACTTGAGGGGGTTTTATGTAAAAAGTACTATTGTATAGTTTTCAAGATACACCTCAAGTATTTATTATTCGTCTTATAGTTATAATAAGTGTAAATTTTATTTGTGTTATTCTAGTGAATATATCCTAATAAAAGTATTAATTTTTTTTAATATTGATTTATTTGAAATTCATGGTATTTTAATGTAACTTTTAATCTTGTAATTTTAGAAAAAGTGGAAACTTTATCTTATAATAAAATAGGTGTTCAAATGATAATTATATATATATATATTAATCCAAGAATAATTTTAAATAAATATTTTATTCCCAAAATCTCATTTTTCTTAAATGTCGTATTTTAAACCTTTCGAAACTGAATGCTCCTTGCGGAGGTCTGAATCTCGCACTACTAGCCCGCGGGTGCACGATGAACCGTACTATCCCTAACGGGTTCCCCAAAAGTGGGTTGTAGTGGCGCTTTGCTTAGGTTTAATAAATATGATTCATTTAGAAAAACAGTTTAATAAATATAAGGTATTTATTTGTAAAAGGATGTAATTTCCGTATTTTAGTTTCTAGGGTTTTCTAAGCCAACTATCCTATTTCTAAGGTCTAAACGATAAGTCATTAGAAGGCTCAAATCGCCTCTTCACCGCCAATTGCGGCTAGGTAAGTGCCAGGTAAATGGGAAGGAACCACAATAGTGGACCTAATTAAAAACCACTAGCC
The DNA here is from genome assembly GCA_030015575.1 of Agapanthus africanus. Lineage (NCBI taxonomy): Eukaryota > Viridiplantae > Streptophyta > Magnoliopsida > Asparagales > Amaryllidaceae > Agapanthus > Agapanthus africanus. The sequence continues at coordinate 15,660,480 of JASDDO010000001.1, read as the reverse complement.
TTGACACACTTGTCTAGACACCACAAAATCAGTTTAGATAAACGATCGATGTCCATGACAAATCGTACTTTCTTTTTAAAAGATTTTATTTAGAATTGTGTACAATTTAAAGTTTCCAAGAACGGTTTATAAAGAAAATGGTATTTTAGTGAAAAGTCTTGTATTTTTCGTATTCTATGTTTTGACGTTATCAACTAGGGTTATATTTGTGTGTGTGTAGAGGTAGGTCATTACCTCGTGACTTATTTTAAGGTTTAGTGAAGTTTAGAGCTTAAATATGATAAATGGAACATGAGGGTATTTAAGTGTAAAAATACGGTATTTGTAAAAGTTATCATTTCATGTGTGAAAACTCGTTCAAATTGATTTTTACAAGTTTAGTGATCAAGATGAACATGTTTAGGAATGAGAGAATTGATTAGAAGAAGAAAAAATAACTTTATGGTATTATTGTGAAAAGAATACGATATTACAAGAAAGTTATCATTTCATATGAGAAATTTTGTCTAAATTGATTTTTATGTGATTAATAGTCATCATGAATATGTTTAGGTATTAAGGAATTGGTGACAAGTGAGATTTTGTAGAAAAAACGAATCGGAAATCGGAAGGTTTCGGCAGCGCTTCACTTTTCGCTCCTTTTTCTAACGTACCGAGTTCTCTTGAGAATTTTAGAGAGTGGACTTAGAATTGTAGGGTGAAAAGGTAGAGGGTAGGGATGTTTATATAGGGCAGGGCTAGGCTAGGGTTTTAATTAAAAAAATATAAAAATAATTAAGAAAAACATTAAAAATCATTAAATTTTGGAATAAAAGAGGTTTAATGAGAATTTGATAACTGTTCTGGAAAAATAAAGTATACAGGGGGGTTGACCAAGTCAACACGGAAAAATTCCGTGTTGACAACTCGGCCGAGTCGGGCCGAGTCGGGACACCGTTGGGTGGGTAATTCCATGGGGGGATTTTTGGTATACTTAATTTTTTATGTGCAGTATTAATTTTGAGAGTTATGGCTGTTTGACTGTTGACCTTCCCAAAAAAATTAAAACAAAATGATATAAAAAATATGTGGGGCATGGGATTCGAACTCTGATGGCTTGGTTCAGCAGTGCAAGGTATTACCAATGAGCTACAAGCTCCTTCTTGTAATTATTGTAGGGAAATAGATACTTAAAGTGTTATCAGCAACATTAATACTCCAAGTATACTTCAAATTTAAATCAAATTTAGGTATACAAAAATTGGAGTTGTTACACTTTCCTCCATCTCTGCCTTGGCGGTGGAAGGGAAATAATGGTCTAGGAAGCACTCCTTGAATTTGCCCCACTCAATCGGCCTGTCTAGCCTGCTTTCTTCCACTGACCACCATGTACGGGCTTCATCTTCCAATTGGATTTTTATCGCGTTCACCTTATCTTCATCTGGTACCCTGGCAGCCGTCAGTAAGTTTTCCATGTTCACTAGCCATTGCTCGGCCTCGAGGGGTTCAGCTAGCCCTGTGAATGCAGCTGGATGCAACCTCCGGAAGTCTGATACGGTACCGGCCCTAGCAGGGTAAGCTGGTGGAGTAGTGCCCTCGGGGGCGGTAATGTGTGCGGAAGGTCCTCCTGCAGCGGTAATCGCCCTGAATCCCTCAGCGAGTAAGTCTGTCTTCCTCTCCTGAGCTTCCACGAGAGAGGTCAGTGCACTAAGTATTCTTTCCGTGCGGTCCTGAGAATTGGAGTCCGAGGAGGGGTCGTTCGGGGACGTCATATCGCTGGAAAATTCAAAAGGATAAGATCAGATTTAAGGATGAAAATCAGGAATAATGAAACGAAAATAATGTAATACAGTATAGTTAATGTTATCCCTTGTTACTAAACCTGGCTCTGATACTAACAAAACCATGTCACGCCCCGCTTCCCCAAAATACGGAAACGAGGTATGACTAGGCCAGCCATGCTCCTACAGTCAAGGAATAATCCCTCCGTAGTTACACTTCGGCTTCTAGCATTACATGGTAATCAGTAAACAAAGCACAGCAGTAAAGGAAATACATCGCTAAATTATTACATTAAAATCCATTGTTCACAGCTTACAAATAAACAAGAAGTGTTACTAACCAAGTTCAAGTACAAGATCTCTTTATGGAAAGCAGAAAGGAAGAAAAGTACTCCAGACTAGATCTCTGTCAGCTCGAAAGGTAAATCCGACTCCTGCACTGGTTCTTCCACGAGATCTGAGCATGCATACTCAGGTCGTCAGAGCGACGTAATAGCAATTTATATAATAATGATGTGAAACAGGCAAATACGGTAATAACAGTGAAAGTGCAATGCGTGTAATCACTATGTCACCATATGATGCAAAGTATGATCTGTATCCCTATCGGTCTCTAAATCATGTTTGAAATCGTATAGTGGAAAGGAGGATCATGTTTAACAGGAGTCTCGTACATACCCAAGACAACGGCCCACATGCTCGGGACATAACCCTGTCTGCCGGATCGCTAGATCCTACCTAATATATATATCACTGCTCGAATGATTATCCTCTAAAACACGGTCCCGCTAAATACGATACTCTTTCCACTTCGATTTCCCCTTTTTCCCTATGTTATTGTTGGAGATAGTGCCCTCAGAGTCAATTATTAGATCACAGGCACGTGATTGCAATGATTGAGGGAGGACCTATCCCGGTAGGACAGTCTTACTCGAGATGATAGTATGCTATCTGGTTTATCTTTATCATCGTGTACTGCTTTAGGTGACCTGACATGTCACTATTACACGTTGATAGAGCCCCTAAGATTCTTGCTTGACGGCCAGCAGTATGAGAGCGATCATATACGTGAGAGCTGGTAGTCTATAAGCACATCCTTAAATGGTCCCTAGTCGTAGGAGTTTCGAGACAGGGTATCGATACTCCAGAGTAGACTAGTGTATACAGTCGAGACCCCGACAAGGGGCGGTGGCCGGTCTCACAAGCCACTGGTGTCAATTGGTTCACCTAAGATGTATACAGGTGCTCATTGGGTTATGAGTATACCGGACAGGATTCGCCGGGAACATGCTAGTTGGTCTTATACCTGACGTCAGATGGCAGTTCCCTGGTGACATGTGTACATGTTAGTTCATCGACCTGAGGATCGTCATTTGTCTCGTGTGAGTTCCCACTGTACTTTGATTACTACCCTACCTGTAACACCTGAGGTCAGGGTTAGTAGTGATTAAGTGTTAATGTGGGGTTTTTGGCAAAAAGTTTACCAAAAACGGGTTTCTTATAGACTATCTGGTTTTGTGGTTATTTTGTGGAATTTTATCTCAACCACCCACACTTGTGCACGATAGCCAGGGGTAAGATTAGGGTATGCCATATCTTGAGCTTGTGAGTCGTTGTGCTAAGTTAACCATGGTGGTCTAAACTTCCTTGTTTTGCTTGGTGTTGATTGAGGGGTTGTAGTTTTAATTTGGATTAAGATTGGGGTTGTCTTAAGGGGAGGTTATGATGGGCCTTGATTGTTTCACACTTCCTTCTTTTCAAAATCTCATTTGCCTCTCAAACTCATCGTATATACACACACACCAGCAATTTTCAGCTGATTTCAGCCAGCCAGAATCAGCACCAGCAGCTCCCATCATTATCACAGCACAATCTCCTGCTCAAATTCAGCTGAGGATACTCTACGACAGCTACTAAACCATCACATCAGCACCACAACACCTTATCCATCACCTGTCACACCTCACATCAGCCAAATTGCATCCAATCAGCCACCAATTTTCAAACTTCAGCAGCACAAAATCAGCCCATTAACATCAGCTTTTTAGCTACCCCCAACCCTATGCAGCTACATCAGCTACCCTAACACCAGAAGTCTACTTAGGCTGCTCCAAACAGCACACCAGCTGCTACTTCAGCCCATACTTCACCAAGTAAAAATCACAACACCAGCAGAAGAACACCATCAGTTTCAGTTTCAGCCGGAACTTAAAGTGCAGCACCAGCATCAGCCCCTATACCATAACTCACACCATCTCACACCATACCACACACACACCACCTTAGATCACACCACACCATACAACTACAACAGCAAGCAAAAGCAACAGCAAACACATTCAGCATCAGCAACAACAAGTTCAGCATCAGCATCAGCATCAGCCTTAGCAACAGCAGTGCACAGCAACTCCGTTCCAGCCACGTTTTGATGCACCTACCCTCTTCTTCTTCTCCTTCTCCCTTGTTGCAAGGTTCTTAGAGGGTATAACTCTTGAACTTTTCGTATATTATGTAGATTAGGTGCTTGATTAGCTAGTTGTTGCGATAAATAGAATTTTCATGCTAGAATTGTGCAGTGATGCTAGATTTAGCCATTTTAGAGTATTTGTAGCTTTATGAACTCTCTTTGGTGTTAACTAACCTGTTAAAGCCTAGTAGTATCATTAAAATTGGATGGTTAGCCTAATTTGCTAAAATTTCGAATATCTAGCTTAATTAGTGTCCACATCATACGTAAAAGTGATATTGGGTGTTTTATGAAATTTTTGAGCAAAGTGAGAATTGCGTTAGCTAGAATAACCTTCTTAGGTCCTAGTGAGGCCAGCCAACCAGAGAAATTCCCCATATTTCATGTAAACACCTGATTTACCCGACTTGGCGTATTTTAGCAGATTTAGTGACTTTTAACCTCTTTTAGATCTGCTATTAATAGGTACTTGTTCTAAATTAGCAAACAAGACTAGATTAATATGTAGGGTTTTCTGGAGTTTTGAGTGGGACCCGAACCCCTTTGGCCGGGATTGGGCCGGCGGCCTCCTCTTCCCCGACCGGCGACGCCGGCCTCCTGTGTGAGATGAGTGTGTGTGTTTGTGTGGGTAGGGGTCTGTAGGTATTTTACTGAGTTTGGCATTGTTTATTTGATAAGTTTAGGCCTGAGGCAAATTCTGGAACTAGTTACGTGTTTTCGATGTTCTAAGACTTGTGCGACACGCGCGTGATACGCGTGATTCTGTGGCGCGCTGCGCGACACAGCGTGTCAGTTCTGATTCTGGTAGGTTTGTGCGCGTCGCGTCGCGTCGTGTGCTCACGCGTTTGGTTTCACGCACGCGTATCCCTTTTGTCGATATATTGCGTTTTGCATGACTTTTCCTTATATGGTGACTCTTGTGAATTCTAGGTTCGCCGGCAGGAACTTCAAGCGCAGGTGAAAAGGGAAAACAGGTGGTCGGACACACTTAGCACAGGACCACGGGTGAGTAGATTTAACATCTACGGAGGACAATCGTTTGGATGGCGCGAGTCGCCCGATAGATTTAGTAGACTTGGTATTACTGGTAACATTGGAGTAATAATGATAAAACTTGCATGATAATTGCTGTAGTTAGTATCTATATGATGTTCCATATACGCAGATTCATTATAGGACACATGCACTATTACCAGGTATTATATGTTGCACGAGCACTATTCATGTGAACACACACACCCTGGTAATTGCCATGTCACGACACTAAATAACTTTAAATCGGGAACATGTTAACTGCCTAGAAATGTGACATTGAAATAGTATTTAAATTGATACCATAAGCATTCATAATCATCGGCATATGCATTTATGATAATTTTGTGAGATTTATGATATTTCTGGATTTCGGGGGAAAGCCGCAAGATTTCAACTGATATTTGTTAAAAATAAAAGCTACGGTTTTCTAGTGATGTAAAGTGTCGTCCACCATGAGTTTGCTGTGGTTTTTGAGACCCGTTTCGAGGAGGTGGATGAACCGTCTCGGGTACATGGTGGGCCCGGTACGGTACCCCGGGGCAAGAAGATCGCAGATGATGGCGTTGAGCCTGGCAGGGGACGGATTACCTACCGGTGATTTCATTTGGCACGGCGGATATCCAGAGGATACCGACCGTGGCCGCTGGATTGAGATATGGATTTTGATGTGGATCAGCCGGATAGCTGAGGCCAGAGATACTGGACATGGATATATGAGATTTGGACGGTTTTGAGGTGTCGTTGCTAGACACGGATTTTACTGTTTTCCTGGATATTATTACTGATGTTTAAAAAGGGGAGTTTCAAAACAAAGGAAGAATAATTCTCATACACACTTGATTGTATTTCCATGTGGCATACATACCTGTTATCACCTCCATGTGACATATATACTTGCTAGTGTACTGTTGATGCATACACACCTGCTAGTACATGTAGCTATACCTGTTTTAGGGATGCCAGGACACTTGTGTGCATGCATACGATAGCCTTAGTAAATGTTATCTATTACTCACGAGCTGGCAACTCACCCCCGTTGTGCCACAGCTTTTCTGCAGGCCCATTCCGTCAGCACTGTAGCGGCGGATACCTTTGCTTCATTTGTACTTCTTGCCTGGACTAAAGGCTTTTGCTCATAGGTGGGTTATTATCAGTTTGTACCACCTTATATATGCTCATTGTATCTAGAGTACTCCATCTACTGCTATCTACGGTATCTACTGTCGTTACCGTTTCTACTGTTTCTACTGATGTTACTGTATCTACTGTTGCTACTATCAGTTCAGTTGTACCTGTTTTATTCGGATGACTGTATATTGACCTAGATGTGAGATTGTGAGACTTGAGGATTTATTTATGATGTATCTGGGTCGAGCTCACTTGAGTCGACATGTTATTCCTCATGCACTGATTTCTTTTATATTCTGCTGGACTTTTGGAATAAGGGCTAATTGATTAGGTAATGAGGTAAATGCTTAAATTATTTGGTTTTCCTTCACTCTAAAAATCTTATTTAGTTTTGTATTCTGGGCTTCGGCTTACTTAGTATACGGACGCCTTGAGACGTTTCGTAACTTAAGTGCCGGTCGCGTTCCGTATCTTGCGGGTCGTGACAAAGTTGGTATCAGAGCGATAGGTTTCACCTTTCTGAGTGTAGGATGACCCTTAGTAGATGGAGTAAGTGACTTAAGCAGGGTAGTGTAGCGTACGTATGTCCGCGGCATACTTGCGTTGCGGTACTCCGCCTAGGTGACTTTAGGATATACTTGCTTGAAATTCCTTCTTCAATTCCGTGTATCCTATTGCATCGATCTTATTGTCATGTTCCTGTACCAGCTACTATGCCGCCAAAGACTACCAGAGCACAGAGGGCTGCCGCTCGAGACGAGATTCGAGCTGGCTCATCCGAGACTAGGACTGAGCAGGGTAGTATGCCTATACCGCAGGGACAAACTGATCTACCTTCCCCAGGCCGTGTGGATAGGCTGGAGACTGGTATGGAGGAGCTGCGACAGATGATGGGGAGTATGCAGGAGCTACGTCAGATGGTAGGATCCTTCGTTGCGGCCAGTCATGCACCGAGGCCGGAGGACGTACCCACTGCATCCCAGACCACTATGATACCTGCTTCTACTACTACCACCGCGACCATTCCGGTTTCACTTCAGGAGTTCATGAGGCTGAGACCTCCAGTTTTTACGGGTACCGATGTAGCGGAGGACCCGCAAACGTTCCTTGACAGCTTGGCCAGGATCTGTCGTTCGCTGAGATGTTCCGATGATCGCTGGGTAGAGCTTGCGAGTTTCCGACTAGAGGGTCTCGCACAGATATGGTGGGAGTCAGTTCTGAGAGGTCGAGCTGCAGGTCTATCGCCCATGACCTGGACCGAGTTCACAGCAGTTTTTCTTGCCCGATTCCTCCCGGAGAGCGTTCGCGACGCCAGAGCTCGTAATTTCGAGGCCTTGTTCAAGACATCGGGGATGACGGTATCTGAGTATGATGTCCAGTTTACACAATTGTCCCGATATGCTCCGTATCTGGTGGATACCGAAGCGAAGAGGGTGAAGAGATTCATACAGGGACTTGATGCCCAACTATATCTTGCCATTGGCGCCCAGCATTTCGATACCTATTCGGCAGCTATGAATACAGCATTGCGGATGGAGGCACGTATTTCAGCAACTTCGGCTGTTACCGGGCCGAAGAGGATTCGTACTGGCATGCCAGATCAGAGGCAGCATGCCAGATTCCTTCCGAGAGATAGGACCGGCAGAGGATTTGGACGAGGTCATCTATATGGATCGTATACACAGGGACAGCAGTCGTCGCCAGGATGCTTTGGGTGCGGGAGTCTGCACCATCGTGTTAGAGACTGTCCAGCAAGGCGACAGGGAGCGACGACAGTTCCGCATGTGACTCTACCTCCATCACCGCCCCCTCCTCAGAGAACCCTACTTCCTGCCACAGGCGATGCTCCACGCCAGTTAGGTATACCCAGAGGCCGTGGACGTGGCGCACCGATCCAGAGAGGACGAGGAGGCAGAGGCCGAGGCCGAGGTCAGCCCGCTATCGGAGAAGGTCAGGCCCGAGTTTTTGCATTAACACCCCAGGATGCGCAGGCATCCAATGCCGTCGTTACAGGTACTCTATCAGTTTGTTCTGTTGATGCAAACGTGTTATTTGATCCCGGATCCACGCACTCTTATGTTTCCACACACTTTGTACCGAGTTTGGGTAGAGAGTCCGGTTTGCTTGATCAGCCGCTTGTTGTGACCACTCCTATGGGAGAGTCCTTTGTTACTAGGCAAGTGTTCCGATCCTGTACCGTTCGTATTGGCGAGCGAGAGCTGCCTGTCGACTTGATCCTTCTGGAGATGTTGGACTTCGACATTCTTTTGGGCATGGATTGGTTAGCCACGTGCTATGCGTCTGTGGACTGCCGTGAGAAGACAGTTAGATTTTGTTTTCCCGGCGAGTCAGTTTTTGTTGTGAAGGGGGACCGTGGTGCCGCCCCTCACATGTTGATTTCTTCTCTTCGCGCTAACCAGCTATTGAGGAAGGGATGTCAGGGATTCTTGGCTTATGTCAGTGATACTAGAGCTACAGATGTTCCGTTGGACCAGGTCCCGGTTGTTTGTGAGTTCCCTGATGTTTTCCCTGATGAGCTTCCTGGACTACCGCCTGAGCGCGATGTCGAGTTCTGTATTGATTTAATTCCTGGCTCGGGACCTATTTCTATACCGCCTTATCGAATGGCCCCGGCAGAACTTAGTGAATTGAAGGTTCAGCTGCAAGAATTGTTAGATAAGGGACTTATTCGACCTAGCGTTTCACCATGGGGTGCTCCGGTCCTGTTTGTCAAGAAGAAGGACGGAAGTTTGCGTCTGTGCATCGACTACCGCCAGCTAAACAAGGTTACCGTACGGAACAGATATCCGTTGCCACGCATAGATGATTTATTCGACCAGCTTCAGGGTACGGGTTATTTTTCAAGGATCGACTTACGATCAGGATACCATCAGCTGCGAGTCCGACAGGAGGATGTACCGAAAACAGCCTTCCGTACACGCTATGGCCACTATGAATTTTTGGTGATGTCGTTCGGACTCACCAACGCCCCAGCTGCATTCATGGATTTGATGAACCGTACATTCAGGCCGTATCTTGACTTGTTCATCATCGTGTTCATCGACGATATTTTAGTGTATTCCCAGAGCCGAGAGGAGCACGAGCGGCACCTGCGGATTACGTTACAGACCTTGAGGGAGCACCAGCTTTTCGCAAAATTTTCCAAGTGTGCCTTCTGGTTGGACAGCGTCGGATTCTTGGGTCACGTGATTACGAGAGACGGCATATGTGTGGACCCGAAGAAGATCGAGGCCGTCCAGCAGTGGCCCAGACCGACATCGGTTACGGAGATCCGTAGTTTTCTAGGCCTTGCAGGCTACTACAGGAGATTTGTACAGGATTTCTCCCGTATAGCTGCACCTTTGACCGGTTTGACCCGGAAGGGAGTTCCTTTCGTTTGGACGGAGGAATGCGAGCGCAGTTTTCAGCAGCTGCGGACGTGTTTGACTACGGCGCCAGTATTATCTTTGCCTTCGGGATCAGGCGGATTTGTGGTTTACTGTGATGCTTCGCGAGTAGGGCTAGGATGTGTATTGATGCAGCATGACAGGGTAATCGCGTATGCTTCGCGGCAATTGAAGAAACATGAACAGAACTACCCCACTCACGATTTGGAGATGGCTGCAGTGGTCTTTGCACTTAAGATCTGGCGACATTACCTATACGGCGAGTCGTGCCAGATATTCACTGTCCACAAGAGCTTAAAATATATATTTCAGCAGCGAGACCTGAATCTGAGACAGCGTCGTTGGATGGAACTGGTAAAAGATTACGACTGTGAGATCTTATACCACCCGGGCAAGGCAAATATAGTAGCGGATGCTCTGAGCAGGAGGCCCGGGGGTAATCTATCTTATATGTGCGCAGTGCAGATGCAGTCATCAGCAGATTGGCAGATTTTATGCGACAGCCGAGTAGAGTTTGAGTTCCCTCCAACAGGGGGACAGCTCGCGCATGTGCGTGCGCGCCCACAGTTGCTTGATCGTATATATGAAGCACAGCGCAGCGATGACCGTTGTTCAGAGATCATAGCACGGATGGGACATGGCAGATTTTCCGAGTTCGTAGTTGATGAACAGGGAATTTTACGATTTGGATCCAGACTGTGCGTACCAGATGCTGAGGGATTGCGGCGCGATATTCTTGAGGAAGCACACCGATCGGCGTATAGTGTCCACCCCGGTTCCACCAAGATGTACCATGATTTGAGAGAGACCTACTGGTGGGACGGAATGAAGAAGGACATCGCAGAGTTCGTATCAAGATGCCTGACTTGTCAACAAGTCAAGGCCGAGCACCAGAGGCCCGTAGGAGAACTACAGCCGTTACCCATTCCAGAGTGGAAATGGGAGCAGATTTCGATGGATTTCGTTGTGGGTCTACCCAGGACCAGTCGAGGGTACGACTCCATTTGGGTGATCGTGGATCGATTGACGAAAGCGGCTCCTTCCTGCCGGTGAAGACAACTTTTAGCTTCGCTCAGTATGCCCAGATTTACATCGACGAGATCGTACGATTGCATGGCGTACCGACTTATATCGTGTCAGATCGAGGAACCCAGTTCACCAGCCGACTTTGGCAGAAACTTCAGGAGGCTTTGGGCACTCGCTTGAGCTTCAGCACGGCATTTCATCCGCAGACCGACGGACAATCAGAGCGGACCATTCAGACCCTCGAGGATATGCTTCGAGCGTGTGTTTTAGACTTCGGAGGTAGCTGGGATCGTCATTTACCTCTAGTGGAGTTCTCCTATAACAACAGCTTCCAGGATACTATTCAGATGGCACCTTTCGAGGCGTTGTATGGAAGAAGATGTAGATCGCCCGTTTGTTGGACCGAGTTGAGCGAGAGCAGTATCTTCGGACCACAGGTCGTGCAGGAGACGACCGATAAAGTGCAGTTGATCCGAGACCGGATGAGGGCAGCCCAGTGCAGGCAGAAATCGTATGCAGACAGGCACCGTCGCAAATTAGAGTTCGCAGTTGGCGACCATGTTTTTCTGAGAATCTCTCCGACGAAGGGCGTGATGCGTTTTGGGCGAAAGGGGAAGCTTAGCCCTAGATTCGTAGGTCCCTTCGAGATTCTCGAGCGTGTCGGCGCTGTTGCGTATCGTTTAGCTCTTCCACCTAGTTTTTCAGATGTTCATCCCGTTTTCCACGTATCAATGCTACGCCGTTATCTTCATGACCCTTCTCACGCGATTCAGCATCAGACAGTTCAGCTCGAACCCGACCTTTCGTTCACCGTGCAGCCAGTTGAAATTTTAGATCGGCAAGTGAAGAAACTTCGATCAAAGGTCCTGCCATCCGTGAAAGTTCTTTGGCGCAGCCCGAGCAATGAGGAGATCACTCGGGAGGCCGAGGGAGAGATGCGGAAGAAATTCCCTCATCTTTTTGAAGGTATGCGTAGTTACATATTTTAAAATTCGGGGACGAATTTTCTTAAGGGGGGAAGACTGTAACACCTGAGGTCAGGGTTAGTAGTGATTAAGTGTTAATGTGGGGTTTTTGGCAAAAAGTTTATCAAAAACGGGTTTCTTATAGACTATCTGGTTTTGTGGTTATTTTGTGGAATTTTATCTCAACCACCCACACTTGTGCACGATAGCCAGGGGTAAGATTAGGGTATGCCATATCTTGAGCTTGTGAGTCGTTGTGCTAAGTTAACCATGGTGGTCTAAACTTCCTTGTTTTGCTTGGTGTTGATTGAGGGGTTGTAGTTTTAATTTGGATTAAGATTGAGGTTGTCTTAAGGGGAGGTTATGATGGGCCTTGATTATTTCACACTTCCTTCTTTTCAAAATCTCATTTGCCTCTCAAACTCATCGTATATACACACACACACCAGCAATTTTCAGCTGATTTCAGCCAGCCAGAATCAGCACTAGCAGCTCCCATCATTATCACAGCACAATCTCCTGCTCAAATTCAGCTGAGGATACTCTACGACAGCTACTAAACCATCACATCAGCACCACAACACCTTATCCATCACCTGTCACACCTCACATCAGCCAAATTGCATCCAATCAGCCACCAATTTTCAAACTTCAGCAGCACAAAATCAGCCCATTAACAACAGCTTTTTAGCTACCCCCAACCCTATGCAGCTACATCAGCTACCCTAACACCAGAAGTCTACTTAGGCTGCTCCAAACAGCACACCAGCTGCTACTTCAGCCCATACTTCACCAAGTAAAAATCACAACACCAGCAGAAGAACACCATCAGTTTCAGCTTCAGCCGGAACTTAAAGTGCAGCACCAGCATCAGCCCCTATACCATAACTCACACCATCTCACACCATACCACACACACACCACCTTAGATCACACCACACCATACAACTACAACAGCAAGTAAAAGCAACAGCAAACACATTCAGCATCAGCAACAACAAGTTCAGCATCAGCATCAGCATCAGCCTTAGCAACAGCAGTGCACAGCAACTCCGTTCCAGCCACGTTTTGATGCACCTACCCTCTTCTTCTTCTCCTTCTCCCTTGTTGCAAGGTTCTTAGAGGGTATAACTCTTGAACTTTTCGTATATTATGTAGATTAGGTGCTTGATTAGCTAGTTGTTGCGATAAATAGAATTTTCATGCTAGAATTGTGCAGTGATGCTAGATTTAGCCATTTTAGAGTATTTGTAGCTTTATGAACTCTCTTTGGTGTTAACTAACCTGTTAAAGCCTAGTAGTATCATTAAAATTGGATGGTTAGCCTAATTTGCTAAAATTTCGAATATCTAGCTTAATTAGTGTCCATATCATACGTAAAAGTGATATTGGGTGTTTTATGAAGTTTTTGAGCAAAGTGAGAATTGCGTTAGCTAGAATAACCTTCTTGGGTCCTAGTGAGGCCAGCCAACCAGAGAAATTCTCCAGATTTCATGTAAACACCCGATTTACCCGACTTGGCGTATTTTAGCAGATTTAGTGACTTTTAACCTCTTTTAGATCTGCTATTAATAGGTACTTGTTCTAAATTAGCAAACAAGACTAGATTAATATGCAGGGTTTTCTAGAGTTTTGAGTGGGACCCGAACCCCTTTGGCCGGGATTGGGCCGGCGGCCTCCTCTTCCCCGACCGGCGACGCCGGCCTCCTGTGTGAGATGAGTGTGTGTGTTTGTGTGGGTAGGGGTCTGTAGGTATTTTACTGAGTTTGGCATTGTTTATTTGATAAGTTTAGGCCTGAGGCAAATTCTGGAACTAGTTACGTGTTTTCGATGTTTTAAGACTTGTGCGACACGCGCGTGATACGCGTGATTCTGTGGCGCGCTGCGCGACACAGCGTGTCAGTTCTGATTCTGGTAGGTTTGTGCGCGTCGCGTCGCGTCGTGTGCTCACGCGTTTGGTTTCACGCACGCGTATCCCTTTTGTCGATATATTGCGTTTTGCATGACTTTTCCTTATATGGTGACTCTTGTGAATTCTAGGTTCGCCGGCAGGAACTTCAAGCGCAGCTGAAAAGGGAAAACAGGTGGTCGGACACACTTAGCACAGGACCACGGGTGAGTAGATTTAACATCTACGGGGGACAATCGTTTGGATGGCGCGAGTCGCCCGATAGATTTAGTAGACTTGGTATTACTGGTAACATTGGAGTAATAATGATAAAACTTGCATGATAATTGCTGTAGTTAGTATCTATATGATGTTCCATATACGCAGATTCATTATAGGACACATGCACCATTACCAGGTATTATATGTTGCACGAGCACTATTCATGTGAACACACACACCCTGGTAATTGCCATGTCATGACACTAAATAACTTTAAATCGGGAACATGTTAACTGCCTAGAAATGTGACATTGAAATAGTATTTAAATTGATACCATAAGCATTCATAATCATCGGCATATGCATTTATGATAATTTTGTGAGATTTATGATATTTCTGGATTTCAGGGGAAAGCCGCAAGATTTCAACTGATATTTGTTAAAAATAAAAGCTGCGGTTTTCTAGTGATGTAAAGTGTCGTCCACCATGAGTTTGCTGTGGTTTTTGAGACCCGTTTCGAGGAGGTGGATGAACCGTCTCGGGTACATGGTGGGCCCGGTACGGTACCCCGGGGCAAGAAGATCGCAGATGATGGCGTTGAGCCTGGCAGGGGACGGATTACCTACCGGTGATTTCATTTGGCACGGCGGATATCCAGAGGATACCGACCGTGGCCGCTGGATTGAGATATGGATTTTGATGTGGATCAGCCGGATAGCTGAAGCCAGAGATACTGGACATGGATATATGAGATTTGGACGGTTTTGAGGTGTCGTTGCTAGACACGGATTTTACTGTTTTCCTGGATATTATTACTGATGTTTAAAAAGGGGAGTTTCAAAACAAAGGAAGAATAATTCTCATACACACTTGATTGTATTTCCATGTGGCATACATACCTGTTATCACCTCCATGTGACATATATACTTGCTAGTGTACTGTTGATGCATACACACCTGCTAGTACATGTAGCTATACCTGTTTTAGGGATGCCAGGACACTTGTGTGCATGCATACGATAGCCTTAGTAAATGTTATCTATTACTCACGAGCTGGCAACTCACCCCCGTTGTGCCACAGCTTTTCTGCAGGCCCATTCCGTCAGCACTGTAGCAGCGGATACCTTTGCTTCATTTGTACTTCTTGCCTGGACTAGAGGCTTTTGCTCATAGGTGGGTTATTATCAGTTTGTACCACCTTATATATGCTCATTGTATCTAGAGTACTCCATCTACTGCTATCTACGGTATCTACTGTCGTTACCGTTTCTACTGTTTCTACTGATGTTACTGTATCTACTGTTGCTACTATCAGTTCAGTTGTACCTGTTTTATTCGAATGACTGTATATTGACCTAGATGTGAGATTGTGAGACTTGAGGATTTATTTATGATGTATCTGGGTCGAGCTCACTTGAGTCGACATGTTATTCCTCATGCACTGATTTCTTTTATATTCTGCTGGACTTTTGGAATAAGGGCTAATTGATTAGGTAATGAGGTAAATGCTTAAATTATTTGGTTTTCCTTCACTCTAAAAATCTTATTTGGTTTTGTATTCTGGGCTTCGGCTTACTTAGTATACGGACGCCTTGAGACGTTTCGTAACTTAAGTGCCGGTCGCGTTCCATACCTTGCGGGTCATGACACTACCACACTCAAAGGAGACGTGCAAACAGGTTTTAGTTGGGTACAGTCCCGAGCCACATGGAGGCAGTGAGCGGATCTTCAGGGGTTCGTCTCTCCCGGTATTGGAGGTGAGGCCGCGCTGTGTCTAGGAGAGCCATTACACAAAGCTCTCGGCCGAGGCAGGAGATTTACTGGTAGGTATTCCAGTAGTATCTCAGGGTGTTCTGGGCTACACTCCGACACGACTTGTACCGCTTTTGGGGGTCTGACTTTTACCAACCCCCTAGGCCCGCCATGCGATGCTCATAGACGAACGGACCGGACTGTACGGAGATTGTCACTGACAGGCTCAGTAGGGTGTCAGGATGAGTTCGCTCATCGACGTCCCTTTTGGTCAATAGCTGGTAGCCCGTCACGTATGGCTAATACCTCTGACGTGCTGGTGGTTAAATCCACAGCCATAGTATTGACGAGTCTTTAGAGTCCACCACACACACAGTTCCTCAAGTTTCGGGCGAAACGCTGCAGAGGCCGTATGGAGATATGACAGGGTTCGATTAGATACGTGCGTTATTGCACGGATCAGGATCGGACGGTTAATACTAGCGGGCTTTGGTTTAAGCCGGATCCTAGTATTGCACAGTGTAGATTTTGTCTCATTGCATTTGTATTTCGGTCGGAATACAAATGCGGGTGTGTATACACAGTAGCGGGGTTTTCCTGTAATTTATTACTGGATCAGTTTTTTGGAGTTGCCAGTTTGTTTTCCGGTTTCGGCCATTTTCCTTTGTATCTTTCATTGGCCGAAGATTGGTGGAGGAGGGCTTATTTGCATTTGTGCAAATAAGCATTTGTGGAGGGTGTTCTTTGCATTTTGTTGCATCATGATGGTTTTCATGATGGGTGCACCATCCATTGACTTGATTAATCCATCATTGCTTGACTTCTATCTTCATGATGGCATGACTTTTGGAAGTGATGATTGTTGTTTGAGTGTTGGACTTTCCTAGTGATCATTTCTTTGCATGATAGCCTTTTCTCTCTCCCCCTTGGATTATTGGTTGGATCACTCATTCTTTTGATTCACACACTCACCACACTCTCATTCATTTCCTCTCTATTGGTGTGGTCGGCCAAGCTCATTAGGGGGGCTGGCCATTTTTATTTGGTGTGGGATTTTTGTATCTTTGGTTTGGAAAAATCCCCATAACACCATCTCCAAAAGCTTATATCATTTCCTCCACCATAAGGCAACATCCACTACCCCAAAAATGAGACACAAGTTCTACACTACATTCTACAGCAAATCTTGGGCACGTCGACTCGCCAACTTCGTGCCCGAGTTGCCTCGGTATAGAGGTGGGAGCCCGTAAAAGAAGCCGGCGATGTGGTGCCCTTCCGGCGAGGAGGCGACGACCAGAGTTTCCGTGGGAGATCGGAACGACGACGAGAAGACCGGAGGACTCGGATCACTCGGTATATCTTTCTTCCCATCTTGTAGTTAGCTAGTAGTTAGGTTAATGGCCCGATCCGGGTATTTAGTGCGCGGTGGTGCCGGTTTAGAAATTTAAAGTAAACCATCGCTTCCGCATTTGGCCTCGGGATGGAGGCCGGGGCGCCGCCGTGCACTTATAGTTTACACTATTTATGATTTTGATTTAGTCGTGTACAAGTATACCAATGGCACGGTTTTATCACTGTTCACTGTATTATCACTGTCACGAATCATTCACTTTCCATTGGTGTACTTGACACTCCTAAACCAATATCATTCACGCACGAGAATGCAATGTCCACTGAACACTAACACGCACTAACACTATGTATATGGCAATTGGGTAAGATATGTGTATATATGCCGTCAACAAGCCATGTATATTATGAACCAATATGCACGTCATAAACTTACAAAACTTGCAGTAATTCATATGTTCAGAATTCAACGAAATGATACAAATACGATAATAAGTACACTCTGTCAGAAGTTCATCAAAATTGGTTTCAGTTCAATCGGGTTTCTGGTATTCAAGTTACAGCCGTTTCATTTTAAGTGCCCGTTGCAGGAAATTCTGTTTCTGAACTGAACATCCGTTTCACAACACGAATTTTATCTATCTGGGATCAGAATTTAGCAACACTACAGTTGAATAAAACCTAGGGTTTCCAATAAGGTGTTCAACGCAATAGACGGATTCTCAATCGCGTCTGTACGTCAAAAGTTATGCACTGTTCAACACTAGTATGTCAATTCTGATTCTGTTTTGGACTGTTATATGTCCTGTTCTTTTAAATTACAGATTAAATAGCAAACGACGTTAAAACGGAATGAAACCACTTGTGTTATTTAGATAACAGATTCACCTTTAATAAACTGCAGAGTTCCGCAATATACGAGTTCAGTAAACAAGGTGGTACACATTACGGGACAGTTAACAGTAACCAGAGTCGCTCTGGATTGCAGTCCAGAGTCGCACTCCGACCCAATTATCGTCACAATTTCAGTACAGAAACCATTAGGAACTGGTTATAGTTCGTCGAGTCGGCTTCGATTTGAGCCCTCGAACGCATCATTTCATTATGTACATAATTTATGGTGATTTTAACAATTTTCAGATGCGGGAAATTTCCAGTTTTACGGGTGTATTTGGGGGTGTTCGTTTTAGTCATTAACAGCCATATTTTCCAGTGGAATTTATACACAAGGTTCACTGCCTTACGGGCCAGACTATGTAAATGAGTTCCATCAAATTAAATGAATATTTCCATTGGGATCATGCATCGAACAGTTATATCATATAATTTATCGTGACTTGTAAAACATGAAACTTATACGAGTATAGCTTGTAACAAACATAAATTAGCATGTAGCAAGTAAGGAACTTGCCTAGAAATGTTTTGGGCGATGCACGACAGCGGCAACGTCACGAACGCGCGACGAACGGCGTGGTTTGATTTCACGGCCTCAGCTCGCGATTCGGGTTCGACGTCGGAGTCGCCCGGAGATGGCTGGTGCTCGCTGGAAGCGGAGGGGAGGCTCTGTGAATCTCCTGGGAAGTGCTGGGGTCGACGATTGTCACGACCCGAAAGTACGGAACATGACCGGCACTTAGACTACGAACGTCTCAAGGCGTACGTATGCTAAGTAAGCCGAAACCCAGAAATCCAAACCAAGTGAAGTAGTAGAGAATAGGAAAAACCATACCAAATCAACCTGTATGCATCAGAATATACAACGCCTAAAGGCGAGGATCTCAACAGAAATGAAACTCAACCAGCAAGAACCCATGGAAATATAACACGCGACTCTAAGGTCGAAAGAATAAACATCACTGGTCTCTATCTCAAATAAGTACATGTTTGGTTGATGGAACTTCTAGATACAACTGAAATATAATATACAATGTATAATGATGGGTAAGATACAATAAACCCACCTACTAGCAAGTCACCAGAAGAAGATGTGTCCGCAAAGCCGTAATGAAATCCGTACGGCAACACCTGCATGAAACTGGGGCACAACGGGGGTGAGTTGCCAACTCGTGAGTAGAAAAAGATCTACGAACAGAAAATCGCATGTATGACGCAACCTAGGTCATACGATCATAATATATATAATCCTCAAATATATAATCAGTAATCTCTAACCATGGCTAGTGTAAATATCTAACCCAAATGTAATCCCATATGTCCATGTCAGTGCATCAGGTAACAATGTATCATATAGCTGATGTATGAATGCATGTAACAGAATGCATGTACTGAAGAAAACTGTTTTCATAATTTGTGAGATTTCTGTATTTTTCAAATGAGGTATCATAAATGAAATCAGCATAAACAGTGCCTAGCATCGGCACAAAACATAAGTCTCAGTATCTCGATACCTCTGTATCACAATCTCTGTACCTCAATATCTCGAAATCTCAATGTCTCAATCACAAAATCTAGGGCGCCGTCAGTCCAGATCGGCCCCTACCATCCATCTCATGACTACGACGGTATCCTCCGGATATCCGACGTGTCGGGTAAAATCACCGGTAGGTAGTGCTCCCCTGCACAGGCTCAACGCCATCATCTGCGATCTTCTTGCCCCGGGGTACCGCACCGGGTCCACCATGTACCCGAAACGGTTCATCCGCCTTCTCGAATCGGGTCTCGAAATCCATCAGCAAAACTCATGGTGGACGACTCGAACATCAAGGAAAAACCACATTTTTATTAAAAAGAGAAAGCAGTTTATATATATGTTTTGCGGTTTTCCTCCAAATCCAGAAAATCTCATGGAAACTCGAATCCAATCATCAATAGCATGTGAAATCATGAATATAAGCATGAGAATCCATGAATGCATCATATAGTGAATAACAGCATGCATGAAGTGACAGGTAATAACTACAATGTCAAGCTGGTATATATGGCAAGTACACTAATATCATGTCACTACTAGCTAACAAGCTAAATCAGGCAATAATATTCTCTAAGTGTACGTGACATGGCAATTACCGATGAAAATGTGTGTGCGACAGCAAATAAGTGTACGTGGTACATACGCATCATCGGTAATGGTGCTGGTGTCCTAGCAGCATGATATCAATAATAGAATATGAATCATAACAGTATGCGATGCAGAGCAACAATAAAATAAGCGGGAGCTGAAATACTGAACACCATGTTCGTTAAACTGCATCTAATGTCATAAAGGTCATATAGCTACCCTACTACAAGGCTGAGCTAAAGCTAGTAGTAGGTAAGGGAAACCGCCTAACCTCTGAGTCGATACATATAAATATACATATATAGTCGGTGATCCCGCCTCGATCATATCACATCCGATACCATATCTCTATAATTGGTTATTCCCAAGTCAAGTAGGCGGATCAAACATCAAAATATAGCTCGTACGTAAATCCGTCGTACGGCCTCCCCAATCTGGGTACGGGTCAATATCACATTCGTCCTATCATTCATCCGGTATTCTCTTTATCAAATATCGTAATCTGGGTACTGACCTGTGTCTAGTACAATGCTAACATCGTCACTATAGTTATGATTTGACTACTGATCGACAGTCTCGTATAAATCGATATCATCATCATATATCATCACAAGGAGTGTACCCCACCCAAGGCGGCCTATTATAATTATCCTGTCATATCATATTACATGTCGATCACATAATATATATGTCGCCATTACTATGGCATCATCATCCCCAAAATCCTCTAAAGTATCAAGTGTATCTAAATCATGAATTTTACCATCATAACAGGTTATATCGCCGATATCATAATCTCAGGTCAACTCATCGACTCATATCAATCCCCTGTATCATCCTCAAATCCGTAATAAACACATAGCCTCATACCCAAGTAAACACATGTCCATAATGAATCCCATAAGCATATATGAAGTGAGGATATATGCAAGTATGTAAATGTGTGCATGTATGTGTAGTGCACCCACTACCCTATGGTTTCGTAACTAAAATCATCCAAGTCCACCAATATCCATTTAACATCAATAATTAATCCCAACGATAATAATATTTATAAGTGTGTATACGCATCCGTATACACCACCTCGGACTGCGGGGGTGCTATATGCCATCCACCCGACTTCTCCCCGCAGATATAAATCTACTCACCTAGTTATGTGTTCCGGTGCCGATGTCGCCATTTGCATCTCCAACGCTTCGACGTCACATGAGTACCTACAAGGATATCACATGCTAAAACTCATAAAAATCACATCGAAAACCAAAATGGTGCACATTACGCCCATAGGTAAAAACCTGTGACCTTGTGTGCAAACACTGCCAAAACCCACTGTCGTTGACGTCCAAACGCCACCCGACAGAAACGAATCACCAAATAACAAAACTTAAATCTATAAACATCATGAAAAACATGGCAGCAACCCAGAAAAGTGGTCCCAGATTTCTGTTCAGGTCAAAACAAGGCAAATAAACAACTCTGGGGTGATGTACAGGGTATATATGACCTACCGAAGCCATTTGGGCACCTAACTCTACAGGGAGGCCGGCGACATCCCCCTAAAAACCGGCGAGGCCGGCCCTAAGATAGATTTAGGCTCTCGTCTTCAGTGGGTGGTCTCCTGGTGGTCTAAATAGGCTCATGGTATTGTTTATTTTCCCCGTAATGACCCCAGATCACTCCAGATTCACCTGCACGCCATATATCCTCACAAACCGACATGAAAAGTTCTGTTTTGGGTTCCATGTTTGAAATGTGTCCAATCTGGGTTAGATCTATGCTTAACTGATATCAACAACTCCTAATAAGGTTATACCAACATTCCAAACCAATACTTTGTCAAGTCTCGCTCAAATTTCCTAAACTAGCACTAATTCACGTAGTAACACGATATTTCCGCTAAACAACTATAACTTGGCAAGAAAAGAGTTTGGATTGCGAGATTATACCTCGAGGGGGTCCTAGGAGGAAGGAGGAGGGAAGATGAAGGAAGGAGGGGTGTTGTGCTGATGGGGAGATGCTCTATTTGGGCTGTTGCTGTTTCTGCAGCTGTTGCTGCTTGCAACACTCTCTCTCTCTTTCTCTTTTGCTTTTCTTTCTTTCTTTTGTTTCATTGTGTGTTGCAGCATCAGAGTGTTGTGCTGTGGCTATTCTTATTGTTGCTTAGGTGTTGAAAATGTGTGCTGGAGGTGTGCTGATGATGGCTGATTGGTAGCAAAAGTCACCCATTGGGGGCTGAAGCTGTTACATCAGCTGCTGTTGCTGATGTAGGGCTGCTGAATTTCAGCTATTGTGGCTGAAAGTATTGACAAGGGGGGCTGGTTTGGGGTGTAGGTTTTGGGCTAAGGTGCTAGGGTGGCTGAAAAGATGATGATAGGAGTGTGCAGGTCAGCAATGGTGGGTTGAAAATGTCGAGGGTAGGCTGATGTATTTTTTTCGAAATGTTACAGTCTTCCCCCCTTAAAGAAATTCGGTCCCCGAATTTAAATTTAAACCTCCCAATTCTAAAACATTTCAATAAAATGTCCAAACCAATGGGGCTCCGAAATCATCAATCCATAAAAGGCATCATAGCGCAATACATGCGCATGAGTGACAAGCAGATAACTCGAAACAAAACTCCGTCAAGCGTCTCGCAATCATCGGGGTCAATATGAAAACACGAATGCCAAATCCAAAGCAAAACCGATATGCTAGAAATCGGAATTATACATGTAAATACCAAATCCGTACATGTAAATATCTGAAAGGAATGCATGCCAAATTCTTTAAAGTCGATGTACAATGCGCATAGCACTGCACAGTGGCGGACGTCTCTATAAGAAAATAGCCGTATACGTATATATCTTTTGTTTAATATGCACGATCCGCCGTTTGAAAACAAATTTAAAAGGGTTTCCTCACTTTAAATATCTTGTGTCATATCGGACACGTATGTAAATAATGAGACTATAGCTCGCCTTTGGAAATCCCTTTGAAATCTATCAATTCATGCAAAATATACCCAGGCACTGTCATCTGATCAGTCCTGCTAAGTATGGAAACAAATCACATCAACACAAAAAATGTACTGCTCCATAAGAAATCAGTTCCAAAAATGTGCATAAAAAAAAACCCTGTGCGTCCGGTGCGCACGGAAATCAAAATCCATGAATGTGCCATACATGCGCACAGAAACAATATCTAAGTGCATCCGGTGTGCACGAAACATCTGTCAAGGCAAAAGGTGTGCCTGACAGCAAAACAGGTGCATCTGACATGCACGAAGAATCTCGGTTTAGTGCATCTGGTGTGCACCAAATCGCATCTCATAACATGCGCCCAACATGCGCTAAAAATCCAAATCCGGTGCATCCATCATGCACGAAACAAATATCGAGCATCACCATCGAAATACAAGTCCAGTGCATCCAAGTGCACAAAATATATGTCACTACACTGCAAGCATATGTAAACTATACAGAGTGCAGGAACCAAATCGTGTGCGTGCATACGCACAAAATCAACTCCAATGTCTAAACCCCATAAAATCACAAACATGTGAAACCAAGGCACGAAAACGATATCAAGTGCAACGACTTTGCGAAAATCGTAAATACTCAATCATCAAAATCAAATCAGGCTAATAAATTACCCAAAACATCGAAATCAAATATGGCGGAATAGTATCGCCCAAGCGCATCCTCCAAGAATTTCGGGCCAACTGTCGTGGTTACTCGTAGCATAACTCGTCGACGATCCTGAACTCTGGCCTGCTGGTGTGCATAACATGACCACTCCTGGGTCCAAATCTTTTCTGTGGATTACAAAATCTCACGATCCATCGGCTTATCGGCCTTGTCAGGTGTACTAACGGGGTCGATTCCGTTCTGGCACTTCTCTGGCCATCTCTCGGCCATTCATCGCGACTACCCGTAAAGCAACATGTCACTAGCGTCGGCCTCTGGCTCTCTGAATGTACGTGACACATCTGATCCTGGGTGCAAGTATCATTGCAGCAGTGTCCTGGAAGGAATCCTACTCAAGGTCTCTTCCAAGTCTCATCTCTGCCAATTGTTCGGAAATCATCGTCCTTTACTATATCTGTTTCTTGTTCTGGAATGGCTGCATACTCATCGCAACTCCTTATGGAAGGTGTTTCCAAGTACAATGCCTCGGCATGCGCATCGCATCTCTGATGTCGGCGGAGTGGAACGTCATCATATCCAGATCTTGTATGAACCTCTTACTCCACTTTTCTCTAATGTCGACTGCTTCGGACTCGTCTCGTCGTGGCTGCATGGACTGAGCTCCAACGGCTATCATCGTATATGGAGTCTCCCAAGAAATGCATCTCACCATCTAGCATCCGAATTAAATCGAGCCATCCGATCAAGTCGTCAAAACCTCATAATCCCCCAAGAGCTCAACATCTTGGGTATAGTATAATATTATCGCGTACATACCACAGCATCGGTGGTCCAGCCGTAGAAGGGCAAACCCAAGCCTCACTAATGGCGTCGCAGAACTGCGGCAAACCCTAAGGTCAAAAGGCTTTCACACGGTCATTAAGTCGAGTTACGGTTTCATTCTTCTAGAGGGACCATAGAATTGCCTGCATGTCTTTCTGAATATCTTAAATTTGGAATAATAGGTTACTGTCATTCGATCGTCTCTGTCGACTCTCAACGTCTCCACATGAAGTTGTCTCTAGCTGGAATCAGTCTATCTGATGACCTCGCTCGGGGTAGAGAACAATCCACATGTCTTAGTCATTCATCATCGGTGACTAACGATCTTCTATCATCTCTTAGTACGATCTCGTACTGCAATAGCTCTAACATCCGGGCGATATCCTGTCATTCGCAGCAAAAACTAGCTCGCTCGTCAGCAAGCTGAACCGTGACTCAATCATCATGAGCAAGCAATACGCCAACGGTCATCGAAGTCTAGCTGGCCTCTGTCAGTGGCTCAATCCTCTGGTGCTAATCTGCACGTCCAAGTAATTTCATACAGCGATCCATCCAACGCTCATGGAACAAAGCATAATCAAAAGACACATCTCTACAATCGTGTGTCGCCAGAATCACGCCCCGGTCAGTCCTCGTTCGTAACGAGCTCATGCTGACCGCAACTCTTAGCCGTAGCTCTCCCTGCCCGTAATCGTGGCAGCAAAACCATAACTCGTACCGATGAAGCTAGATCAGGAATGAATATGATACTGAACAAGGAAATGCACATCCTAAGGCTTCTTAAGTGGAGTGGCGTATCGTAAATATGCCGCGGACATACCACGGTACGTCACTCTACTTCAGTCACCTATTCCATCAACCAAGGGTCATCCTATACTCCGAAGGTAAAACCTAACGCTCTGATACCAACTTTGTCACGACCCGAAAGTACGGAACATGACCGGCACTTAGACTACGAACGTCTCAAGGCGTACGTATGCTAAGTAAGCCGAAACCCAGAAATCCAAACCAAGTGAAGTAGTAGAGAATAGGAAAAACCATACCAAATCAACCTGTATGCATCAGAATATACAACGCCTAAAGGCGAGGATCTCAACAGAAATGAAACTCAACCAGCAAGAACCCATGGAAATATAACACGCGACTCTAAGGTCGAAAGAATAAACATCACTGGTCTCTATCTCAAATAAGTACATGTTTGGTTGATGGAACTTCTAGATACAACTGAAATATAATATACAATGTATAATGATGGGTAAGATACAATAAACCCACCTACTAGCAAGTCACCAGAAGAAGATGTGCCCGCAAAGCCGTAATGAAATCCGTACGGCAACACCTGCATGAAACTGGGGCACAACGGGGGTGAGTTGCCAACTCGTGAGTAGAAAAAGATCCACGAATAGAAAATCGCATGTATGACGCAACCTAGGTCATACGATCATAATATATATAATCCTCAAATATATAATCAGTAATCTCTAACCATGGCTAGTGTAAATATCTAACCCAAATGTAATCCCATATGTCCATGTCAGTGCATCAGGTAACAATGTATCATATAGCTGATGTATGAATGCATGTAACAGAATGCATGTACTGAAGAAAACTGTTTTCATAATTTGTGAGATTTCTGTATTTTTCAAATGAGGTATCATAAATGAAATCAGCATAAACAGTGCCTAGCATCGGCACAAAACATAAGTCTCAGTATCTCGATACCTCTGTATCACAATCTCTGTACCTCAATATCTCGAAATCTCAATGTCTCAATCACAAAATCTAGGGCGCCGTCAGTCCAGATCGGCCCCTACCATCCATCTCATGACTACGACGGTATCCTCCGGATATCCGACGTGTCGGGTAAAATCACCGGTAGGTAGTGCTCCCCTGCACAGGCTCAACGCCATCATCTGCGATCTTCTTGTCCCGGGGTACCGCACCGGGTCCACCATGTACCCGAAACGGTTCATCCGCCTCCTCGAATCGGGTCTCGAAATCCATCAGCAAAACTCATGGTGGACGACTCGAACATCAAGGAAAAACCGCATTTTTATTAAAAAGAGAAAGCAGTTTATATATATGTTTTGCGGTTTTCCTCCAAATCCAGAAAATCTCATGGAAACTCGAATCCAATCATCAATAGCATGTGAAATCATGAATATAAGCATGAGAATCCATGAATGCATCATATAGTGAATAACAGCATGCATGAAGTGACAGGTAATAACTACAATGTCAAGCTGGTATATATGGCAAGTACACTAATATCATGTCACTACTAGCTAACAAGCTAAATCAGGCAATAATATTCTCTAAGTGTACGTGACATGGCAATTACCGATGAAGATGTGTGTGCGACAGCAAATAAGTGTACGTGGTACATACGCATCATCGGTAATGGTGCTGGTGTCCTAGCAGCATGATATCAATAATAGAATATGAATCATAACAGTATGCGATGCAGAGCAACAATAAAATAAGCGGGAGCTGAAATACTGAACACCATGTTCGTTAAACTGCATCTAATGTCATAAAGGTCATATAGCTACCCTACTACAAGGCTGAGCTAAAGCTAGTAGTAGGTAAGGGAAACCGCCTAACCTCTGAGTCGATACATATAAATATACATATATAGTCGGTGATCCCGCCTCGATCATATCACATCCGATACCATATCTCTATAATTGGTTATTCCCAAGTCAAGTAGGCGGATCAAACATCAAAATATAGCTCGTACGTAAATCCGTCGTACGGCCTCCCCAATCTGGGTACGGGTCAATATCACATTCGTCCTATCATTCATCCGGTATTCTCTTTATCAAATATCGTAATCTGGGTACTGACCTGTGTCTAGTACAATGCTAACATCGTCACTATAGTTATGATTTGACTACTGATCGACAGTCTCGTATAAATCGATATCATCATCATATATCATCACAAGGAGTGTACCCCGCCCAAGGCGGCCTATTATAATTATCCTGTCATATCATATTACATGTCGATCACATAATATATATGTCGCCATTACTATGGCATCATCATCCCCAAAATCCTCTAAAGTATCAAGTGTATCTAAATCATGAATTTTACCATCATAACAGGTTATATCGCCGATATCATAATCTCAGGTCAACTCATCGACTCATATCAATCCCCTGTATCATCCTCAAATCCGTAATAAACACATAGCCTCATACCCAAGTGAACACATGTCTATAATGAATCCCATAAGCATATATGAAGTGAGGATATATGCAAGTATGTAAATGTGTGCATGTATGTGTAGTGCACCCACTACCCTATGGTTTCGTAACTAAAATCATCCAAGTCCACCAATATCCATTTAACATCAATAATTAATCCCAACAATAATAATATTTATAAGTGTGTATACGCATCCGTATACACCACCTCGGACTGCGGGGGTGCTATAAGCCATCCACCCGACTTCTCCCCGCAGATATAAATCTACTCACCTAGTTATGTGTTCCGGTGCCGATGTCGCCATTTGCATCTCCAACGCTTCGACGTCACGTGAGTACCCACAAGGATATCACATGCTAAAACTCATAAAAATCACATCGGAAACCAAAATGGTGCACACTACGCCCATAGGTAAAAACCTGTGACCTTGTGTGCAAACACTGCCAAAATCCACTGTCGTTGACATCCAAACGCCACCCGACAGAAACGAATCACCAAATAACAAAACTTAAATCTATAAACATCATGAAAAATATGGCAGCAACCCAGAAAAGTGGTCCCAGATTTCTGTTCAGGTCAAAACAAGGCAAATAAACAACTCTGGGGTGATGTACAGGGTATATATGACCTACCGAAGCCATTTGGGCACCTAACTCTACAGGGGGGCCGGCGACATCCCCCTAAAAACCGGCGAGGCCGGCCCTAAGATAGATTTAGGCTCTCGTCTTCAGTGGGTGGTCTCCTGGTGGTCTAAATAGGCTCATGGTATTGTTTATTTTCCCCGTAATGACCCCGGATCACTCCAGATTCACCTGCACGCCATATATCCTCACAAACCGACATGAAAAGTTCTGTTTTGGGTTCCATGTTTGAAATGTGTCCAATCTGGGTTAGATCTATGCTTAACTGATATCAACAACTCCTAATAAGGTTATACCAACATTCCAAACCAATACTTTGTCAAGTCTCGCTCAAATTTCCTAAACTAGCACTAATTCACGTAGTAACACGATATTTCCGCTAAACAACTATAACTTGGCAAGAAAAGAGTTTGGATTGCGAGATTATACCTCGAGGGGGTCCTAGGAGGAAGGAGGAGGGAAGATGAAGGAAGGAGGGGTGTTGTGCTGATGGGGAGATGCTCCATTTGGGCTGTTGCTGTTTCTGCAGCTGCTGCTGCTTGCAACACTCTCTCTCTCTTTCTCTTTTGCTTTTCTTTCTTTCTTTTGTTTCATTGTGTGTTGCAGCATCAGAGTGTTGTGCTGTGGCTATTCTTATTGTTGCTTAGGTGTTGAAAATGTGTGCTGGAGGTGTGCTGATGATGGCTGATTGGTAGCAAAAGTCACCCATTAGGGGCTGAAGCTGTTACATCAGCTGCTGTTGCTGATGTAGGGCTGCTGAATTTCAGCTATTGTGGCTGAAAGTATTGACAAGGGGGGCTGGTTTGGGATGTAGGTTTTGGGCTAAGGTGCTAGGGTGGCTGAAAAGATGATGATAGGAGTGTGCAGGTCAGCAATGGTGGGTTGAAAATGTCGAGGGTAGGCTGATGTATTTTTTTCGAAATGTTACAACGATGGTCGGCGGGGTCGCTCCGGCGATGGGCAACAGTGAGGGTGCTTGGATGTGTGTTGTGGGTTTTGTGGCTTTGGAGAGAAAGAGAGAAGGGGGGCTCGTGTGGATTTTTGGAGTGATGATGACGATGCCGAGGATGTAAAAGGTCGATGAGGCGTTTCTGGTCAGTTGGGGGCTCGCCGGCGTCGAGTGGAAAGGGTGGCCGAATGGTGCAGGGGAGCTCAGGTGTGCAGAGGGTTGGGTGTTCAGGGGTTCTTGGCGGCGGCTGAAGGTGTAGGGAGCTCGGTGGGGGTGAGTTGTGGAGAGAAGAGAGCGAGGAAGTTTGAGGGCGTTGTACGTCGTCGTCGGTGAGGGTTGAGCGGTGGAGTTGGCAGTGGTTCGAGGTTGGGTTTTAGGTGAACGAGAGAGAGATTTTAAGAAGTTTTAGATCGAGAGGGTGAGGGAGAAAGGAGTTTGAGAAGAGGTTGAGGAGATCGCGAGGGAGTTGCGCGGGTCGTGGGGCAACGGCATGCGATGTGGCCACGAGCGTCGGCGAGGAAAGTGGATCGGGAGAAAAAGGAGTGAGCGGGAAAAAAGAGGCGTTGGGGAAGAGAAAGGAGATTAAGAGGCGGGTCGGGTTTGTGAAGGAGTGGGCGTGGGCTTTGGGAGTCGGGGCTTGGGCCATGGAGTTAAAAGGGTTTTAAATGTTTTAATTTAATGGGAAATTCTTTTGGGCTGAGGGGGGAATGGGCTTGGTTAATTAATTTCTTTATTATTTTTTTCTTTCATGGGCTGGGAATGGAAAGGCCGGGGGATTAAAGCTTGGGCTGGGGATTTAAAATGAGGGAATTTATTATATTTGGTTTTAATTTTGGGTTTTGATTTTTAATTGGTTTTAGAAAAACGAATACTACAACTTACGCACTAATCTTCACACAAAATAATGATACGGGAAAATGGGATAATATTTGGAAACTTGGGAAAATAGGGAAAAACTTTATTGAAGGAAACGGGGATTTACAATCCTCCTGCCCATCAGAAGCTAAGGATCTCAAGTCCTCACCGCGAGGCCGCCGAGTTCCTTCCTGCTCGGCGCATCCCCAGCGGGAGGATCTCAAGCCCTCACCGCAAGGCCGCCTAGTTCCTTCTGCTCGGCGCATCCCCAGTGGGCGTCCTTCTGCCCATCAGACGCTGAGGGTCTAAGACCCTCATCGTGAGGCCGCCGAGTTCCTTTCTGCTCGGCGCATCCCCAGCGGGCATCCTCCTGTCCATCAGACGCTGAGAATCTCAGGCCCTCACCGCGAGGCCGCGGAGTTTCTTCTGCTCGGCGCATCCCCAGCGGGCGTCCTCCTGCCCATCAGACGCTGAGGATCTCAAGCCCTCATCGTGAGGCCGCCGAGTTCCTTCCTGCTCGGCGCATCCCCAGCAGGCATCCTCCTGCCCATCAGACGCTGAGGGTCTGAAGCGCTCATCGCGAGGCCGCCGAGTTCCTTCTTGTTCGGAGCATCCCCAGCGGGCGTCCTCATGCCCATCAGACGCTGAGGATCTGAAGCCCTCTTCGCGAGGCCGCCGAGCCCCTTCCTGCTCGGTGCATCCCAGTGGGTAGCTTCCTACCCGACAAAGACACGGATCAAAGCCCTCGCCAAGAGGCAACCACGCAGCTTTACTGCCCGGTTATTCTTAGCAGGCCTCCTACGGCCCCTCCAACGCTAAGGATCAAAGCCCTCCTTAGAGGCAGCTTAGCAGCTACCTTGCTCGGCTATCCCTGTCCGGTAGCTTCCCTACTCGCAACGCCAGGGATCAAAAAGTCCTTTCAGAGGCAGTCGAGCCCGACCCTCGCTCGGTTATCCCAGGCTGGTAGCTTCCCGCTACAACCGACATGGATCCAATGCCCTCCCAGAGGCAGTCGAGCCCGAACTTCGCTCGGCTATCCTTCAGGACAAAAGCCCTCGCCAAGAGGCACCGGGCAGTAACCCTGCCCGGCCAAAGGTCCTTAGTAGGCTTCTTACAGCCCTTCCCGCGCTAAGGACCAAAGTCCTCCTTTGAGGCGGTCGAGTCCGACCCTTGCTCGGCTATCCCCGGTTGGTAGCTTCCTACCACAACCGACAGGGATCAAAGTCCTCGCCAAGAAGTACTGTGCAGTAACCCTGCTCGGTCCCCATCCTGAAGGATCAAAGCCCTCGCAAGAGGCAACCGAGCCCGACCCTTGCTCGGTCATCTCCGGCTGGTAGTTTCCTACCCATGACGCCAGGGATCAAAGCCCTCGCAATAGGCATTTGAGCGGCTACCCTGCTCGGTCATCCCAGGATGGTAGTTGCCTACCCACGACGCCAGAGATCAAAGCCCTATCCAAGAGGCAGCCGCGCAGCTTCTCTACCCGGTTATCCTTAGTAGGCTTCTTACAGCCCTTCCAACGCTAAGAATCAAAGTCATCCCAGAGGCAGCCGAGCATCTACCATGCTCGGCTATCCCTGGCCGGTAGCTTCCCTACTCGCAACGCCGGGGATCAAAGCCCTCGCCAAGAGGCAACCGCGCAGCTTCACTGCCCGGCTATCCTTAGCAGGTCTCCTACGGCCCCTTCAACGCTAAGGATCAAAGTCCTCTTTAGAGGCAGCCGAGCAGCTTCTCTGCTCGGCTATCCCTGGCCGGTAGCTTCCCTACTCGTAACGTCGGAGATCAACTCCCTCGCCAAGAGGCAACCGCGCAGCTTCACTGTCCGGTTATCCTTAGCAGGCTTCCCACGGCCCTTCCAACGCTAAGCATCAAAGTCCTCCTTAGAGACAGCTTAGAGGCTACCCTGTTCGGCTATCTCTGGCTGGTAGCTTCCCTACTCGCAACGCTAGGGATAAAAAGTCCTCCCAGAGACAGTCGAGCCCGACCCTCGCTCGGCTATCCCCGGTTGGTAGCTTCCTACCACAACCGATAGGGATCAAAGCCCTCACCAAGAGGCAACCGAGCAGCTTCCCTGCTCGGTCATCCCCATCGGGCATCCTCCTGCCCACCAGACGCCGCAGGTCTGCACACTTCGCGTCGGCCAACCGACGCTTGACACGCGGACCGTCGCTTCAGTGACAGGATGCACGAACCGGCGCACCTTCCTTAAAATGCAGAGATCCCGTCCTGATTCGCTGGCAGAAAAGACAACTGACAGCCCGGGGATAGCCATTGAGACCCACACGCAACAAGAGATCACCTCCAAGAACCACCGGAAGATCGACGGAAGACAACATCTGACGGAAACCTGAAAAGAACCTCCATCAGTTAATAATTCCTCGATGTTTCACCACTTTTGCATCAATGCCTTAGAGCTTTTCTCAATACTTTAATTCTGTAATGCATCTCACTGTCAGCACTTTCGTGTCTACTGATTTTACCACGTTGTCTGTTTTACGCCGGTTACTTCTCAGTATGACTAGACAAGCAGTTGCAGAAATGGACAGTTCCAAAGAGCTGAGGGGAACGAATATCTAATGAAGTTTACTTTTTGGATCTGTTTCCAGCCCATGGGCTTATTATTAGCTACTGTGTTCGTTGCAGACAGCACAGAAGCAGCAAGATCCTGTGAGAAGCTGAAACTGAGAAAACAAACCCCTTTCTTCTTCTTCTTCTTCCTCAATTCTTACAGATCTCACTCTCACCACCAAATTCAATGGCGCCAATTCACTAGCATCGCCATCGCCGCCGCCATGAACCCTAACTCCGGTGGCGATCTCCGGCGCTGGGTCCTAGGCTTCTGCATCATCCGCTTCGACCTGGAGCAGGGGCAGCTTATCGAGGAATGCTACCCGCCGGAATCCTTCACCTCCGACCACCAGCTCCTCATCGCCTTCTCCTCCTTCCCCGACTCCATGCACCAGAACGCCAACCTTCGCCGCTCCTCCTCCATCCACGACTCCATCTTCACCTTCCGCTTCCCCTCCAATTCACCCTCAAACCCTAGCCCTAGCCCTAGCCCTAGCCGCTTCGTCTACGGCTACGTCTTCAACCGCCAGCGACACGACGACCGGCTCCCCCGCGGCGGCGACCAGCGCTCCGTCGTCATCCTGTCCCACTCCCCCTTCTCCTCCGTCTTCCGCCCCCTCCTCCAGATCCTCGGCCCCCTCTGCTTCGATCTCGGCCACCGCGCCGCCCTCGATCTCGTCGCCAAGCACGTCGCCTCCTGGCCCGACCCCGTCCCCGGATCCTCCATGGATCTCCCCATCGCCTCCGCCTCCCTCAAGGCCCGCATGCCCCCCCTCGACTCCCTCTTCTCCGATTCCAAAATCTTCCCCTCTTTCCGAGGTCTGCTGCTCCAGCTATGGATGCTTTGGGAGCTCATGATCGTCGGAGAGCCCATCCTCGTCATCGCCCCCACCCCCACGCTCTGCTCCGAGGCCGTCTCGGCCTTGGTCAGCATTGTCGCGCCGCTCACCATTTCGGTGGATTTCAGGCCGTATTTCACTATCCATGACCCGGACTTTGCGAGGCTCAATTCGATGCGGCAAGGCCAGAGCTTTCCGCCCATGGTGCTCGGGGTGACCAATTTGTTCTTCTTGAAGTCGCTTAGCAGCATCCCGCATGTTGTTTCGGTTGGGTACACGACGGGTTCGGTGAAGCCGTTGCCCGAGAAGAGGTTTGCTCCGGGGAGTTTCTTGAATGCGGTGAGGATGAAGAGGGAAGGGCCGCTGAGCTTGATGACCCAGCATAAGGAGGCTGTTTGGAGTAGCTATGCGGCGACCATGAAGCCTGATACCTCGGTTCTTAATAGGCTTGTGGATGCCGGGATGGCGCAGAGGATTGAGGAGTCGATGGCGATTGTGAACAATGATATATTGAGACGGCATTTCGTTGAGCTGACTACTAATTTTCTTGCCCCTTTTGGGCCTTATTTGAGAGCAGCTACCCCTTTGGAAGGGACTTCGCCTTTTGTTGATGATCCCCCGCCATTGCCTCCGTTTCGAGCAGATGAATTCCTTCATACGTTGGCTGCGAGAGGTCCGGGGAAGTTCTTGGCCAAGAGGATGAGGTCCAATTGGCTGGATTTGTACAGGTTCGAGTGACAAGAGAGATGTTTGAAGTTACATATTTGGTTCTCGTGTTTTTGGCCATTATTGATTGCTCGTGATTGTTTATTTTCAGACGATTCTTGGAGGGCCAGAATTTTATGCCATGGTTTCAGAGTAGACGTGCAGCTGCCGAGCAAGAACAACGGAAGCTTTATAGACAGGCTCGGATGAACACTGACATACAGAAGTTCATATCGAAAATGTCGGAGGTGGAGATTGTAGATTCTTTTAATGCTATTGAGCGGCATTTACTTGGAGAGATACAGGTAATATAGTCTTTAAACCATATCATTTAATGAATATCATTGAACTTGTACAAATGAATTGTATGCATGCTTATTACATTTTAAGCAGACAAAACATTTCCCTCAAGTGTGTCCATCTCTGGTGCAATCGGTGTAGGTGACATGAGCTATTAATTCAATTGTGTAAATCATCTCTCTCATATTTCCTTTGTTTTGGTAGGTCTCCTGTCACACTTATTTACCAGCGACGCACTGTCAAACCATAAGGGATACCTATAACCCCCTTCATAACTTTGTCCTTTATTGGTGCAACTTCATTGCTATGTTAGGGCACTCTTCATAAGTTCCTTATATTTCCTTCAGTTTTAAAGTACAAAAGTCAACCAAACTAATCATGATATCTAAACATTAATAAAAACATGGGAGCACTGAAACCTTTGAACGAAATGTAATTTACCAAAAAAAGAAATGAAGTCAGCAGTGAGTGAGGCTGAACCTAAAAAGAATACAAAGACTTGTTTAATAAGTTGGACCTTAAGAATGGAGAATTATGGACTTTCTAAACAAAGACAATGAAAAGAGTCTTTTGATGATGTTTAGTTTATTAAAGTAAAGATCCAAAGTTTTAATTAAGTGGAGGAAATTAAAGAAATGTGATGTTCTTGCAAAAGTAGGAATCAGGTGACTAAAGTTAAAGGTGTAACTGTAAATGTGGTTAAGTTTGCTAGTTAGTTTCATTTACATGATCAAATGATTCAAATTGATTGAGTACCCTGATTAGCCTTGTCAAGCACTTTATCTGAAGAAGTGTGGGCTTGCATACAACCTGTGCGACCCCTTCAGAAATTTATATCAATTAATTTTTAGAAGGTCATCTATATGACTATATTAGTGGAAATAACACCAGATGAAATCTTAGTTTGCCATGCATTTGCAGATCTCTAATTGTGTTTCTGGTGGTAAAGATGAAATTGCTCAAGATAACCATTTTTGAAGGGAGAGACCGGACCCATTTTGTTAAAAATTTGGAAGTAGTCGAAGGAAAGGAACGGTGGTAAAGATACTGATACTGATAGGAATTCCGTAGTTTCAACAGAGTGAAGAGTATGAAGACATTGCCCAATATTGAAGGTCGTCTTACTTTCTTTTCAGTCAAGTTTGATCATTTTCCTTTTGATTGTTCATCTCTAAGGAAATAACCTAAATCTATGGCCTTCTATCAACACTAGGGCTTCAACTAAGAACTCCGCCTAATTGAACATTCTTGGTATATGGGATCCTTTGGTATTGGTCTCTTTTTTGGTGAGAACTTGGAATGTCTCAAGTGGCCAATATTTTGTGATGCATTAAAAAAATAAATATTTTAGTGACAAATATCTTTTTGAGAATTTCTTGGAAGCTTAGGTTAGGTGAGGTTAGGCATCATATCATGAATACAGGACAGAGCGAGCCTTAATATGGTTATTGTACTTGAAGTGTCAAGGTTCCCATATCCTGCTGATATGTCAAAGATAAGCTAAAAGCTAGAGTTTGTTGATATGAATTCAAGACATATTCAGCATACATCCCTTATGAGATTGGTTTCCGCCATTTTAAATCCCACAACTTGTGTGGATTAATAAGAGCGAGCTAAATACTAGTAAGGTAAGAGCATGTGATAGTTGCATGACCTTGATTTCGTACTTAGTATTCCTATAATTGATGAATGTCTTTAGTGTGTTACAGATCATGTGCCTTTTAGTGATATAGCCTTCCTTCACAGTTTTGTTTTGTCCATGCTCAGGGATTTTCCATATTCTTGAAATGGATCGAGCAGTGGTTCCATTCCTATAGTTGTTTATTATAATCATCAGCGTTGATAAACTCAAGCACTTGTTTCAGTGTTTTACTTATTTATTGAGCAGCCAAGCGGAGTGGATGTAGATCTTATTGCTGCTCCTGATATGGCTAGTCAATCATTAGAACCTGTAACCTGTTTCGCAAGATGATCAGTCTTTCAGTGCCAGCCCAAAACGAATGGCCGAGTCAACCCTTGTAATTTACTTGGTACGCAAATGGTTTAGATTTGTTTAACTCAAGCTAACATGAATCCCCAACTTTAGCCTACTTGATCCCTGATTGCCACATCCTCCACTGAAGTTTCTACCTAATATATATATTTTTAATTGGGTTTTAGTGTTTTACGATTGTTTAAACTGTAATTAGCAGAGGCAAATTTTTTTTAATCAAGACTTGGATCTTTCATCGCTGTAACCAGTTTCTTTTCAAACTGGAAAATGTTGGGGGGGGGGGGGTGTTGGTTCAGTGGTACAACACCCACTTGCATATTCTAGTCATTTCCTCTAGTGCATGACTCTCCTTTTGAGTAGAATCATCAAGCCAAATGAAGGATTAACTCAATTATATTACTCCCGCCACAATACCAATTTTATCAAGTAATTAAACCAACATTTTCCCACCCAAAGTTGTCATTAATGATCAGCCGGTGTTTAATTGATTGACCTTTTGTCCTCGCAAGTTGTCATTACACATAATATCCATTCATATATTTCTTTGTAGTTTATAAGCTGTACCAAAGCTTTCTGGGGGCTATCATGTAAAATATCCATGAAACTTCCTTTTGCATGCTTCAAATTCCACTTCATCCCCCAACAAGTTTTCTCCACAAGCATAATATATTACTAAAGACAACGATTCCAATCATGAACTATGATACGGTCCTAAAAACCCATGTCAACGAGGACAACACAAATTCATGGAGGAAAAAGTGAGCATTAAGCATAGTGTGCGCTTGGATTTTCCCTGAAATAACATTACTTGACACATGATTTCGCTGAACGTTATCTATTCATAGGTTGTTGCTTGTCATTATCAGCATTCATTAAAATTGTCTTACAGATATTTCTTGCCCCGTCTTAGGATTAGGTCACTATAGCTTCACTTGATAGCCCACATGTGTCCTATCTTTTTTATTTGCTCCCTGTACTCACATAATCATTTATGCATTTATCTCCTCCCCCAGAAGTAACCTCAAGTTTTTGCAAAGCTTTGCTTTGTTGCTTTGTACTTCCTTCAAGCGTATGTAATTATTTTGGTGGCAGCAATCTGGAAGCGGGAATGCAGACTCAACGGTAGCATGCCAGAAACTGAAGGGAGATCTACAGGCGGTGTTCAATGTGCTGCCCAAAGACATGCAGCAGCTTTTGCTCTTTAATCCAAAGAGAGCCTCTCTTATTCAAGGCAAAATCAGCCTGGGAGAGCAATCTACAAAACTCCCAGGGCATCCTGTAATTTCCGAAAGCCAACGCACACCAAGAACGCCGTAATTTTGTCCCCCGTTGTATAAAAACTCAGTGATGTTCACCGCTTCGAACATGAATTGCTGTGCAGCTGGTCTCGGTTGATTGCAGACCCGCTACAATTCCAGATTCAGCATCTTTTTTAACATGCTGTGCTTGTTGTGCCATGTATCAGAATTCGAGTTGGTGGTCGATGAGGCAGGCGATCGAAGTATAGATGTGTCTGATATTTATTCATCAATGTTCTTTTGTTGTCCAGAGTTCTCGATAATTAGAGGGGGGGCTTAAAGCGGTGACCGACAATGTATTATTATAGGCTTTGTTGTACTTCTTCCTTCAGGGTTCACAAAAGGTTTTTAATCTATCCAGGCCTTATTGTTTGTTTGAGACAAGCTGCAAACTTTGTTCACAGCCAAAGAAAGATGTACCATTCTTGTTAAAAAGATGTCAGGAAAGACATTGGTATGATGTATGAGAAGAAAAGACGCATCATGTTTCATGTCGAGCACAGTTGTTTTCCATTGTGTTTGAGCATTCAAGTGTGTAAATTAATCTTCTAGTCATGACCCTCAATAACCTTCAATAACTTGTGATGTGATCCTTACGTTTTAATGCACATGTAAAATCCATATTTATCCTGTTGCATGCATGATAATTGCGGTTGTGTCGAACACGGCTGTATATTGCTATCCTTGTGGATCGCGTGTGAAGGCACCGATCACTGATATAATTCAAATATTCTAAAATTTGTCTTGAGTAGAAGAATTTGTGTTGTAGTTATTTCACGTGAGCAAATATTGGCTTGATTGATCCAGTAACAAAATGCAGCTTCACTCAGGGGTAAACGCTTTCAAAGACCTGTTTGCAAAAATGAAGTAGGGTTTTGCTCTCCTGATCTATTAGATACAGCTTTGAACCCAAAAGATACCAGCTTTAATTAAACACGGTGAGCACAATTCATTATCACAGTGGGAAACGAAAAGGAACCAATTCCATTGCAGCAAAGAAACATCGCATCAACAATCTAGTGGAACACAGTTCATACAACTACATCTAAAGAAAATTTCCATTTCAGCTGTTCTGCACGTGATTCGAGTAAAACCTCAATGTACAATATTCTAGAACCCCATGCTATTGTAAAACCTCAATTGGTATGATCAGATGCGGTATTTATTTGCAAAAATTTTTAAACCCAAACATTTGTGGTATTTATTAGTGTTATGCTACATTTAAGGTATATATTTTCTACATGATGGAGAAAAAGTGAAAGTTGATGGTATTTATTTGCCATAATTAAATTTCATGGTTAATAAACAACGATCCATCGTATTTAATTTGAAAAACCTTGAAAGTTCATGATTAATAAACAAAGATCCATGAATTGCCATAATTGCACTCAAGATTTGGGCATAACCACACGTTTACCAACATAGCTCAAATCTCCACAATGCTTGTGTTGGATATATGTATGCCCTAGGGGCTATTATATGATAGTGGATGTATCTATACATGTATATATATATTCAGTATGCATTCTTACTCGACATGATAGTATGCTATCTGGTTCTTCTTTATCTGACATGTTGATTTGATCATACTTTTATTCATTCATACATGCTAATAAAGCCCTGAGAATATCGACTTGACTACTCTGATTATGATGAAGATCATACTAGTGGGACATCTGTAGTCTATAACCATATCCTGGAAAGTCCCTAGTCGTAGGTATATCGAGACGGGGCATTGATATACCTGAGTAGACTAGCGTATATGATAGTAGACCCATACGATGGGCGATGAATGTTCCCACATTCATCGATGTTTGACATCAAGATCATATACGGGTGCTCAGTAGTGACTGGGTACACTGGACGGCCTCACCGAGAACTCCTATATGGAATTATATCTATCGTCGGATAGCAGTTCTCAGGTGACACTGGTACATGTTAGACTGTAGACTCGAGATCGTCATAGAGTCTTGTGTGTTCTTCCACTGTACTTTGATTGCCACCCTACCACGGCTCTACTGAGTCGTGCAAACAGGTGGCTGTTGGGTACAGTCCTGAGACACACGAAGGCGAATAGGAGGGGTTTCGTCTCTCCCGGTATTAAGAGTTGATGCTGTGCTGTGCCCGACTGGAATTATCAGTAAGTCCCTGGCCAGGGCTGCTGAGATTTGCTGATAAGTGTTATCAGTAATTTCTCGATCTGTAATAGACCATTCACCGGCACGACTTATTGAGTTATTGGGGTCGACGTGACCATCCCTAGGCTCGATATGCAGCATATCTGATGAAGAGACCGGACTGTACGGTAGTGTTGCCGGTTGGCTCGACGGGAGTTGTAGCAGGTTCGCTTGTTTTCTTCTGATCGCTCAATACCCGGATGGCCGTTACGTTTAGCTGACCGCTTGCGGCTTGGG
Organism: Agapanthus africanus; assembly: GCA_030015575.1. Taxonomy (NCBI): domain Eukaryota; kingdom Viridiplantae; phylum Streptophyta; class Magnoliopsida; order Asparagales; family Amaryllidaceae; genus Agapanthus; species Agapanthus africanus. Next base: position 15,620,239 of record JASDDO010000001.1, on the reverse strand, counting down.
GGTGCTTGATATGATCATCACCCACTGCCGGCGTATTGACGAGTCCTAGAGTCCCACAAAGGAGTTACCTAGTCCAGGCGAAACGTTGTGGTGCGCGTATGCGATATGCGCATGGACCCGATTAAAATGCGCGTATAGGATACTGTATATGGATCAGCCGGCTTGTTTTTGGTGGGCTCATATGTGATATAGCCGGATTGATAAATCAAGTGTTGATTTATCATTTAACCATTAGTTTTCTCACTTGAAATCCTTTCTTGTACATGATGGATGTATGCATGCATGTATGCTTTCTTTCTTTTAGTTTCATGCACATATGGATGTGCATACACACATACATACATGCATCATCCTTTATGGTTGCTTATACATGGAATATGATGGCAATATAAGACTCACACATTGGTTAAATATATGGATTGTTATTTAATTTTTGTTTAAAATAAAATGGAAAAGGAAAGGATAATTCTTGACTAGTTTCTACATCTTTTTTAACCTAACCATCCTCACCTACTCTTAACCATGGATTAAACTTTCCTTCTATGTTTTAAACTCTAATTAAATAATAACTCAAACATTTAACCATGGTTTGAGATGAGAAGAAATAAATATATATAGATATATTTTTATTTCTTTTCAATAGTTAATCTTTTCTTTTCTTCTAAAAGAAAAGCCATCATCTTCTTCCTCCTTCCTTTGCTCTCTAGTTTTTTATAGTGAGCAAAACACACATCAAGAAAGGTTTTTGAAGTGAGAATTAGAACCACAACATCATTCTACACAAGTCTAGCCCACTTGTTTAGAGTGTTATCTTCTTTTCTTCTCTTGGAAAGTGAAGTCGATAGCTTGGACGAAGGAGCTTCGGGTGGATCGTCGTGGACACTAGAAGACTTCAAGAGGACCTTCCTCCAACACTCAAGAGGCCAAAGAGTCTAGCGAAGGGAGCTACAAAGGTTGTACTCTCGAAACCCTAGTCTTTGTTGCCTTTAATATTTAGAAACCCTAATTTTCTAGGATCGATCCTTTGTATGCTTACTTAGCACCATAAAAATTTGAACTTTGTGACATGTGATACTTCCAAACTCTACATAGGATGTGTTCCCCTCCGAAAGACGGCCCGGACTTTCGCGTCCGTGCCTGAGGTTCGGGGCAGATGCTATTTGGTTTTATCCGTCTATCTCTCCGAAGATGCCAAGTTGATTTATGGCACCGTGTATCGGAGGTTTAGACGGATGCGGCCGATGTAGCAGACTTCGTCAGATTCCCCCTCAGGGTGAGGGGTTTTTGATTGTGGGGACGCTCTTCCCTGCAGGCGCAAGCCCCTGCAGTTAATTACGCTACCGCGTCGCGGTAACAACTTTCTCCTTCTCCAGAATTTCACTTCGTGTCGTGAGTGTTTGTTTTATTTGTGGTTGCCCGTGGATTGTATACGGAGACTGAGTAATGCCGTCGCCCGTAGGACGTGGATTAGTCCAAATCCGTATTTACTTAGATTTGGGTTTGGTGTTTTTTAGTTTAAGGATGCATTAGTCGCGTTGCGGCTAAGATCAATTTAAACGTTCGTTAAGGATACATTAGTCCTGTTTTAGACTAAGATCAACTTAACGTAGTGATTGATTTAATTATCTGGCCGTCGGGACTCGTCACCTCTCTGACGTCGTTGAGGGATTACAACGACAGGCGTCAGAGGAGTTCAGAGATGTACCCTTGAACCAAGGTTGATTTGAGGTTTTATCATTTATTTAATTGTCTAAGGATACGTTAGCCGTATTTGGGGCTAAGATCAACTTAAACGGGACCGTTTAGATCCGTCAAAAGAGCATTTGGAGGCTCTATTGTTCCAGTTTTAGGGACGTAGTGGTCCATCGCCAGTTTAGGGACGTGGTGGTCCACATTAGTTTAGGGACGTTTCGGTCCGACATTAGTTTAGGGACGTTTCGGTCCGATATTAGTTTAGGGACGTTTCGGTCCGATATTAGTTTAAGGACGTTTCGGTCCGGTTAGATAAGTGGTCGTTGGGACCCGTCACCTCTTTGACGTCGTTGAGGGATTACAACGACGGATGTCAAAGGAGTTCAGAGATGTACCCTCAAACCGGTCGCGAATTGGTTTAGGAGAGCCATTTTGCTCAATCAATTTAATTTTAAGGACTTACAGCCAGGATTGGGTTAAGTCCAATTTTTATTTATTTTAGGCTTTGCTTGACTGAAAGAATCAATCCAAATAGGGCTCTGCCCCTTTATTATTTTTGCAATTTGATTTGGGCCAGGCCTTCAAGAATTTTCCACACAGGGCTCTGCCCTTTTATTATTTTTGTGATTTAATTTGGGCCAAGCCCTCAAGAATTTTCCAAACAGGGCTCTGCCCTTTTATTATTTTTTTTGTGATTTGATTTGGGCCAGGCCCTTTTAAATAATGAGTTGCACTTGTGCAGAACTCAAGAATTTTCCAGATTTAAGAACAAAAGTGCATAGCACCTTTAATCTAAATTTGGATCAAAGGAAAACAAGTTTTTCTTCTTGTTTTCCCTGATTTTACAGAACCAAGGGTTCATATTAAGTGCAAGGCACTATTTTTTTATTTATTTTTATTTTTTCCTGTTTTAAAGAACCAGTGGTTCATAAGAAGTGCAAAGCACTATTTATTATGTGAAGATCATTGATCTTGTTTTTAGATCAATGATCTATTAGAAGAAATTTCTTCTCTCTGTTTGAAGCTCTTGATTTTTTTCTTCAAGAAAATGTTATTTTTGTGGTGCGCACGTGCGTTGCACGTGGTGCCGCATGGCGGGCACACGTGCGTTGCACGTGGCGCACATGCGCATTATGAGGAGAAGCAAAGCTTCTATATATGGAGAACAAGCTCCTTTTAATATTATTAAATATTCTCATATGGTGCGCACGTGCGTTGCACGTAGTGCCGCATGGCGGGCACACGTGCGTTGCACGTGGCGCACATGCGCATTATGAGGAGAAGCAAAGCTTCTATATATGGAGAACAAGCTCCTTTTAATATTATTAAACATTCTCATGTGGTGCGCACGTGCGTTGCACGTAGTGCCGCATGGCAGGCACACGTGCGTTGCACGTAGCGCACATGGCGCTTGCGCATATGCGCATTATGGAGGAGCATGCTCCTATCTTGAAGAACTAAGCTCCTTTGGAGAACTAAGCTCCTTTGAGTATTGAATCCTTTGAGAATTTAACTCTACATTTCTAAGAGGTATCCCCTTTTATTTATATTGGAGTGGTAGAGAAGCCATCTCTCCTTTTCCCGATGTGGGACTAAAAAATGCATTCCCCATGTAGTAGAGCATTACTTTAGATTACACGTGTATAACACATTTGCTCATAACTTTTGATCTCGGATGAATTATGAGGTCCATAATATATCAAATCGAAGGTCTTTTCGAGATGTTTTCAATATCATCAGAATTTAGCTGTTTTTCGTTCCGGAGTTTGTCAAAATACAGCTCGGAAAATACTGGTTCGCATCTTCTTCCTTACATCACATGTGCATAGACATTTGCTCATAACTTTTGATCCCGGATGAATTATGAAGCCCGTAATATATCAAATCGAAGGTCTTTTCAAGATGCTTTCAATACCATCAGAATTTAGCTGTTTCTCATTCCGGAGTTTGTCAAAATAAAGCTCGGAAAATACTGGTTCGCATCTTCTTTCTTAGATCACATGTGCATAACACATTTGCTCATAACTTTTGATCCCGGATGAATTATGAGGCCCATAATATATCAAATCGAAGGTTTTTTCGAGATGCTTTCAACACCATCATAATTTAACAGTTTTTAATTGGGGAGTTTATCAAAATACAGGCCGGAAGATACTGGTTCGCATTTTTTAAGCGTATCGCTGCCATTTGATATCTTGGACTCTTTTGCGCAGAAATTTTTTGGCGGGAACAAATGCCCCCCACTACTTTGCCCACGTAAGTATATATGTGGGTGAAGTAGTGCAGAGTAATGTATAGCGTATGACCAGTTTCGGGTTGGTATATAACTTTCAGAATCTTGATCTGAGAAGATAACAAGCGAACACAAGCGTCATCATTTATCATTGACTCAAATCTCGGCTCTTAAAAGATATAGTTCCAAACTCTCAATTTCATGAGCCGCACCCTTCTATTTCTTTATGTTTTACTCTAATGTGAAATAGTTTATATGCTCATCAGTAGGGCAGTAATGGCTTAGAAGACAGGGGTAGGATCTGTCACCTAAGACTTTTCAACTCTATGAGCCGTGAGGGTCTCATAGAGACTTTTCTCCCTACGGATTGAGAGGATCTCGTAGGTGGGTTTTTCTCCTTAGGAATCGTGAGGATTCCTAAGTGTGATTTTCTCTTATAAGTCGTAAGGATCCTATAAGAGAATTTTTCGCTCTTACGAGTCGAGAGGACTTGTAAGCGGTTGTTCCCCTCCTTGTCGAAGTTCGACGTTGGAGAGTGAGACCCGTGGATGGTATGCAAGAGGCCGTTTTGGTCCAACTTGCGGGGTCCCAATGCTTAGGAAACAGGCTTCTTTTATGCCCACTGTCTAAGGCTTTATATCACGAGTCGAGCCGCCTTGACAATTTTTTCACAAGTCAAGACGAATCGAACGTTTCTCGCAAGAACATCTTAACGTCGCATTTAACCTCCGCTCTTTACGACAGAAGCCCGTTAAGGTTGGTGGTACTTAGGGTTCTGACAATTTTTTTTGCCAGAAATGCATCCCTCTTACTGCTTATATCATCAGAAGGTCTCGCATCCCACTCAAGAGTGCAAGGCTTTCGATAGATGGTGGCAAGGATACGTCGCTAATCAACAACGCTTTAAACGGGAAAAGCGTAAGATTCGTCGGGAACAAGGAAACACGACCAAAGAGCTTGAAAAAACTGCCAGCAATTGTCACATGGTTAACACTACCAGGACACAAGTGCCTACATTTGGGAGCGACTCTGATGAGGAGCTAGAGCTTGCCCCTCTCTTTAGAGAGTCAACTTCGGGAAAAGAAGAGGAGCCAGTGGTTTGCGAAAATATCCGGCTGCGGAATCGGACACTGCCTGAAAAGAACCTCGGACCCTCGAATAGAAAAGATAAAGGGAAAGAAAAGGTCTCTGAAGGCATCGTCTTAGATGACCAAGTTCTGGAAGAGCTAAACGCCGAGAACCCGCCAAAAAGGAATAAAGTGGATTACAATGTCTTGGCACATCTGAGGAAACTGCCCTCTCAGCTTAGCGTCCTTGATGCCTTATTACCATCAAAGGAGGCAAGGGACTCTTTGATTATGGCGCTACGAGATCCGGACCAGTTCCAAGCTTTCTTAGCCGAAGAAAAGATGAAAGACGAATTAGAAGAAGTGCACACAGTCGACGTTGCTTTTGGTGATGAAGACCTTCTCCTCGGGACGTGTGAACACAATCGTCCCCTTTATGTCTCGGGATATTGCCACGACGTAAAGATAGGTAAAATCCTGGTCGATAACGGATCGTCTGTTAATTTACTCAATGTGCGGGTGTTAAAGGAAATTTGCATGAGTGTCCAACATCTCGCCCGAGACAAAATCACTATCTCCGGTTTCGATTCCCAATCCTCGAAGACTCTTGGATCTGTGATATTGACGCTGCGCTTCGGGCTGCTCGTCACAGACATCAAATTCCATGTTATAGACGCCAAGACGTGCTACAATGCTCTACTCGGCCGACCATGGCTACACGAATACAATATCATCCCTTCTACACAGCATCAGTGCATGAAGTATTGTAGGGATGGCCTCGAATACACAGTGGCGGGAGAACTGAATCCGTTTTCCATAAACGAAGTTCGCAAGTATGAAGATGCCAAATACTTCTTACCGAGTTTCGAAGACACGGAGAGATGTCACAAACTGGAGAACAAAACTAACGCTACCATCCCTGTCTTCGGCAGCGACACCGAGGAGGAGGAGGATATAATTTATTCAGGTCCCTCCCAATCCACCAGGCCAGGACCATTCGTTACTTCATTGATCTTCGGCAGTGATTCGGAGGATGAAGTTCATGCTGTATTCCCCGCTCGGCTTTCAATACGGGCTTCTGCCGATGAAGAGCGAAGTCTGCAGATAACCATGGTGCCGCTTGAACACTACAAAGAACTGGATACACTCGACACCAACAGTGTGGAAGAATTGCTGACATTTTATGTCCCTCCCGGACGAGAAGGCGAGAAAGCAATCCTATTCTACCGTTCTGAAGAAAACAAGGTGGAAAAAGAAGTTTGGCATGGCGCGGATCCCACGCTCGACAGGCTTCAACCTATCCGTCTTCCCAGATATTATACCGAAGGTTTGAAGAAACTGCTAAAACGCCAAGGGATGTCCTTCACACAGATCGCTAGAAAAGCCAAATTCTACGACAAGGTCTGGAACGTTCCCGGGACTCAATGCAAACTGCCTAACGGGAGAACGGAAACAAAAGGGCTCGGGTATGTTCGCGCAAAGAAACGGGAGCTAATAAACAGCTGTTATGCCATGTATGACTTTGATGAAGAAGCGGACGCTCAATGGGAAGACGCTAATCCTGAATCAGCAAAAGTTCCTGATGCAAGACCTCCCAACCCATCGTCTGAAGACCAAAGGAGCAAACTTACAAGGGATGCCAGTCAAAAAGCCCGAGATGATCACGATCGTGAAATGGCAATCTATGAGAAAGCCAAGATACAGCGCCTCCTTCAACAGGCGGTGAAAGATGAAAATGCCGCTCCTTGTCAACCTGCTACAAAGAAGGTTCGACGCGAAAGCAAAAACAAGTCAAAGGGCCGAAAAGGTGCTCGACAACCACAAAGCAGAGCTAAGAAGCCATGCATCCGAGAGTCGAGCGTTATTGACCTAGCCCTCATGAAGAAAATGGGTCGAGCATACTCATTTCCTCGAAACAAAACAAGGAAAATACTTGATCTTGCTCTAAAACATCAAATGCTTACTCTGCCGGAGTCTAAACACCCTGAGCAAGCAGGCGAAGTCTCCAACCCAAAGTATTGCTTCTACCATCGAGTAGTAGGGCATCCGCTTGAAGATTGCTTCACCTTTAAGAATTGGGTCGAGGACCAATATCAGCTTGGCAAATTCGCGTTGTCTGACAGTTGGAAGGTAGTGCCGCCGCAAAAGCACGAACCCGAAAACACAAGAATAAAACCAACTCCGCATTGGGATTGGCAGAAAATTCGCACCTGCCATGTGATAACAATATTAAAAGAAGGGTCCGAGGACATGAACAACCTCCCTTGGTGCTTTGAAAGCGGCAGCGATGAGGTAATCTCAGAATTTCCTCCAGCTCCGAAAGAACTGGAGGATGGAATCCATACCACTGCAGATAATCTCAAGAAAATCGAGTTGGGGACAACAAATGATCCGCGACCGACGTTCGTCAGCGAGCTGCTGTCTGAAGAGAGGGTGGCTGCGTTAAAAGACGTCCTTGTGCAGCATAAAGATTGCTTCGCGTGGAACTATTCCGAAATGCCGGGACTAGATCCAGAAATTGCTGTACACAAATTGGCGATATCCCCGGACATCAAGCCAGTCAAACAAGCGCCGAGAAGAATGCGACTCGAGCTTGAGATGAGCGTCAACGCCGAAGTCAGAAAGCTGATAGACTCTGGCTTTATCCATGAAGTTCAATACCCTGAATGGATCGCTAACATCGTCCCAGTGATAAAGAAAAATGGGACAGTGCGCATATGCGTAGACTTCCGGGATCTTAATAAAGCTTGCCCGAAGGATGATTTCCCAGTGCCAGTCACTGAACTAATGATAGACAATACATCCACTCATGAGGTTTTCTCTTTCATGGACGGCTCATCGGGGTATAATCAAATAAAAATGCATCCTGAAGATCAGAAACACACGGCTTTCAGGACCCCTCTTGGGATATTTTGTTATAAAGTAATGCCCTTCGGTTTGAAGAACGCCGGTGCTACTTATCAGAGGGCCATGACGAAGATCTTCGACGACCTTATACACGAAATCGTCGAATGCTATATCGACGATCTCGTGGTTAAGAGCAAATCATACGAAGAACACCTCGAGCATTTGAAGACCGTGTTTCAACGCCTTCGGCAATACAACTTGAAGATGAATCCTCTTAAATGTGCGTTCGGGGTCTCCTCGGGCAAATTCCTGGGATTCGTTGTTCGACACCGAGGTATTGAAATAGATCCGTCAAAGATTAAGGCAATCATGGAAATGCCTCCGCCGAGGACTCTCAAACAGCTGCGGTCTCTCCAAGGGAAACTCGTATATATACGGCGATTTATAGCCAACCTTTCAGGAAAGTGCCGTCCCTATAGTCACCTGATAAAGAAGGGAACCCCATTCGTTTGGGATCGAAAATGCCAAGGCGCATTGGATGAGATCAAGCAATACCTGCAAAACCCACCGGTGTTGGCTGCTCCGGTTAAGGGGAAGCCTCTTATTCTTAATACAACCGCCCTCGAAGGTTCCTTAGGCGCATTATGGGCACAAGAGAACGATCAAGGGAAAGAAAGAGCGCTATACTACTTAAGTCGAGTTCTGCTGGGGGCAGAAAGCAACTACTCTCCCATTGAAAAACACTGCCTGGCATTGATCTTCGCAATAACAAAGCTTAGGCACTATGCGTTGGCGCACGAGGTCCGTCTGATTTCAAAAGTGGACCCTCTCAAATATTTAATGTCAAAAGCCATATTGACAGGGCGACTCGCTAAATGGGCCCTGCTCTTGATGGAATTTTCAATAACATATCAACCTCTCAGGGCAGTGAAAGGCCAGGCCATCGCCGACTTCCTCGCTGAGCATCCGATACCCGCCGATTCTCCTCTGAATTGCGATTTCCCAGACAGACATGCATTTGACGCAATCGACAGTGGTGATACCCGTTGGGAGCTTTATTTCGATGGAGCGTCTTCAATGAAAAAGCACAAACAGAGTACGCCAATGATCAAATCGGGGGTAGGACTCATCTTTGTGACTCCACAAGGAGGAATAATGCGCTTCGCCTTCTCCTTGACAGAGCCGAGAACGAATAATGAAGCTGAATATGAGGCTTTGATAGCAGGCCTCGAGATCGCCATTGATATGGGAATTGAAAGCCTCCTCATATATGGGGATTCCTAATTGGTCGTCAGTCAAGTGAACGGCGATTACCAAACATGCAAACCGGAATTGGTAAAATACGGTGAAAAAGTGCAGAACTGCTAACCCAAATTCCCTCCTATACTTTGGAAAGTATACCGCGCGCGGAAAACAGCAAAGCGGACGCACTGGCCAAACTTGCTAAAGAATTGGCTGACGAGAACCTCGATGACGTTAGAATCGTGATACAAAGCCGTCGAGTGCTCGCCCCAGCGAAAATACCTCCAGAATCATATAAAGAAAAGGGAGCAACTGAGCAGGCGACCCTACAAATAAAAGACCATGAGAAGACCAAAGACTGGAGAGAAGTTTTCATAGATTACTTCAAGTTCCACCGAATGCCCGAAGAAGCATCCATAAGACATCAGCTCGTGAAACGAGCTCTGTCTTTCGCCTTCGTTAACGATACTCTATACAAAAGGACATTTGATTCTCTGTGGCTGAGATGCTTAGGACCTGACGAAGCAAGAAGGGTCGTTCAAGAAGTTCACGACGGACTCTGCGGTTCCCACCAAGCAGGCCCTAAGATGAAGTTGAAGATAAAACGGATGGGTTACTATTGGCCCACGATGATCCAGGACTGCCTCGAACATGCGAAGCAATGCCACTCGTGCCAAATTCATGGGGACTTCATCCATCAGCATCCCAATCCACTGCATCCAACAGTGGCTAGTTGGCCATTCGAAATGTGGGGAACCGACATAGTCGGCCCCATCGAACCAGTGTCGTCAAAGGGACATCGTTTCATATTGGCGACGACCGATTACTTCTCCAAATGGGCAGAGGCGGTACCGTTGAGGGAAGTAAAAACGGAGAACATCCTCCATTTCTTCAGAACGCACGTCATATACCGGTTTGGAACCCCGAGAAGAATCATCTCTGATAATGGGCCAGCCTACCGAAGTCATAAAATTAGCCGCTTCGCACAGCAGCACAATATAGACTGGAGATATTCCTCAGTTTATAATCCGCGAGCTAATGGTCTAGCTGAGGCCTTCAACAAGACTTGACGAAGATCATGAAGAAAACAGTGTCACGAAATAAGAGAGATTGGCACGAAAGATTGCAAGAGGCTCTTTGGGCATATCGAACTACATTTAAAACGGCCACAAACACAACGCCATACACGTTGGTATTTGGGACGGAAGCAGTACTCCCTCTCGAGATAGAATTACCCTCTCTACGAGTGGCAGTCCACTACGAGCTGACAGACGAAGAAAATGCTCACCTTCGGTTTGAGGAGCTTGACGCCCTTGATGAAATCCGGCTTCTAGCACAGCAAAATCTGGAAGCCTATAAAGCAAAGATGACGCGCTCATATGAAAGATTGAGCCGCCCGAGGACATTTCACCAAGGCGAACTCGTGCTAGTGGTCAAAAGGCCTATGATCCCCAATCGCGCCAAGCGGGGAAAATTCGAGCCAAACTATGAAGGCCCGTACATCATAGATAAAGTTTACCAGGGTGGAGCCTATCTACTCATGGACATGCACGGTGAAAGGCCTTTCAGACCAATAAACGGTCGCTTCCTAAAGAAATACTACGCTTAATGAGCCATAGTTTAGGTCAATGATAGATGACGACGACTATGTCCGCTCGATATCTTACTAAGCTCAAGCTTTATAAGCAATAGCCAGCCTTCTCAATGGCGGACCGAAATGTCCTTAAACTAATAGCAGACCGAAACGTCTTTAAACTACTACCGCAGCATCTTTAGGTTGACGAGATATTAAAAAACACATAAAAATAAAATTAAAAAAAAAAAGGTATGTCCATAAGCAAAATGGGCACGGATGAAAACCCGAAAGGGCTCCGTGAGTAAAAACAGCAGGACTACCGGCGAGTGTTTGTGAAAACTCGAAAGGGCGCAACCTCGTAAAAAACCCTTACAGGGTCCTCTCGACCCTGTAAGGAGAAACCACCCGCGTGAGATCCTTACGACTTACAAGGGAACAACACACTTAGGAATCCCCACGATTCCTAAGGAGAAAATACGCTTGCGAGATCCTCACGACTCGTAAGGAGAACTCTCTTATGGGACCCTCACGGCTCATAGGATTTGAATGTCTTAAGTCACAGAGACCTAAACCTGTGCTTAAGCAAACCCCCACAAACTTCCAATGTTGCCTTACAGGTGGTTCAATATTGACCCTTGTATACAATCCACGGGCGCGAATAAACATTTCCCTAACCAAGGTCCATCCGTGACTGGGGATATGTTCGCATAACCCTTGTAAGTCCTCTCGATTTACAAGAAGAAAACCCCCCCTGTAGGATCCTTACGACTTACAGAGGAACAAAACACTTAGGAACCCTCACGATTCCTAAGGAGAAAACACACCTACAAGATCCTCACGACTTGTAGGGAGAAATACCTTTATGAGACCCTTACGGCTTATGAAATCGAAAGCCTTAGTCGACAGGTCCCTAACCCTGATCGCTAAGCCTCCTTTGTTCGACAATGACGGAGGCAAATGATGATTCGCTCCTGGCAATATCCCAGTTGCAGCGGTGCTGATGCCGAAATCGGTGTCCAATTTCAGGTTTACGGCGAAAGCCAGTAGGCCGCTCATGCATACAAAATAGCCGAAATGATAGGGCATCTTGCAATAAAAAGCAGCAAGTAAAATGTATGCATGCAAAATAGCCGAAATGATTGGGCAACTCGTAATAAAAAGCAACGAGTAAAGATAAAATAAATAGCCGAAATGATTGGGCACCGCGAAAAATAGCCGAAATGATTGGGCAATCGCGACCTTCGCGATATAAAAGCTGAAATGATAGAGCATCGCGGAAATAAAATAAAATAAAAAGAAGAAATGATAAAACTTTGGCCCTACAGTTAAGATCACATCGATCCCTGTATACAATCCAAGGGCGTAAACAAAGAAGGAACCATACTTCCCCAGCGGATTCCGTCAAACGACGAAGCCAAACCTCAACGGTTCATTTTAACCGAAGAAGCCAGTGACTTCAACAAAAAAAAAGATTTTCTCGACTCACGGATACAAACACTCCTTGACGAGAGCCTTCTGATCCGCGTCGACTCGCAGAGCCACCAGCGCCTCCGTGGGAACCATCGATTCGTTTCAAACCCCAAGGCCGAAAGACGGCCCGGACTTTCGCGTCCGTGCCTGAGGTTCGGTGCAGATGCTATTTGGTTTTATCCGTCTATCTCTCCGAAGATGCCAAGTTGATTTATGGCACCGTGTATCGGAGGTTTAGACGGATGCGGCCGATGTAGCAGACTTCGTCAGATTCCCCCTCAGGGTGAGGGGTTTTTGATTGTGGGGACGCTCTTCCCTGCAGGAGCAAGCCCCTGCAGTTAATTACGCTACCGCGTCGCGGTAACAATTTTCTCCTTCTCCAGAATTTCACTTCGTGTCGTGAGTGTTTGTTTTATTTGTGGTTGCCCGTGGATTGTATACGGAGACTGAGTAATGCCGTCGCCCGTAGGACGTGGATTAGTCCAAATCCGTATTTACTTAAATTTGGGTTTGGTGTTTTTAGTTTAAGGATGCATTAGTCGCGTTGCGGCTAAGATCAACTTAAACGTTCGTTAAGGATACATTAGTCCTGTTTTAGACTAAGATCAACTTAACGTAGTAATTGATTTAATTATCTGGCCGTCGGGACTCTTCACCTCTCTGACGTCGTTGAGGGATTACAACGACAGGCGTCAGAGGAGTTCAGAGATGTACCCTTGAACCAAGGTTGATTTGAGGTTTTATCATTTATTTAATTGTCTAAGGATACGTTAGCCGTATTTGGGGCTAAGATCAACTTAAACGGGACCGTTTAGATCCGTCAAAAGAGCATTTGGAGGCTCTATTGTTCCAGTTTTAGGGACGTAGTGGTCCATCGCCAGTTTAGAGACGTGGTGGTCCACATTAGTTTAGGGACGTTTCGGTCCGACATTAGTTTAGGGACGTTTCGGTCCGATATTAGTTTAGGGACGTTTCGGTCCGATATTAGTTTAAGGACGTTTCGGTCCGGTTAGATAAGTGGTCGTTGGGACCCGTCACCTCTTTGACGTCGTTGAGGGATTACAACGACGGATGTCAAAGGAGTTCAGAGATGTACCCTCAAACCGGTTGCGAATTGGTTTAGGAGAGCCATTTTGCTCAATCAATTTAATTTTAAGGACTTACAACCAGGATTGGGTTAAGTCCAATTTTTATTTATTTTAGGCTTTGCTTGACTGAAAGAATCAATCCAAATAGGGCTCTGCCCCTTTATTATTTTTGCAATTTGATTTGGGCCAGGCCCTCAAGAATTTTCCACACAGGGCTCTGCCCTTTTATTATTTTTGTGATTTAATTTGGGCCAAGCCCTCAAGAATTTTCCAAACAGGGCTCTGCCCTTTTATTATTTTTTTTGTGATTTGATTTGGGCCAGGCCCTTTTAAATAATGAGTTGCACTTGTGCAGAACTCAAGAATTTTCCAGATTTAAGAACAAAAGTGCATAGCACCTTTAATCTAAATTTGGATCAAAGGAAAACAAGTTTTTCTTCTTGTTTTCCCTGATTTTACAGAACCAAGGGTTCATATTAAGTGCAAGGCACTATTTATTTCCTTTTTTATTATCCCCCCTTTTTTTAATCCTCTGCTCTTCAGAAGTTTTTACCTTTTTCTTTTTGTGTTCTTGATTAATTTTCAAGAGTTCTTTCTCTTTTTTTTTGCCAGAAGTTGATTCTTCTAGTTGATGATCCTCCCTCTCGAATGAGGTCTGGGGTCTTATTTATAGTGCTCACAAATTTGTTGAATTTGTTACCAAGATCTTTTCTGAATAATTTTGGGAATTTTCCCACCATTGGATCTTTGATCCAAAGGCAGAAGAAAATCTTCTGGTCTTAAAAAGAACAGAAAAGATTCATTAAATTTTCATTCTGTTTCTGCGCAACTCCCCAATGAATGACACGTGTCGCGCAGTGGGAAGCTTGCGCAACTGCGCAGACACGTGTCGCGCAGCTGTGCACTTGCGCAACAGTGCTTGCGCAACTGCGCAGACACGTGTCGCGCAGCGGTGCGCTTGCGCAACTGCGCAGACACGTGTCGCACTGTGGACCGCTTGCGCATTGCGCAACGCACGGAATTTGAAGCGTTGCTTCAGAAATTTTTGAATTTTCAAAATTCAAATGAGCCTTGCTCAGATTGGGGGAACAAATGCCCCCCCACCGTTGTGCTTACGTGGTGCGACGTAAGCGCAACGGTGGCCAGATCCTAGCCGTCGGATCAAGGGAGGTCAGTTGAAGGGGCGCAGGCGCCTATAAATAAGACCCTTGGTCTTTGTTAATTTCTTACCATCTTCAAGATTTCTCATTTTCAGAGCCTTGCTCTTGCCTTCAAGAACTTCAGAGCCTTGCTCTTGCTTCCAAAGTTAGAACTTTTTAGAAAAACCTTAGGTAAAAATTAATCTTAAATTAAATTAATTTTAATTAATAGAGCCTTGCTCTCATAGATCTTTTGATCTAAGGAAAACCCCTTTGGGGTTTCACCAACAGAGCCTTGCTCTCAAGAATCTGTTTCAGGGTTTCTTAACCCATGAACAGAGCTTTGCTCTTTGGCAAAACATAGATCTTTTGATCTAAAAATGAAGAACTCTTAAGAGTTTTCATGGGTTTTTAAGATCCCAATTTTTTTTAATTTTTAATTTTTAAAAATTAATTTTCCTTTGATGGATATTTCCATCATTATCACAGAGCCAAGCTCTTTTAAGGAATCTTGTTCCCCTGAGACCAGAGTTTGACAAATGTCACTCTGTGACAGAGCTTTGCTCTAAAAGAGGAGATTTTCTCTTTGTCTCTTGGGACTCCCCACCAATGGGTGCATCCTATTGGGGGATTTTTTTATGAATTGACAGTCCCATCTAATGATGTGATTGTCTTATTAAACGATGCACATCATTCAGATTTTGTGGGTCCCCCTTTGGTCCCTAACCTACTGCATCACAGTGTGGAGCAAGAGATATATATATTTTTTTCAAATGTCAAGCGTTAGGCCACTAATGATGTATGTTTCTTTGTCTTTCCACAGAACATGTCTGACGACTTGTCTTTTCCCTTCGTTCGCTCGGAAGGAGGGTTCCCCCATGCGCCAGTGGACCGGGTGGTATTCGCTCTTATTAAAGATCGCGATCCTGAGTGCAAAAAGCTCCATCTGTGGGGAAGGTGGTATAGCCAGATCATCCAAGGCCGTCGCAGTTTCAGTTCCGCCGTGCCCTCTGAGCCCATAGTCACGCTCCCTTATGCGGACGAACCCCCGGTGAAGTATGCCGTGGAGGTTAAGAATTGGAATTCCGATGACCTCCTTCAACCTGCAATCGGCGCCATCCCCGTGCAGCCGCCGCCGGCGATAGATATTCTGGGGAGGCGAATCTGTCAGGACGAAGCACGCCCTTGGGGACAGGCTTATAATATTGGAATGATCCCGCGACCCCCCGCCGGATATTTGCAGTGGGCCCGGTACATTCTATCGGCGAAGAGGACCCACCTAACGAAGATTGGTCTATACTCAGCCGTCTTCGTCTCGCTCTTTGAGTACCCTTCTCCTCCAACGTGGTGGATAAAGGCCTTCGTTGAACAATGGAATATCCCCACCGATACCTTCCTGATGGCGGATAAGGAAGTTTCTATCTCTTTGGAGGAATTTGCCGAAATTTCAGGTTTGCCAATGAGGGGAGAGCACTACGAGGAGTTGCTTCCTCCTGATGAGTATGTCTTTGCCACCAAGCAGCTGGTATTTGACTTAACCCCGGAGAATGCCATTCAGCATCAGCATCCGGGTTTGGTGAAAGTGTTGGAGATCTATAAGGAACTCCATTTGGAATCGGGAGACAAGGGCGTCAGTTTTGCAGCTTTCATTGCTCGCTTTATCCGCCCGGAGTTCTTATCAGAGCAGAGCGAGAAGTTCGCTCAGCTTGACGACCCTTTTGGCTTCGGTTTGGATCGCCGACCCGTATCGGAGAATAACCAGAAGGGTTTCTATCTCCCCAATGCTGCCATCGTCGCTTTCTCGGAAATCGCCGTCCCCGGCATGGATGAGGAAACTTTCTTTATTGGGTTCCTGGGCTTGTGGTTATGCAACTTTGCGCTCCCTATGCACCCGCGCTTCATGCGGCCCTCTGTCTTTTACCCGGCACATCGGATGGTGGCCGGTCTGCAGTTGTCGGTAGGAATTGCTGGGTTAGCCTATCTTTATCATGGACTCAGCGTAGCGGCGGACGCCAATGATCCTGGGACACAGCCTGCTAACTTCCCAATGCATTACTTCGTTTCTTGGATGGAGATGCACGTGCGAGGGGTGTTTGGCGCCCACAAGACTCCTCCATTCTTCGAGAAGTACAGACTCCCGAGAGTCATACGGTTAATCGGGGCTTCAATTGTGTTTGCATCCCCGCGGGATTCTAGGGGACTCCTCCTGCGCCCGCATTTGGTCGGAGCGACGACTTCTTTCGTGGATAAGGTTATCACCATAGGCTCGGAGACTACTAAGTCGGTGGTGCCTCTACGTGACGAGTTTAAGGGCGGGGCTTCTGTATTGAAGGCTCGGGAAATCGTCCATCTCTACTCCATTCGGCCGGGCTACCTAGTGTTTCGGCAGAATGAGACGGCTTTGTTTATGAGGTATAATCCGCATCGATTTGCCCAGCAATCAAGCTACAACCAGGGGATCCCGATGGAAGCCTTCTTGGAAACGCCCGTGGTTGGCCCAGAGGGGGTAAAGAATGCGATGCATCACTTTATACGGCTGAACACGGGTTCCTATTTCTTCATTAGTGAACCCAGCTGTGTCCCCAAGATGCTTAATTCGTATGTGGCCTGGTATGCGCACGCTATGGGCCCAATCATTTTAATGGAGAAACGCATGCTGGTTGACCGTAGGGGTGCGCCTCCTGGCGGTGATCGCAAGGCTCCTTTGCAGCCAAGGCTCCCGGTCGTCCTTCCGCTAAAAGATGCTGGAGTCGATCGACCACGCGTGTTGAGCCCTCCGCGGGGGTTGCCGTTGTCTACTACGGTGGATGCACCAACGGTGCCCCGTGCTCCGACAAAGATGGTTAAAATGGTATCGCCGGAGTCGGGCGCAGGAGCGGATATCGGAACTCGCCGCCCGAAAGTGACTGCCAAAACTGCCAAGCGCAAAGCTGTTCCGAGTGGATCCAAAGCTGGCGGACAGAAGAAGAAGAAGTCCACCCTATCCCTCGATGCGATCCTCAGCTCAGAACCTGCGGCTTCTCCTGCCGAGGCCATATGCGAGTACGGCAGCAATGAGGGCTTTGTGGTTGACCCTGCGGACACCAATTTGGCTGCCGCCATTGCAGCTTCGGAGCGATCGGCAAGGCTCGAAGCGATGCTGAGTAAACTCGCTGAGTCCGGTAATCAACAGACGCTTTATCTGTTATTTCATTGCACTTTGTATTATTATATTTAACTAACATTTGCTCCATTTTCAACAGGTATCTCTACTGAAGAGGCTATCGCTGCCTCCCTGAAAACCTTCCAAGAGGAGGAGGAGAAGCGTGCCTTAAGAAGCGTCGGTATGTTTTATCCCTTTCTCTTTTATACGGAAAGTTTGTTATCTTTTTATGATAGTCAACCTGACCTTCTCTTGTTTCTTTACAGGGGTTGTATTAATCGGCGCAAGGATCCTTTCCGAGCCCGTCACTGAAGTCCCGGCTCCGTCGAAGCTGCCGCAAGAGCCTCGGCTTGATGCAACAACGAGGGATGCTCTGAAAAATCTGGAGGCATCCCTCTATACGGATGAGGAGGCTTCGCTCAAGGAAGCTCTGATGGCATCCGTCTCAACGGCTCGAGAAGAGCGGAAGCGGTTGAGACGTGAAGCAAAGGCGCGGGAAGCTGCTTTGGCCACGGGAGCGGGCCCTAGCACCCTTCCTCACGCTAGTACTCCTTCCGAAGAGCCCCCTGTTGCCCTGTCTACTGCTCGTCGGCAAGTGGCGCGCGCGGTTCGGAGTGCCAATGATAAATCCGCTTCAGGTAGTACTCCTTTCAGAACCTTGTTGTACGAATTGTAAAACTATTGGCTTATACGTATCTCATCTTGCAGGGTCAAGTCCAACTGAGGGGGAGGCGGAGACGACCGTCGAACCCAGGGGAGCGGAGGAAGCGGTACTTGCTGAACCCGAACCGACAGTGAACAACGTTGTCGGGGTCATGGGGCCTGGAGCCGAGATTGAGGAACCTACCGCGGAGAGGGTCATTGATGCCGCACCTGAAGTGGCGGCAGATGAGATGATTGTCTCAACCGAGCCGAAGGCGGTAGAGGGCGAGGTGCCTGAGGCTGGGGACCTCGTGGTGCCGATGGACGAGGCAGCTGTAGTCGCTGATCCTGAGGGAGCAGCAGGTGAGGCGGCCATGATTCCTGAAGACGAGTTAGGCGCTCCTTCTCAGGAATCTGGCAATGTTCCTATCTTGGCCCTCCCTGCCTATGGTCCCCCGCCGCCTGTAGAGCTTGAGTGCATAACAACGGTTCCCCTTGAGTCAGGTGATGAAGCTACAGGCGGTGGCCTTCCGTCAGTGGAGGAAGGGACTGCCTCCGTTTCTGCGGGCAGCTTGTCGGGTAAATTTTAAATGGCCAATGTTCTTCATTTATATATACCTCACGATCTCTTTTAACCAGTTCGTCTTTGTTTTAAACGCAGGTGCGGCTGGTGCCGATGTTCCATTGCCTGAAGGCACACCGTCAACCATTGCCTTGGCGGTGGTTGCTCCTCAGCTTTCCCTTGTGCCATCGCGGATGTCGGAAGGTATGAATTTACGACTTATGCATTAATCTTTTAACGTGTAGCCTGTGTACTAACGTTATACCACTATGCTCTTTTCAGGAGTATTCTTCGATCATCTGTATCAAGTGCTGCTCCCACACTTTTCCTTCCCATCCGAGCTTGCTTCTCCCTCTAGGGGTGCCGGTAAGTGCTGTCTTGGTCTCTTTTGAGGGAATATAGGATCGCATCTGACTTTTCCTCTTCTTGATTGCAGTGCCTCAAATCGAAGGAGGGGACACCAGGCCTACCCTGCCACCGGCGCCTCCGGCTTTGCCGTCCGTTGCGACTGGTACAGATATTCCTTTCCCCTTTTTATATGATCTTTTACCAACTTTTCGAATCATTGTTTGACCAGGTTTCGTTTTGCAGCCATTGTTCCAGCTCTGATCTCTTTTGAGTCTCACGTCCTCTCACCGGTGGGTCCTTTCTTGAGACGCCCATCTTCAAAGGGTGCTGTGATGAGCCTGGGTATGCTGAGCGGGTACATCGAAGAGCTCAACATGGATGCCCTTCCTTCTGCAGTAGATTTCGCTGTGGATGTTAACCCAATGTTGGCGGCGCTCGTAACTTTTCATAACGAAGGCGTCGTCGAATCATGGGTTAACTACTGCAGAGAGATCGAGGCTCGCCTGCATCGGTTGGAGTCGACACGCCCTTCTCCCGAGGTTTTGGCCGCGAGCGCCGAACGGACAGCTTGGCTTGAGCAAAGCGCCTCTTATCTCCGCCATTTGGAGCAGGAGGCAGCTTTACGGCTAAAGGCGCATCAGGAATCTTCAAACGCGACCGCCTGCCTTCGTGCTGAAGTCAGGACGAATGCTGCTGAGGTGAAAGCTGTCTTTGAAGGTCTTCTCAAGCGTATATCTAATGGGCTAGCACTGAAGCGGAAACTTGATGCTGCTGAGCGTGATGCCCGAGGCCAAGAAGCAGCTCAGCAGGTTGTTGGGGAAGAGCTCGCATCCTTCACGCAGCAGCGGGCTCAAATAGAGGCTGAACTGGCAGTGGTAATTGGTCAGGAGAAGGCGTGGGAGGAAGTACGCGAGCAGTTGATAGGGCTATTTAAGACGCTTCCTTCCCAGTAGCTGCCCTTGTATCAATATACTTGTAATTTTCTTTTTCGAATAAGATGTATACATTCTTTATTCTTTTGTACGATTCGCCATGTACTTGATTGAATTAATAAATAAAGATACACATTTTTTTACAATGTCTTATATCATTTCTTTGCCTTCTCCTTTCTCTTATTATCAGTATGCTGTCTTGATAACATGATTGACAAGTAATAGAGTAAGCATTTTGGTTTCTTCGAGATATAGCGATGGCTTAGGCCGCAGGTTCAGATCTGCTGCCTAAGACTTTTCAACTCTATGAGCCGTGAGGGTCTCATAGAGACTTTTCTCCCTACGGATTGAGAGGATCTCGTAGGTGGATTTTCTCCTTAGGAATCGTGAGGATTCCCAAGTGTGGTTTTCTCTTATAAGTCGAAAGGATCCTATAAGAGAATTTCTCCCTCTTACGAGTCGAGAGGGCTCGTAAGCGGTTGTTTCCCTCTTTGTCGAGAATCGACTTCAGAGAGTGAGACCCGTGAATAGTATGCAAGAGACCATTTAGGATTGACTTGCAGGATCCCATTGCCTCTTTTACGAGTCGAGAGGGCTCGTAGGCGGTTGTTTCCCTCTTTGTCGAGAATCGACTTCAGAGAGTGAGACCCGTAAATAGTATGCAAGAGACCATTTAGGATTGACTTGCAAGGTCCCATTGCTCAGGAAGTAAGTTTTTGAATCCTTGCTGCCCGAGATGTGAGTCAAAGAAGCTCTCGTCGCGGAGTGTTTGTATCCGTGAGTTGAGAAGTTTTGCGAGGGATTATTTGTTTCCCAAGCGCCAAGGATTATTTGTGTCCTTGGGGTTTGAAACGAGTCGATGGTTCCCACGGAGGCGTTGGTGGCTCTGCGAGTCGACGCGGATCAGAAGGCTCTCGTCAAGGAGTGTTTGTATCCGTGAGTTGAGAAGTTTTGTGAGGGATTATTTGTTTCCCAAGCGCCAAGGATTATTTGTGTCCTTGAGGTTTGAAACGAGTCGACGGTTCCCACGGAGGCGCTGGTGGCTCTGCGAGTCGACGCGGATCAGAAGGCTCTCGTCAAGGAGTGTTTGTATCCGTGAGTTGAGAAGTTTTGCGAGGGATTATTTGTTTCCCAAGCGCCAAGGATTATTTGTGTCCTTGGGGTTTGAAACGAGTCGATGGTTCCCACGGAGGCGCTGGTGGCTCTGCGAGTCGACGCGGATCAGAAGGCTCTCGTCAAGGAGTATTTGTATCCGTGAGTTGAGAAGTTTTGCGAGGGATTATTTGTTTCCCAAGCGCCAAGGATTATTTGTGTCCTTAGGGTTTGAAACGAGTCGATGGTTCCCATGGAGGCGCTGGTGGCTCTGCGAGTCGACGCGGATCAGAAGGCTCTCGTCAAGGAGTGTTTGTATCCGTGAGTTGAGAAGTTTTGCGAGGGATTATTTGTTTCCCAAGCGCCAAGGATTATTTGTGTCCTTGGGGTTTGAAACGAATCGATGGTTCCCACGGAGGCGCTGGTGGCTCTGCGAGTCGACGCGGATCAGAAGGCTCTCGTCAAGGAGTGTTTGTATCCGTGAGTCGAGAAAATCTTTTTTGTTGTTGAAGTCACTGGCTTCTTCGGTTAAAATGAACCGTTGAGGTTTGGCTTCGTCGTTTGACGGAATCCGCTGGGAAAGTATGGTTCCTTCTTTGTTTACGCCCTTGGATTGTATACAGGGATCGATGTGATCTTAACTGTAGGGCCAAAGTTTTATCATTTCTTCTTTTTATTTTATTTTATTTCCGCGATGCTCTATCATTTCAGCTTTTATATCGCGAAGGTCGCGATTGCCCAATCATTTCGGCTATTTTTCGCGGTGCCCAATCATTTCGGCTATTTATTTTATCTTTACTCGTTGCTTTTTATTACGAGTTGCCCAATCATTTCGGCTATTTTGCATGCATACATTTTACTTGCTGCTTTTTATTGCAAGATGCCCTATCATTTCGGCTATTTTGTATGCATGAGCGGCCTACTGGCTTTCGCCGTAAACCTGAAATTGGACACCGATTTCGGCATCAGCACCGCTGCAACTGGGATATTGCCAGGAGCGAATCATCATTTGCCTCCGTCATTGTCGAACAAAGGAGGCTTAGCGATCAGGGTTAGGGACCTGTCGACTAAGGCTTTCGATTTCATGAGCCGTAAGGGTCTCATAAATGTATTTCTCCCTACAAGTCGTGAGGATCTTGTAGGTGTGTTTTCTCCTTAGGAATCGTGAGGGTTCCTAAGTGTTTTGTTCCTCTGTAAGTCGTAAGGATCCTACAGGGGGGGTTTTCTTCTTGTAAATCGAGAGGACTTACAAGGGTTATGCGAACATATCCCCAGTCACGGATGGACCTTGGTTAGGGAAATGTTTATTCGCGCCCGTGGATTGTATACAAGGGTCAATATTGAACCACCTGTAGGGCAACATTGGAAGTTTGTGGGGGTTTTCTTAAGTATAGGTTTAGGTCTCTGTGACTTAAGACTTTCAAATCCTATGAGCCGTGAGGGTCCCATAAGAGAGTTCTCCTTACGAGTCGTGAGGATCTCGCAAGCGTATTTTCTCCTTAGGAATCGTGGGGATTCCTAAGTGTGTTGTTCCCTTGTAAGTCGTAAGGATCTCACGCGGGTGGTTTCTCCTTACAGGGTCGAGAGGACCCTGTAAGGGTTTTTTACGAGGTTGCGCCCTTTCGAGTTTCACAAACACTCGCCGGTAGTCCTGCTGTTTTTACTCACGGAGCCCTTTCGGGTTTTCATCCGTGCCCATTTTGCTTATGGACATACCTTTTTTTTTTTAATTTTATTTTTATGTGTTTTTTTATATCTCGTCAACCTAAAGATGCTGCGGTAGTAGTTTAAAGACGTTTCGGTCTGCTATTAGTTTAAGGACATTTCGGTCCGCCATTGAGAAGGCTGGCTATTGCTTATAAAGCTTGAGCTTAGTAAGATAGCGAGCGGACATAGTCATCGTCATCTATCATTGACCTAAACTATGGCTCATTAAGCGTAGTATTTCTTTAGGAAGCGACCGTTTATTGGTCTGAAAGGCCTTTCACCGTGCATGTCCATGAGTAGATAGGCTCCACCCTGGTAAACTTTATCTATGATGTACGGGCCTTCATAGTTTGGCTCGAATTTTCCCCGCTTGGCGCGATTGGGGATCATAGGCCTTTTGACCACTAGCACGAGTTCGCCTTGGTGAAATGTCCTCGGGCGGCTCAATCTTTCATATGAGCGCGTCATCTTTGCTTTATAGGCTTCCAGATTTTGCTGTGCTAGAAGCCGGATTTCATCAAGGGCGTCAAGCTCCTCAAACCGAAGGTGAGCATTTTCTTCGTCTGTCAGCTCGTAGTGGACTGCCACTCGTAGAGAGGGTAATTCTATCTCGAGAGGGAGTACTGCTTCCGTCCCAAATACCAACGCGTATGGCGTTGTGTTTGTGGCCGTTTTAAATGTAGTTCGATATGCCCAAAGAGCCTCTTGCAATCTTTCGTGCCAATCTCTCTTATTTCGTGACACTGTTTTCTTCATGATCTTCGTCAAGATCTTGTTGAAGGCCTCAGCTAGACCATTAGCTCGCGGATTATAAACTGAGGAATATCTCCAGTCTATATTGTGCTGCTGTGCGAAGCGGCTAATTTTATGACTTCGGTAGGCTGGCCTATTATCAGAGATGATTCTTCTCGGGGTTCCAAACCGGTATATGACGTGCGTTCTGAAGAAATGGAGGATGTTCTCCGTTTTTACTTCCCTCAACGGTACCGCCTCTGCCCATTTGGAGAAGTAATCGGTCGTTGCCAATATGAAACGATGTCCCTTTGACGACGCTGGTTCGATGGGGCCGACTATGTCGGTTCCCCACATTTCGAATGGCCAACTAGCCACTGTTGGATGCAGTGGATTGGGATGCTGATGGATGAAGTCCCCATGAATTTGGCACGAGTGGCATTGCTTCGCATGTTCGAGGCAGTCCTGGATCATCGTGGGCCAATAGTAACCCATCCGTTTTATCTTCAACTTCATCTTAGGGCCTGCTTGGTGGGAACCGCAGAGTCCGTCGTGAACTTCTTGAACGACCCTTCTTGCTTCGTCAGGTCCTAAGCATCTCAGCCACAGAGAATCAAATGTCCTTTTGTATAGAGTATCGTTAACGAAGGCGAAAGACAGAGCTCGTTTCATGAGCTGATGTCTTATGGATGCTTCTTCGGGCATTTGGTGGAACTTGAAGTAATCTATGAAAACTTCTCTCCAGTCTTTGGTCTTCTCATGGTCTTTTATTTGTAGGGTCGCCTGCTCAGTTGCTCCCTTTTCTTTATATGATTCTGGAGGTATTTTCGCTGGGGCGAGCACTCGACGGCTTTGTATCACGATTCTAACGTCATCGAGGTTCTCGTCAGCCAATTCTTTAGCAAGTTTGGCCAGTGCGTCCGCTTTGCTGTTTTCCGCGCGCGGTATACTTTCCAAAGTATAGGAGGGAATTTGGGTTAGCAGTTGCTGCACTTTTTCACCGTATTTTACCAATTCCGGTTTGCATGTTTGGTAATCGCCGTTCACTTGACTGACGACCAATTGGGAATCCCCATATATGAGGAGGCTTTCAATTCCCATATCAATGGCGATCTCGAGGCCTGCTATCAAAGCCTCATATTCAGCTTCATTATTCGTTCTCGGCTCTGTCAAGGAGAAGGCGAAGCGCATTATTCCTCCTTGTGGAGTCACAAAGATGAGTCCTACCCCCGATTTGATCATTGGCGTACTCTGTTTGTGCTTTTTCATTGAAGACGCTCCATCGAAATAAAGCTCCCAACGGGTATCACCACTGTCGATTGCGTCAAATGCATGTCTGTCTGGGAAATCGCAATTCAGAGGAGAATCGGCGGGTATCGGATGCTCAGCGAGGAAGTCGGCGATGGCCTGGCCTTTTACTGCCCTGAGAGGTTGATATGTTATTGAAAATTCCATCAAGAGCAGGGCCCATTTAGCGAGTCGCCCTGTCAATATGGCTTTTGACATTAAATATTTGAGAGGGTCCACTTTTGAAATCAGACGGACCTCGTGCGCCAACGCATAGTGCCTAAGCTTTGTTATTGCGAAGATCAATGCCAGGCAGTGTTTTTCAATAGGAGAGTAGTTGCTTTCTGCCCCCAGCAGAACTCGACTTAAGTAGTATAGCGCTCTTTCTTTCCCTTGATCGTTCTCTTGTGCCCATAATGCGCCTAAGGAACCTTCGAGGGCGGTTGTATAAAGAATAAGAGGCTTCCCCTTAACCGGAGCAGCCAACACCGGTGGGTTTTGCAGGTATTGCTTGATCTCATCCAATGCGCCTTGGCATTTTCGATCCCAAACGAATGGGGTTCCCTTCTTCATCAGGTGACTATAGGGACGACACTTTCCTGAAAGGTTGGTTATAAATCGCCGTATATATGCGAGTTTCCCTTGGAGAGACCGCAGCTGTTTGAGAGTCCTCGGCGGAGGCATTTCCATGATTGCCTTAATCTTTGACGGATCTATTTCAATACCTCGGTGTCGAACAACGAATCCCAGGAATTTGCCCGAGGAGACCCCGAACGCACATTTAAGAGGATTCATCTTCAAGTTGTATTGCCGAAGGCGTTGAAACACGGTCTTCAAATGCTCGAGGTGTTCTTCGTATGATTTGCTCTTAACCACGAGATCGTCGATATAGCATTCGACGATTTCGTGTATAAGGTCATCGAAGATCTTCATCATGGCCCTCTGATAAGTAGCACCGGCGTTCTTCAAACCGAAGGGCATTACTTTATAACAAAATATCCCAAGAGGGGTCCTGAAAGCCGTGTGTTTCTGATCTTCAGGATGCATTTTTATTTGATTATACCCCGATGAGCCGTCCATGAAAGAGAAAACCTCATGAGTGGATGTATTGTCTATCATTAGTTCAGTGACTGGCACTGGGAAATCATCCTTCGGGCAAGCTTTATTAAGATCCCGGAAGTCTACGCATATGCGCACTGTCCCATTTTTCTTTATCACTGGGACGATGTTAGCGATCCATTCAGGGTATTGAACTTCATGGATAAAGCCAGAGTCTATCAGCTTTCTGACTTCGGCGTTGACGCTCATCTCAAGCTCGAGTCGCATTCTTCTCGGCGCTTGTTTGACTGGCTTGATGTCCGGGGATATCGCCAATTTGTGTACAGCAATTTCTGGATCTAGTCCCGGCATTTCGGAATAGTTCCACGCGAAGCAATTTTTATGCTGCACAAGGACGTCTTTTAACGCAGCCACCCTCTCTTCAGACAGCAGCTCGCTGACGAACGTCGGTCGCGGATTATTTGTTGTCCCCAACTCGATTTTCTTGAGATTATCTGCAGTGGTATGGATTCCATCCTCCAGTTCTTTCGGAGCTGGGGGAAATTCTGAGATTACCTCATCGCTGCCGCTTTCAAAGCACCAAGGGAGGTTGTTCATGTCCTCGGACCCTTCTTTTAATATTGTTATCACATGGCAGGTGCGAATTTTCTGCCAATCCCAATGCGGAGTTGGTTTTATTCTTGTGTTTTCGGGTTCGTGCTTTTGCGGCGGCGCTACCTTCCAACTGTCAGACAACGCGAATTTGCCAAGCTGATATTGGTCCTCGACCCAATTCTTAAAGGTGAAGCAATCTTCAAGCAGATGCCCTACTACTCGATGGTAGAAGCAATACTTTGGGTTGGAGACTTCGCCTGCTTGCTCAGGGTGTTTAGACTCTGGCAGAGTAAGCATTTGATGTTTTAGAGCAAGATCAAGTATTTTCCTTGTTTTGTTTCGAGGAAATGAGTATGCTCGACCCATTTTCTTCATGAGGGCTAGGTCAATAACGCTCGACTCTCGGATGCGTGGCTTCTTAGCTCTGCTTTGTGGTTGTCGAGCACCTTTTCGGCCCTTCGACTTGTTTTTGCTTTCGCGTCGAACCTTCTTTGTAGCAGGTTGACAAGGAGCGGCATTTTCATCTTTCACCGCCTGTTGAAGGAGGCGCTGTATCTTGGCTTTCTCATAGATTGCCATTTCACGATCGTGATCATCTCGGGCTTTTTGACTGGCATCCATTGTAAGTTTGCTCCTTTGGTCTTCAGACGATGGGTTGGGAGGTCTTGCATCAGGAACTTTTGCTGATTCAGGATTAGCGTCTTCCCATTGAGCGTCCGCTTCTTCATCAAAGTCATACATGGCATAACAGCTGTTTATTAGCTCCCGTTTCTTTGCGCGAACATACCCGAGCCCTTTTGTTTCTGTTCTCCCGTTAGGCAGTTTGCATTGAGTCCCGGGAACGTTCCAGACCTTGTCGTAGAATTTGGCTTTTCTAGCGGTCTGTGTGAAGGACATCCCTTGGCGTTTTAGCAGTTTCTTCAAACCTTCGGTATAATATCTGGGAAGACGGATAGGTTGAAGCCTGTCGAGCGTGGGATCCGCGCCATACCAAACTTCTTTTTCCACCTTGTTTTCTTCAGAACGGTAGAATAGGATTGCTTTCTCGCCTTCTCGTCCGGGAGGGACATAAAATGTCAGCAATTCTTCCACACTGTTGGTGTCGAGTGTATCCAGTTCTTTGTAGTGTTCAAGCGGCACCATGGTTATCTGCAGACTTCGCTCTTCATCGGCAGAAGCCCGTATTGAAAGCCGAGCGGGGAATACAGCATGAACTTCATCCTCCGAATCACTGCCGAAGATCAATGAAGGAACGGATGGTCCTGGCCTGGTGGATTGGGAGGGACCTGAATAAATTATATCCTCCTCCTCCTCGGTGTCGCTGCCGAAGACAGGGATGGTGGCGTTAGTTTTGTTCTCCGGTTTGTGACATCTCTCCGTGTCTTCGAAACTCGGTAAGAAGTATTTGGCATCTTCATACTTGCGAACTTCGTTTACGGAAAACGGATTCAGTTCTCCCGCCACTGTGTATTCGAGGCCATCCCTACAATACTTCATGCACTGATGCTGTGTAGAAGGGATGATATTGTATTCGTGTAGCCATGGTCGGCCGAGTAGAGCATTGTAGCACGTCTTGGCGTCTATAACATGGAATTTGATGTCTGTGACGAGCAGCCCGAAGCGCAGCGTCAATATCACAGATCCAAGAGTCTTCGAGGATTGGGAATCGAAACCGGAGATAGTGATTTTGTCTCGGGCGAGATGTTGGACACTCATGCAAATTTCCTTTAACACCCGCACATTGAGTAAATTAACAGACGATCCGTTATCGACCAGGATTTTACCTATCTTTACGTCGTGGCAATATCCCGAGACATAAAGGGGACGATTGTGTTCACACGTCCCGAGGAGAAGGTCTTCATCACCAAAAGCAACGTCGGATGTGTGCACTTCTTCTAATTCGTCTTTCATCTTTTCTTCGGCTAAGAAAGCTTGGAACTGGTCCGGATCTCGTAGCGCCATAATCAAAGAGTCCCTTGCCTCCTTTGATAGTAATAAGGCATCAAGGACGCTAAGCTGAGAGGGCAGTTTCCTCAGATGTGCCAAGATATTGTAATCCACTTTATTCCTTTTTGGCGGGTTCTCGGCGTTTAGCTCTTCCAGAACTTGGTCATCTAAGACGATGCCTTCAGAGACCTTTTCTTTCCCTTTATCTTTTCTATTCGAGGGTCCGAGGTTCTTTTCAGGCAGTGTCCGATTCCGCAGCCGGATATTTTCGCAAACCACTGGCTCCTCTTCTTTTCCCGAATTTGACTCTCTAAAGAGAGGGGCAAGCTCTAGCTCCTCATCAGAGTCGCTCCCAAATGTAGGCACTTGTGTCCTGGTAGTGTTAACCATGTGACAATTGCTGGCAGTTCTTTCAAGCTCTTTGGTCGTGTTTCCTTGTTCCCGACGAATCTTACGCTTTTCCCGTTTAAAGCGTTATTGATTAGCGACGTATCCTTGCCACCATCTATCGAAAGCCTTGCACTCTTGAGTGGGATGCGAGACCTTCTGATGATATAAGCAGTAAGAGGGGTGCATTTCTACCATGCCAGTAACTTTTTCTTCGGAGGGTGGTAGCCTCATGCCCATCGATATGGCCTTAGCAAACTTCTTTTTTATCTTGAATCGGCCTTTGTCAGCGGTGAAGGCATTTTGCTCCAGTGGGATCATCTCAATTCCTTCCTCAAGTCGCTGGTGCTTGGCCCTTTCGAATATAGCTGTCTTGCGTTCTCGATCAGCTTTACTTTTCAATCGAGCTTCATTAAGAAACGCGCCAATCACTTCAACTGATAACCCTGGGGCCCCTGATTCGGCATTTGCCTCCAGCGTTCCAGTCCCAGAAGTCCCTTCATCGTTCGTGGTCAAATGGGAGATCATATGACAGCTTGCCACATATTCGTCGGATTCATCCGATGAAGTTTCTTCCTCATCTTCTTTTTGAAAGACGTGATCAAGGAAATCTTGGCGCGTAATGGGAGTCCGCGCCTTTTGGTTGTACTCATCCAGTGCGTCGATTTGCTTCTGTAAGTCCGTGCGCTTGTCGCCAGGCTTCACGGGCTTCTTAGATTTCTTCTTCTTCTTTTTCGAAGATTTTGACGGCTGGTTATGAACGCTTGAACTACCACCCACGGCCTTCGGAGTCGGACGTGGCTTCAACATCCCCTCAATAACCTGCGGCTCCAAGGGGTTCTTCCAGTTGACCGCTGGACAGGTCTGAAGATCATTTAACATTCTCCTCGTTTTGGCTGACAATACAACCTCCCAAGGAGTTTCTTCAATGACGGAGCATGTTGCCCCCGGCGTATTCGTCCCTTTAGCGATGTGGGGCTGCGGGGGATTCACCTTCCATTTGTCGGATAGCGCAAATTTGCCCTGGCGGTACTGGTTTTCAAGCCAATTTTTGAAAACGTAACAGTCTTCGATCGGATGTCCTAGCACTCGATGATAAGGGCAGTAATTGGGCTCGTTGACGTCACTTGGTTGCGACGGGCGTTTTGGATCTGGCAGATTTATGAGTCTGTTGCGCAATGCCAGCTCAAATAGCCTCCTTGTTTTATCACGGGGGAAGGAGTAAGCACGTCCCATCCTTTCCTCGAGGGGTACGTATGGGCGCGTATTGTTTGGACGAGCAACCGGCTTCGAGTCGTTCGGTTGTTGTTGGGCATTAGCGACGATGATCGCTTTTCCCTTTCCTTTATCGTTTCAGGAGTCCGGCTTCGGGAGAGGGGGTTTATGGCCCATCTGGTCCATCTGCGCCAATTTGTCGATCAAAGCCTGGAAGGAAGTCGGCTTGAAAAACATCATAAACTGTGAGATGGTTGCTTGTGGATCAAGGGTTCCAACAAACATTCCCACCGCAGGGGCTTCTTCTATGCGCTGTTCACACTTAGACCATAGATTACGCCACCGTATAGCGTACTGAACCCACGTCTCGCCGGGTTTTACCCTGGCGTTAATCAGTGCCGTCATCGGGGTACGCTCGCTGGCACTTGCAAAACGTTGGGTGAAGAGCACCTCCATCTCCGCAAAGGTTTTAATAGAGTCGTTGGGGAGCTCGGAATACCATTCGAAAGCCGTATCTGATAGGCTTCCAACAAACTGGCGCAGTAAAAGCTTGTCGTCGCCTCCGGTGTTACCACAAAGCGCCCTGAACTGGGCAACATGTTGATGGGGATTGCCGGTCCCTTTGTAGACGTGAAACTTGGGAATTGTGTAACCCGGCGGGTATTTGATTTGGTCATACCAGCCCGGATATGGCCGCCCCGTCTTTACGACGTGGCCGGCTGCTTCGGCCGCGTGATGAACCTTTATCTGCTGGGCTATATATTCGTCCAGATCAGTTTTAGAGATTGTGTCCTCCCTAGCCGTTGATAGAGCGGGCTGAGGGTTTGATGTTTCTCCCTTATCATCCCCAAGGACAATCGGGGGTTCTTCAGTTGGGGGATCTGGTTGTATCATCATCCCTATCATGTCCTGGAAGAGGAGGCCCATACGCTGTATATTGGCTGCTTGTTCAGCAGCCTCTTTGTCTCTCTTTTCCAGTACTCGGCGGAGGAACTCGGCGTCGGTCTCTTCCTCTTGACGTTCATCTAAGGACGTCTCAGGATTCTCTTTTGGCCCCGTGAGTGCAGCCATTGTAGTCATCATCTCCTGGAGCTTTTGTTGCTGCTCCTGAGACTTGGTCACTGACCGGGTAAGCGGTCGGTGACCCGTAGAAGTACGACTTTCTTCCTTTCCCGCAGCCATATAGACCGTATGAACTGTTATGCCCCCTGACTTGGGGCGCTTAGGTTCACCGCTTTTAAACTTTGTCAGTGTCACGGGAGCTTTCTCTGGCCTTTTCCTTTTATGGACCTTTGAGGTTGAAGGAGCCGTTGAAGTGGGCATCCTAGCATTTGTTGCCCCCTGCTGTTTAATGGGGCGGTTCTTGTCTTTTTCCACCTTCGCCCTTTTCTGGCGACGGAAGTGGTCTGAGTCAATCACGGAGTCTTGAACCCTCCGCCAAACTTTATAAATTTTTGACGATAACCGCTGAGGGGGCTGTTCCTGCTTTGCCTCCGGAGCTTTCTCCACAGGCGGAGGAGATCTTTTCAATGTAGCAAATGGGGAGTTCTTTCTCACCTTCCTCAGCAATTCAAAGCTGTTCCCAGTTGGAACAGCAGCGTTGACCTCCACCACTGGAGCAGGTGGGGTTAGCCCTGAGGGGGAGTTGCCCCCTGTTTTCCTTACTCGCTGCCAATGGCGACGTCGCGCACGGCGAGCTGTTGGGATTGGCTCGGAAATCGAGATAGTTTCTTATTGCCCCCTGTTTGGGTGTGGGGTAACTGCTGATGTCAACCTATCGAAGACTGATGCTTTTTGACCAGCTGGGGGAGGAGTGGGAACCGTCAATCTTGTGAAGGCCGACTCTCTGATAGGAGAAGCCGCTTCAACGACTTCCGAAGCAGCGGCCGTTGCCCTCTTTGGGACAGCCACTTTATAATTCTGACCTAGCCTGGTGAAAACGGAGGCTGTCAGCTTAGTAGCGGGCGACCCGTTGACAGGGGTCGTGGTAGCAGTGAGCCGGTCGAACACCGACTTCTTGTTCGCTTCAGGTGCGGATATCGGCATAGAGAAGCTTGTAGGTGGGACCATGGTCCCGAAGAACAAGCCGGTGGTGGCCTGAGTCACCTGGTCTACCGGCAGAGTCAGGAAGGAAGCCGCTTGGGGCCCATATGCTATACCTCTCGGTGAGGTGGAACGTCCGCTGCAGTGGCATTTCGAGCAGTTGGTGCAGTTGGTGGCCATTGAATCTTGAATTCTGCGCCAGGTAAAAGACCAAATCTTAGCAACTCGAAATCCGAAGACAACCATTTAACAAACCGCGATTGGTTCGCGAAGACGACACACGAAGTGTGGAGTGGAAAGAGGAAGAGGTCCCACCGGGCGTGCCAGAATCTGTTCCCCTCCGAAAGACGGCCCGGACTTTCGCGTCCGTGCCTGAGGTTCGGGGCAGATGCTATTTGGTTTTATCCGTCTATCTCTCCGAAGATGCCAAGTTGATTTATGGCACCGTGTATCGGAGGTTTAGACGGATGCGGCCGATGTAGCAGACTTCGTCAGATTCCCCCTCAGGGTGAGGGGTTTTTGATTGTGGGGACGCTCTTCCCTGCAGGCGCAAGCCCCTGCAGTTAATTACGCTACCGCGTCGCGGTAACAACTTTCTCCTTCTCCAGAATTTCACTTCGTGTCGTGAGTGTTTGTTTTATTTGTGGTTGCCCGTGGATTGTATACGGAGACTGAGTAATGCCGTCGCCCGTAGGACATGGATTAGTCCAAATCCGTATTTACTTAGATTTGGGTTTGGTGTTTTTTAGTTTAAGGATGCATTAGTCGCGTTGCGGCTAAGATCAACTTAAACGTTCGTTAAGGATACATTAGTCCTGTTTTAGACTAAGATCAACTTAACGTAGTGATTGATTTAATTATCTGGCCGTCGGGACTCGTCACCTCTCTGACGTCGTTGAGGGATTACAACGACAGGCGTCAGAGGAGTTCAGAGATGTACCCTTGAACCAAGGTTGATTTGAGGTTTTATCATTTATTTAATTGTCTAAGGATACGTTAGCCGTATTTGGGGCTAAGATCAACTTAAACGGGACCGTTTAGATCCGTCAAAAGAGCATTTGGAGGCTCTATTGTTCCAGTTTTAGGGACGTAGTGGTCCATCGCCAGTTTAGGGACGTGGTGGTCCACATTAGTTTAGGGACGTTTCGGTCCGACATTAGTTTAGGGACGTTTCGGTCCGATATTAGTTTAGGGACGTTTCGGTCCGATATTAGTTTAGGGACGTTTCGGTTCGATATTAGTTTAAGGACGTTTCGGTCCGGTTAGATAAGTGGTCGTTGGGACCCGTCACCTCTTTGACGTCGTTGAGGGATTACAACGACGGATGTCAAAGGAGTTCAGAGATGTACCCTCAAACCGGTCGCGAATTGGTTTAGGAGAGCCATTTTGCTCAATCAATTTAATTTTAAGGACTTACAGCCAGGATTGGGTTAAGTCCAATTTTTATTTATTTTAGGCTTTGCTTGACTGAAAGAATCAATCCAAATAGGGCTCTGCCCCTTTATTATTTTTGCAATTTGATTTGGGCCAGGCCCTCAAGAATTTTCCACACAGGGCTCTGCCCTTTTATTATTTTTGTGATTTAATTTGGGCCAAGCCCTCAAGAATTTTCCAAACAGGGCTCTGCCCTTTTATTATTTTTTTTGTGATTTGATTTGGGCCAGACCCTTTTAAATAATGAGTTGCACTTGTGCAGAACTCAAGAATTTTCCAGATTTAAGAACAAAAGTGCATAGCACCTTTAATCTAAATTTGGATCAAAGGAAAACAAGTTTTTCTTCTTGTTTTCCAAGGGTTCATATTAAGTGCAAGGCACTATTTATTTCCTTTTTTATTATCCCCCCCTTTTTTTTAATCCTCTGCTCTTCAGAAGTTTTTACCTTTTTCTTTTTGTGTTCTTGATTAATTTTCAAGAGTTCTTTCTCTTTTTTTTTTGCCAGAAGTTGATTCTTCTAGTTGATGATCCTCCCTCTCGAATGAGGTCTAGGGTCTTATTTATAGTGCTCACAAATTTGTTGAATTTGTTACCAAGATCTTTTCTGAATAATTTTGGGAATTTTCCCACCATTGGATCTTTGATCCAAAGGCAGAAGAAAATCTTCTGGTTTTAAAAAGAACAGAAAAGATTCATTAAATTTTCATTCTGTTTCTGCGCAACTCCCCAATGAATGACACGTGTCGCGCAGTGGGAAGCTTGCGCAACAGTGCTTGCGCAACTGCGCAGACACGTGTCGCGCAGCTGTGCACTTGCGCAACAGTGCTTGCGCAACTGCGCAGACACGTGTCGCGCAGCGGTGCGCTTGCGCAACTGCGCAGACACGTGTCGCACTGTGGACCGCTTGCGCACTGCGCAACGCACGGAATTTGAAGCGTTGCTTCAGAAATTTTTGAATTTTCAAAATTCAAATGAGCCTTGCTCAGATTGGGGGAACAATAGGGTGCTAGGTAAACCTTACATTGGTATCAGAGCTACTAGGCATTGGATGTCGACCTATGGGGGGTTCTCACTGTGTGACAGTGTGGCGAAGCATAGGCTCTTATCCCCAGGGTGTCCCGAGACCGGAAGGTGTTCCGGCGGGTTGTAGTCCTCGCGAGGGGGCATGCGTAAAAAGTAGCGGTTGAGGGACCCGTTGGTGCCATGGCGACCCCATTGGATGGGGTGGCTGCCTGACCTAACATTGGTATCAGAGCCGACCTAGAATATTAGGCGACACTTTTACGAAGTAAAAATCCCGATTGGATCAAAATACGACATTTTGAGACCTTCTCTGGACAATTTTTAAAATCTAACATTTTTCAGAATTAAAAATACTTAAAAAATAGAGCAGGAAAATATAAGAAATACTGTGAAAAACGAACCCATGATCCGTACAATCCGCCGCGGAACCGCGGCCAATCCTTGCTTAGGCCGCGGTTCCGCGGCCGTACAGAGGCTTCATGGTTTCATTTTTCTACAGTAATTCCTACAACTGCTTGTATATTGTTTTTAGGTATGTTTAATCTGAATCTAGTACTATATATTCTGGAGATGGTTTTGAACTCGACGATTCGATCGGAATTTTCATTTCGTTTATTTTCCGGGTAAATTAGAAAGTATTGAAGTGTTCGAACGAGTATCATTTGCTCATTATTCACGGGGTTTAAATATTTTGGAGATACGTGCAAGTTTTGTGGTGGACCCTCTAGAAGACAACAAATCTTAACTCGATTATGTGACCGTCTTGAACCGCCCTTTGAATCTTAGGGTTTGGGGCAGTACGGCGTGTCATATGTGAGGCGTTGGCTTGACCCTTCTACGGCTAGACCGCTACTACTGTGTCACACTCCGGATTTTTGAACTCTGCACAAGTGTTGAGCTTTAGTGAATCTTGGGTATTTGATCGTTCGTTCGAAAATTTTAATACTGTCTGTTTATCTGGAATGTGATACAATATGTGGAATTCATATAGTTTAGGCATGAAATACGAAGTATGTGATATTTTGCATTTATGATATCTAAAGAGAATGTGGATTCCAAATATTGTAGTTTTACACTTTCTTTTCTGTGACCGTAATTGTAGTATGTTCAATATCGCCGGTTTCGTTGCTATACATCAACGACAATCGGGGTACGCATATTTATTTACGTTGATGATATAAGATATTATGTGTTGCTGAGATATGATGTGCAGGATTGTCGCGATTGAATAGCGGTTTTTTTTATGTGAGATGAGAGTTTTATGTTTTCATTCATGTAAATTCAAATGTAATGTAATATTCTTTTATTTGGGGCACTTCCGGGTTGAGCTTGCTGCCGCCAGTGTTGTATATTATTTACTTTTCCGCATTAGGATGGACCCAAGGAGGGGAGCACAGGTGACCGGGTTCTGGGGTTCAGTGGGAGGCCATCTCGAGGAGTCGATACCGGGTCTCCTAAACTCCAGAATTGGTAGGGTCGCTTGCCGCTCTCGTAGGGGTCCAGGGTGTGGGCTTGGCTATTCATCGCGACTGTAGAATCCGTATTTTCTATTCTGGCTAAATACTAAATACGGACGTCCTAGTATATCCCACATTATATCTATGTTTCTGCTGCCTGTGTTCTGTGATATCTGAGACGAATGACATATTATATATATGATATATAGTAGACGTTGCTTATGTTTTACACCCGCGCTAGTCCGTCCCGGTATGCCATTAGTTAAGTAACCTAACGGTGCATAACGGAACATTGCGGCGAATGCGGATGGCATAAGCGTACGTGTTATTTTCGTTTCTTTTCTGTGTTTGGCTTAAGGACTTAAATGATGGGATTACATTAATGTGATTAATGTAAAGAAAATAAACCTAAAAAGATGTTGTAGAATCGGATTTGAAAACCACTCGGCGATTTATGAAAAAGCTATATTTCAAAACTGCGGAGCTTAAGCCACTCTTTTTGAAAACCATTTGATTCTACAACGATATCAAGTTCAAAGCGTTAAAGATTTTCTTAAAAATCATCCGCAACCCTCCGTCATTTTAGGAAGTAGAGTACTTAGTATTCGTGCTACGTTTGTTGACCTTAGCCAAGGCGTAGTGTACGGTAGCTAAGTGATGTCTTCCTACAAATGCATATGATGCAGATTAATTAGGACGGGCATATGACTTTGTTGACCTTAACCAAGGGTCATGTGAACGGGTCTAATTAATCAAGAAATGACGGGTTGAGCTTAACTAGTACTCGTGATTTGTTGACCTTAGCCAAGGTCACGAGTGCTAGGGGTAAAAACCACATCGGGAATTTCAATAGTTGAAATTTGCAATGAGATTGCATACCTTCCATGTGATGGCTGGATCCCGATCCCACTGTGGACAAGAGTTGCTCCTAGGAGAGTTTTACAGTTTACAATTAGCTAACTCATTAGGTGTCTAGAAAGGTGTTAACGGGGCTCCGCCTCTGGGAAAACGAGGTTTACTTTAATTAGGTCCGTGCGAAAGCACGGGGAACCTCCCTCAAGTACCGACACTGGCCTGACTGAACGGTTAGCGAAGTTGTAGACTGTAATTAATCCTGGCTAGTTTTTTCTTTTTAAGGTTTGAAAGAAAAACTCGATAAAAGCAGTGGGAAATATCGATTAGACAAGATAATAACCAATCTGATCTATGCAAGAGCTTTCGCTGAGTGTATTCTTTTCTCTCTCTTAATGGCAGATACCCATGACTGGACTCAAGCTTCTACTAGATAAAAACAAACTGAATGGAACCAATTATAAAGACTGGCTGAGGAATCTGAAAATAGCCTTGACTTATGATAAGGTATCATATGTCCTCACGGCTTCAACCCCGCCCGTCCCAGGTCCAAAATCCTCAGTTGCGGACATTGAAGTCCGCAAGACATGGGACGCTGACTGTGCTACGGCCAAATACCTCGCGCTTGCATCGATGGATAACACACATCAAAAACAGCACGAGGATATGGACATTCACAGTATATTGCTCCATACAAAGGAGTTGTATGGAGAGAAATCCCGCGTATTACGATACGAAGCATCAAAGAAATTGTTTCACATGCAAATGGCCCCTGGCACACCAGTAGGAGACCATGTTCTGAAGATGATAGCTCTTATAGAAGAGCTTGAGGACCTTGGATGGACGATGGACAATGAACAATATACGGATATTATTCTGCAGTCCCTCCCCTTCACCTTTGCTCAGTTCATAGTGAACTTCAACATGCACGGCATGGAGAAGGAACTCCCTGAACTCCTTAATATGTTAAGGAGTGCAGAGAGCACTATGAAATCAGCAAAAACTCCCGTTATGACTGTTGGACAGTCTTCCTCTTCTCGCCCGAAAGCTAAGGCCAAGGGAAAGAAAAAGAAGAAGCCTACCAATCCTAAGGGTGGAGTTAAAAGGGTGAAGGGAAAGGAAATGTCTAAAGCTGGAGACTCGGGGAAAGGCGAATGTTTTCATTGCCACAAGACAGGACATTGGAAGCGCAACTGTACGGGGTACTTAAATCTTAAGAAGAAGCATGTGGATGCTTCTGCTTCAAGTGCGTTTGTAACAGAAAACTGTTTTTCAATAAACTCTGCTTCCTGAGTATTGGATACCGGTTCAGGTTCTCACATTTACAATTCTATGCAGGGGCTGAGAAATAGCAAAGTTTTGAAGACAGGTGACCATACTCTCCGCGTTGGAAATGGTTCCAATGTATATACAGTCGCAGTGGGAGAGTATCACTTGGGGTTGCCATCTGGATGTATTTTGGTTTTGAATCCATATTATTTTGTACCAAGTATGCTTTGTAATATAATATCCGTTTCTTTGTTAGACAATGAAGGATATAATTTTGTATTGCAGAACAATGTTATGAACATTCACCTAAATCAAATGTTGGCTGGGTATGGTACGCTTAATAACGGAATATATGTCCTAAATCAACACACAGTTTTCAGTATACAACACACTAATAAAAGAAAACTTTCAGAATTAAATGAAGCTTTTCTTTGGCACTGTAGACTTGGTCATATTAACGAAACAAGACTAAACAAGTTACACAAAGATGGATATTTAAACTCTTTTGAATATAAATCTTATGCGACTTGCCAGTCTTGTATCAAGGGTAAAATGATCAAAACTCCATTTACCGGACACGGAGAAAGAGCTACTGAGCTCCTAGGCCTCATACATAGTGATGTATGCGGGCCAATGTCTACACAGGCTAGAGGCGGTTTTTCATACTTCATTACGTTCACTGACGATTTCTCAAGATTCGGTCATGTATTTTTATTAAAGCACAAGTCCGAAACTTTCGAGAAATTCATTGAATATAAATAAGAAGTAAAAAAACAAACCGGCTTGAGTATCAAGATACTTCGATCAGATCTAGGTGGTGAGTATCTCAGTACAGAATTTGCAAACTTCCTAAAAGAGAATGGGATTCTCTCTCAGCTCACTCCTCCTTACACACCACAGCACAACGGTGTGTCAGAACGACGGAATAGGACCCTATTAGATATGGTCCGGTCCATGATGGGTGACGCTGAGTTACCCGTCTCGTTTTGGGGGCATGCATTGGAGACTGCAGCATTTCTACTAAACAGGGTTCCAACCAAAACCGTATCTACCACGCCATATGAGATATGGCATGGGAAGAGATCATCTCTTAAGAGAATTAAGATTTGGGGTTGCCCGGCCTATGTTAAAAAGCAGAATCCGGACAAACTCGAGACATGGTCAGTCATGTGTAATTTTGTGGGATATCCAAAGAATTCTTATGGATATCTATTTTAGCACAAAGAGGAACAAAAGGTGTTTGTTTCTCAACATGCCA
Organism: Agapanthus africanus; assembly: GCA_030015575.1. Lineage (NCBI taxonomy): Eukaryota > Viridiplantae > Streptophyta > Magnoliopsida > Asparagales > Amaryllidaceae > Agapanthus > Agapanthus africanus. The sequence goes on along the minus strand of JASDDO010000001.1, from coordinate 15,580,902 downwards.
CATTCTTGGAAAAAGATTTTTTCACAGATAAAGATGATGGCAAGGTAGTGGATCTAGAAGAGGTTCTAGAGACACAAACTACAAATGACGATTTGGTTGAACCGGCTGTTGCAATAGAAAATGAGGAAGCTCGGCCACTCCGTAGGTCTGGTAGGACTTCTCGCCCACTGAAGAGGTACCACGGTTTCCTCATTGATGGTAACGGAGAAGATTGCATCATGGATGATGATGATCCTACCAGTTTTCAGCAAGCTATCACGAGTGGAGAATCTGTGAAGTGGCTGGATGCCATGAGATCCGAAATGGAGTCTATGTACACCAACAAAGTATGGACTTTGGACGTTGTACCCCCTGGGGTAAAACCTGTGGGGAGCAAATGGATCTTTAAAAGAAAGATTGGTGTAGATGGGCAGGTGGAGACCTATAAGGCAAGACTTGTGGCGAAGGGTTTTCGTCAAAGACCAGGTGTGGACTATAACGAGATTTTTTCTCCCGTAGCCATGCTTAAATCCATTCGGATCCTACTTGCTATTGCTGCTCACTACGACTATGAAATCTGGCAGATGGACGTTAAAACCGCATTTCTAAATGGAAATTTAGAAGAATGCGTTTATATGGATCAGCCAGAGGGCTTTATTGACAGTGGGAGTAGCGGGAAAGCATGTAAACTGCTTAAATCCATATATGGGTTAAAGCAGGCATCACGGAGTTGGAACATCCTTTTCGATGATGTCATCAAAGAGTTTGATTTCATCAAAAATCCAAATAAACCTTGTGTTTATAAGAAGACTGTAGGGAGAGCTGTCACATTCCTCGTATTGTACGTGGACGACATTCTTCTGATAGGAAATGATATTCCTATGCTACAGTCGGTCAAATCTTTCTTATCACTAAGGTTCTCCATGAAGGACCTGGGTGATGCCACATACATTCTAAGCATAAGGATCTATAGGGATAGATCTAAAAGGTTATTGGGATTGTCCCAAACCAGGTACATTAACACCATCCTAAAATGCTTTAGTATGGAAGACTCCAAGCGGGGTGCCTTACCCGCTTGCCATGGGGTCACTCTCTGCAAGGATTCTTGCCTAAAGACAGATGAAGAGAGAGCTCACATGAGTGTTATACCCTATGCCTCGGCAGTAGGATCTATAATGTATGCGATGTTATGTACATGCCCAGATGTAGCTTATGCACTTAGTGTTGTAAGCAGGTATCAATCAAATCCATGGGAGAATCACTGGACAGCTTTGAAGAACATTCTTAAGTACTTACGAAGGACTAAAGAATTGTTCTTGGTGTATGGTAATGGAGATCTCCAAATGGAGGCCTTTACCGATTCGAGCTTCCAGAGCGATAAGGACGACAACAAATCTATCTCTGGGTTTGTATTTACTCTCAATGGAGGGACGGTAAGTTGGAAGAGTTCCAAACAAGATACCGTTGCAGACTCAACGATGGAAGATGAGTACATTGCTGAGAATGATGCCGCCAAGGAAGCCGTCTGGATGAAGAAGTTCGTCTCGGAGTTAGGAGTAGTTCCAACCATTATTGATCCAATACCTCTGTATTGTGATAATAATGGGGTTATGGCGTTAGCCAAGGAGCCCAGATCCCATCAGCGGTCCAGACACATCCTGAGGCGTTTTCATTTGATCCGGGAGATTGTAGATCGCCGCGAGATCGAGATCAGGAGAGTAGACACAAAGAATAACGCCGCGGATCCATTCACCAAGGCCCTCCCTCAGCCGCAACATGAGCGACTTTTTGAGATGTTGGGTATGAGATACGCCAATAACTGGCCTTAGTGCAAGTGGGAGATTGTTGGATATATGTATGCCCTAGAGGCCATTATATGATAGTGGATATATCTATACATGTGTGTATATATATATATATATATATATATATATATATATATATATTCAGTATGCATTCTTGCTCGACATGATAGTATGCTATCTGGTTCTACTTTATCTGACATGTTGATTTGATCATACTTTTATTCATTCATACATGCTGATAAAGCCCTGAGGATATCGGCTTGACTACTCTGATTATGATGAAGATCATACTAGTGGGACATTTGTAGTCTATAACCATATCCTGGAAAGTCCCTAGTCGTAGGTATATCGAGACGGGATATTGATATACCAGAGTAGACTAGCGTATATGATACTAGACCCATACGATGGGCGATGAATGTTTCCCACATTCATCGATGTTTGACATCGAGATCATATACGGGTGCTCAGTGGTGACTGGGTACACTGGACGGACTCACCGAGAACTCTTATATGGAATTATATCTATTGTCGGATAGCAGTTCTCAGGTAACACTGGTACAGGTTAGTCTGTAGACCCGAGATCGTTATAGAGTCTTGTGTGTTCTCCCACTGTACTTTGATTGCCACCCTACCACGGCTCTACCGAGTCCTGCAAACAGGTGGCCGTTGGGTACAGTCCCGAGACACACGAACGCGATGAGCGATAGGAGGGGTTTCGTCTCTCCCGGTATTAGGAGTTGATGTTGTGCTGTACCCGACTGGTTATATCAGTAAGTCCCTGGTCAGGGCTGCTGAGATTTGCTGATAAGTGTTATCAGTAGTTTCTCGATCTGTTATAGAACATTCACCGGCACGACTTATTGAGTTATTGGGGTCGACGTGACCATCCCTAGGCTCGATATGCAGCATATCTGACGAAGAGACCGTACTGTACGGTAGTGTTGCCGGTTGGCTCGACGGGAGTTGTAGCAGCTTCGCTTGTTTTCTTCTGATCGCTCAATACCCGGGTGGCCTGTTCCCCTCCGAACGGCGGCCTGCGACGTTAGGACGTCACGTGCCTGAGGTTCGGGGCAGATGCTATTTGGTTTTTATCCGTCCACCTCTTCGAAGATGCCAAGTTGATTTATGGCACCGTGTATCGAAGGTTTAGACGGATGCGGCCGATGTAGCAGACTTTGTCAGATTCCCCCTCGCTTGAGGGGTTTTTTGATTGTGGGGACGCTCTTCCCTGCAGGCGCAAGCCCCTGCAGTTAATTACGCTACCGCTTTGCGGTAACAACTTTCTCCTTCTCCAGAATTTCACTTCGTGTCGTGTGTGTTTGTTTTGTTTGTGGCTGCCCGTGGATTGTATACGGAGACTGAGTAATGCCGTCGCCCGTAGGGCGTGGATTAGTCCAAATCCGTATTTACTTAGATTTGGGTTTGGTGTTTTTAGTTTAAGGATGCATTAGTCGCGTTGCGACTAAGATCAACTTAAACATTCGTCAAGGATACGTTAGTCTTGCTTTGGACTAAGATCAACCTGACGTGGTGATTCATTTAATTTATGGCCATCGGGACTCATCACCTCTCTAACATCGTTGAAGGATTACAACGATAGGTGTCAGAGGAGCTCAGAGATGTACCCTTGAACCAAAGCTGATTGAGGGTTTTATAGTCCATTTAAGTGCTTAAGGATACGTTAGCCGTATTTGGGGCTAAGATCAACTTAAACGGGATCGTTTAGATCCGGCAAAAGAGCAATTAGCTCTATTGTTCCAGTTTAGGGACGTAGTGGTCCCTTATTAGTTTAGGGACGTCTCGGTCCGATACCAGTTTAAGGACGTAGTAGTCCATTATTAGTTTAGGGACGTTTCGGTCCGATGCCAGTTTAGGGACGTAGTGGTCTATTATTAGTTTAAGGACATTTCGGTCCATCGCCAGTTTAGGGACGTGGTGGTCCGTCATTAGTTTAGGGACATTTCGGTCCGATGCCAGTTTAGGGACGTAGTGGTCCATCATTAGTTTAAGGACGTCTTGGTCCAATATTAGTTTAAGGACATCTCGGTCCGATATTAGTTTAAGGACGTCTCGGTCCAACATTAGTTTAAGGACGTCTCGGTCCAATATTAGTTTAAGGACGTTTCGGTCCGATATTAGTTTAAGGACGTTTCGGTCCGATATTAGTTTAAGGACATCTCGGTCCACGAGTTTAAGGACCCCGCAGTCCATATCGATGTGCGGTCGTTGGGACCCGTCACCTCTTTGACGTCGTTGAGGAATTACAACGACGGATGTCAAAGGAGTTCGGAGATGTACCCTCGAACCGGATGTAGATTGATTTAGGAGAGCCATTTTGCTCAGTCAATTTAATTTAAGGACTTATGGCCAAAATTGGGCTAAGTCCAGTTGAAATGTTCAACATTTTATTTGCTTTTGCATTGCATTTCTTTTATTTTTATTTTTATTTGGGCCTTGCCCAGAAAGGATGCAGAGTATCAATTTGTTTTGGGCTCTACCCTTTTAGGAATGATGCAAGGTATCAATTTTATTTGGGCTCTGCCCTTATATAAAGGATGCAAAGCATCAATTTATTTGGGCTCTGCCCATTTATTGCCTTGCAATTTATTTTGGCCTGTCAGGTCATTTTGATTTGGGTCTGGCCCTTCAAATAGTGCAAAGCACCAAGAATCTTTTGGATTCAAGAAAATGAGTGCAGAGCACTTTTTAATGATCTAAATTTAGATCAAAGAAGAGAAAAGAAAATCTTTTCTTTCTTTCTGTCTCAGAGAACCAGAGGTTCATAGCAAGTGCAAGGCACTATTTTTATTTATTTATTTATCTGAGAACCAGAGGTTCATAGCAAGTGCAAGGCACTATTTTTATTTATTTATTTATCTGAGAACCAGAGGTTCATAGCAAGTGCAAGGCACTATTTTTATTTATTTATTTATCTGAGAACCAGAGGTTCATAGCAAGTGCAAGGCACTATCTGTTGTGCGCACGTGCGTTGCACGTGGTGCCGCATGGCGGGCATACGTGCGTTGCACGTGGCGCACATGCGCATTATGAGGAGAAGCAAAGCTTCTATATATGGAGAACAAGCTCCTTTTAATATTATTAAATATTCTCATGTGGTGCGCACGTGCGTTGCACGTAGTGCCGCATGGCAGACACACGTGCGTTGCACGTAGCGCACATGGCGCTTGCGCATATGCGCGTTATGGAGGAGCATGCTCCTATCTTGGAGAACTAAGCTCCTTTGGAGAACTAAGCTCCTTTGAGTATTGAATCCTTTGAGGATTTAACTCTACCCTTTCTCAGAGGTATCCCCTCTTATTTATATGGGAGTGGTAGAGAAGCCAGCTCTCCTTTTCCCGATGTGGGACTAAAAAATGCATTCCCCATATAGTAGAGCATTACTTTAGATTACACGTGTATAACACATTTGCTCATAACTTTTGATCTCGGATGAATTATGAGGCCCATAATATATCAAATCGAAGGTTTTATCGAGACGCTTTCGATACAAATAGAATTTATCCATTTCTCATTCGGGAGTTTGTCAAAAAACAGCCCGGAAGATACTGGTTCGTATTTCCTTAAGCGTATCGCTGCCATTTGATACCTTGGACTCTTTTGCGCAGAAATTTTTGGTGGGAACAAATGCCCCCCACTACTTTGCCCACGTAAGTATGTACGTGGGTGAAGTAGTGCAGAGTTATGCAGAGTTATGCATGGCGTATGGCCAATTTTGGGTTGATGTATCACTTTCAGAATCTTGATCTGAGAAGATAACGAGCGGACACAAGCGTCGTCATTTATCTTTGACTCAAATCTCAACTCTTAAGGGATATAGTTCCAACCCTTAACTCCATGAGCCGCATCCTTCTATTTCTTTTTTTGTCTCACTCTGGCGTGGAGTAGTTCATACGCTTATGAGTAAGTTCTCCATTTCAGTGGCATGTAGCTTTGGCAAGTGTGGCCCATATATGGTCGGCCCATCTTGACTTCTTTGCAGGGCAGTGATGGCTTAGGAGACAGGGGTAGGATCTGCCACCTAAGGCTTTTCAACTTTACGAGCCGTGAGGGTCTCATAAAGACTTTTCTCCCTACGAGTCGTGAGGATCTCGTAGGTGTATTTTCTCCTTGGGAATCGTAAGGATTCCTAAGTGTGTTTTCTCTTATAAGTCGTAAGGATCCTATAAGAGAGTTTTTCCTCTTACTAGTTGAGAGGATCCGTAAGCGGTTGTTTCCCTCCTTATCGAGATTCGACTTTGGAGAGTGTGACCCGTGGATAGTATGCAAGAGACCGTTTTGGGCCGCCTTGCAGGGTCCCAGTGCTTAGGAAACAGGTTTTTTAATCCCTACTGCCTAAGGCTTTATCTCACGAGTCGAGACGCATCGAGAAAATCTCGTAAAGACATCAATTTCCTCACGAGTCGAAACGGATCGAGCAGATCTCGCAAGAACATCTTAACGTCGCATTTAACCTCTGCTCTTTACGACAGAAGCCCGTTAAGGTTGGTGGTACTTAGGGTTTTGGCCATCGTACCGTCGCATAAGCTGATATAGTCCTCGATAGGCAATCGTGCTGTTCGAGTAGCCCCGCGACTGCCGTGTCTCTGATCCCTTCGGGGGCTGGACAAGACGTCTTCAAGCAATCCTCCTTGGCAGTTTGACCGTCAGAAGAGCAAGCGCTAGGAATTTGCCATGCCGCTTTTTACTTGAGGTTAGGCTCATTTTGGAGAGCCCCGATGAGTCATAACCACTCCGCGCTGGTGTGGGGATGATCTCCGATAGTCTTTCGGGCTTTATATGAGTTGCCGTTAAGACCCTGAAGCTAGGAATTTGGCCTTTGCTTCGTTTGCTGGCATTGCGTCTGCTGTATCGAGACGAATGTTGCGGTGGGAACTAGGGATTTTGCCGTGGCTCCGTTTGTTTGATGACGTTACGTCTGCTGTGTCGAGACGAACGTTGGGGTGACATCTCGTCTGCTGTATCGAGACGGACGTCGAAGTGGTGACCACTCCACACTGGTGCGAGATGATCTCCGATTGTCTTTCCGGCTTTATATGACTTGCCGTTAAGACCCTGAAGCTAGGAATTTAGCCTTCGCTTCGTTTGCTGGCATTGCGTCCTCTGTATCGAGACGAATGTCGTGGTTGTCTCTAGGTTACTGGTGAACCGCCGAGGTTTGGAACTAGGGATTTTGCCGTGGCTCCGTTTGTTTGATGACGTTACGTCTGCTGTGTCGAGACGAACGTTGGGGTGACATCTCGTCTGCTGTATCGAGACGGACGTCGAAGTGGTGACCACTCCACACTGGTGCGAGACGATCTCCGATTGTCTTTCCGGTTTTATATGACTTGCCGTTAAGACCCTGAAGCTAGGAATTTAGCCTTCGCTTCGTTTGCTGGCATTGCGTCCTCTGTATCGAGAAGAATGTCACGGTGGGAACTAGGGATTTTGCCGTGGCTCCGTTTGTTTGATGACGTTACGTCTGCTGTGTCGAGACGAACGTTGGGGTGACATCTCGTCTGCTGTATCGAGACGGACGTCGAAGCGGTGACCACTCCACACTGGTGCGAGATGATCTCCGATTGTCTTTCCGGTTTTATATGACTTGCCGTTAAGACCCTGAAGCTAGGGATTTAGCCTTCGCTTCGTTTGCTTTGGTGTGTCTGAATCCCTGCTGGAGGAAGAACGCTGAGGTTGACATTTCGTCTACTGTATCGAGACGAACGTCATGGAGGTGACCACTTCATGTGAGATGGTTTCCGATTGTCTTTCCGGTTTTATGTGAGTTACCGTTAAGACGTCGAAGTTAGGAATGTGGCCTTCGCTTCGTTTGCTTTGGTGTGTCCAAATCCTGTTGGAGGAAGAACGCCGGGGTTGATATATCGTCTACTGTATCGAGACGAACGTCAAGGAGGTGACCACTTTCTGTGAGATGGTCTCCGATTGTCTTTCCGGTTTTATGTGAGTTACCGTAAAGACGTTGAAGCTAGGAATGTGGCCTTCGCTTCGTTTGCTTACACTGCGTCTGGTATATTGAGACGAATGCTGAGGTGGAGCTGGGATTTTGCCATCACTCCGCTTTGTTTCGACCATGGGGTCTTTTGTTAACTTTGCATGTACACCCCGCTGGGCTGCGAAGGAACGCCGTTGTTGACATTGCGTCTGTTGTAACGAGACGAATGCTAAGGTGGAGTTGGGATTTTGCCGTTACTCCGCTTTGTTTTGACCGTGAGGTCTTTTGTTGACGTTGCATCTGCCTCCAGCTGGACTGCGGAGGAACGCTGTTGTTGACATTGCGTCTACTGTATCGAGACGAATGCTGAGGTGAAGCTGGGATTCTGCCATCGCTCCGCTTTGTTTCGACCATGGGGTCTTTTGTTAACTTTGCATGTACACCCTGCTGGGCTGCGAAGGAACGCCGTTGTTGACATTGCGTCTGTTGTAACAAGACGAATGCTAAGGTGGAGTTGGGATTTTGCCATCGCTCCGCTTGATGGTGTAATATCTGTGTCCTACTGGAATGAGGAGGCACACCGTTGGTGATCTCTAAGTTGTCGATGTTGACGTCGAGACCCTGAAGCTCAAGATCTCCGTTTGCTTCATTTGTTGACATCGTGTCTGTAATATTGCGACAAATGTCGAGATGGTCTCTAGGTTGTCTATGAACTGTCGAGATTTGGCTTCGCTTTCTGATGGAGCCTGTTGGGAAGGCATGGTTCCCTCTTTATCTGTGCCCCTGAATTGTATACAGGGATCGATGCGATTTCACCTGTAGGGCAAAAAGTTTCATTCTTTCATTTTTTTTTATTCTTTCCGCGATGCTCTATCATTTCAGCTTTTATATCGCGAAGGTCGCGATTGCCCAATCATTTCGGCTATTTTTCGCCGTGCCCAATCATTTCGGCTATTTTTTCTTTTTACTCGCTGCTTTTTATTGCGAGTTGCCTAATCATTTTGGCTATTTATTTTATTTTTACTCGCTGTTTTTTATTGCGAGTTGCCCAATCATTTCGGCTATTTTGCATGCATACATTTTTACTTGCTGATTTTGTTTGCAAGTTGCCCCATCATTTCGGCTATTTCGTATGAAATTTTTTTTTTTTTTGCGAGTAGGGGATTTGGGATCTGATACCAATCTTGGCATCAGCATCGCTGCGACTGGAATATTGCCAGGAGCGAATCATCATTTGCCGTAAAAGGACTTGGGATTTGATACCGGTCTAGGCATCAGCATCGCTGCAACTGGGATATTGCCAGGAGCGAATCATCATCTGCCATGAAAGGATTTGGAATTTGATACCGATTTAAGCATCAGCATCGCTACAACTGGAATATTGCCAGGAGCGAATCATCATTTGCCGTAAAAGGACTTGGAATTTGATACCAGTCTAGGCATCAGCATCGCTGCAACTGGGATATTGCCAGGAGCGAATCATCATCTGCTATGAAAGGACTTGGAATTTGATACTGATTTAGGCATCAGCATCGCTACAACTGGAATATTGCCAGGAGCGAATCATCATTTGCTTCTGTCGATCCCGAACAAAGGTGGCTTAGTAAACAGGATTAAGGGTCCTGTCGGCTAAGGCTTTTGACTTCGTGAGCCGTAAGGGTCTCACAAAGGTATTTCTCCCTACAAGTCGTGAGGATCTTGTAGGTGTGTTTTCTCCTTGGGAATCGTGAGGATTCCTAAGTGCATGTTCTCTTGTAAGTCGTAAGGATCTTACAAAAGGGTTTTCTCCTTATAAGTCGAGAGGACTTACAAGTGTTGTTTGCTGTACAAGCATATCCCTAGTCACGGATGGGACTTTGTTAGGGAAATATTTATTCGTGCCCGTGGATTGTATACAAGGGTCATTATGAGCCGCTTGTAGGGCAATATCGAAGGTTGTGGGGGCTGCTTAAGAACAGGTTAAGGTTTCTGTAACTTAAGACTTTCAAATCTTATGAGCCGTGAGGGTCACATAAGAGAATTCTCCTTACGAGTCGTGAGGATCTCGCAAGTGTATTTTCTCCTTAGGAATCGTGGGGATTCCTAAGTGTGTTGTTCCCTTGTGAGTCGTAAGGATCTCACGCAGGTGGTTTCTCCTTACATGGTCGAGAGGACCCTATAAGTGTTTCTTTAACGAGGTTGCGCCCTTTCAGGTTTTCACAAACACTCGCCGGTAGCCCTGCTGTTTTTACTCACGGAGCCCTTTCGGGTTTTCATCCGTGCCCATTTTGCTTATGGACATACCGTTTTTTTTATTCTTTTTATTTATTTATTTATTTTTTAAATTTTTTTTACGAGGTCGCGCCCTTTCGGGTTTTCACGAACACTCGCCGGTAGCCCTGCTGTTTTTACTCACGGAGCCCTTTCGGGTTTTCATCCGTGACCCTTTTGCTTATGGACATACCGTTTTTATTTATTATACTTTTTTTTTTGTCAGCCTAAGGATGCTGCGGTAGTAGTTTAAAGACGTTATGGTCTGCTATTAGTTTAAGGACATTTCGGTCCGCCGTTGAGAGGGCTGGCTACTGCTTATAAAGCCTGAGCTTAGGAAGATAGCGAGCGGACATAGTCGTCGTCATCTATCATTGACCTAAACTAAGGCTCGTTAAGCGTAGTATTTCTTTAGGAAGCGACCGTTTATTGGCCTGAAAGGCCTTTCACCGTGCATGTCCTTGAGTAGATAGGCCCCGCCCTGGTAGACCTTATCAATGATGTACGGTCCTTCATAGTTTGGCTCAAACTTTCCCCGCTTGGCGCGATTGGGGATCATGGGCCTTTTGACGACTAGCACGAGTTCGCCTTGGTGGAATGTCCTCGGGCGGCTCAATCTTTCATATGAGCGTGTCATCTTTGCTTTATAAGCTTCCAGATTTTGCTGTGCTAGAAGCCGGATTTCATCAAGGGCGTCAAGCTCTTCAAACCGAAGGTGAGCATTTTCTTCGTCCGTCAACTCGTAATGGACTGCCACTCGTAGAGAGGGTAATTCTATCTCGAGGGGGAGTACTGCTTCCGTCCCAAATACCAACGCGTACGGCGTTGTGTTTGTGGCCGTTTTAAATGTAGTTCGATACGCCCAAAGAGCCTCTTGCAATCTTTCGTGCCAATCTCTCTTATTTCGTGACACCGTTTTCTTCATGATCTTCGTCAAGGTCTTGTTGAAGGCCTCAGCTAAACCGTTAGCTCGGGGGTTATAAACTGAGGAATATCTCCAGTCTATATTGTGCTGATGTGCGAAGCGGCTAATCTTATGACTTCGGTAGGCTGGCCCATTATCAGAGATGATTCTTCTCGGGGTTCCAAACCGGTATATGACATGCGTTCTGAAGAAATGGAGGATGTTCTCTGTTTTTACTTCCCTCAACGGTACCGCCTCTACCCATTTGGAGAAGTAATCAGTCGTCGCCAATATGAAACGATGTCCCTTTGACGATGCTGGTTCGATGGGGCCGACTATGTCAGTCCCCCACATTTCGAACGGCCAACTAGCCACTGTTGGATGCAGTGGATTGGGATGCTGATGGATGAAGTCCCCATAAATTTGACATGAATGACATTGCCTCGCGTATTCCAGGCAATCCTGCATCATCGTGGGCCAGTAGTAGCCCATCCGTTTTATCTTCAGCTTCATCTTAGGACCTGCTTGGTGAGAACCGCAGAGTCCGTCGTGAACTTCCTGAACGACTCTTTTTGCTTCGTCAGGTCCTAGGCATCTCAACCACAGAGAATCGAATGACCTCTTGTATAGAGTATCATTGACGAAGGCGAAAGACAGAGCTCGTTTCACGAGCTGATGTCTTATGGACGCTTCTTCAGGCATCCGGTGGAACCTGAAGTAATCTATGAAAACTTCTCTCCAGTCTTCGGTCTTCTCATGGTCTTTTATTTGTAGGGTCGTCTCCTCGTTCGCTCCTTTTTCTTCAGACGATTCCGGAGATACTTCTGTTGGGGCAAGCACTCGACGGCTTTGTACCACGATTCTAACGTCGTCGAGGTTCTCGTCAGCCAGTTCTTTAGCAAGTTTGGCTAGTGCGTCCGCTTTGCTGTTTTCCGCTCGCGGTATGCTCTCCAAAGTGTAGGAGGGAATTTGGGTTAGCAGTTGTTGCACTTTTTTACCGTATTTTACCAATTCCGGTTTGCATGTTTGGTAATCGCCGTTCACTTGACTGACGACCAGTTGGGAATCCCCATATATGAGTAGGTCTTCAATTCCCATATCAATGGCGATCTCGAGGCCTGCTATCAAAGCCTCATATTCAGCTTCATTATTCGTTCTCGGCTCTGTCAAGGAGAAGGCGAATCGCATTATTCCTCCTTGTGGGGTTACGAAGATAAGACCTACCCCTGATTTGATCATGGGCGTATTTTGTTTATGCTTTTTCATGGAAGATGCTCCATCGAAATAAAGCTCCCACCGGGTATCACCACTGTCGATTGCATCAAACGCATGTCTGTCTGGCAAATCGCAATTTAAAGGAGAATCGGCAGGGATGGGATGCTCAGCAAGGAAATCGGCGATGGCCTGGCCTTTTACTGCCTTGAGAGGTTGATATGTTATTGAAAATTCCATGAGGAGCAGGGCCCATTTAGCGAGTCGTCCTGTCAATATGGCCTTCGACATTAAGTATTTAAGGGGGTCCACTTTTGAAATGAGATGGACTTCGTGTGCCAATGCATAATGTCTAAGCTTTGTTATTGCGAAGATCAACGCCAGGCAGTGTTTTTCAATGGGAGAGTAGTTGCTTTCTGCCCCCAGCAGAACTCGACTTAAGTAGTAGAGTGCTCTTTCTTTCCCTTGATCGTTCTCTTGTGCCCATAAGGCGCCTAAGGAACCTTCGAGGGCGGTCGTATAAAGAATGAGAGGCTTCCCCTTATCCGGGGCAGCCAACACCGGCGGGTTCTGCAGGTACTGCTTGATCTCGTCTAGTGCGCCTTGGCATTTTTGATCCCAAACGAATGGGGTTCCTTTCTTCATCAGGTGACTATATGGCCGGCATTTTCCTGAGAGGTTGGCTATAAATCGCCGTATGTATGCGAGTTTTCCTTGGAGAGACCGCAGCTGTTTGAGAGTCCTCGGCGGAGGCATTTCCATGATTGCTTTAATCTTTGACGGATCTATTTCAATACCTCGGTGTCGAACAACGAATCCCAGGAATTTGCCCGAGGAAACCCCGAACGCACATTTAAGAGAATTCATCTTCAGGTTGTACTGCCGAAGGCGTTGAAATACAGTCTTCAGATGCTCGAGATGTTCCTCGTATGATTTGTTTTTAACCACGAGATCGTCGATATAACATTCAACGATTTCGTGTATAAGGTCGTCGAAGATCTTTGTCATGGCCCTCTGATAAGTAGCACCGGCGTTCTTCAAACCGAAGGGCATCACTTTATAACAAAATATACCAAGAGGAGTCCTGAAGGCTGTGTGCTTCTGGTCTTCGGGATGCATTTTTATCTGGTTATACCCCGACGAGCCGTCCATGAAGGAGAAAACCTCATCAGTGGATGTGTTGTCTATCATCAGTTCGGTGACTGGCACTGGGAAATCATCTTTTGGGCAGGCTTTATTAAGATCCTGAAAGTCTACGCATACGCGCACTGTCCCATTTTTCTTCATCACTGGGACAATGTTGGCGATCCATTCAGGGTATTGAACTTCCTGGATGAAGCCAGAGTCTATCAGCTTTTTGACTTCGGCGTTGATGCTCATCTCAAGCTCGAGTTGCATTCTTCTTGGCGCCTGTTTGACTGGCTTGATGTCCGGGGATATCGCCAATTTGTGTACAGCAATTTCTGGATCTAATCCCGGCATTTCGGAATAGTTCCACGCGAAGCAATCTTTGTGCTGTAGAAGCACATCCTTTAACGCGGCCACCCTTTCTTCAGATAGCAGCTCGCTGATGAATGTCGGTCGCGGGTCATTTGCCGTCCCCAACTCGATTTTCTTGAGGTTATCTGCAGTAGTGTGGATTCCATCCTCCAGTTCTTTCGGAGCTGGGGGAAATTCTGAGATTACCTCATCGCTGTCGTTTTCAAAGCACCAAGGGAGGTTGTTCATGTCCTCGGACCCTTCTTTTAATATTGTTATCACATGGCAGGTGCGAGTTTCCTGCCAATCCCAATGCGGGGTTGGTTTTATTCTTGTGTTTTTGGGTTCGTGCTTTTGCGGCGGCGCTACCTTCCAACTGTCAGACAATGCGAATTTGCCAAGCTGATATTGGTCCTCAACCCAATTCTTAAAGGTGAAACAATCTTCAAGCGGATGCCCTACTACTCGATGGTAAGAGCAATAATTTGGGTTGGAGACTTCGCCTGCTTGCTCAGGGTGTTTAGACTCTGGCAGAGTAAGCATTTGATGTTTTAGAGCAAGATCAAGTATTTTTCCTGTTTTGTTCCGAGGAAATGAGTATGCTCGACCTATTTTCTTCATAAGGGCTAGGTCAATAACGCTCGACTCTCGGATGCGTGGCTTCTTAGCTCTGTCTTGTGGTTGTCGAGCACCTTTTCGGCCCCTCGACTTGTTTTTGCTTTCGCGTCGAACCCTTTTCGTAGCAGGCTGACGTGGGGCAACATCTTCGTTCTTTACTGCCTGTCGAAGGAGACGCTGTGTCTTGGCTTTCTCATAGATTGCCATTTCACGACGTGATCATCTCGGGCTTTTTGACTCGCATCCTTTATAAGTTTGCTCATCTGGTCTTCAGACGATGGACTGGGAGGTCTTGCATCAGGAACTCTTGCTGATTCAGGATTAGCGTCTTCCCATTGAGCGTCCGCTTCTTCATCAAAGTTATACATGGCATAACAGCTGTTTATTAGCTCCCGCTTCTTTGAGTGAACATACCCGAGCCCTTTCGTTTCCGTTCTCCCGTTAGGCAGTTTGCATTGAGTTCCGGGAACGTTCCAGACCTTGTCATAGAATTTGGCTTTTCTGACGGTCTGTGTGAAGGACATCCCTTGGCGTTTCAGCAGTTTCTTCAAACCTTCGGTATAATATCTGGGAAGATGGATAGGCTGAAGCCTGTCGAGCGTGGGATCCGCGCCATCTTTTTCCACCTTGTTTTCTTCAGAACGGTAGAATAGGATTGCCTTCTCACCTTTTCTTCCGGGAGGGATATAGAATGTCTGCAATTCTTCTATGCTGTTGGTGTCGAGTGCATCCAGTTCTTTGTAATGTTCAAGCGGCACCATGGTTACCTGCAGACTTCGCTCTTCATCAGTGGAAATCTGTATTGAGGGCCGAGCGGGGAATACAGCATGAACTTCATCCTCTGAATCACTACCGAAGATCAATGAAGGAACAGATGGTCCTGGCCTGGTGGACTGGGATGGACCTGAATAAATTATATCCTCCTCCTCCTCGGTGTCACTGCCGAAGACAGGGATGGTTGCGTTAGTTTTGTTCTCCGGTTTGTGACACCTTTCCGTGTCTTCGAAACTCGGTAAGAAGTATTTGGCATCTTCATACTTGCGAACTTCGTTCACGGAAAACGGATTCAACTCTCCTGCTACTGTGTACTCGAGGCCGTCCCTAGAATACTTCATGCACTGATGCTGTGTAGAAGGGATGATATTGTATTCGTGTAGCCATGGTCGGCCGAGCAGAGCATTGTAGCACGTCTTGGCGTCTATAACGTGGAATTTGATGTCTGTGACGAGCACCCCGAAGCGTAGCGTCAATATCACAGATCCAAGAGTCTTTGAGGATTGAGAGTCGAAACCGGAGATGGTGATTTTGTCCCGGGCGAGGTGTTGGACACTCATGCAAATCTCCTTTAACACTCGCACATTGAGTAAATTGACAGACGATCCGTTATCGACCAGGATTTTACCTATCTTTATGTCGTGGCAATATCCCGAGACATAAAGGGGGCGATTGTGCTCACACGTCCCGAGGAGAAGGTCTTCATCACCAAAAGCAACGTCGGCTGTGTGCACCTCTTCCAATTCGTCCTTCATCTTTTGTTCGGCTAAGAAGGCTTGGAACTGGTCCGGATCTTGTAGGGCCTTAATCAAAGAATCCCTCGCTTCTTTCGATAGCAATAGGGCATCGAGAATGCTGAGTTGTGAGGGTAGTTTCCTCAGATGTGCCAAGACATTGTAATCCACTTTACTCCTCTTTGGGGGATTCTTGGCGGTTAACTCTTCCGCAACTTGGTCATCCAAAGCGATGTCTTCAGAGACCTTCTCTTTCCCTTTGTTTTTCTTATTCAAGGGTCCGAGGTTCTTTTCGGGTAATGTTCGATTGCGCAGCTGTATATTCTCGCAGGCCTTCAATTCTTTTTCTTTTCCCGAAGTGGATTCTTCGAAGAGGGGGCCAAGCTCTAGCTCTTCATCGGAGTCGCTCCCAAATGTAGGCACTTGTGACCCGGTAGTGTTAACCATGTGACAATTGCCGGCAGTTCTTTCAAGTTCTTTAGTCGTATTTCTTTGCTCTCGGCGAATTTTACGTTTTTCCCGTTTAAATCGTTGTCGATTAGCGACGTATCCTTGCCACCATCCATTGAAAGCTTTGCAATCTTAGGTGGAATGCGAGACCTTCTGATGGTATAAGCAATAAGAGGGGTGCATTTCTACCGCGCCAGTAACTTTTTCTTCAGAGGGTGGTAGCTTCATGCCCATCGATATGGCCTTAGCAAATTTCTTTTTTATCTTGAATTGGCTTTTGTCAGTGGTGGAGGCATTTTGCTCCAGCGGGATGCTCTTGGCTCTTTCCTCAAGTCGCTGGCGCTTGGCCCTTTCGAATATAGCCGTCTCGCGTTCTCGATCAGCTTTACTTTTTAATTGAGCTTCGCTAAGAAACTCTTCAATCATTTCAACCGGTAACCCTGGGGTTCCTGATTCGGCATTTGCCCCCAGCGTTTCAGTGCCAGAAGTTCCTTCATCGTTCGTGGTCGAATGGGAGATCATATGACAGCTTGCCACATATTCGTCAGATTCATCCGATGAACTTTCTCCTTCATCTTCTTTTTGGAAGACGTGATCAAGGAAATCTTGGAGCGTAATGGGAGTTCGCGCCTTTTGGTTATATTCATCCAACGCGTCGATTTGCTTTTGTAAATCCGTGCGCTTGTCATCAGGCTTCACGGGCTTCTTAGATTTCTTCTTCTTCTTTTTCGAAGATTTTGACGGCTGACTATGAGCGCTTGAACTACCACCATCGGTCTTCGGAATCGGTCGTGGCTTCAACGTCCCCTCAATAACCTGCGGTTCCAAGGGGTTCTTCCACTTGACCGCTGGACAGGTCTGAAGATCATTTAGCATTCTCCTCGTTTTGGCTGATAATACAACCTCCCAGGGGGTTTCTTCAATAACGGAGCATGTTGCCCCCGGCGTATTCTTCCCCTTAGAGGTGTGGGGCTGCGGAGGATTCACCTTCCATTTGTCAGATAGCGCAAATTTGCCCTGACGGTACTGGTTCTCAAGCCAATTCTTGAAAACGTAGCAATCCTCAATTGGATGGCCTAGCATTCGATGATAAGGGCAGTAATTGGGCTCGTTGACATCACTCGGTTGTGACGGACGTTTTGGATCTGGCAGATTTATGAGCCTGTTGCGCAATGCCAGCTCGAATAGCCTTCTTGTTTTATCACGGGGGAAGGAGTAAGCACGTCCCATCCTATCCTCAAGGGGTACGTATGGGCGTGTATTGTTTGGACGAGCAGCCGGCTTCGAGTCGCTCGGTTGTTGTTGGGCGTTAGCGACAATGATCGCTTTTCCCTTTCCTTTATCGTTTCGGGAATCCGGCTTTGGGAGAGGGGGTTTATGGCCCATCTGGTCCATTTGGGCTAATTTGTCGATCAAGGCCTGGAAGGTGGTCGGCCTGAAGAACATCATGAATTGCGAGATGGTCACCTGCGGATCGAGAGTGCCCACAAACATGCCTACCGCAGGAGCCTCTTCTATGCGTTGTTCGCATTTCGACCATAGGTTCCGCCATCGTGTTGCGTATTGGACACATGTTTCGCCTGACCTTATCCTGGCATTTATCAGTGCTGTAATCGGGGTGCGTTCACTAGCACTTGCGAATCTTTGTGTAAACAGCAGTTCCATCTCTGCAAATGTTTTGACAGAGTCGTTAGGTAGCTCCGAATACCATTCAAAGGCTGTTTCTGCTAAGCTGCCGACGAATTAACGTAGCAACAATTTGTCACCGCCTCCAGTATTGCCGCATAAGGCCCTGAATTGAGCGACATGCTGATGCGGATTCCCTGTCCCTTTATATACGTGGAATTTAGGGATCGTATATCCTGGCGGGTAATTGATATGGTCATACCAGCTCGGATACGGTCGTCCGGTTCTAACAATTTGCCCAGCCGCTTCATTCGCCTGATGAACCCGGATCTGCTGAGCTATATATTCGTCTAGGTCAACTTTGGAAATTGCCTCCTCCTTGGCTGTTGATAGAGCCGGCGGAGGATTTGACGTTTCTCCCCTGTCGTCTTCAAGGACGATCGGAGGATCTTCGGCAGGAGGGTCCGGCTGTAACATCATCCCTACCATATCTTGGAAGAGGAACGCCATCTGTTTTATGTTAGCCGCTTGCTCTGCAGCTTCTTTGTCCCTCTTTTCGAGGACTCTGCGTAAAAAGTCAGCGTCGGTTTCTTGTTCTTGACGCTCATCCGAAGACGTTTCAGAGCTTTCTTTTGGCTCAGTGAGTGCAGCCATTGTAGTCATCATTTCCTGAAGCTTTTGTTGTTGCTCCTGGGCTTTCGTCACGGATCGGGTGAGCGGTCGGTGGCCCATAGAAGTGCGGCTTTCCTCCTTTCCAGAAGCCATATAAACAGTGTGCACCACCATGCCCCCAGACTTGGGGCGTTTGTGTTCGGTGTCTTTGCGATTTGCCGAAGACACAGGGGCTTCTTGCGGCCTCCTTTTTTGAGTGATTGGAGTTAAGGGAGCCGTTGTAGTGGGCACCCAAGTAGCTTTTGCTTTTTGTGCTTTGACAGAGTAATCCTTCCCCTGCCGAACCTTCATCTTTTTCTGTCGTCGGAGGCAGTCTTGATCGATCACCGACTCTTGAACTTGTCGCCAGACTTTGTAAATTTTAGAGGACAACCGTTGAAGGGGCTGCTCTAGCTTCTTCTCTGGAATATTCTTCACAGATGAATGAGTTCGCTTTAGCACCGCAGTAGGAGAGTTTCTGCGCACCGAGTTCAGCAACTCAAAGCTGTTCTTGGTTGGAACAGCAGTATCGATCTCCACCATTAGAGTTGGAGGAGTAAGTCCAGAGGGGGAGTTGCCCCCAGCCTTCTTCACTCGGCGCCAGTAGCGACGTCGGGCATGTCGTGCTGATGGAGTTGTTTCAGCTATAGGGGTGACCTCCTCATGCCCCCTGTGTTGGTCAGAATATACCGGTACCAGCTTTTTAAAGATCGACGTCCGTTGAGCTGGGACGGCCAACTTGTCAGAAGCGGACTTCTGAACATGGGAAGCAACCTTGGTGATTTTGCCAGGAACGGGAGTTGGGATGGCTATCCGTTTCGGGATAACGCCTTCTGGTATGGCAGGCTTCTTCATGGGCCCGATGGAACTCTGGCCTAATCCATTAAAACCTGAAGCAGTGGAGTTGGATGACTCGTTGAGAGGGGTCGCGGCAGTGGCAAGTCGGTCGAAGACCAACTTCTTTGGAGCTTCTTATGATGTTATTGGGGCATTGAAGCTTATCAATGGGAGCATAGTCCCGAAGAACAATCCAGCGGTGGCCTGAGTTACTTGCTCCACTGGCATCTTGAAAAGGGAGGCCGCTTGGGGCCCATAAGTCACTCCTCCGGACGGGATGGAGCGAGAGATGCAGTTGCAGGTAGTGCAGTCTGAAGCCATTGATCTTCTGTTTCCTGCACGAAGCAAGATACCAAATCTTAGTACCTCGAATCCACAGGCAACCACAGCAAATCGCGATTCGTTCGCGAACACGACACACGAAGTGTGGATTGGAAAGAGGAAAAGGTCCCACCGGGCGTGCCAGAATCTGTTCCCCTCCGAACGGCGGCCTGCGACGTTAGGACGTCACGTGCCTGAGGTTCGGGGCAGATGCTATTTGGTTTTTATCCGTCCACCTCTTCGAAGATGCCAAGTTGATTTATGGCACCGTGTATCGAAGGTTTAGACGGATGCGGCCGATGTAGCAGACTTTGTCAGATTCCCCCTCGCTTGAGGGTTTTTTTGATTGTGGGGACGCTCTTCCCTGCAGGCGCAAGCCCCTGCAGTTAATTACGCTACCGCTTTGCGGTAACAACTTTCTCCTTCTCCAGAATTTCACTTCGTGTCGTGTGTGTTTGTTTTGTTTGTGGCTGCCCGTGGATTGTATACGGAGACTGAGTAATGCCGTCGCCCGTAGGGCGTGGATTAGTCCAAATCCGTATTTACTTAGATTTGGGTTTGGTGTTTTTAGTTTAAGGATGCATTAGTCGCGTTGCGACTAAGATCAACTTAAACATTCGTCAAGGATACGTTAGTCTTGCTTTGGACTAAGATCAACCTGACGTGGTGATTCATTTAATTTATGGCCATCGGGACTCATCACCTCTCTAACATCGTTGAAGGATTACAACGATAGGTGTCAGAGGAGCTCAGAGATGTACCCTTGAACCAAAGCTGATTGAGGGTTTTATAGTCCATTTAAGTGCTTAAGGATACGTTAGCCGTATTTGGGGCTAAGATCAACTTAAACGGGATCGTTTAGATCCGGCAAAAGAGCAATTGGCTCTATTGTTCCAGTTTAGGGACGTAGTGGTCCCTTATTAGTTTAGGGACGTCTCGGTCCGATACCAGTTTAAGGACGTAGTGGTCCATTATTAGTTTAGGGACGTTTCGGTCCGATGCCAGTTTAGGGACGTAGTGGTCCATTATTAGTTTAAGGACATTTCGGTCCATCGCCAGTTTAGGGACGTGGTGGTCCGTCATTAGTTTAGGGACATTTCGGTCCGATGCCAGTTTAGGGACGTAGTGGTCCATCATTAGTTTAAGGACGTCTCGGTCCAATATTAGTTTAAGGACATCTCGGTCCGATATTAGTTTAAGGACGTCTCGGTCCAACATTAGTTTAAGGACGTCTCGGTCCAATATTAGTTTAAGGACGTCTCGGTCCGATATTAGTTTAAGGACGTCTCGGTCCAATATTAGTTTAGGGACATCTCGGTCCACGAGTTTAAGGACCCCGCAGTCCATATCGATGTGTGGTCGTTGGGACCCGTCACCTCTTTGACGTCGTTGAGGAATTACAATGACGGATGTCAAAGGAGTTCGGAGATGTACCCTCGAACCGGATGTAGATTGATTTAGGAGAGCCATTTTGCTCAGTCAATTTAATTTAAGGACTTATGGCCAAAATTGGGCTAAGTCCAGTTGAAATGTTCAACATTTTATTTGCTTTTGCATTGCATTTCTTTTTTTTTATTTTTATTTGGGCCTTGCCCAGAAAGGATGCAGAGTATCAATTTGTTTTGGGCTCTACCCTTTTAGGAATGATGCAAGGTATCAATTTTATTTGGGCTCTGCCCTTATATAGAGGATGCAAAGCATCAATTTATTTGGGCTCTGCCCATTTATTGCCTTGCAATTTATTTTGGCCTGTCAGGTCATTTTGATTTGGGCCTGGCCCTTCAAATAGTGCAAAGCACCAAGAATCTTTTGGATTCAAGAAAATGAGTGCAGAGCACTTTTTAATGATCTAAATTTAGATCAAAGAAGAGAAAAGAAAATCTTTTCTTTCTTTCTGTCTCAGAGAACCAGAGGTTCATAGCAAGTGCAAGGCATTATTTTTATTTATTTATTTATCTGAGAACCAGAGGTTCATAGCAAGTGCAAGACACTATTTTTATTTATTTATTTATCTGAGAACCAGAGGTTCATAGCAAGTGCAAGGCACTATTTTTATTTATTTATTTATCTGAGAACCAGAGGTTCATAGCAAGTGCAAGGCACTATCTGTTGTGCGCACGTGCGTTGCACGTGGTGCCGCATGGCGGGCATACGTGCGTTGCACGTGGCGCACATGCGCATTATGAGGAGAAGCAAAGCTTCTATATATGGAGAACAAGCTCCTTTTAATATTATTAAATATTCTCATGTGGTGCGCACGTGCGTTGCACGTAGTGCCGCATGGCAGGCACACGTGCGTTGCACGTAGCGCACATGGTGCTTGCGCATATGCGCATTATGGAGGAGCATGCTCCTATCTTGGAGAACTAAGCTCCTTTGGAGAACTAAGCTCCTTTGAGTATTGAATCCTTTGAGGATTTAACTCTACCCTTTCTAAGAGGTATCCCCTCTTATTTATATGGGAGTGGTAGAGAAGCCAGCTCTCCTTTTCCCGATGTGGGACTAAAAAATGCATTCCCCATATAGTAGAGCATTACTTTAGATTACACGTGTATAACACATTTGCTCATAACTTTTGATCTCGGATGAATTATGAGGCCCATAATATATCAAATCGAAGGTTTTATCGAGACGCTTTCGATACAAATAGAATTTATCCATTTCTCATTCGGGAGTTTGTCAAAAAACAGCCCGGAAGATACTGGTTCGTATTTCCTTAAGCGTATCGCTGCCATTTGATACATTGGACTCTTTTGCGCAGAAATTTTTGGTGGGAACATGGCCGTTACGTTTAGCTGACCGCTTGAGGCTTGGGGGTGCTTGATATGATCATCACCCATTGCCGGCGTATTGACGAGTCTTAGAGTCCCACAAAGGAGTTACCTAGTCCAGACGAAACGTTGTGGAGCGCGTATGCGATATGTGTATGGACTCGATTAAAATGCGCGTATAGGATACCGTATATGGATCGGGCGGCTTGTTTTTGGTGGGGTCATATGTGATATAGCCGGATTGATAAATCAAGTGTTGATTTATCATTTAACTATTAGTTTTCTCACTTGAAATCCTTTTTTGTACATGATGGATGTATGCATGCATCTATGCTTTCTTTCTTTTAGTTTCATGCACATATGGATGTGCATACATACATACATACATGCATCATCCTTCATGGTTGCTTATACATGAAATATGATGGCAATATAAGACTCACACCTTGGTTAAATATATGGATTATTATTTAATTTTTGTAACAAAATGGAAAAGGAAAGGATAATTCTTGACTAGTTTCTATATCCTTCTTTAACCTAACCATCCTCACCTACCCTTAACCATGGATTAAACTTTCCTTCTATATTTTAAACTCTAATTAAATAATAACTCAAACATTTAATCATGGTTTGAGATGAGAAGAAATAAATAAATATATATATATATATATATATATATTTTCAAGAGTTAATCTTTTCTTTTCTTCTAAAAGAAAAGCCATCATCTTCTTCCTCCTTCTTCCTTTCCTCTCTAGTTTTTTATAGTGAGCAAAACACATCAAGAAAGATTTTTGAAGTGAGAATTAGAACCACAACATCATTCTATATAAGTCTAGCCCACTTGTTTAAAGTGTTATCTTCTTTTCTTCTCTTGGAAAGTGAAGTCGATAGTTTGGACGAAGGAGTTTCGGGTGGATCGTCGTGGACACTAGAAGACTTCAAGAGGACCTTCCTCCAACACTCAAGAGGCCAAAGAGTCTTGCGAAGGGAGCTACAAAGGTTGTACTCTCGAAACCCTTGTCTTTGTTGCCTTTAATATTTGGAAACCCTAATTTTCTAGGATCGATCCTTTGTATGCTTGCTTAGCACCATAAAAATTTGAACTTTGTGACATGTGATACTTCCAAACTTTACATAGGGTGCTAGGTAAACCTAAGAACTTGATATGGAGAGTAAAATAGAGATCCAAAAGTTTTGCCCATAGTTAAATTTACATGTTTGCTCACACCACCAATCCATATTCTCTAAAATACCAACACGGGCCAAATCCAATACAAGAGAAAATAGTCAAAGTCAATAGGTAAAATAGGGTATCACAAAGTTTCACGCTCTTCGCTCCACTTTCTTGCATTAATTTTCTTGTAGCAGAAAGATTGCTGTTCAGATAAGTCAACAGAAAGATTGCTGTTCAGATAAGTCAACAAGGAACAAGGAACTGTTTTGACGCAAGGCTAAGCAGTATAGTCTCTCTGGGGCCAGGTTAGTTATGCAACAAGGAACTGTTTTGACGCAAGGCTAAGCAGAACTCCCCTTGCATCAAATTTCTATCAATGATTTCCAATTTCAGTTTGCTTTGGGTCACACAGGGAACCAAATCGGTAAATAACATTTCTTAGGTTTCCACCGCGCAATCTTGCAATAATAGGGACAATTTTCATACGATTAGTTTTAGTGAAGTAAAAGACGCATTAACAAGATGCGCGACGTGTACACAACACAACTTGGGTGCCCATTCTAACCCAAGTTTGTGACATGTGATACTTCCAAACTTTACATAGGGTGCTAGGTAAACCTAAGAACTTGATATGGAGAGTAAAATGGAGATCCAAAAGTTTTGCCCATAGTTAAATTTACATGTTTGCTCACACCACCAATCCATATTCTCTAAAATACCAACACGGGCCAAATCCAATACAAGAGAAAATAGTCAAAGTCAATAGGTAAAATAGGGTATCACAAAGTTTCACGCTCTTCGCTCCACTTTCTTGCATTAATTTTCTTGTAGCAGAAAGATTGCTGTTCAGATAAGTCAACAAAAAGGCAGTATAGTCTCTCTGGGGCCAGGTTAGTTATGCAACAAGGAACTGTTTTGACGCAAGGCTAAGCAGAACTCCCCTTGCATCAAATTTCTATCAATGATTTCCAATTTCAGTTTGCTTTGGGTCACACAGGGAACCAAATCGGTAAATAACATTTCTTAGGTTTCCACCGTGCAATCTTGCAATAATAGGGACAATTTTCATACGATTAGTTTTAGTGAAGTAAAAGACGCATTAACAAGATGCGCGACGTGTACACAACACAACTTGGGTGCCCATTCTAACCCAAAAGCCCGAGCTGATAGGTAGAGGTCCAAGTTATATTATATATCACATCAACTTCTTATAAACTCCCGATGTGGGACTAAAGATACGAGTCACAACCCAACAATCCCGAGCTTGACTCATATCGTACATACCCGCCTGCACCGTTGTAGGTGGCATACAATATCGGCGGTATATATTTTTTACCCGCCTGCACCGTTGTAGGTGGCATACAATATCGGTGGGTTCCCTGTGTGACACAAAGCAAACTGAAATTGGAAATTATTGATAGGGACAGTAGTTTCAATGACAGTAGTTAAATGGCAGTAGTTAAATATGCATGCAGTCAAATCGGTAAATAACATTTCTTAGGTTTCCACCACGCAATCTTGCAATAATAGGGACAATTTTCATACGATTAATTTTAGTGAAGTAAAAGACGCATTAACAAGATGCGCGACGTGTACACAACACAACTTGGGTGCCCATTCTAACCCAAAAGCCCGAGCTGATAGGTAGAGGTCCAAGTTATATTATATATCACATCAACTTCTTATAAACTCCCGATGTGGAACTAAAGATACGAGTCACAACCCAATGTGGGACTAAATCATTGATAGGGACAGTAGTTTCAATGGCAGTAGTTAAATGGCAGTAGTTAAATATGCATGCAGTCAAATCGGTAAATAACATTTCTTAGGTTTCCACCGCGCAATCTTGCAATAATAGGGACAATTTTCATACGATTAGTTTTAGTGAAGTAAAAGACGCATTAACAAGATGCGCGACGTGTACACAACACAACTTGGGTGCCCATTCTAACCCAAAAACCCGAGCTGATCAACACAACTTGGGTGCCCATTCTAACCCAAAAGCCCGAGCTGATAGGTAGAGGTCCAAGTTATATTATATATCACATCAACTTCTTATAAACTCCCGATGTGGGACTAAAGATACGAGTCACAACCCAATGTGGGACTAAATCATTGATAGGGACAGTAGTTTCAATGGCAGTAGTTAAATATGCATGCAGTCAAATCGGTAAATAACATTTCTTAGGTTTCCACCGCGCAATCTTGCAATAATAGGGACAATTTTCATACGATTAGTTTTAGTGAAGTAAAAGACGCATTAACAAGATGCGCGACGTGTACACAACACAACTTGGGTGCCCATTCTAACCCAAAAGCCCGAACTGATAGGTAGAGGTCCAAGTTATATTATATATCACATCAACTTCTTATAAACTCCCGATGTGGGACTAAAGATACGAGTCACAACCCAATGTGGGACTAAATCATTGATAGGGACAGTAGTTTCAATGGCAGTAGTTAAATATGCATGCAGTCAAATCGGTAAATAACATTTCTTAGGTTTCCACCGCGCAATCTTGCAATAATAGGGACAATTTTCATACGATTAGTTTTAGTGAAGTAAAAGACGCATTAACAAGATGCGCGACGTGTACACAACACAACTTGGGTGCCCATTCCAAGTTATATTATATATCACATCAACTTCTTATAAACTCCCGATGTGGGACTAAAGATACGAGTCACAACCCAATGTGGGACTAAATCATTGATAGGGACAGTAGTTTCAATGGCGGTAGTTAAATATGCATGCAGTCAAATCGGTAAATAACATTTCTTAGGTTTCCACCGCGCAATCTTGCAATAATAGGGACAATTTTCATACGATTAGTTTTAGTGAAGTAAAAGACGCATTAACAAGATGCGCGACGTGTACACAACACAACTTGGGTGCCCATTCTAACCCAAAAGCCCGAGCTGATAGGTAGAGTCACAACACAACACAACTTGGGTGCCCATTCCAAGTTATATTATATATCACATCAACTTCTTATAAACCCCCGATGTGGGACTAAAGATACGAGTCACAACCCAATGTGGGACTAAATCATTGATAGGGACAATAGTTTCAATGGCGGTAGTTAAATATGCATGCAGTCAAATCGGTAAATAACATTTCTTAGGTTTCCACCGCGTAATCTTGCAATAATAGGGACAATTTTCATACGATTAGTTTTAGTGAAGTAAAAGACGCATTAACAAGATGCGCGACGTGTACACAACACAACTTGGGTGCCCATTCTAACCCAAAAGCCCGAGCTGATAGGTAGAGGTCCAAGTTATATTATATATCACATCAACTTCTTATAAACTCCCGATGTGGGACTAAAGATACGAGTCACAACCCAACAATCCCGAGCTTGACTCGTATCGTGCATACCCGCCTGCACCGTTGTAGGTGGCATACAATATCGGCGGTATATATTTTTTTCTCGCTCCACCCCTTCTCCCAATCTTGCAATCTTGCAATAATAGGGACAATTTTCATACGATTAGTTTTAGTGAAGTAAAAGACGCATTAACAAGATGCGCGACGTGTACACAACACAACTTGGGTGTCCATTCTAACCCAAAAGCCCGAGCTGATAGGTAGAGTCACAACACAACACAACTTGGGTGCCCATTCCAAGTTATATTATATATCACATCAACTTCTTATAAACCCCCGATGTGGGACTAAAGATACGAGTCACAACCCAATGTGGGACTAAATCATTGATAGGGACAATAGTTTCAATGGCGGTAGTTAAATATGCATGCAGTCAAATCGGTAAATAACATTTCTTAGGTTTCCACCGCGTAATCTTGCAATAATAGGGACAATTTTCATACGATTAGTTTTAGTGAAGTAAAAGACGCATTAACAAGATGCGCGACGTGTACACAACACAACTTGGGTGCCCATTCTAACCCAAAAGCCCGAGCTGATAGGTAGAGGTCCAAGTTATATTATATATCACATCAACTTCTTATAAACTCCCGATGTGGGACTAAAGATACGAGTCACAACCCAACAATCCCGAGCTTAACTCGTATCGTGCATACCCGCCTGCACCGTTGTAGGTGGCATACAATATCGGCGGTATATATTTTTTTCTCGCTCCACCCCTTCTCCCAAACAAACCTCGCTCTGATACCATTTGTTGGGGGCGGAGCCCGCAAGCGACGTGTACACAACACAACTTGGGTGCCCATTCTAACCCAAAAGCCCGAGCTGATAGATAGAGCTCCAAGTTATATTATATATCACATCAACTTCTTATAAACTCCCGATGTGGGACTAAAGATACGAGTCACAACCCAACAAATATACTACAAACAATTTAGTGGAAACAATAAACCATAGCCATGTGATTTCTAGAAATGCATATCTACTCGGTTAGGGGATATACATGTCCAGTCTAATATTGCATGTTACATGGGCACTTCTTAGCTTTCCACCGCGCAATCTTGCAATACGTGAAAGAGGACGAGGGCAAAAACTGCTCTTTTTGTCTCTAGGTTTCTATGGATTGTTTGCAAAATGTACACTTTTACCAATATATATAGACTTAAGGCAAGCAACCCGATAGAGCCGAATAATTGACCCTAGCCACTTAACTAGGGTCATCCGCACCTCACGGATTTTTCTTGGTTGATTGCTTGTATTCGGAGATGTACCACATTTTTGACTGCATGCATATTTAACTACTGCCATTGAAACTACATTTTAAGCTGAGGTTTCACCTATGCTAAGTATGCTTCTCACACTGCCACGAAACCGTTTCAAACCGCGCCCCGTCAATTGAAGGTGTAATCCTAAGCAGAAGGCACTCAACCATATTTGTTTCAACTACTGTCCTGGGGCTACGTTATAATCGGGTGCAACTCTAGCTACATGGTTTTAAGCTCATGTTATTTTTCTAACTACATATTTGGATTGCAATTACTTGGAACCAAACCCATTTCAAGACTCCGGTGTACCTTGTTCGAGTTGGGTGTCTTATCTAGTACTGTGTTCTAATGGAGCTCCACCTTTAAAAATCAGACACGATCCTAATTCTGCCGTTATTATGGGGTACTGGACTCTCTGGTATTTAAAAATCTCTTTAGTCTATCCTGACTACAAAATGGTTTAGAAATTTGTAATAAGTAACCAATAAACTTTTATTTTGAGAAATTAAAACCAAAATAACTGAAACTAGTCACTCTAGTTATAGAGAGAGAGATTCTTTCGGCATGCGTGCGTGTTGAGCCCTGTTGATTCGAAACTGATTGTAACGTGTGAGGTTGATGTTGAGCATGGTTTTATCCCAAATTGTTAAAACTGGAGGAGATGGTACCTGCTGCTAATTTCTTTGTGTTCTCGTTGTTATTATGTCCAGTTTGTGCATGAAGGACGCATATATCAGTTAAAGCTCTTCTGTGATAAATATTATCCCGGGAAGACTCCAAGCGTCCGTTTCCACTCCAAAATCAACCTGACTTGCGTTAATCACGATACTCGTGTCGTAATTACTGCTTATCTTTGAAATGGCAGATGGCAGAGTTTGTCTTTGAGTATTTATCAATATTTGATTTATTAGCCTATTTCCTCCTCTCGATTGCGCGATGTTTCAGTATCATGGTGAAAATAATGCTTCAGTAGTCAGGTTGGATAAGCATCTTCTCTCAACTCTGACACAGAAGTGTTCATTAAACAATAGTTTAAAATATAGTTTTCAGCTTTGAAATGACCTAAAGCAGATTGTGTGCCATGTTTGAGTTTGCTTCTTTTAGCATCAACATAAACCAGAAAAACTTTCAGATCATATAGAGATAAAATTTATAAACATGGTAAACTCATGCAAATACATCAGGATTTATTATCTGGAATCATACAGATAAGCGAACACAAGGTTATATGTGCCTGATATGGTGTAAATCATGCTTTGTCAACGACTTGCGAATATTTGGGTGCTTCGGTATGGGCTATTTTTCGTGTTATAAGTGATCATTCTGCTAATTTGGTGCATTAGATGAAAAGGTCGGTATTTTTTTTTGGCGCAGGTTGAAGCGAAGAAGTTCGGACTGCTGGCAAGCTGGAAGAGGGAGTACACGATGGAAGACATACTCACTCGTCTCAGGAAGGATATGTCTACACCCCACAACCGCAAACTCGTTCAGCCTCCTGAACATAAATACCCCACAACATAAATATATAGCATTGTCAGATTAACGGGTCCGGCCTGATTTTGATAGATCTGCAATTGGGTACATTTCTTATAAACCCGTTGGATAAATGAGCTTAGATCTTTATTTATTTTTTAATGAACTAAATAGCCAATATAATCTCCAAAAGTAAAAACAAATTTATCCATTTCAAAATGTATAGATCTATTTGAGCTGGATGGTTTGGTTCAGTGGTGGAAAATATTGGATAATGCCATCACTATTTTCTATGAGATGTTATCAATAACTATCTGTATGCATCCATCCGTCGAATCATAAATCCAACACACTAGTAAAATAGGGGGTTGCCCCTACGGATATTGAAATCCGTAGGGGCAGATTGAGGTAGGCCCTACGAATTAATCCGTAGGGCTAAAAGGTTGTCCCTACGGGCCAAGACGTCCAAGAATAAAAATATTAATTCTTAATTTGGTGTTTGCCCCTACGGAGCCGCAAGCCAAAGACCGACGGACAAATCCGTAGGGGCAACTAAATATCGATTTAATAAAGGCACAGATCAATCGCCTACGCTCACTTTCTTTCTCTCTCGATCGCGCGCGATAGAAAATCCCCAAATCGCCACCGCCGTTCTCGTCATCGCCACCGCCATTCTCGTCGTCGCCACCGCCGTTTAGGTCGTCGCCACCGCCGTTCAGGTGAGTAAATCTTCATGTAAATTAAAGAATTTTTTGATTATTTAGGGCTAGGGTTCATGGCTGGGTCTGGGGTTGCGCGCGCGAGTTGGGGTTCGGCAGGGGTCGCGGTCGGGGTCGGGGTTGGGGTTAGGGTTAGGGTTAGGGTTGGGGTTCGGCTGCGGCTGGGGCTGGGGCTGGGGTTAGGGTTTGGCTTAGGGTTGGGGTTGGGGTTTAGCTGGCCGCGCTGGGGTTAGGGTTAGGTTGGGGCGGGGCTGGGCTGGGGCTGGGGCTAGGGTTAGGTTAGGGTTGGGGCCGGGGCTAGGGTGGGCATGGCTAGTTTTCGTGTGTGGGCGGTTTAATGGTGGTTGGTCAACTAATATCCAACTTGGAGAGAGTTTTAATGGGTTAGTTGAGGATATGTAAATGTTATGAGCATGGCTAGTTTTCGTGTGAGGGCGATGTGATTGGTTTTGACGGTTGTACTCATCGCGACTTATACTAGTATAATTGATTTGATGGGAGAAAAACGTTTGACAGCAGGGTATAATTTAGAGAGAGATCCATCTGATTGTCGACTAACGGTTGTCGTAGGAATGATTAGTGGTGCAAGATTGATTATACGTGAACAGTGTTGGTTAAATTCCCGTGTTGCTTGATCATTGCTATCAACTTTTAATCAATGACGGGTTTTTAGGAAGATAAATATGATTAAATGATCTGAATTTGTTTATCGGCTTAACTCATGCCTAACAACATATTTCGTAACTCGGCCATTTATAATGCTGCTTACAAAGAGAACAAAAAGCACGGATAGGCTTTATTTTCATCCTACTCGTTACTTTTTAATGATGTAGTTTTAATTGTTGATTGTTATAGATGAATACCATTGCAATAATAGTTTTTGGTTGATGAATCCTATTGCAATGTAGGATGATCAGTTCTATCAATCTTGATCTCAATGGTTTAAAATCATGTTACACATACAACACGAATGCACAACAAACGCATAATTAGAGAGCGATTCGAGATATTCAGGTTAAAACCAATATATGATACTCGATGATAATATGAAACCTTCATATTCCCATCGATACTCATATATAAAACTAAAAGCGCCACTTAGTCCCCGTCTATCGGTTAACATACGTGCGATGCTCGTCGTGACCTAGAACTATACGAAAATTGTTAAATATCGGACAGTATAGCTCGATACTAACAACCGTCGTATAGTCTACTCGACGAGAAAATTCAATCGTATGGTAACCCATAGATTTGTCCCGTGTGGACAAGTTAAGAATGTATAAAGCAAACGCCTTCATTCACTTGTGTTTTCATCCGTTTCGAGATATTTCGTCGGTACCTTTCCGCTGGTTCTCCGTATACAAAGATAAATTAGATGTTCATTTCAACGTTGTTTCACAGCTTTGAAATGATTATCTATTCTATTACAGTGTACTCGGAGAACAGCGGGGAGGTGCTGCCGAAATTTACTCGAAACGGTTGAAAGCACAAGTGATGGGCGTTCGCTCTATATATTCTTAATGGGATAGAAGCCTACCCCCGACAGCCGGAACACACACATACAACAAGAATACACAACAAACACATAATTAGAGAGCGATTCGAGATGTTCGGGTTAAAACCAATATATGATAATCGATGATAATATGAAACCTTCATATTCCCATCGATACTCATATATGAAACTAAAAGCGCCACTTAGTCCCCGTCTATCGGTTAACATACGTGTGATGCTTGTCGTGACCAAGAACTATAAGAAGGTTGTTAAATATCGGACAGTATAGTTCGATACTAACAACCGTCGTATAGTCTACGCGACGAGAAAATTCAATCGTATGGTAACCCATATATTTGTCCCGTGTGGACAAGTTAAGAATGTATAAAGCAAACGTCTTCATTCACTTGTGTTTACATCCGTTTCGAGATATTTCGTCGGTACCTTTCCGCTGGTTCTCCGTGTACAAAGATAGATTAGATGTTCATTTCAACGTTGTTTCACAGCTTTGAAATGATTATTTATTCTATTACAGTGTACTCGGAGAACAGCGGGGAGGTGCTACCGAAATTTACTCGAAACGGTTGAAAGTACAAGTGATGGGCGTTCGCTCTATACATTCTTAATGGGATAGAAGCCTACCCCCGACAGCCGGAACACACACATACAACAAGAATACACAACAAACGCATATGTTCCCCTCCGAAAGGCGGCGCACAGGACCGCCATGTCCTGACGCTGAGATTCGGGGCAGATGCTATTTGGTTTTATCCGTCCACTTCTCCGAAGATGCCAAGTTGATTTATGACACCGTGTATCGGAGGTTTAGACGGATGCGGCCGATGTAGTAGACTTCGTCAGATTCCACCTCACTTGAGGGGTTTTTTTTTTTTTTTGATTGTGGGGACGCTCTTCCCTGCAGGCGCAAGCCCCTGCAGTTAATTACGCTACCGCATCGCGGTAACAACTTTCTCCTTCTCCAGAATTTCACTTCGTGTCGTGTGTGTTTGTTTTGTTTGTGGTTGCCCGTGGATTGTATACGGAGACAGAGTAATGCCGTCGCCCGTAGGACGTGGATTAGTCCAAATCCGTATTTACTTAGATTTGGGTTTGGTGTTTTTAGTTTAAGGATACGTTAGCCGTATTGCGGCTAAGATCAACTTAAACGTTCGTTAAGGATACGTTAGTCATGTTTGAGACTAAGATCAACTTAACGTGGTGATCCATTTATTATATGGCCATCAGGACTCGTCACCTCTCTGACGTCGTTGAAGGATTACAACGATAGGTGTCAGAGGAGATCGGAGATGTACCTTCAAACCCGAGTTGATTTGGAATTTTATAGTCCATTTGAGTGTTTAAGGATACGTTAGCCATGTTTGGGGCTAAGATCAACTTAAACAGGACCGTTTAGATCCGGCAAGAGAGCATTGGGAGGCTCTATTGTTCCAGTTTAGGGACGTAGTGGTCCATGTTCCAGATTAGGGACATGATGGTCCGTATTCCAATTTAGGGACGTGGTGGTCTATATTCCAGTTTGAAGACGTGGTGGTCTATATTCCAGTTTAGAGACGTGGTGATCCGACATTAGTTTAAGGACGTCTCGGTCCGATATTAATTTAGGGACGTCTCGGTCCGATATTAGTTTAAGGACGTTTCGGTCCATTATTAGTTTAAGGACGTTTCGGTCCAATATTAGTTTAGGGACGTTTCGGTCCATTATTAGTTTAAGAACGTTTCGGTCCAATATTAGTTTAGGGACGTTTCGGTCCACGAGTTTAAGGACCCCGCAGTCCATATTCATGTGTGGTCGTTGGGACCCGTCGCCTCTCTGACGTCGTTGAAGGATTACAACGAGAAGTGTCAAAGGAGTTCGGAGATGTACACTCGAACCGGAGGTAAATTGATTTAAGAGAGCAATCTTGCTCAGTCAATTTAATTTGAGGACTTACGGCCGTGATTGGGCTAAGTCCAAAGTATTCAACGCCTTTTATTTGTTTTCGGTCTGTTAGACCTGTGTTAAGGCTTGGCCCATTTTTAAATAATGCATTGCATTATTTTCTATTTTTTTTGTTTGGGCTCTGCCCATAAAAGATGCAGAGCATCAATTTATTTTGGACTCTGCAAGGCATCTGCATAGCATTTTTATTATTTTGTTTGGGCTTTGCCCATTTATAAATGATGCAGAGCATCAATTTAATTAGGCCTATTTGGTCTTTTAATTGGGCCTGGCCCTTCAGGAAAAGAAATGCATTGCATTTGTCAGGCGCTTTGCGCCAATCACTGAGCGCAAGCGCTTGTGGTGAGGACACGTGTCATGCTCTGGTGAGCGCAAGCGCAACGGCGCAGTGCGCTGCTGACACGTGGCGCGCTCTGGTGAGTTGCGCCAATTCCAGAGAGCAAAGCTCTATTTCAAGAGCGCGTAGTGCAAGTTGTTCTGTAGCTGACACGTAGCGCTCTCTCAAGAGCGCAACAGCGCAGTTTGGAAGTGCAAAGCACTAAGAATCTTTTAGATTCAAGAACAGAAGTGCAGAGCACTATTTGATTTCTTGATCTAATTTAGATCAAAAAAAATAAGTTTTTTCTTTTTGTTTCAAGAACCAGAGGTTCATAAAAGTGCAAAGCACTATTTTTATTTTGTTGTTTTCTTGTTTTTAAAGAACCAGTGGTTCATGAGAAGTGCAAAGCACTGTTTATATGTGAAGAATATTGATCTGGTTTTTAGATCATTGATTTATTAAAAGAGATTTCTTTTCTCTCGTGAAGGTTTTTACATTTTTCTTTGAAATTTTCTCAGAATTCTCTCTCTGTTTGAAGCTCTTGACTTTTTTCAAGAAAATGTTAATGCTTTGAATTGAGGCCTAGGGTCCTTTTTATAGTGCCCATAAATTAGTTAAATTTGTTAAAGAGATCTTTCTCTGAGTGATTTGGGGAATTTTCTCCACCGTTGGATCTTTGATCCAAGGGCTTCTGTTTTACAGGAGAAAATCTTCTTGTTTTAACAAAAACAGAAAAGATTTCTTTAAAATTTTAATTCTGTTTTGGAGCGGATGCCCCAGCGCGTGACACGTGTCGCGCAGCGCACAGCGCAGCGCAACTGCGCTAGCGCATCTGCGCTGACACATCTGCGCTGACACGTGTCGCGCAGCGCAAAGTGCAGCGCAACTGCGCTAGCGCATCTGCGCTGACACGTGTCGCGCAGCGCAGTGCCTGCGCAACTGAAGCGTTGCTTCATTTAATTTTGCTTAAAATAGAGCTTTGCTCTGATTGGGCGCGCCTTCTTGGGCGTTGCGCCGACGTATCAGCGCCTGACATGTGGCGCGTTGCGCCCGAGATTTGAAGCGTTGCTTCAAAATTTTGAATTTTGAATTTCAACAGATCTTTGCTCTGATTGGGCGAAACAAATGCCCCCCACCGTTGCGCTCACGTGGCGCACACGTGAGTGCAGCGGTGGCAAACTCCTGATCGTTGGATCAAGGGGTGAGCTCAAGGGGCGCAAGCGCCTTATAAATAGGACCTCTGGCCCTAAGAAAAATCTCATCATTTCAAGATTTTTATTTCCCAGAGCTTTGCTCTCATTCAAGAACTTTCAGAGCTTTGCTCATTTCTAAAGTCAAAAACTTTATGTAAAATTAATTAAACTTAATTGAACTTAATCTTCAACCAAAGAGCTTTGCTCTCACAGATCTTTTGATCTAAAGAGATCCCCATTGGGGTTTCATAAACAGAGCTTTGCTCTTTGAATCATCTGTAGATCTTTTAGATCTGAAAAATGAAAAAATTTCATAAGTTTTTCATGGATTTTTCAAGATTCAGAAAAAAAATTCTAATTCTTTTAAGTGTAACATTTTCTGATGGACCTTTCCATTATTACCATAGAGCTATGCTCTTTTAAGGAATCTTATTTCTCTGAGACCAGAGTTTGACAAGTGTCACTCTGTGACAGAGCTTTGCTCTTAAAGAGGAGATTTTCTCCTTGTCTCTAGGGATTCTTCCCTCCCTTTTTTTATAAATGGGAATGTTTTCCTGGGGACCAACTGACAATCTCATCCAATGATGAGGTTGTCTTATTAACTGACGTATTGTTATCCAGATTTTGTGGGTCCCCCTTCGGTCTCCTACCCACTGCACTGCCGTGTGGTGTAATTAATTAATTTTAATTTAGTTAATGCATTTTCTTTTTTAGACGCCAAACGTTGGAATTACAACACTAACGGCTAGATTGTTCCTTTGCAGCGATCATGTCTCTAGACACTTCATTCCTATTCGTCCGCTCGGAGGAGGGATTTCCCGAGGCACCCTTGGACCGTGAAGTCCTGACCATGATTAGAGAATACGACCCGGAGTACAAGAATCTCCACCTTTGGGGGTCTTGGTATAACCAGATCATTATGGGTCGACGTAGCTTCACATGCGCAGTGTCGTCCGAGCCTATCACGGCGATTCACTACGCTACCCCACCCTCGGTGCAGTATGCCGTGGAGATGGTGGATTGGACCGCGAACAGCTTTCTTCATCCCGCTATGGATGCAGTTCCGGTTCAGCGTCCCATGGTTTTGGATATCCTAGGACGCCGTATTTGTCAAGGTGAAGCACGACCCTGGGGGCAATCATATAACCTTGGTCTGATTCCTCGCCACCCGATCGGCTATCTGCCGTGGGCTCGGTACATCCCGTCGACGAAGAAGTCGCAGTTGATAAGATTAGGACTGTACACCGCGGTCTACGTCTCTCTCTTCCAGTATCCCACGCTCCCCACCTGGTGGTTCAAGGCTTTCCTGGAGCAGTGGAATATTCCTACCCACACTTTCCTTGCCATGGATTGGGAAGTGTCCATCTCTTTGGAGGAGTTCACGGAGGTATCCGGTCTGCCAGTCATGGGAGAACATTATAAGGAGCTGCTCCCGACAGATGTGTACGTCTTTGGTGCTAGGCCGGTGGTAAGGGGGGTCACACCGGAGAACGCTGTTCAACATCAACTCCCAAGCTTGATTAAGGTGTTGAACATCTATGAATCTCTCTTTATCGAACGTGGGAGCCGCGGAGTTAATTTTGAGGATTTCATTGCTCAGTTCGTTCATCCAAACGTCTTCTCGGCAGAAGCTGCCAAGTTTGCCACCCTTGAGGACCCTTTCGGTTTAGGTTTGGATAACCTGCCAGCGAAAGACATAGACCAAAAGGACTTCTTTCTTCCTAACTCCCCAACCATGTCTTTTGCAGAAATTGCGGCCCCTGGAATGGATGAGGAGGCCTTTTTCTTAGGATTTCTTGGATTGCGGCTGAGCTGGTTTGCGATCCTGATGCACTCTCATCGTATGCGGCCCTCTGTCTTTTACCCAGCCCACCGGATGGCCATCGGGGTAAAGGTGGCTGTTGGGATTGCTGGCTTGGCGCACCTATATCATGGCCTCAGCCGAGCAGCGGATGCCAATGAGCCCGGGGTATTGCACGTGGTCTTCCTGATGCACTACTTTGCATTGTGGCTCGAGCTACACACGGCGGGTGTCTTCGGCATGCATAAAAGGCCTTCATTCTTTGACAAGTGCGGTTTTCCTCTCATTATACAGTTGATTGGCTCATCAATCGTGACCCCTTCACCACGGAACGCCAGAGGTTTACTGCTTCGCCCTCACACCGTTGGAGTCGGGATGTCCTTCATTGATAAGGTATTAACCATTGGAAAAGCGTCCACCACTGCGGTGCGACCATTACAGGACTCCTTTAAGGATGGAGCTTCAGTGTTGATGGCCCGGGAGACCCTCAACTTGTATTCTATTAGACCGGGCTTCCTAGTCTTCAGGCAGGGCGGTGCGGCAATCTTCATGAGATATAACCCGCATCGTTTCGCCCAACAACTGGGCTATGATCAAGGGGTACCCTTGGAAGCTTTCTTACTGGAACCTGCTGCCAATGAAGAAGGGGTGGAGAACGCGTTACATCACTTCATGCGCCTGAACACGGGTTCTCGTTTTATCATCAGCGCGCCGGCCTGCGCTCTACGACTCTTTAATGTATATAAAGAGTGGTACAATCATGCGACGGGGGCCGTTATAAAGGAAGAGAGGCGAGTGTTGATCGACCGTAAAGAAGCACCTCCCGGTACCAACCGTAACGCTCCTTTAGTGCCAAGGACCCCGGTGGTTCCTCCTCTAAAAGATGCCGGGGGCAGACCATCGCGTGCGCAAAGTCCTCCACGTGAGTTGCCGCTCCCTGATATCACAGATGCACCTCCCGCACCCTGTGCTCCAGTGGAGACAGTGGTTGTATCCTCGCCGGAGTCTGGCGTGGGTGCGGACATCGGGACCCGTCGTCCCAAAGTGGCTGCTAAGCAGAAGTCGATCCCACGTGAGCCTAGGGTCGGAGGGCAAAAGAAAAAGAAGTCGCTCTTTGCTGAGGACGTCGTGTTCGGTCAGGAACCCCATGCTCCCTATGCCGAGGGCCTGAACGAATACGGGACCAACGAAGGATTAGTGATGCCGCCGCCGGACGATACAAACTTGGAGGCTGCTCTCAAAGCTTCAACTTGGTTGGCGAGGCGTGACGCGTGGCTAGCTAAGCTTGCGCAATCAGGTAACTACTAGTCGCCTTTTCTTTATTGCAACATATCCTCTTCATTTCCTTTGACTAACGCTTTTCTTTCTTTTCTTTCAACAGGAATCACTGATGAAGAAGCCATTGCCGCTTCTTTGAAGACTTTCCAGGAGGAGGAACGTCTTAGAGCATCCATGAGCCTTAGTAAGTTTCGATTCATTAAGTTTTCATTTCTTTTGTGTTATGGTCAATCTAACCTTTCCCTTTTAATCAAAGGAACTTCAATGTCGTTCCCGCCAAGTGATGCAGATGTCCTACCGGCTGCCGACGTTCCTGCTTCCTCAGGGTTACCGCAAGAAGTCCGTCTTGAGGAGCCGATGAGAGACGCTTTAAAGGCTCTGGAGGTGTCTTTGTTTACGGATGACGCCGCCGCGGTGAAAGAGGCGTCACAGAGGTCTATTGTGACAGCTCGGGAGGAAAGAAAGCGGCTAAGGCGTGAGGCGAAGGCGCGCAAGGCTGCCTTGGCTGTGGGAGCGGGCCCCAGCACCGTCCCTCGCGCTGATACTCCATCCGAAGAGGCCCCTGTCGCCCTATCCACTGCCCGCAGAGAGGTGGCGCACGCAGTTCGGAGCGCAAACGGTAAATCCGCTTCAGGTAATATTTCTCTCAGAGTTTTTGTTATAAGGATTTTAATGCCATTGGTCCTTATATCTCTTATCTTGCAGGGCCAAGTCCGATCGAGGGGGAGGCGGAAACCGTTGATCCCAAGGAGACAGAGGAGGCAGCTCCTACCGAGCCTGAGCCGACGGTGGGCAACGTCGCCGAGGCTTCGGGGCCCGAGATGGAGGTTGAGGGGTCTGCAGCTGAGAGGGTCATTGATGCCCAGCCTGAAGTGGCGGCAGATGAAATGATCATTACAACTGAACCGAGGATGGTGGCGGACGAGGCGCTTGAGGCCGGCGACCTCGTGGTGACGGTGGATGAGCCGATGGAGACGGCGGAGCCCGAAGAAGTAGCGGGTGAGATGGGTACGACTCTTGGGGAAGAGTTAGCCACTCTCTCTCAAGAGTCCGGCAATGCTCCAATCATTGCCCTCCCCGTCTACGATCTTCCGCCGTCTCCTGGCCGCGCGAGCACGACGACGGTCCCCATCGAGTCGGGTGATGAGGCCACGGGCGGTGGCCTCATGTCAATAGAAGAGGGAGTCGCATCCGTTTCAGCCGGTAGCTCATCAGGTAAATCCCAGGTTTCTGTCTTTCTTTACCTCACAATCCTTTCTGACAAGTTCATCTTTTCGTAACGCAGGTGCAGCCAGTGCCGATGCCCCACCGCTCGAGGGAGCGCCTTCAACGACTGCCTTGGCGGTGGTCACCTCTCAACCCTCTCTTATACCCTCGAAGATGTTGGAAGGTATGGGTTTGCAATTTATTAGTCTTATCTTCCAGACGCATAATTTGTGTACTAAAATTATACTGTTGTGTCTTTCAGGAGTGCTTTTTGACCATCTCTATCAAGTGTGTCGGGACCCGGTTCTTGCTCACGGAGCAAAGTGCCACACGGAACAAAGTGCCACGCCAAGTGTCGTGTTAAGTGGGCGGGGGCCACCTCTTGAATCCGTGGGGGCCACCTCTTGAGTCCGTGGGACCCACTGTAGAACAATGGGGACTCTTCGGAATACATTCCAAAAGGGGGCAGATCTATACTATAAATGGAATGATACCACTCTTCAATACAGAGGCGCCTTTTAAGTGAACCGGAACTACAGGAGTTTGAGAACTCCGTAGTTAAGCGTGCCCGGGCCAGGGAAGTCCTGGGATGGGTGACCTCCTGGGAAGTGGCCCCTGGTCGGGTCCGGTTCGCTCCGAAGGGAAAAACCGTGCGGCTTCGGCCAAAGCGGACAATACTCTCTGTATTGGAGGTGAGCCAAGGTTTTCTCGAAGTTGGACCTCCGTTCTGGATATCATCAAATCAGAGTAGCAGCCGAGGACGTATGCAAGACGGCTTTCAGGACCCGATACGGACATTACGAGTTTCTTGTGATGCCGTTCGGTGTTACCAATGCCCCAGCAATATTCATGGATTTAATGAACAGGGTGTTCGCAAAATACTTAGACACGTTCGTCGTTGTGTTTATCGACGACATACTTGTCTACTCGAAGACCTGGGAAGAGCATGCTGAGCATTTGCGCACGGTCCTACAAATTCTTCGGGAAGAGAAACTGTATGCGAAGCTGAGCAAGTGTGAATTCTGGCTCGACAAGGTTCAGTTTTTGGGACATATTGTTTCGGGCGAAGGCATCTCGGTGGACCCGGCAAAGATAGAATCTGTCAGAGATTGGCCGACGCCGAAATCAGTAGCAGAGATCAGGAGTTTTCTGGGATTGGCAGGTTATTATCGGAGATTCGTCCAAGATTTCTCAAGGATCGCGGAACCATTGACGAGGCTGACAAGGAAAGACGTGCCGTTTACATGGACAGAAGAGTGCACTCAGGCATTCGACACACTGAAGCAGAAGTTAACCACGGCACCTATACTTACAGTACCAGATAATTCCGGTGGTTTGGTGATACACAGTGATGCCTCAGGGAAGGGATTAGGCTGTGTCCTAATGCAGCACGGCCGAGTGGTTGCTTACGCCTCTCGACAACTGAGGAACCACGAGAAGAACTACCCTACACATGACTTGGAGTTAGCTGCGGTAGTATTTGCGTTGAAGATTTGGAGGCACTACCTTTTGGGTGAAAAAGTGGAGGTATACACGGATCATAAAAGTTTGAAATATGTATTCACTCAGAAGGAACTGAACATGAGGCAGCGCCGATGACTAGAGCTAATGGCAGATTATAATTTGGACCTTCAGTATCACCCGGGGAAAGTCAATGTTGTATCAGATGCGCTCAGTCGCAAACCAGCGGTCATGATGTTGACCGATCAGAGAAGCATTATTGAGGACTTTCAGAGACTTGAACTTGAGGTCGTTACGCCGAACGCACTCAGTCAATTTTGGCAACTACAGGTGCAATCTTCCCTAGTGGATCGTATCAAGATTGCACAAGCGGATGATCCCCGATTACAAAAGTTCAGAGAGCAAGTGGAAGCTGGACTGAGAACGGATTTGATTATACATGAAGATGGCTCTCTGAGATTTGGTAGCAGACTCTGCGTACCTAAAGGAGATGTTCGAGAAGAAGTTTTGGCTGAAGCACACAGTTCAAATTATTCTGTGCATCCAGGAGGTACAAAAATGTATCAGGACCTAAAGCAGCACTTTTGGTGGAACGGAATGAAGCGGGAAATTGTGAGGTTCGTATCCAGGTGCTTGGTATGCCAGCAGGTGAAGGCGGAACATCAGAGGACAGCAGGATTGTTACAACCATTGCCGATACCTGAATGGAAGTGGGAGCACATCACTATGGATTTTGTGACGGCCTTACCACGGAGCCCTAGAGGCAATAACGCTATTTGGGTTATCGTCGATCGCCTCACAAAAGCTGCACACTTCCTATCTTTCCGAGTGGGACAGTCGACAGAATCACTGGCAGAAAGATATATGCAGGAGATTGTGCGACTTCACGGTGTTCCAGTCAGCATTGTGTCCGACCGGGACACGAGATTCTTGTCGCACTTTTGGAAGAGCTTACAGGAAAGTTTGGGAACCCGCCTTAAATTCAGCACAGCTTATCACCCACAGACGGATGGACAATCTGAGCGTACAATTCAGACGCTCGAGGATATGTTGAGAGCCTGTATGTTGGACTTTCAGGGTTCCTGGGAGGACCATCTGCATCTAGTCGAGTTCTCTTATAACAATAGTTATCAGGCTAGTATTCAGATGGCTCCTTTTGAAGCACTATACGGGCGGAAGTGTCGATCCCCAGTATGTTGGGATGATGTGGGAGAACGAAGATTACTGGGCCCCGAACTCATTGTTCAGACAGTTGACAAGGTCCAGATGATCAGGCAACGTATTAAGACGGCTCAGGATCGACAAAAAAGTTGGGCAGATACCAGCAGAAGGGCACTTGAGTTCGAAGTCGGAGATCATGTGTTCTTGAAGATTTCCCCTACTCGTGGAGTTATCAGATTCGGAAGTCGGGGAAAACTTAGTCCCCGTTTTATCGGACCTTTTGAGGTGCTAGAGCGAGTAGGAGAGGTGGCCTATCGACTGGCCTTGCCTCCATCGTTTGCTGGTGTGCACAATACCTTCCACGTGTCACAGTTGCGGCGTTATGTTCAGGATGAGAGCCATGTCCTGGACCATTCAGAGCTAGTTTTGGGTACTGACTTATCGTACGAGGAGCAGCCTACTACCATTCTCGACCGCAGAGAGAAAGTGCTGAAAAATAAGATCATTCCTTTAGTCCGAGTGTCATGGGGCGGTCGTTCCCCAGGGGAATCCACCTGGGAGCGGGAGGAAGATATCCGTGACCGTTATCCACATCTCTTTGTTTAGTACATTTTTCATGTATCTTTGTTAAATTTCGAGGACGAAATTTTTGTTAAGGAGGGTATGATGTAAATCCCCATTCCCATTTTAATAAAAGTTTTCTATTTTCCTAAATCCCCGAGTTTCTTTTCTTTTCCCGCGTACTTTTGTATGGAATAGATTGTGTAAGATTAGTGTTTAAAATATTTTTTTAAAAAAAAGAAACCCTTATGAAACAATCAAAGATCAAGCCCAAATTAAAATTCAAAACAAAAATAATTTTACTACTTTTAACTCAGCCCGTTAGCATTCCTCAGCTCACATTTTTTTCATATAAATAAAATTCCTTCACAAAAAACCCCCGGGCCCACTCGCTATCACTCAGCCACACACATTTTTTTCCCCTTTTTATAAACCCTTTAATTTTTCCCTCAGCCTATACCCTTAACTTTCCCTGCAGCCCACGAAATTTGTAATG
Source organism: Agapanthus africanus (assembly GCA_030015575.1). NCBI lineage: Eukaryota > Viridiplantae > Streptophyta > Magnoliopsida > Asparagales > Amaryllidaceae > Agapanthus > Agapanthus africanus. The sequence goes on along the minus strand of JASDDO010000001.1, from coordinate 15,537,582 downwards.
GGATTGTTTTTTTTTTAAAATTGAGCCTGCCCACTTCTTCAGCCCACAACTTAAATTTTTAATTCTTCAATTATTTTTCCCGGCCCAGCTCGGAAGCCTCCTCCTCTTCAAGACCCGAACCGCGATCTTGTTCATCTTCCCCTTTAAATTCCAACGGTAACAATCCCTGTTCTCGCGCGATCCCAGCTCCTCGCCGCACCTCACGCCCATGCCCCCGCTCCGGCCGTTACACCCACGACTTCGACCCGTTCTCTTCCCTCACACCCCATCTCTCTTCTCTGTTTATTTCAAAACTAATCCCTCATCTCTCTCTCTCACACAAAAAATTCACAGAGCACCAAAACTTCTGCCACCTCCACCGCCGGCGATCATCCCACCGCTCCGTTCGACCCACAACGACGTCAGCCACACGTTCACTCTCCTCCCCCCTCCACGACTCCACTTCCACCAATTCGAGACCCCCTGCACCCACACCTCTGCACACGGAACCCATTACCCGACCAAGCTCGTGTCACCTCTGCACGCCTTCTCGACGCCGGCACCCACCACGTCGTCGACCCCCACCTCCTCAGCTTCATCACCCTCACCACAATTCCCCAGCCCCACTTCTTGACCTATCCCCTCTCCAAAACTCCAAAACCCATTTGCAAACTTTTCCCTCACTGTGAACTCCACTGTGCTCGTTGCCGGAGCGATGCCGTCGACCGTCGGCAACCCCAATACACTCGCAGCGGATCATCAAACATCCCTCAACGTCCAGTGACTGTGCAACAACTCCGGACAACCCCGACGCGAGATCCGCATCTAGATCCAAGCTCGCGCGAATCGGTTCCACGGCGTATATTACGCGTTCGTGACGACGTTGCTACCTTACGACCCCAATACGTTTCCAGGCAAGTGTTTACGTGCTTCATGCTATAATAATTGTAGTACAAAGTTAAATAATCTCGTTTATGGATTTGCCAATTACCGATACATAACGTGACCTAAGTGTTCGATACTAGATCCCAATGGAAATAATTGTCTAATTTGACGGTAACCGATACGTTCTGTTGGCCCTTTTAATGATGTATACCGTGTGTGAAACTCGCTGGATATTACGATTGTTAGTGACAAAAATCGATACCCCCAAACATGCCGTTAAAACTGGAATCTTCACGTACCTGAAAACGAATAAAATCACCATAAATTATATTCAAACTGGAATGCTAAGTTCGAGGGATTAAATCGAAGCCAACTCGACGAACTTTAACCCTATGTAGAATTTTAATGTTTTCTGTTCTGAAACCATGATGATATGTGGATCGGAATGCGACTCTGGACTACAGTCCAGAGCATTTCAGATTACGGTGTTCTGTCCAAAGACCTGCGTCACTGTGTTTCCTGAAGTCGTATGTTACGGAATTCTACTGTAGGTTAAAGATATTTCTGTTAGCTAAATAAAACAGGTGGTTCCATTCCGTTTCATCGCCATTTACTATTTTAAACTGTATTTAAAATGGCAGAACGTATAACTGTCCAGAACAATTTCTGAAATGACATATTGAGATTAAACTGTGTATAACTTTCAACGTACAGATGCGATCGAGGATCCGTCTGTTGCGTTGAATACTTTATCGAAAACCCTAGATTTAATTTAACTGTGACATCGCTAAATTCTGAGCCCAACTGGGTAAAATTCATGGCGCGAAACGGACGTTCAGTTCTGAAACTGAATTTCCAGCCGCAAGCACTTAAAATGAAATAGCTATATCTTGAAAACCGAAATTCCGATTGAACTGAAATAAATTTTGATGAATTACCGACTGATTGTTCTATATATCTTACTTACATCATTTTTGTTGAATTCTTAACATATTAATTTGTGCAATTTATTTTAGTTCATGACATGCATGTTAATTCATAACATACAGAGCTTATTGGTAGTATACAATACATGTAACATACCCGTGTTATATACTCAGTGTTAGTGCGTGTGGACACTGCATTATCGTACGCGATAGATGTTGGTTTAGGAGTGACGAGTACACCAATGGAAAGTGAATATTCGTTACAGTGATTGATACAGTGGACAGTGATGAAACCGTGCCATTGGTATACTTGTACACAACTAGATCAATATCATAAATAGTGTAACCCGGGGAAAAAGGGGAAATCAAAGTGGAAAGAGTATCGTATTTAGCGGGACCGTGTTTAGAGGATGATCATTCGAACTGTGATACTGATACGTGTAGGATAGGATCTAGCGATCCGGCTGACAGGGTTATGTCCCGGGCATGTGGGTCGTGGTCTCGGGTATGTACGAGACTCCTGTTAAACATGATCCTCCTTCCACTATGTGATTTCAAACATAACCTAGAGACCGATAGGGACACATAACATATTCTGCATCATATAGTGATATAGTGATTACTTGCATTGTTCTTATACCAGTATTACCTCATATACCTGTTTCATCTTATTATTATAATATTGTTATTGTGTCGCTCTGACGACCTGAGTATGCATGCTCAGATCCCGTGGGAGGACCAGCACAGGAGACGGATCTACCCTTTGAGTTCACGGAGATATAGGTTGGTGTACCTTCTTCTTTTACTGCTTTCCATAAAAGCGATCGTGAAATTGAACTTGGTTAGTTATTGTTCTTTATTATCTGTAATTTGTGAACAATGGAATTTTAATATAATAATTTAGTGATGTGATTCCTTTAATACTGTGCTTTATTACTGATTACCATGTAGTGCTAGAAGCCGAAGTGTGACTACGGCGGGACGATCCCTTGACCGTAGGAGCATGGCTGGCCTAGTCATACCTCGTATTCCGTATTTTGGGAAGCGGGGCGTGACATGGTTTAGTTGGTATCAGAGCTGGTCCCTCAATAGTAGGTCTGTGGTTCGAGGATGAACCATTGTTCAAAGGTGGGGAGAATGTCGGGACCCGGTTCTTGCTCACGGAGCAAAGTGCCACACGGAACAAAGTGCCACGCCAAGTGTCGTGTTAAGTGGGCGGGGGCCACCTCTTGAATCCGTGGGGGCCACCTCTTGAGTCCGTGGGACCCACTGTAGAACAATGGGGACTCTTCGGAATACATTCCAAAAGGGGGCAGATCTATACTATAAATGGAATGATACCACTCTTCAATACAGAGGCGCCTTTTAAGTGAACCGGAACTACAGGAGTTTGAGAACTCCGTAGTTAAGCGTGCCCGGGCCAGGGAAGTCCTGGGATGGGTGACCTCCTGGGAAGTGGCCCCTAGTCGGGTCCGGTTCGCTCCGAAGGGAAAAACCGTGCGGCTTCGGCCAAAGCGGACAATACTCTCTGTATTGGAGGTGGGACGTGACAAAGTGTTACTCCCACACTTCTCCTTCCCATCTGAATTCGCCTCCCCCTCTGGTGGCGCTGGTGAGTATCGTTCCCGATTGATATCTTTGTTTTTCAGTGGTAGAATTATTTCTAACACTCTCTTGTCCTGACCGCAGTGTTACAAATTGAAGGGGGAGAAGAAAGATCGGTTGCGCCACCGGCCCTTCCGGCCTTGCCACCTGCTTCAACCGGTATAGTAAACTATCTTATCAATGACTTTCTCCGTATCTATTGAATCATCATCTAATCACATTTTGTCCTTTTCAGCTGTCGTTCCAGTCTCGGTGCCTTTTGAGTCTCGTATTACAATACCGGGCGGCCCTTCCCAGAGACGTCCGTCCTCAAAAGGTGCGGCGAATAGTCTGCGTATGTTGAGCGACTATATCGAGGAACTCGACGTCGAGGCTCCTACATCTGCCGAGAACTTCGCTTTGACTGTTAACCCGATATTGGTGATATTTGCCACCTTCCATGACGAGGGTATTGTCGCCTCTTGGGTTAACTATTGTCGGGAGATTGAGGCTCGCCTTCATCAGCTGGAGTCGATGCGCCTATCCCCCGAGACTTTAGCCTTGAGCACTCAACAGGGAGCATGGCTCGAGCAAAGCACTTCTCATTTCCGTCATTTGGAACAAGAAGCAGTTTTGAGGCTGAAGGAGTGCCAAGAATCTTCAAGCAAAACTGCTCGCCTGCGTGCTAAAGTTGAGGCAAACGCCGCTGAGGTAAAGGCCGTCTTCGAGGGCCTTCTGGAGCGCATATCAAATGGGCTGAGACTGAAGCGGGCACTTGATGTCGCCGAGCATAACACTCCAGGCCGTGAAGCTGCTCATCAGGCCGTCAGGGATCAGCTTGCATCTGTCGCACAGCAACGGGCCCAAGTGGAGGCGGAGTTAGCAGTGGTGGCCAATCAGGAAAAGGCATGGAAGGAAGTGTACGAACAACTGATAAAGCTAGTTAAGAAGCTTCCTTCCCAATAGCTGCCTTTGTATCAATGTATTTGTAAAATTTTCCTTTTAAATAATATGTATCCATTCTTTATTCTTTTGTACGATTCATCTTGTATTTGATTGAAGTCAATGAATAAAGATACACATTTTCTTTTGCAATGTCTTGTATGCTCTTTTGCTTTCTGCCTTCTCTTATTATCAGCATGTTATCTTTGATAAACATAATTGGCAGATAACTTAGTTTTTTTTCCCCAAGAGATAGCGATGTCTTAGGCCGCAGGTTCAGATCTGCTGCCTAAGACTTTTCAACTCTATGAGCCGTGAGGGTCTCATAGAGACTTTTCTCCCTACGGATCGAGAGGATCTCATAGGTGGATTTTCTCCTTAGGAATCGTGTGGATTCCTAAGTGTGTTTTCTCTTACAAGTCGTAAGGATCCTATAAGATAATTTTTCCCTCTTACGAGTCGAGAGGGCCCGTAAGCAGTTGTTTCCCTCCTTGTCGAGATTCGACTTTGGAGAGTGAGACCCGTGAATAGTATGCAAGACATCTTTTTGGATCGACTTGTAGGGTCCCATTGTTTGGGAAGCAAGCTTTTTGATTCCTGCTGCCTGGGGCTTCATCTTGCAATTTGAGACGAATCGGGAATTTCCCGCGGAGACACTGGTTTCTCTGCGAGCTGACGCGAATCAGGAGGCTCTCGTCAAGGAGTGTTTGTATCCGTGAGTCGAGGAATTTGCTAGGGATTATTTGTTTCCCTAGCACCAAGGATTATTTGTTTCCTTGGGGTTTGAAACGAGTCGAGAATTTCCCACGGAGGCACCGGTGGCTCTGCGAGTCGACGCGGCTCAGGAGGCTCTCGTCAAGGAGTGTTTGTATCCGTGAGTCGAGGAGTTTGCTAGGGATTATTTCCCAAGCACCAAGGATTATTTATTTCCTTGGGGTTTGAAACGAGTCGAGAATTTCCCACAGAGGCACTGGTGGCTCTGCGAGTCGACGCGGATCAGGAGGCTCTCGTCAAGGAGTGTTTGTGTCCGTGAGTCGAGGAGTTTGCTAGGGATTATTTGTTTCCCAAGCACCAAGGATTATTTGTTTCCTTGGGGTTTGAAACGAGTCGAGAATTTCCCACGGAGGCACTGGTGGCTCTGCGAGTCGACGCGGATCAGGAGGCTCTCGTCAAGGAGTGTTTGTATCCATGAGTCGAGGAGTTTGCTAGGGATTATTTGTTTCCCAAGCACCAAGGATTATTTGTTTCCTTGGGGTTTGAAACGAGTCGAGAATTTCCCACGGAGGCACTGGTGGCTCTGCGAGTCAACGCGGATCAGGAGGCTCTCGTCAAGGAGTGTTTGTATCCGTGAGTCGAGGAGTTTGCTAGGGATTATTTGTTTCCCAAGCACCAAGGATTATTTGTTTCCTTGGGGTTTGAAACGAGTCGAGAATTTCCCACGGAGGCACTGGTGGCTCTGCGAGTCGACGCGGATCAGGAGGCTCTCGTCAAGGAGTGTTTGTATCCGTGAGTCGAGGAATTTGCCGAAGACACTGGTTTCTTCGGGGTTGGGATGAACCGTCGAGATTTGGCTTCGTCTTCTGGCGGAGACTATTGGGAAAGTATGGTTCCCTCTTTGTTTACGCCCTTGGATTGTATACAGGGATCGATGTGATCTTAACTGTAGGGCCAAAGTTTTATCATCATTTTTTTTATCTCCGCGATGCTCTATCATTTCAGCTTTTATATCGCGAAGGTCGCGATTGCCCAATCATTTCGGCTATTTTTCGCGGTGCCCAATCATTTCGACTATTTATTTTATTTTTACTCGCTGCTTTTTATTGCGAGTTGCCCAATCATTTCGGCTATTTTGCATGCATACATTTTTACTTGCTGCTTTTTATTGCAAGTTGCCCAATCATTTCGGCTATTCCGTATGCATGTGTTGCCTATTGGCTTTCCGCCATAAACCTGGAATTAGACACCGATTTCGGCATCAGCACCGCTACAACTGGGATATTGCCAGGAGCGAATCATCATTTGCCTCCGTCGATGTCGAACAAAGATGGCTTAGCGAACAGGGTTAAGGCGCTGTCGACTAAGGCTTTTAACTTCATAAACCGTAAGGGTCTCACAAAGGTATTTCTCCCTGCAAGTCGTGAGGATCTTGTAGGCGTATTTTCTCCTTAGGAATCGTGAGGATTCCTAAGTGCATGTTCCTCTGTAAGTCGTAAGGATCCTACAGGAGGGTTTTCTCCTTGTAAATCGAGAGGACTTACAAGGGTCGCTCACCATACGAACATATCCCCAGTCACGGATGAGACTTGGTTAGGGAAATGTTTATTTGCGCCCGTGGATTGTATACAAGGGTCAGTATTGAACCACTTGTAGGGCAATATTGGAAGTTTGTGGGGATTTGCTTAAGCACAGGTTTAGGTCTCTGTAACTTAAGACTTTCAAATCTTATGAGCCGTGAGGGTCCCATAAGAGAGTTCTCCTTACGAGTCGTGAGGATCTCGCAAGTGTATTTTCTCCTTAGGAATCGTGGGGATCCCTAAGTGTGTTGCTCCCTTGTGAGTCGTAAGGATCTCACGCAGGTGGTTTCTCCTTACAAGGTCGAGAGGACCCTGTAAGTGTCTTTTAACGAGGTTGCGTCCTTTCGGGCTTTCACAAACACTTACCGGTAGCCCTGCTGTTTTTACTCACGAAGCCCTTTCGGGTTTTCATCCGTGCCCATTTTGCTTATGGACATACCATTTTTTTTATTCTTTTTATTTTTATATATTTTTTTACGAGGTCGTGCCCTTTCGGGTTTTTCATGAACACTCGCCGGTAGCCCTGCTGTTTTTACTCACGGAGTCCTTTCGGGTTTTCATCCGTGCCCTTTTTGCTTATGGACATACCGTTTTTTTTATTCTATTTATTTTTTTTATTATATATTTTTTTTATTCATCACGTCAGCCTAAGGATGCTGCAGTAGTAGTTTAAAGACGTTTCGGTCTGCTATTAGTTTAAGGACATTTCGGTCCGGCGTTGAGAGGCTGGCTACTGCTTATAAAGCTTGAGCTTAGGAAGATAGCGAGCGGACGTAGTCGTCGTCATCTATCATTGACCTAGGCTGTGGCTCATTAAGCGTAGTATTTCTTTAGGAAGCGACCGTTTATCGGCCTGAAAGGCCTTTCACCGTGCATATCCATGAGTAGATAGGCCCCGCCCTGGTAGACCTTATCTATGATGTACGGGCCTTCATAGTTTGGCTCGAATTTTCCCCGTTAGGCGCGATTGGGGATCATAGGCCTTTTGACCACTAGCACGAGTTCGCCTTGGCGGAATGTCCTCGGTCGAGTCAATCTTTCATATGAGCGCGTCATCTTTGCTTTATAAGCTTCCAAATTTTGCTGTGCTATGAGCCGGGTTTCATCAAGGGCGTCAAGCTCCTCAAGCCGAAGGTGAGCATTTTCTTCGTCCGTCAGCTCGTAGTGGACTGCCACTCGTAGAGAGGGTAACTCTATCTCGAGGGGGATTACTGCTTCCGTCCCGAATACTAACGCATATGGTGTTGCGTTCGTGGCCGTTTTAAACGTAGTTCGATACGCCCAGAGAGTTTCTTGCTGTCTTTCATGCCAGTCTTTCTTATTTCGCGACACTGTTTTCTTCATGATCTTCATCAAGGTCTTGTTGAAGTCCTCAGCTAGACCGTTAGCTTGCGGATTATAAACCGAGGAATATCTCCAGTCTATATTACGCTGTTGCGCGAAGCGACTGATCTTGTGGCTTCTGTAGGCTGGCCCGTTATCGGAGATGATCCGTCTTGGCGTTCCAAACCGATATATGACATGCGTCTTGAAGAAATGGAGGATATTCTCCGTCTTTACTTCCCTCAGCGGTACCGCTTCTGCCCACTTAGAGAAGTAGTCGGTCGTCGCTAGGATGAAACGATGTCCCCTAGACGATGCTGGTTCGATGGGGCCGACTATATCAGTCCCCCATATTTCGAATGGCCAGTTAGCCACCGTTGGATGTTGTGGATTCGGATGCTGATGGATGAAATCCCCATGAATTTGGCATGAGTGGCATTGCTTCGCATATTCGAGGCAGTCCTGGATCATCGTGGGCCAATAGTAGCCCATCCGTTTGATCTTCATCTTCATCTTTGGGCCTGCTTGGTGAGAACCGCAGAGTCCGTCATGAACTTCCTGGACGACCCTTTTCGCTTCGTCAGGTCCTAAGCATCTCAGCCACAGAGAATCAAATGACCTCTTGTACAGAGTATTATTGACGAAGGCGAAAGACAGAGCTCGTTTCATGAGCTGATGTCTTGTGGACGCTTCTTCAGGAAATCGGTGGGACTTAAAGTAGTCTATGAAGACTTCTCTCCAATCCTCGATATTTTTCCAATCTTTTACTTGCAGGGTCGTCCGCTCGCTCGCTCCCTTTTCTTCGGATGATTCCGGAGATATTTCTGCTGGGGAAAGCACTCGACGGCTTTGCACCACGATTCTAACGTCATCGAGGTTCTCGTCAGCCAGTTCTTTAGCAAGTTTGGCCAACGCGTCTGCTTTGTTGTTTTCCGCGCGCGGTATGCTCTCCAAAGTATAAGAGGGAATTTGGGTCAACAAATGTTGCACCTTTTCTCCGTACTTTACCAATTCTGGCTTGCACGTCTGGTAGTCGCCGTTTACTTGACTAACGACCAGCTGGGAGTCTCCGTATATGAGGAGGTTTTCAATTCCCATGTCAATGGCGATCTCGAGGCCTGCTATCAGAGCTTCATATTCGGCTTCGTTATTTGTCCTCGGCTCTGTTAGGGAGAACGCGTAGCATATTATCCCTCCTTGTGGAGTTATAAAGATGAGTCATATCCCCGATTTAATTATAGGGGTACTTTGTTTGCGCTTCTTCACGGAAGATGCTCCGTCGAAATAAAGCTCCCATCGGATATTATCACTGTCGATCGCATCAAACGCATGTTCGTCTGGAAGATCGCAATTCAGAGGAGAATCGGCGGGTATCGGATGCTCAGCGAGGAAGTCGGCGATGGCCTGGCCTTTCACTGCCTTGAGAGATTGATACGTTATCGAGAACTCTATCAAGGCCCATTTAGCGAGTCGTCCCGTCAATATGGCCTTTGACATCAAGTATTTAAAGGGGTCCACCTTTGAAATGAGACGGACTTCATGCGCCAACGCATAGTGCCTGAGCTTTGTTATTGCAAAGATCAACGCCATGCAGTGTTTTTCAATGGGGGAGTAGCTGCTTTCTGCCCCCAGCAGAACTCGACTTAAGTAGTAGAGTGCTCTTTCTTTCCCTTGGTCGTTCTTTTATGCCCATAATGCGTCTAAAGAACCTTCAAGGGCGGTTGTATAAAGAATGAGAGGCTTTCCCTTAACCGGAGCAGCCAACACCGGCGGGTTCTGCAGGTATTGCTTGATCTCGTCTAGCGCGCTTTGGCATTTTTGATCCCAGACGAACGGGATTCCCTTCTTCATCAGGTGACTGTAAGGACGGCACTTTCCTGAAAGGTTGGCTATAAATCGTCGTATGTATGCGAGCTTCCCTTGGAGAGATCGCAACTGTTTGAGAGTTCTTGGCGGAGGCATTTCCATGATCGCTTTGATCTTTGACGGATCTATTTCAATACCTCGGTGTCGAACAATGAATCCCAGAAATTTGCCTGAGGAAACTCCGAATGCACACTTGAGCGGGTTCATCTTCAAGTTGTATTGCCGAAGGCGTTGAAATACGGTCTTCAGATGCTCGAGATGTTCCTCATATGATTTGCTTTTAACAACGAGGTCGTCGATATAGCATTCGACGATTTCGTGTATAAGGTCATCGAAGATCTTCGTCATGGCCCTTTGATAAGTGGCACCGGCATTCTTTAAACCGAAGGGCATCACTTTATAACAGAATATACCTAGAGGGGTCCTGAAGGCGGTGTGCTTCTGGTCTTCGGGATGCATCTTTATCTGATTATACCCTGATGAGCCATCCATGAAGGAGAAAACCTCATGAGTGGATGTATTATCTATCATCAGTTCGGTGACTGGCACTGGGAAATCATCCTTCGGGCAAGCTTTATTAAGATCCCGGAAGTCTACGCATATGTGCACTGTCCCATTTTTCTTCATCACTGGGACGATGTTGGCGATCCATTCAGGGTATTGAACTTCCTGGATGAAGCCAGAGTCGATTAACTTTTTGACCTCGGCATTGATGCTTATCTCAAGCTCGAGTCGCATTCTTCTCGGCGCCTGTTTGACTGGCTTGATGTTCGGGGATATCGCCAATTTGTGTACAGCAATTTCTGGATCTAGTCCCGGCATTTCGGAATAGTTCCACGCGAAGCAATCTCTATGCTGCAGAAGCACATCCTTTAACGCAGCTACCCTTTCTTCGGATAGTAACTCGCTGATGAATGTTGGTCGTGGATCGTTTGTTGTCCCCAACTCAATCTTCTTGAGGTTATCTGCAGTGGTATGGATTCCATCTTCCAGCTCTTTTGGCGCTGGTGGGAATTCTGAGATTATTTCGTCGTTGCTGTTTTCGAAGCACCAAGGGAGCTCATCTATGTCCTCGGGCTCTTCTTTTAATATTGTAATCATGTGACAGGTGCGAATTTGCTTCCAATCCCAATGTGGAACCCGTTCTTCTTTCGTGGCCTTGGGTTCGTGCTTCTGTGGCGGCGCTACCCTCCAGTTGTCAGACAGAGCGAACTTGCCGAGCCGGTACTGATCTTCGACCCAATTCTTAAAGGTGAAGCAGTCTTCGAGCGGGTGCCCTATTACCCGATGGTAAGAGCAATAGTTTGGGCCAGAGACTTCGCTTGCTTGCTCGGGGTGCTTGGATTCCGGCAATGTAAGCAATTGATGCTTTAGAGCAAGATCAAGTATCTTCTTCGTCTTGTCCCGAGGAAACGAGTACGCTCGACCCTTTTTCTTCATGAGGGATAGATCAATAACGCTTAACTCCCGTTTGCGTGGCTTCTTAGCCCTGCTTTGTTGTTGTTGAGCGCCTTTTTGGGCTTTCAACTCATTTCTGCTTTTGCGCCGAGCCTTCTTTATAACAGGTTGACAAGGAGCTGCATTTTCATCCTTTACGGCTTGTTGGAGAAGGCGTTGCATCTTGGCTTTCTCATAGATGACCATTTCGCGGTTATGATCGTCTCGGACTTTTTGACCCGCTTCCCTTATAAGCTTGTCCATTTGTTCTTCGAACGAAGGACTGGGTACTTTTGCATCCGGAACTTTCACTGGCTTAGGATTAGCGTCCTCCCATTGAGCATCCGCTTCTTCATCAAGGTCATACACGACGTAGCAGCCGGGTAGTAACTCTCGTTTCTTTGACCGGATGTATCCAAGCCCTTTTGTTTCCATTCTCCCATTAAGCAGTTTGCGTTGAGTCTCGGGAACATTCCAGACTTTGTCATAGAACTTGGCTTTTCGAACGGTTTGCTTGAAGGATATCCCCTGGCGTTTCAGCAGCTTTTTCAAACCCTCTGTATAATATCTGGGAAGACGGATAGGCTGAAGCCTGTCGAGCGTAGAATCCGCGCCATGCCAGATTTCTTTTTCTACCTTGGTTTCTTCAGAGCGGTAAAACAGAATTGCTTTCTCGCTCTCTCGCCTGGGAGGGATATAGAATGTCCGCAACTCTTCTACATTGTAGATATCAAGTGCATCCAGTTCTTTATAGTGTTTAAGCGGCACTAGGGCGACTTGCAGACTTTGCTCTTCATCAGCGAACATTTGTATTGAAGGTCGAGCAGAGAATACAGCATGGATCTCAACGTAGGGGCGGACGGTCCTGGCTTGTTGTGTTGGGGCGGACCCGAATACACTATCTCCTATTTCTCCTCGGTATCACTGCCGAAGACAGGGATGGTGGCATTAGCTTTATTCTCCGGCTTGTGACACTTTTCCGTATCTTCGAAATCCGGTAAGAAGTATTTGGCATCTTCGTATTTGCGGACCTTGTTCACAGAGAACGGGTTCAGTTCTCCCGTCACGGTATACTCGAAACCATCCTTAAAATACTTTATACACTGATTTTGTGTAGAAGGGATGATGTTGTACTCGTGTAACCATGGTCGGCCGAGCAAAGCGTTGTAGCATGTCTTGGCGTTTATGACATGGAACTTAATGTCCGTGATGAATAGCCCGAAGCGTAACGTCAGTATCACAGACCTAAGAGTTCTTGATGACTGGGAGTCAAACCCGGAGATGGTGATCTTGTCACGAGCAAGGTGCTGGACGCTCATGCAGATTTCTTTTAAGACCCGTACATTGAGGAGATTAACGGAGGATCCATTGTCGATCAGGATTTTTCCTATCTTTATATCGTGACAGTATCCTGAGACATAGAGGGGGCAATTGTGCTCGCACATCCCAATAAGAAGGTCCTCGTCGCCAAAAGTGACATCGGCCGTGTGCACTTCCTCCAATTCATCCTTCATTTTTTCCTCGGCCAGGCATGCTTGGAATTGTTCCGGATCTTGGAGTGCCTTAATCAACGAATCTCTCGCCTCCTTTGATAGCAAAAGAGCGTCAGGAATGCTGAGCTGTGAGGGTAGCTTCCTCAGATGCGCCAAGACGTTGTAATCCACCTTATTCTTCTTCGGCGGGTCCTTGGCGTTTAGCTCTTCCGCCACTTGGTCATCTAAGACGATATCTTCAGAGACCTTTTCTTTCCCTTTATCTTTTCTGTTCAAGGGTCCGAAGATCTTTTCAGGCAGCGTCCGATTCCGCAACCGGATATTTTCGCAGACCTCTGGCTCTTCTTCTTTTCCCGAAGTGGATTCTTTAAAGAGAGGGGCCAGTTCCAGCTCTTCATCAGAATCGCTCCCGAATGTAGGCACTTGTGACCCACCAGTGTTAACCATGCGACAATTTCCGGTAGTTCTTTTAATCCCTTCGGTCGTATTTCTTTGCTCTCGACGAGTTTTACGCTTTTCCCGCTTAAAGCGTTGTCGGTGAGCAACATATCCCTGCCACCATCTATTGAAAGCTTTGCATTCTTCGGTGGGGTGCGAAATCTTTTGATGATATAAGCAATAGGAGGGGTGCGTTTCCATTTCACCAGTGATGTTTCCTTCAGAGGATGGCAGCTTCATGCCCATTGATATGGCCTTAGCAAACTTTTTCCTCATCTTGAATTGACTTTTGTCGGTAACAGAGGTGTTTTGCTCCAGCGGGATCGTCTCAGCTCTTCCATCAAGTCGCTGGCACTTGGCCCTTTCAAATATAGCCGTCTCGCGTTCTCGATCAGTTTTACTTTTCAATCGAGCTTCGTTAAGTAACGTGTCAATCATTTCATCTGATAGCTCCAGAAATTTTGGTTCAAGATCTGCCCTCAGCGTTTCAGTGCAAGGAGTCTCCCCATCATTCATGATCGAATGGGAAATCATATGACAGCTCGCCACATATTCCTCGGGTTCATCCGATGAACTTTCTCCCTCATCTTCTTCTTGAAAGACGTGATTGAGGAACTCTTGGAGCGTAATGGGAGTCCGTGCCTTTTGGTTGTATTCATCTAGAGCATCAATTTGCTTTTGTAAGTCCGTGCGCTTGTCGCCGGGCTTCACGGGCTTCTTGGATTTCTTCTTCTTCTTTTTCGAAGATTTTGACGGCTGGCTGCAAGTGCTTGAACCACCATCATCGGTCTTTGGAGTTGGGCGTGGCTTCAACATCCCCTCAATGACCTGCGGTTCCAACGGGTTCTTCCACCTGATCGCCGGGCATGTTTGGAGATCATTCAGCATCATTTTGGTTTTGGCTGAAAGAACGACCTCCCATGGGGCTTCTTTAATAAGGGAGCACGTTGCCCCCGGCATATTCACCATTTTAGGGGTATGAGGTTGCGGCAGGTTCACCTTCCATCTTTCGGATAACGCGAACTTGCCTTGTTGGTATTGGTCTTCAATCCAGTTTTTGAAGACGTAGCAATCTTCGATCGGATGACCAAATACTCGGTGGTAGGGGCAGTAATTGGGATCATTGACGTCGTTTGGCTGCAACGGACGTTTTGAATCTGGCAGATTGATGAGTCTGTTGCGCACTGCCAGCTCGAACAGTCTTCTCATTTTATCTTGAGGAAACGAGTAAGGACGTCCTAGCCTCTCCTCGAGGGATAGACGTAGATGCATAATGTTTTGACGAACAACCGGCTTCAAGTTGCTCGGCTGTTGTTGAGCATTGGCGACGACGATCGCTTTTCCTTTCCCCTTCTCATTTCGAGAGTCCGGCTTTAGAGGAGACGGTCTATGGCCCATTTGGGCTAATTTGTCAATCAAGGCCTGGAACGTGGTTGGTTTAAAGAATATCATGAACTGTGAAATAGTTGCATGAGGATCCAGGGTGCCCACGAACATGCCCACTGCCGGCGCTTCTTCGATGCGTTGTTCGCATTTTGACCACAAGTTCCACCATCGGATTGCATATTGAACCCAAGTTTCGCCCGGCTTTACTCTTGCATTGATCAAAGCTGTTATTGGAGTACGCTCGCTGGTGCTTGCAAAACGCTGGGTAAACAACTCCATTTCAGCGAAATTTTTGACGGAATCGTTCGGAAGCTCGGAGTACCATTCAAACGCCGTCTCCGATAAGCTGCCGACGAATTGGCGAAGCAGGAGCTTATCATCACCGCCGGTGTTGCCACAAAGAGCCCTGAACTGGGCAACATGTTGATGAGGATTGCCTGTCCCCTTGTAGACATGGAATTTTGGGATCGTGTAGCCCGGCGGGTATTTGATCTGATCATACCAGCTCGGATATGGTCGCCCCGTTTTGAAAACTTGACCGGCTGCCTCAGTTGCCTGGTGAACTCGTATTTGTTGAGCAATATAGTCATCCAGGGCAGCTTTGGAAATTGTCTCCTCCTTGGCTGTTGAAAGAGCCGGCGGTGGATTTGACGTCTCCGCCCGGTCATCTTCAAGGATAATCGGAGGATCTTCGGCTGGGGATCTGGTTGGATCATCATCTCGACCATGTCTTGAAATAGGAGAGACATCTGCTTTATATTGGCTGCTTGCTCTGCAGCCTCTTTATCCTTCTTCTCCAGTACGCGACGAAGGAATTCAGCGTCCGTTTCTTGTTCTTGACGCTCGTCTGAGGACGTTTCAGGGGTTTCTTTTGGCCCTGTAAGTGCAGCCATAGCGTTCATCATCTCTTAGAGCTTCTGCTGCTGCTCCTGAGCCTTGGTCACTGACCTCGTGTGCGGTCTATGACCTGTTGATATGCGGCTATCCTCCTTTCCCGATGCCACATAAACTGTATGAACTATCATGCCCCCGGACTTAAGGCGTTTGGCTCACCACCTTTGGCATTTGCCGCGGGCGTGAGGGTTTTCTCCGGCCTTTTTCTTTTGTTGGCCGTTGAAGTGGAGGGGGCCGTTGCAGTAGGCATCTTGGTGATTGTTGTCCTTTGTTGTTTAATAGGACGGTCCTTTTCTTTTTGCACCTTCGCCTTCTTCTGTTGACAAGAATGACCTGGGTCAATCACGGAGTCTTGAACCCTATGCCAAACCTTGTATATTTTTTAGGACAGCCGTTGAGGGGGATGTTCTTGCTTCGTTTCTGGAGCTCTCTCCGCAGGTGGAGGAGATCTCTTCAATGTAGCGGTTGGAGAGTTCTTCCGTACCCTTCTCAGCAGTTCAAAGCTGTTCCCAGTTGGGACAGTAGCGTTGACTTCCACCACTGGAGCCGGTGGAGTTAGCCCTGAGGGAGAGTTGCCCCCTGCCTTCCTCACTCGTTGCCAATGGCGACGTCGAGCATGACGAGCCGTTGGGACTGGCTCGGAGATTGAGACATCTTCTTTTTGCCCCCTGTCTGAATGAGGCGCCGCTGATGTTAACCTCTTAAAGACTGAGGTTGTCTTTTAAGGGGTGATATTCAACCTGTCGAAGACAGATCCTTGAGTAGGGGGAGGAGCAGGAATCGTCGGCCTTGAAAAGACTGACTCTTTGACAGGGGAAGCCGCCTTGACGACTTCTGGAGCAACAGTTATTGCCTTCCTCGGGACAGCCAATTTAGAGTTCTAATTTAGCCTGGTGAAAACAGAGGCTGTCGGTTTGGTAGTGAGCGACCCGTTGACAGGGGCCGTCGTAACAGTGAGCCAGTCGAAGACCGACTTTTTGTTCACTTCCGGTGCAGGTATTGGCGTAGGGAAGCTTGTAGGTGGGATCATGGTCCCGAAGAACAGACCAGTGGTGGCTTGGGTCACCTGGTCTACCGGCAGAGTGAGGAAGGAAGCCGCTTGGGGCCCATATGCTACACCTCCGGGGGAGGTGGAGCGTCCATTGCAGTGGCACTTTGAGCAGTTGGTGCGGTTAGAGGCCATTGAATCTTGAGTTCTGAGCCAGGAAAAAGACCAAATCTTAGTAACTTGAAATCTGAAGGCAACCATTTAACAAACCGCGATTGGTTCGCGAGGACAACACACGAAGTGTGGAGTGGAAAGAGGAAAAGGTCCCACCGGGCGTGCCAGAATCTGTTCCCCTCCGAAAGGCGGCGCACAGGACCGCCATGTCCTGACGCTGAGATTCGGGGCAGATGCAATTTGGTTTTATCCGTCCACTTCTCCGAACATGCCAAGTTGATTTATGGCACCGTGTATCGGAGGTTTAGACGGATGCGGCCGATATAGCAAACTTCGTCAGATTCCCCCTCACTTGAGGTTTTTTTTATTTATTGTGGGGACGCTCTTCCCTGCAGGCGCAAGCCCCTGCAGTTAATTACGCTACCGCATCGCGGTAACAACTTTCTCCTTCTCCAGAATTTCACTTCGTGTCGTGTGTGTTTGTTTTGTTTGTGGTTGCCCGTGGATTGTATACGGAGACTGAGTAATGCCGTCGCCCGTAGGACGTGGATTAGTCCAAATCCGTATTTACTTAGATTTGGGTTTGGTGTTTTTAGTTTAAGGATACGTTAGCCGTATTGCGGCTAAGATCAACTTAAACGTTCGTTAAGGATAGGTTAGTCATGTTTGAGACTAAGATCAACTTAACGTGGTGATCCGTTTATTATATAGCCGTCAGGACTCGTTACCTCTCTGACGTCGTTGAAGGATTACAACGATAGGTGTCAGAGGAGCTCGGAGATGTACCTTCGAACCCGAGTTGATTTGGAATTTTATAGTCCATTTGAGTGTTTAAGGATACGTTAGCCGTGTTTGGGGCTAAGATCAACTTAAACAGGACCGTTTAGATCCGGCAAGAGAGCATTGGGAGGCTCTATTGTTCCAGTTCAGGGACGTAGTGGTCCATGTTCCAGTTTAGGGACATGATGGTCCGTATTCCAGTTTAGGGACGTGGTGGTCTATATTCCAGTTTGAAGACGTGGTGGTCTATATTCCAGTTTAGGGACGTGGTGATCCGATATTAGTTTAGGGACGTCTCGGTCCGATATTAGTTTAGGGACGTCTCGGTCCGATATTAGTTTAAGGACGTTACGTTTCGGTCCAATATTAGTTTATGGACGTTTCGGTCCAATATTAGTTTAAGGACGTTTCGGTCCAATATTAGTTTAGGGACGTTTCGGTCCACGAGTTTAAGGACCCCGCAGTCCATATTCATGTGTGGTCGTTGGGACCCGTCGCCTCTCTGACGTCGTTGAAGGATTACAACGAGAAGTGTCAAATGAGTTCGGAGATGTACCCTCGAACCGGAGGTAAATTGATTTAAGAGAGCAATCTTGCTCAGTCAATTTAATTTGAGGACTTACGGCCGTGATTGGGCTAAGTCCAAAGTATTCAATGCCTTTTATTTGTTTTCGGTCTGTTAGACCTGTGTTAAGGCTTGGCCCATTTTTAAATAATGCATTGCATTATTTTCTTTTTTTTTTGTTTGGGCTCTGCCCATAAAAGATGCAGAGCATCAATTTATTTTGGACTCTGCAAGGCATCTGCATAGCATTTTTATTATTTTGTTTGGGTTTTGCCCATTTATAAATGATGCAGAGCATCAATTTAATTAGGCCTGTTTGGTCTTTTAATTGGGCCTGGCCCTTCAGGAAAAGAAATGCATTGCATTTGTCAGGCGCTTTGCGCCAAACACTGAGCGCAAGCGCTTGTGGTGAGGACACGTGTCATACTCTGGTGAGCGCAAGCGCAACGGCGCAGTGCGCTGCGCTGTTGCGCTGCTGACACATGGCGCGCTCAGGTGAGTTGCGCCAATTCCAGAGAGCAAAGCTCTATTTCAAGAGCGCGTAGCGCAAGTTGTTCTGTAGCTGACAGGTGGCGCTCTCTCAAGAGCGCAACAGCGCAGTTTAGAAGTGCAAAGCACTAAGAATCTTTTAGATTCAAGAACAAAAGTGCAGAGCACTATTTGATTTCTTGATCTAATTTAGATCAAAGAAAAATAAGTTTTTTCTTTTTGTTTTAAGAACCAGAGGTTCATAAAAGTGCAAAGCACTATTTTTATTTTGTTGTTTTCTTGTTTTTAAAGAACCAGTAGTTCATGAGAAGTGCAAAGCACTGTTTATATGTGAAGAACATTGATCTGGTTTTTAGATCAATGATTTATTAAAAGAGATTTCTTTTCTCTCGTGAAGGTTTTTACCTTTTTCTTTGAAATTTTCTCAGAATTCTCTTTCTGTTTGAAGCTCTTGATTTTTTTCAAGAAAATGTTGATGCATTGAATTGAGGCATAGGGTCCTTTTTATAGTGCCCATAAATTAGTTAAATATTAGTGTATATGCCCTAGAGGCCATTACTGTATCATACTAGTTTGTATATTACTTAATGGAAGCTTGGGATATTCACCTTGTATAAACAATCTTGCTCAATATAGTAGTATGCTACTTGGTTTGTTTCTACTTCAATGTGTACATGTTTTTATTTTTGTATATCACCTATACACATTAGTGGAGCCCTTAGGATCTTTGCTTGATTACCAGCGTTGTGATGGCAGTCACACTAGTGGGGGCTGGGTAATCTATAGGCACATCCTTATGCAGGTCCCTAGTCGCAGGACTATCGAGACAGGGCATCGATACTCCGGAGTAGACTAGCGCATGCGCTTCTCATCCCAGTGTGGGAGACGGTCTGTCCCACAGCCGTCAGTACGTCGTACTGGAGATAGTATGCGGGTGCTCGTTGGGTTACGAGTACACTGGACAGGACTCGTCGGGAACTGACTAGTTGGTATTATACCTATCGTCAGTTATCAGTTCCCAGGTGACATGAGTATAGCTTAGTCCGCTGACTTGACACTGGCACTTCGCCTCGAGTGTGTTCCCACTGCACTTTGATCACTACCCTACCACGGCTCAAAGGAGTCGTGCAAACAGGTAGTAGTTAGGTGCAGTCCCGAAGCACTTGGAGGCAGTGACGGTTAGACAGGATTCGTCTCTCCCGGTATTGGGGGTTGACATCGCGCTGTGTCTAGGAGAGCCATTACACGAGTAGTCCCTGGCCAGGGCAAGCGAGATATACTGGTAGGCTTCCAGTGTTATCTCAGGGTGTTTTGGGCTTCACTCCGACACGACTTGTACCGCTATTAGGGGACTGACGTTTACCGCCCCCTAGGCCCGCCATGCGATGTATCAGACGAACAGACCGGACTGTACGGAGACTGTCACACTCAGACTCAGTAGGAGTTCAGATGGGGTTCACCTCGTCAGTCTTCTTATCGGCATCTACCTGGGGACCGTTACGCACAGCTAGTGCCGCTTGCGGTCTGTGGTTAAACCCACTGCCAGCGTAGTGTCGAGTCTTTAGAGTCCCACACAGAGGTCTATTCGCCTCTGGGCAAAACAGAGTAGAGGTCGCATGGTTTTGCGACAGGGTTCGTTCTCATCCGCGCACTTGTGCACGTTTGGAGTCCGGACGGATATTACTGGCTGGCTCTGGTTTGAGTCAGATACTAGTATATGTTTTGGGGTTGATTTTATATCTTAGTATTCATGTTCCTCGGAACAAGAATGCAGGTGTGTATGCACAGTTGATTGAGACGGAGGAAGAGGTTTTCATTAGGGTTTCGGAACGGGTGTGCATGCACTGTTGACGGTCGTCTTTTTCCAAACCCTAATGAATTAGTGATATATCAATTAACAATATTAATTAAATGAAATTGTATCATGGTTGGGTTTGTTGACTTGTTGACCAAGGTTGACTTGTTGACCATGGTTGAAAGTTTGACCATTATCATTACATATCAAAGATGCTCTTTGATTCTAGCAAAATTCATTTAATGAATGTGATGATAGTGGTCATTCCAAACCATCCATCAGCTATTTCATTTTTATTATTATTGTTAATTTGATAATTCTTTTCATTTGAGTTATGGTTGTAAAATGAAAAGAATAGCTCATTCTATTATAACTCTTCTCTCTCCTCATTTCTTCTTCTTCCTCCTCTAGTTCAAGGAGATCCCTTCTCATGTGTTGAGAATCCCTCTCCTTGAGATAAAAACACCCCAAAGCCACTCTCTACTCACTCTAGGGTTAGAGCTTTAGCAAGCCGAAGATCCTAGTTCACTCAAAGTTCGAGAAAGAGCCCGAAGGTTGAACCCTCAGGTGGATCCATCTTTGACGGAAGAAGGCGACGAGGAAAGCACCATCAACCCCTACAAAGGTTTCAAGAAGAAGGAGTTCAAGTTAGGTATAACCTTTTATCCGAGTAGCTAACTCTCTTTAGCATGATAGCTAGTTTAGTTTAGAAAAGATCCCGACTTTGTTAGTCCATGTTGCCCCTTACGCTAAAAATTTGATTTTTATACCGTTTCCGCCTCCCCTCAAGAACCGGGGATGGCAACGTGGACTTACAGTGGTATCAGAGCCTAACTAAACTTAAACTAGCTTAGTAGTAGAGTGTGTCGAAGTTCGAAACGGAAAAATCGAAAAACCAAACTCACGAAACCCTCGTTTTCTGTTAAAAAATTTTCTGGACAAAACAAAATTTGTTATACTCCAAAAATCATCTCAGGGTTTTGTGAAGACACCCACCAAAAACGAGCCATTGATTCCCTCAAACCGCCGCGATTCCGCGGCGATAGGTTTGCATTCGCCGCGGAACCGCCGCCGTTTTGGCTCCTCTCTGCCTCGATTTTGGTGCAGTGTGTTTCTGGCTTGGTTTTGTGATTTTTAAGATGGTTTGTATGTGCCCAGATTTTCCAGAATAAAAATTTATTTTTGGGGGCCTATAAATCCGTATTTTTTTTTTCGAACTTCAATACACTTTGACTATATAGGTTATATCTGTGATGTTTGTATGTATTGAACGTCGGCTAATCGCTATATGTCGATTAGTCGGGGTTATACATCTCTGTGATCTGTGTTTGATGATGGTTTGTGTTTATGAATGCATTGGACTGTCGCGAGTGAATAGCCGGGGTGGATGTGAGATGAGTGTTTCTTTTTCTTTCATTCATTGTAAAATGTAAATTGATGTAATATTATTATTTGTATGGCCGCACAACCGGGTCGGGGTTGTAGCCGTCATTGTATAATTCTTTTTACTGTTTTTGCTCCTAGGATAGACCCATGGAGGGGTGCACAAACTACCGGGTATCTCGAAGTGCCGAGTGGCCTACTCACGGTGTTGAGGGAGGTTGCTCCACTTCGGGTACTTGGCGGGTAGTTTGCCGCACCCGTAGGGATCTTGGGTGGGGTATTGGCTATTCACCACGACCGTGTAATCCGCTTTTCGTTGCAGGCTCGAACGGATTGCGGATTCCTAGTATATCCAATGTATTCATCTATGATCTGTAATGTCTATCATTGCTATATATATATAACTATTTAGGCGTTGCTTATGTTTTACAGCCACGCTAGCCCAGCCCCCGCTCTGTCGTTAGTTAAGTAACCTAACGGGTGATGACGGGGCCCCGTGGCGAATGCGAATGGCATAAGCGTACGTCATATTTTTGTTGTTTTCTGCAATGGTAGGATTAAATGATGGGACGCATTAAAAGAACTAATGAAAGAATATCACGCATTAAAAGAACTAATGCAAGATAATAAACCAAGCAAAAGTCGTTGGAACACTTTCGAAAAACCACTCGGTTCTTTTCAAAACTAACTTTTAAATGCGGAGCTTGAGCCACTCCTTTTAAAAGCTATCTCGTTCCATCGATTATATCAAGTTCACTACGTTCACGGTTTCGCCAAAACCATTCATAGCCCTCCATCGTTTCAGTTAAATATTCGGTAGTATTCAAGCTATGTATTTTGACCTCACGCCAAGGCATAGTGATTGGTAGCTACCGGATATTTATCTGTTGCATAGATAGAATGCGTTGTTTTGGGACAGCCGTACTGCCATTTTGGCCTACGTCAAGGGTAGGTACGGGTGGGTTCAAATCAACCGGGATAATGATGGGAAGAACTTGACATGTGACTTATGACATTTTGACCTCACGCCAAGGTCATAAGAGCATAGGGCAAAAATCCACATCGGGAGTTTCATCAGTACTGAAACTTGCTAGATTTGCATACCATTTGGAGTGTGGTGATTCTGGTAGGATTCCTTCAGTTTCGTCACGCAATGATATTTGGATCCCGATCCTACTGTGAGTATATGCTACTCCTCGGGAAATTTCTCACTAAACGATCAATGCTATAAACCTAGTAGGTGTCTAGAAAGGTGTTAGCGGGGCTACGCCCCCAGGGAAAAGAGGTTCTTAAATTAAGGAACTTCGCGAAAGCGTTGGAAAACCTCCCTCGAAGTACCGACACTGGCCTGGCTGAACGGTTAAGCAAGTATTGTGCGGTGGGATTGATCCCGACTAATTCTTCCTTTATGGTTTGAGGAGGGATTCGAGAGACGGTAGGAGCCATCCTGTTTAGACAAACTAAAAACCACTCTAAACTTGCAAGAGCATCGTGCTAAAGTATTTCTTCTCTCTCTCCTAATTGCAGCGACCATTCATCATGACTGGACTTAAGTTACTACTAGATAAAAACATACTGACAGGGCCAAACTACAAAGATTGGCTCAGGAATGTCAAAATGGCAATCACTTACGACAAGCTGGGGTATCTCCTTACCACCAAAGCTCCCCCCGTCCCAGGTCCCACCTCCAGCGTCGCGGATCAGGAAATCCGTAAGACTTTGGAGATAGATAGCGCGAAGGCCAAATGCCTTGTGCTTGCCTCTATGGACAACGAACATCAGAGGAGGCATGAGAATATGGACCTCGAGTCCATATTTCTCCATACAAAAGAACTGTATGGAGAGCAGTCTCGTATCGCAAGATACGAAGTGTCGAAGAAGTTGTTTTCGGCAAGATTGGCCGTCGGATCATCGGTAGCGGAACACGTGCTTAAGATGATTGGCTACATTGAGGAGCTCGCTGAACTTGGGACCACGTTGGAGAATGAGCTCTATACGGACTTGATTCTTCAGTCCCTTCCTTCCACTTACGCCCAGTTCATCCTGAATTTCAACTTACAAGAAAAAGAAGTTGAACTTTCAGAACTCCTCAACATGCTGAGGAGTGCAGAGGGCACCCTACAGAAAGGTAGGGAAACATCCACTTTGTTTGTAGGAGGATCTTCTTCTTCTAGGTCCAAGGCGAAAGCCAAGGGAAAGAAGAGGAAAGCCCCCGCCAAACCAAGGGGCGGTGTTAGTAAAGTGGATACGAAGGGAAAGGCAAAAGCAACAAAGATAGCGGGGAAACTTGTGGATAAAGAAGAATGCTTCTATTGTCATAAGAGTGGACACTGGAAGAAAGATTGCAGGGCTTGGAAGGCCAGGACACTGGAACTGAAGCAGGTTGCGGCTTCAGCTTCAGGTGTGTATGTTATTGAAAACTGTCTTTCAATAAACTCTACTTCCTGGGTATTAGATACCGGATCAGGATCTCATATCTGTAATTCTTTGCAGGTGTTGAGAAACCGTAGGGTTTTGAAGGCAGGTGACATGACCCTCAGAGTTGCAAACGGAGCTAGCATGGATGCTAAAGCCGTGGGGGACTATCACCTGGGAATGTCAGATGGACATGTTTTGGTTTTACGCAATTGCTTTTTTGTACCCAACGCAACTTGTAATATCATTTCTGTATCTTTGGTTTCTAAAGAAGGTTATGAATTTGCGTTTGTAAGTAATGTTGTAAACATTCACCTTAATCAAGTTCTGATTGGGTCAGGTACATTGAGCAATGGTATATACGTGTTAAACCAACCACAGATTTTCAATGTCCAGAATACACACAAAAGAAAGTCTCCAGAAATCAATCAGGCTTTCTTATGGCATTGTAGACTGGGTCACATCAATGAGAGAAGGTTGACTAAGTTACATACAGAAGGGTATTTGAATCCGTTCGAATATCAATCGTATGCCACTTGTCAATCCTGTCTCAAGGGAAAGATGACAAAGACTCCGTTCACTGGACACGGAGAAAGAGCGAGCGAGCTCTTGGGACTCGTACACAGTGACGTGTGCGGTCCAATGTCTACACATGCGCGAAGCGGTTATTCTTACTTCATTACTTTTACGGATGACTTTTCAAGGTACGGTTATGTCTTCCTAATAAAACATAAGTCCGAAGCCTTTGAAAAATTCCTGGAATATAAGAATGAAGTAGAAAAACAAACCGGCAAAAGTATCAAGATTCTCAGATCGGATCGAGGTGGAGAATACTTAAGTGCCGAGTTCCTGAATTACTTAAAAGAGAATGGAATTCTCTCTCAGCTTACTCCTCCATACACTCCGCAACATAACGGTGTATCGGAGAGACGGAACCGCACCCTATTGGATATGGTGCGGTCCATGATGAGTAACGCTGAGTTACCGCGATCATTCTGGGGATATGCGCTAGAATCAGCCGCATACCTTTTGAACCGAGTTCCCACTAAGAATGTGCCTACCACACCATATGAATTATGGAGTGGGAAGAAACCCTATCTTCAATATCTGAAGGTCTGGGGATGTCCAGCTTTTGTTAAAAAGCAGCATGCGGACAAACTCGAGGCACGCTCAGTACTGTGCAAGTTTGTGGGATACCCAAAGAACACCAGGGGGTATCTTTTCTACCACGCAGAGGAACAAAAAGTCCTTGTTTCTCGTAATGCCCACTTTCTAGAACACCAGTTCTTGGAAAAGGAAATTAGTGGGAGCGCAGTAGAACTGGAAGAAATTCCAGAACCACAGACTATTACTGAAAGCTTAGTGGAACCAGAGGGTTCAAAAGAACAGGACATTCCTACGCCGCTCCGCAGGAGTAGTAGGCAGTCTCATCCGCCCGAGAGATACTACGGTTTTCTCATAGATGGGGATAAAGAGGATTGCATCATAGATTATGATGAGCCTACTAGCTTCCAGCAGGCCGTTCAGAGCGTTGACTCGGTAAAATGGCTGGATGCAATGCGGACCGAAATGGAGTCCATGTACACCAACAAAGTATGGACGTTGGACATTGCTCCAGATGGGGTAAAACCCGTAGGATGGAAGTGGATCTTCAAAAGGAAGATTGGTGTAGATGGACAGGTTGAGACCTATAAAGCTAGACTTGTTGCAAAAGGTTTTCGTCAAAGACCCGGTTTGGACTATGACGAAACCTTTTCTCCAGTGGCTATGCTGAAATCCATTCGGATCCTTCTTGCCATTGCTGCTTTCCACGATTATGAGATTTGGCAGATGGACGTAAAAGCCGCTTTTCTAAATGGAAATTTAGAGGAGTGTGTCTATATGGACCAGCCAGAGGGTTTCATTCAGAGTGGGAGCAGTGGAAAGGTGTGCAAGTTGCTTAAGTCCATTTATGGACTAAAGCAGGCATCGCGGAGTTGGAACATCTGCTTTGATGAGACGGTCAAAGAATTTGGCTTTATCAAAAATCCAGATGAACCATGCATCTATAGTAGATTTGTAGCGAGAACTGTAGTATTCCTCGTTTTATACGTGGATGACATTCTCTTAATAGGAAATGACATTCCTATACTACAATCTGTCAAGGGGTTCTTGTCACACAGGTTCTCCATGAAAGACCTGGGTGATGCCTCCTACATCCTGGGGATCCGGATCCATCGTGATAGATCCAAGAGGATATTAGGACTTTCTCAGTCCAGGTACATCGACACCATACTGAAAAGATTCAGTATGGAAGATTCCAAGCGCGGTAACCTACCGGCTTGTCACGGGATCACCCTCTCTAAAGAGATGTCTCCCAAGACTGATTTGGAGAGGGATCGCATGTCTATTATACCCTACGCTTCTGCGGTAAGCTCTATAATGTATGCGATGTTGTGTACCAGACCGGATGTAGCTTATGCACTGAGTGTGGTAAGCCGGTATCAGTCAAACCCTGGGGAGAAACACTGGATAGCGGTAAAGAACATTCTCAAGTACCTGAGAAGGACTAAGGAGATGTTCTTGGTGTATGGCGGAAAAGACCTCCAGATCGAGGCCTTTGCTGACTCCAGCTTCCAGAGTGACAAGGATGATTCCAAGTCCATGTCGGGCTTTGTCTTTACCCTCAATGGAGGGGCGGTGTGTTGGAAGAGTTCCAAACAGGAAACCGTTGCAGACTCGACTATGGAAGCGGAATACATCGCTGCATCTGATGCCGCAAAAGAAGCCGTCTGGATGAGGAAGTTCTTGAAAGAACTTCAGGTGGTTCCGTCCATTGTTGATCCAATACCTCTGTATTGCGACAACAACGGGGCTATAGCTTTAGCGAAGGAACCCAGGTCCTATCAAAAATCCAGACACATCTTGAGGCGGTATCACCTGATCAGGAAGATAGTGGATCGCAAGGAGATCGAGGTTCGGAGGGTTGCTTCAAAAGAAAACACTGCAGATCCATTCACCAAGGCCTTACCCCAGACTCAGTTCGAGCGGCTGATCGAGATGATAGGTCTTCGATACGCCAGTACATGGCCTTAGTGCAAGTGGGAGATTGTTAGTGTATATGCCCTAGAGGCCATTACTGTATCATACTAGTTTGTATATTACTTAATGGAAGCTTGGGATATTCACCTTGTATAAACAATCTTGCTCAATATAGTAGTATGCTACTTGGTTTGTTTCTACTTCAATGTGTACATGCGTTTATTTTTGTATATCACCTATACACATTAGTGGAGCCCATAGGATCTTTGCTTGATTACCAGCGTTGTGATGGCAGTCACACTAGTGGGGGCTGGGTAATCTATAGACACATCCTTATGCAGGTCCTTAGTCGCAGGACTATCGAGACAGGGCATCGATACTCCGGAGTAGACTAGCGCATGCGCTTCTCATCCCAGTGTGGGAGACGGTCTGTCCCACAGCCGTCAGTATGTCGTACTGGAGATAGTATGCGGGTGCTCGTTGGGTTACGAGTACACTGGACAGGACTCGTCGGGAACTGACTAGTTGGTATTATACCTATCGTCAGTTATCAGTTCCCAGGTGACATGAGTACAGCTTAGTCCGCTGACTTGACACTGGCACTTCGCCTCGAGTGTGTTCCCACTGCACTTTGATCACTACCCTACCACGACTCAAAGGAGTTGTGCAAACAGGTAGTAGTTAGGTGCAGTCCCGAAGCACTTGGAGGCAGTGACGGTTAGACAGGATTCGTCTCTCCCGGTATTGGGGGTTGACATCGCGCTGTGTCTAGGAGAGCCATTACACGAGTAGTCCCTGACCAGGGCAAGCGAGATATACTGGTAGGCTTCCAGTGTTATCTCAGGGTGTTTTGGGCTTCACTCCGACACGACTTGTACCGCTATTAGGGGACTGACGTTTACCGCCCCCTAGGCCCGCCATGCGATGTATCAGACGAACAGACCGGACTGTACGGAGACTGTCACACTCAGACTCAGTAGGAGTTCAGATGGGGTTCACCTCGTCAGTCTTCTTATCGGCATCTACCTGGGGACCGTTACGCACAGCTAGTGCCGCTTGCGGTCTGTGGTTAAACCCACTGCCAGCGTAGTGTCGAGTCTTTAGAGTCCCACACAGAGGGCTATTCGCCTCTGGGCAAAACAGAGTAGAGGTCGCATGGTTTTGCGACAGGGTTCGTTCTCATCCGCGCACTTGTGCACGTTTGGAGTCCGGACGGATATTACTGGCTGGCTCTGGTTTGAGTCAGATACTAGTATATGTTTTGAGGTTGATTTTATCTCTTAGTATTCATGTTCCTCGGAACAAGAATGCGGGTGTGTATGCACAGTTGATTGAGGCGGAGGAAGAGGTTTTCATTAGGGTTTCGGAACGGGTGCGCATGCATTGTTGACGGTCGTCTTTTTCCAAACCCTAATGAATTAGTGATATATCAATTAACAATATTAATTAAATGAAATTGTATCATGGTTGGGTTTGTTGACTTGTTGACCAAGGTTGACTTGTTGACCATGGTTGAAAGTTTGACCATTATCATTACATATCAAAGATGCTCTTTGATTCTAGCAAAATTCATTTAATGAATGTGATGATAGTGGTCATTCCAAACCATCCATCAACTATTTCATTTTTATTATTATTGTTAATTTGATAATTCTTTTCATTTGAGTTATGGTTGTAAAATGAAAAGAATAGCTCATTCTATTATAACTCTTCTCTCTCCTCATTTCTTCTTCTTCCTCCTCTAGTTCAAGGAGATCCCTTCTCATGTGTTGAGAATCCCTCTCCTTGAGATAAAAACACCCCAAAGCCACTCTCTACTCACTCTAGGGTTAGAGGTTTAGCAAGCCGAAGATCCTAGTTCACTCAAAGTTCGAGAAAGAGCCCGAAGGTTGAACCCTCAGGTGGATCCATCTTTGACGGAAGAAGGCGACGAGGAAAGCACCATCAACCCCTACAAAGGTTTCAAGAAGAAGGAGTTCAAGTTAGGTATAATCTTTTATCCGAGTAGCTAACCCTCTTTAGCATGATAGCTAGTTTAGTTTAGAAAAGATCCCGACTTTGTTAGTCCATATTGCCCCTTGCGCTAAAAATTTGATTTTTATACCGTTTCCGCCTCCCCGCAAGAACCGGGGGTGGCAACGTGGACTTACATTAAATTTGTTAAAGAGATCTTTCTCTGAGTGATTTGGGGAATTTTCCCCACCGTTGGATCTTTGATTCAAGGGCTTCTGTTTTACAGGAGAAAATCTTCTTGTTTTAACAAGAACAGAAAAGATTTCTTTAAAATTTTAATTCTGT
This sequence comes from Agapanthus africanus, assembly GCA_030015575.1. NCBI lineage: Eukaryota > Viridiplantae > Streptophyta > Magnoliopsida > Asparagales > Amaryllidaceae > Agapanthus > Agapanthus africanus. Next base: position 15,508,227 of record JASDDO010000001.1, on the reverse strand, counting down.
TTTGGCGCAGATGCCTCAGCGCGTGACACGTGTCGCGCAGCGCACAGCGCAGCGCAACTGCGCTAGCGCATCTGCGCTGACACGTGTCGCGCAGCGCATCTGCGCTGACACGTGTCGCGCAGCGCCAGTGCCTGCGCAACTGAAGCGTTGCTTCCTTTAATTTTGCTTAAAATAGAGCTTTGTTCTGATTGGGCGCGTCTTCTTGGGCGCTGCGCTGACGTATCAGCGCCTGACATGTGGCGCGTTGCGCCCGAGATTTGAAGCGTTGCTTCAAAATTTTGAATTTTGAATTTCAACAGAGCTTTGCTCTGATTGGGCGAAACAGCATAATTAAAGAGCGATTCGAGATGTTCGAGTTAAAACCAATATATGATAATATGAAACCTTCATATTTCCATCGATACTCATATATGAAACTAAAATCGCCACTTAGTCCCCGTCTATCGGTTAACATACGTGCGATGCTCGTCGTGACCTAGAACTATACGAAGGTTGTTAAATATCGGACAGTATAACTCGATACTAACAACCGTCGTATAGTCTACGCGATGAGAAAATTCAATCGTATGGTAACCCATAGATTTGTCCCGTGTGGACAAGTTAAGAATGTATAAAGCAAACGCCTTCATTCACTTGTGTTTTCATCCTTTTCGAGATATTTCGTCGGTACCTTTCCGCTGGTTCTCCGTGTACAAAGATAGATTAGATGTTCATTTCAACGTTGTTTCACAGCTTTGAAATGATTATCTATTCTATTACAGTGTACTCGGAGAACAGCGGGGAGGTGCTGCCGAAATTTACTCGAAACGGTTGAAAGCACAAGTGATGAGCGTTCGCTCTATACATTCTTAATGGGATAGAAGCCTACCCCTGACAGCCGGAACACACACATACAACAAAAGCATATACACGGATTTTCTCCTTTGTCAGTAACTATCCCGTTCTTATATTTCTCAATATAGTCAGCATAACCTACAATTTATATGTTATACAGTCTAACATGGCCCATGAGTACGTCAGAGTTAAGAACTGGATGTATGTGGATTGGAAATAACGTATGCAATCTAAGTTTGTCGCAGGAGTTGCTGCTTTCCTTGAATTTGCACGCGCACATAATAAGATCATAATAGAGAAGATTCTCTGTCCGTGCGATAGATGTGGCAATAAGTACTGGCAGAAGGTAGAATTGGCAGAGCTTCATATTGTAAAACATGGGTTTACTAGACTTTATACAACTTGGAAATATCACGGGGAAGGAGAAGAATGCAATACTGTGGTAGAAGAAGAAGGAGAACACGATAATGCGGCAGGAGAAGAAGAAGAATTCGGTAATGCGGCAGGAGACGGAAATTTATTTCCATCAGAAAAAATGGAGGATATGGTAGAGGCTGCCTTAGGTGAATCTATTCGTACCGAAGATGACATTCCTTCCGGTCAAGGACCGCGTGCGGATAAATATGAAAATTTCATGAATGATGCTAGGAAACCAATTTATGAGAATGCGAAGCATTCCACCCTCTCATGGTTCGTCCAACTTTTCCAGATTAAGTGCCTAAATGGATGGAGAAACAAGTCATTCACAATGCTTCTTTCGTTCTTGAAAGATTCTATGCCTCCGGGAAATAATGTGCCCGAAATCTGGTACGAAGCCCAGAAGATGATGTCTGATTTGGGTCTAAAGTGCGAGAAGATTCAAGCATGTCCTAAAAATTGCGTGTTGTACCGGAAAGAGAATTCAGATTTGAAAGAGTGTCCAACATACGGAGAGGCCAGGTATAAGCCGAAAGATTCTGATAAGAAGCCTGATATACATGTGAAGATAGCACGATACTTTCCCATAATACAGAGGCTACAGAGGCTATTCAGGTGCAAGAAAACAGCCGAGGCAATGATTTGGCATCACCGTGCTCCTCCAAGCGAAAATGGAAAAATGAGACATCCAAAAGATTCACCGGCATGGAAGGATTTCGATAGGAGGCACGCAATATTCAGTAGCGATCCTCGCAATGTCCGGCTCGGACTGGCTACCGATGGCTTCTGCCCATTCAACTATATGGCTGGAAGTCACAGTACATGGCCCGTTGTAATGATAATTTATAATCTGTCGCCTTGGTTGGCTATGGACCAATCATACTTTATGATGTCTCTTCTTATCGACGGACCAAACTCACCGAGGAACAATATCGACGTCTATCTCCGACCTCTGATCGAGGAGCTGAAAACTTTGTTCATTGATGGTGTAGAGACATATGATTCAAACATAAATACAACCTTCATACTGCGTGCGGCTTTAATGTAGACAATTAATGACTTTCCTGCGTATGGAATGCTATCAGGTTGGTCCGTACATGGTCACAAAGCATGTCCTCATTGCCATGAACACACAACATTAAAATTTTTGAATTTTAGCAGGAAGGTTTGTTATTGCGGCCATCGACGTTTTCTGCCTCCAGACCACCCCTATAGGTTAGACACGGTTCACTTTGATGGTCATCAAGAGCTTCTTGGACCTCTATCCCCATTGTTCGGAGAGGACGTGACTGCTAAATGGGATGGTTACAATAACGTGACCTTCAGGATGGATCCGACGAAACAGGTCAAACCACAATATTGGAACAAGTTAAGCATTTTCTTCGAGCTTCCGTACTGGTCTACAAATTCAGTGCGTCATTGTCTGGATGTCATGCATATAGAGAAGGGAGTATCAGAGCACATACTTAACTTGCTTCTGTGTAAAGACGGGAAATCGAAAGACAACATGAATGCTCGGATGGATCTACAAGAGTGGGGAATAAGAAGTGAATTGCACCCTAGACCGATAGCGGGTAAACCGGGCAAGTTTATACTTCCCAATGCCGCTTATCATATGTCACAACCGGAGAAGAAAAGATTCCTGCAGGTGTTGCAAGATTTGAAAGTCCCCACAGGTTTCTCAGGATCATTCAGCAAGAAAATAAAAATTGTGAAGGGCAAGATCGATGGGCTGAAAAGTCATGATCACCATGTTATCGTGGAGCACCTTCTTCCATTAGCCCTCAGGACTTCTCTCCCCGACTCGGTTGGTCTAGTAATCAACGACCTATGTTGTTTTTTCAGGGAGTTGTGTGCTAAAACACTGGAGGTTGCGACGCTGCATAAATTAGAAAATTCCATTGCGTTGATACTTTGCAAGTTTGAGCGTATTTTCCCACCGTCATTCTTCGATATCATAATACACTTGACAGTTCATCTTGCAACTGAGGCGAAGTTGGCCAGACCGGTACAATATCGATGGATGTATCCCGTCGAGAGGTACGTGTAATTTTTCGTTTGGCGCAATTTATAAATTTATTGTTGTCCTGTATGCCCGTATTTATTTATTCAACATATTCTCATTAAGTACCTCTACACCCTTAAGAAGTATATACGCAATAAAAATCGACCAGAGGGTTCTATCATGCAAGGTTATTTTCTTGATGAAGCAACCACATTTTGTTCCTGCTATCTGGACGAGAACATTGAGATAAGGCTTAACCGACCACGAAGAATTCAAGACGGGTCATATGGTAAAGCCGAGTATAAGAGGGTAGACACTATGTTTATTAACAAGATATACCGGTTTATCTTACTTAATTGCGCATGTCTTGAACAAATTAGAGAGTAAATTTTTTTGGATTAATTATTATATCTGTGTTTGTGTGTGTATGAAATGACATAATATTAATGTCACAATTATTTGTCGAAAACAGAACTCATTTTAACGAGGTACATGAGGGGCATCCTGATTGGAACGAAGAACGTTTGGAAAAATACCATCAGGATAATTTTTGTGATTGGGTCACAGATCATGTAAGTTATTCGAATAACATTTTATTGCTATCAGTTTTAATCTAAACTTGTATCGTTATGTATTTGTCGTAAAATTTGTTTTGTTAGATCCACGATCCGAACTTGTCTGCATCATTTGAGAGTGATTCAAGATGTTTAGCTCAATTTCCTAGTATGGAGGTTGCATATTACAAAGGATTTGGTGTCCTTGGATACAAATTCGAAGTTAAGAACATAGAAATATCTAGAGCCACTCAGAATAGTGGGATTGCGACGGTAGGATCGGACGGTGTGATTTACTATGGGTACTTAAATTGTATACTCGGCATCCACTATCCCGGACGATCAGAACCCTTTTATATATTCCAGTGTACTTGGTACGATCCGCGAACCGATACGGACAGGTGGAGAAGCAGTCTTGGGACTTGGAAAGATGAATATGGATTGACCAGTGTGAACACACTTCGATTTTACGGTCAGGACGATCCGTTTATCTTTCCGAACCAAGCGTTCCAAGTATACTACTCACAGTGCTTGAAGCATCCGGGGTGGAGTGTTGTATGCCGATGGAAACCCAGAGATGTCTACGATGTCCCAGAATACGAGGACAGCGATGAGGACGAAGAAGAGAGAAGGCTTAAAGTGCTCCGACCGTCTGTTTCGAAGGACGGGTTGTCTTCTACCGATCATGAAGTTACGTGGGTTAGAAATGACATCGACGATGAAATCCAAGTAGATATGTATGATGCGCCCACGAAACGAAAAAGGTTATCAGTAATGTTATATTATTACTTCACATTTTATGCTCTATACATATATAGTCAATACTTTTAATGATTGTCTAATGCATCCACGAACCATTTATCTAGATTTGATGACGATGTCGGGAGCAGCGAGGGGCGGCAGGAGCTCCAGCCGCGGCAGAGGCAGAGGCAGAGCAGTTCTGCCGCCCGGAGAGCTCCGTAGGGAGCTTCGGAGGGCCGGTCTTGCACCTAGATCGGAGACCCCTTCGGATGCCTCCTTCCGTATGGATTTTGCCACACCTCCAGGAATACTGCACGCATATCCATTTTGAATGTAATATTACAGATATTCATGCATGTTTATGTCAAAATTACTTATACTGTCAATGTTTGATTGTCTAGTTGTTGGTGATGCGTCAACATCTGGGACAGAGGCCACCCCCGCTCCTCCAGGTATGTTTATATATCATATAGTGTATGTATATTGATTTAGAATGCTATATCATAAATACACACATTCCTTTTGCTCTTGCTTAGCAATTTTTATTATTGTCTAGCTGTAGGTGGTGACACCACCGCACCTGCGGGTATGTTTATATATCCTATAGTGCATGCATATTGATTTAGAACGTTATATTATTGATCTACACATTCTTTTTGCAATTACTTATATAATCTATTTTTAATTGTCTAATTATAGGTGGTGCGTCCACATCTTCCGCAGGGGCCACTCCTGCCGCTTCCATACCCTCCGCATCGTCTGCAGGTTAGTATGAATAAATTTAAAATATTTACTCATTTTACATATGCTCTATAAAATAAATATGAACTTCATGGAAATTTAACGTCGATATTTATTTTCTAGTTGGAGGGGATGCGTCCGTATCCGGGACCCCGGTTGTTCCTCACCGGAGGAACTATCGTCCCGCTCGTGCTGCTGTCCGGGCCCAGGCTCGTGCGATAGTCACCGGAGGTATATATCACACTTGAATTTTCGTTTAACCTTGATTTCTTAATACAGCTTTGTCTTATTATTGATTGTCTTGATATTTCGTGCAGACGTTGGGCCTCCCCATCCCCAGAGGGGGACTCGAGGCCCGAATCAGTCCCATAGGCTGAGGCCTGACAGAGCTAGGGGGGAGGCAGCATTCCCCCTTTTTTTTTACCCTTGACTATCGCTATACCGGTCCTCATGCCGAGAGGTTCGGCCGGTATTTGGGGGACGAGAGCCGGCTCGTGAAGAACTATCCACTTCACGTTGAGTGGGGCGAGCAGCACCAGCGCTCATTCGCCCTCTTCTTTGATCAGGCTCGGGTATGTATTAATATATATTTTCATTTGATATATCCAATATATTTATTATTAACACTTGCAATCTAATAACAATGCTTTTTTGTATTTTCAGTTGGATTACGATTTTCAGCCTGTAGCCGACCCTGATCACCCGGGGAGGGTGCTCGACCTTCATGCTCTGTACAATGGCCTGATGAAGAACATGCAGGCCAAGGTACGATACAACAGGAATGAGCTGAAGGCCGACTGTTACTCCCTGTGGATGGCGAGGCAGAGAGAGCGGCCCTCCTATCTACTCCTGCGTTTGCGAGAGTCGACGTAGAGACATGGCCTCTATTGTGCGCTTATTTCGACTCCCAACGCAAACAGGTATGTATTTTTAATGTAATTCATTATTTATGATATAATTTATTTCTTTGTTTTTCTGAATTAGAAAACTAAATGTTAATGCGTTGTGCAGAAACAGGCCGCTCAGAATACAGAGAACAGGAAGTCGGCGAAGAGGGGTCGCCCTACTTACACAGGTGGCTCGAGGAACATTACTCGAGCCATGGAGTTATCGGTAAATTACAATAGACCGACCTTTGTGATATTCTGCAATATTAAGAGTTATTTTCTAATATTTCTAATATTAAGAGTTACTTTCTAATATTGCAGATATCTTGGACCGTGGCGTCAGGTGGTACACCGAGCGTGCTGTCCGCATATCTTGCCGTCCACGGCACCTCGACAGATCCCGCCACGGGCGAGCTTCGATATCCCGACGTCGCTACCCAGGAGTACTGCGTAAGTGTTAATATTTTTTCTACCCAAATTTGAAATTTTAGTTTTGGAAGGTTCAAGTTTAAATTTTATACTTATACTTTACTGCTTAATGTGGGTGTAGGAGCGGGTGGTTGAGCAGGCCCAAGCCTCGGGGATCGATTTTACCGGACAGAGCGATCCGAGGCTGCTGACCCCAGTTCTGGACGCCGCACACGGAGGGCACCACGGAGGTTGGGAGGAGAGGCCGGGGACTGGGCCCTAGCAGGGCCCATATGAGGTTGGACTCCACCCCGGCGGTTACTTCCTCCGTCTCCAGTGACCGACGTGTCCATCAGGAACTGGAGAGCTTGAGGGCCACCGTTCAGGAGTTGAAGGAGATGCTGGTATGTATACTGCTTTATAGTAAAATATCCATAATTAGTACGTAGCTTGAGCTTATTTGGTTTTAGACTTAAGTTTGATTAATCATACATACAGATGTAATTAAAATAAACAACAAACTAGATATCCAAACGGGGTTTCGAAATAACTTAATAATGATACGAATTCGAATAATACACAGTTCTTACACGCTTATTACACACGTTAGGTCTAGACGCGACAGGGTACATCGGCCGAGCCTCCACATGCATCTCCTTCGACTGCGGCTCCGCAAGCCACTATATCGGCTGCGGTTCCGCAGACAGCTCCTGTAGCTCCACCGCCCACTCAGACTCCCGCAGCCGCGGCTCCGCAAGCAACTATCTCGACGGCGGCTGCGCAGACCACATCGCCAGCTCCACAGGCCGCTCAGACTCATGCTCGCGCCGAATTGCAGAGTTTATTGACCGAGGAGCAGGCGCGCGTTATTCTATCGTTATTCAGAGGTGGAGCTGGACCGAACTAGGATAGCTTTTTGGTTCTTATTTTTTGAAACGTGTATTTATTTATATCATACACATTGTACTACATTTTGAAACGATATTGATATTGGTTTATATTTATATCATATTCAGTTTTTGGGTTTCTTTTGTATATTATATGCGTGAGATGTGATTATGAATACTGCAATATATGTTATGTGATGATTAATTTTATATTTGATTGATGTATATATTATTGTGCACAGGACGGGAAAAAATCAAGCAGCCCATTTTTTTAAAAAAAAATACAGATAATATGTACCTACGGATTAATCCGTAGGTACACATGTTGCCCCAGTAACTGATATTTCCCCCCTGATCTCAGTGCCAGGGGGTTGGGAGTGTCCCTACGGACATATCCGTAGGGGCCACTGCTTCGCCCCCACGAAGTTATCCGTAGTTGCAAAATATCAGGATTCCTGATATTTTGCCCCTACGGATAGGTACCTACGTAGCTATCCGTAGGGGGTAGAAGTTGGACCGACGGACATGTCCGTAGGTACATTTAATATATTAAAAAAATCGTAAATAATTTAAATTTTTTTACCCTACGGTCTAGTCCGTAGGGGCAACAGGACCTACACATAAATCCGTAGGGACAAGAATTTGCCCGTAGGGGCAAGTTCAGGGCCTCAACTTGCACCTGCGGCCTTTGCACCTACGGGGTATTTTTTCGCCCCTACGCATATATCCGTAGAGGCAACCCTTATTTATAGTAGTGACAACGAGAAAAAACATAGGTGTAAAGAAGAATAGTCCAGCTCGTTCTATTTTCATGTGGGCACGTGACCAACGACAAAAGCTTTGAACCTAGAGAAATACGCTCTATACTCTACACATGACAAAATGTCAAAAAATAGGGAGGTTCCCATGATCTCGTTCACTATAGAAATTTCTTATGTCCTCACTTCTCACGTGTTGCTGATTTAAAGCAATAAAGTAATGCATCGGCTGAGTCAGCCAGCGTTTGGTGGACTACAGACTTTGTCAATTATTTGATTGATTGGTCAAAATTTGACCGCTGGCGTTGACGACGACCCCTAGGTTTCGGGCGGCTGCAATGTGTTTTTGCAACACAACGAATTGAGATAACATTTTAAAATTAATCAATAATTTTATTTTTGTTACTGCAATTTCTTTTTAATGATGTGAGCAATTATTAATGAGAATAAAAGTCTTCTTTCTTCCCTCACACGGAGAAGCCACCACCAATCAGTCAAGTGGTAGGGGGTCCCTTTCTCTATTTCCTTTGCAATCTTGGAAGCCTGACGTCAACAAATGTTGCGCTGATATACCTTGGGAAAGTCTGTTATTTTTTTTAAAGCTTTGTTATTAGACTCTGATCATGGAAATAGATCAAAAAAACATAAACCCATGAACCCTCATGTTGCTCATTCACCCTTAGATCTAATAGTTTCTAATAGCATAGGGGCAACAACAATGGTCACTCTGAATCCGTTATTGATAAGCTCATGTTATGGAAACATACTTTATTTTATCTGCCGTTAATTTAAAATTCTATTATCTATTTGTCACGACTCGGAATTTGGCACGTGACTGGCACTTAAATCACGCAACGTCTAAAAACGTAACGTAACTCAAATAAACCGAAGCCCAGAAATCTAAACATTTTTGCGAAAAATAGTGCAGTTGCGGTTTTTGAAATAAAGGTATAATGAAACCAAGTTTTTCTTTAAATGCATAGATAATGATATATGAAAATGCAAGTGGATTATATACTAGTTGAAAATATTTTTCGTCCTTTAAAAATTTGGGCAGCACCTCCCTTATATAATTTGATCCAAAACCACATACATGCAATATATAGGCATCCCTAAGCGGGAGATAACTCTTCGCCAATTGGCGGAAACACAACCACGCAATAAACATATATACAACGCCTTACGGCGAATATTAAACACAGAAAGAACAATAAATAAGCAAGACATCAACAACCTCAAATAGCGAGCATATACCCATCGCTCTAAGTCTCGCAAACACAAGTCTGTCTAAGTCTACCAATATACAAAATCTAGTTTCTGATTTGATAGAATTTATCTAGATACAATAGAATATAAAAGTACGAGAGTGGTCACGATCCAATGTGTGTCCCACCTACCAAAGCAAAACACCTTGAAGAAGGCCGTGCGTCAGGGATACCGCTACTGATCCAAGCGGTCGAACCTGCAAGAAAACTGTAGCACAACGGGGGTGGGTTACCAACTCGTGAGTAGAAAATATCAGCACGTAGAAATCGAATAAACAGCGATTCTTAGGTCATACCGTGTCATAAAGGTAATACTATGATATCTAGGGTGACCATGTATGCATATATATCAAAAATAGAGCCAATGTCAATAACATGTAAAAACAATCATCTGAATCATATGCATGTATGCATGTGAAATCAATCAACGTGTTTCCATCAACGACACATCAATATCATGGAACATGCGTGTCCAACATCGACACTCGAAGCATCATGAAACCCGTGTCCAGTATCGACACGTAAATGCTCATTTTCCAGGCGCCGCATCCTCAGATCGGCCCTCATATTTATCTTACCATCTAACTCCGAACGGTATCCTCTAGACATCCGCCGAGTCCAAACTATCACCGGTAGGTAGTGCATCCCCTGCCAGGCTCATCGTCATCCTCACAATCTTCTTGTCCCGGGGTATATTACCGGGTCCACCATGTACCCGCAGACGGCTCATCCAACTCCTCAAATCGAGTACGCTCACATCTCAAAACCGAGAAAACTAATTGTAGATACGAAATATCATATCAAGAGAAATCACGTTTTTATTACAATACACAATTTCCTTTGAAATATAACCACGGTTCTCAAATCCTGAGATCTCGCGAAAACAACATCTCAATACATGTAACCATAAAGTACGATATATGCAATATAGAACAGTAATGTGAGCATATCAAGTATATCATGTAAACATGTCATGTGATAGTATTGAACAATAAATATACTTTACAGTTAAAAAAATATCGTGATATAGCAATTCTACTGTGTATGTGGCATAGCAATTACCAATGATGAATGTGTGAGCCGGAAAATCTGTGTAAGTATAACATGCGCATTATCGGTAATAGTGCATGTGTACTAGCAAACGATATCATATAGCAGTAATTACCGGGAACATAGTACGTATGTCACGAAGGATAAACCGACATAAACCCGAACGATAATAAGGTATATAACAACACATGAACTATACGGTCAGTTTATGTAACAACCCTAAACTTTCTGTACAATTTTTTTCAAAATACAGAAAGGGCACGCCTGAGCCTGAACACGAGTTATAAGTTTGTTTTGATTTAGAACAGTAAGAAAGAGCTTGTAGCTCACTGGTAAGACCTTGCATTGTTGCGGTCAAAATTTACATCCGTGGTTAACCGAGTCAAAGTCAAGATCAACCCCAAGCCAGGTGGGCCCAAGCCCAGGTCAAGCGGGCCCATGCCCAAGTCGAGCTCACGGCCAGCCTCATCCATGCCCAAAATAAAATCATGTAATAAATAATTTTTATGTATTTTTTTATGCGTGAATGTAAAAAAAATGGGCATAAAAGCCAAATTTTTGTAAGCTCGTGGCTTATGTGCAAAAAGAAATGGCAGATGAGCCATGGGATAAGCAAAATGCCATTTTGTGAAGCCCAAGGGGCTATGTGTAAAGTGTATATGTAACACCCGAGCCCAATGCTACTGGTTTCTGTTGTCGTATGTTGGCGTATGGTATTTATTTCGTTGATCCTACTTGACTGTTGTGACTTATTGTAATTTTATCTCGACAATTCATTTCTGCATATAACAAATTAAGGCATCTAAAATAAAATTAAAAATATTCGTCATGGCTTGCTTGACACCCCTAACCCTGTTGTAGCGTTCGTGCATCGTGTTCTCGTTCCGTTCAGTGAAACGGGCGAGTTTGGACGGCTACGCGCACGTACGTGTGTCCATCTTGGGGGTATGCTTTTTGACTGTAAAATACTTCATTTTAAATTTTGGATCCCGCCTAAAATTTTCTTATTTCAATTTCAAATTTTGGGATCCGACCCGGGTGCAATTTAAAAATATTTTACTCTGCGCCAAATCCCAAATTCTTAATATTGTTAAACCGTCGAGTATATTTTAACCCATATATTATTTTTTCCTATTTCAAAATCTTTTATTAAAAATTTTCCTAACCTATTCTAAACCCTCAAATCTTTTACAACTCCCTCATAACAAATTTTTCCTTATCCAATCACAACTCCTTACTCCTTACCCCGGGCTGTAGGGTTCCTAGGCACACTAATGAGGTCTCACATGGCATCAACCATGCCAATTTCAAATTTTACGGTGCCGAGAAACCCTAATACGGATCGTTAACTAGAGTTTAGGCGATAACTACAACTAGTAAACTGCTCTACTAATACGTGAACAGAAATACAACCTTTGTAGATCCGGTCCTCCACCTCCATAGCTCCGTGACGGTGTACCCTCGTTGCGATCATCGGATCCCGGGCTCTAGCGTCGGCTTCATCGGAGAAATGGGCGGGCTAGATCGTCGACTTCGATGCCGAAGAAGATCTACGTCGAGGCAACACAAGATCAAGCTCCAACTTCACCAAGCCATGAAACTTGTGAAATGAACATACCCTATACTACTTGGCAAGTGGTAGAGGATGAAGAAATAGGAAGTGGGTTCACTTTAGAATTGGATTTCTCACTCTTTTTCTCAAGTTGCCATTGATGGAGGCAAGCTTTCTTCATTGTTGAAGATGAAGAAGAAGAAGAAAAGCAATATGATAAGTATTTCAAAAAGGAAAATAAAATGAATACTTATCATATACCAACCATAGTTAGGTGTAGAGAATAAACTATGGTTAGTTTGAATGGTTGGGGTTAAGCATAAAGACAAAATGGTCACTTAGTCAAAGCTTCATGAAGCTTCAACAACAAACAAAGAAAGCCACCATTTTCTCTTTATCTTTTCAAAAAGAATAATAAATAAATAAATAGATAATAAAATGAAAACCCTAACCATTACACAACCATGGTTTAATCTTTACACAAACTCAAGTTTGCATGTATCATCAAACATGATACAAACAAGTGCACAAAAGTATATCACATATACAACTTGTGTATATTAAGTGAGAAAATCCAATTTAAGTGAACCAATACTAGTTAATGCAAAGTAATATATCAAATATATAATTATGCATTAAATCATTAAATCAATACTTGATTTAACGATCCGGTCATATCGCATATAACCAACTAATATCCAATATATCGGCTTATCGAATCAATCCTTGATTCGATAACTAAGTTATATCACATGCAACCATTCGATACATTCATCACGAGAATAGAATACGGTATCATATACACGCATTATTCTCGGTCCCACACATATCTCATATGCGCTCCTATTTCGTTTCGCTTGAGCCAGGAAACCTCTGTGTAGGACTCTAAAGACTCGTCAATACGCCGGCAGCAGATGATGATCATATCAAACATCCACAAGCCGCAAGCGGTCTGCTAAACGTAACGGCCACCCAGGTATTGAGCGATCAGAAGATCGACGAGCAAGCCCGCTCACACTCCTGTGAATCCAACCAGTAACACTTACCGTACAGTCCGGTCTCGTCGTCTGATATGTCGCATATCTCGCCTAGGGGTGGTAAACGTCAGACCCCAATAGCTCGATAAGTCGTGTCGATATGAGGTCTATAACAGTTTGAGAAACTACTGGTAACACTTACCAGTAAATCTCAGCAACCCTGGCCAGGATTTCCGGTTATAGCCAATCGAACACAGCGCAACATCAACTCCCTATACCGGGAGAGACGAATCCCCTCCTATCGCTCGTTGCCTCCATGTGATTCGGGACTGTACCCAAAAGCCACCGTTTTGCACGCCCTCTTGGACGTGGTAAGGTGGAAATCAAAGCACAGTGGGAATCACACAAGACTCTATAACGATCTTGGGTCAACAGACTACTCTGTACCAGTGTCACCAGAGAACTGCCATCTGACGTAAGGTATAATACCATCTGGGAGTTCTCGGCGAGTCCGTCCAGTGTACCCAGTCATTACTGAGCACCCGTATATCATCTCTGATGTCAAACACCAATGGATATGGGATCATCCATCGCCCATCTGTATGGGTCGAGAAGGTATACGCTAGTCTACTCTGGTATATCGATGCCCCGTCTCGATACACCCACGACTAGGGACCTTGAAGGATATACTTATAGACTACCATGTCCCCACTAGTATGATCCGCATCATAGTCCAGGTAGTCAAGTACACATCCTAAGGGCTTTACCAACATGTAACAGAGAGACAATTAGTATACACGTTAAGGTAAAGAGCAACCAGATAGCATACTATCATGTCGAGCAAGAAAGTCCTCCCTATATATGTCCAAGCATCCACTACAATATACATCCTATGTATAGTAATGGCCTCTAGGGCATACATATAACTAACACGGGCCCCACCGCCTCATTCTCTCTCTCTATTTTTCACTCTCAATCACCTCCCACGAGACTCTCTCTCTCTCCTCCTCTTTCTCTCTCAAGCCTCTTTCTCTCCTCTCGCGGTTCCCTCTCTCTCCTCTCGCGGTGAGTTTTGGTCCCATCACCGCCCTCCTTCCTTACGGTCACCGCCCGCTCCTTCTTCTTCTCTCTTCTATATCTTGGCCGCGAACCCATCAGGGAAACCCTAACCCTATATTTTTCCCTTGCTCCCAAACCCTCGTCGACCACTCTGCATCCCCTCGTCACCATCCACCCCAGCACTTCCTTCTCCTTCGTTCTCCTCCGAAGGAACCCACTGCAACTTCCAATCGAGCAGTTCTCTACACCTTCATCACCCCGTCGCCGCCGACTCCCTCATCCCGTCATCGTCTTCTTTCTCTCCTCTGCCCTTTCTCTAGTGCCAATCCTGCATGTACACTGCAACACAACCCCGATCAACTCCAAACCCTTGCAGCCGAGGCCCTACCCTGTAACCCTAAACGCTGCTGCCTCGCCGTCCTTCTTGCCGGAGTTCCTTGGCCGATGACTTCCAACCCTGCAACAACAGCCTTGCAACCCCAGTGAGCACCTCTCTCTCTCTCAGTTCTTTTCTCCTTCCTCCTATGCTTTTCTTTAAGTTTTTCTTTTCTGTTTTTTTTTCGAAAGTAAGATAAGGGAACACCTCTGTAACTCGCCGGAGTTTCATCGACGCCATCAACACCTCGCAACTTCCCTCTTGACCACAGTGAGTCTTTCCTTTCTTCTCCCTTCCTGTTCATTCGTTTCTTTTCTTTTCTATGCATCTGTTCCGATCTTATTACTTACTGCTCTCGTGGGTTGTCGGAACCCGACGATGCCGGCGACGATCTCCGACGATCCAGCGAGGTACCCTGACCTGTGTGGTTCCACTGTTCGTCGTATGGGTTCATTCCGTGAACCGTGCGCCCGTCGTGAGTTTCCCGCCTACGTTTTACGTTCCGTTTTCCCGATTCGTGACCCGTCGAGACAAGTACCCCTTGTTACATGCTAAACAATATTTACATACACATTAATGACACCCTAAACCTATAAATTTAACTTTGGTACGATCATTTCTCTTTTTCGTGTTCAATATTGTTATATATCATTTTATCTTTCAAACTTGGAACATATATATATATATATATATATATATATCCATGAAGGCTTAAACTTGTTAACATGATTAAACGGCTATAATTGTCATACTGCATTCTTATAATGTTGAAATCGTCTCTGTGACACAACTAATAACTGTACTGCTAATTGAGTGAATCTGCCTATTGCTTAATTCATTACTTAGATCATGCTGTTGATAACCATGCTTGATTATGTAACTGATTATGAGCACACCTATGATATTGTTTACATCTTGACTTGACTTGCTACATACACATTGATTGACCCGACATGGAACCGTATACTGCTTAACTTGACCTGATGTACCATGACCTGACCCGTTACCTGATCTTGTGTCTAATGCCAACAAACCTGACATGTAGTCCTCATGGACCGTTCCTGTTGTCTATCCAGACAAACCTATTTACCTGATCCTGTGTTGGCATTAGTTTCTTGATTACGGGATACCTGACTTGACATACACATATAACTTGGGGGTATGGGGAAATCAAAGGTGAAACCTGACTTGTAACTCAACCGTTCGCTACTTGTTCTGATCAGTTTTTAGGCTAGGCCAGCCTTGGAATGATGCTGCTGACATCATTCATCTGTACACATTCCTGTTTGGTGCCTAGCGGCATGTCTCGGTTTCAGCCCGAGAATCTGGGGCCGTGGTCCCGGGTATGTACGGGATATTATTGAGTTACATCGATGATTCATCAATTTGGTTTCAAAGACTTTAGAACAGAAAACCTGATAGAACAATTTAGTTTACCCAGTGCACACTACCCTGCACTGCTATGATTTACATTATTGTTACCCTTGCTTTATTCATGTTTATATTCGCATTGCCTGTTACCCTGTTTATTATGTTATTACTTGATGACTTGACGCGCTGACGTCTGGGTTTTGCATGGCCCAGATTCTGTACCGCTGTCGCAGTCCGAGCAGGAGTACTTCAGCCGACAGGCTGAGCTGTGAGTGTCAGCAGTAGTTAGTTTTCTTTCCTGCATTTATTTCCTGACGTGAGCCCGTATTATGGGACATACATTCCAGTCATTTTGTATTGGATCTTTCGCTTCCGCATTTTATTATTCTTGACTCATGTTATCTTGGATTATGGACATGTTTAGATAGTTTTATTTTGTTTTTGATATCTCTACAGCTGTAATGTGACTGTGGATGGATACTTCCTACCCACAGGTAGCATGGTTGGCTATGCCACGTGCCCACTTTAGCGTACTCTGGGAAGGGGGCGTGACGGTATAGCCTATAAAGGTAAGGATAATGAAAATATCCCAACAACTTTTTTTCTCTCCAAAAATCCATATCTGTGATCTTCTTCTTCCTCAAGGTTCTAAAACCTTCATTTTTTTCTTTGAATTAAATTAAGAGTTTTACTCTTCCTTTTATAAAACAAAATAGTTTTTCACCACAAAACCCACAAAGATACGTTAGTCTGATTCGAGACTAAGATCAACTTAACGGGATCGTTTGGATCCGACAAGAGAGCAATTGGCTCTATTGTTCCAGTTTAGGGACGTGGTGGTCCATAGGTAGTTTAAGAACGTTTCGGTCCATTACCAGTTTAGGGACATGGTGGTCCATAGATAGTTTAAGGACACATAAGTCCATGGGTTTAAGGACCCCACAGTCCATATGGGTGTGTTTAAGGACGCATTAGTCCGTTAGTTTAAGGACGCATAAGTCCGTCGGTTTAAGGACCCATAGTCCGTATCTTGGTTTAAGGACGCATAAATCCATGAGTTTAAGGACCCCACAGTCCGTGTTAATGTGTGGTTGTCGGGACCCGTCACCTCTCTGACGTCGTTGAAGGATTACAACGATAGGAGTCAGAGGAGTTCGGAGATGTACCCTCGAACCGGATGTAAATTGATTTAGTAGAGCAGCCGTGCTCAGTCAATTTAATTTGAGGACTTACGGCCATGATTGGGCTAAGTCCAGTTGGGAATATTCAACGTTTTTATTTATCTTTGGCTTATTAGGCCTGTGCTAGGCCTTTGCCCCTTTTTAATAATGCATTGCATTTTATTTTGTTTGGGCTCTGCCTTTCTATAAATGATGCAGAGCATCTATTTTGTTTGGGCTCTGCCCTTTTATGAATGATGCAGAGCATCTGCTTTGTTTGGGCTCTGCCCTTTTAATGCATTGCATTTTATTTGGCATGTTAGGCCTTTTTTAATTGGGCTTGGCCCTTCAATAAATAATGCAGTGCATTAACTGTCTGATATTGGCTTGTCAGGCGCTTTGCGCCAATCATTGAGCGTAAGCGCATGTGGAGGTGACACGTGCCACGCTCTGGTGAGCTCGAGCGTAACAGCGCAGTGCGCTGCGCTTGCGCCGCTGACACGTGGCGCTCTTTGGTGGTTTGCGCCAACCCAGGAGCGCAATAGTGCAGTTTTGCAAGTGCAAGGCACTGTTTCAATAACTTGATTCAATTTTGGATTCAAGAAAAGAATTTTTCTGAAATTCCAGAACCAATGGTTCATAAAAAAGTGCAAGACACTGTTATTATTTTTTTTATTGAAGATCATTGATCTTTGTTCCCCTCCGAAAGACGGCGCGACATGGCGTCTCGCCTGAGATTCGGGGCAGATGCTAATTGGTGCTATCCGTCCACCTCTCCGAAGATGCCAAGTTGATTTATGGCACCGTGTATCGAAGGTTTAGACGGATGCGTCCGATGTAGCAGACTTCGTCAGATTCTCCCTCGTTTGAGGGGTTTTTGATTGTGGGGACGCTCTTCCCTGCAGGCACAAGCCCCTGCAGTTAATTACGCTACCGCATTGCGGTAACAACTTTCTCCTTCTCCAGATGGTCACTTCGTGTCGTGGGTGTTTGTTTTGTATTTTGTTGCCCGTGGATTGTTTACGGAGACTGAGTTGTGTCGTCGCCCGTAGGGCGTGGACTAGTCCAAATCCGCATTATCTTAGATTTGGGTTTGGGGTTTTGGTTTGAGGATACGTTAGCCATATTTGAGGCTAAGATCAACTCAAACGTTCGTTAAGGATACGTTAGTCTAACTTTGAGACTAAGATCAACTTAACGGGATCGTTTAGATCCGACAAAAGAGCGTTTGGGCTCTAATGTTCCAGTTTAGGGACATAGTGGTCCATCGTATGCATGGCCGTCGGGACCCGTCACCTCTCTGACGACGTTGAAGGATTACAACGACGGATGTCAGAGGAGTTCAGAGATGTACCCTCGAGCCAGGGTTAATTGGGGGGATTCATAGTCCAGTCTGTTTGAAAGTTTAAGGATACGTTAGCCATCTTTTGAGGCTAAGATCAACTTAAACGGGACCGTTGATCCGACAAAAGAGCATACGGGGCTCTATTGTTCTAGTTTAAGGACGTTGCGGTCCATGGGTAGTTTAAGGACATTGCGGTCCATTGTTAATTTTAAGACATCTCGGTCAAGGTTAAGGACATCGTAGTCCATGGGTTTAAGGACCCCACAGTCCAGTATGTGCTCTGGATGCTTCACACGGGTTCACTGCCGTGCTTGGCGAGGACCAGGCTCCGCTCTGGACGTTTTCCACGGGGTCAAAGAGTGACATTATCTGCGTTCCACGTAACCAGGAATTTGTATTAGACATGGGTTTAAGGACCCCACAGCCCATATCAATGTGTGGTCGTCGGGACCCGTCACCTCTTTGAAGACATTGAGGGATTACAATGCCAAGTATCAAAGGAGTGAAGAGATGTACCCTAGAACCGGAATGGCTTAAATAGTCTTTGGCCTAATTTAGGATCAAGACGAATTAATTATGTTATGAGTCCATTGGCCCGGTTAATCACAAATTGAGGACTTATGGCCATCTTGGGCTAAGTCCAATCAGGAGAGGCTTTGCCTCTATCCATTTAGGCCAATTGGGCCAAAGCCTAGTGTTAAACACTACAGAGCAGTCAGTGTTGAACACTGGGAATGAGGTTGACAAATTAGTGTTTAACACTAAGAGATAATTGGTGTTAAACACCAGCAACAAGGCTTTTCAAATTAGTGTTAAACACTAAAACAGATCAGTGTTGAACACTGCAAATAAAGCTTTTTAATTAGTGTTGAACACTAAGGCCCAACAGTGTTTTAACACTGGGTTTGAGAGTTTTAATTTAGTGTTAAATACTAAGGCAAGAGGGGTCACGTGGCAGCACGTGAGAGCGCCCTCCCTCCATTTATTCTGCTGAGATTATCGCGTCTTTCAGAGCATCACGTGCCATCACGTGATGGGCATTCAAATGCCTATGTATTAGAGCTTCTGCCAAGGGTCACGTGGATCACGTGGGGTGCTGCCTCAAAGGGACTTTCTGTAGATCTCTTGGGGGGGTCACGTGATGAATCGTGACCCTGCCTCTATGTATTTTGTTTAGAGGCTTTGTTAATCTTTTTTCAGGAATTAAATTCCTCGAGCTGTAAATTTCAGAGGAATTAAATTCCTACTTCCTTTCGAAGACTTATATTCTGGAATAGAGTTAACTCTGAATTTTCTATAGGAATTAAATTCCTCATATATGTGAAGAACCAAATAGGGTTAAACCCTAACAAAAGCTTTTTTAAGGAGTTAAAACTTCCATCCTCTGTCAAATTATGATTAAGGGAATTAAATTCCCGCTGTTGCAACAGAACTAGGTTCTTAATTAGGGTTAAACCCTGTTTCTTTTTATTCTGAAGGAATTAAATTCCCATGATACAGGGTCAAGCCCTAATTTTATTTTAAAGGAATTAAATTCCTATAGTTCTGTGAGAATTAAATTCTCATGCTTGCATTCCCTCTCTATGTTTTGGATCTGCATGGCAGGATCTCGACCCATTGAGAATTAAATTCTCAACCTTAAGGGGAGATGTGCACTTTGCAGATCCTCTATCAAAGAGAGAAGAAATATGTTCTTCTGTTTTATATATCAGAGTTAAACTCTGTTGAGAATTAAATTCTCTTTCTTTCAAAAGGCCTTCCCTTTCTTACCTAGGGTTTTTGCAGAAGATCCGAGTCTTTTCAAAGTATCAAAGCTCTCCTTCTTTTCTTTTTTCTTCTCTGCGTATGTATATCTCTCCATCTGTGTCTCTTGGCTCCTATTTATAGGAGAAGCAGCCGAATCAATCAGTTTTTGACGAATCTTCATCGAGAGATTTGATTTGCATTCATCATTCATTTTGGACCTTTGGATTATTAGGTGAATTTTATTCACCATTGGATTTCTAATCCAGGGGTTCCCCTTTATTATTTCGGTTAGATTTAAAGGGAAAATCTTTCCAAACCCGAGATTTTCCCATAGATAGATGATATTTCATCACCTCTGAATCTTTAATTTGATTGGTTGCAGATAGCCGCTTTCCTTTGGAAAGATTTGAATTTCTTTCAGAATTTAATTCTGTTGACAAAATGGGCTTTGAAAGCCGGTCACGTGTGACCACGTGACCCATGGTCACGTGTGGGCACGTGACCCCCTTGGAATGAGGCTTCCTCTTTCTTTTGCGCTCTGTCTTCTGATTGCTGCTTAAACGTCACGTGCTACCACGTGACCCCTGGTCACGTGTGAGCACGTGACCCTTGTTTGAACTCTCTTTCCTTGGTTCATCTGGAGAACGAGTCTGCTGCCTTGAATGTCACGTGCCAACACGTGACCCTGGTCACGTGGAAGCACGTGACCTCTTCTGAAGTCTTTTCCTCGACTTGATCAGGTAACCGGTGTGCAATTGACGCTTCATTTAAATGTCACGTGTCGCCACGTGACCCTGGTCACGTGGGAGCACGTGACTCTTTCTGAAGCCCCTTTTCTTCAACGTAGTCAGGAAACTAAACTTGCCCTGATGATGTGCTTAGGTGTCACGTGCCAACACGTGACCGCTAGTCACGTGTAAGCACGTGACCCCCTTCTGAAGCTTTTCCCAGAAGCTTTCCTGATTTTAAATCAGGAAACAAATGCCCCCACAGCGTTGTTCTCACGTGTCTGCACGTGAGTGCAACGCTGTCACCCCCTGTGACCGTTGGATTCCTCTAGGGATCTGGGGAGATGAAACGTTTCCATTGCCTTCTATAAATACCTCCGTCTCTTCATAGGAGCCTTCACTTTGCTCATCTTCTTCTTCTGAGAACTTCTTCTTTGAGAATTTAATTCTCGCTTCTTCCAGAGCTTAGTTCTCTGTTTTAAAATATTTTCAGAGTTTAACTCTGTTTTAAAGGGATTCTTCCTCCTCAGGTAATGGTAATCGAAGCACCTTCATTTTGACAAAACTCTCTGGATCTTAAATCCAGATCAAGGGTTTCACAAAGAACCCATTTTTCTTCAAGTACTTTAACCAAAATATGAGACCACTTAACTTCCCGCAGTAGATCACTTAGGGTTCAGATGATCCCTTAGGGAGATGATGATGGCGGTTCAAACCCATGGAATTTAATTCCATTCAAAATGTTTCTGGGAATTTAATTCCCTTTTCTTAATAAGGAATTTTAATTCCAATGAAGAACTCGCTTCCTTCACACAGAGGCTTCCTGAGGTCTCTTGGCCCGAGGTTGTTCTTCTGCAATTAATGCAATAGGGGCTTTGTAATGAATCTCATGACCTTTATTTCAGGTACCATGGATGCCCATCTGTATGGTCTTGACGAGATCATTTCCTATGGGAATATTCGTGCACTGGGCCGCAGTCAGAACCAGGAGTTCACCAATGCTCAATGTGCCGAGATTATGAGCCGCTTTGATGAGTACAACATCGGCTACTCCCCCGTCGCTCTTCTCTTCTGAGGCTGATCGTGCTGGCGATCAGGGAGGCTCTCCCTCTATTCTGTGCTGGTGTGCCGCTTGGGGCATTGGACGCCGCCGAGGATAAAGTACACTCGGTGTATCTGATGCACTTGATCTCAAAGAGAATGCGGGATAATCTCATTCATCTCCTGCATCAGATGTTCCAGCAGTCGGCCATACTTGCCGCCTATCGGAGGGTGGAGGACATTCGTGAGGACCCCGATGCTTGTGATCGTGAGAGGAAGCATACTCGGGAGGTTCGAAATGCTTGGAAAATCTTGAATGCAGTTGATTTTGAGTTTTTCAACCCATGTCCCGCATCTGAAGTTTTACCATTGTAAATGTGTCCTCTGTATTTTGTATGAACCCCTTGAAGTATGAGTGACAATTGTTATTATGTCTTTCTATGTTTGCATGTCTTTTCTCTGGGATTTTATCATTTTTGCTACTGTTGTTGTTTGTGCTTTCAATATGCAGGGTACTACTCCATATATTTCCTTTTAAGCGCGCATCAGGTTTAGGCCTCACGTGTTCTGCGCGTGGGTCCCTTGATGGGGCGGTTCACAAAATTTTCTCATGCCGTATTTTCAGTGCACCATATTGGATGCAGAGAAAGGGCCTTGGAAATAGTTTCATTTCCTTGATTTTAGATGCCCTTCCTTTTTTTGGGCCTTGGAAATAGCCTTACCATGCAAGATTTTCCGCGCACAGCACTTAATGCACTTCTTTATATATGAGGCTATAGCTTTCTTTTCCTTTCACAAAGAGCTTTATATTATTATTATTTTTTTTATCTTGGAGTAACTTGTCTTGAGAAACAAACGAGCGCCACGGCCTGCAATCGTCCTCATGCTCGCCGACAGCCATGGGAAGTTCCTATTGAAGGGATGGTCCCCCGCTTTGCTGCTCGGTTGGTGGATCCCCTCCTTACCGACAACGAATGCGACTCAGCCATGCATGAACTCTCGATCCGTAGGGGGTCTCCCCTCCCGATGGGTTCTCTCTGGCTCCGGATAATCCTCATGGCCGTGCTTGCCGACATTCCTCCTCACCCGGCAGAGATGACCCTGGCAATGCTTGATGCGGCGGAAGAAAAGCTCGAGGGCTTTCATGAAGCATGCCTGATTACTCAGGCTCTGAAGGACTGCTCAATTCATCTGCTGAGCGAGATAAAGGCCCGGCGAGCTATTATGTTTGCATTCGCGGACGAACATGGCACCAACCGATGGGGAGCGACTTCTCGCGAGAATCGTCGCTTCGATGTGCTGGAGAAAGCGGAGAGAGAGATGGAGAATTTTGTCCTTTGCTTCATCAACCCCTGTGCCGTTGATCCTGTGTTTGGTGACCTTTTCCGTTAGTGTAGAACCTTTTTAAATTAGTCCCTCCTTTTTGTATGCTTTATGTTGAACCTCCATGTAGGCTCGGTACTCGTATGTATGTTTCCGCTTGCATGAATAAATTTTGTGTTCCTTTTATGAAAATTTTCTTCAATTATCAATACTGTTGTCATGTCGCGTGCACATTAAGCTTCGAATTTTATTTCTTTTTCGGATGTTCATATGATTGCGAGCACATGCTTGATAGGATGATCGTCGGAAAGTTTTTTCGTTGCTTTTCATACCGGGTTGTGTGAGCGCGTTCTGGATCGATTATTGCTGTCGATCGGAAGCCCATTTATATGGTCTCGAGCGTGTATGTCCTATTTCTAAGGTTGTGGTCGCAAAGTGAGCTTTCATGGCCTGATAGGGCGACACGTAGCGAACATAAGGTTGTGGCTCTCGATAAAGTTGCCATGTTCACTCGTGAGAGGGTCGAGGCTCATAAGGCCATTGAGAAAGAGCTTGAGGCCCGGCTCGCTTCGTATCAGGCTCAACAAGCTCAGGCGGAGGCTCGTCTTTTGGAGATCTTGCGCCACGAAGCCGTGGTCCAACAAAAGCAAGATGAGCTGACCAAGTTGCTGAATCGCCCGCCGGCCTGAAACATTTGTATCTTTTTCTTCCTTTTTGTACATACTCATGGATGAGAGCATTTTCTTTTTGTTTCTTTCATGAATTGTACATTGTACCCATTTTGGTTTATGAATAAAAGATACATTTTTCTTCCTAATGATGTGTCTCCTTTTCATCGAATGTATTCTGCGGATATTCTATCTTGATCTTCTTGCAGGATAGCAATGGCTCAGGATTCGGGGTTAAGATCTGCTTCCTAAGGCTTTTGCATTTTACGAGCCATGAGGGTCTCATAAAGAGTTTTTCTCCCTACAGGTCGAGAGGATCCCATAGGTGTAAGTTCTTCTTAGAGATCGTGAGGATCCTTAAGCGAGTTTTCCCTTGAGAGTCGTAAGGATCTCACAAGAGAGTTTTTCTTCCTTACAGGTCGTGAGGGCCTGCAAGTGCCGGATGTGATCACCTTTATCCGTGTCTTACGGAGTTAGGGGTTTCTCAAGGTATCGTAGTTTAAAGACGTCACGGTCAAGGTTAAGGACTTTATAGTCCATGGATTTAAGGACTCCACAGTCCGCCGTTAGTTTTAAGACATCACGGTCAAGGTTTAAGGACCTCATAGTCCGTGGATTTAAGGACTCCACAGTCCGCCGTTAGTTTTAAGACATCACGGTCAAGGTTAAGGACCTCATAGTCCGTGGATTTAAGGACTCCACAGTCCGGTGTTTGGTTGCAGGGACCCGTCACCTCTTTGAAGACGTTGAGGAATTACAACGCCGGGCATCAAAGGAGTGAAGAGATGTACCCTTAAACCAAGGCAAGACCTGTAGGGAATCGGGGTGGTTGATCGTTAGTTTTAAGACATCACGGTCGAGGTTAAGGACGTCATAGTCCGTGGATTTTAAGGACTCCACAGTCCGGTATTTGCTCTGGATGCTTCACACGGGTTCACTGCCGCGCTCGGCGAGGACCAGGCTCCGCTCTGGACGTTTTCCACGGGGTCAAAGAGTGACATTATCCGCGTTTCACGAAACCAGGAATTTTGCACTAGATGCTCCACACGGGTTCACTGCCGTGCTCAGCGAGGACTAGGCTCCGCTTTGGATGCTTCACACGGGCTCACTGCCATGCTCTGCGAGGACCAGGATCCGCTCTGGACGTTTTCCACGGGGTCAAAGAGTGACATTATCCGCGTTCCACGTGACCAGGAATTTTGCACTAGATGCTTCACACGGGTTCACTGCCGCGTTAGGCGAGGACTAGGCTCCGCTCTGGATGCTTCGCACGGGTTCACTGCCATGCTCCGCGAGGACCAAGATCCGTTCTGGATGTTTTCCACGGGGTCAAAGAGTGACATTATCCGCGTTCCACGTGACCAGGAATTTTGCACTAGATGCTTCACACGGGTTCACTGCCGCGTTAGGCGAGGACTAGGCTCCGCTCTGGATGCTTCGCACGGGTTCACTGCCATGCTCTGCGAGGACCAGGATCCGCTCTGGACGTTTTCCACGGGGTCAAAGAGTGATATTATCCGCGTTCCACGTGACCAGGAATTTTGCACTAGATGCTTCACACGGGTTCACTGCCGCGTTAGGCGAGGACTAGGCTCCGCTCTGGATGCTTCGCACGGGTTCACTGCCATGCTCCGCGAGGACCAGGATCCGCTCTGGACGTTTTCCACGGGGTCAAAGAGTGACATTATCCGCGTTCCACGTGACCAGGAATTTTGCACTAGATGCTTCACGCGGGTTCACTGCCGCGTTAGGCGAGGACTAGGCTCCACTCTGGATGCTTCGCACGGGTTCACTGCCATGCTCCGCGAGGACCAGGATCCGCTCTGGACGTTTTCCACGGGGTCAAAGAGTGACATTATCTGCGTTCCACGTGACCAGGAATTTTGCACTAGATGCTTCACACGGGTTCACTGCCGCGTTAGGCGAGGACTAGGCTCCGCTCTGGATGCTTCGCACGGGTTCACTGCCATGCTCCGCGAGGACCAGGATCCGCTCTGGACGTTTTCCACGGGGTCAAAGAGTGACATTATCCGCGTTCCACGTGACCAGGAATTTTGCACTAGATGCTTCACACGGGTTCACTGTCGCGTTAGGCGAGGACTAGGCTCCGCTCTGGATGCTTCGCACGGGTTCACTGCCATGCTCCGCGAGGACCAGGATCCGCTCTGGACGTTTTCCACGGGGTCAAAGAGTGACATTATCCGCGTTCCACGTGACCAGGAATTTTGCACTAGATGCTTCACACGGGTTCACTGCCGCGTTAGGCGAGGACTAGGCTCCGCTCTGGATGCTTCGCACGGGTTCACTGCCATGCTCCGCGAGGACCAGGATCCGCTCTGGACGTTTTCCATGGGGTCAAAGAGTGACGTTATCCGTGTTCCACGTAACCAGGAATTTTGCTGAATATATTCGCATTTCACGGGGTGAAGGTTCGACTGTTGGCGATATGTATACCACCGAGCCATGGAACTGGGAGTTGCCGCTGTTCCGTTTCGCTTGATGTTGTGTCTGCTGCGTCGAGATGATCTCCAGGCTATTTGTGAACCGTCGAGATTTGGCTTCCTCTCATGATGAAACCTGGGGGAGGAGTACGACTCCTTCTTTGTTTGTGCCCCTGGATTGTATACAGGGATTGATGTAGCATCACCTGTAGGGCAAGGATTTCATTTTTCCATCATTTCTTTTATTCTTTCCGCGATGCTCTATCATTTCAGCTTTTTGTATCGCGAAGGTCGCGATTGCCCAATCATTTCGGCTATTTTTCGCGGTGCCCAATCATTTCGGCTATTTGTTTTATTTTTACTCGCTGCTTTTTATTGCGAGTTGCCCCATCATTTCGGCTATTTGTTTTATTTTTACTCGCTGCTTTTTATTGCGAGTTGCCTCATCATTTCGGCTATTTCGTAGGCATGTGTGGCCTGCTAGCTTTTTCGCCGCAAGCTCGGATTTTGGACACCGATTTCGGCATCAGCATCGCTGCAGCTGGGATGTTGCCAGGAGCGAATCATCATTTGCCATGAAAGAACTTGGGTTTTGATACCGGTTTAGGCGTCAGCATCGCTGCAACTGGAATATTGCCAGGAGCGAATCATCATTTGCCTCTGTCGATGTTGAACAAAGGTGTCTTAGCAAACAGGGTTAAGGTCCTGTCGACTAAGGCTTTTGACTTCATGAGCCGTAAGGGTCTCACAAAGGTATTTCTCCCTACAAGTCGTGAGGATCTTGCAGGTGTATTTTCTCCTTAGGTATCGTGAGGATTCCTAAGTGTATGTTCCTCCGTAAGTCGTAAGGATCCTACAAGAGGGTTTTCTCCTTATGGGTCGGGGGGACCTACAAGGGTTGGACTTTGCTGGGGAAATGTTTATTCGCGCCCGTGGATTGTATACAAGGGTCAGTATTGAGCCTCTTGTAGGGCAACATCGGAGGTTGTGGAGGATTTGCTTAAGAACAGGTTTAGGTTTCTGTAACTTAAGACTTTCAAATCTCATGAGCCGTGAGGGTCCCATAGGAGAATTCTCCTTACGAGTCGTGAGGATCTCGTAAGTGTATTTTCTCCTTAGGAATCGTGAGGATCCCTAAGTGTGTTACTCCTTTGTGAGTCGTAAGGATCTCACGCAGGTGGTTTCTCCTTACAAGGTCGAGAGGACTCTGTAAATGTCCTTTAACGAGGTTGCGCCCTTTCGGGTTTTCACAAACACTCGCCGGTAGTCCTGCTGTTTTTACTCACGGAGCCCTTTCGGGTTTTCATCCGTGCCCATTTTGCTTATAGACATATCGTTTTTGTTTTTTTTACAAGGTCGCGCCCTTTCGGGTTTTCACGAACACTTGCCGGCAGCCCTGCTGTTTTTACTCACGGAGCCCTTTCGGGTTTTCATCCGTGCCCACTTTGCTTATGGACATACCGTTTTGTTTTTTTTTTATCATTTTTTTATCTTCTTTTTTTTTTTATTTATCCATCTCGTCAACCTAAGGACGTTGCGGTAGTAGTTTAGGGACGTTTCGGTCCGTCGTTAGTTTAAGGACGTTTCGGTCCATCGATAGTTTAAGGACGTTTCGGTCCGCCGTTAGTTTAAGGACGTTTCGGTCCGCCGTTAGTTTAAGGACGTTTCGGTCCGTCGTTATGGGAAGGTCGGCTGCTGCTTGTAAAGTCTGAGCCTAGGAAGATAGTGAGCGGACATAGTTGTCGTCATCTATCATTGACCCAGGCTGTGGCTTATTAAGCATAGTATTTCTTTAAGAAGCGGCCGTTTATTGGCCTGAAAGGCCTTTCACCGTGCATGTCCATGAGTAGGTAGGCTCCACCCTGGTAGACCTTGTCTATGATGTACGGGACTTCATAGTTTGGCTTAAATTTTCCTCGCTTTGCATGATTGGGGATCATAGGTCTTTTGACCACTAGTACGAGTTCGCCTTGGCGGAATGTCCTCGGCCTGGTCAATCTTTCGTACGAGCGCGTCATCTTTGCTTTGTAGGCCTCTAGATGTTGTTGCGCTACGAGCCGGGTTTCGTCGAGGGCATCAAGCTCCTCAAGCCGAAGGTGGGCATTTTCTTCGTTCGTCAGTTCGTGGTGGACTGCTACTCGTAGAGAGGGTAAATCTATCTCGAGGGGGAGCACTGCTTCCGTCCCAAATACCAACGCGTACGGCGTTGTGTTTGTGGCCGTCTTGAATGTAGTTCGATAAGCCCAAAGGGCTTCTTGCAGCCTTTCGTGCCAGTCCCTCTTATTCCGGGAAACGGTCTTTTTTATGATCTTCGTCAAGGTCTTATTGAAGGCCTCGGCCAGGCCGTTAGCTCGTGGATTGTAAACCGAAGAATATCTCCAGTCTATATTGTGCTGCTGTGCGAAGCGGCTAATCTTATGGCTTCAGTAGGCCGGCCCATTATCGGAGATAATCCGCCGTGGAGTCCCGAACCGATAGATGACGTGCGTCTTGAAGAAATGGAGGATATTCTCCGTCTTCACTTCCTTCAGTGGTACTGCTTCTGCCCATTTGGAGAAGTAATCAGTTGTTGCCAGGATAAAACGGTGTCCTCGGGATGATGCTGGCTCAATGGGGCCGACTATATCAGTCCCCCACATTTCGAATGGCCAACTAGCCAGCGTCGGGTGCAGTGGATTCGGATGTTGGTGGATGAAGTCTCCATGAATCTGGCATGAGTGGCATTGCTTCGCATACTCGAGGCAGTCCTGGATCATCGTGGGCCAGTAATAACCCATCCGTTTAATTTTTAACTTCATCTTTGGGCCTGCTTGGTGAGAACCGCAAAGTCCGTCATGAACTTCCTGAATGACTCTTTCTGCTTCGTCAGGTCCTAAGCATCTCAGCCATAGAGAATCAAATGATCTCTTGTATAGAATATCGTTGACAAAAGCGAAAGATAAAGCTCGTTTCATGAGCTGATGTCTTGAGGACGCTTCTTCGGGCATTCGGTGGGACTTAAAGTAGTCTATGAAGACTTCCCTCCAGTCTTCGGCCTTCTCATGGTCTTTTATTTGTAGGGTCGTCTGCTCAGTCGTTCCCTTTTCTTCGCATGATTCCGGAGATATTTCTGCCGGGGCGAGCACTCGACGGCTTTGTACCACGATTCTGACGTCGTCGAGGTTCTCGTCAGCCAGTTCTTTAGCAAGTTTAGCCAACGCGTCTGCTTTGCTGTTTTCCGCGCGCGATATGTTCTCCAAAGTATAGGAGGGAATTTGGGTCAATAGTTGTTGCACCCTTTCGCCGTACTTCACCAACTCCGGCTTGCACGTTTGGTAGTCACCATTTACTTGACTAACGACCAGCTGAGAATCCCCGTATATGAGGAGGTCTTCAATTCCCATGTCGATGGCGATCTCGAGGCCTGCTATCAGGGCTTCGTATTCGGCTTCATTGTTTGTCCTCGGCTCTGTTAAGGAGAAGGCGAAGCGCATTATCCCTCCTTGTGGAGTTGCAAAGATGAGGCCTATCCCTGATTTGATCATTGGGATACCTTGTTTCTGTTTCTTTATGGAGGACGCTCCATCGAAATAGAGTTCCCATCGGGTGCTTCCGCCGCTAATCGCATCAAATGCATGCTCGTCCGGCAAATCACAGTTCAGAGGAGAATCGGCCGGTATCGGGTGCTCGGCGAGGAAGTCGGCAATGGCCTGGCCTTTCACTGCCTTGAGAGGCTGATACGTTATCGAGAACTCCATCAAGAGCACGGCCCACTTAGCGAGTCGTCCCGTCAATATGGCTTTCGACATCAAATATTTGAGAGGGTCCACCTTCGAAATAAGACGGACTTCATGTGCTAATGCGTAATGTCTAAGCTTTGTTATTGCGAAGATCAACGCCAGGCAGTGCTTTTCAATGGGGGAATAGTTGCTTTCTGCCCCCAGCAGCACTCGACTTAAGTAGTAAAGTGCTCTTTCTTTCCCCTGATCGTTCTCTTGTGCCCATAATGCGCCCAAAGAACCTTCGAGGGCGGTCGTATAAAGAATGAGAGGCTTCCCCTTAACCGGAGCAGCCAACACTGGAGGGTTTTGCAAGTACTGCTTGATCTCGTCTAGTGCACCTTGACATTTGTGATCCCAAACGAATGGAGTTCCCTTTTTCATCAGGTGGCTGTAAGGACGGCATTTGCCCGAAAGATTAGCGATAAACCGCCGGGTGTACGCGAGCTTCCCTTGGAGAGACCGCAACTGCTTGAGGGTTCTTGGCGGAGGCATTTCCATGATCGCCTTAATCTTTGACGGATCTATTTCAATACCTCGGTGTCGAACGATGAATCCCAGAAATTTGCCCGAGGAGACTCCAAACGCGCATTTGAGGGGATTCATTTTCAAATTATATTGCCGAAGGCGTCGAAATACAGTCTCCAGATGTTTTAAATGCTCTTCGTACGACATGCTCTTCACTACAAGGTCATCGATATAGCACTCGACGACGTCGTGTATGAGGTCATCAAAGATCTTTGTCATGGCCTTTTGATAGGTAGCGCCAGTGTTCTTGAGACCAAAGGGCATAACCCTGTAGCAAAATATACCCAAAGGGGTGCGGAAAGCGGTATGCTTCTGGTCTTCGGGATGCATCTTTATCTGATTGTATCCTGACGAACCATCCATAAAGGAGAAAACCTCGTGAGTTGACGTGTTATCTATCATTAGCTCGGTTACCGGTACTGGGAAATCATCCTTTGGACATGCTTTATTGAGATCCCTGAAATCCACGCATATGCGTACCGTCCCATTCTTCTTCATTACCGGGATGATATTGGCGATCCAGTCGGGATATTGGACTTCTTGGATAAATCCGGAATCGATCAACTTCTTGACTTCGGCGTTGATGCTCATCTCAAGCTCGAGTCGCATCCTCCTTGGCGCCTGCTTGACTGGCTTGATATCTGGGGATATTGCTAATCTATGCACAGCAATCTCCGGATCTAATCCTGGCATCTCGGAGTAGTTCCACACGAAGCAGTCTTTATGCCGTAGAAGCACGTCTTTTAATGCAGCCACCTTCTCTTCGGATAACAGCTCGCTGACAAATGTCGGTCGCGGGTCGTCTGCCGATCCCAACTCAATCTTCTTGAGGTTATCTGCAGTAGTATGTATACCATCTTCCAGTTCTTTTGGAGCGGGCGGAAATTCCGAGATCACCTCATCATCGCTGTTCTCAAAGCACCGGGAAAGGTCATCTACGTTCTCGGGCTCTTCTCCTAATATCGTAATCGTATAACAAGTGCGAACCCGCTCCCTGGACTGAGGTGGACCCGGTTCTGCTCTTGCGGCCTTGGGCTCATGCTTTTACGGTGGCGTTACCTTCCAGCCGTCGGATAAAGCGAATCTACCCCGTCGGTACTGGTCCTCGACCCAGTTCTTGAAGGTGAAGCAGTCTTCGGTAGGATGTCCTATGGCTTGGTGATAAGAGCAATAACTCGGATGAGAGGCCTTGCTAGCTTGCTCAGGATGTCTAGACTCTGGAAGCGTGATCATTTGATGTTTTATAGCGAGGTTGAGTAACCTCTCCGTCTTGTCTCGGGGGAAGGAATACGCTCGACTCATCTTCTTCACGAGGGACAAACCCGAGCCGCTTCTTGATTTATTTCCGTCTCTGCGTCGGGCCTTTCGTACAACGGATTGACGTGGATAAGCGTCTTTGTCTTTTGCAGTACGTTGAGATAGACGTTGCGTCCTAGCCTTCTCGTAGATGGCCATTTCGCGGTTGTGGTCTTCCCGAGCTTTTTGACCCATTTTCCTGATAGTCTTGCCCATTCGTTCTTCAAACGACGGACTCGGCGCTTTAATCGCGGGGTCTAGTTTTGATGGGGGGTTGGCATCTCCTGACAGGGCATCCTCCTCTTCATCAAAGGTATATATAGCGTAGCTGCTGTGAGCCCGTTCCCGTTTTCCGGCTCTTGCGTATCCAAGCCCGCGTGTTTCCATCTTCCCGTTGGGTAATTTGCGTTGAGTCCCGGGGACATCCCAAATCCTGTTGTAGAACCGCGCCTGCCGAACGGTCTGTTCTAAAGGTACTCCTTGGCGTTTCAACAGCTTCTTTAATCCATTTGTATAGTATCTGGGCAGACGGATGGGTTGGAGCCTGTCAAGTGTAGCATCCGCGCCAAGCCAGATCTTTTTCTCTATTTTCGACTCTGGGGATCGGTAGAATAGGATCACCTTCTCGCCCCTTCGCCTGGGAGGGACGTAAAATGTTTGCAAGTCCTGCACATTGTGAGCCTGAAGCGTGTCGAGATCCTTGTAGTGTTCTCGCGGTACCATGGTGATTTGTAAACTATGGTCATCGCCAAGGGGTGCTTGTATTGACAGCCGATTGGAGAACACAGCATTAACTTCATCTTCTGAATCACTTCCGAAGACCAACACGGGGGCGGGCGTCCCCAGGTTGTTGCGTTGAGATGGCCCTGCGTAAACTATCTCTTCTTCTTCTTCGGTATCGCTCCCGAAAATAGGGATGGTGGCGACGGTTTTATTCTCCGGGTTGCGACACCTTTCCGTATCCTCGAAATCTGGCAAAAAGTACTTCGCATCTTCGTATTTGCGGACTTCGTTTACGGAAAATGGGTTTAACTCACCTGTTACGGTATACTCGAAACCATCCTTAAAGCACTTCATACACTGATGTTGTGTAGAAGGGATGATATTGTACTCGTGTAGCCAAGGACGGCCGAGCAAGGCGTTGTAGCAGGTCTTGGCGTCAATGACATGGAATTTGATGTCTGTGACGAGAAGTCCAAAGCGTAATGTTAGTATCACAGATCCGAGAGTCCGTGACGATTGTGAATCGAAACCGGAGATAGTAATTTTGTCACGAGCGAGGTGTTGCACACTCATGCAGATTTCCTTCAACACCCGAACATTAAGGAGGTTGACGGAGGATCCATTATCCACCAGGATCTTGCCTATCTTGATATCATGGTAGTATCCGGAGACATATAGGGGACGGTTATGGTCGCATGTCCCGAGAAGGAGGTCTTCATCACTGAAAGTGATGTTGGCTGTATGCACTTCCTCCAGTTCATCCTTCATCTTTTCAGTGGCGAGGAAGGCTTGGAATTGCTCAGGTTCTTGTAACGCCTTAATTAGTGAGTCTCGCGCTTCTTTTGATAATAGGAGGGCATCGAGAATGCTAAGCTGAGAAGGTAGCTTCCTTAGGTGCGCGAGGATGTTATAGTCCACTTTACTCTTCCTAGGAGGGTCTTTGGCAGCCAGCTCTCTCATGACTTGGTCATCTAAAGTGATATCTTCAGTGACCTTTTCCTTTCCCTTATCCTTTCTATTCCCGGGCCCGAGATTCTTTTCTGGGAGTGTGCGATTGCGTAGCTGAATGTTCTCGCAGGCCTCCGATTTCTCCTCTTTCCCTAAAACGGATTCTTTAAAGAGAGGGCCCAGAGCGATTTCTTCATCAGAGTCGCTCCCAAAGGTGAGAACTTGTGACTCCCTGGCGTTTACCATGTAACAGTTGCCAGTAGCTCTGTCGTGCCCATCGACAGTATTTCTTCGCTCCCGACGGCTCTTGCGTTTCATGCGCTTAAAATGTTGCCGACGAGTAACATATCCTTGCCACCATATCTTAAAGGCGTCGCACTCCTCCGTGGGGTGTGAGATTTTCCGGTGATATGCGCAATAGTCAGGGTGTCTCTCCGCCCCATCATGTGTGTTTCCTTCCGAGGGCGGTAGCTTCATCCCCATTGACATGGCTTTGGCAAACCTTTTTCTCGTCTTGAATGTCTTCTTGTCTACTTTGGATGCCTTTTGCTCTGGCAGTGGTAGGTCAACTCTTTCGTTCAGTTGCCCGCATTTGGCTCCTTCCGATGTGGCCATTTCACGCTCCTGGTCCGCTTTACATTTTAGACGAATCTCGTCTAGAAAAGCGTCGATCATTTCATCTGTTGGCCATACACGCTCTGGTACAGGCTCTGTCTCCAGCTTTTTAATGCCGGGAATTTTCCCATCATCGGTAAACGAGTGGGAGATTACGTTACAACTCGCCACATATCCTTCGGATTCATCCGACGAGCTTTCTCCATCATCTTCTTCTTGAAAGATGTGGTTGAGGAACTCTTGCAGTGTGACAGGAGTTCGCGCCTTTTGATTGTATTCTTCCAACGCGTCGATTTGCTTCTGCAAGTTCGTGTGTTCGTTTTCAAGCTTCACGGGCTTCTTGGATTTCTTCTTCTTTTTCCTCGAAGATTTTGACGGTTGGGCGTGAGTATTTGGGCCCTTATCGCGAATCTTCGCAATTGGGCTGGGCTTCAACATTCCTTTGATAATTTGAGGTTCAAGAGGGTCCTTCCATTCGATCGCAGGGCACGCATGAAGGTCTCTCAGCATTCTTTTGGTTTTAGTTGATAGCACGACCTCCCATGGAGCTTCTTCAATAAAAGAACATGTTGCCCCCGGTGTATCCGCTTTCCTAGGAGCATGCGGCTGTGGTGGGTTCACTTTCCACTTTTCGGACAGTACAAACTTCCCCTGGAGGTACTGGTCTTCAATCCATCCTTTGAAGACGAAGCAATCTTCAATCGGGTGGCCTACCGTTTGATGGTAAGGGCAATAGTTAGGGTTATTCACTTCGGTGGGTTGCGGCGGTCGCCTTGGATTTGGTAGGTTTATAAGTCTGTTGCGTATTGCCAGCTCGAATAACCGTTTCGTCTTGTCCCGTGGGAACGAGTAGGGACGCTTCATCTTCTCATTATAATACCGACGTCTTTCCTCCAGTTGATCTGCCGGTTTCGGGGCGTTAGGTTGCTGTTGGGCATTCGCAACAAAGGTTGCTCTTCCTTTACCCTTGTCATTCCGGGGTTCCGACTTCGGGGTAGGTGGTCTATGACCCATCTGGTCCATCTGAGCCAACTTGTCGATCAAAGCCTGGAATGTGGTTAGCTTAAAGAACATCATAAACTGGGAGATAGTTGCGTGAGGGTCTAGAGTTCCCACGAACATGCCCACCGCAGGTGCTTCCTCAATGCGTTGCTCACATCTCGACCACAAGTTCCGCCAGCGTATAGCGTACTGGACCCAGGTTTCGCCCGGTTTTACCCTGGCGTTAATAAGTGCAGTTATTGGAGTGTGTTCGCTGGCACTTGCAAATCGCTGAGTGAACAACAACTCCATTTCAACGAACGTTTTGATAGAATCGTTCGGGAGTTCCGAATACCATTCGAACGCTGTTTCTGATAAGCTGCCCACGAACTGGCGGAGCAACAATTTATCATCACCGCCGGTGTTACCGCAGAGGGCCCGGAACTGGGCGACATGTTGATGGGGGTTGCCGGTCCCCTTATATACGTGGAATTTTGGTATCGTATAGCCTTGCGGGTATTTGATTTGGTCGTACCAGCTCGGATACGGCCGCCCCGTTTTCACGACTTGACCAGCTGCCTCAGTCGCGTGATGAACCCGGATTTGCTGGGCTATGTAGTCAGCCAAGTCAGCCTTAGAGATTGCCTCCTCCTTGGCCGTTGAGAGGGCTGGTGGTGGATTTGACGTTTCTCCTCGGTCGTCTTCAAGAACGATTGGGGGATCCTCGGCGGGTAAGTCCTGCTGGATCATCATTCCTATCACATCTTGGAAGAGAAGGCCCATCCGTTGTATGTTGGCCGCTTGTTCAGCAGCCTCTTTTTCCCTTTTCTCCAGTGTCCGGCGAAGGAATTCAGCGTCGGTTTCTTCCTCTCGGCGTGCGTCTGAGGACGTTTCTGGGTTTTCTTTCGGCCCGGTGAGCGCGGCCATAGCATTCATCATTTCTTGAAGCTTTTGTTGCTGCTCCTGGGCTTTCGCCACGGATCGGTTTAGCGGTCGGTGGCCCGTAGAAATGCGGCTTTCCTCTTTTCCAGAGGCCATGTAAACAGTGTGCACCACCATGCCCCCAGACTTAGGGCGTCTGGGCTCAGTGCTTTTAGCCGTCGTTGCCTGTTGTGGGGTCTTCTCTGGCCTCCTCCTTTTATGAGCCATGGAGGTTGAGGGGGCCGTTGAGGTGGGCGCCCAGACAGCCTTTTGGGATTTATCCTGGTGACCAGCTTCCGGTTGGATTTTCAGCTTCTTGTGCTGGCGGGAGAAGTTTGGATCGATGATCGAGTCTCGGGCCTGCCGCCAAACTTTATAGATTTTGGAAGATAGCCGTTGAGGAGATCGGGGCTGTTCGGGTTTTATTTCCACAACCTTTTTTAATGAGGGAGGAGACCTCTTCAGCACTGCCGTAGGAGAATTCCTTCGCACCTTATTTAGCATTTCGAAGCTGTTCCCAGTTGGAACAGCAGCATTAACTTCTGCCACCGGGGCCGACGGAGTCAACCCGGAGGGGGAGTTGCCCCCAGCCTTCCTTACTCGGCGCCAATGGCGACGTCGAGCGTGTCGAGCGGACGGTGTAGGGTCAGCGGTAAGAATGGTTTCGTCTTGCCCCCTGTATAGGTGGGGGGTTGCTGTTGGCGTTAGCCTGTCAAAGACTGACGTCCTTTGGGCAGTAGGAGCGGGAGCTGGAGCTGGAGCCGTCAATCTTGTAAAGACCGACCTTTTGGCCGGAGAATCCGCCTTGACGATTTCGGGGGCAGGAGCGGCCACCTTCTTAGAAGCAGCCTTCTCTGAGATTGTAGGTCCCATGATGGGTTCGCAGGATTTCTGGCCCAATCTAGAGAAGACCGAGGCGTTGACGTTGGGCGACTCGTTGAGAGGAGCCGCGGCAGGGGTAAGACGATCAAAGACCGACTTCTTGAGAGTTTCCGTTGTCAGCACTGGAGCGGTGAAGTTTGTCGGCGGGAGCATGGTCCCAAAGAACAATCCTGTGGTGGCGCGAGTGACCTGTTCCACGGGCATTGTGAATAGCGAAGCAGCTTGGGGTCCGTAGGCTATACCTCCTGGCGAGGCAGAGCGTTGGTTGCAATTGCAGTCTGAGCAGTTGGAGAATTTCACGGAAGTAGAAGCCATCGATCCTTTGCTTTCTGCAATAAGCAAGACGCCAATTCTTAGTATCTTGAAACCCAAGGGCAACCATTAGCGAACCGCGATTGGTTCGCGAGTCACGACACACGAAGTGTGGAGTGGAAAGAGAAAAAGGTCCCACCGGGCGTGCCAGAATCTGTTTCCCTCCGAAAGACGGCGCGACATGGCGTCTCGCCTGAGATTCGGGGCAGATGCTAATTGGTGCTATCCGTCCACCTCTCCGAAGATGCCAAGTTGATTTATGGCACCGTGTATCGAAGGTTTAGACGGATGCGTCCGATGTAGCAGACTTCGTCAGATTCCCCCTCGTTTGAGGGGTTTTGATTGTGGGGACGCTCTTCCCTGCAGGCGCAAGCCCCTGCAGTTAATTACGCTACCGCATTGCGGTAACAACTTTCTCCTTCTCCAGATGGTCACTTCGTGTCGTGGGTGTTTGTTTTGTATTTTGTTGCCCGTGGATTGTTTACGGAGACTGAGTTGTGTCGTCGCCCGTAGGGCGTGGACTAGTCCAAATCCGCATTATCTTAGATTTGGGTTTGGGGTTTTGGTTTGAGGATACGTTAGCCATATTTGAGGCTAAGATCAACTCAAACGTTCGTTAAGGATACGTTAGTCTAACTTTGAGACTAAGATCAACTTAACGGGATCGTTTAGATCCGACAAAAGAGCGTTTGGGCTCTAATGTTCCAGTTTAGGGACATAGTGGTCCATCGTATGCATGGCCGTCGGGACCCGTCACCTCTCTGACGACGTTGAAGGATTACAACGACGGATGTCAGAGGAGTTCAGAGATGTACCCTCGAGCCAGGGTTAATTGGGGGGATTCATAGTCCAGTCTGTTTGAAAGTTTAAGGATACGTTAGCCATCTTTTGAGGCTAAGATCAACTTAAACGGGACCGTTTAGATCCGACAAAAGAGCATACGGGGCTCTATTGTTCTAGTTTAAGGACGTTGCGGTCCATGGGTAGTTTAAGGACATTGCGGTCCATTGTTAGTTTTAAGACATCTCGGTCAAGGTTAAGGACATCGTAGTCCATGGGTTTAAGGACCCCACAGTCCAGTATGTGCTCTGGATGCTTCACACGGGTTCACTGCCGTGCTTGGCGAGGACCAGGCTCCGCTCTGGACGTTTTCCACGGGGTCAAAGAGTGACATTATCTGCGTTCCACGTAACCAGGAATTTGTATTAGACATGGGTTTAAGGACCCCACAGCCCATATCAATGTGTGGTCGTCGGGACCCGTCACCTCTTTGAAGACATTGAGGGATTACAATGCCAAGTATCAAAGGAGTGAAGAGATGTACCCTAGAACCGGAATGGCTTAAATAGTCTTTGGCCTAATTTAGGATCAAGACGAATTAATTATGTTATGAGTCCATTGGCCCGGTTAATCACAAATTGAGGACTTATGGCCATCTTGGGCTAAGTCCAATCAGGAGAGGCTTTGCCTCTATCCATTTAGGCCAATTGGGCCAAAGCCTAGTGTTAAACACTACAGAGCAGTCAGTGTTGAACACTGGGAATGAGGTTGACAAATTAGTGTTTAACACTAAGAGATAATTGGTGTTAAACACCAGCAACAAGGCTTTTCAAATTAGTGTTAAACACTAAAACAGATCAGTGTTGAACACTGCAAATAAAGCTTTTTAATTAGTGTTGAACACTAAGGCCCAACAGTGTTTTAACACTGGGTTTGAGAGTTTTAATTTAGTGTTAAACACTAAGGCAAGAGGGGTCACGTGGCAGCACGTGAGAGCGCCCTCCCTCCATTTATTCTGCTGAGATTATCGCGTCTTTCAGAACATCACGTGCCATCACGTGATGGGCATTCAAATGCCTATGTATTAGAGCTTCTGCCAAGGGTCACGTGGATCACGTGGGGTGCTGCCTCAAAGGGGCTTTCTGTAGATCTCTTGGGGGGGTCACGTGATGAATCGTGACCCTGCCTCTATGTATTTTGTTTAGAGGCTTTGTTAATCTTTTTTCAGGAATTAAATTCCTCGAGCTGTAAATTTCAGAGGAATTAAATTCCTACTTCCTTTCGAAGACTTATATTCTGGAATAGAGTTTAACTCTGAATTTTCTATAGGAATTAAATTCCTCATATATGTGAAGAACCAAATAGGGTTAAACCCTAACAAAAGCTTTTTTAAGGAGTTAAAACTTCCATCCTCTGTCAAATTATGATTAAGGGAATTAAATTCCTGCTGTTGCAACAGAACTAGGTTCTTAATTAGGGTTAAACCCTGTTTCTTTTTATTCTGAAGGAATTAAATTCCCATGATACAGGGTCAAGCCCTAATTTTATTTTAAAGGAATTAAATTCCTATAGTTCTGTGAGAATTAAATTCTCATGCTTGCATTCCCTCTCTATGTTTTGGATCTGCATGGCAGGATCTCGACCCATTGAGAATTAAATTCTCAACCTTAAGGGGAGATGTGCACTTTGCAGATCCTCTATCAAAGAGAGAAGAAATATGTTCTTCTGTTTTATATATCAGAGTTAAACTCTGTTGAGAATTAAATTCTCTTTCTTTCAAAAGGCCTTCCCTTTCTTACCTAGGGTTTTTGCAGAAGATCCGAGTCTTTTCAAAGTATCAAAGCTCTCCTTCTTTTCTTTTTTCTTCTCTGCGTATGTATATCTCTCCATCTGTGTCTCTTGGCTCCTATTTATAGGAGAAGCAGCCGAATCAATCAGTTTTTGACGAATCTTCATCGAGAGATTTGATTTGCATTCATCATTCATTTTGGACCTTTGGATTATTAGGTGAATTTTATTCACCATTGGATTTCTAATCCAGGGGTTCCCCTTTATTATTTCGGTTAGATTTAAAGGGGAAATCTTTCCAAACCCGAGATTTTCCCATAGATAGATGATATTTCATCACCTCTGAATCTTTAATTTGATTGGTTGCAGATAGCCGCTTTCCTTTGGAAAGATTTGAATTTCTTTCAGAATTTAATTCTGTTGACAAAATGGGCTTTGAAAGCCGGTCACGTGTGACCACGTGACCCATGGACACGTGTGGGCACGTGACCCCCTTGGAACGAGGCTTCCTCTTTCTTTTGCGCTCTGTCTTCTGATTGCTGCTTAAACGTCACGTGCTACCACGTGACCCCTGGTCACGTGTGAGCACGTGACCCTTGTTTGAACTCTCTTTCCTTGGTTCATCTGGAGAACGAGTCTGCTGCCTTGAATGTCACGTACCAACACGTAACCCTGGTCACGTGGAAGCACGTGACCTCTTCTGAAGTCTTTTCCTCGACTTGATCAGGTAACCGGTGTGCAATTGACGCTTGCATTTAAATGTCACGTGTCGCCACGTGACCCTGGTTACGTGGGAGCACGTGACTCTTTCTGAAGCCCCTTTTCTTCAACGTAGTCAGGAAACTGAACTTGCCCTGATGATGTGCTTAGGTGTCACGTGCCAACACGTGACCGCTAGTCACGTGTAAGCACGTGACCCCCTTCTGAAGCTTTTCCCAGAAGCTTTCCTGATTTTAAATCAGGAAACAATCTTGTTCTTAGATCAATGATCTATTCAGACGAAATTCTTCTATTTTATAAAGGTTTTTACCTTTTTCTTGGGTTCTTTTCAAAATTCTTCAAAGTTCTCTCTGCATTGAAGTTCTTGATCTCTCACGATATTGATGATCTTTTGAGTTGGGGTCTAGGGGTCTTTATATAGTGTCCATAGATTTGTTAAGTTTGTTAAAGAGATCATTCTCTGAGTGATTTGGGGAATTTTCCCCATCGCTGGATCTTTGATCCAAGGGCTTCTGTTTTACAGAAGTCACTCTTCTTGTTTTAACAAGAACAGAAGGATCTTAGTAGAATTTTAATTCTGTTTGGCGCAAACGCCGCAGCGCTTGATACATATCACGCAGCGCACAGCGCAGCACAACTGCGCTGACACGTGTCGCTCAGCGCATAACGCAGCGCAGCTGCGCTTGCGCAGCTGCGCTGACACGTGTCGTGCAGCGCACAGCGCAGCGCAACTGCGTTTGTGCTGACACGTATCGCGCAGCGCAGCCCTTACGCAACTGCGCTGACACGTGTCGCTCAGCGCAGCGCTTGCGCAATTGAAGCGTTGCTTCCTTTAATTTTTGTTTTAAATAGAGCCTTGCTCTGATTGGACGCGTTGCCTTGGACGCTGCGCTGACGTATCAACTTCTGACACGTGGCGTGTTGTGCGCAGCGCACGGGATTCGAAGCGTTGCTTCGCTTGAGATGTCTTTTCACCTTCCCTTTTTCAAGTCAGACTTGTATTTCCCAGAATTTTCATTTCCCGGGTCTTAGAAATAACTCCACTGTATACAGAATTTTCTGTGCTTGGTATATATAACTCAAAGCCGAGCCTTTTCTTCTCTCATCTTCAAAGAACCTTTTCAATCATGACTTGCAACCGTCCTCATGCCCGTCGACAACCATGGGAAGTGCCCATTCAGGACATTGTTCCCCGTTTTGCTGCGCGCTTGGTGGATTTTTCTCTTACAGATGAGCAATGCGATGCTACAATGTACGAGCTTTTGACTCGTGTGGGGTCTCCTCTCCCTCCACACTCCATGCGGCTTCGGATGATCCTTGCATCGGTGCTCGCCGATCTTCCCCCTCCTCCAGTAGAGATGTCCTCGGCAATGCTTGATGCCGCCGAGGATAAGATCGAGTGCTTTTTCGAAGCGCACTTGATCACTAAAATCCTGAGGGACTGCTCTTTCCACTTGTTGAGCCAGATACGAGCTCGTCGGGTTGTCATCGCCACCTTTTCTGGTGAATGCGGTGACGATCGTTGGATGTCTACCTCTTGGGAGGACCGTCGCTTTAACGTGGTGGAGAAGACGGAAAGGAAACTGGAGAATCTTCTTCTTAACTTTGCGAACCCTTGTCCTTTCGATCCCATATTTGGTGATCTTTTTTCAATGTAATAATAATAATAATGAACAAGTGTTTTAATCGAGTATTTTATTATCCATTAAGGGTTCCTTTTTATTTTAGCCCTCTGTTATGCTTGTGCATTGCATAATTCAATTTGCTATTATTAGGTGCGGGTGATTCTTGCAAGGATAAAGTGCCTTTGGCGCATAACCCCTTTTTATGAAGCATTGCTTTACTTTTCAGTTTTAGAAATAGAGCTTTGCTCTAATTGGGGGAAACAAACCCTACACTAGTTTAACTCTAATACACTATAGGATGTTAGGAAACTAATCAACAAGATGAGAAAAGAAGGTTATACCTCTTGGAAGCAACTCAAGAAAAACCCTAGATGCACCAAGTGCTCAAACTCTTGAGATAGTTTCATGGAGGTAGAGAAGGGTGAAGGAGGGGGAGGAGGAGGAGAAGAAGGAGGAGTTGAATGAGTTGAAGAATGAAGTGTGAATAAGATGAAGGTGTCACGCCCCGCTTCCCGGTATACGGCGAAGGGGACGCGACGAGGCCCGCTACGTATATACTCAGAAGTATATACGCTAAGCGTATCTAAGCAATATAAAATAAATACACAAGAGACAAGATATAAAAGGAACATCAACTTTTATTTATTAACATTCTTTTGTACAATGCATGAAAAGGAAATACAACTGAAATAAAATGATGCCTAAACAGTGGCATAACAGGAAATGAAAAAAATACAGAAAGGAAAAGTGTACAATGAAACTAAAGTGCAGGGTCTTCCGCAAACTGCTCCAAGTCTTCTTGAGATGGCTCGATCTCCGGCGGGTCCGAATCACCTGACGACATTCAAAGAAGAAAGAAATAGAATGTCGTCAGCGAACAGGTCGCTCGGTAAGTCCCAAAGATAAGGGAGGAATAGACAGAGAGTAAGAGAGAGAGAGTAGCTTTTACAGTTGTATTGTATTATTATATTGTTGTATTTCGTGTTAATGCTGTTGTTTATAGCTTGGTACAGAAGGATGCCAGTGTATACGAGAGGAGTCTCACTTGCCCCGGAGACTAAGGTATCAGGAACTCTAGGAACCGTTTATGCCACGGTACAACAGCAATTGGATTCATGTTAGGTGTCTTAATCTTACCGTCTCGTGCCAAATTTAACACCTTCCGTACCAATCTACCCCTTAAACCCCGCGATGTCTTGTTTGTATTGTTATCTTGTAAACTGTATTGTTTGTATGATTGATTGACTGACTGACCGGAACCATGATATCAGGAAACGGTTATAACCGTATAGTCATGTAAATGGAATACTGGGAATCATGTAAAAGGAATATATCCATGGTTCGGTTCAGCCAAATTGTATAAACTGATAATTGTATTCATGGATTCATGTGTTCATATTGAATTGGAAACTTGTAGATTATGGATTGACTTGAATCATATTCAAGTCAGATTAATCAGACTCAAACCCGAGTCAGACAATCAGAAATGTGAAACGAAGTCTCATAACTGCTAGGGTCCTTAGGGTAATTTATAAATTTGAGGGGGTTTTATGTAAAAATACTTTTATATACTTTTCAAAATACACCTCAAGTATTTATTGTTCGTCTTTAG
Organism: Agapanthus africanus; assembly: GCA_030015575.1. NCBI lineage: Eukaryota > Viridiplantae > Streptophyta > Magnoliopsida > Asparagales > Amaryllidaceae > Agapanthus > Agapanthus africanus. Next base: position 15,464,404 of record JASDDO010000001.1, on the reverse strand, counting down.
AGTTGTGGATTTTATGTTGTGACATTTCTAATGAAAATATCCTAGTTTCATAAATAATGGTATTTATCTGTAATATTGATTAATTTGAAGTTCATGGTGTTTCACTAGTAAAATAGGGGGTTGCCCCTACGGATGGAAATATCCGTAGGGGCAGATTTTACTTGGCCCTACGGATTAATCCGTAGGGCTAAAAGGTTGCCCCTACGGGCACAGACGTCCAAGAATAAAAATATTAATTCTTAATTTGGTGTTTGCCCCTACGGAGCCGCAAACAAAGGACCTACGGGTATATCCGTAGGGGCAAGTAAATATCTATTTAACAAAACCCCAGATCGATCGCCTACGCTCACTTTCTCTCTCTCTCTCAATCGCGCGCGAGAAAAAACCTCAAATCGGCACGCCGTCGTTGCCACCGTCACCTCCGTCGTCGCCACCGCCGGTTTCGTCGCCACCGTCGTCGCCAGTGCCTGTTTCGTCGCCACCGTCGTCGCCACCGCCGGTTTCGTCGCCAAATCGCCACCGTCGTCGCTCCAGCCCACCAGCAGCCGTTCAGGTATAAATCTCGAGGTAAATTAAAGCATTTTTGGATTATTTTAGGCTTAGGGTTCATGGCTGGGTCTGGGTTGCGTGCGCGAGAGTTGGGGTTGGGCAAGGGTCGCGGTGGCGGTCGGGGTCGGGGTCGGGGTAGGGTTAGGGTTGGGGTTCGGCTGCTGCTGGGGTGGGGCTGGGGTTAGGGTTACGGTGGGGCTGGGGTTAGGGTTATGGTGGGGCTGGTTGAATGGCTCTTCTGATTAGTTGACAAATACAATGTTAATCATAATTTACTCGACACAGATGGTAGAAAATCAGAAAAAGATCAAGAAAAAAATAATCGATTTTGATTTTAACATGCAGGGTGTTGATGCAAGATGTAATATCTAGTAGCAGATGCTAGGTATATAGACTAAAGAATAGTTGTAAATGAACCGCTAGCAAGAAAATCCTATAATTATACACATCGCTTGACGCATGAAGCCTGAAGCTCTTTCTTTTGGGGGATAAAACTAGTTATATTCCTGCATTGCCTAGAAATAGCAGTGAGTTGGTTAAAACTTTTCAAACACAACCCCCCACCCCCCAAAAAAAAGAAAGAAAGAAAGGGCAAGGAAAAAAAAAGAATAGCAACAAGCAATACAAGCTAGCAACTGTAAATAACTGCTGAGATTATGTCTACCTTGGCAATTTGAACAATGATGGTCTTGTCTGGATTGTTAAGATCCACTTTATGGTGGTGAGGAACACATTTTGCAACTGTATTTATGATTTTCATTCTGTCAAGTGTTGAAATAAAAATCAACACTTGACAATCAATCCAAGATGCTCAATAACTTGCTTCAAAACCATAATCTAATCTTGATGATGTTCAATATTAGCGATTTCCATGATCACGACACGTGGCAGATGACGTGTCTCATAACGCTTTATGATATCAGTATCCTATATTTGTAGTTTTAATTGTTGATTGTTATAGATGTATACCATTGCAATAATAGTTTTTGGTTGATGAATGCTATTGCAATGTAGGATGATCAGTTCTATCAATCTTGATCTCAATGGTTTAAAATCATGTTACACATACAACACGAATGCACAAAAAACGCATAATTAGATAGCGACTCGAGATATTCAGGTTAAAACTAATATATGATACTCGATGATAATATGAAACCTTCATATTCCCATCGATACCCATATATGAAACTAAAAGCGCCACTTAGTCCCCGTCTATCGGTTAACATACGTGCGATGCTCGTCGTGACCTAGAACTATACGAAGGTTGTTAAATATCGGACAGTATAGCTCGATACTAACAACCGTCGTATAGTCTACGCGACGAGAAAATTCAATCGTATGGTAACCCATAGATTTGTCCCGTGTGGACAAGTTAAGAATGTATAAAGCAAACGCCTTCATTCACTTGTGTTTTCATCCGTTTCGAGATATTTCGTCGGTATCTTTCCGCTGGTTCTCCGTGTACAAAGATAGATTAGATGTTCATTTCAACGTTGTTTCACAGCTTTGAAATGATTATCTATTCTATTACAGTGTACTCGGAGAACAGCGGGGAGGTGCTGCCGAAATTTACTCGAAACGGTTGAAAGCACAAGTGATGGGCGTTCGCTCTATACATTCTTAATGGGATAGAAGCCTACCCCCGACAGCCGGAACACATACATACAAACGCATAATTAGAGAGCGATTCGAGATGTTCGGGTTAAAACCAATATATGATACTCGATGATAATATGAAACCTTCATATTCCCATCGATACCCATATATGAAACTAAAAGCGCCACTTAGTCCCCGTCTATCGGTTAACATACGTGCGATGCTCGTCGTGACCTAGAACTATACGAAGGTTGTTAAATATCGGACAGTATAGCTCGATACTAACAACCGTCGTATAGTCTACGCGACGAGAAAATTCAATCGTATGGTAACCCATAGATTTGTCCCGTGTGGACAAGTTAAGAATGTATAAAGCAAACGCCTTCATTCACCTGTGTTTTCATCCGTTTCGAGATATTTCGTCGGTATCTTTCCGCTGGTTCTCCGTGTACAAAGATAGATTAGATGTTCATTTCAACGTTGTTTCACAGCTTTGAAATGATTATCTATTCTATTACAGTGTACTCGGAGAACAGCGGGGAGGTGCTGCCGAAATTTACTCGAAACGGTTGAAAGCACAAGTGATGGGCGTTCGCTCTATACATTCTTAATGGGATAGAAGCCTACCCCCGACAGCCGGAACACATACATACAAACGCATAATCAGAGAGCGATTCGAGATGTTCGGGTTAAAACCAATATATGATAATATGAAACCTTCATATTCCCATCGATACCCATATATGAAACTAAAAGCGCCACTTAGTCCCCGTCTATCGGTCAACATAACGTGCGATAATTTATTCTTTTCAACGACAAACGCACACACAAAGCATATACACGGATTTTCTCCTTTGTCAGTAACTATCCCGTTCTTATATTTCTCAATATAGTCAGCATAACCTACAATTTATATGTTATTCAGTCTAACATGGCCCATGAGTACGTCAGAGTTAAGGACTGGATGTATGTGGATTGGAAACAACGTATGCAACCTAAGTTTGTCGCAGGAGTTGCTGCTTTCCTTGAATTTGCACGAGCACATAATAAGATCATAATAGAGAAGATTCTCTGTCCGTGCGATAGATGTGGCAATAAGTACTGGCAGAAGGTAGAATTGGCAGAGCTTCATATTGTAAAACATGGGTTTACTAGACTTTATTCAACTTGGAAATATCACGGGGAAGGAGAAGAATGCAGTACTGCGGTAGAAGAAGAAGGAGAACACGATAATGCGGCAGGAGAAGAAGAAGAATTCGGTAATACGGCAGGATACGGAAATTTATTTCCATCAGAAGAAATGGAGGATATGGTAGAGGCTGCCCTAGGTGAATCTATTCGTACCGAAGATGACATTCCTTCCGGTCAAGGACCGCGTGCGGATAAATATGAAAATTTCATGAATGATGCTAGGAAACCAATTTATGAGAATGCGAAGTATTCCACCCTCTCATGGTTCGTCCAACTTTTCCAAATTAAGTGCCTAAATGGATGGAGCAACAAGTCATTCACAATGCTTCTTTCGTTCTTGAAAGATTCTATGCCTCCGGGAAATAATGTGCCCGAAAGCTGGTACGAAGCCCAGAAAATAATGTCTGATTTGGGTCTAAAGTGCGAGAAGATTCAAGCATGTCCTAAAAATTGCGTGTTGTACCGGAAAGAGAATTCAGATTTGAAAGAGTGTCCAACATGCGGAGAGGCCAGGTATAAGCCGAAAGATTCTGATAAGAAACCTGATATACCTGTGAAGATAGCACGATATTTTCCCATAACACAGAGGCTATTCAGGTGCAAGAAAACAGCCGAGGCAATGATTTGGCATCACCGTGCTCCTCCAAGCGAAAATGGAAAAATGAGCCATCCAAGAGATTCACCGGCATGGAAGGATTTCGATAGGAGGCACGCAATATTCAGTAGCGATCCTCGCAATATCCGGCTCGGACTGGCTGCCGATGGCTTCTGCCCATTCAACTATATGGCTGGAAGTCACAGTACATGGCCCGTTGTAATGATAATTTATAATCTGTCGCCTTGGTTGGGTATGAACCAATCATACTTTATGATGACTATCGCTATACCGGTCCTCATGCCGAGAGGTTCGGCCGGTATTTGGGGGACGAGAGCCGGATCCTGAAGAACTATCCACTTCATGTTGAGTGGGGCGAGCAGCACCAGCGCTTATTCGCCCTCTTCTTTGATCAGGCTCGGGTATGTATTAATATATATTTTCATTTGATCTATCCAATATATTTATTATTAACACTTGCAATCTAATAACAATTTTTTTTTTTGTATTTTCAGTTGGATTACGATTTTCAGCCTGTAGCCGACCCTGATCACCCGGGGAGGGTGCTCGACCTTCATGCTCTGTACAATGGCCTGATGAAGAACATGCAGGCCAAGGTCCGATACAACAGGAATGAGCTGAAAGCCGACTGCTACTCCCTGTGGATAGCGACCCCCGAGGCAGAGAGAGCGGCCCTCCTATCTACTCCGGCGTTTGCGAGAGTCGACGTAGAGACATGGCCTCTATTGTGCGCTTATTTCGACTCCGAACGCAAACAAGTATGTATTTTAAATTTAATTCATTATTTATGATATAATTTATTTCTTTGTGTTTCTTAATTAGAAAACTAAATGTTAATGCGTTGTGCAGAAACAGGCCGCTCAGAATACGGAGAACAGGAAGTCGGCGAAGAGGGGTCGCCCCACTTACACAGGTGGCTCGAGGAACATTACTCGAGCCATGGAGTTATCGGTAAATTAAGAGTTATTCTCTAATATTCTGCAATATTAAGAGTTATTCTCTAATATTTCTAATATTAAGAGTTACTTTCTAATATTGCAGACATCTCGGACCGTGGCGTCAGGTGGTACACCGAGCGTGCTGTCCGCATATCTTGCCGTCCACGGCATCTCGACAGATCCCGCCACGGGCGAGCTTCGATGTCCCGACGTCGCTACCCAGGAGTACTGCGTAAGTGTTAATATTTTTCTACCCAAATTTGAAATTTTAGTTTTGGAAGGTTCAAGTTTAAATTTTATACTTATACTTTACTGCTTAATGTGGGTGTAGGAGTGGGTGGTTGAGCAGGCCCAGGCCTTGGGGATCGATTTTACCGGACAGAACGATCCGAGGCTGCTGACCCCAGTTCTGGACGCCGCACACGGAGGGCACCACGGAGGTTGGGAGAGAGGCCGGGGATTGGGCCCTAGCAGGGCCCATATGAGGTTGGACTCCATCCCGGCGGTTACTTCCTCCGTTTCCAGTGACCGGCATGTCCATCAGGAACTGGATAGCTTGAGGGCCACTGTTCAGGAGTTGAAGGAGATGCTGGTATGTATACTACTTTATAGTAAAATATCATTTCATATTATATACATATCAACATATCCATAATTAGTACGTAGCTTGAGCTTATTTGGTTTTAGACTTAAGTTTGATTAATCATACATACATATGTAATTAAAATAAACAACGCTTTTCCAAACTAGATATCCAAACAGGGTTTCGAAATAACTTAATAATGAAACGAATTCGAATAATACACAGTTCTTACACGCTTCTTACACACGTTATGTCCAGACGCGACAGGCTAGATCGGCCGAGCCTCCACATGCATCTCCTTCGGCAGCCACTACATCGGCTGCGGTTCCGCAGACAGCTCCTGTAGCTCCACCGCCCACTCAGACTCCCGCAGCCGCGGCTCCACAAGCGACTACCTCGACGGCGGCTGCGCAGACCACATCGCCAGCTCCACATGCCGCTCAGACTCCCTTATATGTAGCATTGCAGAGTGTATTGACCGAGGAGCAGGCGCGTGTTATTCTAACGTTATTCAGAGGTGGAGCTGGACCGAACTAGGGTAGCTTTTTGGTTCTTATTTTTTGAAACATGTATTTATATCACATTGTACTACATTTTGAAACGATATTGATATTGGTTTGTATTTATATCATATTCAGTTTTTGGGTTTCTTTTGTATATTATATATATGCGTGAGATGTGATTATGAATACTGCAATATATGATTTGATTGATGTATATAGTATTGTGCACAGGGCGGGAAAAAATCTAGCAGCCCATTTTTAAAAAAAAAATACAGACAATATGTACCTACGGATTAAGCCGTAGGTATATATGTTGCCCCTACGGGCATATCCGTAGGGGCAAACTATCAGGAAACCTGATATTTTCCCACCTGATCTCAGTGCAGGGTGTTGGGAGTGCCCCTACGGATATGTCCGTAGGGGCCACTGTTTATCCCCTACGGATTTATCCGTAGGGGCAAAATATCAGGTTTCCTGATATTTTCCCCCCTGATCTCAGTGCAGGGTGTTGGGAGTGCCCCTACGGACATATCCGTAGGGGCCACTTTCTATCCCCTACGGAGGTATCCGTAGGGGTAGAACAAGGACCTACAGATTTATCCGTAGGTATATACAATATATTCAAAAAAAAATACATATATAATTTGATTACCCCTACGGAGTACTCCGTAGGGGCGATAACACCTACAGATATATCCGTAGGGGCAAGAATTTGCCCGTAGGGGCAAGTTCAGGGCCTCAACTTGCACCTGCGGCCTTTGCACCTACGGGGTCTTTTTTCGCCCCTACGCACATATCCGTAGGGGCAGTGGGTTGCCCCTACCGATAAATCCGTAGGGGCAACCCTTATTTGTAGTAGTGTTTTAGTGTAAAATTTATTCTTATGATTTTAAAAAAAAGGTGGAATATTTATATTATAATAAAATAGATATTTAAATGATAAATATACATATATTTATACAAAAATAGTTTTAATAAATATTTTATATTCCAAAAATCTCATTTTCTTAAGATGTCGTATTCTAAACCTTTCGAGACCGAATGCTCCTTGCGGAGGTCTGAATCTCGCACTACTAGCCCGAGGGTGCGCCATAAACCGCACGATCCCGAACGGGTTCCCCAAAGATGGGTTGTAGCGGCGCTTTGCAAAGATTGTAAAATACTGATCCTTTAGAAAACAGTTTTTATAAAGTAAAAGGTATTTATTTGAAAAGTGTATTTTTCCGTATTTTAGATTCTAGGGTTTTCTAAGCCAACTAGCCTATTTCTAAATGGTCTAAACGAAAAGTCGTTAGAACCCTCAAATCGCCTCGTCACCGCCGATTGTGGCCATGTAAGTACAAGTGAGGAAGGAGGGATCCGCTCACGAATCGTGAGGCGGGCCTTTTAAAGTTACCTAAGCTCACTTGCCTAGCCTAGACACCACAAAGTCAGATTTAGATAAACGATCGATGTCCACAACTTATCATATTTTTCCTACTAAGAAGTATATACTTAAAAGTGTATCAATCTAAAATCTTTAAGTATGGTTTTATTAAGATTATGGTATTTTAATGAAAGTTTCGTTTTATCGTATTCTAAATTTTTATGGTATCGTTTTAGGGTTGTATTTGCACGTGTGTGGAGGTAGGTCATTATCTCGTGCTCTACTTTAAATGTATATTAAGGTTAAGGGGTTACATGTGAAATTGAAACATAATGGTATTAAAGTGAAAAATACGGTAAATTGAAAAGGTTATCATTTCATGTGTGAAAACTTATTCAAATTGATTTTTACAAGTTTAATAATCATGATAAAGATATTTAGACATGTTTGAATTGATTAGAAGTGAAATTTTATAGAAAACCGAATCGGAAATTGGATTTGTTCCGATTCCGTCGGGTTTCGTAATTTCGTATTTTTGAGAATTAGAAAGGGAGATAGAATGTGACTTACGGGTTTCGATCTATACTAAAGAGTATAGGGGAACTAAAGAAGTTGTCTAGGCGTTACTTTGTCGTCGGTTGTTTCTAAAAACGTCGCCGGAATTCCCGCCGGAATCTCGTCGGAGTTTCGCCGCGAACTTGTTTTCAAAGCACACACTTCGTGAAAAACTTTTGAGAGAGTGGCTCAAGATTTTGGGGGTGAGAGGGTAGTGTGTAGGGTTGGTATTTATAGGGTTAGGTTAGGATTAGGGTAGATGAAAAGTTAAAAATAAAAATGTGATAAAATGTAATAAAAATGTATTAAAAGTGGAGTAATTGAGGTTTTTAAAGAGCTCTGGAAGTGTTCTGAAACTTCATGTTGTGGCCGTCGCCGGAATCTGCCGACTCGGGGGTGACTCGGTCGGAGCACTGAGTCGGCCGAGTCAAGGCCGAGTTGGCCGATTCGCGGCCGAGTCCGGCTGCTAGGATCCTCCCCGACGGTTCATCTAAATCCTGCAAGTGTTACATGTTTGGGTGTAGCGGGGTTTTTGTGAGATATGCACGTGTAAACTCTTGGTATTCTAAAGGTTTTAAAAAAAATCAATATTAAAAATAATGTGAGGTATGTGATTTGAACTCTAGCAGCTTGGTTCAGCAGTGCAAGGTATTACCAATGAGCTACAAGCTCCTTCTTATAATTATGGTGTGAAATAATTACTTAAAGTGGTAACAGCAACATTAAATACCCCAAATATATTTTAATTTTAAAGCAATTTTATGCACACTAAAAATGGAGTTATTTAAAAACAAAATAATTACTTATATATTGTGCTAAGGTTAAAAAATACTCCTTTATAGATTTTGAAAAAAAATTAATTTAAAAATTTGTATAGGAAAAAGGTGTATAAGAAAATTAGGGTTGTTACAAAAGGAATAGTGAAGTGTAGGAACCATACTCTCTTTCTCTCTCATGGTATGTTTCATGTCATCATTATGTCCCTCACTTTCTCTTCTCAATTATCTTCTTTTTTCTTCTCACAATCAATCATAAATGCAAATGAAACAAGCACAAATGAAACAAGCACAAATGAAACAACATGCAATAAAATACAATATGTCATGATACACTAGCTATGGTTAATTAAAAAGACGGATTTAGCTTAATCATGATTAGTAGTGCACTAATCAAGTTTAATTTAAATTTGCATATAATTAATTGCATAATTAACTATAAAATGCCCAAATCCAATAAATACATTTTTAATATATAATACAATATTAATCTCCAATTATTTTCCAAATATTGGTATTTAATTATACCATTTTACGAAAACCTCAATTCGCAAATCGAATAGTTTTCGTGAAATAAATTATTTTATTATTTAAATTCCCAAAAATAATATTTTATTTCCGAAATGTTACACTATTTTTATTTATTTATTCTTGGCGGTATGTGTAGCTGAACTTCTTAATAAAATCTTGTTATGTCTGTTTTGCTTCCGGTGAACAAAACATCTGCATATATTTGGACGTACTGCAGCTAAAGAAATAAACTTTTCGCCAAAACGCTTTAGTTGATGATGTAAACCAATGTGGTTTCAGTTAGAGTCATATGGCATTGCAGTCGAGCTCAGTAGTTGGCTGCCAGGACTGATCTATATAGGACCCGACAGAGGTAATTGCTCCACTTGTTTCTAGAAAAACCCGTTGGAAGAAAGTGTTACATTTTAGAACATATTCTTCCTTTGATGGTAAGCTACTTAATTATTCTAGAAGGAGATGGATGGATTTGAACAAATATCAATCCTATCAGCCAATATACCCTTAGAGCAATAGGATAAAACTGATATAGTATCGTCGATATATCGGTCGATTTGATGATATCTCCCGATATATCAACGATATCCGCTATATGAAGTATCTATTCGATACGTTTCTGATAGCAGGTATATAAAACATTGGTTCAAATATCCCTCCGATATAAGAAAATTAACAATTTTATTTTAAATTCGGTTCTCTTTTTAACATATTATTTGGTTGAACTTATAAGCCGTACATCACTGCCTTTATTCTGCCCTGAAGCCCAAAATTCTTGCATTCGTCCTAGTTTACTGTAAGCGCCGCAACGCCAAAAGGAAATAGCAGACCGGTAGCTCCCTAGGGTTATGTTGGGATGAGTCTCCATCTTGACGTTGGGTGTTCTAACCACAGTCCTCGGGATACAGTCGACCGCAACCTCATTTAATTCAGTTAGTAATTGCAGCAGTGATATCTATATGCATGATTGGAAATGCATTCCATGAACATGTCCACCCAGATGAAAAGTTTTTATGTGAGATCCAGCATGTATACTAATATCTGCATCCCACGGTTTAACATGTACACGCAACCGAAATGAATGTAGACAAAGTTCAGGATGCATGCATGCATAGTGTGATGAGAGATGGCTAAACATAACTAGAGAGAAATGAATGCGACGTTACCAAATGAAAAGGGCAAAAAGACCGAAACGTTGGCAAAAAGAAAAAGCCCACTCAAGTGTATTGACCAGGGGAGAGCATCAGCCCACTCTCATACCATGAACCAGTCCAATTTTTCATTTAAAAAAAAAACGAGTCAACGATTTCATCCTCCCTCTCTAGCAATAATCTAACTCCACCCAACTCGCGAGAACACCCAACTCCACACCCTGCTAAGTGGGACCCACCAGCTTCTCATTTCGCACACGGCTTCCACGTTTCCTTCCGGCTACCAGCCAAAATCAGAAGCTCACTCTCATTAATCACACCACCGTCCATCCAACGGTCCAAAATCATCTTCCAGCACCTCGAAGCTAATCCGCACCGTCCATCTCGCAAGCGGGACTCAAAATCCCAGCAGCGGCCCCACAACCTCGTCCTCCTTTCTCTCTTTCTTCCCAGAAACATCCCCCCTTCCCTTCGATGGAAATCCCCGCCCCCACCCCACCCACCCCACACACACCCAAGATATAAAACCCCAATGGATCCTCAAACCCTAGCATAGCATCAAAGCAAAAAAACCTGATCGGATTTCAAAAATATCTTATCGGGTCACGAAGATGCCTTGTTACGAGACCCGCAAGCCCGAAGTGAGGATCCGCTCGGTGTGGGCCCACAACCTGGAGTCCGAGTTCGGCCTCATCCGCGACTGCGTGGACCGCTTCCCCTTCGCCGCCATGGACACCGAATTCCCCGGCGTCATCCACCGTCCACGCAAGCACCACCGCCTCCTCACCGCCGACGACCGCTACGGCCTCCTCAAGTCCAACGTAGACTCCCTTAACCTCATTCAGCTCGGCCTCACCCTATCGGATCACGATGGCAACCTCCCCGACCTCGGGTCCGGCCCCGAGACCCGCTACATCTGGGAGTTCAACTTCAAGGACTTCGACGTCGATCGCGACCTCCACTCCGCCGAATCGATCGAGCTGCTGAAAGCGAACGGGATCGATTTCGAGAAGAACAAGGTGAGCGGCATCGATTCGAGGGATTTCGCCGGGCTGCTGATGACCTCTGGGCTGGTGATGAACGAATTCGTGAACTGGATCACTTTCCACAGCGCTTACGATTTCGCGTACCTGATCAAGATCCTGACTTGCAGCGATTTACCGAGGAATTTGGGGAAGTTTATGGAGCTCGTTAGGGTTTACTTCGGGGACAAGGGGTTCTTCGACATGAAGCACATGATGAGGTACTGCGATGGGTTGTTTGGGGGGTTGGATCGGGTCGCGGGGGCGCTGAGGGTGGACCGGGTCGTGGGGAGGTGCCATCAGGCCGGGTCCGATAGCCTGCTGACGTGGCAGGCGTTCCTGAGGATGAGGGAGATGTATTTTTTGAAGGATGGTGGGAAGAAGCATGCAGGTGTGCTCTTTGGACTGGAGTGTTGTTAAATAAAATGAATTTATGTGTTGATATTTTGTTCATAGAGTAAATGATATTTCATTTCATTTGTTTAGAAGAAAGAAAATAGTTTTGTGCATTTGAGAATGGTGTATGCCTCTCACTTTGATTGGTATGATGTGAAGATTTGTTATGTTTATTAGGTATTTAGGGTAGCAATTTTTGCGAGCGATGACAAAGGTTTGATGATGGCCCTATCTTAGACTGTAATAGAGCAGCAACAATGAGAAATAGGCCTGTTCTGGCGATTAAGTAGGATATGTTGAGAAAACGTCTCGTGTAGTTGAATGTAGGTGGCCTAACACAGTTTGGGATAAATGCTTGTTGTTATCGTTGTTGTAGTTAATTGATAACTTACCAACTGGTCCGTGATGTTACGTGCACGCATTTAGATATCGGCATTGAGTTCAGAGAATAGAGAGCTAGATTTTTTTGGGTCAACGAATTAAACTTGAACTATTCATTGCGCAAGAATTGATTTGAACTTGACGAAGAAAGGACTGGCTTTGAAGAGATTGTTGATGCTAATTGCTATGTGCCTGTCGTATTTGAGCAGTAGGAAGCAGTCGAGGGCTGTGATTTGAAACTTGAAATTTGGTTAATCCTTTCACAAAAGTGGCATACACCCTATATACATCGAAATTTTTTGCCATGCCTTGGAACACTAAAGCTAGGAGTGAGAGGTTCTAAAGGTCCAAAGATACAGGAGTAACGATGGTAAAGGAAATAGAGTTATGATATGATTTTAAACACTCAAAATCTCAATCTTGCAAGTCCAATATACATGTCGAACAGAGTGGATCATTCAAAGTTTCAAACTATCGGACATTGAGCTCGAAAAGGAAAGTTTTTGTGTTTCTGTCAACTCTCCCTTACTTGATATGGTTAACCTCTGAAGCTTACTCCTTACTTTGTTTGTCTATCTAGGTAATTATAAATAATTTCAACTAAATAGGAAAGTAGACTAAGTGAAAGAGGAATATAGAAGGATGATAAGTTCTGCTATTGCGGCTCAAATAAAATGTCTATTAGGATGAATACGAATGGAAGAAATGATCTTGAATAATTTGACGGTGATCTTATACTTTTTCACATGTTGATCCTCATTCACTAATAAGTCGATTGTGGAGATGTGATCTTGAGTCAGAAATATTTATATCGCTGGCCACCAGCAGTGAGAAGCCTTATTTCTGATCTCAGATCTGATAGCTCCTGAGCTATATTAGATTTCCTTTTTTTCATGTGAGATATTATGGTTTATTGATTGTATTTTCTGAAAAGAAACAGTGGTGTATTATATATGGTGCATGCAGCATTCTAGCTCCGAAGTCACGAAATTTTTGATGTAATTAGCAATTTAGCATGAATCGATGTAGTGCCTATATTTTACGAGTTCAAATGGAGATGAGGAACACGACTTGTTGAGAAATTTGTCGCCGAGTATTCCATGACAAATAGCAAGGGTCTGTTTAGGTTTGGATTTTGGAAAACCGGACTTCATTCTTAGATGGATGGATAGGCTATGATGCTCTAATATGCAAAGGCCTTACCACCACTTAAAAGTTTAACTTTGATGGTTGTTTAGCTCTGGAGTGATCTAAACTACAAAAATGTTGTTTTAGAGTTATCTAAACTCCAAAATGACTGGTTTATTCTTGTTTTTTAGAGTTTGAATAAAAAGAGGTCAGATTGAAGTTTCTTAAACTGTTGTTATCTTCCAATGGAGTTTAGATAGAGTTTTCTAAACTCCAAAATGAAAGCCAAATGGACATAGTTATAGGATTTTGGAGTAAAATTAAGAAAACTTTATTAACTTCGATTGTCATAAGTTAATTCCAAAACCAAACAGGCCCTAACTTGATTGTTCAGTATCTAACAAGCGACTTCAGCCCTAACTCTTAAACTCTCAAAAATGCGATACATGGTGTGTGTGACATGTCCCATTTTGGACTTATATTTGACATGAACCGTCTCATTTCTTCCGACTGCCTATATTATCTCAGTGGTTCTGAAGGATTGTTTTTTCTCGTCAGTGCCTCTACCACCTATAGTCGGGTCCAAACCCAATCTCCACTAGAAGACACGAGTTACTCACATACTTGCATGCATACTCAGCTTGCTTTTGTATGCTAGGAGTAGTTGAATTCTGTACAAAATACAAATGATCACACACCTGCATGCAAGTTCATTTCCTTTGGGATTTGGGGAGCTGAAAACTTGAGCTAAATCCGAAATTTAGAATAAAATGCTCTTCAAATTAAGCCAAGTCTATTTTTCCCCCAATTAGCCTGGTACATTTGACAGAAATACAAAGAAATAAGACATACTTGGACATAAGTGAAGGGGGGGTGATGAGATTTTGTGGTGGTGGCGGTGCAAGTTTCTGGCAATTTATAGAAGTGAAGGGAGAGTGATGAGATTTCATTAATACAGTGTCTTTAATCCTTCTATTCCCCCCCCCTCCCCCTTCTTTTTTCTTTGTTCTATTGTTGTATTGAGAAGAAGAGAGAAAATTGAATTGAATTAAAGGTTAAGGTGTATTGAGAACTGGAAATATATTAATTGTGGAAGAGTCCCAAAAGGTTTGAAGAGGGATTGTGAAAAATTGTAGTAAAGATTGCAATTATGGAGTGCAGGGATCCATTCATTGTTGCGAATAATATTGAGAAGGAAAAATAGAGAAGAGAAAACCATACAACGAACCTGTAATATAAAGAAAAACCCTAGAGAAAATAAAAATTAGTTGTGCACCAGAAGCCATCTGCTATGCTCTCGATTAATTTGTTATCCTTCCATCAAGTATATTTTGTTGCAAATGAGATTATGCATTGGGCTGCTTGAAAACAGTGACAATAAGAAAATGAAATTATAGATCAGAATAATATCGCCTGTGTCTCATATATGCTAGCGGGCATTGTATTTAAGTGCAATTACTTGATCTTGACTTGTACAACCCTCTGAACCAAGTCATAAATTGAATTTACTCCATAATTTTTATATAATAAAATTTAGATCTGTTGGGTAGTTGAATGTATTATAAACTTCTTAGTATTTGAAGTATGGCTGTACTAAATTTTCCTTGTAACCTGTTGGTTCAAGTCACTAATATATCTTTTCTTTTGCAGGGTAAGTATCTTAATTATCTTCAATAAAGATATCCGGGCAGAAAATGTTTAGGAGCACGGTGAGAAAGGAAATACATGAATCGTCTATTATAAATCTTTGAAGGAAAGGTGAGCACTGATTAAAACTCTAAGAAAGTTCTAAACTAAATGTTTGCATGCACTGATAACTAGCTTGATGTGCAACTATAGTAAAAGCTGAAATGAATTTTATTAGCTGCATAATTTCGAGATTGTCAATATGTTAATATCTATTCTTTCCATCAAAGCCAATAGTAGTAATGTGATAATTGTTTATTTTATCTCCGGAAAAAGAAGAATCAAATCTGTTCGAGCACTAAGGCCTTGTCGGAATTTTGGAAGATGCTAATGTATATTGGAGAATTAATTACGGCATGAAATTTCTTCTCTAAATGAATAGAATTGAAATATTATAGATAAATATTGTATATATCCTTTATGGATTTATGTATTTATAAATGCTAACTTCACTGAAGTTAGAAATCAATTTCACATATTATGAGATGACCTTATTATTTTAAGAACTTTTTTTCAAAATATATATATATATAAGGTCCGGCCTCATTTCTTATTTTGAGACCGGCTTTTCAAACACCCAACCCCCCGTATTTTTCATCGATATATAAAGGCCATCGTGATCTATATGTGCTGGATAAGTTGCATATCAACTTTTACAAGATTTGGAGAGCTCTAACACATCCATCAAGTGATCTTGTTTTTCATGCATCATAAAGCCGTCGATTTTTTAGTCTATTTGATGGATTCGTTAGAGATCTCCAAATCTCCTAATATATATATATATATATATATATATATATATATAGATATATGATGAAACTTTAACATCTTTTTTTGTCTTAATTTTGTAGGCGCGAAGATCTTTTCAGCAAAGAGAGTTCATAACTTGATATGCATCTAGTTGAGGAATGATCGGATCCTTATCGGTAGGCCTTTTCACTCGAAAAAGATCGGTGAAGAACCCCACACCCATATGGGTAAAAGATTCATAAATTTGAATCTGACCCTCCAAAATCTTCTTCCATCTTGGGGTGCTGAACCCAGTTATTTTCTTGAGCTGCAATAAATCTCTCTTCACTTGCCTCTTTTATGAGCACACATAAAGTTTTCATTCAAATGGGTTGCTTCTTCTTTCGTTTCTCTTATGTGTCATTTCAATATACTTCAATAGGATTTTTAATTGTTTTAATGACACATACATAATCTTTGCGTCTAAGCAAGTTAAATGTGAATAAATGAGTTGCTGCTGTTCATTTAGTAAATGTGTGTACGTTAATACTAATCTACTTTCAGTAAATGAGACTTTATTTCCAATTTAATTGAAGTGAATGCATATCTTGGAATATATTTTTTCAGCGTATTCTATTTACGTACATATACACCATCATCATCATCATCATCATTGAATCATAGCTAATATATGAATGCTTTTACTATATATAGCAATCATGCTAGCCCATGTTATGTGCTCATTTTAGGGTAAATCATATTCATATATACTGGATAATTATTGTTGTTGAACAACAAGGCAAAAGACGAGAAAGGAAGAGAGTATAACTAGATTTGGTCGAGATTTAAACTCGAAACGTATCTGTTCGACTGGATTTAGTTGTACGGTTATTGCTGGATTGTGCTATAGCGTATAACAACTTATGATAGTAATTAACAGGTGCGCTTTCACAATGTGTTTTCTAACGGTCGACAAGAACAACATTTGCTGTGAAATAAAATAGAAAAATGTTTTTCAACCCATGTAATTGTATGCGTCTTTTCTCGTTCTTTCTTAAGATACGAGGATCATATCGGAGTGAGATAAGGTTTCGCGGAACAATGGTTTGTCTTTTAGAATAATAGCAAAATCTAATTGCGCCACACAAATAGAATTCCGAGGAAAACATTAGGAAAAGTAAATGCACACAGGGATTCCACATGGCCAAAACCATAGCCATTGCTACCTCTCCAAACTATATATCTATACTGGTTAACTATTTGAGTCGTCTATTATTAACTGACATGTATTTAATAGCACCCACCATGATTAATAAATAGCAAGTTTGTAACCACCTCCTGTAAACCAAGGAGAATGCATTCTTTTCAGCACGTGGCGCTGTAGGATGTAGCTAGTTGATTTCATACGTACTCATAAACTCAAGATTTCATAACATCAACACAAACGGCCAAAATGTAAAGTATGTATAATTGAAACTTGGCACGGAAGGAAGAGCGAGCTCGTGATGACCCCTCGGGGGCTAACATCAAGAAACACTGTTATCATACCTGTTATCATGTATTGTACATTGTGGTTGCTTTAATAAAAATTGTTAAGCGAAGCAAAAATGTCATGGTGTATTATTGTCTTGATAAAGTTCCTTATGTCCAAATATTGTCGCAATAACTGAAAAGCATGGGCTTGTTCAAAGAAATTTGTTTCAAACTGAACTTTTTATTAGCATATGAGCTTCACCGCTTTATTCTATTAAATACAAGTTTTATGGCACATGCTATGCACTGATTAGTACAAGTACATAGATATATAATATAACAATAAAAAGATAATAGATGCATGGCATACAAAACTACAAACAACATATTAAACTTGGTGAAAGAGCCCTGCTATGTGAAAAACAATGACATGGGTGCTCTTAAGAAATTCTCACCATAAATCCTATGTGTACACGAGGCTCTCTGTTTCACACAAATCTCAACCGTTGATTTCGATTTTTAATGAATCTGGAGCATTGGATCCAATAGAAGGGTGCTATTTTGGCTCCAATTGCAGGTACTATGAATCCTAATTTATTAGTGGTTACATAGTAAGCAGGCAACCATGCATACATATGATAATTTATTTGGTTACATGGTAATAAACCGCGACAACAAATATGATAATTAATGGCTTTTTAGACGCCCCCACGGATGTTGAGCTTATCAAACCACATGGGGTTCTTATGGAATGGACTGACAGTCGTTCATGACAGCAAAGCGCTCCGACGCATCAGCCAACGAACCTGAGGTACCTTGCAATTAATCAAGGTCTCGATGAAGAAGCATGTTTCTTTAATTTGCTCCATTTACACTTCATTTGAACAAATATTTTTATTTTATAGTAGGAAAATTGCATCTTACCAGTACCAGTGGCGGAGCCGGATACGAGGCTAGGTGAGATGCACCATAAAAATTATATGTAATATCATGCGCAAGTAAGGTGGGAGCAAATGCTTTGACTTGGAGAGACCAAGAACATAAATGCTTTTCTATCGATCACATTGAAAAAATATCCGTGCATCTATTTTCATTTTCACGATGATTATAGAAGATGATTCTATTAAAAAACAATTGCTTAATTATAATTAGATTGCCTACAATATAAGATCAACTATATTACTATCACAATAATTAATTCTATATGGGCAAAAACTTATCGCATAGATCAACAACTTATAATATTTGATCATCATCAAAGTAGAGGAATTCACTCAACTATGTAGTTTGAGAGAGCAAAAAATAGTATTTAAATATAATTTTTAGACTTTATTGATCCTTTTGTTTATTCATAAATTTCCTTATAAATAACATAATTACTATAAACATATATAATAAAATGTTGACTTGATTAAAAGTACTACTATGGCCATCATATAAAGAATTGAGAGTTTGGAGATCATAACCTTTCATGAAATATATGTTATAATCTAATAAGATCTAAGATTACCATACATTAGTGTTAGATATAAATGTCCTGAAAGCAATTATTACAATTGTACATAGACCTAAATGTATATGACTTTTTTACTCGAGATGATAGTGTGCTATCTGATTTGCTCGAGATGATAGTATGACTTTCACCAATAATAAATTTGTTTTAAGTGTCGTCTTTCGTCAGAGATGGACATCTGCGAAGATCTATCCTTATCGTTCTCAAATGTCATCCAAGCTAGCTTATCATATTTTTCTACATCGAGAAATTTGGATTATTACTAACCAACTTAACTATCAGTGAATTATTAAAAACTTGAAATGAGTAATGTTATAAAGCAACTAGAGAAAAAGCAAGCAGTTTCTTCTCCAAACAATGCAAATGAGAGGTAGCATTCTGTTAGGTCTGCATTGAAAACTAAAGCAAACCAATTAAGAACCAAAACAATATATAAACACCTACTACAAAACCATCAATATGCATCCCATGCAAATCTCATGAATGCAACTTTTTTACAAATAAAGACCCCCCACTTACAAAATTCATTCTCTCCCACATCCTTCATCTCTCTTCAATGGAGAAGAGAAAAGCTCAAGATGAGGGATTCTTATCTCACCCTTACCTCTTTTCTCCAGTCTTGATCTTGGGCCTGATCTCTGTGGACCTGTTTCAATTGGGCCCATTAGACGGGCTCCACTTCCACCCGGTGAAGCAGAAAATCGAACCGTACAAGGAAGTTATGGCCCGATGGCCTAGAGACAATCAGAGCAGGCTGAGGTTTCGGAAACTCGAGTTCGTCGACCAAGCGTTTGGATCCGAGTCCATCGAGTTCGATCTCAAGGGGAATGCGCCATATACGGGCTTAGCCGATGGCCGAGTGGTTCGGTGGAGGGCTAAGGCCATTGGATGGGAAACATTTGCATTTGTCAGCCCAAACCGGTGAGCCCATGCAACATTACTTCAGTTTAGGGCTGGCAACGAGTCAAGTTCATATTTTATTTACTAAACAGCAAAATTTCCCCAACTTTTTGAAACTGGGGTGTAAGCCCACCAACACACAAGCACACAACCCCGAGAGACCCACGAATTTTGCCCGAAAACATTAATTTATGGCCGCTTCCCTTCATGTAAAAAAAAACAATATTTTCCTTTTCAACATTGGCGTAAGCTAATCTTAAGCTGAAAATTAATATTATACAAATAGTGGGCGATGAGAGTAAAGATTAGAACATAAGCTTTTCAAATTTATCCACAAATTTGTATATGCTTTTGTAGCACATATATGGTGGTTCTTAAGATATAAAACCAAATATTAGACACAAGACAGACCATAAATACCGACACAAGACAGCTTATATATATCCTTCGATAATCGGTATGGTTTGTGTTTGATTCCTTATAAGGACCAAGAAAGTGTGTGCTATTGGGGTGGACTCGACGACTCGTAAGCAACACAGCTACGAAACACAATGCGGACGACCTCTCGGCTTGAGGTTCAACCGGAACAGCAGCGAGCTCTACATTGCTGACGCCTATTTCGGGCTCCTGGTCATCGGCAAGAAAGGCAGCGTCCCGACTTCTTTCGCAAACCATGTACAAGGAAAGCCCATCATGTTCGCGAACGGCTTGGATATTCATGGAAATGGGTCTATTTTCTTAGATACCAGCATGAGATACAATAGAAGGCAAGTTATCTTTTCCTCCTTTTTAATAGACTTCATTTTTTGTATCGCTGAGATGTGAGTCGTTGTAGGAATCACTTCTTTATATTGATATAAGGTGTGGACACTGGGCGGCTATTAAGGTATGATCCTGGGTCCAGGACAACACATGTTGTGTTGTAGGGTTTGACCTTTACAAATGGAGTTCAGATATCAAAGGATCAGACATTTCTGCTCTTCACTGAGACTACCAAATGCAGGCAAGCAATTAACCTCTCATTCCTTCAGGTATTTAGATGAAATTCTAACCGCGCTATTTCCATTTACAGGATCATGAGGTATTGGCTCAAGGGGGCCTAACACCGGCCAACTCGAAATCTTCACAAACCTACCAGGATTTCCAGACAACATTAGAATAAATTACAAAGGGGAGTTCTGGGTAGCAATCGACTGCTGCAGAACCCCGTCCCAGGAAGTCATTGCCAACCATCCATGGCTACAGAGCCTATACTTCAGGCTGCCACTTCAAATGGCATTCCTCTCGAAACAGGCCAGGATGAAGATGTATACGGTTGTTTCGCTATTTGATAAAGACGGTCAGGTTGTTGATGTGTAAGTGGATCGAAGAGGCGAGGTGATGAAACTGGTTAGCGGAGTTAGGGAAGTCGATGGGAAGCTTTGGATTGGGACTGTGGCTCATAATCATATTGCCACTCCTGATTACCCCTAGTGCTGAGGGGTATTTTGAGGTTTAGTGTTATGCAGTTTGCCATTCTAATAGCATTCTTGGGGATCTATTGTTTTGATTGGTTATGAAGCTGGGATAGCGTGTAATTCATTTTCTCTAGTTGCATATTGGGTGATCTAAACACATCTCCTAAAATAGCTGAAACATGTTCTTCAACTTTGTTCAACGATGCATTAGTTTATTATGGACTCTCACCATCAATTCTGATTTCGACTACAGATAATATAAATAGGACAGGTATAAGAACCGACTCATATCAACCTGCAACTAAAATGACAATCAGATCGTAAATAAAGCTGCAAATTAGCCAAATCAAATAGGACAGGTGTATGGACTGACTCAAAATTTCACAATAGCAAATGAATCATGCCAGACGCCAACTAGAAACTCGAACGAGCATTAAACAACAAACAAATGTTTTCAAAATCCGACAAGCAGTAAAAACCCAAGATATTCTTAAATGTTCAAATTCTCTCTTAACCCTCAACAGAACTGTTCAGCTAAAGCAAAATAGCAGATAACTAGAAACTCAAACTGATACCTTAGAAGTAGATTCAAAAGAACACTTTCGCCAAAGTAAAGATCTTTCAAGTACTCAATTACTTCTTCTCTTCCTTCTCAGCTTCAGCAGCCCTCTTCAACCTTTTTCCTTGGTGGCGTTTGTTCGTCCTCTCAATGCGAAGCTTTTGGTAAGCCCTGAAAGCCTTCATCTCCTCCGTAACCTTCACAAGGTTAACCACAGGCTTCTCTTTGGGGATGGGCAAGTACTCTCCTTGGACTTGGGTAGATGAAGCCAACTCTTCAGCAGCAGAATCTCCACTCTGTACCGTTTGACAAATCATAATTAGCTTGCTAATGATTTATAGCAGTTTTGTTACATACATGTTCAATCAGAGTTGTGGAGTTGGTTACCTTGAATTTGCCAGGGCGCCTTGGGAAAACGACAAGCTTGGCCTTGTATTCCTTGAGCCGCTGCACATTAGCCTGAAGCCCCTCCAGAGATCGGTTCTTGCGTCGGTGATCGACAGCAATGCCCACAGTAGGAGCCCATTTCTTGGGGATCCCAGCCATCTGCAAGAAGAGAAGGTTTAAATTAAATGTTTCTTCTAGCCAATAAACATGCATGATCAATTATGTTGACAGATTAGCTTATGTTATACCATAAGTTATGGCATTCTAGCATTCCTATCGCATACAAACTGCATATATGATATATTATGCTGATAGATTAGCGTATTTTATAACATGATCTAAGGCAGCAATCCTATCGCATGCAAACTGCAAGTTTATATACATTGACATGGTGGATATTCCATGACATGATCAGTACCTCCTAATCATAATTCAGCTAGTAAAAGCATTTCTTACAAAAAAATGATCTTCATAATATATTCAGGATGCTACATAATTTAAACAATTCGCTTATATGAGAATCAATCAATCAATCAATCACACAAAATATTGATAGTTAATTTTCACATGTTTCTGGTTTCTTGTAGCAACCAAGCTTTCATAGCACCATATTTTTTTTAACTTTCCTATCAGATATCAAAAATTAATAAGCATGAGGAGGATGTTTGAATATAGAGGACAATTCCATGCACAAATATTTCAAATGACTGCTTCCATACAAACCTATGTCTGATGAGCAAAACAGGGCATGTATAAATGAGGTAATGTAATATTTCAAACCCGACGGAGATAAATTAATTGCAGTCTCAAACCTTGAGTTCTTCAAGGCTAAATCCCCTCCCTGCCCTTGTTTTCATGTTGTATTTAAGAGTTTGGCAATGAACAACAGGACGTAGAGGTCCAGCTGTAGGCCTGGGGAAGATTTTGACAGCTTTCTTCTGTCGTGCTGCAAGAATAATGTAAGGTATCATTAGCATATCCAATTCAAGCCGCTTAAATTTCATGAATAAAATGGCTGACAGAAATTAGAAAATTAAGAACAAAGGAGGAATATTCTGATCCCTTAGAAGACAACAAGCAGATTTTATACCAATACGTCTCCTGGTTTTCCGAGCTGGTTGATCAAACCAGGTCTTCACATAATTCTGCCAGTGCTTCTTGAAGTGCCCATTTGGGATAACATTGTTATGCTTCACCATATCTTACCTGATCACAATAAATGGTCAAATAAGAAGAAAAATTAAGAGTCTCAACAAAACTGGACTCAAATCACCATAATAACAATATGACATAAGAAAGAGTGTTTATAAAACAGAATCATATGTCTGTATTCATGTCCAGAGCTTATAATATTCATAACGGATCCTAATGTAGCTATTCCTGTTGCAACCGAATGGATTAATTTAGCAAACTTAAGATTGTGCATAGTAAATTTGAGGAACCATCACCATTTGACAAACACGAGATTGGTTAAGCTAAGAAATATAAATTCTAAGAACATCAATAGCAAGTAAATTTAAAAACAATAGAAAATATTAATGTACAATACCATTTAATAGAGGTGCAAGTATAGTAGCATTACAAGATGCACAATTTCCTCGCAATCTTAGCTGAATATTAATGCCAAATTAACAACTGACAGAATAAATGCCTACCATATTGTTAGATTGCCACACCTCTAACGACAGATGCGAAAACGGGTGT
Source organism: Agapanthus africanus (assembly GCA_030015575.1). Lineage (NCBI taxonomy): Eukaryota > Viridiplantae > Streptophyta > Magnoliopsida > Asparagales > Amaryllidaceae > Agapanthus > Agapanthus africanus. The sequence continues at coordinate 15,440,716 of JASDDO010000001.1, read as the reverse complement.
GAGGTTTTGGAAACCATATAGACTAGAAAATTAACAAGCATATAATTGCAATTTGTGCTTTCTAGTTTTAGTGGTTTCAAAACACCAACTAAAAGCCTGCATTTCCAAAAACACAAATGCAGCACTGAATCAAAAGGTAAATTTTTATATCAATGGCTGATATGACCTTACAATAAGAAAATTGTCCGTATATTATAATCAGACTCTGCAGTCCATTTGATATCACATATACTTTGTTGATATTTTTATGAATAATTGTATTGTGACTCTATCTTATTCATAGTTATTTATGGACACGGGGACCAAACAAAGAATATATATAACCTTGTAGCGACAAAAAAAAGATGGTAGAAATGAATAGTTTTCTATGCACCTACTTCTTTACTACAACTGGAATAAGGCGAAATGTTTATATAAAGCCGACCTCAAAGTTAGCTGCACTATCTATCTGTATTGCAAGAACACTTGCGCGAAACAATTTCAATTCCCAAAATCTGACTACCAAGTACACCTTATTACCTTACTCAAGACAAGTTGTTTTTTATTACTTATTTCGCGAAAACATATATAAGCTTTGAATGCCTATGTATGTATTTTGTAGTTATATGTATCAAGTATACATAAGGCCCAATACGAAGAAGGCATGACTCATGTCACCAATATTAAAAAAATTAAAGTTAGAAACAAAAACCCTAGCAATACTTACCCTAATTCCAACATAAGTTTAGAATTTTAGCATTAGCGATCCAAATTTCATTCTATACCAGCCAAATTACAAATTTCAGTCCAGCTTTTCTACCAAAATTTTGTATTACACAAAGACAAAGCATTGAGACCAACATCGAACTATTTTATGATCAAAACTGAACGCTGAATCCCTTTCAAAGAGATCCACCATAAAATTTTCAGTGAAATTGATGAAATTCATACCTAGTAAGGATGCAAAGTTCATCAGTGTTGAGATCAAACCCATGAATTAACGAGTTAGGGTTCAGAAATGACGATGATAAAAGGGAAGAGAGGATCACCTTGAGAGTGAGGGCTGCGCTGCTCTGCCTTCAAACCCTAGAAACCCTAGCTTCGAGAAGTTGCTAGCGTCATGTGAAGCTGCTTATATAGAATTCTGAATTGATCCTGGCCGTTCGATGAGAATCAGCGGTCATTATCGGATTCGGGTCGAGTCCTGACCAGTTTATTATACTATAGGGTCGGATCTTATTTGACCCGACCCGTATACTTTTGCAGAACCATAATTCTAGCCTACCCTGGATACCTTTATTCATCATCTCCCTCGAATTTCTGAAGGTATCCAACGAAGCTCGTGATTTTTTATTTTTGTTTTTTGTTTTAATTTTTTTTTTACAAAATTATGTTCATAAATTGAGAGGTGTAGTCTTTTTCATCTTGGAAAACTATGCACACCAGATGTTTGTGCTTATGTCTCAATGAACTCTCTTGAATCTAGTTGTTTGTAGAAATGCCTTGCTGAAATTAACCATTTATGCTATGCAGGAGGTTCTCGAGATGGCCAACTTTCCTAAGGCTCAGAAATTCCTCAGGCAAGCTACTTACCCCGCCAGTAGATTGAATCCATTAGCGTAAACGTATTTCGAATAAATCGAAGCCTCGTGTAAAACTCGCATTCGCTCGTCATCTCGTTGCTTTTCCACATGGGTTACTCTCATGATATATCTTCATGCAACATTTGTTTGCTTTTGTTTAGTTGGTTGATTTTCTCCTTCTTGGCTTTGTTTCGTTTCCACCATTACTTTTTTGTCGATTGAGCCGGTGACTCGCAAGAAGATTTATATGTCTTTTGGCTGGATTTAAAGGAAGATCGTTACTTTTGGAAGCAAATGGGGAAGGCTATGATATGCACTTATACGCTCATGGGACTTGCTTGGTTGTGGAACGAAACCTCCCCGCTTGGTTGGTGGACATTGAAGCCCCGACCAAAGGTACGTGCAATCTACCGGTTATATATTTACTCTTCTTCTACACCTGTTTGTCGATGTGATTCGTGTTATGCATATATGAGTGGATATATGAGTTCTTGATGAAGAGTTCTAGTACACTTCTCATACCGACCGACTCATGTGTTTCTTGTATCTTTAAAACGCGGAACTTAGTAAAAGGAATAGCTTCTATGGTACCATCGACCTAGATCGAATGACCTACAAGGACTGCAGAGAAGTAATTATTAATAGTCGCCAAAGTCTCTGCTTAGTCTTATCAGGCTAAAGCTTTCTCCACCTGAGGAGAGGCAAAAAAGAAGCAGCTTCATTGTCCATTACGGCATTCAAAAGAAAAAAAAGGGTTCTTCCATCGGTCAAGCTCTTGCCATGTGGTCAGAAGTATATTTGCAGTTATAAATATCACCTTGTGTGTAGCTCTTGCTCTGTGATCATATGTGCTCTTGTTTGTGTATCATGTTTGGTCATTTGCCAATACTATGTGAAACTGTGTGCAGAATGCTGCAATGCACTATTTATCTTAATTTCTTATACATGCTGTCGATGCTCGGTATTCAGCAAATACCTACTATACTGAGTTAAACTACGTTTCTATAGTTTAGAAATGCGATAACATCTTCAATTGGCCATAACCAGGCTGTTTAGGATAGTCTAGTCAACAAGACCTCATGTTGTCTTATCAATATTTCTGATTTTTTTTGTTTATTTAGCTATTTGCAGTTACATGATTTAAACACTTTGTATCGCGGCGCTCATAAATTTCGTTTTATCAGAGATCATGATGCTCAGAATCTGGATTGATCCTTTTGCTTGCACCAGGGTTGGATTTGCTTGTTACGGCTATGACTCTCTAACATGAAATCCAACATTTTGAACTGGTTTTACGTTTTACTGGAATCTCAACCTGAAGAAACTGCATTAAATTGCAATGAAACCATTTGTTCTGATCTGGCATAAGAGCCAAATTTTGGAAATTTGATGCCTTTTCTCTCTCTTTGTGCACAGGAAGAGAAAGAAATGGCTCACCTTTACGAGCGCAGGAGATTCCCATATCCAGGCAACAAAGAAGCTGTCGAAGAGTTCATCGCAAGTGAAGGCACACTCAGCACCACAATCGGACCTAAAGGTTTCATCGACCCCGGAAAGGATTCTGGCAACTTCCAAAAGCAATTGCAGAATAAGAAATTCGATCAGGAAGCTCAGAAGCTTTGGTTTCGCATGAGGAACGAGGTCATTCAAGACCTCCAAGAGAAGGGTTTTGATGTCGAGTAAATTAAAAAGAAGCAAAAAAATTGAAAAATGCTTTCAAGTGAACTCTTGTACTCGACGCTTGCAATTTTAGCTTGGAGCTTGATATATTGAAATAGAAACTCGTGCTGTGTTCTTGTTGTCATGCGTTGATGGAAACTAGCCCGGTGCATTGTGATTATAAGTAAGATGATGTGGTTGTGTATTTTAGGCTATGCTGTTAAATATATTGTACTGTTGTTTGTTTCATGTTAAAATGCTGTATCCATCTAATCTTAAATTCTATATTTTTTTATTAACAAGAATTAAATCTTTCTTTCTTTTGTAATTTTATTTTATCCATGTACGAACATTGTTGATGTACAAACATTGTTACAATCGATATGGGCCCTGCAAGTCCAGCTTTTCTTCTAAAAGAATTGCAGATGTGCTACTCTTCTTCCTCTGTTGGTGTGGTTTGGTTTCTCGCCCTTTTGCTTTGTGCCAAGTGCAGCCTCAAATAAAAAATAAAGCGGCTTCGGTTCCCTGCTTGCTCGTTCGAATCCTATGACGCACACATATCCTGTGAAATTATAGCCATTTTTATTTATCAATAACCATCGAGCGACATATAAATCATGATCATTAATGCAACAATATTATGTTGTGGTTGTAAGAACATATTACAGCAAGGCTTTTCATCATATCCAGAAATTTTGATTTATTATTGCAGCCATGACTCGATAGCATGCCTCTTAAGAAGCAGTCTTGTATGATTGTATCTGTTATGTCGCTGTAAGCCTAACATATACAGCAATAATTTCCATGTCAACATTTAATTTCTTAGCAATCATACTTCTTGTTGAAAAAATTTAAAATAAAATACTACAAAAATATTCCCACATCTGAAAATCGATGTTATTGAACAACCAAAAAATACAGTCCGTCAAGTCAAGTTCCATATACTCCTCTGGGAACATCGATAGGCGTACGGCTCAATTCATGATCAGCAAACACCTGTACATAGAAACATTCACATTTCTTCTTAGATCATTTGAGCACATAACAACTAAGTTTTCCTTCATCGATTCTTTTATTACCTCGTTAACTTGAAAATATGTACCATTGAGGGGAAAGCTCCCTTTCATTGCTGTTATGCATGGTATCTGATCATTTTTATGCGAACACATCAAGATACTACTTTTTTTCTGAAGATCAGTTATATCAATTACAGTTTACAAGTATGTTAGCTATATTCACGTTCAAAATATCTTTGTTGTCGATCTAGTTTTTCATCAATAATTAGTAACAAATATGCATTCACTGAACAGCAACATCTATGCATTCACTGAACAGCAACATTAATATGCGTATAATTCTACCACATATGCTCGCAACGTATTACAAAGATAAATGCTAACCAAAATTGCCCCTCTGACTGTCTGAACTCGAGCCTCTCGATTGCTCTCGCATGCAGTGCATGTTCTCTTGCCGCATAATTTAGAAGAGCCTTGACATGATTGTGGCTGTTCATTTGATTGTGAAGTTTCGCCTTGCATCATTAGAAGAACGAAAATCGATAAGAATGTGTAGGTTCTATAAATAAATAAATAGTCTTGCAGAGAACCTGGTAACAAGTTAACCTGATTCTTAGAAGGGGGGGTGGGGGGTGGAGTCTGGATATGCTTGTCTGGAGTCCATATTGCAAGAAAGCAAGAACATGGATCATCGTGTACTCTTCGGTCCATCTGTAATGTCCTCACGATGCATGTAAGTTATAACCATATATAGAATAACAGCTTTAACTCTCATCACAAATTATAGTTTTAAATATAAAGCAACGTACATAACACTCAACAGAATCACTTATAGCTAAAGACAAATAAATGTTTGTCCATTTAGGCAAAAAAAACTTACCCCTTCGAGAAGGGGATGTGAATCCGGGAGTTCATACCTGCAAAATCAACATGATTACACATTTTCATAACAAGTAAACTGTATTTTTCTTCAGACATTGGGTAAACTTTATATTCCATTAAGAAACTCTTAATGCACAAGAACATACACTTGATGCTCAGTGTGAGGGCGGTCCACATGCTTGAGCTTTGGCATAGGAACGACGGCAGTTTCTGTAGGCAGTGCAGCTAAAGCCTTTGACATATCAATATCTCCTTCAATATCAGTATCATATTCTTGAATATCGTTCTTCAAACTCTCGTTGACCTCTTTTAAAGCATGATTCGTTGCAAGAACTTTAGAAGAACCGCAAATAGGCGCATCTTAGAGGCACATGGTAGTTACTAATACTTTCATATGTTGGTTGGGGTATAAGACTCAGTTCTTGACCTTTTCCCTCTGGTCCTGGGAGTGCAAGCCTTGCACTGCATTAAGATTGAAATCAAACAAGGTATGCATAAATTAAAGAAACAAACATGTTTCCATTTTCTGATAAATAGACTGAATTCATGAATATAACCAATAGTTTCAGCCCTTTATTCAAGGCATTAGCGCAGGGTGCATGAATTTCCCTCGTGAATAATTGGTTAATGGTAGATAATACATAAAAACACACAGATGATGCATTCAATTGCAATTTATAGTATTTTTATCATGCAATTTATAGTAATTTTAATCACACAATTTTGAATCTGTTATTCTTACTGAAATTTCTTAAGAACCTAGCATTCGAGTATGTTGCTATTTTCGAGACGTGCGTACCTAGAAAATGCGCTCTTAAAGTGTTTGCATTCTCCTCTCATCGGACATGCATTACAATTTGTCTTTGATTTTGTACAGAAGACCTGCATTGCTATGTGAATTATTGATCAAAATATTTAAAGTAAGGGTCTGAAAAGTTCGAGATCATACCTTTCCAAAAGTAATCATATGATAATGAAGCTCATATCTGCTCGATAAGGAAATCGTTTAGAATAAGTTAGTTTAGTAATATGGCATCATCTAAGAAGAAGGATTCCAGAACTTACAGTGTTTGTGTTAGTAGTTTGAATATATTGGTTGCATTTGTAAGTGGGAAATAGTCCCACATCGGATGGAGAGACAAACACCCAAGTCCTTATAATAGTTCCAAATATTTAAATAATAAATAAAGTGAATAATGAGCCAAGTGGGCCTGATTTCTATTAGGATAATAGCATTTATTTATTATGGTTTTTTGATGAGGCACTTGGCCATCTTGGGTTGATCTAGTAATAGAGTTGACATTTTGAACTTCAGATTCAAACGGTCGTGTTGTTCAACTCTTAATGGTCACAACTATTCAGATGGTTGTCTGTTCAAGTCTATAAATTGTGTCCTGCTCTTCAGATTTAAGGCATCTACTGTACTCCCGTAGTGGGGGCAATATCACTTTTTGGAAAGTGTATCATACACGTTTCAAAGTTTTTAATTCTGTCTTAACCAAAACTAAAACTCAACACTTTGTTGATCAAGAGAACATAGCCGAGGCCACAAATATTCCTGAATATGGTTGACAATAGGGTGCCTAATGGAATGTTTTAGTTTATTTTGGTACTATACAGTATTTTTATCCAATACGAATGTTTTACTGTCTTAGAAAATCTCAAGCAAGGCTGAATATCACTAAAATAACATGACCTTTAATTGCTTGTCGCATAAATACTATATTCTTTACCAATAGCAACAAAAATGTGCGGAAAGATCATGGTATTTTCATGAAATTTAGTGTCTCGTTTGAGATAATGTTACTTACTGTTTTAGGAGATGCGGTTGAAGGGATTCTGGCAGGGGTTGAAGTGGGACCCATCCAAGTCTTACAGAAATACGAGCAACATTGGTCAACCTTCGATACCGAAAAAGCAAGAATAAAGCATGGTATTGAGTTCTGATAGCAAAAACGGTATTAAAGATTAACTTACAGGGAAAGCTCGATGGTGAAGAGTCAAAAGGATAATGCACTCAACGCTTTTGATTACTATCCCGTATATTTTCCCGAGATACTCCCTAAAACACAAAAAGAAGTTGTGGTTTCTATCACTTAACTGATTCAAACTCGAATGTATTACGAACTCTTTTGGTCTACTCTCAAACTCGAATGCCCGTAAAACATGCACAACTTCAAGATCGTATTTTGCTTTATCTTGTGGAATATATCTTAACCGTTCGAGATCGATGTTTCCGTGAACATGAACTATGTCGTTAAGGAAATTCTGCAGGAAAAAAAAGAGAGACAAAATTATTAACATCAAAATATTTATAAATGTTGTGCATTTCCTTTTGTCTATACCTTAATTCTCTGTGCAAGCACATTACTCATCCCTCGTTCTTGTATGGCCTTGGAGATTTTATTGACACTTTTTTTCTTACTTTCTCCCAATCTAATGAGTCGAGTGTATCGCCGGTTGTTGTAGCATCGTGGGTGGCAAGTGCCTCTTTTCGCAAGGCTTCAAAGTCAAACATTTTCTTTTACCGGTTTTATGCACTTTTACAGTTCTTGATCTTGATGCACTTCTCTTTCTTTTCTTTTTCTTTTCGGAATTAAGAGGAAATGCCGCAGCTAACCACATGTATGCGGAGCTGTAAAAAATAAATGAAGTTGTGATAGAGGTACTTTTCGGGTCTCCATCAGATATTGTCTTCTGTCGATCTCCCGGTGGATCTTGGAGGTGATCTCCCATTGCTTATGGGTCTCAATGGATTTTGAGAAAATTGGTGGTGTGAGAAGTTCAGCGCCGTGTACCTGCAAGAAAGTCCCGGGATGGTTTGGTACCACCGAGGACCCTCCGACGATCAAGCTAGCACGAGATCCGAGCAGAGTAACGGCTAATTGGAGTAGAAAATGGTTTACTTGACCCCTCTGTGATGAGGGTTTATATAGCGGCGGCGGCGCGCAGCAGCAGGCGCGCGAATCTCGCCGGCAGTTACGCTCCCGACGTCACGCCCATGCAAAAAGCGGATCGCCCGTTAATGGGGATCGTGATGGCGTGGAACGTGGAATGTTGCCGGTGGAGAATCTGCGCATGGCGAGATTTGCGGAGCGGCGGTTACGCCTGTGAGTGGTGGAGTTGGTCGGTCGGAGGGACCGAGGAAGATGGCATCAGCAAGGGAGCTCGGGAACGAGCGGGAGGGCCGAGGAGTCTCGATCTTGTGGCAGCTCGGGGCGAGCTGAGAGGCCGAAGAGGCCAATTTGCAGGGGTCTTGAGGAGAGCCAGCTTGTGCTTGCAGGTCGGGTACAGGGATAGCCTGGTCGGCCCCTGTAGGCCCTTTCTTCTGAGTTCTGGACACGTCATCTGCCACGCGTCTTGATCTTGGAGATCGCTCATATAGAGCATCATCATTAGCCCCCCACTCTTGTCCCGACCAGCCAGCGGGTCGGGTCAGAAGTGGACTGCCGGGCCACCCGGGGTGAGCTCCCCCCTAAGGTTTCGTCGGGACGCGTCCTCCAACTGTCAGCTGTCTTTTCTGCCAGCGAATCAGGGCGAGATCTCTGCATTTAAGAAAGGTGTGCCGGTTCGTGCATCCTGTCACTGATGCGACGGTCCACGTGTCAAGCGTCGGTTAGCCGACGCGACGTGTGCAGACCTGCGGCGTCTAATGGGGTGCGATCCAGTGTGGGAACGACAAGTAGAGCAATCGGAGCCGTTGGACGCGAGGAGGCGTTTTGGCGGGAGATGAAGAGTGCCCTTGTATGAGGGCGATTGCGGAAACAAATAGGGGTGGGGCCCACTCCAGGGTCCCTACTCCTTCATATTTCCTCGCTATAAGCCCTGGTTGCTCGGCGCTCGTCTTCTTTCTTCTGCTTTCGTTTTCCGAGGATCCCTCTTCTCCGGGTTAGATGTCTTCTTTCATGGAATCTGCAGATGTCATAGGAGTAGGTTCTAGGGACCCTTTAGTTGAGCCTGAGTCTTCCCGAGGAGCAGGGGTCGGATCCTCTTTCCGGGATAGTGCGGCGGGGGCAGCCCCCAGGGAGGAGGCGGTAGACGCTGCCCCCGGCGTGTCGTGTTGGGTGAGGCATAAGGACGAGCTCGCCAATACTCGGGCTCGCTTCCACATCCCCTCACGTTATACGCTTCGTCTGGCCAAGGAGGGAGAGAGGGCAGACAAGTACGGGGTAGGAAGATCACCCTGTACTTGAAAGCTTTTTAGGGTGGGATGTGCCTGCCCTTCTCTCCCGAGGTTGTCGAAGCGCTGAACTTCTTCGGGTTAGCCCCTGGCCAGTTGTGCCGAACTCATGGAGGATTCTTCTCGGGTTCCTGATCCGCCTGAAGTTACAGGCGGTTCCCTTCAGCCTCTCCCTCCTTGATTCTTCCCTCGTTTTCAAAAATCATCCCGGGGGTCGAGCGGACGACTTAAGGTGGGTCTACCTCTCTTTTAGAAAGAAACATGGGGGCGCCGCCGGGACAGGGGTTGTGGCCCTGCCTTCTTCCATTCACGACAGGAAGAAGTTCTTCGTTCCCCCCTCCCGAGGGCGAGGACTGTCCCGTGCCTACCAAGTGGTCGAGAGAAAAATGCTTGCCGGGAAACCAGTCCAATGACCCCGCCACGGTGAGAGTGGCGCCGTGGGAGCCCGTTTCTCGATTTAACGTGCTGCTGTCTGAGAGGGTCCTGAGTTGGGCCGGGCTTATCCCTGTTGAGTTCGCCGGTAAGTTAGGCTTGCCTTTTGGCTTGTATATTGCTTGTGTCGCTGACTTCTTTGCATTTGGTTTTGTGTAGGACCCATGGATATGGACGAGCTCCGAGCCTCCATGCGCCAGCCGAGGAAGGTCACAAAGGCTAGAGGCGCCAGCTCTTCCCTCTCGAAGCCCGCCCCGGCTCCCTCTCCTCCGGTGGTCGCGTCCCGTGGGCGTTCGGAGGCGGATCCCGCCCCGGAGCCTAGCAAAGAGTCGAGCCGGAAGCGGGTTCGGATTCTGGAGGACCCGGTCTCGGAGGAGGAGATCGGCTCTCTATCGGAGCCGCTCAAGAGGGGTTCCCGGAGGTCTTCCCGGGGCCCACCCTCGTCGATCATGGTGGAGGAGGGGGGGCCTCCAGTTCGCGGTGTCCTCGGGGCTATCCGTCGCGGATAGCCTGTTGCATGAAATAGAGAAATCGGCGGGGGATAGGGTCCCCGGGGGACCTTCACGACCCAGATAGCGTCCATCGCCCAGGAGTCCGTGCAGGTAAGTTTTTGGTTTTTTTGTGGGATTCGGTGCCTCCTTCGTCTTTTTGATCTCTTTCCTATTTTTCAGGTCCTCCAGTACGTTGCCCTTTCCTTACGCATGGAGGCCGAGGTGATAGCCCCGGCGATGAAGGCTGCGGGCCAGCTTGCCTCACTGGAAGAGAGCTCCAAGCGGGAGCTGGAGGCGGTGATGGCGAGGGTTGCCGTCCTGGAGGGCGAGGCGGAGGCTGGGAAACGGGAGGTTGCCCGGTACCGCGAGGCCGCCGTGGCCGCCGAGGTCAAGCTTGAGGATGCTCAGGTGCTCGCCGGCAACCTGAAGAAAACGGTGAAGACCCTCCGGAAGGAGCTGGGGGCGACGGCCGAGACGGCGAAGTCGGTCGACCTGAGAGCGGCGAAGTTGGTCGACCTCTCGGCGACGAAGACGGTGGAAGGCTATAAGAAGTCGAAAGACTTCTATGATGACCTGGTCGTGGCCACAACCCGCATCTGGCACGAGGCCCTCGACGCCGTTAAGGCCCGGATGCCGGAGTGCGCCGACGAAAAGCTCCGGGCCGAATGCCCCCTCACGGACGCCGATGAGCAGGGGGGAGATATTCCTGACGAGGAAGTCGCCAAGGACCCTGCTCGTCTCGTGGTGGATGTCGAGGATCCCGAAGTCGTGCCTGGCCCCGAGGCCTAAAGCCCCCGTCTTCCTCCTCCTTTTATTTTGTCGCTTCTGGAATTTTTGTAAGCCTCCGGGCAGTCTGTAAGGCTGGGGAGCCCAAAATACCTTTTGTAAAGACTTTGCCTTTGGTAATAAAACTTCTTTTTTCTTTTGGTTTCATCGATTTGTACTTTATCTTCTGTTTGTGAAGAATGCTCGTAAAATATCTCTACTTGCACCGTTGGGCTTCCCTGTCAGGTCGGCTATCTGTCTAGCGATCGTTCATCGAGTTGATTTCGATCACTTGCCAAGCGCTGCTGGGAAGGAGGCATCTCCATGGCCCTAAAGTTGAGGGGGGATCGCTCAGACTTGGATAGACTTGATGCCCCTTGTTGGGGCCTCGGATCCTCTGCATATGATGGGCAGAGCGATATCCGCCGTATTTGTGCCGAGCATGAATGGGCTCGGAGGCCTCGTTATGAGGGCTACAAGCCCGCAGCGTCCGTTGGGCATGAACGAGCCGTGAAGCTGCTCGGTTGTCCCTTGGCGAGGGCTTTTGATTTCTAGCGTTGTGAGCATCGACCACCAGCTGGGGATGGCCGAATGAGGGTCGGGCTCGACTTCTTCTTGGAGGACTTTTTGATCCTTAGCATTGGAGGGGCTGTAAGAAGCCCGCTAAGGATGACCGGGCAGTGAAGCTGCGCGGTTGCCCCTTGGCGAGGGCTTTGATTCCTGTCTTTGCGAATAGGGAAGCTACCAGCCAGGGATAGCCGAGCAGGGAAGCCGCTCGGCTGCCTCTACGGAGGACCTTGATCCTTAGCATTGGAGGGGCTGTAAGAAGCCCACTAAGGATAACCAGGCGGTGAAGCTGCGCGGTTACCACTTGGCGAGGGTTTTAATCTCTGGCGTCGTGGGTAGGAAACTACCAGCCTGGGATGACCGGGCGGGGTAGCCACTCGGATGCCTCTTGCGAGGGCTTTGATCCCTGACGTCATGGGTAGAGAGCTATCAGCTGGAGATGACCGAGCGGGGTAGCCGCTCGGTTGCCTCTTACGAGGGCTTTGATTCTTCAGGACGGGGACCGAGCAGGGTTACTGCCCAGTGCCTCTTGACGAGGACTTTGATCCCTGTCGGTTGTGGTAGGAAGCTACCAGTCGGGGATAGCCGAGCAAGGGCTCGACTGCCTCTGGGAGGACTTTGGTCCTTAGCGCGGGAGGGACTGTAAGAAGCCTACCAAGGACCCTTGGCCGGGCAGGGTTACTGCCCGGTGCCTGATTGAATGTGGGATTTCGTGATCAAAGAATTGTTAACCGCAATCAAGAATGGCGTCGCTTGGTAGCTAGCTGGTGAGTACGGGTCGGTCCATATGGATTTTGTGTATTCTCAATTTGTTCTAACGAGTTAATTCCAATTGGTGTTGGATTGATTATCACTAAAAACTAAGATTGATTTAGACTAGGATTAAAATCTTGCTAGGGTTAGGTTTAGGTTAAGTTTGGAAATTTACGATTTCTCACCGTTTTCAATGCCCTAATTTAGATCTATTTAGGTGTTATGGTAATAATTAATAAAGGGGATTAGCACGATCGGGAGGAAACCATGTTTCTTCCTCTAGGTCCTTGTCCGTCCTTTCTTAATTCTTACCCTAACCTCCATGGAAAATATGCACAGCCGGTCTTTTAAACTACGGTATCACCGCTACCTCATGGGGTAGGGTGCCGTAGTGAGCGATGTGTGTATGTATGCATGGAGTCCTATGAATAATATGCGATGGGCAACAAAGGGGTGAGAGATTTTCATCTCTCAAATCTTTCCTATTCCTAACCCTAACAAGTTAGGAACTACTCACTCATTAGGGAATAAATAAATTCATGAAAACATCTATTCAAATTTTTCCTATTCAAATTTTTAATACAGTTTTTAAGAATAATGTGATTTCTATTTGATAAATAAATTCTATTTTTAATAATTATATATATATATACTATCAAAACATCTATTTTATATTTATAATAAATTCCATGTTTTCTAAACACAAGAATCACAAATTTCATGAATATACCATTAACAATCCATACAAGTCAATTTACACAAAAATACCATATATTATTCAAGCTGGGTATTTATTCACTATAATACCTCACTTTTAAAATTTGCATCCATGAAAACCATAAATACGATAAATAAATACTTGAGAATTATTTTGAAAGTATACTAAACTATTTTTCATAAAACCCTCTCAAGTTATATTAATTTATAATAAGGACCCTAGTAAATATAGGTTTAAGCAGGACCAGTTCTCTTAAGCCTCAGGAAGCCGGAGAAAGTGGGTGCATGCCTATTTAAGGTAGAAAACTAAAACGGGATTATCAACGGTAATTGGCTTGGAAAAAGTCATAAATCCTGCCGTCCATGTGGAGCAGTTACCGATAACCCCAAATCCTAATTCAGGAATCAAATTCTGTTTAAGTGTTTGACTCAGACAGAGTCTCAGCCTAATCTGAATACAATTCCAACCTGAATACAATTCAAACATAACTCCAAATAACATGAATCCATATATATTGGAACTTGAACATGAATATCAGAATACTATCCAATACCAACATGACTTGATTTGACTGAACCATGAATATATATTGACTTGGCTACATGACCATCCGTTTACATTTTTATCCGTTTACATGAACAACCTATATCATGGTCTCGGCAAGTCTTATATCAACGAATCATTAAAATCAATACAAAATATATTACGGCGTTTTAAAGGGATAGATTGGTACAGAACGTATTAGAAGTGATACGATGATGGTCGCTTTAATACACCTAACCTGAATATCCGTTGCCATTATCCTGTAGATTTTTACGGGGCCTTGTACTCCTTATACCTTAGTTCATGGAGCAAATTTGACTCCTCTCGTATACACTGGCACATTCTATTCCAAGCTATAAACAACTAAGCTAACATAACAAACATAACCATATATATTTTACATGTTCTATTCTTTGTCTATTCTTCTTTATCTTTTGGGACTTACCGAGCAATTGTTCGCTGACGACATTCCTTTTCTATTCTTTATTTAGAATGTTTGTCAGGAGAACCCGTCTATCTGGAGATCAAGCCCAGCTCAGAAGATTTGGAGTAGTTCATCGAGGGCCCGGAGCTCTAGTTCACTTGTATATGCTTTTATTTTCAGTTCATGCCATTGTTTAGGCATTGTTTTCCACATTGTATTTACTTTTCAGTTGTATTGTAAATAATGTTTAAAAAATAAAAAGGTTGCGGTTCATCTACATCTCATGTCTTTCTTGTGTATATTTATATTACATTGCTTATTTACTGTAATACCCAGCCCCTTTTATACCAAAATCTGTATTTTTCTTTATAATTCTATTTATTTTATTTATAATTTTATTTATAAATTTATTTAACCCAAACCAAATCTATCAGTTTCTTTTTTTATAAAATCCCAGCTCTTTTGTAATTTTCTCATGATTTTATTTTATATTTACTTAAACTCAAAACTTAACTAATTTTTCCCCGAGCCCATTTATTTTTTCCCATTCTATTTCCTTCAGCCGTTCCATTTCCTATTTTTTTAAAACTAAATTTCATTATTAAAACCCCGGCCCATTCTTTCTTTTCTCCTCAAATTTCCCATATATTTTCCTCTAGCCCAGCAGCCCGGCCCGCTTCTTTTCCCCAATTAATTCTTTTCTTGGCCCAGCCCGTTTTCTTTTCTTATAATTCATTTAAAATCCCACACAGGCCCGGCCCTTCTCCTTCAGCCCACGCCCGCACCCGCTTCACCGACCCGACCCGCTTCGCTCTCCTTCTTCTTCTCCAACGGCTCCCTCCTTTCCCGCTCACCTCTTCATTTCGCGATCCGCCTCCTCCGCCGCAGCTCGCGCCCACGCCCACGCCCCTGCTCGTGCACCGTTACCCCACGGCGTGCGTCTCTCTCTCTCTCTCCTCTCATAATTCCGTCTCCTCCCCCTCTCTCTCTTCTTTCCACTCCCGTTTTCTCTCTCTCGAGCCCACGTCGGTCCCCCTCCGCATCACCCTCAACTCCGACCACCGCCTCCTTGATCTCGGCGCCACCATCAACGTCGTCATCCTCACCTCCACCCTCGACCACCATCAACCCGAGCTCCCCATTCCCTCTCTCAGCCCACTTCCTCCACGTTGAATACCCTCCGACAACCACAAACTCCTCATAGCATTGTTTCCTTCACCGACGCCTCCTCCTTCCTCCTCAACCCAAAATCCCCGAGCACCCTCACCAGCACCCCGAGCTCCTCCTCCTCCTCACACAAGCCCACTCCTCTCTCTCCACGCACCCGGGCCGACTCCCGCTTCCCCGCCGTTCAACCTCCGCCGTCACCCCATCTTCATCATCATCGTCGTCGTCATCACTCTCTGCTCTCTGTTCTCTCTCTCTAACTCTGCCTCTCTCTATCTCTCTCCCTGATCCCTTCCTCTGTTCTCACTCTCTCTCTCTCTCTCTCTGAGTTTTTCTCTCTCTATTGATCTCCCTTTCTCTCTTTGGCTCTCTCTCAGTTCTCTCTCTCTCTCTCTCATTCCCCTCTCTCTCTGTGCTTTCTCTTTATGCCCTCTCTGTACTCTCTCTCTCTCACTGAACTCTCTCTCTCTCTCTCTGAAACCACTCTCTCTCTCCTTAACTCTACAGCCCCTCTCCGTCGCACACGCAAACTACCAACAACACGAGCCCCAACTTCCACGAGCCTCGACTGCATCCTACCCGACCCAAGCTCATTCCAAGACACTGCCGTCGCCGTTCGTCGCGCGTTCGTGACGTTACAGTCACCGTACATCCCCGAGACGTGTCCATTGCTACAGTATGATTGTAACACCCAGCCCTTTTTATACCAATAAAACGTATCTTTCTTTAACTTATACAGTTTGTTTTTATTATTTATTTTATATATAATTATTAATTTATTTTAAAACCTTTTAACCCATTTACCCCATTTTATTTCTTTAAGCCATTCTTTTATAACTTAATTTATTTTTATTTAAAACCCATAACAAAACCCCAAGCCCATTACATTTTAATAAATAAAATCCTTTTTCCCTTATATCCCCTCGGCCCAATCCCTAGCCAGGCCCACTTCTCTTTTTTCCTCATCAAATCTTTTTCTCCTTCAGCCCGGCCCGGCCTTCACTTCTTTTTCCCCACAATCCTTTTATTTTATTTTCTCCTGGCTCACTCCCATTCGGCCCGCTCCTGCGTCCCCACTCCAAGCCCACTCCCCTTCGACCCGCTTTGTTACCTTTCTCCCCCAACGTCTCTCATTACTTCCCGCTCGTTACTGTACTCCTTTAATTCTGCCACACCCTACGCCTGCGCCCACGTCGCCGCTCCTCGTGCCCCGCTTGCGAACGTTGCCACGACACGCGCGCCTCCACCTCTCTCCTCTACACACTGCTCCCTCTCTTGGATCTCCCTCTCTCTTCTTCCCTTCCCGTTCCTTGCTCGAACCCGCGCACCCACCGCGCGTCGCGCTCACCACCGTCCCCTCACCGCCGGCCCTCCACCCTTGCTTCTCGCTCGAGCGTGTCACCATCGCCTACAGCCCATCGCCTTCGCTTCGTCAACGACCAAAAACCCATCTTTTCTCCTCCCTTCGTCCTCGTGCTCGTGGTCGAGAAACCCAACACCCTCGTCATCTCGAACTTTCGCCCAGACTCCGCTCTCTCCGACCACCTACATCCTCTTCACGGGACCCATCGTGCCCCTTGCCTCCAAGACCAATTGTAGCGCCTCTCGTTCTCATCGTGCTTCCCGAGAGCACTCTCGCCTCTTGGGCCGCCGACTTCATCTTCTTCCTCCTCGCAACCACCAAGCCACCGCAACCGACACCAAGACCCGAGTATGATCCCGCGACAATTAAGCCACCCCCATCATCGTCCGTTCAAGTCGCCGTCGTAGCAGCTCACCACCGCACCACTGCCTCACCGCCGAGCCCCTCTGCATCACCTCGTCCGCCTTAACTACCCGACGGCACCTCCGTCGACCCCACGTAAGTTTCTCCCCCCCTCTCTCTCACTCCCCCAATCTCTCACTCTCTCTCTGTCCCTCACCCTATCTCTCTGTTCCTCTCTCACTCTCTCTCTGTCTCTCTCTCTCTCTCTTTAAAGTCTCTCTCTCTATGTTCTATAAAGATCTCTCTCTGTGTTTCAGCACCACTGAGCACCCCCACCGCTTTCAGTAAGCATAAGCCGTCTCCGGGCAACTCCGACGTAGCACCCGAATCGCGAGCCGAGGCCGTGAAACCAAACCGCGTCGTTCGTCACGCGCTCGTGATGTTGCCGCTGTCGTACGTCGCCAAAACGTTTCCAGGTAAGTACTTTTACTTGCTACATGCTATATATTCAAATTACAAATTTAAATTTCATAGATCGCAAAATTACAATTTCAGATCCATTATGTGCCAAACATGTTCGATGTGTGATCCCAATGAAAATACTTGTCTAATGTGACAGAATTCGATTGTATTTCTTGGCCCGTGTAGTGATGAATAACATGTGCAAATTTCGCTGGAAAATATGACCGTTAACGACTAAAACGACTACCCCCAAGTTTACTCGTAAAACTGAAATTTTCTTGTACCTGAAAACCGTAAAAATCACCATAAATTATATACATACTGGAATGATGCGCTCGAGGGCTCAAATCGAAGCCAACTCGACAAACTTTAACCCTGTGCAAGTTTATAATAGTTTCTGTACTTAAACAGTGTCAATATTTGGATCGGAGTGTGACTCTGGACTGCAGTCCAGAGCGACTCCAGTTGTTGGTTGCTGTTCCGTAATGGGTACCACTTGGTTTCCTTAACTCGTGGATTGTGGAACTCTGCTTTTAATTATAGGTGAATCTGTCAGCTAGAGAACACAATTAATTTCATCCTGTTTCGTTATCATTTGTTATTTAACTTGTAATTTAAAAGATCGGGACGTATAACAGTCCCAACAGAATCAGAATCGACATACTAGCGTTAAACAATGTATAACTCCTGACATACAAACGCGATTGAAAATATGTCTATTGCGTTGAAAACCTTACTGAAAACCCTAGATTTCATTCAACTGTAGCATTGCTAAAATCTGATCCCAACTGGGATTAAAATGCATTGCGAAACGGACTTACGATTCTGAAACCGGATTTTCAGCCGTGAACGCTTAAAATGAAATGGCTATAATTAATGATCCTGAAACCCGATTGGCTTGAAACTAAATTCGCTGGATAGATAACTGAACATACTATTTACTCCCCGTTCATCGTTTCACTAAATTGTAACCGTATGATTTATGATACATTATTCAAGTGGTAGACTACTAATTCATGACATCCTAAACATGCTTTATATACTGTTTACGCATCATATCATACACATGTCATTGCATTGATAACATAGTGATAACGTGCATTTACCCAGTGTTAGGTTTTAGTGATGGTTATGGCAAGTACGTTAGTGTTCGTGTATCAATGAATAAGTGAAAGTGATACGTACTTGTACACAATCAGCGAACCTTATGATTCTATTGCATTGTCGACGTCTGTGGGACGCGTGTACGTGTGACTATAAGTGGTATGGGACACTTATGGAAGCTCGTGCACGGGTGTCACAGATAAGGCACCAGACACTGCCATTTATCTTAGGTATTAGTCGGGACGTGCTTGATGGAGGTCCTGCCTCCAGTTCTCGCGCAGACTTGTCACAGACCGATTGGTATTTAGGGTTATGGTTAGCGTTTGATATAGACCACGGGGTGTGGGGTAGTTTGAGTGTGAGTTCAACGGAATCTCGGGAGTCCCATGCCGGCTTATATATTTAGGGAGATATATGGAGATTTACAGGGTACGTGATTAATACTGTGATATACATGTTGGGCCCGTGGTCCCTTGCCCTTGGGTGGAGGACACTCGCGAGTGGTTGACTATCACATTTAGGCTGACGATAGGCTTAGTGACCTGTACAGTGAGACTTAGAGACTGATAGGGATACTGGCATTGATATATCTTACTTACTGTGTTGACATACGTGGCATATCGTTCTACTGCTTTTACTGTTCCGCTGCATTGATTACTGCATGTTAATACCCATACTGCCATTGAACTACTGTTATATATATATATATCTATTATCGCTGTTAGAATTGTCACATGATTTTATATATTATATTGCTATTGTGTCGCTCTGACGACCTGAGTATGCATGCTCAGTGTGAGGAGAAGATTTAGCCTGGACCAGAACTAGACGTGTATCACAGACACCTCGACTTGCTATCCAGAGTTGCATTCGTTTGTCCCCCTCAGGTCTGTTCTTTACATTGTTTCATTCCGTTACTGCATTTCTCATTACCTGCGCATCATATACTGTTTACCATGAAAAACTAGAAGCCGAAGTGTGACTACGGCAGGACGTCTCCTTGACCGTAGGAGCATGGTTGGCCTTGTCAACCCCTCGTATTCCGTATTTTGGGAAGCGGGGCGTGACATGGTTTAGTTGGTATCAGAGCCAGGTTTTGCTTCGATTGGGATTGCAGTTTTCAGTGTATAGCTTGGCAATCTAATACATTCCTTGGTCTAGGTTGTAAACTTGTCATTCTTGATCCATATTCACATCGTGTGTTCAGCTATCCTTTCGCTAGGGTTTCAGGTGACTTGGCAAAGTTACATGGTTGTAATTGTGAACTACATCACAGTTACACTACCATACTCTGTTTAAGTGACTTAGAGTCATACAGTTGGTTTTTCCAATTGCAATGAATCTCATCACATCTGATATTCTTGAATTTTTGTCCAATCGGGCGTGCCAGAATCTGTTCCCCTCCGAACGGCGGCCGGGACGTCATGTCCGTGCCTGAGGTTCGGGGCAGATGCTATTTGGTTTTATCCGTCTATCTCTCCGAAGATGCCAAGTTGACTTATGGCACCGAGTATCGGAGGCTTAGACGGATGCGGCCGATGTAGCAGACTTTGTCAGATTCCCCCTCAGGGTGAGGGGTTTTTGATTGTGGGGACGCTCTTCCCTGCAGGCGCAAGCCCCTGCAGTTAATTACGCTATCGCGTTGCGATAACAACTTTCTCCTTCTCCAGAATTTCACTTCGTGTCGTGTATGTTTATTTTGTTTGTGGTTGCCCGTGGATTGTATACGGAGACTTAGTGATGTCGTCGCCCGTAGGACGTGGATTAGTCCAAATCCGTGTTTGCTTCGATTTGGGTTTGGTGTTTTCAGTTTAAGGATGCATTAGTCGCGTTGCGGCTAAGATCAGCTTAAACGTTCGTCAAGGATACGTTAGTCCTGTTTTGGACTAAGATCGACTTGACGTAGTGATTGATTTAATTATCTGGCCGTCGGGACTCGTCACCTCTCTGACGTCGTTGAGGGATTACAACGACAGGCGTCAGAGGAGTTCAGAGATGTACCCTTGAACCAAGGTTGATTTGGGGTTTTATTGTTTATTTAAAGATCTAAGGACACATTAGCCGTAGCTGGGGCTAAGATCAACTTAGACGGGACCGTTTAGATCCGACAAGAGAGAGCATTTGGGCTCTATTGTGCTAGTTTAATGACGCGGCGGTCCATTGCCAGTTTTAGGGACGTGGTGGTTCATTATTAGTTTAGGGACGTTTCGGTCCGTCGCCAGTTTAAGGACGTGGTGGTCCATATTCCAGTTTAGGGACGTGGTGGTCCATCGCCAGTTTAGGGACGTGGTGGTCCGATATTAGTTTAGGGACGTTTCGGTCCGTCGCCAGTTTAAGGACGTGGTGGTCCGTATTCCAGTTTAGGGACGTAGTGGTCCATCGCCAGTTTAGGGACGTGGTGGTCCGATTTTAGTTTAGGGACGTTTCGGTCCGGTTTTAGTTTAGGGACGTTTCGGTCCGATTTTAGTTTAGGGACGTTTCGGTCCGATTTTAGTTTAGGGACGTTTCGGTCCGATTTTAATGTGTGGTCGTTGGGACCCGTCACCTCTTTGACGTCGTTGAAGAATTACAACGACAGATGTCAAAGGAGTTCGGAGATGTACCCTCGAACCGGTCGTGAATTGGTTTAGGAGGGCCATTTTGCTCAATCAATTTAATTTAAGGACTTACAGCCAGGATTGGGTTAAGTCCAAATTTTTTTATATTTATTTTAGGCTCTGCCTGACTAACAGAATCTATCCGAACAGGGCTCTGCCCCTTTATTGTTTTGCAATATGATTTGGGCCAGGCCCTTTTAAACAATGAGTTGCAGGAACTCAAGAATTTTCCAAACAGGGCTTTGCCCTTTTACCATTCTGCAATTTGATTTGGGCCAGGCCCTTTTTAAATGGGCTGCTTTTGTGCAGAACCCCAAGGAATTTTCAGGTCTAAGAACACAAGTGCATGGCACTTTTGATCTAAATTTGGATCAAAGGAAAACAAGCTTTTCTTCTTGTTTCCCCTGATTTCACAGAACCAAGGGTTCACAACAAGTGCAAGGCACTATTTATTTATTTTTATTGAATTATTCACTTTTTAATCCTCTGCTCTTCAGAGATTTTTCTCTTCTTCAAAAGAAGTTTTTACCTTCTTTCTTTTTATGTTCTTGATTAATCTTCAAGAGTTCTGTCTCTTTTTTTTATGCAGTTGATGATGCCTTTGAATGAGGTCTGGGGTCTTATTTATAGTGCCCACAAATTTGTTGAATTTGTTAACAAAATCTTCCCTGAATGATTTTGGGAATTTTCCCACCATTGGATCTTTGATCCAAAGGCAGAAGAAAATCTTCTGGTTTTGGAAAGAACAGAAAAGATTTCATCAAATTTTCATTCTGTTGCTGCGCAACTCACCAGCGCGTGACACGTGTCGCGCAGCCGTGCGCTTGCGCAGTTGCGATTGCGCAACTGCGCAGACACGTGTCGCGCATCCGTGCGATTGCGCAGTTGCGATTGCGCAACTGCGCAGACACGTGTCGCGCAGCCATGCGCTTGCGCAGTTAAGTCTTACTTATGTTTTTAAAGAGCCTTGCTCTGATTCGGACGTACTGCCTTGGGCGTTGTGTTGCCGTGTCAACTTCTGACACGTGGCACATTGCGCACAGCGCAAAGAACCTGAAGCGTTGCTTCATTTATTAAAGTTTAAATTTTCAAAGCAGAGCTTTGCTCTGATTGGGGGAAGATGAAGCGTTGCTTCTTCTCCCGCCTTGGAACTTGAACAGAGCTTTGCTCTGATTGGGGTAAACAGATGCCCCCCCACCGCTGCGCTTATGTGGCCTCCAAACGCAAGCGCAACGGTGGCCGAATTCGAACCATCGCAGCACCTTTTGGCAGTTGAAGAGGCAATTGATGCCTATAAATAGGGTCTTTGGCCCTCAAAAATTCTTTACCACTTCAAGAATTTGAGTTTTAGAGCGTTGCTCTTGCTTAAGAACTTCCAGAGCCTTGCTCTTGTAATTTCCCTAAGGACTTCCAAGTTCTAGTTTTAGAATCACTCTAGGTAAGATTAATTAAATTAAATTAATTTAAATTTAACTAACAGAGCTTTGCTCTTATAGACCTTTGATCTAAAGGAAAATCTTTTTGGGGTTCCACCAAATAGAGCTTTGCTCTTAGGAATCTGTTTCAAGGTTTCTCAACCCATGAACAGAAACTTGCACCTTCGGCAAAACACAGATCCCTTTGATCTAAAAGAACTCTTTTAAGAGTGTTTCATTGATCTTAGAGTCTGAAGATGACATTTTATTCCTCAGCGTGTCATATCGTTTTACCTAATCGGTCTTTCTGATAATTTTGTTAATTCTCTTTCACAGGAACAATGAATACCCACATGTATGCTCTCAACGAGATCATCTGTTATGAAGACATCCGTCGACTTGGCCGCACTCAAAATCGGGAGTTCACAAACGAGGAGTCTGCCGAAATAATGAGTCGCTTCGACGCGTACAATGGCCCACTGCTTCCCCGGCGTTCCTCTCTCCTCAAGCTTATAGTGGGAGCCATCTGGGAGGCGCTCCCCCTCTTCTGTTCCGACGTGCCGCTTAGGGCGTTGGATGCTGCCGAGGACAAGGTGCACTCGGTGTACCTGTTGAATTTTATCTCAAAGAGACGACGAGACAGCCTTATCGATCTCCTGCATGAGGTCTTTCAACAGTCCGCCGTACTCGCCGCTTATCGAAGGGTGGAAGACATCGGGGGGGACCCTGACGCTTGTGCTCGCGAAAGGAAGCACACCAGGATGGTCCGCGAGGCCTGGAAAGTCATAGATAGGGTAGCTTTCGAGTTCCTCAATCCATGCCCTGGGTTCGAGGTCATTCCGTTGTAATAACATTTTTAATTTATCGCTTTAATGATTGTAAGAACTTTGGGCGATATTAATGAAAATTTTGTCTTTCTTATCATGTCTTATCTTTTGCTCTGAATCTTTCACATGACTGAATGTGTCTCATACGCTCGATCAAGTGTAAATCGTATGCCTTTTTTTTCTGTTGCTTTTCCTCTTTTTCAGCATGTCGTCACAATTAGCGGGTAGTAGAGTAAGCTTCTTGATTTCTTCGAGATATAGCGATGGCTTAGGCCGCAGGTTTAGATCTGCCGCCTAAGACTTTTCAACTCTATGAGCCGTGAGGGTCTCATAGAGACTTTTCTCCCTACGGATCGAGATGATCTCGTAGGTGGGTTTTTCTCCTTAGGAATCGTGAGGATTCCTAAGTGTGGTTTTCTCTTGTAAGTCGTAAGGATCCTACAAGAGAATTTTTCCCTCTTACGAGTCGAGAGGACTTGTAAGCGGTTGTTTCCCTCCTTGTCGAAGTTCGATGTTGGAGAGTGAGACCCGTGGATGGTATGCAAAAGACCGTTTTGGGCCAACTTGCAGGGTCCCAGTGCTTAGGAAACAGACTTCTTTTATGCCCATTGCCTAAGGCTTTATCTCACGAGTCGAGCCGCCTCGACAATTTTTCACAAGTCGAGCCGAATCGAACGTTTCTCGCAAGAACATCTTAACGTCGCATTTAACCTCTGCTCTTTACGACAGAAGCCCGTTAAGGTCGGTGGTACTTAGGGTTTTGGCCATCGTACCGTCGCATAAGCTGATATAGTCCTCGATAGGCAATCGTGCTGTTCGAGTAGCCCCGCGACTGCCGTGTCTCTGATCCCTTCGGGGGCTGGACAAGACGTCTTCAAGCAATCCTCCTTGGCAGTTTGACCGTCGGAAGAGCAAGCGCTAGGAATTTACCATGCCGCTTTTTACTTGAGGTTAGGCTCATTTTGGAGAGCCCCGATGAGTCATAACCACTCCGCGCTGGTGTGGGATGATCTCCGATAGTCTTTCAGGCTTTATATGACTTGCCATTAAGACCCTGAAGCTAGGAATTTGGCCTTTGCATCGTTTGCTGGCATTGCGTCCTCTGTATCGAGACGAATGTCATGGTGGGAACTAGGGATTTTGCCGTGGCTCCATTTGTTTGATGACGTTGCGTCTGCTGTGTCGAGACGAACGTTGGGGCGACATCTCGTCTGCTGTATCGAGACGGACGTCGAGGTTGTCTTTAAGTTGCTGGTGAACCGTCGAGGTTTGGAACTAGGGATTTTGCCGTGGCTCCATTTGTTTAATGACGTTGCGTCTGCTGTGTCGAGACGAACATTGGGATGACATCTCGTCTATTGTATCGAGAAGGACGTCGAAGTAGTGACCACTCTGTGCTGGTGCAAGATGATCTACGGTTGTCTTTCCGGTTTTATATGAGTTACCGTCAAGACGTCGAAGCTAGGAATGTGGCCTTCGCTTCGTTTGCTTTGGTGTGTCCAAATCCTGTTGGAGGACGAACGCTGGGGTTAACATTTCGTCTGCTGTATCGAGACGAACGTCAAGGTGGTGACCACTCTGTGCTGGGGTGAGATGATCTCCGATTGTCTTTCCGGTTTCATGTGAGTTACCGTAAAGACGTTGAAGCTAGGAATGTGGCCTTCGCTTCATTTGCCTTGTCATGTCTGAATCCCTGCTGGAGGAAGAACGCTGGGGTCGACATCTCGTCTGCTGTATCGAGACGGACGTCGAGGTGGTGACCACTCTGTGCCGGTGCGAGATGATCTCCGGTTGTCTTTCTGGTTTTATATGAGTTACCGTAAAGACGTTGAAGCTAGGAATGTGGCCTTCGCTTCATTTGCTTTATCATGTCTGAATCCCTGCTGGAGGAAGAACGTTGAGGTTGACATTTCGTCTACTGTATCGAGACGAACGTCAAGGAGGTGACCACTTCATGTGAGATGGTTTCCGATTGTCTTTCCGGTTTTATGTGAGTTACCGTAAAGACGTTGAAGTTAGGAATGTGACCTTCGCTTCATTTGCTTTATCATGTCTGAATCCCTGCTGGAGGAAGAACGCTGAGGTTGACATTTCGTCTACTGTATCGAGACGAACGTCAAGGAGGTGACCACTTCATGTGAGATGGTCTCCGATTGTCTTTCCGGTTTTATGTGAATTACCGTAAAGACGTTGAAGCTAGGAATGTGGCCTTCGCTTCATTTGCTTTATCATGTCTGAATCCCTGCTGGAGGAAGAACGCTGAGGTTGACATTTCGTCTACTGTATCGAGACGAACGTCAAGGAGGTGACCACTTCATGTGAGATGGTCTCCGATTGTCTTTCCGGTTTTATGTGAGTTATCGTAAAGACGTTGAAGCTAGGAATGTGGCCTTCGCTTCATTTGCTTACACTGCGTCTGGTGTATTGAGACGAATGCTGAGGTGGAGCTGGGATATTGCCATCACTCCGCTTTGTTTCGACCGTGAGGTCTTTTGTTGACGTTGCATCTGCCTCCAGCTGGACTGCGGAGGAACGCTGTTGTTGACATTGCGTCTACTGTATCGAGATGAATGCTGAGGTGAAGCTGGGATTTTGCCATCGCTCCGCTTGATGGTGTAACATCTGTGTCCTGTTGGAATGAGGAGGCACACTGTTGTTGGTCTCTAGGCTGTAGACGTTGACGTCGAGACCCTGAAGCTTGGGATCTTCGTTTGCTTCGTTTGTTGACATCGTGTCTGTAATATTGCGACAAATGTCGAGAAGGTCTCTAGGTTATCTATGAACCGTCGAGATTTGGCTTCGCTTTCTGGTGGAGCCTGTTGGGAAGGTATTGTTCCCTCTTTATCTGTGCCCCTGAATTGTATACAGGGATCAATGTGATTTCACCTGTAGGGCAAAAAAAATTCATTCTTTCATTTTTTTTTATTCTTTCCGCAATACTTTATCATTTCAGCTTTTTATATCGCGAAAATCGCGATTGCTCAATCATTTCGGCTATTTTTCGCGGTGCCCAATCATTTCGGCTATTTATTTTATTTTTACTCGCTGTTTTTTTTTATTGCGAGTTGCCCAATCATTTAGTCTATTTCGTATGCATACATTTTTACTTGCTGATTTTGTTTGCAAGTTGCCCCATCATTTCGGCTATTTCGTATGCATTTTTTTTTTTTGGGGGGTCGCTGATTTTTTTTTTTTTCGCGAGTAGGGGATTTGGGATCTGATACCAAGCTTGGCATCAGTATCGCTGCGACTGGGATATTGCCAAGAGCGAATCATCATTTGCCATGAAAGGACTTGGAATTTAATACCGGTTTAGGCATCAACATCGCTACCACTGGGATATTGCCAGGAGCGAATCATCATTTGCCTCTGTCGATGTAGAACAAAGGTGGCTTAGCGACCAGGGTTAAGGGTCCTGTCGGCTAAGGCTTTTGACTTCATGAGCCGTAAGGGTCTCACAAAGGTATTTCTCCCTACAAGTCGTGAGGATCTTGTAGGTATGTTTTCTCCCTAGGGATCGTGAGGATTCCTAAGTGTATGTTCCCCTGTAAGTCGTAAGGAACTTACAAAAGGATTTTCTCCTTATAAGTCGAGAGGACTTACAAGTGTTGTTTGCTGTACAAGCATATCCCTAGTCACGGATGGGATTTTGTTAGGGAAATATTTATTCGTGCCCGTGGATTGTATACAAGGATCATTATGAGCCGCTTGTAGGGCAATGTCGAAAGTTGTGGGGGTTGCTTAAGCACGGATTTAGGCCTCTGTAATTTAAGACTTTCAAATCTTATGAGCCGTAAGGGTCCCACAAGAGAGTTCTCCTTACGAGTCGTGAGGATCTCGCAAGTGTATTTTCTCCTTAGGAATCGTGGGGATCCCTGAGTGTGTTGTTCCTTTGTGAGTCGTAAGGATCTCACGCAGGTGGTTTCTCCTTACAGGGTCGAGAGGACCCTATAAGTGTTTCTCAACGAGGTTGCGCCCTTTCGGGTTTTCACAAACACTCGCCGGTAGTCCTGCTGTTTTTACTCACGGAGCCCTTTTGGGTTTTCATCCGTGCCCATTTTGCTTATGGACATACCGTTTTTTTTTGTTTTTTTTTTACGAGGTCGCGCCCTTTCGGGTTTTCACGAACACTCGTCGGTAGCCCTGCTGTTTTTACTCACGGAGCCCTTTCGGGTTTTCATCCGTGCCCATTTTGCTTGTGGACGTACCGTTTTTTTTTGTTTTTTTTTCTTTTATTTTATTTTATTTTTTTTTTAACGAGGTCGTGCCCTTTCGGGTTTTCACGAACACTCGCCGGTAGCCCTGCTGTTTTTACTCACGGAGCCCTTTCGGGTTTTCATCCGTGCCCATTTTGCTTGTGAACGTACCGTTTTTTTTTATTTATTAACACATCAGCCTAAACATGCTGCGGGTTGGGAGTAGTTTAACGACGTTTCGGTCATTTGCAAGTTTTAGGACATTGAGGTCCGTTGTTAGTTTAAGAACATCTCGGTCCGTTGTTAGTTTAAGGACGTTTCGGTCCGTTATCCAGTTTTAGGACGTAGTGGTCCGTTAGGCTTTCTCTATGAATGAGCATGATGCCCCCGGCGTGTCCATATTTTTCGGAGCATGCGGTCGTGGCGGGTTCACCTTCCAAATTTCGGACAACGCGAACTTGCCCTGTTGGTATTGGTCTTCAACCCAGTTTTTGAAGACGTAGCAGTCCTCGATCAGGTGACCTACTGTTTGGTGGTAAGGGCAATAATTAGGATTATTAACGTCGCCTGGCTGCAACGGACGTTTTGGATTCGGCAGATTAATGAGTCTGTTGCGCACTGCCAGCTCGAACAGTCCCCTTGTTTTATCTTGCGGAAACGAGTAAGGGCGTTCCAACTTTTCCTGGAGGGATTGCCGCTTGTTGCTTTGGCAAGCAACCGGTCTAGGGTCACCTGATTGTTGGTGAGTGCTGACGACGAGGGCCTTTTTTCCTTTTCTTTTATCCTTTTTGTTCGATCCTTTGTTTACGGGGCCGAGATTTTTTCCGAGTAGCATGCGATTGCACGGCTGAACGTTCTCGCTGCTTCTCAATTCCTTTATTTTTGAAATAGATTCCCCGATGGAAGAGTTGGGGGTAGCTTCTTCGTCAGAGTTGCTTCCAAAGGTGATAATTTGTGATCCCTTGAAGTCGGCTATATGACATTCGGCGGTGGCTCTTTTGCGCTCATCTATCGCATTTTTCCGATGTCCACAAGCTTCACACTTTGTCCTGTCGAAGTGTCGCTTTTGAGCGACATACCCTTGCCACCAACAGTTAAAGGATTCGCAGTCTTCGGTAGGATGTATGATCTTCTGATGATATAAACAGAAGTTAGGGTGCATTTCTACCTCAGAGAAAGGATTTTCTTCGGAGGGCGGTAGCTTCATTCCTACTGACAGAGCTTTGGCGAACCGTTTCCTCGTCTTGAATTTGTTTTTACCCGCAGTGTATGGCTTTTGATTTGACGGGAATACCTTGGTTCTTTCCAGTATGGCAATTTCATGCTCTTGATTGGCTTTTGCTTTCAGACGAATTTCATTTAGGAAGGCATCGATCAACTTGTCTGACAGCCGCGGAATTTCTGTTTCAGGGTCCGCCATTGATTTCTCAGCGCAAGGATCCTCCTCATCATCCGTCAGTGAATGAGAAATCACATGACAAGTCGCTACGTAGTCTTCGGATTCATCCGATAAGTTTTCTCCATCGTTTTCATCCTCGACGAAAGAACAAGTTGCCCCCGGCGTGTCCGTTTTCTTTGGAGAGTGCGGCTGTGGGGGGTTTACCTTCCAGCTTTCAGACAGCGTGAACTTGCCTTGCAGGTATTGATCCTCGATCCATCCCTTAAAGACGAAACAATCCTCAATCGGGTGACTTACCGTTTGGTGGTAAGGGCAATAATTGGGATTATTAAGATCGCCTGGCTGCGACAGACGCTTCGGACTCGGCGGATTGATGAGTCTGTTGCGCACTGCCAGCTCAAACAGTCTTCTCGTTTTATCCTGAGGAAACGAGTAAGGACGTCCTAGCCTCTCTTCGAGGGATGGGCGTGGACGCACGTCGTTTTGGCGAGCGACCGGCTTTGAGTTGCTCGACTGTTGCTGAGCGTTGGCGACGATGATCGCTTTTCCTTTCTCATTTCGGGGCTCGGGTTTTGGAGGAGACGGTCTATGGCCCATCTGGTCCATTTGGGCTAATTTGTCGATCAAGGCCTGGAAGGTGGTCGGCCTGAAGAACATCATGAATTGCGAGATGGTCGCCTGCGGATTGAGAGTGCCTACAAACATGCCTACCGCAGGTTCCTCTTCTATGCGTTGTTCGCATTTCGACCATAGGTTCCGCCATCGTGTTGCGTATTGGACCCACGTTTCGCCAGGCCTTATCCTGGCATTTATCAGTGCTGTAATCGGAGTGCGTTCACTAGCACTCGCGAATCTTTGTGTAAACAGCAGCTCCATCTCTGCAAATGTTTTGATAGAATTGTTAGGTAGCTCCGAATACCATTCAAAGGCTGTTTCTGCTAAGCTGCCGACGAATTGACGTAGCAACAATTTGTCATCGCCTCCAGTATTGCCGCATAAGGCCCTGAATTGAGCGACATGCTGATGCGGATTCCCTGTCCCTTTATATACGTGGAATTTAGGGATCGTATATCCTGGCGGGTAACTGATTTGGTCATACCAGCCCGGATACGGTCGTCCAGTTCTAACAATTTGCCCAGACGCTTCATTCGCCTGATGAACCCGGATCTGCTGAGCTATATATTCGTCTAGGTCGACTTTGGAGATTGCCTCCTCTTTGGCTGTTGATAGAGCCGGCGGAGGATTTGACGTTTCTCCCCTGTCGTCTTCAAGGACGATCGGAGGATCTTCAGCAGGAGGGTCCGGCTGTAACATCATCCCTACCATATCTTGGAAGAGGAGCGCCATCTGTTTTATGTTAGCCGCTTGCTCTGCAGCTTCTTTGTCCCTCTTTTCGAGGACTCTGCGTAAAAAGTCAGCGTCAGTTTCTTGTTCTTGACGCTCATCCGAAGACGTTTCAGAGCTTTCTTTTGGCTCAGTGAGTGCAGCCATTGTAGTCATCATTTCCTGAAGCTTTTGTTGTTGCTCCTGGGCTTTCGTCACGGATCGGGTGAGCGGTCGGTGGCCCGTAGAAGTGCGGCTTTCCTCCTTTCCAAAAGCCATATAAACAGTATGCACCACCATGCCCCCAGACTTGGGGCGTTTGTGTTCGGTGTCTTTGCGATTTGCCGAAGACACAGGGGCTTTTTGCGGCCTCCTTTTTTGAGTGATTGGAGTTAAGGGAGCCGTTGTAGTGGGCACCCGAGTAGCTTTTGCTTCTTGTGGTTTGACAGAGTAATCCTTCCCCTGCCGAACCTTCATATTTTTCTGTCGTCGGAGGCAGTCTCGATCGATCACCAACTCTTGGACTTGTCGCCAGACTTTGTAAATTTTAGAGGACAGCCGTTGAGAGGGCTGCTCTAGCTTCTTCTTTGGAGTATTCTCCACAGGTGAAGGAGTTCGTTTCAACATCGCAGTAGGAGAGTTTCTGCGCACCTTGTTGAGCAGTTCAAAGCTGTTCTTGGTTGGAACAGCAGCATCGATCCTCACCATCGGAGTTGGAGGAGTAAGTCCAGAGGGGGAGTTACCCCCAGCCTTCCTCACTCGGCGCCAGTAGCGACGTCGGGCATGTCGTACTGATGGAGTTGTTTCAGCTATAGGGGTGACCTCCTCATGCCCCCTGTGTTGGTCAGAATATACTGGTACCAGCTTTTTAAAGATCGACGTCCGTTGAACGGGGACGGCCAACTTGTCAGAAGCGGACTTCTGAACATGGGAAGCAGCCTTGGTGATTTTGCCAGGAACGGGAGTTGGGATGGCTATCCGCTTCGGGATAACGCCTTCTGGTATGGCAGGCTTCTTCATGGGCCTGTTAGAGCTCTGGCCTAGTCCGTTAAAAACTGAAGCAGTGGGGTTGGACGACCCGTTGAGAGTGGTCGCGACAGTGGTGAGTCGATCGAAGACCAACTTCTTTGGAGCTTCTTGCAACGTCATTGTGGCATTGAAGCTCAACGGTGGGAGCATGGTCCCGAAGAATAATCCAGTGGTGGCCTGAGTTACCTGCTCCACTGGCATCTTAAAAAGGGAGGCCGCTTGGGGCCCATAAGTCACTCCTCCAGCAAGGACCGAGCGAGAGTTGCAGTTGCAGGCAGTGCAGTTTGAAGCCATTGATCTTCTGTTTTCTGCACGGAGCAAGACACCAAATCTTAGTATCTTGAATCCACTGACAACCACAGCAAACCGCGATTCGTTCGCGAACACGACACACGAAGTGTGGATTGGAAAGAGGAAAAGGTCCCACCGGGCGTGCCAGAATCTGTTCCCCTCCGAACGGCGGCCGGGACGTCATGTCCGTGCCTGAGGTTCGGGGCAGATGCTATTTGGTTTTATCCGTCTATCTCTCCGAAGATGCCAAGTTGACTTATGGCACCGAGTATCGGAGGTTTAGACGGATGCGGCCGATGTAGCAGACTTTGTCAGATTCCCCCTCAGGGTGAGGGGTTTTTGATTGTGGGGACGCTCTTCCCTGCAGGCGCAAGCCCCTGCAGTTAATTACGCTATCGCGTTGCGATAACAACTTTCTCCTTCTCCAGAATTTCACTTCGTGTCGTGTATGTTTATTTTGTTTGTGGTTGCCCGTGGATTGTATACGGAGACTTAGTGATGTCGTCGCCCGTAGGACGTGGATTAGTCCAAATCCGTGTTTGCTTCGATTTGGGTTTGGTGTTTTCAGTTTAAGGATGCATTAGTCGCGTTGCGGCTAAGATCAGCTTAAACGTTCGTCAAGGATACGTTAGTCCTGTTTTGGACTAAGATCGACTTGACGTAGTGATTGATTTAATTATCTGGCCGTCGGGACTCGTCACCTCTCTGACGTCGTTGAGGGATTACAACGACAGGCGTCAGAGGAGTTCAGAGATGTACCCTTGAACCAAGGTTGATTTGGGGTTTTATTGTTTATTTAAAGATCTAAGGACACATTAGCCGTAGCTGGGGCTAAGATCAACTTAGACGGGACCGTTTAGATCCGACAAGAGAGAGCATTTGGGCTCTATTGTGCTAGTTTAAGGACGCGGCGGTCCATTGCCAGTTTTAGGGACGTGGTGGTCCATTATTAGTTTAGGGACGTTTCGGTCCGTCGCCAGTTTAAGGACGTGGTGGTCCATATTCCAGTTTAGGGACGTGGTGGTCCATCGCCAGTTTAGGGACGTGGTGGTCCGATATTAGTTTAGGGACGTTTCGGTCCGTCGCCAATTTAAGGACGTGGTGGTCCGTATTCCAGTTTAGGGACGTAGTGGTCCATCGCCAGTTTAGGGACGTGGTGGTCCGATTTTAGTTTAGGGACGTTTCGGTCCGGTTTTAGTTTAGGGACGTTTCGGTCCGATTTTAGTTTAGGGACGTTTCGGTCCGATTTTAATGTGTGGTCGTTGGGACCCGTCACCTCTTTGACGTCGTTGAAGAATTACAACGACAGATGTCAAAGGAGTTCGGAGATGTACCCTCGAACCGATCGTGAATTGGTTTAGGAGAGCCATTTTGCTCAATCAATTTAATTTAAGGACTTACAGCCAGGATTGGGTTAAGTCCAAAAAATTTTTTATTTATTTTAGGCTCTGCCTGACTAACAGAATCTATCCGAACAGGGCTCTGCCCCTTTATTGTTTTGCAATATGATTTGGGCCAGGCCCTTTTAAACAATGAGTTGCAGGAACTCAAGAATTTTCCAAACAGGGCTTTGCCCTTTTACCATTCTGCAATTTGATTTGGGCCAGGCCCTTTTTAAATGGGCTGCTTTTGTGCAGAACCCCAAGGAATTTTCAGGTCTAAGAACACAAGTGCATGGCACTTTTGATCTAAATTTGGATCAAAGGAAAACAAGCTTTTCTTCTTGTTTCCCCTGATTTCACAAAACCAAGGGTTCACAACAAGTGCAAGGTACTATTTATTTATTTTTATTGAATTATTCACTTTTTAATCCTCTGCTCTTCAGAGATTTTTCTCTTCTTCAAAAGAAGTTTTTACCTTCTTTCTTTTTATGTTCTTGATTAATCTTCAAGAGTTCTGTCTCTTTTTTTTATGCAGTTGATGATGCCTTTGAATGAGGTCTAGGGTCTTATTTATAGTGCCCACAAATTTGTTGAATTTGTTAACAAAATCTTCCCTGAATGATTTTGGGAATTTTCCCACCATTGGATCTTTGATCCAAAGGCAGAAGAAAATCTTCTGGTTTTGGAAAGAACAGAAAAGATTTCATCAAATTTTCATTCTGTTGCTGCGCAACTCACTAGCGCGTGACACGTGTCGCGCAGCCGTGCGCTTGCGCAGTTGCGATTGCGCAACTGCGCAGACACGTGTCGCGCAGCGCTGCGCTTGCGCAGTTAAGTCTTACTTATGTTTTTAAAGAGCCTTGCTCTGATTCGGACGTACTGCCTTGGGCGTTGTGTTGCCGTGTCAACTTCTGACACGTGGCACATTGCGCACAGCGCAAAGAACCTGAAGCGTTGCTTCATTTATTAAAGTTTAAATTTTCAAAGCAGAGCTTTGCTCTGATTGGGGGAAGATGAAGCGTTGCTTCTTCTCCCGCCTTGGAACTTGAACAGAGCTTTGCTCTGATTGGGGTAAACAGGGATGTTGATAATAAAATTTCCAAGCTGGCTGACCTTTCGAAAAATTTTGATTCACAAAATGTATCGACCGTTGCCCTCCCCATACATCTCTCCCCTTGTAGTCCTTTGTTGCTCACCCTTATTTACTGTACTGGCCAGACACCAATCTCTTTGACCTTCAGTCTAAAGCCGTCACACTCTGACCTTTGGTATGAGCCACTGTCACGCCCCGCTTCCCAGAGTACGCAAGATTGGGCACGTGACATAGCCAACCATGCTACCTGTGGGTAGGAAGTATCCATCCACAGTCACATTACGGCTGTAAGGATATCAAGAACAAGATAATAAACTAATCTTACACATGTCCAAATCCATAATAACAAGAGTCAATAAACAATAAGTGCGGAAGCAAATGATCCAATACAGTAAATAAACAGTACGTCCCATAATGCGGGCTCACATCTGGAAATGAAATGAAATAAATAAACTAATCACTAAGGAACTCACAGATCAGCCTGTTGGCTGAAGTACTCCTGCTCGGTCGTCGACAGTGGTAAGGAATCTGGGCCATGCAAAACCCAGATGTCAGCGCGTCATGTCAACCAATAATATAATATAAACATGGTAATAAGCAATGCAGGGATGAACATGAATAAAGCAGTACTAAGAAATAACAATGCAGGGTAATGTGCAGTGGTAACTAAACTATCCTATCAGGTTTCTACTCTAAAGTCTTTGAAATCAATTGGTGACTCGTCGATGTAACTCAATAGTATCCCGTGCATGCCCGGGACCACGGTCAAGACCCTCGGGGCTGAATCCGAGACGTGCCGCTAGGCAGTAAATAGGTAGCAGGATGGATGAGTGATGTCAGCATCATCACTCCCAGACTGGCCAAGCCCGTAAGACTGATCAGAACAGGTATCGAACTGTTGAGTTACAAGTCGGTTTCACCTTTGATTTCCCCATACCCCCAAGTTATGTATGTCAGGTCAGGTATTCAATAATCAAGAACTAATGCCAACACAGGATCAGTAACAGGTCAGGTTTGTCTGGATAGACAACAGGAATGGT
Source organism: Agapanthus africanus (assembly GCA_030015575.1). NCBI lineage: Eukaryota > Viridiplantae > Streptophyta > Magnoliopsida > Asparagales > Amaryllidaceae > Agapanthus > Agapanthus africanus. The sequence continues at coordinate 15,405,694 of JASDDO010000001.1, read as the reverse complement.
CCATGAGGACCCCAAGTCAGGTTTGTTGGCATTAGGCATGAGATCAGGTAACTAGTCAGGTCGTGGTACAACAGGTTGAGTCGGTATGTATATATAGGTCATGTGTAGCAAGGTCAGTTCAATATGTAGTGCAATCGAGTATGTGCTCATAACAGGTATACAATCGAATAATGAACAGCAGTAAGAATTTAAAGTAAACAGCAATAATAGTCACTTAATCACAATGGTGCTTTGTATTATCTTTATTAACAGGTTCAAGCACCCTTGGGTGCAATAATCACAGGGTAAAGCAATATCAATAACGTAAAGCAATGAAGCTATATGAAATTAAAACTAAAGCATAGATAATAGTCACGTGGATGATCTAACAAATAAAGCAAGGACGTTCTAATTGGTTTAGTTAGTTAAAGCATGGATTAATAGCAGACCAATTAATTACACGAAGCTACTATACTGATTCAATGTTAAAGATAATTGCAACCATCGATTCTAAGCTATACTATACTATCGATATCACCATCACTGTGTTGTTATATTCAATAATATGATATTCAAATGCATAGCAAGACTCGATCTTGTATACTAGCATGTTAGAGCAAGTATTCGGATACTTGCCTCGACGGCTTCGCAAACCGGAAAACACGAACGCAACGTCGGCGGAAAACACGCGACGGATGCACGGGCCACGGATCGAGTCCAAACAGCGAACAGCGGGACCACACGGACCAGAGTACTTCGCTGGAGAGTCGGGTCCAGTCGTCGGCACGGCCGGAATTCGGCGAAATGTCAAAACGGCGACTAAGTTAGCAAAAACAAATCCAAGCGATAAAACGAACAGCGAAGGGATACGCAAAAGGGGGTGGTGAACAGAGGCTTACAGGGAAGAACCAGGGGCAACCACGACGGGTTCGACGGCGACTGGGGCGCCGGCGAGGCAGCGACGGCGAGCAGCGAAGGCTGAAAAATTGCTGGGTTCGCTGGAAAGGGGTGGTGCGGTGAGTAGAGGGGTGCTGGCCCGATCTGGTGTTCAGGGGGAGAAGGAGGTGGTCGGCGGTGGCTCTGGCAACGACGGCGAGGGTCGACGGTGACTTTCCGGCGAACTAGGGTTAGGTGATAGGGTTTGGCTCGGGATCTGTCGTGGGTCGGCGAGGGAAGGAGGAAGACGAGGAGGTCGGGACGAGGGTGAAGGGAGGAAGGCTCTGGCGTCGTCGGCGATGGGAGGCGGTGGCGACGGCGAGCCCTGCGTGCAGGTGGTGGCGTCGGGGTTGGGTTGCAGGCGCTGAAGAAGGGAGAAGAGGAGGAAGTCGTGCAGTCGAGGCTGTGGAGGTGAGGAAGACGGTGTGGTGGTGGTAGTGTTGGCGTGGGGACTGCGGCGGCGACGGCGACGAGAGGCTCGGGTTAGGATTCTCGCGAGTGTTTTGTGATGGGGAGATGAAGGAACAGTGCCCTATAAATAAGAATAGAGAGAGAGAGAGAGTTATAGGAGAGAGGGAGAGAGAGAGAGAGAAAAGATTAGAGAGAGATAGAGAGAGGCGGAGAGAGAGAGTTGGGTGGTGGGGCCCACGAGGGTTTTAGCCCCTCGTGATTGGCCAGAGGGAAATTCGTGGGTTAAATATAAAAGATTAAAAGGGATTTATTCGTTGGATTTAGAAACAGAAAAATATATTATATGGTTTTAAAATATTTAATTAATTGGGCATTTCGGCGCTAAATGAAACATTTTCAAATCGCGCCCGGGTTGCGCCCAAATGTTTCAAATTCAAATTATAGGATTTTAAGCGAGTTCCAAATTTTAAAAAGAGATGTTTTGTGACTAAAATGCATGCCCCCAAGTCGGACACTTGCACGCGCGCGTAGCCGTCCAAATTTGCCCGTTTCGCCGAACGGGACGAAATCTCGACGCGCGGATGCTACCACGCGACTAGTGGCGACGAGTAGGCCAGTATGGATATTTTTAATTTCACTTTAGGTGTTAAAATTTGTTATAGGCAAAAAATGACCTAGCCGGTTAAAATTTAGCAAAAATCACCAAACAAGCAAGATAGTTGAAATAAGCAATGTATAACACTCAACTAGTATCAGAAATAGTATTATTGGGCTCGGGTGTTACATCATACCCAACTACAAAAAGAATTTCGTCCTCGAAATTCTAAGAATACAAGATAGCTAACTACAGGAAAAGGTGAGGAAACTTCTGCCGGATCTCGTCTTCTCGCTCCCAAGTGGATTCTCCATGCAATCGATTACCCCAAGAAACTAGCACAAGAGGGATAACCTTGTTCTTAAGAACCTTTTCTCTTCGATCCTTGATTTCAACTGGTCGTTCCTCAAAAGTTAGGTCCTCCCGTACAGTCAACTCCGAATGATCCAAGACGTGAGTTTCATCGCGAACATACCTCCGTAGTTGAGATACATGAAACACATCGTGCACTCCTGCCAATGACTGTGGTAACGCCAAACGGTACGCTACCTCTCCAACACGCTCCAATATCTCGAAGGGTCCAACGAATCGAGGACTAAGCTTTCCCCGACTCCCAAAGCGAATCACTCCTCTAGTCGGTGATATCTTCAGGAATACCAAATCACCCACGGCGAACTCTAGAGGTCTTCTTGACGTGTCAGCCCAACTTTTCTGTCTGTCTTGAGCTGCCTTCATATGCTTCCTGATTGTATTCACCTTCTCGACTATTTGTACCACCAAATCTGGCCCTAGTAACCTTCGTTCACCAACATCATCCAAACAAACAGGTGAACGGCACTTACGACCATACAACGCTTCAAACGGAGCCATCTGAATAGTCGCTTGGAAGCTATTGTTGTACGAAAACTCCACCAGGTGTAGATGATCCTCCCCAGAACCTTTGAAGTCCAACATGCAAGCCCTCAACATATCTTCAAGGGTCTGGATCGTTCTCTCCGATTGTCCATCAGTCTGAGGATGATAGGCTGTGCTAAACTTCAATCGAGTCCCCAAGCTTTCTTGTAAACTCCTCCAGAAGTGCGACAAGAACCGAGTGTCCCGATCGGACACGATGCTTACCGGTACTCCATGCAATCTTACAATCTCCTGCATGTACCGCTCTGCCAAAGTCTCCGTCGATTGACCAACCAGAAAAGGAATAAAGTGAGCTGCCTTGGTCAACCGATCGACAATCACCCATACTGCATTGTTGCCCTTTGGACTCCGCGGTAAAGCCGTCACGAAATCCATGGTTATATGTTCCCACTTCCACTGAGGAATCGGAAGTGGTTGCAACAAACCAGCAACCCTTTGGTGTTCAGCCTTGACTTGCTGACACACCAAGCACTTAGCCACGAAGCGAGCAATCTCCCGTTTCATACCTTCCCATCAGAAATGCTGTCGAATATCTCGGTACATCTTTGTCCCTCCTGGATGTACAGAGTAAGCTGAACTGTGTGCCTCCTTCATAAGCTCTTCACGCACATCTCCTTTTGGCACACACACACGGCTACCATACCTTAACGAACCATCTTCGTGGATCAGTAAATCGGTTCGTAGTCCGGCTTCAACCTGCTCTCGAAACTTTTGCAGTCTAGGATCCTGCGATTGTGCCGCCTTAATCTTCTCAACTAAGGACGACCGTACTTGCAACTGCATCAACTGTCCCGTAGCATGTGGTAGCACAACCTCCAAGTCAAATCTCCGAAAATCCGCAATGATCTCCCTCTGTGCAGTCAATACCTGAATCACTGGTAACCGACTAAGCGCATCCGGCACAACGTTAACTTTTTCCGGATGGTACTTAAGATCAAGGTCGTAGTCGGCCATCAGCTCCAACCATCTGCGTTGCCTCATATTCAACTCCTTTTGAGTGAACACATACTTCAAACTCTTGTGATCTGTAAAAACTTCGACTCTCTCGCCTAAAAGGTAATGTCTCCAAATTTTCAAGGCGAAGATCACGGCCGCAAGCTCCAAGTCATGAGTCGGATAATTCTTCTCATGAGTCTTCAGTTGTCTTGATGCGTAAGCTACGACCTTCCCATTCTGCATCAAAACACATCCCAATCCTTTTCCAGATGCGTCGCTGTGAATCACCAGTCCTCCTGAATTATCCGGTACAGTTAGGATAGGGGCGGTTATCAACTTCTGCTTCAACATCTCGAAGGCCAATGCACATCCATCCGTCCAAACAAACGGTACCTCCTTGCGCGTGAGCTTGGTTAACGGCTCCGCCAAACGAGCGAAGTTCTCCACAAATCTTCTGTAGTATCCGGCGAGTCCAAGAAAACTTCTTATCTCCGCAACATTCTTTAGAGTTGGCCAATCTCGAACTGCTGCAATCTTCTCGGGATCAACGGCGATTCCATCGCCCGACACGACATGTCCCAGAAATTTCACTTCTTCCAGCCAGAATTCGCACTTACTCATCTTCGCATACAATTTCTCCTGTCTCAGCGTCTGCAGTGCGATCTTTAAATGCTCAGCATGCTCTTCCGGACTCTTCGAGTACACCAGAATATCGTCAATGAATACCACAATAAACTGGTCCAAGAATGGCGAAAAGATTCTGTTCATCAAATCCATGAATATTGCCGGTGCATTCGTCACTCCGAAGGGCATCACCAGATACTCGAAATGTCCATATTGTAACACCCGAGCCCAATAATGCTATGTATATTACTAGTTGAGGGTTATTTATTGCTCATTCCAATTTTCCTGATTTTCTGGTGTTTATTGCTAAATTTTACCCGGTTAAGTCATTTTGGCACATAACAAATTTTAACTCCGAAAATAAAATTTAAGATGTCCATGTTGGCCTACTCGTCGCCACTAGTCGCGTGGTAGCGTCCGCGTGTCGAGATTCCGTTCCGTTTGGCTAAACAGGCAAGTTTGGACGACTACGCACGCGTGCAAGTGTCCGACTTGGGGGCATGCATTTTAATCATTAAACACCTATTTTCAAAATTTGGAACCCGCTTAAAATCATATAATTTGAATTTGGAACCTTTGGGCGCAACCCGGGCGCGATTTGGAAATGTTTCATTTTGCGCCAAAATGGCCCATTTAAATTTAATATCGAATATATATTTATATACTCTAATCTAATTCCTAACAGCTTATCCCCAGAAATCCTTCAAAAAATTTCCTTTCTGATTCTTTTTCAGCCAATCAAATGGCTTGGTTTCCCTCGTGGGCCCCCTCCTTTCCATCTCTCTCTCTGCCTCTCTCCTCTTTCTCTCTCTCTCTCTATCTCAACAACTCTCTCTCTCTCTCAACAATCTCTCTCTCCAATCTCTCTCTCTCTCTTACTCTATATATATTATCGCATGCACAGCCGCCTTCACGCAACCCTTTCCATCACGAGAAACCCATCAAACCCTAACCCTAGCTCACCGCAGACCTCACCGCCGACCTCCCCAAGACCTCGCCGTCGCCGCCCTCGCCACCACGAGACCCCCGCGCCTTCCTCCTCCCGTTCTCCCGCTCCTCCCCGCACCTGCACGCAACCCCGGCCTCGCCTCCAACCTCGCAGACGTCGCCGTCGACGTCGCCTCCGACCGTCGACGCCTCCCACGACTCCCTCTCACACCCCTCGTCGAGACCTCGTCGTCGTTCCCTCCTCCCCTCGCCGGAACAGTGAACCCTAGCCTTCATCCTTCGCCTACCCTCGCTGTTCGCCGGAGAAACGTGCCGGCGACCCCGTCGACACCACCTCCGACCACCTCCCTTCCCTCTCGACCACCAGAGGCGACTACCACCCTCGCACTCGCTGCAGCACCCCATTCCAGCGAACTCAAGATTGTTCCAGCCACCGTTCTTCGCCGTCGCTGCCTCGCCGGCGTCCCAGTGCCGTCGAGCCATCGTGTTTGCACCCTGTTTCTTCTCTCGAAGCCCCCTGGTCCGCGTGATCCCGTTGACCTCTGTTGGGACTCGATCCGTGGCCCGTGCTTTCATATCGCGTTTCTGCCGACATCGCATCCGTGTTTCGGTTCGCGGAACCGCCGAGGCAAGTATCTGAATACTTGCTTAACATGCTACAACTTAATCATCATATTATAACCACACAACTAATATAACATCGATACCTTATAACTTAGAATTTCTAGTCACGATTATCCGTAACTTTAAATCAATGGAAACATTGCTCGCTTTAACCGGTCTGCTATTAATTCATACTTAACTAATCAAACCAAGTAGATCATCCCCACTTCATTGGTTAAAATCACTCTTGAGACAATTATTATGCTTAGTTCAAATTCATGTAACTCCATTGCGTATATTATCGATATTGTTTCATCTTGTGGCTTTTGCACCTCAAAGGTGCATGAACCGGATTATTATGAAATACAAACATCACTGTGTTCTCATAGAATAATATTTGCTATTTACTGTTTCCTGCTACTGTTCATTATTTGTTACTATACCTGTTATTATCATATACCTGATTGCATTACATATTGACCGATCTTGATACACCTGACTCATGTACTGATACACCGGACACAACACCCTGTACATATCGACTCTACCTGTTGAAAGTAAACCTGACCTGTTACCTGATCTCATGCCTAATGCCGACAAACCTAACCATTCCTGCTGTCGATCCAGACAGACCTACCTTTACTTGACTTGTGATGGCATTAGTCCTTGACTACTGAATACCTGACCTGACATACATAGCTTGGGGGTATGGGGAAATCAAAGGTGAAACCGACTTGTAACTCAACAGTTCGACACATTGTTCTGATCAGTCTTACGGGCTTGGCCAGCTCCGGAGTGTTGATGCTGACATCACTCATCTATCCTACTACCTTTTACTGCTTAGCGGCACGTCTCGGATTCAGCCCCGAGAATCATGACCGTGGTCCCGGGCACGCACGGGATACTATTGAGTTACATCGACGATTCATCAATTGGTTTCAAAGACTATAGAGTAGAAAACCGGATAGGACAGTTTAGTCACCACTGCACCTTACCCTGCTTATTACTTCTTATTACTGCTTTATTCATGTTCATGCTTGCATTGTTTATTACCATGTTTATGCCATATACTTGATATCATGACGCGCTGACGTCTGGGTTTTGCATGGCCCAGATTCCGTACCTTTGTCGTCGACCGAGCAGGAGTACTTCAGCCAGCCGGCTGAACTGTGAGTTCTTTAGAGTTTAGTTTATTTATGTCATTTCATTTCCAGATGTGAGCCCGCATTATGGGACATACTGTTTATTCATTGTATTGGATCATTAGCTTCCGCACTCTTGTTTATTGATTCTTGTTATTATGGATTTGGACATGTATTAGATTAGCTTATTATCTGTTCTTGATATCTTTACAACCGTAATGTGACTGTGGATGGATACTTCCTACCCACAGGTAGCATGGTTGGCTATGTCACGTGCCTAAATCTTGCGTACTCTGGGAAGCGGGGCGTGACATGGTTTTATGGTATCAGAGACATAGGTTAATGGGGTTGATTCTTGTAGTTGGGTATTGCACCCGATACATGAATCAGAATACCCGTGATTAGGAAACATGTCCTGCCACTTTGACCGTTTTACTATCCTTGAATCATTCTTCTGGATCATGTCGACGTGCAAACTTACTTTGCATTTGTCAACTCAAAAACCTAATTTCTTGTTATCTCTAGGACTTAGGCGACTTGGGTGGAGTTAAGTAATTGCGGCTATGATACCGCGGCATAGCTACAATGCGGCACTCTATTTAAGTATCTTGGAGTTCTAGCCTTGATCTATACTTGAAAACCATCATCATGCTAACGTTGGGTACTTTGATTTCCAGGGATATGGCCGATCAGAATTTGGAGATGGACCCAGGGCATGCGGTCTTAGCCGCCAGGCGAAGAGTGATAAGGGGATTGTTGGAGAAACTAAAGGAACAACTCGAGCTGGAACCAGCATTTGCACTGGACCCCACGTCCGTACGTAGAAGTATACCAGTGAACAGGCGCAGCGTGGCACCAATGAAGAAAACAAGTATGGGTGATCGGAAGGGGAGCGTGATCTGTAGCCACTGCCATAAACCCGGACATGTGCGAAGGGAGTGTCGTTTGAGACTGGGACTCTGTTTTAGATGTGGAGCGGCAGATCACACCGTTGATGCTTGTCCGTCGAAGCCTCGCACAAAGGATGATACACAGAAGCCTCCGCAGGGACCGTTCCAAGGACAGGAACCGCTTACTCAAGGACCACAGCAGGCTCGAGCGTTCGTGTTGACAACTGAAGAAGCTAAGGCATCCGGAGAAGTGGTTTCAGGTAATTTACTCGTTCATGGTTTTCCCGCTTTGGCATTACTTAATTTCGGAGCATCCCATTGTTTATGTCATCCAAATTTTATAACTACACACTCGATCACCTGCACGACCCTGTCTAGTTTTTGGGACATACACACTGGGAATGGGAAAATCATAGCTAGTAAGGAATGTAGAGATTGTACTGTTGTTGTTTGTGGACGGGAGCTTTTTGCGGATTTCTTGGTGATTGATACGGGCAGTTATGAGGTAGTCTTGGGAATGGATTTTCTTGGCACTTTCCACGCACACATTGATTGTAGGGCAAGGAAAGTAATTTTCCAGATTCCCGGGCACCCTGAGTTTACTTTCATTGGAGGAAGCAGTTCTATCGGGCCAGTCGAGTTTAGGGCTAGGCCGACAAACAGTATTCTTGCGGCAATGGAGGTGGAAGAGCCAACAGTTGTTCGCGACTTTATGGATGTGTTCGAGGATATTTCGGGCTTACCGCCGAAGCGAGATGTGGAGTTTGCGATTGACCTCATTCCTGGTGCAGCGCCAGTATCAAAATCTTATTATCCGATGGCACCGGTGGAATTAGAAGAAGTTAAGAAACAGGTGGGTGAATTACTCGAGAAGGGATGGATTCGAAGCAGCAACTCACCTTGGGGAGCTCCAGTTCTTTTAGTGAAGAAGAAGGATGGCACGAGAAGGATGTGCATCGATTACCGAGAATTAAACCGGGTGACTATTAAGAACAAGTATCCGATCCCTCGCATTGGAGAACTTTTTGAGCAGCTTAGTGGCGCGAGGGTATTCTCGAAACTGGACTTGCGATCAGGATATCATCAGGTCCGAGTGAAGGCAGAAGACATTTGCAAGACGGCGTTTCGAACTCGGTATGGGCATTTCGAGTATTTAGTGATGCCCTTCGGAGTGACTAATGCGCCGGCAATATTTATGGACTTGATGAACAGGATCTTTTCACCGTTCTTGGACCAGTTTATTGTGGTATTCATTGACGATATTCTGGTGTACTCAAAGAGTCCGGAGGAGCATGCTGAGCACTTAAGGATCGCACTGCAAACGCTGAGACAGGAGAAATTATTCGCGAAGATGAGTAAGTGCGAATTCTGGTTGGAAGAAGTGAAGTTTCTGGGGCATGTCGTGTCGGGCGATGGAATCGCCGTTGATCCCGAGAAGATTGCAGCAGTTCGAGATTGGCCTGTTCCGAGGAATGTTGCAGAGATAAGAAGTTTTCTTGGACTCGCCGGTTACTACAGAAGATTTGTGGAGAACTTCGCTCGTTTAGCTGAGCCGTTAACCAAGCTTACGCGTAAGGAGGTACCGTTTGTTTGGACAGATGGATGTGCATTGGCCTTCGAGACGTTGAAGCAGAAGTTGATAACCGCCCCTATCCTAACCGTACCGGATGATTCCGAAGGACTGAGGATTCACCGCGACGCGTCTGAAAAAGGATTGGGATGTGTTTTGATGCAGAATGGGAAAGTCGTCGCTTACGCAGCGAGACAGCTGAAGACTCATGAGAAGAATTATCCGACCCATGATTTGGAGCTTGCAGCCGTGATCTTCGCCCTGAAGATTTGGAGACACTACCTGTTGGGCGAGAGAGTCGAAGTCTTTACAGATCACAAAAGTTTGAAGTATGTATTCACTCAGAAGGAGTTGAACATGAGGCAACACAGATGGTTAGAGTTGATGGCCGACTACGACCTTGATCTTGAGTACCATCCGGGAAAAGTTAACGTCGTGCCGGATGCGCTAAGTCGGTTGCCAGCCATTCAGGTATTGACCGCACAAAGGGAGATCATTGTGGATTTTCAGAGATTTGACTTGGAGGTCGTGCTACCACATGCTAAGGGACAGTTGATGCAACTGCAAGTACAGTCGTCTTTAGTTGAGAAGATTAAAGCAGCACAATCGCAGGATCCTAGACTGCAAAAGTTTCGGGAGCAGGTTGAAGCTGGACTACGAACCGATTTACTGATCCATGAAGATGGTTCGTTGAGATATAGTAGCCGTGTGTGTGTGCCAAAGGGAGATATGCGTGAGGAGCTTATGAAGGAGGCACACAGTTCAGCTTACTCTGTACATCCGGGAGGGACGAAGATGTACCGAGATATTCGACAGCATTTCTGGTGGGAAGGTATGAAACGGGAAATTGCTCGCTTTGTGGCTAAGTGCTTAGTGTGTCAGCAAGTCAAGGCTGAACATCTAAGGGTTGCTGGTTTGTTGCAACCACTTCCGATTCCTCAATGGAAGTGGGAACATATAACCATGGATTTCGTGACGGCTTTACCGCGGAGTCCAAAGGGCAACAATGCTGTATGGGTGATTGTCGATCGGTTGACCAAGGCAGCTCACTTTATTCCTTTTCGGGTTGGTCAATCTACGGAGACTTTGGCAGAGCGGTACATGCAGGAGATTGTCAGATTGCATGGAGTACCGGTTAGCATCGTGTCCGATCGGGACACTCGGTTCTTGTCACACTTTTGGAGGAGTTTACAAGAAAGTTTGGGGACTCGATTGAAGTTCAGCACAGCTTATCATCCCCAGACTGATGGACAATCAGAGAGAACGATCCAGACCCTTGAAGATATGTTGAGGGCTTGCATGTTAGACTTCAAAGGTTCTTGGGAGGATCATCTACACCTGGTGGAGTTTTCGTACAACAATAGCTTCCAAGCGACAATTCAGATGGCCCCGTTTGAAGCACTGTATGGTCGTAAGTGCCGTTCACCGGTTTGTTGGGATGATGTTGGTGAACGAAGGTTACTAGGACCAGATTTGGTGGTGCAGACAGTCGAGAAGGTGAATACAATCAGAAAGCATATGAAGGCAGCTCAAGACAGACAGAAGAGTTGGGCCGACACGTCAAGAAGACCTTTAGAGTTCGCCGTGGGCGATTTGGTATTCCTGAAGATATCACCGACTAGAGGGGTGATTCGCTTTGGAAGTCGGGGAAAGCTTAGTCCCCGATTCGTTGGACCCTTCGAGATATTGGAGCGTGTTGGAGAGGTATCGTACCGGTTGGCGTTACCATCGTCATTAGCAGGAGTTCATGATGTATTTCATGTGTCTCAACTACGGAGGTATGTTCGTGATGAGACCCATGTTTTGGATCACTCGGAGTTGACCGTTCGGGAGGACCTGACTTTTGAGGAGCGACCAGTCGAGATCAAGGATCGAAGAGAAAAGGTTCTTAAGAACAAGGTTATCCCTCTTGTGCTAGTTTCTTGGGGTAACCGATCGCATGGAGAATCTACTTGGGAGCGAGAAGACGAGATCCGGCAGAAATTCCCTCACCTTTTCCAGTAGTTAGTTATCTTGTATCCTTGAAATTTCGAGGACGAAATTCTTTTGTAGTTGGGTATGATGTAACACCCGAGCCCAATAATGCTATGTATATTACTAGTTGAGGGTTATTTATTGCTCATTCCAATTTTCCTGATTTTCTGGTGTTTATTGCTAAATTTTACCCGGTTAAGTCATTTTGGCACATAACAAATTTTAACTCCGAAAATGAAATTTAAGATGTCCATGTTGGCCTACTCGTCGCCACTAGTCGCGTGGTAGCGTCCGCGTGTCGAGATTCCGTTCCGTTTGGCTAAACAGGCAAGTTTGGACGACTACGCGCGCGTGCAAGTGTCCGACTTGGGGGCATGCATTTTAATCATTAAACACCTATTTTCAAAATTTGGAACCCGCTTAAAATCATATAATTTGAATTTGGAACCTTTGGGCGCAACCCGGGCGCGATTTGGAAATGTTTCATTTTGCGCCAAAATGGCCCATTTAAATTTAATATCGAATATATATTTATATACTCTAATCTAATTCCTAACAGCTTATCCCCAGAAATCCTTCAAAAAATTTCCTTTCTGATTCTTTTTCAGCCAATCAAATGGCTTGGTTTCCCTCGTGGGCCCCCTCCTTTCCATCTCTCTCTCTGCCTCTCTCCTCTTTCTCTCTCTCTCTCTATCTCAACAACTCTCTCTCTCTCTCAACAATCTCTCTCTCCAATCTCTCTCTCTCTCTTACTCTATATATATTATCGCATGCACAGCCGCCTTCACGCAACCCTTTCCATCGCGAGAAACCCATCAAACCCTAACCCTAGCTCACCGCAGACCTCACCGCCGACCTCCCCAAGACCTCGCCGTCGCCGCCCTCGCCACCACGAGACCCCCGCGCCTTCCTCCTCCCGTTCTCCCGCTCCTCCCCGCACCTGCACGCAACCCCGGCCTCGCCTCCAACCTCGCAGACGTCGCCGTCGACGTCGCCTCCGACCGTCGACGCCTCCCACGACTCCCTCTCACACCCCTCGTCGAGACCTCGTCGTCGTTCCCTCCTCCCCTCGCCGGAACAGTGAACCCTAGCCTTCATCCTTCGCCTACCCTCGCTGTTCGCCGGAGAAACGTGCCGGCGACCCCGTCGACACCACCTCCGACCACCTCCCTTCCCTCTCGACCACCAGAGGCGACTACCACCCTCGCACTCGCTGCAGCACCCCATTCCAGCGAACTCAAGATTGTTCCAGCCACCGTTCTTCGCCGTCGCTGCCTCGCCGGCGTCCCAGTGCCGTCGAGCCATCGTGTTTGCACCCTGTTTCTTCTCTCGAAGCCCCCTGGTCCGCGTGATCCCGTTGACCTCTGTTGGGACTCGATCCGTGGCCCGTGCTTTCATATCGCGTTTCTGCCGACATCGCATCCGTGTTTCGGTTCGCGGAACCGCCGAGGCAAGTATCTGAATACTTGCTTAACATGCTACAACTTAATCATCATATTATAACCACACAACTAATATAACATCGATACCTTATAACTTAGAATTTCTAGTCACGATTATCCGTAACTTTAAATCAATGGAAACATTGCTCGCTTTAACCGGTCTGCTATTAATTCATACTTAACTAATCAAACCAAGTAGATCATCCCCACTTCATTGGTTAAAATCACTCTTGAGACAATTATTATGCTTAGTTCAAATTCATGTAACTCCATTGCGTATATTATCGATATTGTTTCATCTTGTGGCTTTTGCACCTCAAAGGTGCATGAACCGGATTATTATGAAATACAAACATCACTGTGTTCTCATAGAATAATATTTGCTATTTACTGTTTCCTGCTACTGTTCATTATTTGTTACTATACCTGTTATTATCATATACCTGATTGCATTACATATTGACCGATCTTGATACACCTGACTCATGTACTGATACACCGGACACAACACCCTGTACATATCGACTCTACCTGTTGAAAGTAAACCTGACCTGTTACCTGATCTCATGCCTAATGCCGACAAACCTAACCATTCCTGCTGTCGATCCAGACAGACCTACCTTTACTTGACTTGTGATGGCATTAGTCCTTGACTACTGAATACCTGACCTGACATACATAGCTTGGGGGTATGGGGAAATCAAAGGTGAAACCGACTTGTAACTCAACAGTTCGACACATTGTTCTGATCAGTCTTACGGGCTTGGCCAGCTCCGGAGTGTTGATGCTGACATCACTCATCTATCCTACTACCTTTTACTGCTTAGCGGCACGTCTCGGATTCAGCCCCGAGAATCATGACCGTGGTCCCGGGCACGCACGGGATACTATTGAGTTACATCGACGATTCATCAATTGGTTTCAAAGACTATAGAGTAGAAAACCGGATAGGACAGTTTAGTCACCACTGCACCTTACCCTGCTTATTACTTCTTATTACTGCTTTATTCATGTTCATGCTTGCATTGTTTATTACCATGTTTATGCCATATACTTGATATCATGACGCGCTGACGTCTGGGTTTTGCATGGCCCAGATTCCGTACCTTTGTCGTCGACCGAGCAGGAGTACTTCAGCCAGCCGGCTGAACTGTGAGTTCTTTAGAGTTTAGTTTATTTATGTCATTTCATTTCCAGATGTGAGCCCGCATTATGGGACATACTGTTTATTCATTGTATTGGATCATTAGCTTCCGCACTCTTGTTTATTGATTCTTGTTATTATGGATTTGGACATGTATTAGATTAGCTTATTATCTGTTCTTGATATCTTTACAACCGTAATGTGACTGTGGATGGATACTTCCTACCCACAGGTAGCATGGTTGGCTATGTCACGTGCCTAAATCTTGCGTACTCTGGGAAGCGGGGCGTGACACATATCGAGTTCGAAACGCCGTCTTGCAAATGTCTTCTGCTTTCACTCGGACCTGATGATATCCGGATCGTAAATCCAGTTTCGAGAATACCCTCGCGCCACTAAGCTGCTCAAAAAGTTCTCCAATGCGAGGGATCGGGTACTTGTTCTTAATAGTCACCTGGTTCAATTCTCGATAATCAATGCACATCCTTCTCGTGCCATCCTTCTTCTTTACTAAAAGAACTGGAGCTCCCCAAGGCGAGTTGCTGCTTCGGATCCATCCCTTCTCAAGTAATTCACCAACTTGTTTCTTAACTTCTTCCAATTCCACTGGTGCCATCGGATAATAAGATTTTGATACTGGCGCTGTACCAGGAATAAGGTCAATCGCGAACTCCACATCTCGCTTCGGCGGTAAGCCCGATATATCTTCAAATACATCCATAAAGTCGCGAACAACTGCCGGCTCTTCATTACTATCAACTTCCATAGCTGCAAGAACACTGTTTGTCGGCCTAGCCCTAAACTCGACTGGCCCGACAGAACTGCTTCCTTACCGCAACTGCTGTCTGCATCTGTTCATCACAGAAAACTGCATTTTATACCGCCCATTCTTATGCTCGTTTGTTTATAGGCAGGTGCTTTTAATCCGTGTTTGCTACATATTTACAGGCTACAGGTTCCTAGTCCAAAATAACGCAAATGATACAAAATCTCTACTGTTACGCCAAAATCCAGGACATCTGTTGCCAGCAGAAAAAAGCCGGGTTCCGATCATCCGTATCCGTCTAGTGCCGCGTACCTGTTCCAGAGACAAGACAAATGACAGTGGTCATTCATGTCTCCGACAAGCACAAAGCGCGAGAGGGGCAGGACAAAGCACGAGAAGTTCAAACACAAAGCACGAGAGGGACAAGCACAGAGCACGAGAGGGTATGGTGCATTCAATGCATAAAGTGTTGATGTGATTCAAAAATTCAAAAATTCAAACTTCCCTCCAAATTTTGGATGCATTCAAATTCAAATTAAAGGAAAGGTCTTGTTCTTTTGCCTATAAAAGGAAACCATTGGGTAAGTGAGAAGGAGTCCAATTTTTGCCATACATTGTATCATTCTTTTGCTTAGCTTCCCATTGAGGTCCTTGCCTTCTCTTGATCTTTCAACCTCTTCATTGAGCTTGAAGGTTTAAGGATTGGTTATTGATCTCAAGGGTTGTATCATTATGGAATCAATAAAGCTCTTCTCTTTTTTGTGCCTTCATTCACCTTGAGTTCTTTGCCTCTTCTTGATCTTGCAACCTCTTCATTGAGCTTGCAAGTTTAAGATTTGGTTATTGAACCCATGTCTTGTTTTGGGTTCCATGGTTCTTAGTAATTTCTTTCTTGCATTTTTTCTTGTCTTTTATTACTTGCAATTTATTACCATGCACTTTAATTACTTGCTTGTAATCTTTTCTTTTCTTTGTTCTTTTCTTTTGCTCTTTTTTGTTCGTTTTGTGAATGGTTGTAATTATCGTTGTTAAGAATAAATAAGGTATTGTAAGTTAAGATTTTCTTTGCCCATCTCCTTTTCCCGTTATTTTCCATTGAACTCCGCCCAAACGTTACGCAAGCGCTCCGTTAGGCACCCTACCCTACCAAGGTAACGGTGATTCCTAACCGCGACCGGTTGCGTTCGGTTTGGCCGGAGGCGAAAGCAAGAGACAAGAACGGAAGGACAAGGGTAAATAAGCCGGATTCCACGAATACCGTGCTTAAATCCCATAATCCACGTTGTTGCCAATTGCTCTAGCTTCAATTGGTCAAGACTCGGCTCAAAGGTTTTGAGTACGGATTTCTTTAGCTTACAATTTCGTATCTTTTTCTTAACAACTATATACTTGCATATAACACATAGGTTAGAATCAAACAAACATATACAAATTCTTTATTGACTCGTCTAAAACAAGAACGGACATACAACCATCTCCCTGTGGATCGACCCGTGCTCAACCGGCTAGCTGCGAAGCGACACCGTCTTGATTGCGGTTAACTTTAATTCTTTCAATCAAATGGCGCCGTTGCCGGGGAGACGGTAGCGTATTTTTCTTTCTTGTTATTCGGGTTAATATTCTTTTTGTATATATTTAAAAAAAAAATTTTAAAAATTCTTTTTGTTATTTTTTGTGGGCAAGAGTGCAGATTTTTGCGGATTTGCAAACTGCGATTGTGGGGAGCAAAGTGTACGTTCAAGGCTAAGGTGTTTGCAAAGTACAGTGCCAAAGATCCGGGTAGTTTGACCCGCGCAAGCGAACTTTTCAAGCTTACCAGATTTGATTCAACGGAGGTTTCCTAACCCAAAATTTTTAACGGTACGTACTTTACTAACACCTTCTTCTCAAATCTGACGCATCCAATATACTATTCTTTGCAGGATTCTTTGCAAGTTCGCTAGCAAACGCTAAAAATTGACTAACCCGTATTTGTTGCAGTGCCGCGCTTAAACTAAAAAACGATTGTTTGATTCTTTATAGAATTTTTATTGAATTGCGCATTGCATACATTAATACGGACTTAAGGGCAAGCGAACCCCACAATATACGGTAAAGGATTTCATCACCTTTTCCGTGGCCCACAAATCACGAACTTGAGCATAACGTTTACTCGCACAAATTTTAAAAGAAATTAGACTTTAAGCCTTAAGGACTTCGTGCTCACTAGGAGAAGTTAACTGTGTTTAGAAGCTCGCTTAACGGTATATTGTTTACGGGGTGTCTAGGAAAGTGTTAACGGCGAAACCGCCAAAAGAGAAAGGGTTATTTAATTAAGGAACTTCGCGAAAGCGTTGGAAAACCTCCCCTTATCTCTGCACTTACCTGGCCTCGTGATCAGTGTATCTTGAGCCCGTTTCTCGACACAGTTTTACTTCGACAATCAAGTTCTCGAGCAGGTCTAGTTGACCTAGGTGAACCCTAGAACGATTAGGTGTGTGGTATTTTTGTGTCGTGATTGTTTTTGTCCATATTTTTTGTGTGTGTATATTTCATTCTTTTAATAACTATAAAAAATATTTTAAAAAAAAATCACATTCTTTTCCCCCTCCTTTTCTCTACCTTTCTTTCTCTCTCTTCATATCATGGGTACTCCACCTCGCAAAACTCTTGCCGAACTTTGGTACCCACAACCAGACATTACTTCTTACGGTTCTTGCTTTGGCCGAACATCGAACGACCCCTCCATGCCCAAAGTTTCACTGAAAGATCGGATAGACGCGTTTAGGACGAACAACTGGACCCCGCAATCCACTTCGTATCAACCGTTTCAAACATTCACCCCTTCTTGCGTTGATACCCCTTTTGAAAGTCCAGTTGTAGCCACAAGACCAATGTCTATTGCTGAACGTAGTGAACAATCCCGTAGCCGATCTTTCACTCCTTTCACCACTTCAAATTCTTGGGATCAACAATTCCATTCACCTTCTTATCCAAATGTTGATCCTGCTCCCGTCCAGCCATTCAATTCCTACCAATCCTACCCTACTTTGGCACCTTCCCTAGACATTGCATCAGAACCGCCATTTGGGAGTTTTCAGTATCCAAACAACTTTGAATCTTTTACTGAAACCCCTTCACAACCCATGTCTAGTCTGGAACAGTCGTTGGAAGACTTTAGAGTAGCGTCAAGCCAACAGATGATGGATTTGAATGCGTCCATGGCCGCTCTCATACAACCTACTGACTCGGTAGCTAGTTTCCAGCTAGCTCCAAATTTTCCAATGTATGAAGAGGCGGTAGGACAGGCTGAGAATTTGAGTGGAGAAGGTGAGCTGTATACTCTTCCAAATCAAACCTACCCGTCTCAAATTGAATCCCACAACTCCTGTGTTGAAAGTCTATCGAGTGTCCCACATGCTTTATCAATTGAAGATAGAATGATTAATGAGTTGTGCGACTTTGTAATGTTTGATTTACCTGATTGTGAAGGGTCCCTTCCAAGTGAAACCAATCCCAATCCTTTTGACCTCTACACCTCCACTCTAGAACCTGAATCGATCGAAATCCATGCTTTTGTTGAGGTGTCTGAGAATATTGATTTTCACTTAATTGAGGATATCGACGCTGGGAATATTTTGGATGATGAACCCATAGATTTGGCTGAGTTTTTCTCTTCAAATCATCATCCCGGGTCATTAAATGTTTTTTCCGAACCCCATATGCGTCTGGATTTTGAAGAGAAGTGCATGGATGTGCTAAATTTCGAGGAGAATATTGAGGATAGTTTTGAGGATGAACCAGTTTTAATTGATGAGTCGGATTTTCCCATTCATCCTGTCCCTGTCATTGACTGTGTACACCCTCCTGAACCTTTAACCGATACCCCTCCTCGATCACTTCCCTCCATTCTTTCCATCGTTCCGACCTTGCAAGAAACCGTCTCACTTTCATTTCGTATGTCTGGTTTACCGAGTTCGGCGTACCCATGGTTTCTCACGAATCTTGAGGGATTTGACGCCATTTCTCGACGGGTAAATATATTAGCACAATCGCTTTTCACACATCGGTCATCACAAATTGTGCTAATCTATTTACTCCATTTGCACCCTCAAGTTCGTACTCCACTTCTTTTTCCCTTCCTCCATTCTTCTTCTGATATACCGAGACCGTATCCCGCTTCTATCTCCATACGGTCTCGCGTATTCTCCATTTCTTTCCTCTTCACCTTCTTTCACAAACCCGCATCTTACAGAGATAGAATTTTTGAATGGTTGGTGCTCACTTTTGGCCTGTGTAAGGCCTTGTATAGCTTGATACTGTTCTTTCCCCCCTAATCCTGAACTTTAACGCTTAACAGTGGAAACACTGTTTTACTTAAGTTTGAGGGGGACACCTTTTTTGTATATATTTTTTGTTTTCCTTTTTGTATATAATTTGTTTTTAGGGAGAGCACCGACAATTTTGACCCTCTTGGTATAGCCTGACAGTGAGGGCACTGTCAAGTTTAAGTTTGGGGGTGTGCTCGGTAAGCTTTCTTCCTTCGCATTCATTTGTATATTTTGCATTTGCATACCTTATTAAAAACCCACAAAAATCGAAAATTTTCCAAAAATATAAAAACTTTGTCGTCAAGTTAGCTAAATAGGGTAATTTAGATTTTTATTCTGAAAGTTTAGTTGATATGTTCGAAATAACTAAATTCTAGGCTTAGGAATTGAAAACCCTAAAAATAACCCTCATTCTGTCTAACTTTGGTAAGTATACGTCCTTACAGTTTTTTTGAGAAATAGGTAATCTTGAGTTCAGTTCTTGAGTTAAGTCAAGATGAAGGGAAAGTATTGAAGCTTTACTGGAGGATAAGTCTGAAAAATAGTTTCTTTTCTCAAGTTCAAATTTAGAAAGTATATACCCTACAAACTGCACTTACATGCACCTTGAAACTTGAGATAGTAGAGGATACCTAAAAATACTCTTGCCTGAAAGCCTAGTATGAAAGAAAAAACGGTATTTAAAGCTAAACACCAAAAGAGCATATTGAAAAAATATCCGGTCTTGAAAAAGAAAAAGAAAAAGAAAAAAAAAGAAAAAGAAAAAGAAAAATAGAATAAAGTCAAGACCTGGATACTGCTATTTACGCTTTAAAGTTCACACATTCAGTAATCGGTCGTTAGTGCCTCAAGAAGCATTAATAGTCGCATGAAAGGTGTGTGAGCAGATCCGTCCATCCTTAATGAAAAGAAGTAGTATCAGGTATTAGGGTAAGGGTATTATAGCTTGAATTGAATTCTTGAGTGTAGGGGTGCAAATATACACACACTTAGGGGTATACAATCGATGTTTGAATAAAAGATAGAAATGAAGAATAAGACTTGTGTTTTCTGTAAAGGTGATAAAAATCCCTAATTTGAGGCCGCACTTTAGAAGGAAAACTCAGGAGAACCAACATCTTTCTAAACTTTTTTGGAACGTATATGATCTAAGGCTAAATAGATAGGAGGTGTGAAGCATTAGGGTTGGATATTTCTAACTTAGAATGATAGAGTTTCTAACGTAAATACTAAATTGTAGGAGTAGAATCAATGTTAACTTACGACACTAGCTTGACGGGATTTTGTGGGTAGTATCCGCTGAAAACCCTCAGGAGACAACACTCCTCCTACTAGGGACACCTAGAGGTTTAACGGCTTGTTGCACATGCTCAGTGCAATTGCGTTCCCTGCGAAAGTGCGGTTAGGATTTTATTTTTTTGAATAATTGGTTTTGCTCGGGACGAGCAAAAGATAAGTTTGGGGGTATTTGTTCATCACAGAAAACTGCATTTTATAAATCCCATTCTTATGCTCGTTTGTTTATAGGCAGGTGCTTTTAATCCGTGTTTGCTACATATTTACAGGCTACAGGTTCCTAGTCCAAAATAACGTAAATGATACAAAATCTCTACTGTTACGCCAAAATCCAGGACATCTGTTGCCAGCAGAAAAAAGCCGGGTTCCGATCATCCGTATCCGTCTAGTGCCGCGTACCTGTTCCAGAGACAAGACAAATGACAGTGGTCATTCATGTCTCCGACAAGCACAAAGCGCGAGAGGGGCAGGACAAAGCACGAGAAGGTCAAACACAAAGCACGAGAGGGACAAGCACAGAGCACGAGAAGGTATGGTGCATTCAATGCATAAAGTGTTGATGTGATTGCACGTTTCTCCTGAGTTCACCGCTATCAGCATCGTTGGCCGCGAAAGGTCCAGCGAGACTACTGAGTCTCGTCCATTCTGCTGCATGTACGTCCACGGTTGCTCCATTATGCCTTAGTCCGATGAACTTCTCTTCCGTTTCCTCCCGTGCAGTCTGCGGGAAGAATTTCTCCTGGAAACCTTTAGGGAAAACCGCCCAACTGATTGGCTTGGGCAAGCGGTTCTCCTCCACAAGCCATCACTCTCGGGCGCAATCCACTAGCTGAAAGCGCACCACATCAACTCCTTTGTCCTCTGGAATCTGTGTCGAAATCGGCAAATTCTCCGTGTTACTAGCCACTGCTCGGCTGGCAACGGCTCCTCCAGACCAGTGAAAGTAGTAGGACCCAAACGTCTAAAATCTGCCACGGTCCCTACTCGGTCAACTGGTTTAGTTCCAACCTCGTTCACAGACTGCTGAACGATCTGCAAACCTTCCCGAAACGAGTCCGCTTGCTGCTGGATCAGCTCGGTCTGTTTCTTTGATTTCCAGCATTCCTCTTATCACTCCAAGCATGGCGGCTTCGTTCACACGCCTCCGGTACGTCTTCAACTTCTTACCTGTCATAATCCTGAACTCAAAACACCCAACATTAGCATGATGATAGATTCTGAATATGGATCAAGGCTAGAACTCCAAGATACTTAAATAGAGTACCGCATTGTAGCTATGCCGCGGTATCATAGCCGCAATTACTTAACTCCACCCAAGTCGCCCAAGTCCTAGGGATAACAAGAAATCAGGTTTTCGAGTCGACATGCAAAGTAAGTTTGCACGTCGAAAAAGATATAATCCGGAAGAATGTGATTCAAGAATGGTAAAACGGTCAAGGTGGTAGGACATGTTTTCCTAAGCACGGGTATTCTGATCCGTGTATCGGGTACAATACCCAACTACAAAAGAATCAACCCAACTAACCTATGGCTCTGATACCAAAAGAACCATGTCACGCCCCGCTTCCCAGAGTACGCAAGATTGGGCACGTGATATAGCCAACCATGCTACCTGTGGGTAGGAAGTATCCATCCACAGTCACATTACGGCTGTAAGGATATCAAGAACAAGATAATAAACTAATCTAACACATGTCCAAATCCATAATAACAAGAGTCAATAAACAATAAGTGCGGAAGCAAATGATCCAATACAGTAAATAAACAGTACGTCCCATAATGCGGGCTCACATCTGGAAATGAAATGAAATAAATAAACTAATCACTAAGGAACTCACAGATCAGCCTGCTGGCTGAAGTACTCCTGCTCGGTCGTCGACAGTGGTAAGGAATCTGGGCCATGCAAAACCCAGACGTCAGCGCGTCATGTCAACCAATAATATAATATAAACATGGTAATAAGCAATGCAGGGATGAACATGAATAAAGCAGTACTAAGAAATAACAGTGCAGGGTAATGTGCAGTGGTAACTAAACTATTGTCACGCCCCGCTTCCCAAAATACGGAATACGAGGTATGACTAGGCCAGCCATGCTCCTACGGTCAAGGAATCATCCCGCCGTAGTCACGCTTCGGCTTCTAGCATTACATGGTAATTAGTAAATAAAGCACAGTATTAAAGGAATCACATCACTAATTTATTACATTAAAATTCCAGTGTTCACAGATTACAGATAATAAGAACGTTAACTAACCAAGTTCAATATCACGATCACTCTAAGAAAATAATAAAGATAGGGAGTACACCAGACTATATCTCTGTGAACTCGAAGGATAGATCCATCTCCTGTGCTGGTCCTCCCGCGGAATCTGAGCATGCATACTCAGGTCGTCAGAGCGACACAAATAATAATATTATTATAATCAGATGAAACAGGTAAATGAGGTAATACTGGTATGAGAAATAATGCAAGTAATCACCATGTCACAATATGATGCAGAATATGTTATGTGTCCCTATCGGTCTCTAGGTCATGTTTGAAATCACATAGTGGAAGGAGGATCATATTTAACAGGAGTCTCGTACATACCCGAGACAACGGCCCACATGCCCGGGACATAACCCTGTCAGCCGGATCGCTAGATCCTATCCTACACGTATAAGTATCACGGTTCGAATGATCATCCTCTAAACACGGTCCCGCTAAATACGATACTCTTTCCACTTTGATTTCCCCTTTTTCCCCAGGTTACACTATTTATGATATTGATCTAGTTGTGTACAAGTATACCAATGACACGGTTTCATCACTATCCACTGTATCAATCACTGTCACGAATGTTCACTTTCCATTGGTGTACTCGCCACTCCTAAACCAACATTTATCACGCACGATAATGCAATGTCCACACGCACTAACACTGTGTAAATGACAAGGGTATGATATATGTATTGTATGCTACCAATAAGCTCGGTATGTTATGAATTAATATGCATGTCACGAACTAAAATAAATTGTACAAATTAATATGTTACGAATTCAGCAAAAATGATGTAAGTAAGATATATAGAACAATCAGTCAGTAATTCATCAAAATTTGTTTCAGTTCAATCGGAGTTTCGGTTTTCATGATATAACTGTTTCATGTTAAGTGCCCGCGGCTGGAATTTCAATTTCAGAACTGATCATCTGTTTCGCGACACGAATTGTGCCCAGTTGGGCTCAGAATTTAGCGATGTCACAGTTAAATGAAATTTAGGGTTTTCGATAAAGTATTCAACGCAATAGACGGATCCTCAATCGCATCTGTACGTTGAAAGTTATACACAGTTTAATCTCAATATGTCATTTCAGAAATTGTTCTGAACAGCTTTACGTTCTGCCCTTTAAAATATAGTTAAAAATAACAAACGGCGATGAATCGGAATGAAACCACTTGTTTTCTTTCACTAACAGGAATATCTTATAACTACTTTAAAGTTCCGTATCATACGATTTCAGGAAACACGGGGATGCAGGTCTTTAGACAGAACACACTAATCAGAAACGCTCTGGACTGCAGTCCAGAGTCGTGTTCCGATCCAATTATCTTCATGGTTACAAAATAGAAATGTTCAGAAATATATGTAGGATTAAAGTTCGTCAAGTCGGCTTTGATTTAAGCCCTCGAACGCATCTTTCCAATATGTGTATGATTTATGGTGATTTTATTCGTTTTCAGTTACGAGGGAAATTCTAGTTTTAACGACATGTTTGGGGGTATCGATTTTTGTTACTAATATTCGTATTTTCCAGCGGGTTTCACACAAGATATTCATCATTATAAGGGCCAACGTAAAATATCGATTTCCGTCAAATTAGACAATTATTTCCATTAGTAACTAACATCGAGCACTTAGGTCATGATACGTATCGGAAATCAGTAAGTATGTAAACTACATGATCTAGGTTGGTAACACAATTATTATAGCATGAAGCAAGTAAATACTTGCCTGGAAAACGCCTCGGGGTCGCACGGCAGCAACGATGTCGCGAACGCGCGTTGTACGCCACGTTCCGGATTCCCGCGAGCCTAGTTCGAAACACGAATTTCGCGTCGGAGTTTTCCCGGAGTCGTCTTGCGTGCGCTGGAAGCTTAGGGGTGCTCTCTGGTCCGTCTGAGAAGTGTTGGGGTTTCCGAAGGTCGACGGCGTCGCTCCGGCAACTTGAGCAGTGAAGTGCCCAGTGGGGGAAAAATTGTTTGGAAAAAGGTTTTGGAGTTTTGGAGATAGATGGGGAGCAGTGGTGTAGTGGATTACGGTGATGGTGATGATGCTGAGGGGGTCGTAGGGAGATCGACGATGTGGTGGGGGGTTCACCGGCGTCGAGGGTGTAAGGTGGTGACTCGAGCTCGGTCGGTTAATTGGGTTTCTGTGTGCAGGGTTGGATTGATGGAGGGGCTCGGGTTGATGAAGTGTGAAGCCTTAGAGGGAGAAGAGAGTTGGCGGAGGAGACGTGAGGTGATGCAGACGGGGATCGGAGGAAGTTCGTCGTCGTCGTGGGTGGAGGTTGTAGTGGGTTATGGGAAGTTTGGGGGCTCGGTGAAAGTAGAGGAAAGATGAAGAGGGAGTTGGAGAGGGAGAGACAAGGTTGAAAACGTGGGGGGTAACGGCAGGAATGAGGGCGTGGGCGTGGGCGTGAAGCGCGGCGAGGAGCTGGGATCGCGCGCGAGTTAATGGAGGTAGCCGTTGGGGATTTTTGAAGGAGGAGATGAACAGTATAGGGGGAGAGTTTGGGCTTGGTTAAATTTAAAACAATTCCCTTTAGAAAATCATGGGCTGTAGGGGAAAACGGGCCTGTTTAAAAACAAAAAAATTCCCAAAAATGAAGTGGGCTGAGGAAATGTTAACGGGCTGAGGAAATGCTAATGGGCTGAGGGTTAAATCTTATTTAGGGATTTTAAAAAAAACTGTGTGGGCTGATAATAGATTGGGCCGGGGATTTTCATATTGAATTTACTAAGGAAAATTCTAGTGGGCTGAGGGATTTATATTTAAAAAGGGATTTATTAAAAAAAATTCCAAATGGGCTGGGAAGTTTATAAGGATTTTAGGTTGTTGGAAAAATATAAATACTGGAATTCAAGCTACCACTTTCGACAGAATAAATACGGGGAAAAGTAAATCTCGGAAATTTGGAAAATACAAGAAAAATTCTTGTAGATGGAGAACGGGGATTTACAACTATCCTATCAGGTTTCTACTCTAAAGTCTTTGAAATCAATTGGTGACTCGTCGATGTAACTCAATAGTATCCCGTGCATGCCCGGGACCACGGTCAAGACCCTCGGGGCTGAATCCGAGACGTGCCGCTAGGCAGTAAATAGGTAGCAAGATGGACGGGTGATGTCAGCATCATCACTCCAGGACTGGCCAAGCCCGTAAGACTGATCAGAACAGGTATCGAACTGTTGAGTTACAAGTCGGTTTCACCTTTGATTTCCCATACCCCCAAGTTATGTATGTCAGGTCAGGTATTCAATAATCAAGAACTAATGCCAACACAGGATCAGTAACAGGTCAGGTTTGTCTGGATAGACAACAGGAATGGTCCATGAGGACCCCAAGTCAGGTTTGTTGGCATTAGGCATGAGATCAGGTAACAAGTCAGGTCGTGGTACAACAGGTTGAGTCGGTATGTATATATAGGTCATGTGTAGCAAGGTCAGGTCAATATGTAGTGCAATCGAGTATGTGCTCATAACAGGTATACAATCGAATAATGAACAGCAGCAAGAATTTAAAGTAAACAGCAATAATAGTCACTTAATCACAATGGTGCTTTGTATTATCTTTATTAACAGATTCAAGCACCCTTGGGTGCAATAATCACAGGGTAAAGCAATATCAATAACGTAAAGCAATGAAGCTATATGAAATTAAAACTAAAGCATAGATAATAGTCACGTGGATGATCTAACAAATAAAGCAAGGACGTTCTAATTGGTTTAGTTAGTTAAAGCATGGATTAATAGCAGACCAATTAATTACACGAAGCTACTATACTGATTCAATGTTAAAGATAATTGCAACCATCGATTCTAAGCTATACTATACTATCGATATCACCATCACTGTGTTGTTATATTCAATAATATGATATTCAAATGCATAGCAAGACTCGATCTTGTATACTATCATGTTAGAGCAAGTATTCGGATACTTGCCTCGACGGCTTCGCAAACCGGAAAACACGAACGCAATGTCGGCGGAAAACACGCGACGAATGCACGGGCCACGGATCGAGTCCAAACAGCGAACAGCGGGACCACACGGACCAGAGTACTTCGCTGGAGAGTCGGGACCAGTCGTCGGCACGGCCGGAATTCGGCGAAATGTCAAAACGGCGACTAAGTTAGCAAAAACAAATCCAAGCGATAAAACGAACAGCGAAGGGATACGCAAAAGGGGGTGGTGAACAGAGGCTTACAGGGAAGAACCAGGGGCAACCACGACGAGTTCGACGGCGACTGGGGCGCCGGCGAGGCAGCGACGGCGAGCAGCGAAGGCTGAAAAATTGCTGGGTTCGCTGGAAAGGGGTGGTGCGGTGAGTAGAGGGGTGCTGGCCCGATCTGGTGTTCAGGGGGAGAAGGAGGTGGTCGGCGGTGGCTCTGGCAACGACGGCGACTTTCCGGCGAACTAGGGTTAGGTGATAGGGTTTGGCTCGGGTTCTGTCGTGGGTCGGCGAGGGAAGGAGGAAGACGAGGAGGTCGGGACGAGGGTGAAGGGAGGAAGGCTCTGGCGTCGTCGGCGATGGGAGGCGGTGGCGACGGCGAGCCCTGCGTGCAGGTGGTGGCGTCGGGGTTGGGTTGCAGGCGCTGAAGAAGGGAGAAGAGGAGGAAGTCGTGCAGTCGAGGCTGTAGAGGTGAGGAAGACGGTGGTGGTGGTGGTGGTGTTGGCGCGGGGACTGCGGCGGCGACGGCGACGAGAGGCTCGGGTTAGGGTTCTCGCGAGTGTTTTGTGATGGGGAGATGAAGGAACAGTGCCCTATAAATAAGAATAGAGAGAGAGAGAGTTATAGGAGAGAGGGAGAGAGAGATTGTTAGAGAGAGAGAGGAAAGATTAGAGAGAGAGACGGAGAGAGAGAGTTGGGTGGTGGGGCCCACGAGGGTTTTAGCCCCTCGTGATTGGTCTGAGGGAAATTCGTGGGTTAAATATAAAAGATTAAAAGGGATTTATTCGTTGGATTTAGAAACAGAAAAATATATTATATGGTTTTAAAATATTTAATTAATTGGGCATTTCGGCGCTAAATGAAACATTTCCAAATCAAGCCCGGGTTGCGCCCAAATGTTTCAAATTCAAATTATAGGATTTTAAGCGAGTTCCAAATTTTAAAAAGAGATGTTTTGTGACTAAAATGCATGCCCCCAAGTCGGACACTTGCACGCGCGCGTAGCCGTCTAAACTTGCCCGTTTCGCCGAACGGGACGAAATCTCGACGCGCGGATGCTACCACGTGACTAGTGGCGACGAGTAGGCCAGTATGGATATTTTTAATTTCACTTTAGGTGTTAAAATTTGTTATAGGCAAAAAATGACCTAGCCGGTTAAAATTTAGCAAAAATCACCAAACAAGCAAGATAGTTGAAATAAGCAATGTATAACACTCAACTAGTATCAGAAATAGTATTATTGGGCTCGGGTGTTACAGCCACACTCCATCGAAATCCTTACCCTAGCTAGCCCTATGCCTCTTTGTATTTTTTTCCTATTACCCTATATATATATAGGGACATTATTATTCGAAAATTTGGTTTCTCATTATTTTATATTTATCGAAGAGTGTGTTTTATCGACTATTTCCGTTACTGCATTTCTCATTACATGCGCATCATATACTGTTTACCATGAAAAACTAGAAGCCGAAGTGTGACTACGGCAGGACGTCTCCTTGACCGTAGGAGCATGGCTGGCCTTGTCAACTCCTAGTATTCCGTATTTTGGGAAGCGAGGCGTGACAATGATAATTACATATTATAATCTTGTATATTCCATGTTTTACTTTCTGTTAAATATTACGATGTAACTGTTCGATACATGTTCTCATAGGAAAACATCATTTAATTTGACGGAACTAAATGGTATAGTTTGGCCCGTATGACCTTGAATCTAGTGTGTGAATTTCGTTGGATAATATGACCGTTAACGACTAAAATGACTACCCCCAAGTTTACTAGTAAAACTGGAATTTTATTGTACCTGAAAACCGTTAAAATCACCATAAATTATATACATACTGGAAAGATGCGTTAGAGGGCTTAAATCGAAGCCGACTCGACGAACTATAACCCTATATAAATTTCTAATTGTTTATGTACTTAAACTGTGACAATATTTGGATCGGAGTGCGACTGTAGACTGCAGTCCAGAGCGACTCCAGTTGTTCTTTACTGTCCTGTAATGAACACCACCCTGTTTTCTTAACTCGTAGGTTGCGGAACTCCGCTGTTTATTATAGGTGAATATGTTAGCTAGACAATACAAGTGGTTTCATCCTGTTTCGTTATCGTTTGTTATTTAATCTGTAATTTAATAGATGTGGACGTATAACAGTCCAGAACAGAATCAGAACTGACATATTGGTATTGAATAGTGTATAACTCCTAACGTACAGACGCAATTGAAGATCCGTCTATTGCGTTGAAAACCTTACTGAAAACCCTAGATTTCATTCAACTGTAGCGTCACTAAAATCTGATCCCAACTGGGATTAAAATGCGTTGCGAAACGGATTTCTGATTCTGAAACCGGATTTCCAGCCGTGAACGCTTAAAATGAAATGGCTATAATTAGCGATCCTGAAACCCGATTGGCGTGAAACTAAATTCGATAGATAGATAACTGAACATACTATATATTCCCCGTTCATCGTTTCACTAAACTGTAACCGTATGATTTATGATACATTATTCAAGTGGTAAATCACTAATTCATGACATCCTAAACATGCTTTATATACTGTTCATGCATCATATCATACACATGTCATTGCATTGATAACATAGTGATAACGTGCGTTTACCCAGTGTTAGGTTTTAGTGATGATTGCGGCAAGTACATTAGTGTTCGTGTATCAGCGAATAAGTGAAAGTGATACGTACTTGTACACAATCAGTGAACCTTATTATTATATTGCATTGTCGACGTCTGTGGGACACGTGTACGTGTGACTATAAGTGGTATGGGACACTTATGGAAGTTCTTGCACGGGTGTCACAGATAAGGCACCAGACACTGCCATTTATCTTAGGTATTAGTCGGGATGTGCTTGATGGAGGTCCTGCCTCTAGTTCTCGCGCAGACTTGTCACAGACCGATTGGTATTTAGGGTTATGGTTAGCGTTTGGTGTAGACCACGGGGTGTGGGGTAGTTTGAGTGTGAGTTCAACAGAATCTCGGGAGTCCCATGCTGGCTTATATATTTAGGGAGATATATGGAGATTTACAGGGTATGTGATTATTATCGTGATATACATGTTGGGCCCGTGGTCCCTTGCCCCTGGGTTCTACCCTTGGGTGGAGGACACTCACGAGTGGTTGACTCTCACACTTGGACTGACGATAGACTTAGTGATCTGTACAGTGAGACTTAGAGAATGATAGGGATACTGGCATTGATATACCTTACTTACTGTGTTGACATACGTGGCATATCATTCTACTGCTTTTACTGTTCCGCTGCATTGATTACCGCATGTTTATATCTATACCATTCTGATTTACTGCTACATATATCTATTATCACTGTTAGAATTGTCACTTGATTTTATATATTATATTGCTATTGTGTAGCTCTGACGACCTGAGTATGCATGCTCAGTGTGAGGAGAAGATTTAGCCTGGACCAGGACTAGACGTATATCATAGACATATCGACTTGCTATCCCGGGTTATATTCTTCTGTTACCCCTCAGGTCAGTTCTTTATATTGTTTCATTCAGTTACTGCATTTTCTCATTACCTGCGCATTATTTACTGTTTACCATGAAAAACTAGAAGCCGAAGTGTGACTACGACATGATTTTTCCTTGACCGTAGGAGCATGGCTGGCCTTGTCTACCCCTCGTATTCCGTATTTTGGGAAGCGGGGCGTGACATTTACGCTTGACGTGTTTGCTTCTGAGTAAATACGTCGCGGGCCTCGTCACGTCTCCATATCCGTACATTGGGAAGCGGGGTGTGACATTATACGTGTGATTTATGGTGAATTTTGCAAGTCATACAGCGTTGGCTGTCATAATTTAGTGAATATCTGTTCAATACATTTCTACTTAATTTTTATGTTTGGTTTATACCTTCTGCATGGTGATTGTTTACTTTGAGACCCGGCGGCTGTTTTGCATTGTCGATATATAAGTGTTAGTGATTGGGTTGTGACAGGTACGAAAGCGAACCAGTGATTAAAAGTGATATTGACAAGTGGAAACACGTTTTAAAGTGAAAGCGATACGTATATTTTTACAACCTATCTAATACATGAATACATACTATAACCTGGGAAATGGGGAAATCAAGGTGGAGCTGAACTCGTATTTAGCGAGGTACAGTAATTTAGAAGATGATCATTCCATGTTAGTGACACACACACACATACATACAAACATTAGGTCGTGGGCCTAGCGGCACGACCGCAGGGTTATGTCCCGGACAACGGTGGACCATAGTCTCAGGCATGCATGAGACCCTTATTAAACACGAGTATCTTTTTCGCCAATTGATTTCATTGACCCAGTGACCGATAACAAATGATATACACATTGTCTGGCGACTGACATGATACATATACCGTGCTGTTCATATTCACATGATGATATTTATTCTTGTGTTATTGTATTCTGCTGTGCACCTCATGTTTAATAACACTGTACCCATTATATATTTATTGTTATATGTGCCGTCCTGATGACCTGAGCGTGCATGCTCAGAGGACGAAGTGGATCCGGAGAAGGAGTAGGACCTGCCATTCGAGACCGCAAAGGTCCAAACCACAACATCAGCGTCGCCCTTTTTTACTATAAGCACATTGTATTTTGTTGGTTAGTTATTTTCTTATGCAAAATAAATGTATTTCGAACTCTTTTATTGTAATGTAATAAAGCTGTGAACTGTGATTTCCTTTACTCTAGTACTGTTTACTAACCACAATATAATGCTAGAAGCCGAAGTGTAACTACGACGGGATTATTCCCTGACCATAAGAGCATGACTGGCCCACTCACCCCTCGTATCCCGTATTTGGGAGGCGGGGAGTGGCATACACAAACTATTAATAGAGCGCAGCAGCAACAAGTGTGTTCCGATGGAACATGGCATCACTAATAAACATAAGTTGTCATCCAGACATAATAATCTGCTATATAGAAAATCCGGAACTACCACAAAAACATTGAAGAAAATACAGGAAAAAGTGCCTCCGATATTGGGTAAGAATAGCGGGGGTACTCTGCTGCTATCCTGGCGATAAATCCTATGTGCTATACACGTATGATACACCAATATCAAAGGCCCCATATTTGAAACAAACATGGACTGTTGGTTTCGATTTTTGATGAATCTGGACCGTTCCTTCCAATAGCATGGCTACTGTTTTGATGTTCACAATGGCGCTCCGAATTCGAAAATACTCGTCTTCAAACATAAATCCAGCGAAAAAATTCCAAGATTTCTTAGGCTATAGGATTACCATATAAAACAATGCTTTATAGATGGACTCAAAACAGCAAAAGCATTCTATGTACACAAACTGTTAACGTAGAGTGACGATAACATGCATCGATTTCAATATGAGCTGGCATCGCTAACAAACTTAAATTGTCATTCATACATAATAAAGGGCTGCTTAGCAAATCTAGCATCACGGCCAAACCGCTCTATAAAATACATGTCCTCAAACATAAACCCACAAAAATGGATCCTGCGGTTAGAACCACAATATCATCTGTGTTGTTAGATTCAACAGTCCAGATTCATTTAAAATCACAATCAATGTTCGGAGTTTGTGTAAAACACGGAGGGTTTTGGTATCGGCGTGTTCTACATGCTTTGTACGTAAGATGTATGGCCAAGATGAGAGAACAACATGAGTGCTATTATCTCGTAATAGCAGCCACTCTGTAGGACGTGTGGCCAAGATGAGAGAACAGTATGGGTGCTATTATCCCGCGATAGCAGCCACTCTTTTGCTCACAAAAACACCCCAAAGCCACACGGATTCGGAGCGGCTGCTATTAGAAGCATGGTAGCACCTATGCTATTAGAAACATAATAGTGGTCAAGATTCATCCAAAATTGAAGTCAACGGTTGAGATTAGTGTAAAACCGGGGTTGTGTATTGGTATATATATCCTGTCTGTTTTGCACGCTGAATGTGTGGCCGAGATGTTCTAATAGCACCCATACTATTAGATCATAATAGCAGCTGCTCTTTTCCTAAGCCACACCCCCATCAAAGTCGAGTTCATAAAATTTTAAAAAAAACACCTGAAGTAACATCTAGATCTACTTCCATGACAATTTATTTGGAAGCTATGTTAGCATTACTTATAGCTCTTTCAGTACTTATGGTCTCAATTTTCCAGTAAAATTTGGATCCGGATCCTCTACTATTTCTCTCCCTGCCATTCAATTTAACGATCGAGATCAGCGTAAATCAGGATTTGATAGGATCGGAAAGGAGATCCAACGGCTGGCAGGGACAAGAGCGGCACCTTCATGGAAAAAAGGAGCAGGAGATCCTAACCCGTAAATTTTGGGGAGGAACATCAATTAACTTATGAATTAAATAAAACGATTTTACAAAATAGCCCTTCCTATCATCGTTATTACATTACCCTTATTTTTTTTTCACGCTATCTGTTATTTCCCCAAAAAACAAAACAAAACCCCATCGTCTTCGCTATCGCCTTCGGCGACCAAAACAATCAATCTCCCTCTTCATCTGCGAGAATCAATCGAAATAGCGAGAGATACTCGATAAAAGAGCTCTCTTTCTACATTTCTCTTTCTCTTTTCTAATGGCGGCCGAAGCTTCATCGGGCCTCCGAATCGTCCTGCATCAGCCCCTCGAAGATCGAGCCCCCGTACACGTTTCCAGCCACGCTGACCGCGATCGAGTTCTCGTAAGCGAATCCTTTCTCAATCTCACCAAACTTGAACAATAATCGCTCGCCCTAGGGCTTCCATCTTACCTCTAGGGTTTAAGCCTTCATTCCTGACAAAAAGGCAACAATTTGAGATGATCGTTGTTTTCTTTTATGCAAAAAGGGATTTTGAAAGTGAAAATGCCAGTGAAATAAAAAAAAGTCGCGTCCTTGTTTGCAATTTCTACATTATCGTCGTTAACATGAATCTTTTATCAATTGTTGCATGCATTAGTTTTCATTTCTAACCAGCTTTTAGCGTATACATATCATTTTTAGTCGAAAAGTGTAATTTTTCTCAGGAAGTATTTAGAAATGTTATATCGCGGCCTTCTCCCCCGGAAGACTGTGCTCTTCAGGCAGTGCAGGAAGCAATAAAGCCACAGGTATTTACGATCACAATAACACACTTGTAACGGTTGCTTATTCTAGTTTAATATAGTTAACATGATTACACTTGTAAGCATGAACAAATTTATGCATCATGTATATCGATATATTAACACTAGAAGGTCTGTCGTAACCCTTAACTCATAAGTGTTTGTACTATCCTGGGACCAATGCCGCAGCTAGCAAGCAACTACAATACTGAAATTACACGTCCAAGTTCCCAACGATATATATTTTTAGGGGGGGGGCGGCGGGCTTGGTTAGCCCGCCACGACACTTCTCCTATCACAGTAGTGCATATAGTTTACTTTATGAATTATGACATACTTGTATGAATTTTTTTAACAGAGACAAACAGTACTTATTCAAGATGAAAATCAATCGCTGGAAAATGCTCTTCGAACGTTACTTCAAGAGCTAGTGGTGAGATTCCATATCCAATTTTGTTTCCGTTAATAGTTTGGCTTTTGGGTATGCAAAGGTGGGAGAATTACATCTCGTGTTTAATACTTTTTATAAAGGATATTCAAGGTTCCTTTAGGAAAGATTTCATGTTTCTTCTCTAAATTGCTTGTCTATCATTCATTATCTTTGTTTCTTATTCTGCTTGACCTAGCATACAGGATCGATCAACTGTACCTGTTCAATTCTAGCTCAACTTTGCGAATTTATGAGCATGACTTGGAACCCTGAACTGAAATCTAGGATTTGAATCTCTTTCGTTAAATAACCTCTGATAGCAGACTGATACACCCCATTAGTTTCGTTTAAAGACCCATAGGATTTTGTGTACCGATAGCTCCAATGCATACTTTCGCTGTAAGACTTAGTTTCATCATGCTTAGGAATCTGTATTTCTGAAACTGTTGTGATTCATGACGGCTTTAGTTTCATCATGCTTTGGAATCTGTTTTTCTAGTAATTGCCTTAATTTGTGGGGGGGCTTAGTTTCATCATGCTATGGAATCTATATTTCTGAAAATTTCCATGATTCGTGATGGCTCTAGTTTCATCATGTCATGGGTTCTGTATTTCTGAAATTTTGCTTGATTCATGAGGGCTTTAGTTTCATCATGTTATGGGATCTGTATTTCTGAAAATTGCCATGATTCATGAGGGCTTTAGTTTCATCATGTGATGGGATCTGTATTTCTGAAAATTGCCTTGATCCCTGAGGGCTTTAGTTTCATCACGAGCACATGTATTGCACATGAAGTGGAAACCGGATTTCCTTTATCATGGCTTGTTTTATGTACATCAATGTGGAGATACAGTATGGTCCATATGCTGTATAGGTTGTTAGTTGCACATTATACCTTTTAGTTGATTGCAAGTTTAACATAATATGAGGTTTTGCACATTGGATAACTGTACCATTCCTAGACTTGACTCTGAACTTACATGATATTATTATTATTGAGAACCATCTTATGTATTTTTCTCTTGGAACTTTAAAATCTTACTCCATAAATTGGCTTATCCTCCCCAGTCTATACTGTCAGAATCAAGCCACACACATTCACAGTACAGTGTCCCTAGAAGGTTTTATTGAACTATCACCTGGCTTGTCGCTGGAGAAAAATTCCAAGCAAAAATAGACTATGTCCACTTTTCTTTGAAGACTAACTGCCGTATTGAGTAACCATTATGGAAAGACATCTATTTCTCAAACTTTTCTTATTAATCAGTGAGATTTTTTTTTCTGGCATTAGGACCTTGGGGATTTGGTAGTTGATAAATGGCCTTTTGTCCTACTCCTGTTCCTTTACAAGTGCTAGTCCCTTTCTTTTGGTATGTTACAGTCTTACTACAGTTACACCCTATTACTCTTCAGTTCCCTTTTAGCTGTTCGTCCTGGCCAGTCGGATATCTCATTGTTGTTAGTTTTTTCCCCCTAATCCACTTTAAGCCGTTTGGTATTACCCTTTCGATTTTCTGTTGGTACTTTGAGAAATGGGTTCTTTGAACACGTGAGGATCCATTTTGGCCAAATTGGTTTGGACCTTGTCAGTCTTGTTCATTGTGTCTCCTCATCTGGAGTATAGAACTATCAATGGTTTACTCCACCACCCTTGCTCTCATGTTCGACCTCCGGGGTTCATTTTTATGCACTCTACCCTTATATAGTTTTGCCCTCCCAACCGACCCATGAATGTTTGGATCTCTGTTCTCTTTGCCTTTACTCATTTAGAGGTAAGTTATTTCTCTTCTCTTCTCACCAATCACCATTTATTCTTAACATCTGAGAATGGGGATTGAAATTTGGGCAAAAAATATAAATTAAATACTAAATATTTTTTAATCTCAAGTATGCCAAACTTAGTATGCCTTTCAACAAGTTACTGAAAAATGTTATATAACTGGTTGTGTTAGATGGAAATAGAATGGGTGTTGATGGTGTTGGTGACTGATGTCTGTCCTTCACATATTCTTACTAGATGGTGATAAATGCTTTCATTCTTTGTGGTGCTCAGTCATCTGCAGTGCAATCTGGTGAAAGGATGATGCAATATGGACAGTCAATTGATGATGGAGATAGTATTCACGGTCAAATACCACGCCTTCTTGGTCTGTCAATATCAATTCACTTGTACCCTTGTACTTTATGCTCTTATGGAAACTACATTTGGGCATTGGTGTGGGGTTCTGAATTTGCATTAAGTCAATAAATTTACTCAAACATGTACACATTTTCTGACATGTTTTATCTTTTGCTGGGATATCTAGATATTGTGCTGTATCTCTGTGAAAGAGGGCATGTTGAAGGCGGCATGATATTTCAGCTGTTAGAAGATTCGACGGAAATGTCAACCATGAAAGACTGCAAAGAGGTTTTTGGTTATATCGAGAGCAAGCAGGATATATTGGGTAAGGTGTGTATTAGCCGATCATATCTACTGTGTATTCTGTAATAAAATTCTCAATTGGTCATTTTTACTGAAGATGGTTATTTTGCTAATTACCTCGGTTGGCTGCTTGCAGCAAGAGCTTTTTGGGAGAGGGAAGCTGGTGATGCTGAGGACATGCAATCAGCTTCTTCGAAGACTCTCAAAGGTATAATGCATAGAGACTCTCCATGTTCTCATAGTCTATCCTTATGATGCTTGATGCACTTGATGATTCATATTGGGGACCTCGTTTGAATATTTAATAGTTAACAGTTCTTACATAATACAATTATAACGATTTGTTCGGTGAGAGTGCCTTTGCTATATCTTGTTATATTGCATCATATCACTCAATGATTGTAGCGAGTAGAGTGTAGGAACAGATGGTTGTTTATTGATTATATGTAACCAATAAAATCAAGTATTATTTTCTTTGCTGTAGACTTGTAGGAAGGCTGATGTGGTTGATTAGTGTTAATACAGAGATGTTTCATAGTCAATGGAGCTTTACAACCTTTGAATTAATCTGGTTTCAATATCTGCTTGATGAACATGGGTATGGATCATCTTCCGGGTGAAACTATAGTACTATGATTACCCAGCAACCATTTACATTGCGTCTAATCTGGTCTTCCATGTGCGAACTGAACAACATTTTGAGGTTGATTGCTATCTAGCCGTGGGAAGGTGGAAGAGAATATCAATGAGACTAGATATGTTCAGTCTGCAAACATACTGGTTGGCTAAGCCTCATGCGTGAGCTATACATGTAACAAGCTGTGCATGTACAATAAATTTATGCCAACAGCATGCTATCTTGTCATTTTTGTCTTGCTAACATTGTTTACCTCAATTATGCTCTTCTAGCATTTTCCAATAATTTGCTAATGGCATCTTAATAACCCAGGCAAATGATGTGGTTTTTTGTGGACGAATTCTTATGTTTCTTGCCCACTTTTTCCCATTATCGGAGCGGTCAGGTATATATACTCTTTCACTCTATTAGATCACTGTCTTTTGCTATTTAGGTAACATTTCCTTATTGTTAATCTTGCAGCGGTTAATATAAAGGGAGTATTTAACACATCAAATGTGACCAAGTATGAAAAAGATGCTCCTGATGGTATGGAAACTGTTTTACCCCCTTTAATCTATCTGCAGCACCTTCTATGTACCTCCCTTAAGTGGAATCATTCAGTGGGGTTATAATGCAACAAATTTTGATATCTCAGGAGTTTCTATTGACTTTAACTTCTACAAGACCTTGTGGAGTTTACAGGTTTGATCTACTGTCTTTTATACATAGTTGTGATTTGCATTTCTTCCTATAGTTGCTATTTTACCGCCTTCTATTGAATGTTTCCTGCTAGACATGCTGTAGTATCCAAAGAGCTTGCTCTCTGGTTAATATAGATAATATTAACATGGATTGACACATTTTAACATGGGTTGACAAAAGAGAATATATCCATGTATCTATAAATATATCCACTAGAAGATCGTAATTAGACATATAAAAAGGTTCCCAAGAAATAAATTTGACATGATGATTACTGCTTCAGAATTCTACAATCAAAAGATGAGAAAGTTTTAATCTGTGGAATGCTATTTGGGACTCAATGCTTGCAACCAAGGAATTTGGTTCTATAATGTAATTTAGGGGTTTTGCTGTCTCACAATGATGCATCTCACTTCTGGTATAATTTCCCCCATGATTTCTTGTTAAACTGCTGATGAGATGCATTGTTAGCCTCCCTGGATTTCTGCAAGTGGCCTCTTGCGAAGTTCATAAATTGTATCCACTTTTGACAAAATAAAAGTATCAAAAGAGAGATGATGGCATCTAAGTAGCCAACTCGAAGTAGGTATTATTTTTGAGTTACATGATCTATCCAACACGTGATGATAGGTTCTGAATGTGGGTTGGAGTCACGTTGCGAACAAAGCATTGAAAGTTCTATATGGTGTAATTCAGGTCTCAAATATAGTATTGGTTGCCGAAGAAAAACTTTTGTGAATACACACATGTTTACCTTCAGAGTAATCGTTCAATCCACACAAGAAAGAATCACGAATGAAGATTGATAAATGTATTGTTTGTTTAATTCTACAAGATCGAAATTCTTTCAAGCCATGACTTAACATCTGCGGAGCAATTGCTTCAGATTGAATTTAGGAAACATAAGGAAGTATATTAAATGAAGTTAGAAACCTTTTTCATTTTGTTTATCTAACCCTAGGAAAAATGTAACTTGGGAAGTTTTTGCAATCTGAGACGAACGATATACATGATGCATCACAATTTTTGTGCGTGGTTCCCACCTTACTGCATAAGTCGTATTGCATCTAGAACCCAGAGAGCTTGTTGCACCTGGCCTCTGTAAGCGCCAGGCTCAGTCCACATGCAAATATAGCATATACAGAAGAACAAACATACATTGTTTCTATTTTTCAGGAGCATTTCAGCAACCCAGCTTCATCTACGCTAGCACCAACCAAGTGGCAGAAGTTTTCAACCAACTTACTGGTATATATATTCCCACCAGTTATTGCATTTGCATGTGCTTGCTGGTATTTCTTGTCACCTTTCTTGCCTACACAGTCTATATGCATGCTAATATGCTATTACTTTTGACTGATCTTTCTAATTCGTATTGGAATTTATAAATATCATAGGTTGTATTGGATGCATTTGAAGCTCAGCCTCTGACTGATGATGATGGCAACGCTAACAATCTTGAGCAAGAGGAAGCTGCTTTCAGCATTAAGTATCTGACAAGCAGCAAGCTAATGGGATTAGAGGTATCATGTAATGCAAAGTTGATTAATTAGGCTCAAGTTTACTTGCCTTTTTTGCTTGGTATTTTACGATGATCTTATTAATTTTTATTCCTTACAGTTAAAAGATCCCGGTTTTCGTCGCCATATATTGCTCCAGTGCCTTATATTATTTGATTATCTTAAGGTATGATACATGTCATTCTGATGTGTTTGATTCTACACTATTACTCATTAGTTATATATTTTCTTAATAATCATCGGCTGATTGCATATTATTACTTAAGTGAGCTCTCCTTAATAATATGCAGCTTTGAGTGTCCGGATTCACTTTTCATACCATCTAGTTTCCTTCTTTAAGACTTGCAAATGCTTCGTTAAGTTTTTACTTTCTACAAGTTTCGTATGATTCATGAATGTAAATTATTTAATGTTGTTTATGCTTCAAGGCATTATAAGAGCGTTAAGAGGACTTGTGCTGTACACTTGAAGAAGTAAACGCATCTAGCCATTTTCCACAAGGACTACTGTGAAAAATGGAAAATACAGATTCTTTTGCAGAAACATAGTCATAGATTCTTCTTTATTGCATTGGCGGTATCTTATGATAACAAGAAAGAGGATTTATGCACTATCATGTTACCGCACAAAGTCCAATAGGTCGGTGAGATCACTTACGATCCATCACTTCGATTTTCCTCTGATGCTCTGGGATTGGCTGTAGGTTTGTTTCACCTTGATGGATATCTGTCGCTAGAACTTTCTCTTCCTACCGTTTCTGCCAAAACAAATACCAAATGGATCGATAGTATCATTTCTTCAATCATTTCAGTTCGCTTTTCGATGGTTCTGATTTTTAGTGGAACATATTGAAATGGATCGATAGTACTCATTCTCTCAGTTTTCCATTTTAGGAACAATTTTTTTGAAGTCACATTAAGCAATTGTCAAAATGAGTCTAGAAGAAAGGAGAATATTATAGGGTTGCTATGAGGAAGTGTGTTCAACTCTAAGCACATCTTACCAAAAGAGCCGAGGGAACACAGCTCGCAGGGATCACTTCTTATGGAAGCATAATCTAAAATATTACCCACTTAGATCACTTTGGAAGGCTATTTTTTCTATCATCCCAAAATGACTTGATTTATTTGTTAAGCACTGATGGTTCGTAGCAGTTTTGTGGAAGGTTCGAGGTTTCGGCCGAACCACTAATACGTTAGTATCGGTTTTGGTGGAAACCGATATGAAATTCGAAACCGATACAAAACCAACCATACAATATCGTTTCGGCTGAAATCTTTAAAAACTTATTTTTTATTCCATTCTTACTGTCATTGTGATCATTATAGGCCTTCGTTGTTAGAAAACCGCAAAAAAGTGAACCAAAACCCTATATTAATACTTACCTAATTACACTTTTCAATATATTTTGCATCATGGCCGGATTTTTAAACAC
Source organism: Agapanthus africanus (assembly GCA_030015575.1). NCBI lineage: Eukaryota > Viridiplantae > Streptophyta > Magnoliopsida > Asparagales > Amaryllidaceae > Agapanthus > Agapanthus africanus. The sequence continues at coordinate 15,364,518 of JASDDO010000001.1, read as the reverse complement.
TAGAATTATTGTCTTGTAATATAGAACCATAAATTTAAGTATTTAATATGTCTATACTTATGTATGTTGTATTACCGTCGAAACTAAAATCCGAATCGAGATTAGCGAAATTAGCCAAAACCTAGCGAAACTAATAAAATTATGAGAGACTGAAACCGAAACCGAGTTTTTGAACCTTGGTTTTGTGAGCATAACTTTTACAAAGTTATCCACCAATTGGGCATGGGTCACGCGGTAGGAATTGCCTCTTCAAAGTGAGGTCACCAGTTCAATTCTCCGAAAGGGGGTCGACCCAACCCCAATAAATAAATAAATAAAAATAAAAATACAAAGATATAAAAAGGTAATAATAAAACCAAAAACATATAACACAAGGTTAGCTTAGTTGTACCAGAAACTGTGGGCCCAAAGATTCTAAATTAAGCTCCACTTGCAGTTTTGGTAATATAGCATGCTTTCAAAAGAATATGTTTGATCTTGTAAAGGTTTTATCTAGGATCAACACTATTGCAGAGACAACTACTAGATAAGGAATCGCTAAAGCCAAATTTTCAGTAGGGTGATATTTTTCCACTTCCTGTGGTGGATGTTGGTTGTCTTCCTACCTAGCTGACTAAGTAGAGCAGCCAACATTAGTATGGAAAGAACATGTAAATATATAAATTCTCAAACTCAGGGTCAGTATTCGGTGGAGTAGGGCTGACATGTGGTTGTTGGGTTAAAATTTACACCCCATTAACCAAAGGTCAAAGTCAAACCGTGGACAGATAGGCGGACCCTACGCTCGAACCCAAGCCGGGCCCACGCCCAAACTCAAGCTGGGCACACGCCCGAACCCAAGTCCAAGCAGGTGAACCCAAGCCCTGATCAGCCCCATGCCAAGAAAGCACAACAAATAAATGTAATGTTTAAATAAATAGGCAAAAAGCTAAATTTTTGTAAGCCAATGGCTCATGTGCAAAAAAAATAAGCACATGAGGCATGAGATGGACAAAATGCCATTTTGTAAAGCCCAAGAGCCTATGTGTAAATTTGTAAGCCCATATAAGACAACATTATAATGAAATGAAAAATAATTCATTCCTCTAAAAAATATTAGGGTTTTGTGCCTCCTCCTTCCTCAAGGATTTAAACCTTCTTCTCCCCTTTTTGAATTAAATCAAGAGTTTAACTCTTTTTTTCCCAAAAAGAAATAGTTTTTCACCATAAAACACCCTCGAAGGGGAACTCAAATCTCTAAAAGGCAAACTTTTAGTCTCAATGTCTCTTTTCTCCAAGATCCAACAAAAAGAGAGGAGGAAGAAAGTACCCATCTTAGAAGAACCCATTTTAGGAAAGTCCAAGGCTTGAAGAGGACAAAAAGGACATTTTTTCACCATCCAAGATCTAAATCCTTTAGGAGTTTAACTCCAAATCAATGTTTGAGGAGTTCAACTCCAAGATCCAAAACCTCAAAAGAGTTTAACTCCAAACCCAAACCTTTTAGGAGTTTAACTCTAAATCCACGTTCAATTTCTTTTCTAGGAGTTTAACACCAGAGCTCTTTAGGAGTTCAACTTCCAGTACAAGGGCTAAGCCCCTGGCGCCCAGCGCTCACGTGCCGGGTGCGTGACCCGCTGGTACCCAACGTCCACGCGCCACACACGTGACCACTGGCACCCAGCGTCCACGCGCCACGCACACGTCCTTAGGACGCTTAACCACTTTTTCCTGCACACTCCACACTTAAAACACTGGTTGAAAAAAATTCTAACGGGGTGTTGTCCCGCACATAGTCACAAATTCGTCGTTCGGGAATAATTCGGCGAGGTCGAAAATTCGGATTCGGAGAACTATTCAGAAAAAATCGGCAGGTATTCGGGAAAGATTCGGTAAGTGTTCGGGAAATGTTCGGGAAGGATTTCGAGCAATAAATTAATATATGAGACGCTAGGTTTTTGATTTTATGAATTATTTGCTGTTTTTTCAATTATTCGCTGTTTTCACATAATTCGGGTATAATTCGTGAATTATTCGGCAATGACGATTAATTCGGAGATTAATTCGTCTGATCAAAAATTCGTGAATTATTCGCGAATTCGGCGAATAATTCGCGAATTATGTGACTATGGTCCCGCACCCCGCAAAGGGTCTGCTAGCCTCCTTGACCCCCAGCCCGCTATCCGGGTAGCGGGATCCCCGTAAATTCTGTGAGGCCCTCAATACGTCTAAAACACCTTCAAAACACAAGACGCATACCGCACATTAAGTTCGCATGACCGGTTTGACCTGTCAATCGGAGGTTCCCTCACTCTAAAGACGATGGGTAATTAACAATAATAGTTTAGTCTGCAGCTGTTGGAGATTCGGATACCTACGGTCAATAAATCCCTGCCTACCCTAGTCTGGAGAAATCTGTACACATCTGACCAGCGAGTGCATTCCTCTCTAAATAGGGTGACGAAAAACACTCTACAGACTCTAGCACGCATGGTGAGATCTTTTCTCTCCTATATTTCGGGTTAAGCAATCATGCGAACTTATTAATATATATATCGATATTTATACTAAAATAATGCTCTTTCATGCAGGCTTTCAAGCAATCAATTCTCAACAATATCTCCAAAGATGAACTCAACTCTCAAGGCAACTCCAGTCCCCTACACGATGAAAATGGACGCTCGAACGATCGTCTGGGCAAGTCTTGGGCGGCAGTGGGAGGAACCGCCGCTACAATTTGGCTCTATTTTATTTGTCTTGGCCAACACTATTCCGGCTCCTCAAGCCTCAGTGACAGATAAACTTGCCTTAAAAGGCAAAAGGCCAAATGTCATGGCTGCGAAGGCACTTCAGCTCGAGCATAAATCCGTTTCCGAACGACTCTCCGTTGCTCCAGCTGGGGGCATGGACATTAACACCAACAAAGCAACAAGACGTCTCGGGCAAGCTCCGGCGGTGCCCTTGACAACTGCTCGATCGAGTATCTTTAAGCTCCCCGTCAATCGACTCACGGTGGCTTCTCGGAAAACGGATGCCCGCCAAGCCCTCAAAATCGAGAAGCTAAAATAGAAAAGGCTCATATACACAGCTAACAAAAGGATTAGGGCTCTTACTGGGCTGAACTTTATGAGGTTCCAAGAACAGGGTTACCTCGCAACAACAGCTGAATCGGTTGTAAAGCTCGCTAACTCTTTTGAACCACTGAGATTGGTTTAGAAGAATGACATGACCGCAAGAGTCAAGAAAACTGCGATCCAGACAACGCCACCTAAGGACCCAGCCAGACCAACTGTCTTCAGTTGTCTGTTCTTTCCCGAAAAGGGAGGGCCACGACGACGGTCCGAAAGATCAGCTGCGAAAGATAGAGATGGCTAGATATACGGACCACACTGTCTACATGGTGGGCACACGCAGCAAAAGTAAGGATGAGGCCACCACATCTCAAATCCAATTTGGTTTGAATATGGCTGTCACTTCTCAAGACCAGCCTCCTCTGGAAGATAATGAAAACCCTTCCAGTGAGACTGATAAGCAGAGAGACCCCTCAGTTTATGAGGAGTCGGGCTCGGAAAGCGAAGAGGAGCCAATCTTCCGTCCCAAGACCGCAAAGCAGCAAGTTCTCTAAGAGCTCCAAAAGCGGCTCAGAAACAAAGACAAGGAGATGGTCAAGCTCTATTCAAAAATTGACGACTTGACAAACGTCGTCTTACAGCTCACAACCCAAATTGTCTCTCAGCCGTCCAATCAAACGCAGGGCTTTGCTCATGAATCGGGAAACAGTGTCCTGAAGCAGTCGACGCCTATTCCTTCAAATCCAAAGATGGGCGAGCCAGATGAAAGTCGGCCACATTCTGCCACAAGAAATGTCTTGACTACCGATGACAGCCGTCCGCCAATGCAGGATCAGATCATGGATTTGATCACCAACAAAGTCAAAACATTAGTGGCCGAGGCCGAGACGCAGAAAGAGATCGGCAGCAGTCGGAGACCATAACCTGCACAATACGATCTTGTGGAGTTTTCCAGTAGCTATGTCGTGTCCCAAATTCGAAAGGTTTGATGGGACGGGAAATGTGAATCGGCACATTGCCCAATTTAAAGGATCATGCGCGAATACTGGGGGCAATGATGCCCTCCTCCGTTAGTTTGTCAATAGCTTGACCGATGTTGCTTTCGATTGGTATGCAAGCATACCGGATGACTCGAATACGACATTCGCTCAAATAGAATCCCTGTTCAAGCAAAGATTCATGAGTGTCAGCGATAAAATTACCATTGCCGATCTTGTAAGGACCGAGCCGAAGAATAACGAAAGCAGCACGGATTTTATAGTCCGATGGCGCAATCTCTCTGTCAAATGTGAACCGCCATTGGAACACGACCAATCCGTCGGTCTTCTTATAGAAAATCTGAACAACTTGATGAAATCTTTCCTGTGTACCGCAGTCCTCAAAACATTCCAATAGCTGGCCAAGAAGGTTCAAATGTTGTAACGCTTAAAGCCCGAGTCCACTCAGGAACTCCAATTTACAAATAGACCGAAACATCAGAGGGACGACAACCGAAAAGGTGAGTTCCAACAATACCGATTCTCTCAACAAGAAGAGAGCGGGCGGAGCGAAGACCAACAAATCTCGAGAGTCAACTTTGGAGGAAAGGAGAAATAACATCTACCTTTTCAGAAGAGACAAGGTCCACAAAATATTAAAAGATGCTCTGAAGAATGGTCTGCGGCTACCAGAACCAAAAAGGCTAAGTGAAGCGAACATGGCTGATCATCCTAATTATCGCCCATACCACTGAGTGTTGGGATACCCTATTGAAGACTGTTGCATTTTCAAGGATTGGGTCGAGAAACAATACAAGACGGGAGAGATCTCATTGTCCCATGGCGTGTTGACAAACGATCAGCGACGGTCAATTTCATACAAACAGAGATCGAGGTATTTCAGGAATTGGCCGCTCTCAATTGTTCACCCTTTCCTGAAAGGGGCAAACCACGACAATCCAAAGGTCTGGCAAGTAACATTGACAATGAGGGGGTGACAGACGGATGCACGATCCATACGGTCTACATGGTCAGACCTGAGAAATGAACCCTCCTATGCTTTGCAGCTATAGTGATATGGTTGACGCCGTCCAATACTGGCTCGGTTCAGATAATGATGAGGGCCATGCTCAAGCTGCTAAACAGAAAGAGCCCATGGTTCTTGGAGAATCAAGCTTAGGTGACGAGAATAGCCCAGTCATTGTTCCCAAAACTACAGAACAAACGTTATTCCAATGGGTTCAAGAGCAATTTCACGACCGTGATAGGGAGTTAGCTAAGATCTGTTCCAAAGTCGATCTGGTGAATGTTGTGGTAGATCTCGCAACCCGAGTCTTTCAAGTGCAATCACAACAAAATCAAAATTTGGTCCATGAACTAGGGATTGATGCCCTAAAGCAGCCAACAGTTATTCCCTCCGGTCTAAGAGCGGAATACCTTCATGAAAGTCGACGATGGCCAACCCCCAGACACATGACTGCGACTAGTTGACACGGGATAGAATCAACGGAAAGTCATCGGCGGATCCCGAAACTCTCCAGGATTTGCTTAAAAGAGTCCAGATGTTGGAACATGTGGGTTCCGAATTTTTTCCGAACTTCCAATATATCAAGTCCAGATATCCGGAGTACAACAACCGCAAAGGTGGGCCTTCCAAGGACACTGAATCATCTAATGCATTTGCCGGAAAAAGCAGGCAAGGAACATGCATGCCTAATGCTTACCAGCCTCGAAAACCAGTGTTGGGAGAGGGAGGGGAATCGTTCCTGGAAAAGAAATTGAATACAGTCTATTCTTTCAGACAGAGTCCGTTAAATATTCAAAGATGCCTTGAGAAACGGTCTGCAATTGCCCAAATTAAAGACCACATGAAGCAAACATGACTGATGATCCTTTGTACTGCCCGTATCATAGAATGGTGAGTCATACCATTGAAGACGGCTTTGTTTTAAGAATTGAGTTGAAAAACAATACAATGAGGGACTGGTCTCTTTGGCCAAAGATACGTTAGCAGAAAACCAAGTTACGATCGTCCGATCCATTCGAACGAAAGCCAAAACCCTTTGAGGGCAGACAACTCAATCGCCTGCTCCAGAAAATGACCGGTCCACCGCAGGTTCTACGGGGCATGCGTACATGTCTCTCCAAAAGGACAGAGAGTATTGAAGCACCGTGTGAATAAAGTCCAAGGATTTTGAATAAGCGCACATCGATGGCCTCTAAGTCGTTAAACTGGAAAATAAAAGAGAAATAATGCAAAAAAACGGCATGTCCACAAGCACAGATGAAAACCTGAAAGGGCTCTGTGAGTAAAAACTGCAGGACTGCCGGCGTGTTTGTGAAAACCCGAAAGGGCGCAAACTCGTGAAAAAGAGACGAAATGCACTCGCAAAATCCTCTCGACGTTGTGAGGTGAATATTCCCGTGTGAGATCCTTACGACGCATAAAGGAGCAACACACTTAGGAAGCCTCACGGTTCCTAAGGAGAATATACATCTGCAGGATGCTCTCGACTCGTATGGATAAAATGCTTTTATGAGACCCTTATGACTCATAAAATTGAAAAGCCTTCGGTGATAGGGATCTAAACCTGTCTTCTAAGCCATCGCTCTCCAACGGGCAATGACAAATGATGAGTCGCTTCTGGTGCTATGCTTCATTGTTAGTGGTGCTGATGCAGACCCAAAACTCAAACCCCTGGTTTTCCCGGAGGCAAGTGATGATTCGCTCCTGATACCATGTTCCAGTGTAGCGATGCTGATACCAAACCAAAACCAAAACCTCCAAATCCTCTCACGGCAAATGATTTGCTCCTGGCACCTGTGCGCCAGTGTTAGCAACACTGATGTTGGCCCCAACCCCAAAATCCCAAGCTTTCAATCCAAGGGATCCCAAAGTCGTTAAACCGGGAACAAATGACTCATAAGTCGTTAAACTAGGAACGAAGAAAATCCCTTCACGGCAAATGATGATTCGCTCCTGATACCATATCCCAGTGTAGCGATGCTGATGCTTAAACAAAAATCCAAATTCCAAATCCCACGCCGCAATGTCTCAAATTCAAAGGTTCCGCCAAATAAGACAGGAATCGAACAAATCAAACTAAAGTCCCACCCAGAAGCGCTTCTAAGCTTAAAAGTCCCGCCAGACAAATTGGAACCTCTCCAAAACAAATCAACTAATTCCAACAACCTCTACGTCATACACCGACACTCCGTCTCGGGGAAACGTCAAACATACACTCCGTCTCGGAGAAACGTCAAACAGTGACACTCTGTCTCGGGAAAACGTCAAACAAACACTCTATGCCGGGGATACATCACATATAGACACTCCATGCCGGGGATACGTCAACCGGCAACACTCAGTCTTGGGGATATGTCATACACCGACACTCCATTTCCGGGAAATGTCAAACCGACACTCCGTCTCAGGGAAACGTCAAACAGTGACACTCTGTTTCAGGGAAACGTCAAACAGATACTCCATGCCGGGGATACGTCACATATAGACATTCCGTCTCGGAGATACGTCAACCAACAATACTGTGCCGGGGATACGTCATACACTGACACTCCGTCTCGGAGACACGTCAAGCATCAACCGTCCATATCGTAAAAAAGGCAGTGTTAGCCTCTTAAAAGCAGAAAGCAAATCAAGTCACACTACGTGAAAGAAGATCCATCAATTTCATGCACACGACCCTTATATGTAGTGTGCGTTCATTGATGGGGGGCACTTTGTTGGGGTTAAAATTTACATCCATTGACCAAAGGTCAAAGTCAAACCACGGACAAGTAGGCGGACCCTACTCGAATCCAAGCCGGGCCCATGTCCGAACCTATGCCGGGCCTACGTTCGAACCGAAGTCCAAGCAGGTGATCCCAAGCCCAGACCGGCTCCATGCCAAGAAAGTACAACAAATAAATTTAATATTTAAATAAATATGCAAAAAACCAAAATTTTGTAAACCCAAAAATGGCTCATGTGCAAAAAGAAATAAGCACATGAGGCATGAGATGGGCAAAATGTCATTTTGTAAAGCTTAAGTGGTTATGTGTCAATTTGTAAGCCTATATAAGGCAACATTATGATGAAATGAAAAATAATCCATTCCCTTCAAAACTATTAGGGTTTTGTGCCTCCTTCCTCAAGGGTTTAAATCTTCTCTGTTTTGAATTAAATCAAGAGCTTAACTCTTCGTTTCCCAAAAAGAAATAGTTTTTCACTATAAAACCCTTAAAGTGGAACTCAGATCTTCCATCAAATCTCTAAAAGGGAAACTTTTAGTCTCTACGTCTCTTTTTTCTTAGATCCAACAAAAAGAGAGGAGGAAGAAGGAACCCATCTCAGAAGAACCCATTTTAAGGAAGTTCAAGGCCATAAGAGGACAAAAATGGACCTCTTTTCACCATCCAAGATCTAAATGCTTTAGAAGTTTAACTCCAAATCAATTTTTGAGGAGTTCAACTCCAAGATCCAAATCCTCAAACCATTTAGGAGTTTAACTTCAAATCCAAATTTTTGGGAGTTTTAACTTCATGTCCCTATTCAATTTCTTCCCTAGGAGTTTAACTCCAAAGCTCTTCGGGAGTTCAACTTCCAGTCCAGGAGCTAAATCTCTTTTTCTGCTAGCGTCCGGCGGACGCTTGACCCATCGGAGCTCGGCGCCCACGCGCCATCTCACGCGTCCTTAGGACGCGCCCCACCCCTCTTTTTCTACACACTCCACACTCAAAACACATCCCCGTTGAAATTTTTTTCTTACAGGATGCATAAACTCTACGAGGCCTTCGATACGTTTAAAGCACTTTCAAAACAGAACACACTCATACTGCACATTGAGTTTGCATGACCAGTTTAACCTGTCAATCGGAGGTTCGCTCACGCCAAAGGCGATGGGTAATTAACGGCAGGTTAGTCCGCAACCGACAGAGATTCGGATACCTACGATCAATAAACTCCGCCAATCCTATGTAGGAGGAATCTGAACACGCCTGACCAGCGCGCATTCCTGTCTCAATAGGGTGACGAAACACTCTACAACGGGTAAACAAAAATTGGAGCAGCACAAGAAGTCTGGTGGAATTTTTTTTGGGAAAAATATTCTAGTTTTCATGGGATGTTGGCCTGCTAGCTAATTATTCACTTAAGATTATTTAATCGGCTATCATTTTAACCTACAGTAACATATTTTACATGACATTGATTGCCCTGTTAGATTGTTTGTTGTTTGTCTATCATCTTCTCATTTTTGTTCCTCCAGAATTATCCCAAATCCTAAATAGAAGAGACTTGCTCTTTGTGCACTCTTGCAACCATCATCTTAGCATTATACTAACGGAATGAATATTCTAATGTTTCTTGTAGGCACCTGGAAAGAATGACAAAGACGGATCTTCAGAAAGCATGGTCAGTGACATTTCATTTTGTCAATCTTCTATTTGAATTGCATTAGTTTTCTCCTTAAAGGTTGTCAGCCGGAGTCTTCCATTCTCTTCGTGGTGGGCGCCCTTTTTGCTGTTAAGTTTAATTCTCACCGTGTCTAAGATATCTGCTTCTTGTCCAGAAAGAGGAAATTAAATCCTGTGAAGATCGCGTGAAAAAATTGCTTGAAACTATTCCACCTAAAGGCAAAGAGTTCCTTCAAAGTATTGAGCACATATTAGAGCGAGAGAAAAACTGGGTGAGGCCCGTGTCAACTTTATTTCTTGCTCGTTGGCAAAAAAATAATCCGTGTATGGAAATGGTTGCCTGAGTTGTATGGAAATGACTTTTTAGGTCTGGTGGAAACGAGATGGCTGTCCAGCATTTGAGAAGCAAACAACTGAGAAAAAACCAGGTCAGGATGGAGCAAAAAAACGGTAAGCATTTGAAATTTGTTTGCACACAAAATATTCCTGTCAGTTGGTGTGTATTTCAATCTGTCATTAAAGCGAGAATTCAGATTATCTGTCCAAATTGTAGAATCTGTCTTTATCTTGTTGTCAATGTAGAGTGTTTTTCACCACCCTATTGAGATAGGAATACACGTCGCTTGTCAGGAGTATTACATATTACAGATTCCCATCGTCTGGGGTAGACACGAGTTTATCGATCATGGGGTTCCAAATCTCCGGCAGCCGAGGACTAAGCTGCCGTTAATTACCCCTCGCTTTTGGAGCGAGAGAACCAACGATTAATAGGTCAAACCGATCATGCGAGTTCAATGTGCAGTATGTGTCTGTGGGTGTCTTGAAGGTATTTTGGGCACATCGGGGGCCTCACAGAGTTTACGGAGGTCCTGTTACCCGGATAGCGGGCCGAGGGTCAAGGGGGCTGGCAGCTCTCTTGCGGGGTGCAGGGCAGCGCAGCGTCCCATTAGAAAAAAATTTAAGAGGAGAAGGCTTTTGAGTGTGGGGACGTCTCTTTTATTCATTTTTTATTTGGTAAAACACTTACAAGAAAGATAGAAGTGAGTGATGCTCACGTATGCACTTAGCAATGTGAGCACGTGGTAAAGTGTGCACATGACGAGGTGCACACCTGGAAATGTGTGACCCCGACAAGGTGCTCACTTGGCAAGATGCGAAAGAGTGATGGGGGCCAAAGGGTCCCGAATGGGCTAAAAGGTCCAGTGAGGTGCCACTTAGGGAGATGCGCACCTAGCGAGGTGCATGAGTGAGGACCGAAGGGTTCTAAATAGGTCAAAAGGTCCAGTGAGGTGCGCACACCTGGGCCGGTGCGCACCTGGCATGATGTGCGCCTAGTAGGGTGCACATCTAACCAAATGGGCACCTAGTGAGGTGCGCACCTAACACGGTGCAAGCAAAGTACTAAACACAATGGATCTACAGCCCCAAACCCAAAATTAAATTTTGACTTGAGAAGATCAAAGGGGGCTCTTTTCCCCTTCCATGAAGCCTGCGCACGTGAGTTTCTTCCTCTCCTTAATTGGATCGTGAGGAGATAAAAAAATTTGCGCCATTGTTGATTCAAGCGGGAGATCTGAACTCCTCTCAATGGATTAATGGCCAAAATCGATTTTATTTTTGAAAAAGGAAAGGATTTGCTTTGGACTTAATTGAAAAAAGAAAGGAGGAAGGAGACCGAGAGAGAGAGAGAGAGAGAGAGCGGCACAAAACTCAAGGTTTATTTGAGGGATCAGAAGTTGTTCATTTCTTTATCTTGTTTGCCTTTTATAAGCGACACGTTTTACATTTTGGCCCCTGGGCTTTTATAAAATGGCACTTGTGCCTTCCCATGCCTTATGTGCTTATTTCTTTTTGCACATAAGTCACGGGCTGTCACGACCCGAAAGAGCACGTGACTGGCCCTTGAACCATATGAAGTCTATAGGACTCCATCTGATCCAAGTAAGCCAAAAGCCCAGAAATCTAAAACCATTTTTGAGAATAAGTAAAGAAAACTGGTTTAAAGAAGTGAAGAAAAACATGTTTGAAATCAAGGTTTTTAAATAACTAAGCCGAATGTGCATTTGAAAACCGTACAGTCTTTTCTAAAATTTTCGGCAGAGTTTCTCTTGTAAAACTGGCCCCGAATGGGGTACAACATGAATAACAATATATAAAATGATAAAGGCATCCCCAAACGGGAGCTAGCTCTTCGTCAATCGACGGTCACAACCACACGATGATATGATAATATACAACGCCAAGTGGCTTGGATCAAAATCAAGGAAAGCTCAAAAAGCAGCAAGAAAACCGCAATACTACTAAGCGCGACTCTAAGGTCGAATAATACCACACTGTCTCTAAGTCTGAAAGAATATACAAGTTTTTGGTTGATGGACAATTTCTAGATACAATGAAATACATGAATAAAATGGTGATTCTTGATGCGAAAGAATCCACCTACCAAAGCAAATCACCCGCAAGAAGGTAGTGTGCCAGAAATGCCGCAATGAAACCTGTACGGCAGAACCTGCAAGGACTGTGGCACAACGGGGGTGAGTTGCCAACTCGTGAATAGAAATATCTACAAGCAGAAACCGAATGCAAGACATAAACCTAAGCCAACGATCAGTAATACAATCCACAAGAGTGCATCTGAGTGTAATAAGGTGGCAAGGTAACATCTAATCATGTATGTAGTGCCAGGTACTCAGGTAATAACATGTCATCAGTGTAAGGTATGCCTGCATGAGGTAAGTATGATGAAATATCAATGATATCAATACACATATATTAGCGTCCCATACCACTAATATTGGTGTAAGGGTATATATAACAGCGCCCTCATACCCTGTTATATATACAAATGAAGTATGACAAGTGTAAATCCAGTCTGTATATGATCCATGTCTGTATATATGTGGAACCCGTCCACCTGTCACCCACTGACAGTAAGCATCATGTATGCAAGTATGAGGATATAAACAATATCATGGAAAACATCATGAAACCCGTGCCAAGCATCGACACGTAAATCCTCATCCATATGGGGCTCCGTCTGCGGTATCGGCCCTCGGCCCCGGCAGCACGAGTCAACCCATGTCCATCTCTGGGCTCCGTCTGCGGTAGCGGCCCGTCGGCCCCCGGCAGTACGCCCATCTCTCGGCTCCAGGCGGTATCCCCCGGATATCCGCCGAGCTCAAATACAATCACCGGTAGGTACTCGCCCGCCTCCAGGCTCAATCGGCATAACCCATCGATCATCTCGCCGAGAGGAACCATACCGGGCGCACCACGAACCCGCAAACGGATCATCACTCCTCGAATCGGGTTTCAAGCACACGTCTCAGCACCGAGAAAACGCGTGGTGGACGCACCCAAATATCATATCACGAGGTACCGGGTTTTCATAAAAGAACATCTTTTCTTAAATAATCCCACGGTCCTCAAAATCAGAAATCACATGAAAATCCACATCAAGAAGTAAATCCAATGCAATGTGCTATGCAATCAATCCATGATGTATGCAACATGTAAAGAGAGATAATCATATCGGAAATCATGCAACATGGAATAGTAATGTACATATGTCGGGAGGAACCGCTCCTTTAGAATGAATCAGTTTAAAGAATATCTTGCGGTCCTCAATCTCAATCAAGTCAGAATCATCTATGTTTGTGTACAGGTACATGTGTACAATATGCCAAGCAGTAATCATATCATGAATGCAACAGTACTACAGTGTAGTGGCATGGCAATTATCGATGATGAAGTGTGTGAGCCGGCAAATAGTGTACGTGAAACATACGCATCATCGATAATGGTGCTGGTGTCCTAACAGCATGATAATAATATAACAATGAACATATGCCAGCAATGCGAATAGCAGGAAAATGCAGATATCTAGTAGTCAACACCACAGTGAAGTATCTACTATGCAAACTACATCTAAGTATCCGGTCAATCAGGAGGGGTAGGTGTGGAAACCACCTAAATCTGAGTCGATACATGTATAAAAGTATATAGTCGGTGATCTCGCCTCAATGTCATATCATAAGATATCCTCGAGTTATGAGTGCGGATCTATCATCAATATCGGCTCGTACGGTAAATCATCGTACGGCATCCCCATAGCTGGGTAGGGGTCAGTATCTCACTGTCTCATCACATAACAGATATCACCATCGTCAGATCATATAGTCTGGAGTACTACTCTATGTCTAGTACAAAACGGTAACCTCAGTAAGTATGCATGCGGGGGTAAACACATATCCCAAGCCCGCAAGAATCACAAGTCATATCCCACATATGAATCGTATAAAATCACCGATCCCAGGGCACCCAGCCCACATCATCGACTCATCTCCAAAGTCATCACATATCATCAATCACAGTGCAAGTACAAGTGATAAGCAAGGGTGTGTGTGTAGGTGTAATTCTACCCTAGGGTTCGCGACTATGAACTACACTAGTCACTTCTAACCCTACATTATCCACAATACACCTAATATCACAATAAACTACATAGTAATCTATCTACGGACTGCGGGGATGCTATACGCCATCCACCCGACTTCCCCCTGTAGATATAATCTACTCACCTTGCATCACCAATTGCGGACGTCACCACGTATTTGCTTGTCGTCCCGAAGTCTTCATGGGTACCTACACATCAAAATATCGTATATGCGCATTAAAACCAAATCCAATCTAAAACGGCGCATGAAATCCAAAACGATACGATAAGGGGGCCTATAGGTGAGAACCTATGGCACGCCTTCAAAACCATCAATAAATCCTCTACATCGTCGTATAAACGACAATTAGTCGAGGCAAAACACATTCCACCATTTCAGAATCAAAAATACGGAATACGGAAACACGAATCCAAAATAGCAACTTAGGATATATGTCCCAGATTTCACCCTAGATAGAATCTGTCAAAACTAGAAGTACCCTGGGTCAACACTAGAGGAACAGGGGCTGTGCACAGAAAACGAGGAGAATGGCTAAGTATGCTAAGTCAAAGTCCACCTCTCTCTCTCACCTACCCTCATCATTATATTTTCCTTTCTTTTCCTTTTCTTTTAAAATCCAAACCTTCTCACATCAATAGTAATCCCAAAAGAAAACCATGGCTAGAAAAATGCACAAGTGTAGAAAAAGTGATATGTGCAAGTTTTGCACAAAATTGCCAAAAAACCCGATTAGCGATTTTAATCGCGATTAGCACTAAATTATTGTCAAACTAATCACAAAAACTTAAAAATGCCATAATCCACTAATTTACCCTATTTTAGAATTTTCCATAATTTTTCATAATTTTTTTCTAACATTTTTCCTATTTATTTGCATTTAATATTAAAATAATCAATAAAATAATATTAAATTATAAAAATTCCCAAAATTAATATTTTATATTTTTGAAAATGTTACAATCTACCCCCCTTAAAGAAATTCGGTCCCCGAATTTTAAATTTAAACCCCCAGATACAAAAACATCTCAGTAATAAACCAAAGTCGTCGGGGCTCCGAAATCATCAACACATAGAACGTCACAGCGCAATGCATGCGCAAGGGTACTGAGCAGATAACTCGAAAACAAAACTCCGTCAAGCATCCCGCAATCATCGGAGTCAATGTAAAAAAAACACAATGTCAAATCCAATACAAAACCGATATGATATGGATCGGAACTACACATGTAGACATCCAATCTAAACATAACACCATCCTGTGCGTCTGATGCGCACTGAAATCAAAAAAAAATCCATATATATGCTAAACAGGTGCACAAAACATCCAAGTGCAACGGGTGTGCACGAAGCATCTGTCATGGGCATCGTATGTGCCTGACAGCAAAATAAATCAGGTGCATGTGACATGCACGAAGAATCCCGATTTAGCGCATCTGGCGTGCACCAAAATCGTATCTAAAAACATGCGCCCAACATGCGCGAAAATCCAAACCGGTGCATCCATCGTGCACGAATGAAAATCTAAACCCTGCGCACTCAACATGCACGGAAATCACGAAATCCAATAGCAAACACCGAACAGGCGTAAAGCACATCGCCAGCACGGAGTGCAAAAATCAACCATCAAAATCCGGGTCAAAATCAACGATATAATGCGGCTCAAACCAAAATCAGGGTACCGTAAGGAAAATCTCACAACCGTGTGCATCAGCGTGCACGAATCAAAGCCTAACACTAAAATGCATGAAAACTCTGCGCAAAATATATAAATATCCAGTGGGTGCATGAAACCAATATCATGAAACTCAGTCACCAAAACTAGATCGTGCAAATAGAACGCCCAAAATACCGAAATCCAAAATGACGGATACGTGATAATCGAATCACAAAATCACAAATCATAAATACCGTCTTCGGTAGTTTCTCCTTCAAGGTCGAGAAGGAGTCAGTGTAATCCACTGCTAGCAGCGCAGGATATCTACCTACCTCTTGCTCACGGTCTGGCGTCTTCTGACTCTCTAGGTCCTTATCTTCTCTGCGGATTACCTATCACGCGGTCAATCGGCTCATCGGCCCTGTCAGGTGTGCTAACGGGGACGATTCCGTTCTGGCACTTTTCTGGTCACCTCTCGGTCAAACCTCACGACCACTCGTAAGGCAACATATCACTGACGTCGGTCTCTGGCTATCTGAATGCACGTCACACATCTGATCCTGGGTGCAAACATCATTGCAGCAATGTCCTGGAAGGAATCCTGCTTAAGGTCTCTT
Organism: Agapanthus africanus; assembly: GCA_030015575.1. Classification (NCBI taxonomy): domain Eukaryota; kingdom Viridiplantae; phylum Streptophyta; class Magnoliopsida; order Asparagales; family Amaryllidaceae; genus Agapanthus; species Agapanthus africanus. The sequence continues at coordinate 15,348,348 of JASDDO010000001.1, read as the reverse complement.
CCAATCATGCCTATGCCGATCTGTACAGAGGCTGGCTCTCTTGTACTATCTCTTCTCGCTGGAAAGACATCTGTGTCCTCAGCACAACATTTCTCGGAAATTGGTCACATCCCAACGTTTCTGTAAGCATATCAGGTCTCTAGTTTCGACGGGAAGCAATGACAGCTCGTCAGTGTCTCACACGAACCTCTGGTTCCACTTGTCTCCATCGTCGTCCACTATGACGTCACGCCAAGCTACTATACACTGCACTGCTCTCGGCCACGGTCAATCTGAAGTCTCTCACACGGACTCGAAATCGCGTACTCTGTAGCTTCATCATTCTGTAGCAGATGTCAGGCCGAACTGGTCCTCGGAAACACGTCCCAACCATCGGAGGAATACTCATCACTCGTCCGTCCTTGATCCATTCGCAACGCATCTGGGTAAGTTCCTTTATCCGAACTTGGTCAACTACCTCGTCGACAATGCCGAACTCTGGCCTGCTGGGTGTGCGCAACACGACCACTCCTGGTCTAGGTCTTCTCGTATCGTACTCCAGAAAGGTCCTGCCGAGGTTCCTTTCTCAAATCTCAATCCTGCCGAAATGCCCGGAAGTCATCATCCAATGCTGAAGCTAAAGCTTATTCCGGAACGGCTGCATACCTATCGCGCTTCTTTCTGGAAGGTATATCCATATACCACGCCTCTGGGTGCGTATAACATCTCTGATGTCGGCGGAGTGGGACGTCATCTCGTCGAAATATCTTGCGAACTCTTTTCTTCACTCTGCATCAGTGTCGACTGATTCGGACTCGTCTCATCATGGCTGCACGAACTGCGCTCCGACGGCTATGCTCGCACCTGGAGTCTCCCAAGCAGTGTCCCATCACGATATCCGAAAGATGTCGAACCATCCGATCGACTCGTCAGATCCTCATAATCCCCCAAGAGCTCACATCTCGGGTACAGTTTAATAGTATCGAGTACATGCCACAGCGTCGGTGGTCCAGCCGTAGAAGGGCAAACCCAAGCCTCACTAATGGCGCCGCGGAACCGCCGTAAACCCTAAGGTTCCAAGGCTGTCACACGGTCATTAAGTCGAGTTAGGGTTTCATTCTTCTAGAGGGTCCATAGAATCACCTGCATGTCTTTCCGTATACTTTAAACTTGGAAAATAGGCTCCTGACATTCGATCGTCTCAATCGACTCTCAACGAATCTGCGTGAAGTCGTCTCTAGCTGGAATCAATCCACCTGATGACCTCGCATCGGGGTAAGCGAACTCACCACGCGTCCTAGTCATCCATCCTCGGTGACTAGCAACTCGCTATCATCTCTCTAAGAACATGCTCATGCTGCAGTAGCTCCAATCATCTGGGCGATATCTCATCATTTGCAGCAACAACTGGCTCATATGCCTGTACGCCGAACAACGCCTCAATCCTCCAGGAAAGGCAATACATAAGCGGTCATCTCTGAATCAGCCTGCTCTAGATCTGAGTAAGACTCTCCACACTGGAAATCTTCAACTCAACTGGGCCCGCTCTGGCGCAAAATCGGACGAATCACCTTCGTCTCTCAAATCGGGTAGACTAGCTATCATCTGTCGCATAACTGCCTGAAAGCTCCGGCAATCTCAGCTCGTAAGCTCCGAAAGCAACACCCTGTCAATCTCAGCGACAGCTGGTCCATCTGTCTGCACGGTAGGCGACATCACCATCTCTGAGGTATGCTGTACATCAACAGTCCTCTCTCAACTGGCAGCTCTAACAAATGCCCGATCATCCGGTGCAAGACCAAGCACTCGCCTCCACTAGAGGTCACAATCACCAACACTAACTCGAGACGTTCCCATGTCACCAGAAAACACAAAGGTCGGCCCTCGTACCAAACGAGCTCACACCGGCCGTAACCCTAGCAGCAGCCCAAACTGCGCTCAAACACGGTGACAGGAATCTCAATCGAGTATCAAAGAGAGCACATCAGTGGCAAGAAGGGAAACAACAGATCCAAAGTGGATACATGATCATAGGAAGGAACAGTATCAATGAAGGTATGATCATGAAACTAATAGAATCGGGGATCTCAAATGGATGAATAATCCTGGATATAAAGAGAATCACTGATCTCGAAAGTATGTACATCCTAAGGTTCCTTAAGCGGAGTAGCGTGTCGTAAGTATGCCGCGGAACATACCAACGGTACGTCACTCTACTTTAGTCACCAAATCCATCAACCAAGGGTCATCCTAAAACGACGAAAGTTCGGGTTTACACCCCCTCGACCAAGTCTAAGTTCCGTAAGGTCAAGCCTAAGTTCCGTATATAAACAACTCCCTAGGCTCCACATAGCCAAACTTAGACTCGAACCAAGGTCAACCTAGCGCTCTGATACCAACTTTGTCACGACCCGAAAGAGCACGTGACTGGCCCTTGAACCATATGAAGTCTATAGGACTCCATCTGATCCAAGTAAGCCAAAAGCCCAGAAATCTAAAACCATTTTTGAGAATAAGTAAAGAAAACTGGTTTAAAGAAGTGAAGAAAAACATGTTTGAAATCAAGGTTTTTAAATAACTAAGCCGAATGTGCATTTGAAAACCGTACAGTCTTTTCTAAAATTTTCGGCAGAGTTTCTCTTGTAAAACTGGCCCCGAATGGGGTACAACATGAATAACAATATATAAAATGATAAAGGCATCCCCAAGCGGGAGCTAGCTCTTCGTCAATCGACGGTCACAACCACACGATGATATGATAATATACAACGCCAAGTGGCGAGGATCAAAATCAAGGAAAGCTCAAAAAGCAGCAAGAAAACCGCAATACTACTAAGCGCGACTCTAAGGTCGAATAATACCACACTGTCTCTAAGTCTGAAAGAATATACAAGTTTTTGGTTGATGGACAATTTCTAGATACAATGAAATACATGAATAAAATGGTGATTCTTGATGCGAAAGAATCCACCTACCAAAGCAAATCACCCGCAAGAAGGTAGTGTGCCAGAAATGCCGCAATGAAACCTGTACGGCAGAACCTGCAAGGACTGTGGCACAACGGGGGTGAGTTGCCAACTCGTGAATAGAAATATCTACAAGCAGAAACCGAATGCAAGACATAAACCTAAGCCAACGATCAGTAATACAATCCACAAGAGTGCATCTGAGTGTAATAAGGTGGCAAGGTAACATCTAATCATGTATGTAGTGCCAGGTACTCAGGTAATAACATGTCATCAGTGTAAGGTATGCCTGCATGAGGTAAGTATGATGAAATATCAATGATATCAATACACATATATTAGCGTCCCATACCACTAATATTGGTGTAAGGGTATATATAACAGCGCCCTCATACCCTGTTATATATACAAATGAAGTATGACAAGTGTAAATCCAGTCTGTATATGATCCATGTCTGTATATATGTGGAACCCGTCCACCTGTCACCCACTGACAGTAAGCATCATGTATGCAAGTATGAGGATATAAACAATATCATGGAAAACATCATGAAACCCGTGCCAAGCATCGACACGTAAATCCTCATCCATATGGGGCTCCGTCTGCGGTATCGGCCCTCGGCCCCGGCAGCACGAGTCAACCCATGTCCATCTCTGGGCTCCGTCTGCGGTAGCGGCCCGTCGGCCCCCGGCAGTACGCCCATCTCTCGGCTCCAGGCGGTATCCCCCGGATATCCGCCGAGCTCAAATACAATCACCGGTAGGTACTCGCCCGCCTCCAGGCTCAATCGGCATAACCCATCGATCATCTCGCCGAGGGGAACCATACCGGGCGCACCACGAACCCGCAAACGGATCATCACTCCTCGAATCGGGTTTCAAGCACACGTCTCAGCACCGAGAAAACGCGTGGTGGACGCACCCAAATATCATATCACGAGGTACCGGGTTTTCATAAAAGAACATCTTTTCTTAAATAATCCCACGGTCCTCAAAATCAGAAATCACATGAAAATCCACATCAAGAAGTAAATCCAATGCAATGTGCTATGCAATCAATCCATGATGTATGCAACATGTAAAGAGAGATAATCATATCGGAAATCATGCAACATGGAATAGTAATGTACATATGTCGGGAGGAACCGCTCCTTTAGAATGAATCAGTTTAAAGAATATCTTGCGGTCCTCAATCTCAATCAAGTCAGAATCATCTATGTTTGTGTACAGGTACATGTGTACAATATGCCAAGCAGTAATCATATCATGAATGCAACAGTACTACAGTGTAGTGGCATGGCAATTATCGATGATGAAGTGTGTGAGCCGGCAAATAGTGTACGTGAAACATACGCATCATCGATAATGGTGCTGGTGTCCTAACAGCATGATAATAATATAACAATGAACATATGCCAGCAATGCGAATAGCAGGAAAATGCAGATATCTAGTAGTCAACACCACAGTGAAGTATCTACTATGCAAACTACATCTAAGTATCCGGTCAATCAGGAGGGGTAGGTGTGGAAACCACCTAAATCTGAGTCGATACATGTATAAAAGTATATAGTCGGTGATCTCGCCTCAATGTCATATCATAAGATATCCTCGAGTTATGAGTGCGGATCTATCATCAATATCGGCTCGTACGGTAAATCATCGTACGGCATCCCCATAGCTGGGTAGGGGTCAGTATCTCACTGTCTCATCACATAACAGATATCACCATCGTCAGATCATATAGTCTGGAGTACTACTCTATGTCTAGTACAAAACGGTAACCTCAGTAAGTATGCATGCGGGGGTAAACACATATCCCAAGCCCGCAAGAATCACAAGTCATATCCCACATATGAATCGTATAAAATCACCGATCCCAGGGCACCCAGCCCACATCATCGACTCATCTCCAAAGTCATCACATATCATCAATCACAGTGCAAGTACAAGTGATAAGCAAGGGTGTGTGTGTAGGTGTAATTCTACCCTAGGGTTCGCGACTATGAACTACACTAGTCACTTCTAACCCTACATTATCCACAATACACCTAATATCACAATAAACTACATAGTAATCTATCTACGGACTGCGGGGATGCTATACGCCATCCACCCGACTTCCCCCTGTAGATATAATCTACTCACCTTGCATCACCAATTGCGGACGTCACCACGTATTTGCTTGTCGTCCCGAAGTCTTCATGGGTACCTACACATCAAAATATCGTATATGCGCATTAAAACCAAATCCAATCTAAAACGGCGCATGAAATCCAAAACGATACGATAAGGGGGCCTATAGGTGAGAACCTATGGCACGCCTTCAAAACCATCAATAAATCCTCTACATCGTCGTATAAACGACAATTAGTCGAGGCAAAACACATTCCACCATTTCAGAATCAAAAATACGGAATACGGAAACACGAATCCAAAATAGCAACTTAGGATATATGTCCCAGATTTCACCCTAGATAGAATCTGTCAAAACTAGAAGTACCCTGGGTCAACACTAGAGGAACATGGGCTGTGCACAGAAAACGAGGAGAATGGCTAAGTATGCTAAGTCAAAGTCCACCTCTCTCTCTCACCTACCCTCATCATTATATTTTCCTTTCTTTTCCTTTTCTTTTAAAATCCAAACCTTCTCACATCAATAGTAATCCCAAAAGAAAACCATGGCTAGAAAAATGCACAAGTGTAGAAAAAGTGATATGTGCAAGTTTTGCACAAAATTGCCAAAAAACCCGATTAGCGATTTTAATCGCGATTAGCACTAAATTATTGTCAAACTAATCACAAAAACTTAAAAATGCCATAATCCACTAATTTACCCTATTTTAGAATTTTCCATAATTTTTCATAATTTTTTTCTAACATTTTTCCTATTTATTTGCATTTAATATTAAAATAATCAATAAAATAATATTAAATTATAAAAATTCCCAAAATTAATATTTTATATTTTTGAAAATGTTACACGGGCATTACAAAATTTGGCTTCTTGCCAATTTAATTTACATTCATTTTCAAAGAATTACATTTTCATTTATTCTCTACATAATTTTTTTTCTTCGTGGCATGGACCGGCCCTCTCTTGCTCCCCACTTGGCTTGGGTGTTGACTATGACTTTGACTTGGTCAACGGGGTGTAATTTTTGATCCCAACCGTCAACTAGTTATCTTTATTTGTAACCGAACTAAAAAGCTTTTAATAAAGTCTTCTCGTATTTTGTTTTCTTCTATTTATTCCCTTTTACAATCTTGTGGTTATAGCATGTACAATGATTTAAGCTGCAGTGTTGACTAGTTACCTAAGTACATAAAGTATAATTGTACTTTTCCTGGTTAAAATGTATATACTTATGGAGATATTGAATAATCTGTAAGCAGACTTTTGAAATTTGTGCCAGCAAGGGAGCCATGTGATTCACTTTAATTTTTAAAATTATCACGTATTGATGATTGCCCTTTTGATGATTGCCGAGGTTGTCGTGAAAGGGTCAGTTTATACTTGAAGCTTATTTTATACTGCTTCAGAAATTACTATGACTTTGCAATGCATTTTATTGTTCCTTCCTTGGAACTGATTCATGTCATCTTTTTCTTCGTCATAGGAAACCTCGGTGGAGACTTGGAAACAAAGAGTTATCACAATTATGGAAATGGGCAGATCAAAATCCTGTATGCTATGATCATCCGTTTTTAAAATTCAGATCTTGGAGTCATTCCCTATTTAACTGTTTATTTATTGACACGAATCTACATTTGTTTGACATGTGCTCTCATGACTTTTGTATGTATATCCTGACCCTGCTTCATTATGGAAATTTACATGGCGTGTCCTTATAATTATCGTTTGGAAGGACAATTTTTTGAATTTTATTATTCCTTTGTGATTAACAACTAAGGGGAAATCCAGTCGAAGTATATGTTCTTGGAATAATTAGCAACCACAAGGAAATCCAGTGAAGTGTTTGTCTATGTTTCTGGGCATTCACTAGTGGCAAAAAATAATTGTTCTATGAAGCATGTCCATGGACATCCGACATGTGAAAGAAAAATGCATGTTTTCCTTGTGGACATGTGAAAGAAAAATGCATGTTTTCTTTTCATAAATATCACTAGGGACATCTATTTTATATTTTGATAATCTGCCTAATAATGTAACCTTCAAATATGATAGAGCTTTTCCTTCTCATAACTTTCTGTTTACTGATTAGGTGGTAAGTTTTGATTCTCCATTTTCTCACTAAGTAGATGTCTCCTCATATTTTAAATAATTAGTGCTTGTTTTAGTCATTTGTAGATTTTAAATAATTAGTGCTTGTATCAGTCATTTGTATGTAAAGGACAGAAATTCATATTTTTAAATATCCGTACACCTATATGGTTCAAATAATTGCCCAACTCTACAATAGCAGCAAAGTAGCAGTGCAGCACTCTCTACCTATATGACTTTTAAGTTGTATAGCAGGTGATGATAGCATCAGTTTTCTTGTTTGGGGATTTTCAACTTTCATGTATGGCCTGCACACAGGCTACATGCTAATAACAAGTAAAATTGTGGCGTCAATCCTATTTACATTGTGCTTTATGTTGCCATTCTCTACTGTATATCATCTTTCTTGCAGCACCTGTTCATTCTAGTTGATAGGGCCACTAAAATAATTTTAATATAACTCAAAGGCACCAAGCTTTAAGTTTTTGCTTCTGTATTACAACTCATCTTACTTATCTTTCTCTTGCTTATGTGTTGCACTTTAACCAGTCATTTCTCATTTGGTTTACTAATTCCGTCAGATCATTGTGTAATAGATACAAGCTTCTTCCGTAAAGTTCTAATTTTGATTTTGTCGTGAATCCAGAATGCGATGACTGATCCTCAACGAGTTTGTACCCCTTCAGTTACAGAGTACTGGAAACCTCTTGCAGAGGATGTATGAACCTCCAACATAAACCCTTTTTGATATGATCAGATTCAATGCAGTACTGCGCTTTTGCTAGTTAATTCTTCAATAAGAAAATATCTGTTTAACAAAGGAATATGGTTATATATCTTATTATTACTTCGTGTATTTCTGTATATCAGTTGATTGCTTGTGTTTGCAGATGGATGAATCTGCTGGAATTGAAGCTGAATATCACCATAAAAATAACCGTGTAAGTTCTGTTCTTTATTCTGTTATCTTGGTAAACTCCACTATCAGGTAAATGAATTTGTATGTGACTTTTGTATTTGGTCACTTCCTAAAAAAAACCATACATCTGTTGAAATTAGTGTATTGTGCTCACTAAGTGCTTATACATATGTCTTTGGAACATTATGATACACTCTCAGTTTTCTTGTTGCTTTGAGCTGCAGGTTTATTGTTGGAAAGGATTACGTTTTTCTGCAAGACAGGATTTGGAAGGATTTTCTCGGGTATGATGCATCTTCTGGTTGCATTTCTTTTTTGATCCAGTAAGATATGGGAAGACAGAGATTCAGAATTTTCACCTTTTTCTTGCAGTTCACTGACCATGGCATTGAAGGAGTGGTGCCTCCAGAACTACTGCCGGCAGAAGTTCGTTCCAAATTTCATGGTAAACCTAGCGAGAAGAACAAACGGGCTAAGAAAGAAGATGAGGCAAAAGGGGGTGCAGCGCAGCCCGAAGACAACCAGGTAATTGAAGCAGAATAGTTTTGCATTTAACCCTTTTCTTGATTTACGCCATGCCTTCCTGCCTAAACTGGGTTAAAATACATGAATGGTTAAGGGTTCTTGTGGAAATAAAATTTTCAACTTGGCTCTTTGCATATAACCTACATTACAACAACAAGATTTTGTCCTAGCTTTTGGGTTCAGCTGCATAAATCCTTTCCTTCCATCTTGCTATGTATAGGGACATCTCCATGACTGATTTAACAATGAAACTATATTTTAATTATTTTCATGTATGTTCCTCGTTTCTCCATTTAACTACAATTTTCTCATTGCTCATAAGTGGTGCATTCCTCAGCCTCTAATACACATGTCCAAGCCATCTCATCGAGTTCTCTCACTATTGTTCCTCCTCTGGAGTTAGATTGATCTTATTTCTGATGCAGTTATTTATCAACTTCTCTCTTACTCTTTAGAGTTTGACCATTTATCCTTCTCAACTTTGTCCCATTTAGCTATACTTACATTTAGAGATGTTCATAACTGCCTAACAATCTGATCTATAAAGCATCATTGCCCTTATATCCGTATCGTACAATCCTCTTCGATTGAATAGTTATCCTGTTATCACCAAATGCACTAGAAGCACTTCTTCACTCTAACCATCCTACACTCGGTCCACAGAGCAAGTTCCAGTTTTTAAAAAAAAGCATCCTACATTCTCCATCTCACCAATTTTACATTCATATATAGCTTCTAATTTGTAATACCTTGCCTCTTTTTTTTGGTGATGAATAGCCTAGTACTCAAAAGCTTCCATGCATGTATTATCTTTATAGGTGGCAACCCCAGCAGCTGAGACTGATGGTGCTGGGAGTGGGGCCGAGCAAGAAGAGGGAGCAATTCCAATGGATTCTGATGCTGCAGCCTTAGGAGGCACCACCCCTGCTGGCGACTCGACTCCAGAAGAAGGTAGAAAGCAGAGCCCTGAGATGGACTTGAACCAAGAGACTGGACAATTTGAAGCTGAACCTGAAATTGAAGCAGAGCCTGAAGCGGAGGTCAGACCCGATCTTAACATGGATGCCGAACCAGAGCCAAGTCCGGATTCAGAAACCAATCCAGGGACTAGAGATTGAGGCTTCAGGGATCCATAGACCTATGTCAGTTGATTATTTTCCTCCATGTGAAGGATAAATTTTTTCATCATAGCTGAAGGGAGATGGCGGATGCGATTGCTTAAGTGGCTATGTTCTTGTTTTGTCTAAGGACCCGGGCTTTGAGAAGTCTTAAATCCTGGCATTGAAAGTTATTACGCTACATTACCTTTATGAAAAGATTTTGTTGAAGTTAAAGATCTGCAAGGATATATGAACCGTGAAGTTTGTGACATGTGTTCCCTGGTACTACTTAGTGTGAAAATTAGTGGTGTATGAACAATTGATTAGCTTTGGCTTAAGTTGAGGTATTTAAACATTATTATCGTCTAGTTTAAGGCATTTTGACTGCCCTCTTGTTAAATCATGCGGTCCCCATCGCAGAACAAATAAGGAAAAAATAAACCAATGAAAGTAACAATCTAATGCAAACTTTTCTCATATGACAGTCTCACCCTCAGCAAACAATAAATGTTGTTCGTGTCTTCTTGAGAAACTGATAAACTTAAATCTATCAGTGTGCATACTTAGAAAGCATCTCATAGTTTTTAATTACATTTAACCATCACAAGAAAACAAAATAAAAAGGAAGGGAGCAATAAAATTAAAGCTCCATCACTAGATTAATGGCAAGAATAGCCGATATGTTCCCCACCCAAAAAAACCCAAAGAAACGATGATACTTAATCGGTATTATACCCTTTCAAGTTGCAAACTACATAAATAGCTTGGAATTCTTGCTATTCAACCAAGTTGTAGAAGCATGAACTATTTCGTTCCCTGGCCTAGAATTGCAATGTGTCGACTAATTCATTGAGAATTTGTTGAAAAATGTGTGCTTAAGCAGCAATTGACCATACAATGGTACAACGACAGTCCCAACAGTCACCTGGCCTTGACAACCCTACAAAAGTTTAGAATGAAACAAATTAGGTTATGGTTTGGAAAACAAGGAAATCTTGAAAACCAAAGTAAATATTGTAAATCTTAAATTTAGGAATGATCCCCACAACACACACGATTTAAATCTTCTCTTATCCCTAAAATTTTGAACTGATGTGAAAGTAGAAGAGTGGATATACCATCGTCGGCAACCACTCAAGCGGGCCCAATCGACAAATTGCATGCCGCCATAAGTGTTGTTGGCAAATCGCACCCCAACTGTGAACGCCATCGCAACAGGTGGGAAGCGTTTGGCCAGAGTTGAGGCTTCAACAATCTGTTCCAGCCAGTTAATGATCTGGTATGAGTGTTGGAAGAAACCGCAAGAAACACACCTGGATTTTAAACACATGTGTAAGACATTTAAACTGACATTTAGTTATAGAATTAACAATGAATATGCATATGACATGTATAAAGACATTCCTCGAATGAGGAATAATGATATGAAGGCATCAGCACACGCAGAGCAAAAAAGATTTAGTAAGGTCAAAATGAACTCGGGAACCAGTGGAACAAACTTAATGGGTTAGAAACCGGCAAATCGATTCTGATGAAGCTTACTAATTAGAACCAAATCATATGGCATTTCGGGATCAAGAAATATAGTTCCAACAGTCTGAGTCTAGATGCAAAATTCTAGCATGCCACGCCACTTGCTCACAAGTGCATCCAAGTAAAAATTTTGATCTTTTTATATCTCAGGTTCATGTACAATCTAGGGTATACATAAAGTACTACAATAGATGCTATATAACTCGTATATTCCTCATAGTAACATAAAGATTTTCATGCAGATGATATTTAACGTACCCCAAAGAACAGCGCTTTTCACAGGAGGTGGAACTGGTATGTCTTCTTCAGATTTTTTGACACTCCTGGGGAAAAGGAAAAAAAAAACAATTTCACTGCCTACATTAAAGTACAAAAAGACATTAATATCGATGGAACTTTACATGCATAAAGTAGATAAAATCTACAAACACAGCAATGTAATAGGAGGCGTAATATAGTCATCATCTTGAATATGCTTCCATAGCAACACTAGAGTTCATCAATGCCGCCATCAACCAATACAAGAAAAATGAAAAAGGCTTCCTAATTATTATTAAGTTCCAATTCACAGAATTATCTACAAATCAAAATATCATTGGAGCAAACTCTTTTTGCGTCTGCACTAATTTGCTGCATACATTCACACTACGCAGATAAAATTTGAAAGGAAAAAAGTGCAAGCACCAGGAGAGCTATCAGCAACAGGTCGAGCGAGGGATTAAACACACCACAGGTGATGATTAATCGAATGGACACAAACTACAGTTAGCGTCCAATTCTTAGCTAAGTATGAGCAAGGGCAGGTCATGCCATAAAATTATGCTGGGTAATGGCTAATACACATAGGTAGGCTCTTCCTTTTTAGTTAGGAAATCTAAGCTCATGCAACCAGAGAGAGAACCTTCAATGGATTCACAACCGCCAGGGAAAAAGCTCTTCTGGTTTAGCTTGTTCAATGATACCTTAGTGGAAAAGTATAACATGAAATTTAAAGCGAAACAAGCTTAACTGCAGACAAACACCAACCATAGAAATGAGTGTTGTATATCAAACACTAGCAGTGTTATCATATACGCCATAAGTCCTGTAGGCTGTAGTTGCATGATAATGTAAAGGCTGAAGACTATGTACATACCGTTTGGCGGTCACAATAGCGTTAGCAATGCCTTGGCCAACAATACCACATACAAATCCAACTGTACCATACAGAAGTCCCTGCATTATATCCGAACCATGTAAGGGAGACTTTCAAACAAAGCAAAGCACAAAGGTATGTAGTGGAAAAGAAAGCGTTTGATAATGATCTAGAAATGTGCTGACGACACATATTTTAAACTGCATGAATGATAGTAATATTTTACCTTATAGAAGTAGGTCCCAATCCGTTGTTGAACAGAAAACTTGCATCCTGGTCTCTCAGCTTCAAACACACTATAGGGAGATAGAATATTAAGTTTCAAGTAAAGTCAAGTTGTCAGAAGAAACTATTAAACAGCACATGTTCAAGCATGCTACCATGGCCACAACGCAATCAATTATCGATGATTTATTTATGTAAGCTAAACAAGAATATCATGCATATTATATTGCTCAACGTTATTTCAATTCTATATGACTTGCAAACATCGTGCATATTTAAGGTCAGAAAGTTAGGATTGTCCAACTCAATGAAGAATAGAACCAGCAGTAGCCGTGTGTGTGTTGGGGGGGGGGGGGGGGGGGTTGCCGCTACGAGAGATCCTATGTACAGCATCTTAAGCTAGTGGGTAGTAGGGAAACAATTACTTCACCCATCCTCCCTTCAAGTGGAAGACAGCACATGTTGTTTTACAGATGTAAGACTGCACAAATGAGTTTTATTGAGTTTCCATCAAGATTTGAACTGATCTTTTATTCACATTGCGCGAATAACATGTTGGTAACCACATCCAAAGGATTTAACTAGCGAGCGGTGACAAAACTGTTTGATATCGTAACATCAACACATAAAGTGGACAGCAGCACATGGTATATTTCACAAGGAAGCCAACAGTCACGATCTTTTTAGCAAACATAGAGAAATATTTTGTTTTGTCTATTATTTGGAGGTATACCTGCCAGGAAGAGAATTGCAGGCTTGTGTCATGCGAGCAAAGAAACCAGTTTTTGCAGATGGCTTCCCTATACGAGCATAAGGTGCCAAAAGACCCACCAAAGCAATGTCAACCACGATTCCTACCAAAAGATCAGCCGCATACAGCTCAAACTCAGCCCAGAAATCCTTTCCCCTCTTTTGAACCTCCGCAAATGTTGCACAAGAAGAGTCTATAACTATCTGCATTCCCAAACAGCGTATATTAAAGAAAAAAGTACTCGACAACTTTCGAGTATCTAGGCACTATACCTAATTTTTGGATTTGCGAATAAAAGTTAAACAATATGTAGATGAACCCATCAGCATTCTAATCTTCGTTTTCCAAAAAACCAATTTGGTTAGAGAAGCGAAAAAAGGTATTACAAAATAAACAAAAGGGTTGTATTTCATTCTCTGGATCTATATGCAACACATGGCCATCATCATGATTCCATATTACAAATCTTCTGAACTACTGTTTGTCCTACGAAATAAGGGTTGCTCCCAGGTCTTAATAGCTCAAAATGCATAACAAATAAGACATTTATCTCATTCTTTGGAGTGTTTATCTGATATAGGGAGTTGACATGTGATGGAGCCTCATTTGTCGAAGTCTTTAATGGATTCTTGTGCTCCACAGAACCCCCCCCCCCCCCCCCCTTTTAAGCGGGAAGACTTGGATTATGATGATGATGATGATGATGAATAATTCAAATATTAAATTTGTAAATTGCAATCTCATGCACACCCTATCCCAACTATGTATATCTCTGCATTCTCCTAAACTCAAATCTTCCTTACGATATGAGAAGAAATGCAGTACCAATAAGTAAAAACTTCCGGAAATTCAAGCATCATCAACAAATTACCTCGGTCCCGACTTTGAAAAGGAAGGAAGGATCAGCCAGCATTCGATCACGCAGCAACGAGCACTGCCCCAAGCGGACAAACTGCCCCCTTCAACACATCAACCCAACATTAAACTCCAAATCATAATCAAAATCAAAACTTTATCCTCAAGATAAGACAAAATCACCTGCAGCTCCTAGTATCTAAGCAGGGTCAATCTCCGAATCCCAACGGACTTCGCAGCCTCCAACATATCACCAGGCAGAGTCGCCCCACGAGCTTCTACCTCTTTCATCACCTCATCGTGCTTCATTATGGGACCAAATTCAGCTTCTTCATGATCTTCGCCGCCGCCGCCGCCGCCTCCTCCTCCGCCGCCGCCGCTATTTGACGGTGGAAAGCCGTCATTGCCTCCTGCGGATCTAATTAGGGTTTCGGATAAGCGATTAGGGTTTGTGGAGAGAGAAAGGGGGGGAGGGATCGAGTTAGAGGGAGTTTAATGGAGGTTCGTAGATTGGCCAAGGGCTTGGATTTGTTGGTGGGAAATGGTGGTTCGTGCGATTTGAAACAAGATGAGGAGGAGGAAACATGAGAATGCCATTGATGATTCGAACTGATGTCGAAGGTTCGATCTTTTTTCGTTTTGAGTTTAGTTTGCCGGCGGCGGAGGTGGAGGGAATTTTTTGGGAGTTACGGTTTAAGAGCGGGTTTAGTTCGCGGTCCGGTTCGGGTGAGGTTTTCGCTCAAAACGAACCTGAGACTTGCGCCCTTTTTGTATTGAACAGGAAGGGGATCCATGCGGTCGCACGGGCCAGAGAAAACCTCATGGAATGTTTTTTTGATATTTTGCATGGATTTTTTGAAGTTTTTCCAATTTTTTACCCTCACTCTCAAGAATTTTCCCCACATTCTCAAGATTTTCCCCCAGTTTTTCAAGATTTTCCCCCAGTTTTTTGAAATATTTTCCCCAAGATTATTCAACATTTTTCAAGATTATGAGGGGCCTTTTTGAAATTATGAAAACAATTTGGAGCCTATCTGTAATTTTACCCGGTAGAAGAAGAAATCTGGATTGAAATTTGAGGGCATTTTTTGTAATTATGGAAAAAATAGGGGGCGTTCAATTTTCCCAATGTAGCAGTGTGGCAATAATTAGGAGCCATTTTGCAAATATGGACAATTTGGGGTTTTTTAAAATTTGCGCAAAATGACAAAATAGCACCGGTAAATACCAAGCCAGCTTTTAATATATATAGATAGATAGAATTGAAGTAATGATATGATTTTTTGCATCATAAGTTGCTTTTTTTATCACTCAGAATTCTTTTGTTTAGATTTTTATAAAATGTAAAACTAATCCTTTCAAAAATAAATAAATAAATAAGAATAATAAGTGAAAAATGAAGAAAGATAGTAGTGAACCAAGAGACTATTGCAGTATTTCAAATGATCTGCTAGTTTCATAAGGTGGAGATAAAGTCGTGGAGAATCGTTGATTAAATTGTATTTTCGGTTTTTCCATATAAATTTTATAGTAGAATAAAATAATTTTTTTTTGCGTGATAGGTTGTGGATAATTAAGTCTGTTGCACATGGATGTGATTCAACAATAAAACACAAGCTTAATATGCATGACTTCTTTTTAGCTGCTTCGATAACACCATTTTATCAAATTTTATTTTCACATTGTTCAAAATTGTCATCTTGTCGCTTTGCTAAAATAATATTCACATGTTTTATCGATAAATTCCGAACCATCGGTTTTTCCTGCATGCTTAAGCTCGTGATTAAGAAACGATTAAAAAAAACTCAAAAACAGATTATAGATTGACCATTTGGGAACCAAAATCACACCATCCGTCAACATCCATCACAAAAAAATTGCACAAACCATGGAAAAGGTGATGCCGCTCAATTAGGGTGGAATAAAATGTAATTTTACTCTCACTGCCAATGATAAGCTGCTGACGTTGGATTTTTGTCATAAGCCATGAGTTTTTGTGTTGACCTAGACCGAAATCTTTTTAATTGAGTATAAATTCGGATTGCTTTAGAACCAGCTCAAATATTAGACCCGGATCGAAATATGATCATCACTCAAAATTCGGATCATGCCCAAGTCATTTCAAAATGCGGACAAACCTTATTATTAGTTATGCATAAGATCGTGTGTGTGTATTTCACTTCTATAATAACATATGCTTTCAATTTAAATCGGCAAGAAGATAGTCTATTGCTCCATAAATCTAAACAATGTACAATGGCTTTATTTAACCGATTAATTTTATTTGAGACGTGAAGTCACGGTTCAGTTAGGATGCGGCTGGTAATTATGTTTGGATTTTAAATATTTAGCTCGACATATACATACATATAATTGTTGGGACCTTTTTTCGTTTTGGGAAAGATCTCTATTTAGTTCCAAATATCAGAATCCGATAAATTGTACCGTTGATTTCGCATGGCTACTGATGATGCTCGATATCGGCGATCTACCAGATCGTGACACGTGACGTGTCCCGAAGCATGCAAGAAAGGACCTGTAGTGACCGACCAGACCGCCCCATGCCTATCCTACAAGCAACCGCTGGCTCACCTCCGAGCCCACCGTACGTTTGGCCTCCTCCACCATCCGCACCATCCCGAACGGGTTCCCCAAAAATGGGTTGTAGCGGCGCTTTGCAAAGATTGTAAAATACTAACCCTTTAGAAAACGGTTTTATAAAGTAAAAGGTATTTATTTGTAAAAATATAAATTTTCCGTATTTTAGATTCTAGGGTTTCCTAAGTCAACTAGCCTATTTCTAAATGGTCTAAACTACAAGTTGTTAGATGCCTCAAATCGTCTCTTCACCGTCAATTGTGGCCAGGTAAGTACAACTGAGGAAATGAGGGATCCGCTCACGAATCACCGTGAGACGGGCCTTTTAAAGCTACCTTTCTCACTTACCTAGCCTAGACACCACAAAGTCAGGTTTAGATAAACGACCGATGTCCACAACTTATCTTATTTTCATATTATGTGGTATTTATTTAAAAGTGTATCAATACTAAATCTTTTAGAAATGGTTTTATTAAGTAATGGGTATTTATTTGAAAGTATTGTTTTATCGTATTCTAAGTTTTTTGATGATATCGTTTTAGGTTGTATATGCGTGTGTGTGGAGGTAGGTCATTACCCCGTGCTCTACTTTAAATGTACAGTAAGGTTAAGGGGGTTAAATGTGAAATTGAAATATTGTGGTATTTAAGTGAGAAATATGATAAATTGAAAAGGCTATCATTTCATATGATGAAACTTGTTCAAATTATTTGTTAAATGTTTAATAGTCAACATTAAGATGTTTAAGCATGATTGAATTGGTGAGAAGTGAAATTTTATAGAAAACCGAATCGGAAATCGGATTTGTTCCGATTTCGTCGGGTTTTGTAATTTCGTATTTTTAGAGAGTAAGAAAGAGAGATGGAATGGGACTTACGGGTTTCAATTAAGCAAAGGAGTGAGGGGGGATTAAAGGGGTTGCCGAGGCGTTGCTTCGTCGCCGGTTGTTCCTAAAAAAACGTCGCCGGAATTTCCGCCGGAATTTCATTGGAGCTTCGCCGCGAACTTGTTTTCAAAGTACACAACTCTTGGAAAAGTTTGAGAGTGTGAGTTTAGGAATTTGGAGGTGAGAGGGTGGTGTGTAGGGTTGGTATTTATAGGGTTAGGCTATGGTTAGGGTAGATGAAAAGTTTAAAATAAAAATATGATAAAATGTAATAAAAATGTATTAAAAGTGGCGTAATTGGGGTTTTTAAAGCGCCCTGAAAGTGGTTTGAGGCTGAAATTTTGTAGGTGCATAGGGAATATGAAAAGACACAACTTTCGTGTTGGGGTCGTCGCCGGAATCGGCCGACTAGGGGATGACTCGGCCGCGACTCGGTCGGAGCACTGAGTAGGCCGAGTTAAGGCCCAGTTGGCCGATTCCCGGCCGAATCCGGCGGTCAGGATCCCCCCAACGGTTTATCTAACTCCTGGATGTGTTACATCTTTGGGTGTAGTGGGGTTTTTATGAGATATGCACGTGTAAACTCTTGGTATTCTAAAGGTTTTAAAAAAAATCAAGATTAAAAATAATGTGGGGTATGGGATTTGAACTCTGGTGGCTTGGTTCAGTAGTGCAAGGTATTACGAATGAGCTACAAGCTCCTTCTTATAATTATGGAGCTAATTAATTATTAAAGTAATAATAGTAAATGCAAATACCCAAGTATACATTAATTTTAAAGTAAATTTTTGTACACCAAAAATGGAGTTGTTATATTCTTTTAACTTGTAATTAAAAAGCAAAATAATTACTTATAACTTGTGCTCATGCTAAAATACCCCTTTATGGATTTTTTGAAATTTTTTTGTAAAAACTTGTATTGGAAATTTGGTGTTGTTACAGCACCTGATTTGGTTGGAACCGAATTCAATAGGTATGTAGCTTCACAAGTGCATAACACCCAAAGCAGATAGGCAACTCAGTAGTACTCATCATAGAGTGCATCATATTTAGTAGGATGCGATTGCTCTGCCTCGATGCACCGTTGTGATGTGGTGTATACGGAGGAGTAATGCTGAGAGAGAATCGCATTCTCGTTTAGAATAGTCCAGGATCTCCATGCTTTAGTATTCTCCTCCTCGATCACATCAAAGGACATAATACTTATACCCCTTTTTTTGGTTCTTGACTTCGCATTTATATTCATTGAGTTTCTCAAAAAGCTTCAGAGTTTAGTTTCAACAGGAACGTGTGTCCGAATCTTGAGAGATCATCAGTGAATGCAATGAAGTACAAAGAACCAGTCATGACATATGTAGACAGGGGACCACATACATCATCATGTATCAGTCCCAAGAGTTAACTAACTCTTTCTCTGTTTCAAGTAAACGAAGCTATGATCATCTTATCCTTGTGACATAACTGGCAAGTTTCATAAGATGTAAATTCAAACTGATTTAAATATTCATCTTAATGTAACTTAGCTAGTCGGGTCGTATTGATATGATCTAGTCTACAATGCCTCAAGAAAGATTCGTTCATTTCTGAATTCTTCCTCTTATGTGTGTTCTGCACGTTAAGAACTGTGATTTGATTTAGAACGTATATGCTATTAGATAACGTGCCTGAACCGATCAATTCTTGATATAGGAAATGTTCAAAACATTATCCAACAATACAAAATTATATCCTTCTTTACTAAATAAAGTGTCACGCCCCGCTTCCCAGAGTACGCTAAGATAGGCACGTGACATAGCCAACCATGCTACCTGTAGATAGGAAAAATCCCTCCACAGTCACATTAGGGTTGTAGAGATATCAAAAACAGGAAAGTAAACTAAACTATCTAGTACATGTCCATGAGCCAGAATAAATGAGTCAAGAAATAATAATACGCGGAAGCAAAAGATCCAATAAATAAAACACTTGGAAAGTAAAACTGGATACCAACAGGATCCTCACCGCTCGGTCCAACGGCGACAGTATTCCTGATCAGTCTGCAACAAAAGTAGAGGATCTGGGCCATGCAAAACCCAGACGTCAGTGCGTCATAACATCAAGCGATAATTTAAACAGGGGTAGCAATACATGCATGTATGAGTATAAATGATAAAACAGGCATAACAGTGATATAAGTGAGGACAGTGGGGTAATGTGTTGTGAGTAATCTAAACTGGTCTATTGGGTTATCTACTCTTAAGTTTTTGAAATCAACTTGATGAATCATCGATGTAACTCAATAGTATCCCGTGCGTGTCCGGGATCACGGTGAAGATTCTCGGGCTGAAACCGAGACATGCCGCTAGGCACTAAAAGGAAAAGGGTAACGATGAATGATGTCAACAGCATCATCCCAAGGCTGGCCTAGCCTCTAAAAGGTAGTGGGTAACGATGGATGATATCAGCAGCAGCATCCCAAGGCTGGCCTAGTCTCTAAAACTGATCAGTAAAGGTAGCGAACTGTCGAGTTACAAGTCAGGTTTCATCGTTGATTTCCCCATACCACCAAGTTATACGTATTCAAGTCAGGTATTAAATAATCTGGAGCTAATGCCAACACAGGATCAGGCAGGTACAGGTTTGTCTGGATATACAGCAGGAAATGTCTGTAGGGACAACAGGTCAGGTTTGTTGGCATTAGTAACAAGATTAGGTAACAGGTAAAGCAATGGTACATCAGGTCAAGTCAGGTAGTACATAGATATCATGTCATGTCAAGAGTTGCACGGTATCATGTCGTGTCATGTAGTGGGTGAACAAGTCATGTCAGGGGTGCACAAAATGTCATGTGGGTGCTCACAATCAAACTAATATAAGCATGGGTATACAAAACACGCATGAATTACTAATGGAACAATAAAATGGAACATTGTAATGTGATATGCAATCAGGTACAGATTAAGGCATTTAGATGCACAGTTATGATTAGGGTTACAGTTAAAGTTTCAATACTAATTAAACTACAATGTATCAAATGTGGAATGTTAATATTTCAATATTATACATTCAAGTGATCTATGGATGCAATAATATGTATACTAGACGAGATGGATGCAAACGGGTGTTTGAAAGGTTATAAACTATTTAAATGGTACTATGGCTATGCAACCAAGCACTATGATATAAATATGGACGTGAGCACAAAATATTGTAATCTAACGTGCAACCAGGTATGTTTTCATAATTAACTCTAAAATGATATAAACGGACATCGAATGGTAAAATGTAATATAGGGCACTAAATTCAAACTTCATACTTAATATATATATATATCTAAAAAAATATGAAACAATATAAATAGCATGTAGCAAGTTTTACTTGCCTGATTGGATCACGTGACGGGTGTAAACGCAACGTCCGATGTCGGTAAAAGTCTCGGTGCAAGCTCGCGCGTATGGAACAGGTCCACGCAATGCAAGAGAGTGACCACGCTGGTTGGGAACGTCCACTGGGTTGCTCGGATCGTCGCCGACGGACACGGCTCCGGTGATCACCGGGAAACGGAATCAAGAAAGTAAAGAGAAGAAAGAAAAGAAGAAGAAAGAGAAGGAAGAAGAAGAAGTTTGTGTTCTGGGTTTGGTGTTTAGTTCGAGGGTTAAGGGACAGAGGATGGAACAGAGATGGTGACGCCGTCGATGATGGGGGTTTCCGGCGAGGTTTCACGGCAAGAAAGGCTGTGGGTTAAAGAAGTCGAGTCGGGGTTATATGCAGGGTTCTTGTGTGCAGGGTTCAGATCTTGAGATCTGGGGAGAGGAAGGAGAGAGGAAGACGACGCAGGTGGAAGTGACGAGGGCGGTCGCCGGCGGTGGACGCGACGAGGCTTGTGCAGGGGCTCGGGTTAGTTCCAGCGATCGGAAAAGAGTGGGAGAAGAGCGAGGTGATGAGAAGGGAGTAGGTCGTGGTGATGAGGGCATGAGGTCGGCCGCGTCGGAGCTCCGGTGACGTGAGGATGCAGCGAGGGTTGTAGTGTTCATGGGGTCGCACATGCAGGGGTTCTCGATTTGTTGGATTGGGTTTTCGTCGGGGTTAGGTTGCAGAAGAGGAGAAAAGAAGGAAGACGAGGAGGTGGGCAGTGTCGAGGGCGAAGGCGAGGGGTCGTGATGGGTTCGAGCGGGGAAGAAACGACAGGTTCATGGAGGCGAGGTCGAGTGAGGGGTTGTAAAGAAGAGTCGGTAAAGGAGAGTGGAGAGAAGAGTGGAGGAGATGGAGGCGAGGTCGAAGATGGAGGCGGCGACGGCGGCGAGCGCGACGCGCGGCATGGGTTCACGCGAGGAAGAAGAGGAAGGAAAACGAAATGTGAGGAAGAAGCAGAGAAGGAGAGAGAGAGAGAGAACGTGGTTACGGGGATGAGAAAAAGGTTTTCTTTCTTTTTTAAAAAAAAGAATTACTATGTACAGCAAACGGAGAGAGAGCGAGCTAGAGAACAGTGAGAGAGAGAGAGAGAGAGAGTTGTTTGGATTTCTGTTAAAAGATTTAATATATAAAATATTTTTTTAGTTTAAAAAAAACAAACTTAGATTTTCTTAGAATAAAATATTAATATAATTGTTCCCCTCCGAATGGCGGCGACGACGTGAGGACGTCTTGCCTGAGATTCGAGGCAGATGCTATATGGTTTTATCCGCCCACCTCTCCGAAAATACCAAGTTGATTTATGGCACCGTGTATCGGAGGTTTAGACGGATGCGGCCGATGTGGCAGACTTCGTCAGATTCCCCCTCGCTGGAGGTTTTTTTTTATTGTGAGGACGCTCTTCCCTGCAGGCGCAAGCCCCTACAGTTAATTACGCTACTGCATCGCGGTAACCACTTTCTCCTTCTCTAGAATTTCACTTCGTATCGTGTGTGTTTGTTTTTGTTTGTGGTTGCCCGCGGATTGTATACGGAGACTGAGTAATGCCGTCGCCCGTAGGACGTGGATTAGTCCAAATCCGTATTTACTTAGATTTGGGTTTGGTGTTTTTCGTTTAAGGATACGTTAGCCGTATTTAGGCTAAGATTGAATTAAACGTTCGTTAAGGATACGTTAGTCCTGTTTGAGACTAAGATCAACTTAACGTAGTGATCCATTTAATATATGGCCGTCAGGACCCATCACCTCTCTGACGTCGTTGAAAGATTACAACGATAGGTGTCAGAGGAGTTCAGAGATGTACCCTTGAACGAAAGTCGATTTGGAGTTTTATAGTCCATTTAAATGTTTAAGGATGCGTTAGCCGTGTTTGGGGCTAAGATCAACTTAAACGGGATCGTTTAGATCCGACAAAAGAGCATTTGGAGGCTCTATTGTTCCAGTTTAAGGACGTAGTGGTCCATGTTCCAGTTTAGGGACGTGGTGGTCCATCATTAGTTTAAGGACGTTTCGGTCCAATATTAGTTTAAGGACGTTTAGGTCCATGAGCTTAAGGACCCCACAGTCCATATTGATGTGTGGTCGTCGAGACCCGTCACCTCTCTGACGTCGTTGAAGGATTACAACGATAGGTGTCAGAGGAGTTCGGAGATGTACCCTCGAACCGGAGGTAAATTGATTCAGGGGAGCAATCTTGCTCGGTCAATTTAGTTTGAGGAATTACGGCCATGATTGGGTTAAGTCCAATTAAAAAAATTCAACACTTTTATTTGTTCTCTTTTTTCTTCTTCTTTTTTTTATTTTTGTTTGGGCTCTGCCCATAAAGGATGCAGAGCATCAATTTATTTTGGGCCCTGCTCATTTTATAAATGATGCAGAATACCAAGTTTACTTGGGCTTTGCCTTTTTATAAAAGATGCAGAGCATCAATTTTACCTGGGCTCTACCCATTTATTGCTTTGCAATTTAATTTGGCCTACTAGGCCTTTCTGACTTGGGCCTAGCCCTTTAGCAAAAGAAATGCATTGCATTTGTCAGGCGCTTTGTGCTAATTACTGAGGGCAAGCGCTTATGGTGACGACACGTGTCACGCAAGCTCAGTGCGCTGCATCAGTGCGCTGCGCTTGCGCTGCTGACACGTGGCGCGCTCTGGTGAGTTGCGCCAGTTTCAGAGAGCGAAGCTCTATTTCAAAAGCGCATAGCGCAAACGGTTCAGATACTGACACGTGGCGCTCTCTGGTGGCTTGCACCGACCCAAGAGCGCAACAGTGCAGATTTACAAGTGCAAAACACTATTAACTTGAGAATCTTTTAGATTCCAGAACCAATGGTTCATAAAAGAAGTGCAAAGCACTGTTTGATTTCTTTATCTAATTTAGATTCAAGGAAACAAGTATTTTCTTATTTCTTTCTTGATCTCAGAGAACCAATGGTTCATAAGTGCAAAGCACTATTTTTATTTTGTTTTTTATTAAAGATCATTGATCTTGTTCTTAGATCGATGATCTATCAGAAGAAATTCTTCTTTCATAAATGCTTTTATTTTTACCTTTCTTCTTGGAATTTCTTCAGAGTTCTCTCTGCTTGAAAATTTTGATTTCTCACCAAAAATGTTCCTCCCGAATTGAGGTCTAAGGTCCTTTTTATAATGCCTATAAATTAGTTAAATTTGTTAAAGAGATCTTTCTCTGAGTGATTTGGGGAATTTTCCCCACCGTTGGATCTTTGATCCAAGGGCTTCTGTTTTACAGAAGAAAATCTTCTTGTTTTAACAAGAACAGAAAGATTTCTTTTAAAATCTTAATTCTGTTTGGCGCAAACGCCCCAGCGCGTGACACGTGTCAAGCAGCGCACAGCGCAGCGCAACTGCGCCAGCGCATCTGCACTGACACGTGTCGCGCACCGCAAAGCGCAGCGCAACTGCTCCAGCGCATCTGCGCTGACACGTGTCGCGCAGCGCGGTGCTTGCACAACTGAAGCGTTGCTTCCTTTAATTTTGCTTTAAATAGAGCTCTGCCCTGATTGGACGCGCTGCCTTGGGCGCTGCGCTGATGTATCAGCTTTTAACACGTGGCGCGCAGCGCAAAGAGTCTGAAGCGTTGCTTCATTTGTTAAAGTTTAAATTTTCAAAATAGAGCTTTGCTTTAATTGGGGGAAGATGAACATTGCTTCATTTCCCGCCTTGGAATTTGAACAGAGCTTTGCTCTGATTGGGGTAAACAAATGCCCCCCCACCGTTGCGCTTGCGTAGCCCCAAACGCGAGCGCAACGGTGGCAGAATTCTAACCGTTGCGGCTACTTTTGGAAGTTGAAAGGGCACTTGATGCCTATAAATAGGACCTTTGGTCCTTCACAGATGATTATCATCTTTAAGATTTATACTTTCAAAAAACTTTAGAGCTTTGCTCTTGCCTTCAAGAACTCTCTGAGTTAGATTTTCTTTAATAGAAACTTTTTAGGTAAGAATTAATCTTGAATTGAATCAATTTTAATTAATAGAGCTTTGCTCTCAAGAATCTGTTTCAGGGTTTCTTAACCCATGAACAGAACTTTGCATCTTTGGCAAAACACAGATCTCTTTGATCTAAAAAAAATGATGAACTCTTAAGAGTTTGAATATGGATAATGAAAATTAAAAATGGAGTTTTGTATTTAATGGATTACATCATCTTTTAACAGTGAGGATCTCAGAGTTCTCGGGGGATTTCTTCAAATTCCCCTTATTAGGATTTTGACAGTCACTCCTGTTTGCAGAACATTGTTCTCGAGGAGTTTAACTCTCTGTGTATTATTATTTTTTTTATATCGCTAATCTTCCTGTGATGTTTCCTGCAGGCATTATGGTGGTGCGTCTATACAGTTTGCACGAGTTCATCACCTACGAGGATATCCGCGCACAGGGCCGTCATCAAAACCAGGAGTTTACGGATGCCTAATGTGTGGAGGTCATGCGTCGTCTGACGCACGTGCTGGTTGGCTGCTCCCCGCCGCTCTGCTCTCTTGAAAGTCGTGTTGGGAGCAATTTGGAGGGCACTCCCGGGGTTCCACGAGGCCATGCCGCTCATTGCGCTGGATGATGCCGAAAATAAGGTGCATTCAGTGTACCTGTCGGGGCTGATCTCGAAGAAACGGCGGGATAGCCTCATCGACATCCTGCATCAAATTTTTCAGTAGACGGCGATAGTCGCTGCTTATCAAAGACTGGGGGGCCTTGCCGGGGATCTTGACACACAGGAGAGCGAGAGGTTGGGCACGAGAATAATTAGAAAGACCAGAAGAATTCGGAATGGCCTTACTTTTGAATTCCTCAATCCTTGCCCTGGATCTGAGGTTATTCCATTGTAATAATGTTTCTCGTTTATTGCTTTTATGATTGTAAGAACTTTTGGCAATATTAATGGAAATTTTTTATCCCAGCTTGTCTTTATTTTTCGTTCTGAGTCTTTTGCTTATGCATGAATGAGTGTGTCTCGAATGCTTAATCAAACGCCAATCAGATGTTCTTTCTGTCGCTTTCTTCTTTCTTTTATTCTCAGCATGCTGTCTTGATAAACGCAATTGACAGATAATAGAGTAAGCATCCAGATTTCTCCAAGAGATAGCGATAGCTTAGGCCGCAGGTTCAGATCTGCTGCCTAACACTTTTCAACTCTATGAGCCGTGAGGGTCTCATAGAGACTTTTCTCCCTACGGATCGAGAGGATCTCATAGGTGGATTTTCTCCTTAGGAATCGTGAGGATTCCTAAGTGTGTTTTCTCTTACAAGTCGTAAGGATCCTATAAGAGAATTTTTCCCTCTTACGAGTCGAAAGGACCCGTAAGCGGTTGTTTCCCTCCTTGTCGAAACTCGACTTTGGAGAGTGAGACCCGTGAATAGTATGCAAGAGACCGTTTTAGACCAACTTGCAGGGTCCCATTGTTCAGGAAACAAGTTTTTAATCTTTGCTGCCTGAGGCTTCATCTTGCGAGTTAAGACGAATCGGGAATTTCCCGCGGAGACACTGGTTTCTCTGCGAGCCGACACGAATCAGGAGGCTCTCATTAAGGATGTTTGTTTCCCTGAATTGAGGTATTTGCCAAGGATTATTTGTCTCCCTGGTGTTGAAACGGATCGAGAATTTCCCACGGAGACACTGGTTGCTCTGCGAGTCGACGCGAATCAGGAGGCTCTCATCAAAGATGTTTGTTTTCTTGAATTGAGGTATTTGCCAAGGATTATTTGTTTCCCTGGTGTTGAAACGGATCGAGAATTTCCCACGGAGACACTGGTTGCTCTGCGAGTCATCGCGAATCAGGAGGCTCTCATCAAGGATGTTTGTTTCCCTGAATTGAGGTATTTGCCAAGGATTATTTGTTTCCCTGGTGTTGAAACGGATCGAGAATTTCCTACGGAGACACTGGTTTCTCTGCGAGTCGACACGAATCAGGAGGCTCTCATCAAGGATGTTAGTTTTCCTGAATTGAAGTATTTGCCAAGGATTATTTGTTTCCCTGGTGTTGAAACGGATCGAGAATTTCCCACGGAGACACTGGTTTCTCTGCGAGTCGACGCGAATCAGGATTTTCTTCGTCAAGGATGCTTGTTTTCTCGAGTCGAAGGATTTTTCCGAAGACACTGGTTTCTTTGGAGTTGAGACGAACCGTCGAGATTTGGCTTCGTTTTCTGGCGGAGCCTGTTGGGAAAGTATGGTTCCCTCTTTGTTTGCGCCCTTGGATTGTATACAGGGATCGATGTGATCTCAACTGTAGGGCCAAAGTTTTATCAACATTTTTTTTGTTTTATTTCCGCGATACTCTATCATTTCAGCTTTTATATCGCGAAGGTCGCGATTGCCCAATTATTTCGGCTATTTTTCGCGGTGCCCAATCATTTCGGCTGTTTATTTTATTTTTACTCGCTGCTTTTTATTGCGAGTTGCCCAATCATTTCGGCTATTTTGCATGCATACATTTTTACTTGCTGCTTTTTATTGCAAGTTGCCCCATCATTTTGGCTATTTCATATGCATGTGCGGCCTACTGGCTTTTTGCCGTAAATCTGGAATTAGACACCGATTTCGGCATCAGCACCGCTACAACTGGGATATTGCCAGGAGCGAATCATCATCTGCCTCTGTCGATGTCAAACAAAGGTGGCTTAGCGACCAGGGTTAGGGTCATGTCGACTAAGGCTTTTGACTTCATGAACCGTAAGGGTCTCACAAAGGTATTTCCCCTTACGAGTCGTGAGGATCTTGTAGGTGTATTTTCTCCTTGGGAATCGTGAGGATTCCTAAGTGTTTGTTCCTCTGTAAGTCGTAAGGATCCTACAAGAGGGTTTTCTCTTTGTAAGTCGAGAGGACCTACAAGGGTCATGCAAACATATCTCCAGTCACGGATGGGACTTGATTAGGGAAATGTTTATTCGCGCCCATGGATTGTATATAAGGGCCAGTATTGAGCCACTTGTAGGGCAATATTGGAAGTTGTGGGGGTTGCTTAAGCACAGGTTTAGGTCTCTGTAACTTAAGACTTTCAAATCTTATGAGCCGTGAGGATCCCATAAGAGAGTTCTCCTTTCGAGTCGTGAGGATCTCGCAAGTGTATTTTCTCCTTAGGAATCGTGGAGATCCCTAAGTGTGTTGCTCCCTTGTGAGTCGTAAGGATCTCACGCGGGTGGTTTCTCCTTACAAGGTCGAGAGGACCCTATAAGTGTTTTTTTAACGAGGTTGCGCCCTTTGGGGTTTTCACAAACACTCGCCGGTAGTCCTGCTGTTTTTTACTCACGGAGCCCTTTCAGGTTTTCATCCGTGCCCATTTTGCTTATGCACATACCATTTTTTTTATTCTTTTTATTTTCTTCTTCTTTTTTTTTACGAGGTCGCGCCCTTTCGGGTTTTCACGAACACTCGCCGGTAGCCCTGCTGTTTTTACTCACGGAGCCCTTTCGGGTTTTCATCCGTACCCTTTTTGCTTATGGACATACCGTTTTTATTTATTTATATATATTTTATTATTATTATTTTATTATTTTTTTTATTCATCTCGTCAGCCTAAAGATGCTGCGATAGTAGTTCAAGAACGTTTCGGTCCGTTATTAGTTTAAGGACATTTCGGTCCGTCATGAAGTAGGCTGGCTACTGCTTATAGCGTTTGAGCTTAGGAAGATAGCGAGCGGACATAGTTGTCGTCGTCTATCATTGACCTAGGCTGTGGCTCATTAAGCGTAGTATTTCTTTAGGAAGCGGCCGTTTATTGGCCTGAAAGGCCTTTCACCGTGCATATCCATGAGTAGATAGGCTCCACCCTGGTAGACCTTGTCTATGATGTACGGGCCTTCATAGTTTGGCTCAAATTTTTCCCGCTTGGCGCGATTAGGGATCATCGGCCTTTTGACCACTAGTAAAAGTTCGCCTTGGCGGAATGTCCTTGGCCGGGTCAATCTTTCATATGAACGCGTCATCTTTGCTTTATAAGCCTCCAGATTTTGTTGCACTATGAGCCGGGTTTCATCAAGGGCATCAAGTTCCTCAAGCCGAAGGTGAGCGCTTTCTTCATCTGTTAGCTCGTAGTGGACTGCCACTCGTAGAGAGGGTAACTCTATCTCGAGGGGGAGTACTGCTTCTGTACCGAATACCAACGCATATGGCGTTGTGTTAGTGGCTGTCTTGAACGTGGTTCGATACGCCCAGAGAGCCTCTTGCATCCTCTCGTGCCAGTCCTTCTTATTTCGGGATACCGTTTTCTTTATGATCTTTGTCAAGGTCTTGTTGAAGGCCTCGGCTAGACCATTAGCTCGCGGATTATAAACCGAGGAATATCTCCAGTCTATATTGTGTTGTTGCGCGAAGCGACTGATCTTGTAGCTTCTGTAAGCTGGCCCGTTATCGGAGATGATCCGTCGCGGAGTTCCAAACCGATATATGACGTGTGTCTTGAAGAAATGGAGGATATTCTCCGTCTTCACTTCCCTCAACGGTACTGCTTCTACCCATTTGGAGAAGTAGTCAGTCGTCGTCAGGATGAAATGATGTCCCTTGGACGATGCTGGTTTGATAGGGCCGACTATGTCAGTTCCCCACATTTCGAATGGCCAGCTAGCCACTGTTGGATGTAGTGGATTTGGATGCTGGGGGATGAAGTCCCCATGAATTTGGCATGAGTGACACTGCTTTGCATACTCAAGGCAGTCTTGGATCATTGTGGGCCAATAATAACCCATTCGTTTGATCTTCAGCTTCATCTTTGGGCCAGCTTGATGAGAACCGCAGAGTCCGTCGTGAACTTCTTGAACGACCCTTTTCGCTTCGTCAAGTCCCAGGCATCTCAACCGCAAAGAATCGAAAGACCTCTTGTACAGAGTATCATTGACGAAGGCGAAAGACAGAGCTCGTTTCATAAGCTGATGTCTTGAGGACGCATCTTCGGGCGTTCGACGGTATTTGAAGTAGTCTATAAAGACTTCTTTCCAATCCTCGGTATTTTCCCGATCTTTTATTTGCAGGGTCGTCTGTTCAGTCACTCCCTTTTCTTCGGATGATTCCGGAGATATTTCCGCTGGGGTAAGCACCCGACGGCTTTGTACCACGATTCTTATGTCATCGAGGTTCTCATCAGCCAGTTCCTTAGCGAGCTTGGCCAACGTGTCCGCTTTGCTGTTTTCCGCGCGCGGTATGTTTTCCAAAATATAAGAGGGAATTTGGGTCAACAGTTGTTGCACCTTTTCGCCGTACTTCACCAACTCTGGTTTGCACGTTTGGTAGTCGCCGTTTACTTGACTAACGACCAGTCGGGAATCTCCGTATATGAGGAGGTTTTCAATTCCCATGTCGATGGCGATTTCGAGGCCGGCTATCAAAACTTCGTATTCGGCTTCATTGTTTGTCCTCGGCTCTGTTAGGGAGAAAGAAAAGCGCATTATCCCTCCTTGTGGACTTACAAAGATGAGTCCTACCCCTGATTTGATTATAGAGGCACTTTATCTGCGTTTCTTCACGGAAGATGCTCCCTCGAAATAAAGCTCCCATCGGGTATCACCCCCGTCGACCGCATCAAACACATGTTCGTCTGGAAGATCGCAATTTAAAGGAGAATCAGCGGGTATCGGATGCTCAGCGAGGAAATCGGCGATGGCCTGGCCTTTCACTGTCTTGAGAGGTTGATACGTTATCGAGAACTCCATCAAGAGCAGGGCCCATTTAGCGAGTCTCCCTGTCAATATGGCCTTCGACATCAATATTTAAGGGGGTCCACCTTCGAAATGAGACGGACTTCATGTGGTAACGCATAGTGCCTGAGCTTTGTTATCGCAAAGATCAACGCCAGGCAGTGTTTTTCAATGGGAGAGTAGTTGCTTTCTGCCCCCAGAAGAACTCGACTTAAATAGTAGAGTGCTCTTTCTTTCCCCTGGTCATTCTCTTATGCCCATAATGCGCCTAAAGAACCTTCGAGGGCGGTTGTATAAAGAATGAGAGGCTTTCCCTTAACCGGAGCAGCCAACACTGGCGGGTTTTGCAGGTACTGCTTGATTTCGTCTAGTGCACCTTGGCATTTTTGATCCCAGACGAATGGAGTTCCCTTCTTCATCAGGTGGCTGTAAGGACGGCACTTTCCTGAAAGATTGGCTATAAATCGCCGTATGTATGCGAGCTTCCCTTGGAGAGACCGCAGCTGTTTGAGAGTTCTCGGCGGAGGCATTTCCATGATCGCCTTGATCTTCGACAGATCTATTTCGATACCTCGGTGTCGGACGATGAATCCCCGGAATTTGCCCGAAGAAACTCCGAATGCACACTTGAGAGGGTTCATCTTCAAGTTGTATTGCCGAAGGCGTTGAAATACGGTCTTCAGATGCTCGAGATGTTTCTCGCATGATTTTCTCTTAACCACGAGGTCGTCGATATAGCACTCGACAATTTCATGTATAAGGTCATCGAAGATCTTCGTCATGGCCCTCCGATAGGTGGCACCGGCGTTCTTTAGACCGAAGGGCATTACCTTGTAGCAAAATATTCCCAAAGGGGTCCGGAAAGCGGTATGCTTCTGGTCTTCGGGATGCATCTTTATCTGATTATACCCTGATGAGCCGTCCATGAAGGAGAAAACCTCATGAGCGGATGTATTGTCTATCATCAGTTCGGTGACTGGCACTGGGAAATCGTCTTTCGGGCAAGCTTTATTGAGATCCCGGAAGTCTACGCATATGCGCACTGTCCCATTTTTCTTCATCACTGGGACGATGTTGGCGATCGATTCAGGGTATTGAACCTCCTGGATAAAGCCAGAGTCAATTAACTTTTTGATCTCGGCGTTGATGCTCATCTCAAGCTCGAGCCGCATTCTTCTTGGTGCTTGTTTGACTGGCTTGACACTTGGGGATATCGCTAATCTGTGCACAGCAATTTCTGGATCCAATCCCGGCATTTCGGAATAGTTCCTTGCGAAACAATCTTTGTGTTGCATAAGCATGTCTTTTAATGAAGCCACTTTCTCTTCAGACAGCAGCTCGCTAATGAATGTCGGTCGCGGATCGTTCGCCGTTCCCAACTCAATTTTCTTGAGGTTATCTGCAGTGGTATGGATCCCATCTTCCAGCTCTTTTGGCGCAGGTGGGAATTCTGAGATCACCTCGTCGTTGCTGTTTTCAAAGCACCAAGGAAGGTCATCCATGTTCTCGGGCTCTTCCTTTGATATTGTTATCATGTGACAAGTACGAATTCGCTTCCAATCCCATTGTGGGACTGGTTTTTCTTCCATGGCCTTGGGTTCGTGCCTCTATGGCGGCGCTACCCTCCACTTGTCAGACAAAGCGAACTTGCCAAGCTGATACTGATCTTCAACCCAATTCTTGAAGGTGAAGCAGTCCTCGAGAGGGTGCCCTATCACCCGGTGATAAGGGCAATAGTCCAGGTGAGAGACTTCGCCTGCTTGTTCGGGGTATTTAGACTCTGGCAGTGTAAGCATCTGATGTTTTAAAGCGAGGTCGAGTATTTTCTTCGTCTTGTCTTGAGGAAAAGAGTACGCTCGACCCATTTTTCTCATGAGGGATAGATCGGAACCGCTTGATTTTCGTTCGCGTGGCCTCTTAGCCCCGCTTCGTTGATGTTGAGCGCCTTTTTCGTGTTTCGACTTGTTTCTGCCTCTGCGTAGAGCCTTCTTTATAATAGATTGATAAGGAGCGGCATTTTCATCTTTCACGGCCTGTTGGAGGAGGCGATGCGTTTTGGCTTTCTCGTAGATGGTCATTTCGCGGTTATGGTCGTTTCGGACTTTTTGACTAGCTTACCTTATAAATTTGTCCATTTGTTCTTCGAACGACGGATTGGGCACTTTTGCATCTGGAACTTTCACTGGTTCAGGATTAGCGCCCTTCCATTGAGTATCCGCTTCTTCATCAAAGTCATACACGACGCAGCAGCCGTGTAGTAATTCTCGCTTCTTTGACCAGATGTATTCAAGCCCTTTTGTTTCCATTCTCCCATTAGGCAGTTTGCGTTGAGTCCCGGGAACGTTCCAGACTTTGTCAAAGAACTTGGCTTTTCGAACGGTCTGCTTGAAAGATATCCCCTGGCGTTTCAGCAGCTTTTTCAAACCTTTCGTATAATATCTGGGAAGACGGATAGGCTGAAGCCTGTCGAGCGTAGGATCCGCGCCATGCCAGATTTCTTTCTCCACTTTGGTTTCTTCAGAGCGGTAGAATAGAATTGCTTTTTCGCTTTCTCGCCTGGGAGGGATATAGAACGTTTGCAGCTCTTCTACCTTGTAAATATCAAGTGCATCCAGTTCTTTACGGTGTTTAGGCGGCACCATAGCAACTTGTAGACTTTGCTCTTCATCAGCGGATGCTTGTATTGAGGGTCGAGCGGGGAATACAGCATGGACCTCATCTTTCGAGTCACTACCAAAGATCAACATAGGAGCAGGTGGCCCTGGCTTGTTGTATTGGGGCGGACCCGAATACACTATCTCCTCTTTCTCCTCGGTATCACTGCCGAAGACAAGGATGGTGGCATTAGCTTTATTCTCCCGGCTTGTGACACCTTTCCGTGTCTTTAAAACTCGGTAAGAATTACTTGGTATCTTCATATTTGCGGACCTCGTTCACGGAGAACGGGTTCAGTTCTCCCGCCACGGTATACTCAAGACCATCTTTAGAATACTTCATACACTGATGTTGTGTAGAAGGGATGATGTTGTACTCATGTAACCACGGTCGGCCGAGCAAAGCGTTGTAGCATGTCTTGGCGTCTATGACGTGGAACTTAATGTCCGTGACAAGTAGCCCAAAGCGTAGCGTTAGTATCACAGACCCAAGAGTTTTTTATGACTGGGAGTCAAACCCGGAGATTGTAATCTTATCCCGAGCAAGGTGCTGGACGCTCATGCAGATTTCTTTTAACACCCGCACGTTGAGGAAGTTAACGGAGGATCCATTGTCGATTAGGATTTTGCCTATCTTTATATCGTGACAGTATCCTGAGACATAAAGGGGGCGATTGTGTTCCCACGTCCCAAGGAGAAGGTCTTCATCACCAAAAGCGACATCGGCCGTGTGCACTTCCTCCAATTCATCCTTCATCTTTTCCTCGGCCAGGAAAGCTTGGAATTGCCCCGGATCCTGTAGTGCCTTGATTAACGAATCTCTCGCCTCCTTTGATAGCAAAAGGGCGTCAAGAATGCTGAGCTGTGAGGGTAGCTTCCTCAGATGCGCTAAGACGTTGTAATCCACCTTATTTCTCTTCGGCGGGTCCTTGGCATTTAGCTCCTCCACAGCTTGGTCATCTAAGTCGATATCTTCAGGGACCTTCTCTTTTCCCTTATCTTTTCTATTTGAGGGTCCGAGATTCTTTTCGGGCAGCGTCCGATTACGCAGCCGGATATTTTCACAGACCTTCTGCCCTTCTTCTTTTCCCGAGGTGGACTCTTTAAAGAGAGGGCCGAGCTCCATCTCCTCATCATAATCGCTCCCGAATGTAGGCACCTGTGATCCCCCGGCACTAACCATGCAACAATTACCGGTAGTTCTGTTAAACCCTTCGGTCGTACTTTTCTGCTCCCGACGAGTTTTGCGCTTCTCCCGCTTAAAATGTTATCGATGAGCAACGTATCCTTGCCACCATCTATCGAAAACTTTGCACTCTTGAGTGGGGTGCGAAACCTTCTGATGATATAAGCAATAGGAGGGGTGCATTTCCATTTTACCAGTAATATTTCCTTCGGAGGATGGTAGCTTCATGCCCATTGATATGGCCTTAGCAAACCTTTTCCTCATCTTAAATTGGCTTTTGTCGGTAGTGGAGGTATTTTGCTCCAGCGGGAGCGTCTCAGTTCTTTCATCCAGTCGCTGGCGCTTGGCCCTTTCAAATATGACCGCCTCGCGTTCTCGCTCAGCTTTACTTTTCAACCGAGCTTCATTAAGGAATGCGTCAATTACTTCATCTGATGGCCCCAGAATTTTTGGTTCAGGATCTGTCCCCATCTTTTCTGTGCAAGGAGTCTCCTCATCGTCCATGAACGAATGGGAAATCACATGACAGCTCGCCACATATTCTTCAGATTCATCAGATGAACTTTCTCCCTCATCTTCCTCTTGAAAGACGTGATTGAGAAACTCTTGGAATGTAATGGGAGTCCGTGCCTTCTGGTTGTATTTCTCCAGTGCGTCGATTTGTTTTTGCAAGTCCGTGCGCTTGTCGCCAGGCTTCACGGGCTTCTTTGATTTCTTCTTCTTCTTCTTTGAAGATTTTGACGACTGGTTGCGAGTGCTTGAGCCACTACCATCGGTCTTTGGAATTGGACGTGATTTTAACATCCCTTCAATGACCTACGGTTCCAACGGGTTCTTCCACTTGATTGCTGGGCATGCCTGAAGGTCGTTCAGCATTCTCTTTGTCTTAGCTAATAATACAACCTCCCAAGGAGCTTCTTCAACGACAGAGCATGTTGCCCCCGGCGTATTCATTCCCTTAGAGGTGTGGGGTTGCGGGGGATTCACCTTCCATTTGTTAGATAACGCGAACTTGCCCTGTCGGTACTGGTCTTCGAGCCAATTTTTGAAGACGTAGCAATCTTCGATCGGATGACCTAGTACTCGATGATAAGGACAGTAGTTGGGCTCATTGACATCATTTGGTTGCGACGGACGTTTCGGATCCGGCAGATTTATGAGTCGATTGCGCAACGCCAGCTCGAATAACCTTCTCGTTTTATCTCGTGGAAAAGAGTAAGAACGTCCTAGCCTCTCCTCAAGGGCTACGTACGGGCGCATATTATTTTCACGAACAACCGGCTTTGAGTTGCTCGGTTGTTGTTGAGTATTAGAGACAACGATCGCTTTTTCCTTCCCCTTATCATTTCGGGAGTCCGGTTTTGGAAGAGGGGGTTTATGGCCCATCTGATCCATTTGCGCTAGCTTGTCAATCAAGGCCTGGAAGGTAGTCGTCTTGAAAAACATCATAAATTGCGAGATGGTTGCTTGCGGATCAAGGGTTCCCACAAACATACCCACCGCGGGAGCTTCTTCAATGCGCTGCTCGCACTTCGACCATAAGTTCCGCCACCGTATAGCATATTGAACCCATGTCTCGCCTGGCTTTACCCTGGCGTTAATCAGTGCCATCATCAGGGTGCGTTCACTGGCGCTTGCAAAACGCTGAGTAAACAACAGCTCCATCTCCGCGAAGGTCTTGATAGAGTCGTTCGGGAGTTCAGAGTACCACTCGAACGCCGTATCTGATAAACTTCCAACAAACTGGCGAAGCAAAAGCTTGTCATCTCCGCCGGTGTTGCCGCAGAGTGCCCTGAACTGGGCAACATGCTGGTGGGGATTGCCTGTCCCCTTGTAGACATGGAACTTGGGAATTGTGTTGCCTGGCGGGTACTTGATCTGGTCGTACCAACTCGGATACGGCCGTCCTATTTTTACGACCTGGCTAGCTGCTTCAGTCGCATGATGAACCCGTATTTGCTGGGCTATGTACTCATCCAAGTCAGCTTTGGAGATTGTCTCCTCCTTAGCTGTTGACAGAGCTGGTGGAGGATTTGACGTCTCTCCCCTATCGTCTTCAAGGACGATCGGGGGATCTTCGGCCGGAGGATCTTGTTGGATCATCATCCCCACCATGTCTTGGAACAGAAGGCCCATACGCTTTATGTTGGCTGCTTGTTCAGCAGCCTCTTTATCCTTCTTCTCCAATATTCGACAAAGGAATTCGGCGTCGGTTTCTTGCTCTTGGCGTTCATCCGAGGACGTTTCAGGGTTTTCTTTTGGCCAAGTAAGTGCGGCCATAGCGTTCATCATCTCTTGAAGCTTCTGCTGCTGCTCCTGCGCTTTGGTCATCGATCGCGTGAGCGGTCTATGACCTGTTGATATGCGGCTATCCTCTCTACCAGACGCCATACAGATGGTATGAACTACCATGCCCCCAGACCTAGGGCGTTTGGGTTCACCTCCTTTGGTATTTACCGCAGGTGTAGGGACTTTCTCTGACCTCCTTCTCTTATGGGCCGTTGAGGTTGAGGGGGCCGTTGCTTTGGGCACCCAAGTAGTCGTCACTTTTTGTTGCTTGACCGGGGGATTTTCTTGTTGTCGACCTTTCGACTTCTTCTATTGGCGAGAGGGGTTAGGATCAATGACAGATTCTCGGACTCGTCGCCATGTCTTATAGATCCTGGAGGATAGCGATTGAGGGGCCTGCTTCGTTTTTTCTGCTTCCACGGTAGTCTCTACTGATGGAGGAGATCTTTTGAGCACTGCAGTTGGCGAGTTTCTGCGTACCCTATTCAGTAGCTCGAAGCTGTTCTCGGTTGGAATAGCAGCGTTAACTTCCACCGTCGGAGCTGGCGGAGTCATCCCAGAAGGGGAGTTGCCCCCGGCCCTCCTTATCCGGCGCCAGTGGCGTCGTCGGGCGCGACGAGTTGTCATTATTAGTTCAGAGACAGGAACATCTTCCTCTTGCCCCCTGTTCAGGTGTGGGGCTGTTGCCGGCGTCAGCCTATTAAAGACTGATGTCTTTTGAGCGGCATGAGCAGGAGTGGGGGTTGGGACGGTCAATCTTGTAAAGACCGATCTCTTAGCAGGAGAAGTCGCCTTGACGACTTCAGGAGCAGATTTGGCTATTCTTTTTGGAATAACCTTTTCCGGGACTGCAAGCTTCATCGTGGGCCTGCAGGAGTTTTGGCTCAGCCTGGAGAAGACCGAGGCACTGGTGTTGGGCGACCCTTTGAGAGGGGCCGCAGTAGCTGAAAGTCGATCGAAGACCGACTTCTTAGGAGCTTCTTGTACGGGCACGGGGGTGCTGAAGCTTGTTGGCGGAAGCATAGTTCCGAAAAACAACCCCGTGGTGGCTTGAGTAATCTGCTCCACGGGCATGGTGAACAAAGAGGCCGCTTGGGGCCCGTAGGTTATGCCCCCAGTTGAGGCCGGACGCGAGCTGCAGCTGCAGCTGGAGCACTTCGAACAGGTAGAGGCCATCGATGCTTGATTTCTGCGCCAGGCAAAAGACCAAATCTTAGTAACTTAAAATCCGAAGGAAACCATTAACAAACCGCGATTCGTTCGTGAATACGACACACGAAGTGTGGAGTGGAAAGAGGAAAAGGTCCCACCGGGCGTGCCAGAATCTGTTTCCCACCGAATGGCGGCGACGACGTGAGGACGTCTTGCCTGAGATTCGGGGCAGATGCTATATGGTTTTATCCATCCACCTCTCCGAAAATACCAAGTTGATTTATGGCACCGTGTATCGGAGGTTTAGACGGATGCGGCCGATGTAGCAGACTTCGTTAGATTCCCCCTCGCTAGAGGTTTTTTTTTTATTGTGAGGACGCTCTTCCCTGCAGACGCAAACCCCTGCAGTTAATTACGCTACCACATCGCGGTAGCCACTTTCTCCTTCTCCATAATTTCACTTCGTGTCGTGTATGTTTGTTTTTGTTTGTGGTTGCCCGTGGATTGTATACGGAGACTGAGTAATGCCGTTGCCCGTAGATCGTGGATTAGTCCAAATCCGTATTTACTTAGATTTAGGTTTGGTGTTTTTCGTTTAAGGATACGTTAGCCGTATTTAGGCTAAGATTGACTTAAACGTTCGTTAAGGATACGTTAGTCCTGTTTGAGACTAAGATCAACTTAACGTAGTGATCCATTTAATATATGGCCGTCAGGACTCATCACCTCTCTGACGTCGTTGAAGGATTACAACGATAGGTGTCAGAGGAGTTCAGAGATGTACCCTTGAACCAAAGTCGATTTGGAGTTTTATAGTCCATTTAAATGTTTAAGGATGCGTTAGCCGTGTTTGGGGCTAAGATCAACTTAAACGGGATCGTTTAGATCCGGCAAAAGAGCATTTGGAGGCTCTACTGTTCTAGTTTAAGGACGTAGTGGTCCATGTTCCAGTTTATGGACGTGGTGGTCCATCATTAGTTTAAGGACGTTTCGGTCCAATATTAGTTTAAAGACGTTTAGGTCCATGAGCTTAAGGACCCCACAGTCCGTATTGATGTGTGGTCGTCGGGACCCGTCACCTCTCTGACGTCGTTGAAGGATTACAACGATAGGTGTCAGAGGAGTTCGGAAATATACCCTCGAACCGGAGGTAAATTGATTCAGGGGAGAAATCTTGCTCGGTCAATTTAGTTTGAGGACTTACGGCCATGATTGGGCTAAGTCCAATTAAAAAAATTCAACACTTTTATTTGTTCTCTTTTTTCTTCTTCTTTTTTTTTTATTTTTGTTTGGGCTCTGCCCATAAAGGATGCAGAGCATCAATTTATTTTGGGCCCTGCTCATTTTATAAATGATGCAGAATACCAATTTTACTTGGGCTTTGCCCTTTTATAAAAGAAGCAGAGCATCAATTTTACCTGGGCTCTACCCATTTATTGCTTTGCAATTTAATTTGGCCTACTAGGTCTTTCTGACTTGGGCCTAGCCCTTTAGCAAAAGGAATGCATTGCATTTGTCAGGCGCTTTGCGCTAATTACTAAGCGCAAGCGCTTATGGTGACGACACGTGTCACGCAAGCTCAGTGCGCTGCATCAGTGCGCTGCGCTTGCGCTGCTGACACGTGGCGCGCTTTGATGAGTTGCGCCAGTTTCAGAGAGCGAAGCTCTATTTCAAAAGCGCATAGCGCAAACGGTTCAGATACTGACACGTGGCGCTCTCTGGTGGCTTGCGCCGACCCAAGAGCGCAACAGTGCAGATTTACAAGTGCAAAGCACTATTAACTTGAAAATCTTTTAGATTCCAGAACCAATGGTTCATAAAAGAAATGCAAAGCACTGTTTGATTTCTTGATCTAATTTAGAT
This sequence comes from Agapanthus africanus, assembly GCA_030015575.1. NCBI lineage: Eukaryota > Viridiplantae > Streptophyta > Magnoliopsida > Asparagales > Amaryllidaceae > Agapanthus > Agapanthus africanus. The sequence continues at coordinate 15,308,472 of JASDDO010000001.1, read as the reverse complement.
TCAAGAAAACAAGTATTTTCTTATTTCTTTTTTGATCTCAGAGAACCAATGGTTCATAAGTGCAAAGCACTATTTTTATTTTGTTTTTTTATTAAAGATCATTGATCTTGTTCTTAGATCGATGATCTATCAGAAGAAATTCTTCTTTCATAAAGGTTTTTTTTTTACCTTTCTTCTTGGAATTTCTTCAAAGTTCTCTCTGCTTGAAAATTTTGATTTTTCACCAAAAATGTTCCTCCCGAATTTAGATCTAGGGTCCTTTTTATAGTGCCCATAAATTAGTTAAATTTGTTAAAGAGATTTTTCTCTGAGTGATTTGGGGAATTTTCCCCACCGTTGGATTTTTGATCCAAGGGCTTCTGTTTTACAGAAGAAAATCTTCTTGTTTTAACAAGAATAGAAAGATTTCTTTAAAATCTTAATTCTGTTTGGCGCAAACGCCCAAGCGCGTGACATGTGTCGCGCAGCGCACAGCGCAGCGCCACTGCGCTGACACGTGTCGCGCAGCGCAAAGCGCAGCACATCTGCGCTGACACGTGTCGCGCAGCACAGTGCTTGCGCAACTGAAGCATTGCTTCCTTTAATTTTGCTTTAAATAGAGCTATGCCGTGATTGGACGCGCTGCCTTGGGCGTTGCGCTGATGTATCAGTTTTTAACACGTGGCGCGTTGCGCGCAGCGCAAAGAGTCTGAAGCGTTGCTTCATTTGTTAAAGTTTAAATTTTCAAACTAGAGCTTTGCTCTGATTGGGGGAAGATGAAGCGTTGCTTCATCTCCCGCCTTGGAATTTGAACAGAGCTTTGCTCTGATTGGGGTAAACAATAATATTAGTACGTTTTAAGATTTTGGCAAATACAAATTTACTCCAAAACACGTCCGGGTCGGGTCTCAAAATTCTGATTTAAAATATGAAAAATATATGCGTCTTCCAAATTTCAAAATGAATGCTCAGGTAACGAAAATGCATACCCCCAAGAACGGATGCACGTACGAGCGCGTAGCCATCCAAACACGTCCGTTTCACTGAACGGGACGAGAACAAGATGCGCGGACGCCACCACGGGGTTAGGGGTATCATGCAGACTAGGAAATGCAATTTTAATTTATTTTACATGACCTAAAATGTTATATGATAAAATGTGTGATGTTATATGAAATGCAAGTATGCAGTAAACATGAAATGTGCAGTCTACGTAACAAGTCATGGTACTAGATAACTATGAATCAAAACACGTTCAAGCAAGCGGGTCGGGTCGAATGCAAAGTAAAATGTAAAATACCATTCGCACCCAAACACGATAAATCAATGAAATACCATAGATATATAAATACGGGAACTGGAATTGGTATAAATGAACTCGGTTGTTACATTATACCCAACTACAAAAATAATTTCGTCCTCGAAATTCCAAGAACAAGCAAAGATAAACAATCAAGAAACTACAAGAATAGATGTGGAAACTTCTGCCGGATTTCATCTTCTCGTTCCCAAGTTGATTCTCCATGTGAGCGATTTCCCCAAGAAATAAGTACAAGCGGGATAACCTTGTTCCTAAGAACCTTTTCTCTTTGGTCCACAGTCGACATCGGTCGCTCCTCAAAAGTCAAATCTTCTCGTACAGTCAGCTCCGAATGATCCAACACATGTGTTTCATCTCGAACATACTTACGGAGTTAAGATATGTGAAACACGTCATGAACATTCGTCAAAGATTGCGGTAAAGCCAATCGGTACGCCACTTCTCCAACACGCTCCAAAATTTCAAAAGGTCCAACGAATCGAGGACTAAGGTTTCCTCGACTTCCGAAACGAATCACCCCTCTAGTCGGTGATATCTTCAAGAATACCAAATCACCAATGGTGAACTCTAGAGGTCTTCACGACGTATCCGCCCAACTCTTTTGTCGGTCTTGTGCTGCTTCCATATGATTCCGGATAGTGTTAACCTTCTCAACTGTTTGCACAATCAAATCTGGTCCCAACAATCTTCGTTCACCAATATCGTCCCAACAAACAGGTGAACGACACTTACGACCATATAAAGGTTCGAATGGAGCCATATGAATAGTCGCCTGGAAACTGTTATTGTAAGAAAACTCCACCAAATGTAGATGATCCTCCCATGAACCCTTGAAGTCTAACATGCAAGCTCTCAACATGTCTTCAAGAGTTTGGATCGTTCTCTCCGACTGGCCATCTGTTTGAGGATGATAAGCTGTGCTAAACTTCAATCGAGTCCCCAAACTTACCTGTAAGCTCCTCCAAAAGTGTGATAAGAAACGAGTGTCACGGTCGGACACGATGCTCACCGGTACTCCATGCAATCTTATAATCTCCTGCATGTACTGTTTTGCCAAAGCTTCTGTTGATTGACCAACTCGAAATGGGATGAAATGAGCTGCCTTGGTCAATCGATCAACAATCACCCAAACTACATTGTTGCCTTTTGGACTCCGCGGTAGAGCCGTCACGAAATCCATGGTTATATGTTCCCACTTCCATTGAGGAATCGAAAGTGGTTGCAATAAACCAATAACCCTTTGATGTTCAGCCTTAACTTGTTGACACACCAAACACTTCGCTATAAAGCGGGCAATCTCCCTTTTTATGCCTTCCCACCAGAAATACTGTCGTATATCTCGGTCAATCTTCGTGCCTCCTGGTTGTACGGAATATGCTGAATTGTGCGTCTCCTTCATAACTTCTTCGCGAATATCACCTTTTGGCACACACAAACGGCTACCATATCGCAACGAACAATCTTCATGAATTAACAAGTCTGTTCGAAGTCCAGCTTCAAACTTTTCTCGAAACTTCTGTAACCTTGGGTCCTTCGACTGTGCTGCTTTAATAATCTCGATCAATGGTGACTGTACTTGCAGCTGCATCAACTGTCTTGAAGAACACGGTAGCACGATCTCCAACTCGAATCTCCAAAAATCTTCGATAAGCTCCATCTGTGCAGTCAACATCCGAATTGCTGGCAACCGACTAAGCGCATCCGGCACAACATTAATTTTCCACGGATGGTTCTTAAGATCAAGATCGTAGTCAGCCATCAGTTCCAACCATCTACGCTGCATCATATTAAGCTCCTTCTGTGCGAACACATACTTCAGGCTTTTGTGATCAGTGAAAACCTCGACCCTTTCGCCTAACAAGTAGTGTCTCCAAATTTTCAAAGCGAAAATCACAGCTGCCAGCTCCAAGTCATGAGTTGGATAATTCTTCTCATGGGTCTTCAACTGTCTCGATGCGTAAGTTGTAACCTTCCCATGCTGCAACAAAACACATCCAATCCTTTTCCAGATGCGTCGCTGTGAATCACCGATCCTCCGGAATTATCTGGCACGATCAGAATAGGAGCGGTTATCAATCTCTGCTTCAATGCCTCAAAAGCTGACGCACATTATCTGTCTACACAAATGGTACTTCTTTGCGCGTAAGCTTGGTAAGAGGCTAAGCCAGACAAGCAAAGTTCTCCACGAACTTTCTTTAATACCCGGCAAGTCCAAGAAAGCTCCTGATCTCTGCAACGTTCTTCGAAATCGGCCAATCTCGAACTGCTGCAACCTTCTAGGGATCAACGGCTATTCCATCACCATGCACGACATGCCCCAAAAACTTCACTTCTTCAATCCAAAACTCGCACTTGCTCATCTTTGCATACAATCTTTCTTGCCCCAACGTCTGCAGTGCGATGTTCAAGTGTTCTGCATGCTCTTCAATACTCCTTTGAGTAGACCAGAATATCATTAATGAACACCACTATAAACTGGTCCACATTGGTGAAAAGATTCGGTTCATCAAGTCCATAAATATCGCCGGTGCATTCGTTGCTCCGAAGGGCATCACTAAGTACTCGTAATGCCCATACCGAGTTCGGAACGCCGTCTTGCAAATATCTTCGGTTTTAACTCGGACCTGATGATATTCGGATCGCAAATCCAGCTTCGAGAATACCCTCGCGCCACTAAGCTGCTCGAACAATTCGCCAATGCGAGGGATCGGGTACTTGTTCTCAATAGTCACCCGGTTTAATTCTCGATAATCGATGCGCATCCTCTTTGTGACATCTTCTTCTTTACTAGAAGAACTGGAGCTCCCCAAGGTGAGCTACTGCTGTGAATCCAACCTTTCTCAAGTAATTCAGCAACCTACTTCTTGACCTCTTCCAACTCCACTGGTGCCATCGGATAATACGCCTTTGAGATTGGCGCTGCACCAGGAACAAAATCAATCGTGCACTCCACATATCGTTTTGCGGTAAACCTGAGATGTCTTCGGACACGTCCATGAACTCTCGAACAACAGCTGGCGCTTCATCTTTATCAACCTCCAGTGACGAAAGAACATTAGTTGTCAGCCTAGCCCTAAACTCGACTGGCCCGACAGAACTGCTTCTTCCAGCAAAAACAAACCCCGAAAGTCCGGGAATCTGGAAATTCGCTTCCTTTGCTCTACAATCAATGTGAGCGTGGAAAAAGCCGAGGAAAAAAAAATCCATTCCCAAGACAATAACAAACAAGGAATGCACCAGAATTGAATAATTCTAATGCGGGAATAACATGAACAAGTAGGATCCCTGAAACGATTTCACCTGAAGCCAAACACTGAAGAAGATAAGCGTAAACAGGATTCAAGCTTGCGATAAAACGTGAACTGGAAAGCAAGAGAATCAAGGCAATATAACGACCATGGAACAAGGAAGTGAATCAAGACCAGGACTCCAAGTTACTTAAATAGAGTACCGCATTGTAACCATGCTGCAGTTCATGGGTACAGTTACATAACTCCACTCAAGTCGCCCAAATCCTAGTATCGGAATCAAGGAACAGGGAGAAACAATAGTGAACCAAAAAGGTTTCAAGCCGAGATGCAAAGTCGTTTGCATATCGTCAAGACAAGGATCAGGACAAAGATATGATTCAAGAATCACGATTACAAGGTGGCAGGACATGCTCCTAATCACGAGTATTCTGATTCGTGTATTGGGTTCAATACCCAATTACAAAAGAATCAAACTCGATTAACCTATATCCTATGGCTCTGATACCAAAAGAACCATATCACGCCCCGCTTCCCAGAGTACGCTAAGATAAGCACGTGATATAGCCAACCATGCTACCTGTGGATAGGAAAAATCCCTCCACAGTCACATTACAGTTGTAGAGATATCAAAAACAGGAAAGTAAACTAAACTATCTAGTACATGTCCATGAGCCAGAATAAATGAGTCAAGAAATAATAATACGCGGAAGCAAAAGATCCAATAAATAAAACACCTGGAAAGTAAAACTGGATACCAACAGGATCCTCACCGCTCGGTCCAACGGCGACAGTACTTTTGATCAGTCTGCAACAAAAGTAGAGGATCTGGGCCATGCAAAACCCAGACGTCAGTGCGTCATAACATCAAGCGATAATTTAAACAGGGGTAGCAATACATGCAGGTATGAGTATACATGATAAAACAGGCATAACAGTGATATAAGTGAGGACAGTGGGGTAATGTGTTATGAGTAATCTAAACTGGTCTATTGGGTTATCTACTCTCAAGTCTTTGAAATCAATTTGATGAATCATCGATGTAACTCAATAGTATCCCGTGCGTGCCCGGGATCACTGTAAAGATTCTCGGGCTGAAACCGAGACATGCCGCTAGGCACTAAATGAAGGGTTGGCCTAGCACCTCGTCAAGGGTGTGGTAGCATCACATATGCCATAATCAAAATTTTAGAGGTGCTAAGTTAACTCGACAAGAATCGAAACTAGAAGTTTTAGGGATTCATACAACTAAGCATCACATGCAAATGTAAAACTATCACTAAGAGTAGAGATTACAACCTTTGTAGATCTCCCTCGGTGACTCCTTGGCACTATGAGAGTTTGGAACGGATTGATGGAAGCCCTCCTTGTCCACGATGATCCACCCGAAGTCCCTTTGCCCAAAGCTCCTTGCCTTACTTGTTTCGCAAACGAAGTAGAGCAAACACCCTACACAAATCGGCTAGATGTGTGTAGTATGATGATGTGGTTTATATTCAACAATTGAAAATCCTTTCTTTTATCAACTTCACTCTAGAGGAAAAATCAAGAGAGGAAGAAGAAGATAATGGTGGCTAAGCTTGAGCTTTCTATCATATCACATATGATAACCTATTTTCACACCCTTGTTGTTTTTCATTCTTGTGTTTTTTTTTCTCATTGTAAGTTTCATATCACATATGAAGCTATTTATAGTGATGAGAAAGGAATAATCATCATTATTCCACCTCCACTATAATTATGGGTGCAAATTCTTTTCATAAAGAATTAAGCATGGGTGGAAATTCTTTTCATTAAGTTAAATAAAGCTTACCCACTAAAGAATAAAGGAGCATGTGTGGGTTTTCTTTACATTAACTTAAAATGATAAATATATATAAAAGCTTCAATATAAGTCTTGCATTGCCACCATTCTTGTATCATCAACCATGATACTATGTATGTATGTATGTGTCCATGCACATCATCATGTGCATGCATGCATGCATACAAAAGGATTTAATTAAAGAATTAATCTAAATGTAATTTGTTAAATCAACACTTGATTTAGCAAACCGGTCATATCACATACGACCTGATCAGTAGAAAATGCCCGATTAATAAACGTTATCACATAACCGTATTTAATCGGGTCCCGCGCATATCTCATATGCACACCACATCTTTTTGCCTGAACCAGGAAACTTCATTGTGGGACTCTAAGACTCGTCAATACGCCGGCAGTAGATGATGATCACATCAAACACCTACAAACCGCAAGAGGTCAGCTAAACATAACGGCCACCCGGGTATTGAAACGATCAGAAGAAAGCCAGCGAAAATGTAAAAACTCCCGTCGAGCCAACTGGCAACACTTACCGTACAGTCCGGTCTCTTCGTCAGATATGCTGCATATCGAGTCCAGGGATGGAATCGTCGACCCCAGTAACTCAATAAGTCATGCTGGTGTATGGCTCATAACAGATCGAGAAACTACTGATAACTCTTATCAGTAAATCTCAGCAGCCCTGGCCAGGGACTTCATGTTATAGCCAATCGAGCATAGCACAACATCAACTCCCAATATCGGGAGAGACGAAATCCCTCCTATCGCTCATTGCCTCCATGTGCCTCGAGACTGTACCCAAAGACCACCTATTTGCACGACTCAGTAGAGCCGTGGTAGGGTGGAGATCAAAGTATAGTGGGAGGACACACAAGACTCTATGACGATTTCAGGTCTACAGACTAACCTGTACCAGTGTTCCCTGAGAACTGCTATCCGACGATAGATATAATACCATATAGGAGTTCTCGGCGAGTCCGTTCAGTGTACCCAGTCTCCACTGAGCACCCGCATACAATCTTTGGTGTCTCCTCACCAGATGGATATGGGATCATCCATCGCCCATCATATGGGACAAGAAGAGTATACGCTAGTCTGCTCTGGAATATCGTTGCCCTGTCTCGATACACCCTCGACTAGGAACAGTTCAAGGATATGCTTATAAACTACACGTGCCCCACTAGTATGATCCGCATCATAATCACAGTAGTCAAGCAAATACCCTTTGGGCTTTATCAACATGTGTAAATGATCAAATCTACATGTCCAGATAAAGTAAACCAGATAGCGTACTATCATGTTTGAGCAAGAAAGTCATCTATCTCCATAGATTATATGTCCAAGTTTCCATTATCCATATAATGGCCTTTAGGGCATACATATTACTAACAATCCCACTTGCACTAAGGCCAGTTATTGGCGTATCTCATACCCAACATTTCAAACAGTCGCTCATGCTGAGGCTGTGAAAGTGCCTTGGTGAATGGATCCGCTGTGTTATCCTTTGTATCTACTCTCCGAATCTAGATCTCCTGGCGATCTATTATCTCCCGGATCAGATGATATCGCCTTAGGATGTGTCTGGATTTCTGATGGGACCTTGGTTCTTTGGCTAATGCTATAGCTCCATTATTATCACAATACAATGGTATTGGATCAACAATGGTTGGAACTACTCCTAGTTCCGCAATGAACTTCTTCATCCAGACGGCTTCCTTAGCAGCATCACTTGCAGCAATATACTCAGCTTCCATCGTGGAGTCTGCAACGGTGTCCTGTTTGGAACTCTTCCAACTAACCGCTCCTCCATTTAGGGTAAATACAAACCCTGAGATTGATTTGCTGTCATCCTTGTCACTTTGGAAGCTGGAATCGGTAAAGGCCTCCAACTGGAGATCCCCATTACCATACACCAAGAACAATTCTTTAGTCCTTCGCAAGTACTTAAGAATGTTCTTCACTGCTATCCAATGTTTCTCCCCTGGGTTGGATTGATACCTGCTTACTACAGCCAGTGCATAAGCCACATCAGGGCGAGTACACAACATCGCATACATTATAGATCCTACAGCTGAAGCATAGGGTATAACGCTCATGCGAGCTCTCTCTTCATCAGTCTTCGGACAGAAGTCCTTGGAGAGAGTGATTCCATGACTAGCAGGTAAGGCACCACGCTTGGAATCTTCCATACTAAACCTCTTTAGAATGGTGTCTATGTACTTTGATTGGGACAGTCCCAATAACCTCTTGGATCTATCTCTATAGATCCTAATGCCCAAAATGCACAAGGCATCACCCAGGTCCTTCATGGAGAACTTTTGTGATAAGAAAAGTTTGACCGATTGTAGCATAGGAACATCATTTCCTATCAGGAGAATGTCGTCTACGTACAATACGAGGAATGTGACAGTACTCCCTACAATCTTCTTATAAATACATGGTTCATCTTCATTTCTGATAAAATCAAACTCTTTGATTGTATCATCAAAGCAGATGTTCCAGCTCCTTGAGGCCTGCTTTAATCCATAAATGGATTTAAGCAATCTACATGCTTTCCCGCTGCTCCCACTATCAATGAAGCCCTCTGGCTGACCCATAAAAACGCATTCTTCTAAATCACCATTTAGAAATGCAGTTTTCACGTCCATCTGCCATATTTCATAATCATAGTGAGCAGCAATAGCAAGTAGGATCCTAATGGATTTAAGCATTGCTACCGGAGAGAAAGTTTCATCATAGTCCAAGCCTGGTCTTTGACGAAAACCTTTCGTTACAAGCCTTGCTTTATAGGTCTCCACCTGTCCATCTACACCAATCTTTCTCTTAAAGATCCATTTGCACCCAACGGGTTTTATCCCAGGAGGCGCAACGTCCAAAGTCCATACTTTGTTGGTGTACATTGACTCCATTTTGGATCTCATTGCTTCCAGCCATTTCACCGAGTCACCACTCGTGATAGCTTGCTGAAAACTAGTAGGGTCATCATCATCCATGATGCAATCTTCTCTATCACCATCTATGAGAAACCCATAGTATCTCTTTGGTGGGCGAGAAGTTCTACTAGACCTCCTGAGCGGCTGAGGTTCTTGAAGTTCTACTGCAACATCTGTTTCAACCAATTCCTCCTGAGTAATTTGTGTCTCTAGAACCTCTTCTAGTTCTACCACATTGCCATTAGTACTTTCCGTAAAGATCTCATTTTCCAAAAATGTGGCATGCTGAGCAACAAACACCTTTTGTTCCTCTTTGTGGTAGAATAGATATCCATACGAATGTTTTGGATACCCCACAAATTTACACAAGATCGATCGTGTCTCGAGTTTGTCTGGATTCTGCTTTTTAACAAAAGCTGGACAACCCCAAATCCTAAACCGTTTAAGAGATGGTCTCTTTCCATTCCACATCTCATATGGAGTAGTAGACACGGTCTTGGTTGGAACCCTGTTTAATAGATACATTGCTGTCTCCAATGCATGTCCCCAAAAGGAAAGCGGTAACTCAGCATCACACATCATGGATCGTACCATATCCAATAGGGTACGATTCCTCCGTTCTGTTACACCATTGTGCTGTGGTGTGTAAGGAGGAGTGAGCTGAGAGAGAATCCCATTCTCTTTTAAGAAGTATAGAAACTCTGTACTTAAATATTCTCCACCTCGATCCGATCGAAATTTCTTGATGCTCAAGCCTGTTTGCTTCTCTACTTCAAGTTTATACTCCTTGAATTTCTCAAATGCTTCGGATTTGTGCTTTATCAAAAACACGTGTCCGAACCTTGAGAAATCATCAGTAAAAGTGATGAAGTATGAAAAACCACCTCTTGCAAGTGTAGACATTGGTCCGCATACATCACTATGTATGAAGCTTAAGAGTTCACCAGCTCTCTCTCCGTGTCCACTAAACGGAGTTTTGGTCATTTTACCTTTGATACAAGACTGGCAAGTCGCATAAAATTTATATTCAAACGGATTTAAATATCCATCTTTATGTAGCTTGTTTAGTCTTGTTTCATTAATATGACCAAGTCTACAATACCAAATAAAAGCTTCATTTATATCTGAAAACTTTCTTTTACTAGTATGTTGTATATTGAAAACTGTGTGTTGGTTCAGGACGTAAATACCGTTATTTAGTGTACCATACCCAATCAACTCTTGATTCAGGTTAATGTTCATAACATTATTTTGCAATATAAAATGATATCCTTCATTGTCCAACAAAGAAATGGATATTATATTACACAGCATGCTTGGTACTAAATAACACGGGTTCAAAACCAAAATACTTCCTGAAGGCAACCCTAGATGATACTCTCCCACGGATACAGCATGTATATTGGAACCATTTCCAACCCGCAGAGTATGATCTCCAATTTTTAAAACTCTACTATTTCTCAATCCCTGCATACAATTGCAGATGTGAGAACCAGAACCGGTATCCAATACCCAGGATGCAGAGTTTAAAGAAAAACAGTTTTTAGTTACAAACACACCTGAAGTGGAAGCATCAGCATGCTTCTTCTTCTTGAGATCAGCAAGATATGCAGTACAGTTCCGTTTCCAATGTCCTGACTTATGACAGTAAAAACATTCTCCCTTTCCGCTTCCCACAACCCCGGCTTTGTCTTTCCCCTTTGCCTTTCTAACTCCACCTGTCTGTTTGATGGACTTCTTCTTTTTCTTTCCCTTGGCCTTAGCTTTTGGGAATGAAGAGGAAGATGGCCCAGCAAGCAGAGCGGGAGTCCTTGCCGTTTTCAACGTGTTCTCTGCACTTCTCAACATATTGAGAAGTTCAGGCAATGATTTCTCCAAATCATTCATATTGAAATTTACTATGAACGGAGCAAAGGCAGGGGGGAGAGACTGCAGAACAATATCCGTATATTGCTCATTATCCATAGTCCATCCCAGTTCCTCAAGTTCTTCAATAAGACTAATCATTTTTAAAACATGGTCTCCAACTGATGCACCAGGGGCCATTCGCATCTGAAACAGCTTTCTAGATGCCTCGTACCTCAATGTACGAGATTGCTCTTCATACAACTTCTTTGTGTGAAGAAAGATGGATTGCACATCCATATTCTCGTGTTGCTTCTGATGGACATTGTCCATAGAAGCGAGCGCGAGGCACTTGGCCGTGTTGCAGTCATTTTCCCAAGTTTTTCGGATCTCCCTATCCGCGACAGATGATTCAGGTCCTGGGACTGGTGGGGCTTCGGTATTGAGGACATATGATACCTTATCATATGAAAGTGCAATATTCAAGTTCCTCAACCATTCTTTATAATTTGGTCCTGTCAGTTTATTTTTCTCAAGTAGTAGCTTAAGTCCTGACATCTGTAACTGCCATTCGGAGAGAGAAAAGGATACACTTAGCGAAATGCTCTAGCAAAGAATTAGATTGGTTATTATTTTATCTAATCGATGTCTCCCACTGCTTTCATCAAATTTTCTTTCAAAACCTTAAAAGAAAACTAGCCAGGAATAATTACATTCTACAGTTTCGCTATTCAGTCAGTCATTCTAGACACCCACCGGATTAGCTAATTGTAAAGTGCAAAACTCTCCTGGAAGTAACACTTACTCACAGTGAGATCGAGATCCAACTATCACATAGATGGTATGCAATCTCATTGCAAATTTCAACTCTTGAAATTCCCGATATGGTTTTTACCCCTAGTCACTTATGACCTTGGCTATGGTCAACATATCATAAGTACTAGTCAAATTCTACCCGTCATTTCGTGATTAACTAGACCCACCCATATGACCCTTGACTATGATCAACATAATCACATGAATGTCCTAACTAATCGCATCATATGCTTTGTAGGAAGACATCACTTAGCTACCGTACACTACGCCTTGACTATAATCAACATACGCAGCACGAATACTAAGTACTCTGCTTCCTAAAATGACGGAGGGTTGCGGATGGTTTTTAAGAAAACCTTTAACGCTTTGAACTTGATCTCGTTGTAGAATCAAAACAGTTAAGAAAAAGAGTGGCTTAAGCTCCGCGTTCTTTTGAAACTTGCATTTTTCATAAAAAACCGAGTTTGTTTCAAATCTGATTCTACAACATCATTAGGTTTCTTTTCTTTACATTAATCTCATTAATGTGATCCCATCATTTAAGTTCCTAAGCCATCACAGAATAGAACGTATACTTATACCATCCGCATTCGCCACAGTGTCCCGTTATGCACCGTTAGGTTACTTAACTAACGGCATAGCGGGGCGGGACTAGCGCGGGTGTAAAATATAAGCAACGTTTATTATATATCATATATATAATAATAATCCATTCGTCTCAGATACTAAGTAATCACATTACAGAATATCAACAGCAGAAGCATATAAAAGGATATCTAGGATGTCCGTATTTTGTATCGAGCCAACAATAGAAAATACGGATTCCACGGTCGTGATGAATAGCCAAGCCCACACCCCTAGACCCCTACGAGAGCGGCAAGTGATCCCGCCAATTCTAGAGTTTAGGAGACCCGGTCTCGACTCCTCGAGATGGCCTCTCACTGAACCCTAGAACCCGGTCACTTGTGCTCCCCTCCTTAGGTCTATCCTAATGCGGAAAAGTAAATAATATACAATTGATTTATACATGAATGAAAATAAAACTCTCATCTCAAATAAAAACCCCCGGCTATTCAGTCGCGACAATCCTACTCATCATATCTCAGCAACACATAATATCTCATATCATCAACGTAAGTAAGTATGTGTATCCCGATTGTCGTTGACGTATAGCAACGAAAACGGCGATACACCACATACTACACTTACGGTCGCAGAAAATAAAATGAAAAACTACAACATTTGGAATCCACAATCACCTTAGACATCATAAATTCGAAATATCACATACTTCGTATTTCATGCCTAACTATATGAATTCCACATATTGTATCACATTTCAGATAAATAAACAATCTTAAACTTTTCGATCGAATAAACAAACACCCTAGATTTCCCTAATTGCACAACACTTGAGCCGAGTTCAAAAATTTCTAAAACATGTTTTTCGAAAGTTTTGAATTCGGGAAAAAATCCAACACTTGGAATTTTTCCAATACGGGAAAAATTGTGTTCTTAATATTCGTTCAAACATTTTAACACGTTCTAAAAAATCTGAAAATCTGAACGAAGTTAAACTTTTCCGATCGAATCACCAAATACAATATATCTCTAGAAATCTCAACACTTGAGTAATTTTAAAATATCTCAGAGGCATGTACTGATTAAATCAGGTGCACTGTAATAAAATTTTTTCCCTGATCCCACTGTACGGCCAAGGAACCGCGGCCAATAGCATGCTATTGCCGCGGAACCGCGGCTCTTTAGAGGGATCGTTGAATAATTTTTATACAGTAACTCATACAAAAACCTGCAGAATTTTTTAGGAATTTTTAATTTGGAAAAATCCAATTTTGAAAAAATTTCCAGAGAACGGTCCAAATTGGTGTTTCGTGGTTCAATCGGACTTTTAACATCGTCTACGCATCGCCTAAATCTCTAGCCTGGCTCTGATACCACTGAAGGGTTGGCCTAGCACCTCGTCAAGGGTGTGGTAGCATCACATATGCCATAATCAAAATTTTAGAGGTGCTAAGTTAACTCGACAAGAATCGAAACTAGAAGTTTTAGGGATTCATACAACTAAGCATCACATGCAAATGTAAAACTATCACTAAGAGTAGAGATTACAACCTTTGTAGATCTCCCTCGGTGACTCCTTGGCACTATGAGAGTTTGGAACGGATTGATGGAAGCCCTCCTTGTCCACGATGATCCACCCGAAGTCCCTTTGCCCAAAGCTCCTTGCCTTACTTGTTTCGCAAACGAAGTAGAGCAAACACCCTACACAAATCGGCTAGATGTGTGTAGTATGATGATGTGGTTTATATTCAACAATTGAAAATCCTTTCTTTTATCTACTTCACTCTAGAGGAAAAATCAAGAGAGGAAGAAGAAGATAATTGTGGCTAAGCTTGAGCTTTCTATCATATCACATATGATAACCTATTTTCACACCCTTGTTGTTTTTCATTCTTGTGTTTTTTTTCCTCATTGTAAGTTTCATATCACATATGAAGCTATTTATAGTGATGAAAAAGGAATAATCATCATTATTCCACCTCCACTATAATTATGGGTGCAAATTCTTTTCATAAAGAATTAAGCATGGGTGGAAATTCTTTTCATTAAGTTAAATAAAGCTTACCCACTAAAGAATAAAGGAGCATGTGTGGGTTTTCTTTACATTAACTTAAAATGATAAATATAAATAAAAGCTTCAATATAAGTCTTGCATTGCCACCATTCTTGTATCATCAACCATGATACCATGTATGTATGTATGTGTCCATGCACATCATCATGTGCATGCATGCATGCATACAAAAGGATTTAATTAAAGAATTAATCTAAATGTAATTTGTTAAGTCAACACTTAATTTAGCAAACCGGTCATATCACATACAACCTGATCAGTAGAAAATGCCCGATTATTATACGTTATCACATAACCGTATTTAATCGGGTCCCGCGCATATCTCATATGCACACCACATCTTTTTGCCTGAACCAGGAAACTTCATTGTGGGACTCTAAGACTCGTCAATACGCCGGCAGTAGATGATGATCATATCAAACACCTACAAGCCGCAAGAGGTCAGCTAAACATAACGGCCACCCGGGTATTGAAACGATCAGAAGAAAGCCAGCGAAACTGTAAAAACTCCCGTCGAGCCAACTGGCAACACTTACCGTACAGTCCGGTCTCTTCGTCAGATATGCTGCATATCGAGTCCAGGGATGGAATCGTCGACCCCAGTAACTCAATAAGTCATGCTGGTGTATGGCTCATAACAGATCGAGAAACTACTGATAACTCTTATCAGTAAATCTCAGCAGCCCTGGCCAGGGACTTCATGTTATAGCCAATCGAGCATAGCACAACATCAACTCCCAATATCAGGAGAGACGAAACCCCTCCTATCGCTCATTGCCTCCATGTGCCTCGAGACTGTACCCAAAGACCACCTGTTTGCAGGACTCAGTAGAGCCGTGGTAGGGTGGAGATCAAAGTATAGTTGGAGGACACACAAGACTCTATGACGATTTCGGGTCTACAGACTAACCTGTACCAGTGTTCCCTGAGAACTGCTATCCGACGATAGATATAATACCACATAGGAGTTCTCGGCGAGTCCGTTCAGTGTACCCAGTCTCCACTGAGCACCCGCATACAATCTTTGGTGTCTCCTCACCAGATGGATATGGGATCATCCATCGCCCATCATATGGGACAAGAAGAGTATACGCTAGTCTGCTCTGGAATATCGATGCCCTGTCTCGATACACCCTCGACTAGGAACAGTTCAAGGACATGCTTATAAACTACACGTGCCCCACTAGTATGATCCGCATCGTAATCACAGTAGTCAAGCAAATATCCTTTGGGCTTTATCAACATGTGTAAATGATCAAATCTACATGTCCAGATAAAGTAAACCAGATAGCGTACTATCATGTTTGAGCAAGAAAGTCATCTATCTCCATAGATTATATGTCCAAGTTTCCATTATCCATATAATGGCCTTTAGGGCATACATATTACTAACACTAAAAGGAAAAGGGTAACGATGAATGATGTCAACAACATCATCCTAAGGCTGGCCTAGCCTCTAAAAGGTAGTGGGTAACGATGGATGATGTCCGCAGCATTATCCCAAGGCTGGCCTAGCCTCTAAAACTGATCAGTAAAGGTAGCGAACTGTCGAGTTACAAGTCAGGTTTCATCATTGATTTCCCCATACCCCCAAGTTATACGTGTTCAAGTCAGGTATTAAATAATCTGGAGCTAATGCCAACACAGGATCAGGCAGGTACATGTTTGTCTGGATATACAACAGGAAATGTCCGTAGGGACAACAGGTCAGGTTTGTTGGCATTAGTAACAAGATTAGGTAACAGGTAAAGCAATGGTACATCAGGTCAAGTCAGGTAGTACATAGATATCATGTCATGTCAAGAGTTGCACAGTATCCTGTCGTGTCATGTAGTGAGTGTAACAAGTCATGTAAGGGGTGCACAAAATGTCATGTGGGTGCTCACAATCAAACTAATATAAGCATGGGTATACAAAACACGCATGAATTACTAATGGAACAATAAAATGGAACACTGTAATGTGATATGCAATCAGGTACAGATTAAGGCATTTAGATGTACAGTTATGATTAGGGTTACAGTTAAAGTTCCAATACTAATTAAACTACAATGTATCAAATGTGGAATGTTAATATTTCAATGTTATACATTCAAGTGATCTATGGATGCAATAATATGTATACTAGACGAGATGGATGCAAACGGGTGTTTGAAAGGTTATAAACTATTTAAATGGTACTATGGCTATGCAACTATGATATAAATATGGACATAGGCACAAAATATTGTAATCTAACGTGCAACCAGGTATGTTTTCATCATTAACTCTAAAATGATATAAACGGATATCGAATGGTAAAATGTAATATAGGGCACTAAATTCAAACTTCATGCTTAATATATATATCTAAATAAATATGAAACAATATAAATAGCATGTAATAAGTTTTACTTTCCTGATTGGATCACGTGACGGGTGTAAACGGAACGTCCGATGTCGGTAAAAGTCTCGGTGCACGCTTGCGCATACGGAACAGGTCCACGCAATGCAAGAGAGTGACCACGCTGGTTTGGAACGTCCACTGGGTTGCTCGGATCGTCGGCGACGGTCACGGCTCCGGCGATCACCGGGAAACGGAATCAAGAAAGTAAAGAGAAGAAAGAAAAGAAGAAGTAAGAGAAGGAAGAAGAAGAAGTTTGTGTTCTGGGTTTGGTGTTTAGTTCGAGGGTTAAGGGACAGAGGATGGAACAGAGATGGTGACGCCGTCGATGATGGGGGTTTCCGGCGAGGTTTCACGGCAAGAAAGGCTGTGGGTTAAAGAAGTCGAGTCGGGGTTATATGCAGGGTTCTTGTGTGCAGGGTTCAGGTCTCGAGATCTGGGGAGAGGGAGGAGAGAGGAAGACGACGCAGGTGGAGGTGACGAGGGCGGTCGCCGGCGGTGGACGCGACGAGGCTTGTGCAGGGGCTCGGGTTGGTTCCAGCGATCGGAAAAGAGAGGGAGAAGAGCGAGGTGATGAGAAAGGAGTGGGTCGTGGTGATGAGGGCGTGAGGTCGGCCGTGTCGGAGCTCCGATGACGTGAGGACGCAGCGAGGGTTGTAGTGTTCATGGGGTCGCACATGCAGGGGTTCTCGAGTCGTTGGGTTGGGTTTTCGTCGGGGTTAGGTTGCAGAGGAGGAGAAAAGAAGGAAGACGAGGAGGTGGGCAGTGTCGAGGGCGAAGGCGAGGGGTCGTGATGGGTTCGAGCGGGGAAGAAACGACAGGTTCATGGAGCGAGGTCGAGTGAGGGGTTGCAAAGGAGAGTCGGTAAAGGAGAGTGGAGAGAGGAGTAGAGGAGATGGAGGCGAGGTCGAAGATGGAGGCGGCGACGGCGGCGAGCGCTACGCGCGGCGTGGGTTCACGCGAGAAAGAAGAGGCGGAAAAATGAAATGTGAGGAAGAAGCAGAGAAGGGGAGAGAGAGAGAACGTGGTTATGGGGATGAGAAAAAGATTTTCTTTCTTTTTTTTAAAAAAAGAATTACTATGTACAGCAAACGGAGAGAGAGAGAGCTAGAGAATAGTGAGAGAGAAAGAGTTGTTTGGATTTCTGTTAAAAGATTTAATATATAAAATATTTTTTTAGTTTAAAAAAAAATTAGATTTACTTAGAATAAAATATTAATATAATATTAGTACGTTTTGAGATTTTGGCAAATACAAATTTTTTCCAAAACACGCCCGGGTCCGATCTCAAAATTCAGATTTAAAGTATGAAAAATATATGCCACTTCCAAATTTCAAAATGAATGCTCAGGTAACGAAAATGCATACCCCCAAGAACGGATGCACGTACGAGCGCGTAGCCATCTAAACACGTCCGTTTCACTGAACGGGACGAGAACAAGATGCGCGGACGCCACCACGGGGTTAGGGGTATCATGCAGACTAGGAAATGCAATTTTAATTTATTTTACATGACCTAAAATGTTATATGATAAAATGTGTGATGTTAGATGAAATGCAAGTATGCAGTAAACTTGAAATGTACAGTCTACGTAACAAGTCATGGTACTAGATAACTATGAATCAAAATAGGTTCAAGTAAGCGGGTCGGGTCGAATGCAAAGTAAAATGTAAAATATCATTCGCACCCAAACATGATAAATCAATGAAATACCACAGATAAATAAATACGGGAACTGGAATTGGTATAAATGAACTTGGTTGTTACATAAAGAGACTGATATGATGTTGTATATCAGGTTCGGTATCTAATAACATTCGTTCAGAATCAATGTATTTGGTAATACAGGGTGATAACTGCCAACTTCTTGGCTTGCAACAATTGCACTGTTTCCAACTCTTAAAACTTATCACCCATTCCCAGTTCTCTACCTTTCTGTAGCCCATGTAACAGACTAGTTATTTGAGATCCTGATCCGGTATCTCATACTCAGGACGTAGAGAATACTAAGAAACAGTTCTCGGTAATGAGCGCACCTGAAGAAGTTGCATCAACATATACTTTCTTCGTTTGGGCGGCATGGAAATCCTGGTAATCTCCTATTTCCTGCTTGGTCTTATAACAATTATAAGTTAGAGAGGAATCAACGTTCCTCAGCTCAGTATAACAAGTGGGTTCGGTCAATACATCCATATTATTATCTTGATTAAGGCGTGACATGGTCGCTACCTGGAGAGAGAGAGAGAGGGAAGAAAACACTCTGCGTGCGCTCTTGTAAAATTAGATTGGTTATATATTTTATTTAATCAGAATGGCTCCCACTGTTTTTATCAAATCTTCCTTCAAACCCTAAAAGGAAAGACTAGCCGGGATTAATTACATTCTATAAGTTCGCCAATCATTCATCCAGGCCAGTGCCGGTACTTTGAGAGAGGTTTCCCGTGCTTTTGCACAGACCTAATTAAAATAAATCTCGTTTTCCCAGGGGTGTAATCTCGTTGACACGTTTCTAGACACTTACTTGATCGGTTTATTGTAAAGTGCAAAACTCTCTCAGGAGTAACAATTACTCGCAGTAGGTATCGGGATCAACTATCTCATAGAAGGTATGCAATCTCATTGCAAATTTCAACACTTGAAACTCCCGATAATGGTTTTTACCCCTAGTGACTCATGGCCTTAACTATGGTCAACAAATCATAAGCACTAGTCAAGTTCTACCCGTCATTTCGTGATTAATTAGACCCACTCACATGACCCTTAACTATGGTCAACAAAGTCACATGACTTTTCTAACTAATCGCATCATATGCTGTGTAGGAAGACATCACTTAGCTACCGTACACTGTGCTTTAACTATGGTCAACAAACACAGCACGAATACTAAGTACTCTACTTCCTAAAATGACGGAGGGTTTCGGATGGTTTTTATAAAAACCTTTAACACTTTGAACTTGATCTCATTGCAGAATCAAATGATTTAAAATGGAGTGTTTTTTTAGGCTTTTACCAGTTTCGCTAAAGAGGTCACTCCCGGTGAAGGGATCTCAACTCTTTGCTCGTCGAATGAGGTGCAGGATATTCACAATACCACTATGCAAAGCAAGAACTAGAAAAACAATCAAAAGAAAAAACCGAGGATTGTAGCATCTGCTAGTTATTGCTAAAGAGGTCACTCTCGGTGAAGGGATCTCGGCTCTTTCCTTATCGAATAAGGTGCAGGATATTCTACAAGGAATACCGCTATGCAAAGCAACAACTAGAGCTACCTATTTTTGAAAATTTGATTCCACAACATATTTAGGTTTATTTTCTTTCATTAATCTCATTAATGAATGTCCCATCATTTAAGTTATCTAAACATCACAGATAAATACAACGTACGCTTATGCCATTCGCATTCGCCACGAAGTCCCGTCATGCACCGTTAGGTTAGATAACTAACGGCAGAGCAGGGCAGGGCTAGCGCGGTTGAAAAACATAAACAACGTCTATAATATATCATATATATTATAATGTATCCATCTCAGAATATAAAGTGATCACATCACAGAATATCAGCAGCAGAAGACAACATATGAAATATTGGATATACGAGGATTTCCGGGTTTTAATTTAAACCTGTATAAAACACAGATTCCACGGTCGTGATGAATAACCAAACCCACATTTCTAGACCCCTACGAGAGCGGCAAGCAACCCTACCAATTCTAGAGTTGGGAGATCCGGACTCGACGCCTCGAGATGGTCTCCCACTGGACTCTAGAACCCGGTTACTTGTGCTCCCCTTCTTGGGTCTATCCTAATACGGAAAAGTAAATAATATACATCAACAGTGACATCTTCCTCAACCCGGAAGTGCCCTAATAAAAAAATATTACATACAAGTTTTTACATGAAAGAAAATGAAAAACTCTCATCTCACATAACCCCCCGGCTATTCAACCATGACGATCCAATATAACATATCATAGCAACACATAATATCACATGTCATCAGCGTAAGTAAATATGTGTATCCTAATTGTCATTGACGTATAGCAACGAAAACGGCGATACACCATATATTACATTTACGGTCGCAGAAAAGAAAGTGAAAACTACAACAATTGGAATCCGCAACTATCTTAGACATCATAAACCCAATGTATCACATACTTTGAATTTCATGTCCAGCCAAATGAATTCCTTAGACATCACATGTCTAACAGATACTCCCTCCCTCTAAAACAAACGCACACACCCTACAATTAAAAGATCATCCGCGCATAAAAAATAATGTATTACTACTTTTTGGCTACAATAGTCTTACAATAAGCTCACCAAAATTAGAAATTTTATCATGCCAAATTTTGGCATAAGGGATCAATATTACATTTCATAATAAATTGATACTACTTATTATGTCTTTATAATTTGAATAATACCAAGTGCTCAGTTTTGTATCCACATTGATAAAACAACCCCTCCCAAATCCCATCCTCCCCCAAATCCCATCCTCATTTTATATACAATTCAGGTTTCATACGTTCAACATGCATTGCACGCGCATAAAGCTAACATTTCTAACTCAGCGGTCATTTGGATCATGTGTTGAAACAACAAAAACTACCAATCAAACACTAATTTCTATATCTTCATGTAGTCGGAGCCGCCTCACAGCCTAACTACATCCGATCGTTATATGGAACCGGAAACCACTGCTCTTAGTCAATGGTGATTCCTGAATTATTTATACATTATCCACAAATCATAAACCATAAAAACACAAATCCACAGATCACCGTTTTAGCCACTCATCGAATGCTAAATCTTATAGCTCTTCAAAACAGGAATAATAATAGCAGACACTCCGGATCGGCCAGAGTACATGCCCATGTTCTGTGTGTCTTGTATGTTTGGCGGTCCTCGTACTGCACCAATCCTCCTACTGCACTCAGGAACAAGAAAGCTTCGTTTTGTTCATAATAAACAATAGATAATTAAAGTTGGTTCTAAGTAGGAAGGGGAAACGACAAATCGAGCTATAAAGGTAATGGCCCCCACAAAATCTAACATCATTATTATAGTTGAACAAAAGGACAACTGGACCATTATCATATCATGGAAAAGATTTGCCTAGATTTTTTCCTTCTCCTTCATTTTAATTTATTTTTTCCTTCTCTTGTTTATTAAATTCATATATTACATATATTTATTATATGAAGTTAGGGCATTGTTGATGCTCATAAATGGGGTCTCATCATGACACGTGGCATGTGACGTGTCCCGGAGCTCACGGAAACATGACAAACACAATACAATAGAGGCGTCCCCTATGCTTTCGTCCCGAGGTGTGACCCGACCTTCGATGGATCCCTGAACGCTCATATGCTCGCCTTACGAATAACCGTCGGATCGCCTTACGAATAACCGTCAGATCGCCTCCGAGCCCTCCAACATGCTAAGCTTCCTCAGCCCGCCCTGCTCGCATCCGAGCTATCACAAAACAGAGCTTCCTCGGCCTCCTGCTCGGCTCCGAGCCTCCCGCCGAGCTAAGCAACCAAGGACGCAAAGCCCAAGAGCCTCTGCCACGGCTCCGTGTATCTCGCCAGACGCGAGATATCCGCCGCCCCACGATCCCGCGTTCCATGCCGTCGTATCCCCATTAACGAGTGTATCTCGTCATTCACGGGGGATCCCGTCATTCACACAGACGTAACGCTAGAGGCGTAACCGACGGCGGATATCTCGCGACAGCTCGCTCCAAGCGACCACTATAAAAACCCCTCTCTCAAACAACTCAGGTAACGCAATTTCAATCCAATAAGCCGCTACTCTGCCCAAATACCTCAGCTAACTTGATCGTCGGAGGGTGCATGGTAGTACAACCACCCCGGGACTTCTTTTACAGATAGCTCCGCTTCGCCTCAAAACAAGCCCGCTGAGATCCACACGCTCAAGGAGGCAACCTTCAACATCCATCTCAGTCGTTCACCAACGCTCACAACAGATCGACGGAGGACAACATCTCATATGGTGATCCATATCTCCATCAATCATCATGAGATGATTCCATGCAATTACATTTGTATCCATACTTCCAAAGTTCACCTTTAAGAAATAGTTGTAAATGGAACATTTATCAAGACTGGTACAGCATTTGGTTTAAATCTAGAACCGCTTAATTATTTTACGTGGCATCAATCCATCTTAATCATTTACCAACAGCTTAATCTTTGACATCATGTTGGTTTCACACAACTATGTCCGGTTAATTTTACACTCTTATATACCGTTCAATTTTCCATACAAGTTACGTAATCAATATTAGCACGTTGCTGTTACGTATGATCTTCAATTATGTAGAACATAAAATCTTCATATATATGTCTTGAATATTTACTAAATTATGCAGCAACACATATATAGTAATATTTTTCTGACCAAAAGTTATTCCAGAAACAAGAAAGTTGTCTATAAAATATGGTCAAAAACTAAGTTCTATATATTCAGCAGGAAAAATATATTCAATATTTCTTTTTCTATACTAAACTCCCCTCCAAAAAATGAAGAAGAAACAACACCATTTCCTTCTCATCACACCCATATATATAAACTCCATTTTAACATCCAAAATTTTGCCAAAAATAACAGAAATCCGACGGCTTTCATCGCAGCACACGACTTATCCTCGACACATCGGACGGCTGAACCGGCTTCAGCAAGAAATCCTCTGCCCCTTCCTCCAAACATCTGCACAATTTTGTTTTAAAAAAAAAATCACATAAATAAAAAATTTCATCGACAAAAAAAACACCCTTGTAAAATATCTGAAATTACAAACATGCCAACCTGCTGATACGAGTGGGAACGTTCTCAGATGACATCATCACAACTGGAATTTGCTTTAGTTGAGACGAACCCTATTAGAAAAAACGTACAATGGCAGCTTCGTAAATACCAGAATAACTTAAGCCTAATATTGTTAATATTTTACACTAAAATTAGAATTACACTAAAATAATCTGAAGGAACGTTTTCCACTAAAATACCTTGATTTTCCGAAGCAGCTCAAACCCAGTCATTTCCGGCATCCAATAATCTGTGATTATCATATTCACGTTTGGCTCCTGCGACATTTCCAAATTTACATTTAACCTCCTAAAATCACCCAATTTTTTTTTTTTATAAATGAAAATAAAAAACACACCATCCCCAGCATCTCCAACGCTCTCTTCCCACTGTCCACAGTCGTCACTGCAAAAAAAAAAAATCTATTTTAAAAAAGTTCAAAAAGGTTTAAGAAAACACCACCAAAACTTCTGCTATTTCAAAAAAAATGAAAAAAACCTCGGTATTTAGAGCTTCTAAGCAAGCGTGCGATCACCGCGCGCTCAATGGAGCTGTCGTCGACGGCAAGAACGTGGACGTCGCGGTGCGGTTCTCCGCCGGTAACGTTACCGGATCTCACCGAAGCCATCGCAGCAAAGAACAAGTCACTGAACTACAGTGACAGCTTCTCTCTTTTATAAGCAAGGAGAGGGCGGTGACGAGATCTTCATTATTAAGATGACAGCAGGTCACGAGACCCAATGCAGCGGAGCGGATCTGGGGGTGGCGATTCGGGTGCAGGATCCGATAGCTTCGATATGGTGAAGATTTGGTTAGTTGGTGGGCTTTCGCTTTCCTTCGTGAATCTGCAGGGTTTGATTCATTTACATCATTGACCCGGTCCTATTTGTAAATTAATTAATTAATGTAATTTTAGGATATGTATGAATTATGAGATTTCTTACGAAATATTTGTTGCTGTATCTTGATATTATTACCTTAATAGTGTGTTTGTTTCGTGGGTGGGTGGGTGGTAACGTGAGAGTAGAAGAATCCCACAGCATATTAATTATGAATCATGATGCGTGTTCTGAGGAAAGTAATATTCTCAGATTAAGCATTGGCTGCTTGATGGATCTCTGGATCTTCTTCAGATGTTACTTTTCGTTAATTTGCAGCGAGTCGGGACAAGCGGCTGAGATTGAGTTGGAGAATTGACTCCTGAAGCGTGTGGATCTCAATGGGCTTTATGTGGTTAAGGCCGAGCTAGCTGTAAGGAAGTCTCGGGATGGTTGTGCCACCGAGGACCCTCCGACGATCAAGTTAGACGGGAAATTTTGGCAGAGTAACAGCCTATTGGGGTAAAATTGGCTTACCTGAGTCGTCTGAGAGAAAAGGTTTATATAGTGACAGCCAAGGGCTGGCGGGCGCGAGATTTACGTCAGCCGTTACGCCCCTGGTGTTACGCCCGTGTGAAAGGCAGAATACCCCATTAATGACGAGATATGCTCGTTAATGGGAACGCGATGGCATGGAACGCGGGATCATGGGTGGCGGATATCTCGCATATGGCGAGATTCACGGAGCCGTGGTGGAGACGTCTGTGATCAGTACTGGGGGTCGGTCGATGAGACCGAGGAATCTATGATCGGCGGGAGGCTCGAGAACGAGCGGGAGGTCGAGCGAGATTGGTTCTGTGATAGCTCGAAGGCGAGCTGGAGGGCTGAAGGAACTCAGCGTGTGGGAAGGCTCGGATGCGAGCCGACGGTTCTTCGCAAGGCGAGCATGGGAGTGGTCTGGAAGGCCACCGAAGGTCGGGAAGATTCTCGGGTCGGCATCCCGGGGTATGCTTCCAATGTACCATTCTTGATCCTTTCTTGTAAGCTCCGGGACACGTCATCTGCCACGTGTCATGATCTGGGGAATCACCGGTATCGAGCATCATCATTAACCCCCACTCTCGTCTCGACCCATTCATAGGTCGGGTCGAGAGTAGTCTGACCGGTCATTCGGGTAAGCTTTTATTTGAAGATATCGTCGGTGTGTATTCCCTGGCAATTAGTTGTATTTTCTTGATAACGTCAGCGGATCAGGGGAGAGATCTCGCATTAAAGAGGAGGCGTCGATTCGTGCGTACGTTCGTCGAAGTGCCAGCCCACGTGTCTGGCGCTGGTTGGCTGACGCGACAGGGCGTCGGTGTTCTCGCGCTTGATGGAACGCGCCCAATGCGCGTGCGACAGGTGGAGCGCTGATGGCCGTTGAATGCGAAGTGTTGTTTTGGCGGGAGACGATCGGCGCCGTAGGATGTGTACACCGGCTGCTATAAATAGAGGTGAGATCCTCTACAAGGTCCATATCTCACCATAATTTTCTCGTCCCTTCACGTGTTAGCTCGGCGCTCTTCTCCTTAGGTCGGGATCCTTGCATTTTCTCTTCCGATGACTCATCTCTTTGATCAGGTTAGATGTCTTTTACCGAGAAGTCTGTAGAAATAGTCCGGGTAGAGTCTAGTGAGTCTTTAGCAGCTTCCTTTTCTGCTTCTTCCTCTTCCGAGGTGAGTGCGGCATTGAATTGTTTTGAGTTAGCCCCGGGCCAGTTAGTGCCGAACTCTTGGTGGATTCTCCTCAGGTTCCTGGTCCGGTTGAAATTGCGGGCGACCCCTTTCAGCCTTCTCCTTTCCTCTCTCTGCTACAAAAACCACCCGGCACTCGCAAGAACGAGCCGAGCTGGGTATACATTTCTTTTAGAAAGCACCGGGGATGTGCTGCTGGGTCGGGGGTCGTCGTAGTACCTTCTTCCATCCACGAATGGAAGAAGAAGTTTTTGTTTGTCGGGCCACCCTAGAATGAGGATTGGCCTGTGCCCATCCAGTGGCACAGGGCCAACTGCCCGCGGGTGAAGCTGTCGAATGATCACGACGCGATGGCGGTGTCGGACTGGGAGCCCCTCCCCCGGGCCGATCTGTTGCTGTCTGAGCAGGCCCTCGGTTGGGCTGGGCTCGGCCCCGCTCAGTTCGCGGGTAAGTTAGGAGTTTTTAGGCGACCTGTTTAGACTTGTGTATTCTTCCACTTTTTCTGGCATTGCCGATTCCTTCTTTGTATTTTCGTCTTATGCAGAACCCATGGACCTAGGTAAATTCCGGGCAGCCCTGGTCAAACAGAAGAAGGGGAAGAAGGCCAGAGGTGCCGGTCCCTCTCGCCCGTCGTCGGCTCCGGCTCCACCGGTGGACGCCCCAGCTAGGCGCTCGAGCTCGCCCCGGGCCCCAGAGTCTAGCCATGCGCCGAGCCGAAAACGCGCTCGGGAGCAGGAGCCCCGGGCTTTGGAGGTGGGAGGCGAGACTGGTTCTCCTGCGTCTCTTCTCAAGAGGTACCACAGGACGGTGCCCCGTTCTCCGGCTTCCCCGATCATCGTGGATGAAGAAGAGCTTCGCTTCGAGGTGCCCTCGGGGCTTTCCATCGCCGATAGCCTGCTCTCAGAGATGGAAAGGTCGGCCGGGGGAAGAATCCCTCGGGGGACCATTTGGGTCCAAATGGCGGCCATAGCCTAAGAGGCCGTGCAGGCCAGTGTTCGCACCCCACTCGGGTTTTCATTCAGTACTTTTTTTGTTCACGAGATTGGGTGCCCCCTTTTCTTTTTGACCCTCCTTTGTTTTCTTTAGGTCCTCCAGCACTGCGCCCTCGTCGTCAACATGGAGGATGAGGAAATTGCTCCGGCGAAGCAGGTCGCGGGCGAGCTCTCCTCGCGGGAGAGCTCCAGGCTGGAGCTGCAAGCGGCGATGGAGAAGGTCGCCGCCCTCGAAGACCGGGTGGCTGCTGGGGATCGGTAGATCGTCAACCGCCGAGAGGTCGTCCGAGCCACCGAGGCTAAGTTTGAAGATTCCAGGGTGATTGTCGCCACCCTGAAGAAGATGTCGAACACCCTCCGGAGGGAGAACGAGGCGGCGAAGGAATGAGTGAGGCGGCCGATCTCCGAGCGTCGAAGGTGGTGGAGAGCTACAAAAAATCGGACCAGTTCTACGCCGACCCCGCTGAAGCCGCAGCTCTCGTTTGGCATGACGCCCTCGACACCGTCAAGGCCTTGATGCCGGAGTTCCCTAAAGGCGAGCTCCGGGGTGAGTACCCCCTCGAGGTTGAGGCATGGGGGAATGCCCCCGGAAGCGCTGCTGGGGGAAAGGCCCCTGATGGGGGCGTTGCCGAGAAGTCGGTCGCCCCGGCTCCCAGCGCCAAGTCTCCTGCGGTGGGCGCCGACCTTCAAGACGCCACACCGGTTGTGGTGGTGGAAGCGGAGCTCATCAAGGTTCTCCCCGGCCCCGAGGCCTGAATCTCTCCGCCTCCTTATTTTCTTTTGCGCTGAAATTTTGTAAGCCTCCGGGCATTTTTGTAAGGTTGGGGAGCCCATAATACCCTTTTATAGACTTCCTACTTTGTGAATAAAAATCTTTTTGCAGTGTTCTTTGCGTGAGCATTTTTCCTTTGTTTGTGGTAAAAAAAAATTATTTGCGCGGTACTGCTTTCATGATGCGTTAGGTCGGAGATCGGTTTTTCATCTAGCGATCGCACGTCGAGTTGAAATCAACCATTTGCCAAGTGTGCAAAGACCGGTGCAAGGTCGGTATCTCCATGGCCCCAAAGTCGAGGTGGGGATCGCTCAGTAAAGACGTGCAGGAAGTTGAGCAGGGAAGCTGCTCGATGGCCTCTTGACGAGGGCTTTGATCCTTAGCACGGGAGGTCATTGAGTTGCCTGCTAAGGATGGACCGAGCAGGGAAGCCGCTCGGTGACTTCTTGATGAGGGCTTCGATCCTTGGCGTCGTTGAGTAAGATATTTACCAGCCAAGGATGGACCGAGCAGGGAAGCTTCTCGGTGGCCTCTTGATGAGGGCTTGGATCATTGGCGTCGTTGGGTAAGAGATTACCAGCCAAGGACGGACCGAGCAGGGAAGCTGCTCGGTGGTGTAGGGTGTTTTTCGTCACCCCATTGAGATGGGAATGCGCGCGTGCTTGTCAGGCGTACAGCAGATTCTCTCTGCCTAGGGCAGGCGGGGGTTTATTGATTGTGGGGATCCGAATCTCCGGCGGCCGCGGACTAAGCTGCCGTTAATTACCCCTCGCCTTTTGGAGCGAGAGAACCTCCGATTGACGGGTCAAACATGCCATGCGAACTCAACGTGCAGTGTTGTGTTTTGAAGGGGTTTTGGATATGTCGGGAGCCCCGCAGAGTTTTTACGGGGGTCCCGCTATCCGGATAGCGGGCTGGGGGTTAAGGGGGCTAGCAGCCCCCTTGCGGGGTGCGGGACAGCGCCCCGTTAGAAATTTTTTTCTAACTGGAACAGTGTAGTGGAGTATGTGTGTGTGTGAGAGTAAAGGGGAAAAGCGCCCAAAGGACGCGTGGGGCCAGTGCCTCACGTGCCTAGCACGCGAGCGCTGTGTGCTTGAGCGCTGTGCGCTTAGGCCTAGCGCATCACGTGCCCGGCACGTGGGCGCTTGAGCGCTAGCGCATCACATGCCCGGCACGTGGCGCTTGAGTGCTGGGCGCTCGAGCGCGAGCGCTTCACGTGCCCGGCACGTGGGTGCTGGGCGCTCGAGTGCTAGAGCTTCACGTGCCCGGCACGTGGGCGCTGGGAGCTTGGGCGCTCAGGCGCCAGCAAGAAAAATGGGCTTTTAGCCCCAGAAATAGGATTTAAACTCCCGAAAGAGGATTTAGAGTAGAGTTAGACTCCTAAAATATTTTTGGAGATGATGAAGGGGCTTCTCTCTTGAGCAATGGATCTTCCCCAAAGTGGGGTATTTGGAGATGAGTCTCCTTCTTCCTCCTTTATTGGTCGGATCTTGAAGAACAAGAAGTATGGGATTTTAAAAATCTCTTGTTTTTGATATCTGATGGGAGATCTGAGTTCCCCTTTGTGGGTTTAGTGGTGAAAAACTATTTAGTTTTTGAAAAAGAAGAGTAAAACTCTTGATTTAATTCAAAAGAAAGAGAAATGTTTAGAACCTTGAGGAAGGAGAATGAGGCACAGGAACCTTAGATTTTTTTTGAGGGAATGAAAAAGTATTTTAGATATTTTCATCATGTTGCCTTATATAGGCTTACATATTCACATATAGCCCCTTATGCTTTACAAAATGGCATTTTGCCCATCCCATGGCTCATGTGCCATTTCTTTTTGCACATAAACCATGGGCTTACAAAAAATTGGCTTTATGCCCATTTTGCATACATTCATGCACGAAAATTACATCAAAATTATTTGTTACATGATTTTTATTTTGGTATGGCGGAAGGCTGGACGCTTCGTGTTCGGGCTCGAACCGGGCATTGACCCACATGCTTGGGCTTGGGCCCACCTAAGTTGGGGTTGACCCTGACTTTGACTTGGTCAACCGGGGTGCAAATTTTGACCCCAACAAAGTGTCCCATCAATGAATGCATACCACGTATATGAGTTGTGTGCATGAAATTGATGGATCTTGAAGTTGGACTTCGAGGTGGAACATCATTCCAGGAGCGGAGCATCCCTCGGGGAGCATGATTCCCAGGGATCAGAGCATCATTCCGATTTGCGGAGTATAATTCCAGAGTCGGATTATCATTCCGAAGAGTCGGAGCATAATTCCGAGGGTTGGAGCATAATTCCAGGATCGGAGCATTTTTCCGAAGAGCGGATCGGAGCATTTTTCCGAAGAGCGGATCAGAACATTATTCCGAAGAGTGGAGCATGACTCCAGGGATCAGAGCATCATTCCGAAGAGCGGAGCATGATTCCAGGGATCGGAGCATCATTCCGAAGAGCGGAGCATGATTCCAGGGATCGGAGCATCATTCCGAAGAGCGGATCGGAGCATTATTCCGAAGTGCGGAGCATGATTCCAGGGATCGGAGCATCATTCCGAGGTGCGGAGCATGATTCCAGGGATCGGAGCATCATTCCGAAGGGCGGAGCATGATTCCAGGGATCGGAGCATCATTCCGAAGCGCGGAGCATGATTCCAAGGATCGGAGCATCATTCCGAAGAGCGGAGCATCATTCCGAAGAGCGGATCGGAGCATCATTCCGAAGGGCGGAGCATGATTTCAGAGATCGGAGCATCATTCCGAAGAGCGGAGCATGGTTCCAGGGATCAGAGCACCATTCCGAAGAGCGGAGCATGATTCCAGGGATCGGAGCATCATTCCGAAGAGCGAAGCTTGATTCCAGGGATCGGAGCATCATTCCGAAGAGCGGAGAATGATTCCAGGGATCGGAGCATCATTCCGAAGAGCGGCAGACATTCTGACCGAAGCATAATTTCAATGTAAAGGTTGATTCCCAGGCGAAGTATAATTCCAACAGGGAAGGCAGATACCCCGAGACGAAGCATGATTTCGACACGGGATACACTCTGAGACGATGCATGATTCTAGCGCAGAGCTTGTTCGCTGACTTGATTCCGAGACGAAGCATAATTTCGATAGGGAAGGCAGATACACCGAGGCGAAGCATGATTTCGACACGGGGTACACTCTGAGACGAAGCATGATTCCGACGCAGAGCTGGTTGGTTGATTTGATCTGATTTGGGTTGACATCAGTATCGCTGCACTGGAATATGGTACCAGAAGCGAATCATCATTTGCCATGAGAGGATTTGGGGATTTAGGTTTTTGTTTGGCATCGGCATCGCTACACTGGAATATGGTATCCGGAGCGAATCATCATTTGCGCTTGCTTGTTAGGAAGCGATGGCTTAGGAGACAGGTTTTAGGTCCCTATCACCTAAGAATTTTCAATTTTGTGAGCCGTAAGGGTCTCATAAAGCATTTTCTCCCTACTGGTCATAAGGATCCCGTAGATGTATTTTCTCCTTAGGAGTCGTGAGGACCCCCAAGTGTGTTGCTCCTTTGTGAGTTGTAAGGATATCACGTGGGAATTTTCTCCTCACAAAGTCGAGAGGACTTTGCGAGTGCATTTCATTTCTTTTTCACGAGTTTGCGCCCTTTCGGGTTTTCACAGACTCGCCGCAGTCTTGCTGTTTTTACTCACGGAACCCTTTCGGGTTTTCATCCGTACCCATTTTGCTTGTGGACATACCTCTTCTTTTTTTTGAATCTTCATCGCCGGTGGGATTTTGAATGTGGTCTCACCGGTAGGACTTAGGAGAGATTGGGATCGTTTTACGCCCGTGGATTGTATACGGTTTTGCAGGATGTATGATCCAGACCGTAGGGCCGGAAAATTTTCGGGACTTTGTTGGCATTCGCATCGCTGCACTGGAACATGGTACCAGGAGCGACTTATCATTCGCCGTTGGGATTTGGAATTTGGTTGGCGTTTGCATCGCTGCACTGGAATATGCTACCAGGAGCGACTCATCATTCGCCATTTGGGATTTGAGTTTGGAATTTGGTTGGCGTCTGCATCGCTGCACTGGAATATGGTACCAGGAGCGACTCATCATTCGCCATTGGGGTATGGGATTTGGTTGGCGTCTGCATCGCTACACTGGAATATGGTACCGGAGCGACTCATCATTCGCCATTGGGGTATGGGATTTGGTTGGCGTCTGCATCGCCGCATTGAAATATGGTACCAGGAGCGACTCATCATTCGCCATTTGGGATTTGAGTTTAGAATTTGGTTGGTGTCTGCATCGCTGCACTGGAATATGGTGCCAGGAGCGACTCATCACTCGCCATTGGGATTTGGAATTTGGTTGGCGTCTGCATCGCTGCACTGGAATATGGTACCAGGAGCGACTCATCATTCGCCATTTGGGATTTGAGTTTGGAATTTGGTCGGCGTCTGCATCGCTGCACTGGAATATGGTACCAGGAGCGACTCATCATTTGCCATTGGGATTTGGAACTTGGTCGGCGCCTGCATCGCTGCACTGGAATATGGTACCAAGAGAGACTAATCATTCGCCGTTGGGACATTCAGAGTTTGGTTGGCGTCTGCATCGCTGCACTGGAATATGATACCAGGAGCGACTCATCATCCGCCGTTTTTTTTATTATTTACCGCGATTGCTCTATCATTTCAGCTTTTCTTATCGCGAAGGTCACGATTGCCCTATCATGTCGGCTTTTCATTCGCGGTTGCTCCATTATTTCGGCTTTATTTTCCATCTTTACTTTACTCGCTGATTTTTATTTCGAGTTGCCCCATCATTTCGGCTTTTCTTTCTTTTTTTTACACTTTTTTTATTTACACACATTTTTTTACATTCCCAGTTTAATGACTTAAAGGTCGTCTGTTTCCAGTTTAACGACGTAGAGGTCATCTGTTTCCAGTTTAACGACGTAGAGGTCGAGTGTTCCCAGTTTAATGACGTGGTGGTCGATTGTTTTCAGAGAAAGGCAGATGTTTGAGAGAATCAGTTTCACGAAGAACTTCGGTCTCCGTTTGTATGAAATTGGCGGTCGCAGCTTGACTGTTTGTTAACACGCCTTTGGATAGTTCTATCTCTCCTGCCTTGTATTGCTTTTCGACCCAATCTTTGAAACGAAGCAGTCCTCAATGACATGATCTATCACTCTGTGATAGGGGCAGTATTTGGGGTCGTCGGTCATATTCACTTCCTGCGGTCTTTTTGACTCTGGCAGTTGTAAACCGTTCCTCAGGGCGTCTTTGAATATTTTACGAATTTTGTCCCTTCTGAAGGAATAGACCTTATCCAGCTTCTCTTTCAGTGGAGATTCTCCTCCCTCTCCTAACACTGGCTTCCGAGGCTGGTTGGCATTAGGCCCGCTCATCCCTAGCTTTTTTCAGTTAGCCGAAGTGTTGAAAGATTTAGAATCATCGGAGTTTCCGCCTTTGCGATTTTCATCTTTTCGGTTTCTTCAGGACCTATTGTTATTTTGGGAATCCGAGAAGGACTCCTGCTTTGAGTGCTCCAGCATCTGAACTTTCCTGGTCATCTCTTGGAATGTTTTGAGACCCGCGGTGCATAAAAATGGGGCCATCCAATTGTTGAGATTTCCAACAAGGAGACTGACAGATTGGTCCTGCTCTTTCGACGGTTCACATTTGACGGAGAGATTGTGCTATCGGGTTATAAAATCCGTGCCGCTTTCGTTGTTCTTTGGCTTGGTCCTTACGAGGTCGGCGATGGTGATCTTATCACTGACACTCATGAACCTTTGTCGAAACAAAGATTCCATTTGGACGAAAGTAGTAACGGAGCCATCCAGTATGCTCGCGTACCAGTCGAAAGCGACATCGTCCAGGCTATTAACGAACTGGCGGAGGAGAAGCGCATCATTGCCCCCAGTATTCCCACATGAGGTTTTGAAGTGGGCGATATGCTGATTCGCATTTCCCGTCTTCCGAATTTAGGGATGATATAGCCGCTGGGAAATTCTACCAGATCATACTGAGCAGGATATGGTCTCCCGCTACTGCTAACATCTTTTTGCTCTTCGGTTTTAGCTACCAATGTTTTGAATTTGTTGGCAACCAAATTCATGATTTGATCTTGAGTTAGCGGGCTACTGTCATCGGTAGCCAAGACATTTCCCAAAATAGGATGCGACTGATTTTCATGCGGTCCGCCCACTTTTGGATTTGAGGGAATAGGCGTCGGATGTCTCGGGACACTGTTTCCCGGTTCATGAGCAGAGCCCTGTGCTTGATTGGGCGGCTGAGAGGCAAGTCGGGCCGTGAGTTGCAAGACGACATTCGTCAAGTCGTCAATTTTGGAGTAAAGTTTGGCCATCTCCTTATCTTTACTTCTGAGCTGTTGTCGGAGCTCTTGGAGAAGTTGCTGCTCTGCGTTCTTGGGACGGAAGATTGGCTCCTCTTCGCTTTCTGAGCCCGACTCCTCATGAACCGAGGGCTCTCTCTGCTTATCAGCCTCACTGGAAGGGTCTTCGTTACCTTCCAGAGGAGGCCGGTATTGGAATGTGCCAGCCATATTCACACCAGATTGGATTTGAGATATGGTGGCCCCATCCTTGCTGTGAAGGTTGTCGCTGGGACGCGTGCCCACCATATAGACTGTATAGATAACACATTCAACCATCCTTTCATCATTGGTAGCTGGTTTCGCGGAGCGGTCCGGGCTTTGGAAATTCATAAATTTTAACATGGCCGAAGACCTAGCCCTTTTGTTGGCTCTGTATCTGAGCCGCTTCTGCCTCAGCTTCTCTGCCTTGAGCGTTTGGCAGGTTTCTGCTCTTCGGGAAGCCGCCATAGGCTGAGTGATGGGGAGGCTTGAAAAGACACCCAATCGAGCAGTTGTCAGAGACGTCGCTGGAGCTTGCCCGAGATGCCTTGTTGCTTTATTAGTGTTGATGGCCTTGCCCCCAGCTGGGGCCATGGAAAGTCGTTCAAACACCGACTTGCGTTTGGGTTGGGGTGCCCTCGCGACCATGACATTCGGTTTTTTCCCCTTTGAGACCGGTTTGTCTGTTACCGGATCTTGCGGAGCTGGGACGGCGTCAGCTGACACGAACATAATAGAACCAAATGGTAGCGGCGGCTCCTCCTATTGTCGCCCGAGACTGGCCGGAAGGACCGTCCTGGAGTCCATCTTCATCGTGTAGGAGATGGGAGCTGAGTTCATCTTTGGAAACACTGTTGAAAATTGATTGCTTGAAAACCTGCACGAAAAAGCATTATTTTAGTATAAATATAGATAAGTATATTGATTGAGTTCGCATGGATATTTAACCCGATATATGGGAGGAGAGATTAGTCCCACCGGGCGTGCCAGAATCTATAGGGTGTTTTTCATCACCCCATTGAGATGGGAATGCGCGCGCACTTGTCAGGCGTACTATAGATCCCCCCTGCCTAGGGTAGGCGGGGGTTTATTGATTTTGGGGATCCGAATCTCCGGCAGCCGCGGACTAAGCTGCCGTTAATTACCCCCCACCTTTTGGAGCGAGAGAACCTCCGATTGACGGGTCAAACAGGCCATGCGAACTCAACGTGCAGTGTTGTGTTTTGAAGGGGTTTTGGATATGTCGGGGGCCCCGCAGAGTTTTTACGGGGGTCCCGCTTCCCGGATAGTGGGCTAGGGGTCAAGGGGGCTAGCAGCCCTCTTACGGGGTGCGGGACAGCGTCCCGTTAGAAATTTTTTTCTAACGGGAACAGTGCAGTGGAGTATGTGTGTGTGTGTGTAAAGGGGAAAAGCGCCTAAAGGACGCAAGGCGCTCGAGCACTAGCGCTTCACGTGCCCGGCACGTGGGCTCTCGGAACTTGAGCGCTCGGGCGCCGGTGAGAAAAAGGGGCTTTTAGCCCCAGAAACAGGATTTAAACTCCCGAAAGAGAATTTAGAGTGAAGTTAGACTCCTAAGATATTTTTGGAGATGATGAAGGGGCTTGTCCCTTGAGCCCTGGATCTTCTCCAAAGTGTGGTCTTTGGAGATGGGTCTCCTTCTTCCTCCTTTGTTGGCCGGATCTTGAAGAACAAGAAGTATGAGATTTTAAAAATCTCTTGTTTTTGATATCTGATGGAAGATCTGAGTTCCCCTTTGTGGGTTTAGTGGTGAAAAACTATTTAGTTTTTGAAAAGGAAGAGTAAAACTCTTGATTTAATTCAAAAGAAAGAGGAAGGTTTAGAACTTTAAGGAAGGAGAAAGAGGCACAGGAACCCTAGATTTTTTTGTGGGAATGAATAATTATCTTAGATATTTTCATCATATTGCCTTATATAGGCTTACATATTTACATATAGCCCCTTGGGTTTTACAAAATGGTATTTTGCCCATCTCATGGCTCATGTGCCATTTCCTTTTGCACATAAACCACGGGCTTACAAAAAATTGGCTTTATGCCCATTTTGCATACAATCATGCACAAAAATTACATCAAAATTATTTATTATATGATTTTTATTTTGGTATGGCGGAAGGCCGGACGCTTCGTGTTCGGGCTCGAACCGGGCATTGACCTACATGCTTGGGCTTGGGCCCACTTGAGTTGGGGTTGACCTTGACTTTGACTTGGTCAACCGGGGTGCAAATTTTGACCCCAACAGGTAGCCTCTTGATGAGGTCTTTGATCCTTAGCGCGGGAAGGCATTGAGTTGCCTGCTAAGGATGGACCGAGCAGGGAAGCCACTCGGTGGCCTCTTGACGAGGGCTTTGATCCTTGGCGTCGTGGGGTAAGGGATTACCAGCTAAGGATGGACCGAGCAGGGAAGCTGCTCGTTGGCCTCTTGATGAGGGCTTTGATCGTTGGCGTCGTTGGGTAAGAGATTACCAGCCACGATGGACCGAGCGGGGTTGCTGCTCGGTGGCCTCTTGATGAGGGCTTTGATCCTTAGCGCGGGAGGGCATGGAGTGGCCTGCTAAGGATGGACCGAGCAGGGTTGCTGCTCGGTGGCCTCTTGATGAGGGCTTTGATCCTTGGCATAGTTGGGTAAGAGATTACCAGCCAAGGATGGACCGAGCAGGGTTACTGCTCGGTGGCCTCTTGATGAGGGTTTTGATCCTTAGCGCGGGAGGGCATGGAGTTGCCTGCTAAGGATGGACCCAGCAGGGTTGCCGCTCGGTGGCCTCTTGATGAGGGCTTTGATCCTTGGCGTCGTTGGGTAAAAGATTACCTGCTAAGGATGGACCGAGCAGGGAAGCCGCTCGGTGGCCTCTTGATGAGGGCTTCGATCGTTGGCGTCATTGGGTAAGAGATTTACCAGCCAAGGATGGACCGAGCAGGGAAGCTGCTCGGTGGACTCTTGATGATGGCTTGGATCCTTGGCGTCGTTGGGTAAGAGATTACCAGCCAAGGACGGACCGAGCAAGGAAGCTACTCGGTGGCCTCTTGATGAGGGCTTTGATCCTTAGCACGGGAGGGCATTGAGTTGCCTGCTAAGGATGGACCGAGCAGGGAAGCCGCTCGGTAGCCTCTTGATGAGGGCTTCGATCTTTGACGTCGTTGGGTAAGAGATTTACCAGCCAAGGATGGACCGAGCAGGGAAGCTGCTAGGTGTCCTCCTGATGAGGGATTGGATCCTTGGCATCGTTGGGTAAGAGATTACCAGCTAAGGACGGACCGAGCATGGAAGCCGCTCGGTGGCCTCTTGATGATGGCTTTGATCCTTAGCGCGGGAGGGCATTGAGTTGCCTGCTAAGGATGGACCGAGCAGGGAAGCCGCTCGGTGGCCTCTTGACGAGGGCTTTGATCCTTGGCGTCCTGGGGTAAGGGATTACCAGACAAGTATGGACCAAGCAGGGAAGCTGCTCGGTGGCCTCTTGATGAGAGCTTTGATCCTTGGCATCGTTGGATAAGAGATTATCAGCCATGGATGGACTGAGCAGGGTTGCTGCTCGGTGGCTTCTTGATGAGGACTTTGATCCTTGGCATCGTTGGGTAAGAGATTACTAGCCAAGGACGGACCGAGCAGGGAGGCTGCTCGGTGGTCTTTTGATGAGGGCTTTAATCCTTAGTGCGGAAGGGCATGGAGTGGCCTGCTAAGGATGGACCGAGCAGGGTTGCTGCTCGGTAGCCTCTTGATGAGGGCTTTGATCCTTGGCATCGTGGGGTAAGGGATACCAGCCAAGGACGGACCGAGCATGGAAGCTGCTCGGTGGCCTCTTGATGAGGGCTTTGATCCTTAGCGCGGGAGGGTATTGAGTTGCCTGCTAAGGATGGACCGAGCGGGGAAGCTGGTCGGTTTTGCGAGGTTCGGTCTAACCTTCCTTGGTGTGCGAACATCGGGAAGAGTGATCGTCGCGGACGACACGTGTCAGGAACGCATGGGGAAAGCGAAGCTTTTCAAAGAGCCGCGTCTCTCCGACTTCGGTTCGCCGAGAAATACGGGATATCAGCCGCGTGGCGGTATAGTATTGGAAGAACTGAGCGAGTATTGGACTCTTGGGGGCACTGTGGGGGCTATAAATCAGAGAGGGTGTGTTGCTCATTCCTCTCTCCATCCCCAAAACGTAAGAATGGACGAATTCCCTTTCTCCATCCTCGATATCATTTCTTTCGAAGACGTATACTTGTACGAACAGCTGAGCTCCGAAGAGATGCTTCGGGCGGTGGTTTGGCGCGTGGAGGACCATTTTGGCCGACTGCTTCCCCGGTGATCTCCCCTGCTTCAGCTGCTGATGTATTCGATCTGGAGGGCGTCGCCGGGGCTGCATAACCCCTTGTCCGAGCAACTGAAGGATGAGGCGGTTGGTAAGTTGAGATCGCTATACCATTTCGGCCTGATCTCGAAGAGTCGGCGTGATCGCTAAGTGGCCCTCATCCTCGAGTGTTATCAATTGAGGCATCTCGCCGATGGATGCCCGACTGGAGAGTCTTTCGGCTCGTCCGTGGCGTCGAGGGTTCGCGGGTCGCACCAGAGGCAGAGGTCGGAGGCGGCAAGGGCTCGGCTGGCGGAAATTTCTTCGGAGTACCATGAGTTAGGGAGTTGATGTCGCGCTATGCTTAATCGGACATAACAGCAAATCCCTGGCCATGGTTCCCGAGATTTACTGATAAGAGTTATCAGTAGTTTCTCGGACCGTTATGGGCCGTAAATCAACATGACTTATAAAGTTACCAGGGTCTGACATTTACCACCCCTAGACTTTATATGCGACGTATCATACGAAGAGACCGGATTGTACGGTAAGTGTTGCTTACAGGCTCGTTAGGGTTGTGACGAGTTCGCTCGTCGGCCACCTTTTCGTCATTTACCTGGGTAGCCATTACGCACAGCTAGTGCCGCTGACGTGCTTGTGGTTAAATCCACCGCCAGCGTACTGTCGAGTCTTTAGAGTCCCACAGAGAGGGTTCCCTGGTTCAGGCAAAAGATGTAGAGGCCGTAAGTTGTTACGACAGGGTTTCGATCATGTT
Organism: Agapanthus africanus; assembly: GCA_030015575.1. NCBI lineage: Eukaryota > Viridiplantae > Streptophyta > Magnoliopsida > Asparagales > Amaryllidaceae > Agapanthus > Agapanthus africanus. Next base: position 15,268,886 of record JASDDO010000001.1, on the reverse strand, counting down.
CGTGTAATTGTTACAGGAATAATGATCGGAAGGATAATACTGGTAGGCTTTGATGTAAGCCGGATACCGGTATTATATTATTGGATTATTTGTATTCGTATTTTTCGGAATTCGGATTCGGGTATACTTATACGGTATACGGTGGAGGGGTATTCTTGTAATTGTTACAAGAATATCTTCCAGAAGGAGACACCTCATAATTGCATATTTATTTTGTGAAAATAAATAAATGAGGTGGAATTTGGAGAAAGTCTAAGTATGGTTGAAGGAATGACTTGTTTCATCCATTTGGAGTTACTATTGAAGCATGGTGCAATTTTTTATTGCATGCTTCAATTATTTTTCATTTGAGCCATATCATTTTTTCATGCTTGATTTTTTTCATTCATCACATTTATCTTCTCTCTCATCATTATCTTCTTCTTCCTCCTCTTTGCTTTAACCTTCACATGAGTTGTGAATCAAAAGCTTAGAGCAAAAAGATAATCCAATACTTGATATCTATATCATCTAAGTGATCTCTTCTAGCAAACTTGATCTCTTAGTTAAACTCTTGTGAAGAGTTTATAGCCTGTTCGATAGCTCTTGGGTGGATCGTCTTGGATCTTGAGGTGGCCGGAGACCGAGATCTTTGCGACCACAAGGAGCCTAGGAGTTACATCCAAACAAAGACCCGAAGGACCGATTCTATAGGTATAACACTATCTTAGTAGATTAGATCTCTAGATAGTTTTGCTAGTTAAGCTTTAAGCACAAGATCTTGATTTATGTGGGTGTTGCATGCAAGAAATTTTATGTTTATTGCTTCCGCCTCCTTACAAGTGTTGTGAGAGTGTGCAACATCCACTAACAGCTCTTTCGTAAGACCCCGGCGTGGAGCTGTGAGGCGCCCAGTGGGTCATTAAACTGGTCGCCGCGGGGGACCTGTGGCCGCCGGAGATAGCAAGACGCTGTTCAGTTGTGCCAGCGTGGACTGTGTCATCTCCCCCTCTGCAGAGGTCACGATCCCGAGATGGAGGAATGGCGACCTGGGGTCTTGTCCCGTTATTTGGACGAGGACAAGGTCATCCACGATAGGCGCGAGCATGTCGATCCGTGCTGACAGGGCGTGAACGGAGTTAGGGGAGGAGAGGATCCGTCCGCGCCTCCGTTGTGGGGAGGGCGGTGGCTTGTGCTAGGATCGTTGCGATGATCACTCGCCATGAGTTCGAGATCGGAAGATCAACTTTCGATGAGTGGAATTTTCGATTCCTACAGACGGCGCCAACTGATGGAGGTCAGGATCTCTTTCAGATGTTGTCCTCCGTCAATCTGTCGCGAGTGTTGATGAACGGCTGAGATTGGGTTTGAGGGTTGCCTCCTGAAGCGTGTGGATCTCAGTGGGCTTGATTTGGAGTGAAGCCGAGCTACCTGCAAAGAAGTCCCAGGGTGGTTGTACCCCCGTGAACCCTCCGATGATCAAGTTAGCCGGGGTATTTGAGCAGAGTAGCGGCCTATTGGGGTAAAATTGTCTTACCTGAGTCGTCTGAGAGAGAGGTTTATATAGCGGCTGCCATGGGCAAGCTGGCGCGAGATCCTCGCCGGCCGTTACGCCCCTTGCGTTACGCCTGCGTGAATGGCGGGATCCCCAATTAATGACGAGATACGCTCGTTAATGGGGAGATGCGACGGCGTGGAATGCGGGATCGTGGGGCGGCGGATATCTCGTGTCTGGCGAGATTCGCGGAGCCGTGGCGGAGGCGCCTGTGACCCGCGTTCTAGGTCGCCTGATAGAACCGAAGAGGCCTAGCTCGGCGAGAGGCGTAAAAGAGGGCAGGAGGCCGAGCTAGCTCGGTTCTGTGATAGCTCGGAGGCAAAGGGCCAAGGAGCTCGGCGTGTAGAAGGGCTCGGAGGCGAGCCAATGGCTGTTTACATGGTGGGCGCAGGAACGTTCACGGCATCCTTAGAGGTCGGGTCCAAGCAGCGGGACGATAGCCCGGAAGACGCTTCCAATGCGTGGTTCATGCCCTGTTTCCGTGTTCCTCGGGACACGTCATCTGCCGCGTGTCATGATCTGGGTAGTTTCCGATTATGAGCATCATCAGTAACCGTCTAGTAGCCGACTGCCACCCTTGCTCATCGACATCTGCTGTCCGCATTCATAAGATGTCGTCATGGTGGTTGGCTCAGCCTCCTGTCGCTGATGCCCATCGCTGTTAGGTCCACGTTACCTCTCCCGGTACTTTCGGGCTTGCGGAAACGGTAAAACAAAAATTTTCTGGACTTGGCAACATGGACCGTAAAAGCCGGATCTTTGCTAAACAATACACTAGCATCCTAACTAGAGATTTATCTACTCGGTTAGGGGTTATACCTCAACTTGAACTCCTTCTCTTCTTGTTGTTCTTCTCTTTGCTTGCTCCGATGGTTGATCCGGACTTTGGTCACCTCCGCGGCCTCCTTGAGTCGAAGACGATCCACCCGAGAGATGTACACCGAGCTCCACCTCGAGCCGAGGTAACTAGGGCAAGGAGATTGCTAATCTGGAAGCCCTAGGATGTGTAGAGAAGATGTATGGATGTGTTTGTTAAGTGAAATCCTTTTTCTCTCAACACATGTGATCAAAGGAAAAATCAAGAGGAGAAAGAAGGAGGAGCTAGCTAGCAACCATGGAGCTTCTCATTTCAAGAGAGAGAATGAGAATAAGCAAATGAAAAACTTGACCAAGAGAAAAACCCAACCATGGTTGCAATAATGCAAAACATTATCATTACTAATCCCATCAAGATAAAGTTGATGGCTACAAATGACATGACCATTATCATAACAAAAGAAAAAGAAAACCAAAGAATACTTTAGATCTTTCAAGAAGATCCTAGTCAACTTTGGTCAAACGGTCAACAAAGTCAAGATGGTCAAATGGTCAATGTAATTAGCCATAACATAATTATCAATGAAAGGATTAGTAAATAATGTCCCCGGCTCATAATGGTTTTGACTAAACGAACTGTCAAAACCCTAATGAGTCCGCCTCAGAATGGTTTTGACCGAATCAACTGTCAAAACCCTAATGAGCCTGCCACGTAACGGTTTTGGCCGAACCAACTGCCAAAACCCTAAAGAGGCACCTCCTCCTTCATCGCTCCGGAAAACTGTGCATACACACCTGCATCCGTATTCCGTAGAATGCAAATGCGCAGAAGACAAAACAAATCCATCCATGCAATACTAGGATCCGGCTTAAACCAAAGCCCACTAGTATTGCCTGCCCGAACACCACACGCACACAAGTGTACGTAAGTGATCGCAGCCCTGCCGTAAAACCATACGGCCTCTACACGTTTCGCTCAGTGCAGGGAAACTCTCTGTGTGGGACTCTAAAGACTCGACACTACGCTGGCAGTGGGTTTAACCACAGACCGCAAGCGGCACTAGCTGTACGTAACGGTCCCCAGGTAGATGTCGATAAGAAGGCCGATGAGGTAAACCCATCCGAACTCCTACTGAGCTTGTATGTGACAATCTCCATACAGTCCGGTCTGTTCGTCTGATACATCGCATGGCGGGCCTAGGGGGGCGGTAAACGTCAGTCCCCTAATAGCGGTACAAGTCGTGTCGGAGTGAAGCCCAGAACACCCTGAGATAACACTGGAAACCTACCAGTATATCTCGCTTGCCCTGGCCTGGGACTACTCGTGTAATGGCTCTCCTAGACACAGCGCGATGTCAACCCCCAATACCGGGAGAGACGAGTCCTGTCTAACCGTCACTGCCTCCAAGTGCTTCGGGACTGCTCCCAACTACTACCTGTTTGCATGACTCAGTAGAGCCGTGGTAGGGTAGTAATCAAAGAACAGTGGGAACACACTCGAGGCGAAGTGACAGTGTCAAGTCAGCGGACTAAGCTGTACTCATGTCATCTGGGAACTGATAACTGACGATAGGTATAATACCAACCATCAGTTCCCGACGAGTCCTGTCCAGTGTACTCGTAACCTAACGAGCACCCGCATACTATCTCAAGTACGACGTACTGACGGCTGTGGGACAGACCGTCTCCCGTGCTGGGATGAGAAGCGCATACGCTAGTCTACTCCGGAGTATCGATGCCCTATCTCGATACTCCCACGACAAGGGACGTGTATAAGGATGTACTTGTAGATTACCCAGCCCCCACGAGTGTGATCGCCATCACAACGCCGGTAATCAAGCAAAGATCCTAAGGGCTCTACTAATGCGTATAGGTGATATAATAAATAAACACACATGTACACATTAAAGCAGAGACAAACCAAGTAGCATACTACTATATTGAGCAAGATTGTCTGTACAACTGTGAATATCCCAAGCTTCCATCAAGTAATATACATACTGGTATGATACAGTAATGGCCTCTAGGGCATATACACTAACAATCGCCGACTCACCTGTCATTCTCAGGCCGTTGGCCACTGCATCGGTCATCACCGGCCACTTGCGGCAGCCGTCGGTCATCTATTTCGTCATCCGCTTTACCATATTGCAGCCAATACCATCCGCTCCTTCGTTGCATATATATCTTACCACGAGTGATCAAAATATACCAATCACATTAATATTTTCAGAAATCATATAGCTGTGCATCACATTTTTTGAAATGTGCTGTAGCAATCGCCTCTATAGGAGTGCATACATTGGATCTGGAGTGCCTACTATATTTACCATTTTATAAAGCGTGCAATATGTAAGAAGACCTCGGCAATATAACACATGACAAAATACATTCATAAGTACCATAAAGAAACTCCGGCAGCTTCCTATGCAAATCTTTAGACCAGTCCCAAAATAAGCCAAACAATATATAATCACCAAAAATAAACAAAATACACCAATTCATAGATTCAAACAACACCGACAACACTTTACAAACATACGATACAATATACTAGTATTTCATTGCCAAAAAATAAATATTAATAATGCAATCTTAGGAGGGAGTGGGACAGCGCTGTGAAAAAATATGAGTGATGTCGCTGAGATCTTTTAACTAAACGAGGAAGTAATATATAAATCAACAAACAATGGAAAGAATCTCTTGGGGACCACATCTAGAATCTATGCCAGAACCGGAACCCGCCGGTTCGTTCTTGAAAGGACCGGCCGGTTTGGACCGGAGTGACGTGGCAGTACAGGTGTTGGCAGCTGCGCGGGCAGGGGCAGGGATTGTAATTAGTAAGAATCCGTGCAGGATCTACGGGCAGCAGAGGAGTAGGATTTTCGATAGATACGATGCGATTTTTTCGGCGGAGCCGTTAACCGATTCGGCTCACGTGTCGTGTCACGCGTTGACTTGTGTCCAGTCAACTCCAATCTGATTTCTTCCTGCTTTTTTTTATACATAAAATATACAGATATAACCTAGCGGTGAAACCGGGCAGGTTGGGCGATTTTAACAAATTTTGCATCCAATCCGAAAGTTAAAACATAAACCCAAACCCGATGGGTTTTTAATGTGTTAAATCCGAACCCGCAACTTCTGGTTTCGGAGGAATTTGGACGGGTTTCAGGTTTTGGCGGACGAGTCTGCTGTTGCGGGTTTTCCGGACTTTACCCGTTATAAAGTATAAAAATATTGAATTTATATTATTGGAGGTGAGTTCTACCAAATATACATACACAAAATTTATGCTATCACCAACTTATATAAATTATATGTGATAAATAGATAGAATAAATAATTGCACTAATTCGGTATCATACATAAATTAAATGCTATGTTATATTGAATGGAATCGAATATAAAAAGCAGAATATAAAAAGCAGGATTAGATCGGGCTGGGTTTAAGGTTCGGACGAACGGATTTAATGCAATACGCATATCAGACCTGAAAATTTTCATCTAATCGTCAACCCATCTGATCGGGTTCTGACAAATATAACATGTTTAAAAACCCCGGAAAAATTAGACCAGATCGGGTCAGGTTCGGGTCAAACCCAACCCGACTTTTACCCCTAGTTTAAACCAGATTTGAAAGCTAAATATCGCCATTTTTAAAATCTTGTTCTTCATTAGTCTTCTGATATGGTTTGATTGCATCATTCTTTCAGATTACATAATAGAACTGTCTCGTCGTTCGTTTGGTATAATTTCAATATCATTTCAGGTCAAAATCAACCCGACTTTCATCCCTAATTTAAACTAGAATTGAATCATACAGTTCGTTTGTTAAACAAAGTCCATATCTAACAGTTGAAACAATACTTTATGTAGGCTTATAATCATTAATTTCTTAAAATTAAATCATGACAATAGCAAATTATTGTAGATCGAATAGATGCGGTATAAGACACAAATGGGTTGTTTTACATTGGGCGGCCCCCTCTTGCTCTGTTTTCTATGTTGTTCACTGTAGTTAACGAGCATGCGGTATACTGCAGCCTCAATCTAGCCTATACTTATTCCTTGGATATACATTATGAAGTTGACGAATACAGGTCAACGGAAAATGAGCTGCATGAACTTGTTCGATCATGGCCTACTCTGCCCCTAGTGTCAAACCTGCATCATCAAGTCAAAACTTTGTTGAGGCAGTTACTTTTGCCAAGACATCAGGGGTATTTGGGTCAGATCAAGTCAAACCTACACTAAAATGGACTTTTAACACGCTTATATTCGAAATAATATTACGTCTTGAAAATCTAATTGATCAAACTTGAGAGAGATGTAATAACAACCAAGATAACCAAACAAAATGATCGTTTAAAGTCGGACTTTTAAAGTGGAGCTTTCTGTCATGAAGACCGATCACCTTTAACATCTCATGGTAGTTTTATGAGTAGCAACCCATATAAAATAGGATAAGGGATTTTTAATCTCCCACAAACTTTTTTTTGGAGATAATAGACGGAATAAATTAGCCATCCTCTCATAAATAGAGGAAACCGGGCTCGATCCTGGGCCTTCCCCATAAACTACTTCAAACCCTATCAATGGACTACTTCAAGCCCTTCACCACAAACTTTTCTGTATATGATAGAAGACGGAAAATAAAATTAAGAAGTTGTCTTAAATTAGTTTCAAATTTCTCATATGTTTTATTTGATGCACTGTTGTACTGGGTACATACAGAATAATTTTTCATGAAATGGCCTAGCCCAAGAGTGCAGTCAATTAGTTATATGTAATTAAGGGCAATTTGTATCTAACAATAGCCTAAAATTGAAATATAAGTCTCTACTATAATAATGTAATTGAGAAGGATGCCACATTACACTATCACATTTATTTGAAATTAATCTTTTATTTTTAGATGGTCAATATGTGACGATCGTTGATACATATTACTATTAAAGATTTGAAAAGATTTTTAATGAATTTTAGTTAAGGCAATAGATAGCTTAAAAAATTTTAGTTAAAAATATTTCAAAATATATACATGTGAGGAAAATCCAAGTATATATAATTGAAATAACCTGCAAAATTTGTATCCAATAATCACATTGTTTTATAGTGCCCACCGCCAAAAATAAAAAGTAAACATAAAAAGGAAAACACCAAAACAACCCACTCCCCCTGAAAAATGAAGAATCAACATATTATGCTAAGCTTTGTTAAAAGTATATTAACCACCGTGGCGAAGCCAAGAATTTTCAAAGGGTGGGGCCGAACATATTAACATTGCTAATAAAAAAACCTCAGTTACATTATTCATTCACCTAAATTTTTCTAACATACCAGGTTATTCATTCACAATTTTTCTTAACAAGCTGTTCATTCAAAATCAAATAATTGAAATCAAGCAACAAAATCAAGCCATTCATTCAAAGTCAAATAATCAAGCTATTCATTCAAAATCAAATAATTGAAATCCAGGGTTTAAGTTAAAAGAAAAATACCATATAGATTTTGAATCAACAAAATTCTAGGGTTTCAGCTGCGATGAGACGACTGTTCATGATAGGAGGAGAGAAGATGACTGATGAAGATGAGTATGACTTGCGACTGGACGAGACGAGGCCACAACTGTGAGAAACAAGGGCGAGGGTGCCGGCGAAGAGGATGAGGCGAGGGTTCTTACAGATGAAACTGAGAGTCTAAAAGGCGTGGGTTTTTTGAGATAACGCGCTGGCTTTTGAATCGATCCATCAATTACTTCTGCAATTAATCCCATAGAGGGAACATGTCTCTTTCACACTTGTCTTAATCCAATCCTTGAGAGTTACCATAATTCCCTATTGCAAATCTAGGGTCTTTATACACCCAAAAAAAAAAAAAAAAGATTGTCCCCAAATCATAAAAATTTCCAAAATTCAAAATATTAGATCCCAAACGCAAACACAATCAAAACCCACATCCCAATCGCCCCCAAATCGAAAACCCACATCACAAATCTCCCCCGAAAATCGGACCGAATGAAGATCTCACCTTTAGGACGACAGGCTTATGGGACAAGCCAAAGGGAAGTTCTCGAGCTCAATGGCTCTCCTGGCCATCCTAATGTGGAGATCGTTGTGCAGGAACTGGGACGAGATCAATAGGCTCCTCTTGTTGGGCTTGGCTCCGAACTCCATCATGTAACTCGGCTGCAAGGTACCTTCCTATGTTGAAAAATAGGGTGGGCCCCAACCTGCCCTTGAATAGGTCCGAATAGGTCCGTGTCTGCCAGTATATATATATATATATATATATATATATATATATATATATATATCATCTCTTTATAATGCAAATACCCATGATGAGGTGGATATCCTCTCTTTTCTTCAAAATTCAAAACAAAAAGGAGAAAAATCTTTTTTTCCTAAGGTCTCCACCTCATCCTTCTATTCTCCTAAAGCCTCCACCTCATCAAGGAAGTGGACAAAAAAAACAATGCCTTACAAAGTTAATTTACACATAAACCCTCAATATTTACAAATTTACACCTATACAAAAAATTGATTAAATTTGCACATTTACACATAAACCCTCATTATTTATAAATTTACATATATACTCATTCTTACAAATATAAAATATTACATTTGACACGTGCAACGCACGTGCACAAAATTCTAGTATATATAATGCAAATATTCTTGATTAGAGATTCACCCTTGTTCTTTTTTCATGAAAAATAGAAAAAATGAGAAAAATTCTTATCTCTCAGAACCTCCACATCATCTCTCAAGCCCTCCACGTCATTCTTCTCCTTTTTTTAAAAATAAATAAATAAATAAATAAAACTTTAGAACCCTCCACATTTCTCTCTTCCCTTCTTAATTTTTTAAACACTGCAAACGCACGTGCATAACTTTTCGCTTGTGTATCTTAAAAATTATCTCCATCTATATTTATTTTGACATACCCGTCAATAATTAATCCCATGCATCAGATGTGGAAACATCTAGTAATTTTTGTATCCTAATCTCTAATGTTATGATTCAAACTGTTAAGGGTGTGAGTTGACATTTTATCATTTTTCCAAGGAAAATTCAAAATGATGATATATTTTCTTCAATTTATTCTAAATTCTAAAGATGTCCACCTCAACTCACTTTTCTCTCTTGTTTTTTCTATCCTCCCACTTCTCTCTCTCTCACGCGCACACATCAGTGACAAAAGATAAAAGAAATAAACAGATACATGTATCATGAAGATGAAGAATTTATACATAGCCCATTAAATATTTCGTTTTGCATTCTCAATTTTTAAAAAAGATTTGTCCATGACTTCTACTATATACACACATGTAAAATACTAGTATATTTTTACTGCTCCTATAACCCAAACTCATTGAGTGATGACGTCATTATTGCATCATTTACAACAAAAAATTTCAAAAAATAAGAAAAAGTTATGGTTGTCCACATCATCTATACTAGAATTTGCGCACATGTGTTACGTGTTAATTTAAAAATTAATTATTTTTTGAGAGAAGAGGGAGAGATGCGGGGTTCTAATAATTAAAGAATCAAAGAATTAATTATTTTTTTTGAGGGGGGAGGGGGAGAGATAGAGGAGAGAGAGACATGGAGCGTTCTAGTATTTTTTTGGAGGGGAGAGAGAGATGTAAAGGGTTCTATATTTAAACAATTAACTTTTTTGGTAAAGAAGAGAGAGATGATGTGGATAGAAGAAGAATTGAGGATTTTTTTCTTTTTTTTTTCTTGAAAAAAGTAGAGGGGTGGACCTTTAACCAAAAGACATTTGCATTATATATAGAAGATAATGAAGTTGTATGTGTAAATTTTCATTTGAATGCATTATTATTTTTGTCATTTTCTTAGATGATGTGGAGAGCTTACGAGGTGAGTTTTTCCTCCTCTTTCTTTAAATTTTAAAAAAAAGAGATAGACGAGCTTTTAATTTTTTGTTTTGTTTTTTTCTTTGAAATTGATGATGTGGAGATTTGAGGAGTGAGAATTTTTCTCTTTTTTCGTAGAAAAATGGAGAAGGGTGGATCTCTAACCAATAGTATTTGCATTATATATACTAGAATTTATGCACGTGCGTTGCACGTGTTAGTTTTTAAAAAATTAGAAAGGAAGGGGGAGAGAGAGAAGAGGGAGAGGGGAGAGAGAAATGTGGAGGGTTCTAGAGCCTTAATTATTTATTTTTTAAAAAAAGGGGAAGGATGAGGTGGAAAGCCTAGGAATCTAGGATTTTTCTCCCTTTTTCTTGTATTTAAATTTTTTTTTTGTGAGGGTCCTCTAACCACCCTTATTTGCATTATATAGAGAGATAGATATATATATTGGGAGAGATGATATGGAAGGTTCTAGATAAACAATTAATTGTTTTTTAGACGCGAGAGAGATGACGTGGAAGGCTTGAGAGGTAAGAAAGATGATGTGGAGGGTTTGAAAGGTGAGAATTTTTCTCATTTTTTTATTTTTCTAAAAAAAAGAAAAATGGTGGAACTCAAACAAAGCGTATTTGCAATATATATAGAGACTAAGAAATGAGCACACGAGGCATGAGATGGGCAAAATGCCATTTTGTAAAGCCCAAGGGGCTAAGTGTAAACTTGTAAGCCTATTTAAGACAACATGATGATGAAATAAAAAAGGAGAATTGATTTCCTTAAAAAAATCTCTAGGGTTTGTGCCTCCATCCTCACTCTCTCAAGTGCTTCCTCTTCATTTTCCAACTAAATAAAGAGCTTAGCTCTTTGTTTTTCAAAACTAAATAAAGTTTCACCATAAACCCACTGAAGGAGAGTTTAACCCTCATATCCGATCAAAAAAGAGAGAAGATTTTCGATACCTTCTTCTCCCTCCTCAAGATCCAATTTGAGAGAGGGAGAAGAAGGGAAACCCACCTCCCAAGGCACCATAAAAAAAAGGAAGCGGTCCCCTTTGACCACCTCCGAAGATCTTCGAGGAGTTCAACTCCAAGATCCAAATTTTCAAAGGAGTTTAACTCCATATCCGGACTTTTTAGGAGCTTAACTCCAAACCCAAGCTTTTTAGGAGCTTAACTCCAGATCCACATCCAATTTATTACATAAGAGTTCAACTTTAAATCCAAATCTTTTGGAAGTTTAATTCCAAATTTATACCTAATTCCTGTCTGGGAGTTCCAACTCCAAAGTTCCTAGGGAGTTCAACTTCCAGCTCAGGGGCTAAGCCCCTTTCTTTGCTGGTGTTTCCAGTTGTCGCGTGCCGTGCAGGTGACCCATTGGCGTCCAGCGGTCGCATGCAGGACACGTGACCCGCTGGCGCTCAGCGCCCACGCGTCTGATACATGACCCACGGGCGCCCGGCGCCCACGTGCCTGACACTTGACCCGCTGGCGCCTAGCGGTCACATGCCGTGCACGTGACCCGCGGGCGCCCAGTGTCCACGCACGGGGAACGTAACCCGCGGGCGCGCAGCGTCCACGCACGGGACACGTGATCCGGGGCCGTCTAGCGCCCATGCGCCACCCATGTGTCCTTAAGACGCTCCCCATCCCTCTTTTTCCCATACACTTTGTTTCGCCCAATCAGAGCAAAGCTCTGTTTGAATTCAAAATTTAAAATTTTTGAATTTTTGAAGCAACGCTTCAAGTCTCAGGCGCAATGCGCCGCGTGTCTGGCGCTAATATATCAGCGCAGCGCCCAAGAAGGCGCATCCAATCAGAGCAAAGCTCTGTTTAGAGGAAGCAACGCTTCAGATCCTTTGCGCTGCGCGCAACGCGCCACGTGTCCAGCGCAGATACATTAGCGCAGCGCACCCAATTAGAGCAAGGCTCTGTTAAAGGAAGCGCCGCGCTGCGCTCTGCGCTGTGCGACACGTGGCAACACAGTTGCGCTGCGCGACACGTGTCAGCGCAGATGCGCTAGCGCAGAAAAAGGGGCTAAGTGCCAAAGGTAATTTAGCCATGCAAAATTACATGCACTTGATAACAACAAATTAAAATACGATGCACAAGCACAACAAAGAGTTCAAATAAAAAGAACACTTAACAGATAATAAAATACTTAATCAAAACATTTATTTATTATTAAATCTAAAAAAAGATCACCGAATACGGGATCAGAGAGACAAGGGTTCACAAAAAGAAAAAGAAAATTATTCAGCTCCCCCTCCGCCTTCTCCATCGCGTCGAAGCGGCGATCTTCCCGAGGGGTAGCCATCCAACGGTCGACGCCGCATTCCTGGGAGAAAGTGGCGATGACGACTCGACGAGCCCGTATCTGGCTCAGCAAGTGGAAAGAGCAGTCCCTCAAGGGTTTGGTGATCAAGTGCGCTTCGAGAAAGCACTCGATCTTATCTTCGGCGGCATCCAGCATTGCTGAGGACATCTCTGCTGGAGGAGGGGGAATGTCGGCGAGCGCCGAGGCAAGGATCATCCGAAGCCAAATGGAATTCGGAGGGAGAGGAGACCCCACACGAGTCAAAAGCTCGTGCATTGCAGCGTTGCATTGCTCGTCCGAGAAAGAAGGGTCCACCAAACGTGCAGCAAAACGGGGAACGATGTCCCGGATCGGCACCTCCCATGGTTGTCGGCGGGCATGAGGGCGGTTGCAAGCCATGATCGAAGAAGTTCTCTGAAAATGAGAGAAGAAAAGGCTCAGCCTTGAGTTATATATATAGACCCAAGCACAGAAGATTCTGTGCACAATGAAATCATTGCCAAGGCCCGGGAAATCAGAATTTTGGGAATACAAGTTTGATTTGAAAAGAGGAGATGAAGCGGCGCTTCTGATTCTCCAAAATTTAATAAATGAAGCAACGCTTCAGATCCTCTGCGCTGAGCGCAACGCGTCACGTGTCAGGCGCAGATATATCAGCGCTGCGCCCAAGAAGGCGCGCCCAATCAGAGCAAAGCTCTATTTTAATGAAGCAACGCTTCAGCTGCGCAAGCACTGCGCTGCGCGACACGTGTCAGCGCAGATGCGCTAGCGCAGTTGCGCTGCGCTGTGCGCTGCGCGACACGTGTCAGCGCATTTGCGCTAGCGCAGTTGCGCTGCGCTGTGCGCTGCGCGACACGTGTCACGCGCTGGGGCATCTGCACCAAACAGAATTAAATTTCTCAGAAATCTTTTCTGTTCTTGTTGGAACAAGAAGATTTCCTTCTGCAAAGCAGAAGCCCTTGGATCAAAGATCCAACGGTGGGGAAAATTCCCCAAATCACTCAGAGGATGATCTCTTTAACAAATTTAACTAATTTGTGAGCACTATAAAAAGGACCTTAGGCCTCAATTCAAAGGCATCGAAATTTCTCTTGAGAATTCAAGAACTTTAAACAGAAAGAACTCCGAGAAAATTTCAAGAAAAAGGTAAAGAACCTTCATGGATTAGAAGAAATTCCTTCTAAAAGACCATTAGTCTAAAAAAAATATAAGATCAATGATCTTTATAGAAAACAGTGCTTTGCACTTCTTGTGAACCTTCGGTTCTTTAAAAACGATATAAAAAAAAAATAATAATAAAATAAAATAAATAAAAGAATAGTGCTTTGCACTTTTATGAACCTCTGTTCTTCGACAAAGAAGAAATTTATTTTTTCTCTGATCTAATTTAGATCAAGAACTTAAACAGTGCTTTGCACTTCCCTTCTTGAATCTAAAAAGATTCTTAGTGCTTTGCACTTCCAAGTTGCGCCGCTGCGCTCTTAAGAGAGCGCCACGTGTCGGCCATAAAACCACTTGCGCTAAGCGCCCTTAAGATAGAGCTTTGCTCTCTGGAATTGGCGCAACTCGCTGAGAGCGCGCCACGTGTCAGCAGCGCAACAGCGCATTGCACTGTGCTAGTGCGCTTGCGCTCATCAGAGCACGACACGTGTCATCACCATATGGACTTGCGCTCATTACTTAGCGCAAAGCGCAGATGCATTGAAAAGGGCCAAGCCCAATTAAGAGAAGGCCTAACAGGCTCAATAAAGCGCAAATACATTATTTTAAGGGGCAGAGTCCAAACAAGAACAGATGCTTTGCATCATTTATAAATGGACGGAGCCCAAACAAAATATTCAGAATGCTATGCATTTTAAAAAGGGGCAAAGCCCAAACGAAGTAGATGCTTTTGCAAATGGGCAGAGCCCAAAATAAACTGATATTCTGTATCTTTTGCGAGTAGAGCCTAAATAAAAGAAATGCAATGCAAAAGCAAATAAAATGTTGAACATTTCAACTGGACTTAGCCTAATTTTGGCCATAAGTCCTTAAATTAAATTGACTGAGCAAAATGGCTCTCCTAAATCAATCTACATCCGGTTCGAGGGTACATCTCCGAACTCCTTTGACATCCGTCGTTGTAATTCCTCAACGACGTCAAAGAGGTGACGGGTCCCAACGACCACACATCGCTATGGACTGCGGGGTCCTTAAACTCGTGGACCGAGATGTCCCTAAACTAATATCGGACCGAGACGTCCTTAAACTAATATTGGACCGAGACGTCCCTAAACTAATAACGGACCGAGACGTCCCTAAACTAATATCGGACCGAGACGTCCCTAAACTAATATCGGACCGAGACGTCCTTAAACTAATGATGGACCACTACGTCCCTAAACTGGCATCGGACCGAAATGTCCCTAAACTAATATCGGACCACAACGTCCCTAAACTGGCGATGGACCACTACGTCCCTAAACTGGAATATGGACCACTACGTCCTTAACTGGCGACGGACCGAAACGTCCCTAAACTAATAATGGACCATCACGTCCCTAAAACTGGCCATGGACCGCCACGTCCTTAAATTGGCACAATAGAGCCCAAATGCTCTTTTGTCGGATCTAAACGGTCCCGTCTAAGTTGATCTTAGCCCCAAACACGGCTAACGTATCCTTAAACACTTAAATGGACTATAAAACCCTCAATCAGCTTTGGTTCAAGGGTACATCTCTGAGCTCCTCTGACACTTATCGTTGTAATCCTTCAACGATGTTAGAGAGGTGATGAGTCCCGATAGCCATAAATTAAATGAATCACCACGTCAGGTTGATCTTAGTCCAAAACAGGACTAACGTATCCTTGACGAATGTTTAAGTTGATCTTAGTCGCAACGCGACTAATGTATCCTTAAACTAAAAACGCCAAACCCAAATCTAAGTAAATACGGATTTGGACTAATCCACGTCCTACGGGCGACGGCATTACTCAGTCTCCGTATACAATCCACGGGCAGCCACAAATAAAACAAACACACACGACACGAAGTGAAATTCTGAAGAAGGAGAAAATTGTTACCGCAAAGCGGTAGCGTAATTAACTGCAGGGGCTTGCGCCTGCAGGGAAGAGCGTCCCCACAATCAAAAAACCCCTCAAGCGAGGGGGAATCTGACAAAGTCTGCTACATCGGCCGCATCCGTCTAAACCTTCGATACACGGTGCCATAAATCAACTTGGCATCTTCGAAGAGGTGGACGGATAAAAACCAAATAGCATCTGCCCCGAACCTCTTGCACGTGACGTCCCAACGTCGCAGGCCGCCGTTCGGAGGGGAACAGATTCTGGCACGCCCGGTGGGACCTTTTCCTCTTTCCACTCCACACTTCGTGTGTCGTCTTCGCGAATCAATCTCGGTTTGTTAAATGGTTGTCTTCGGATTTCAAGTTGCTAAGATTTGGTCTTTTATCTGGCAAAGAACTCAAGCATCCATGGATTCCCACTGCACCAAATGCGCGAAGCACCACTGCAACGGACGCTCCACCTCACCGAGAGGTGTAACATATGGGCCCCAAGCGGCCTCTTTCCTTACTCTGCCGGTAGAGCAGGTGACCCAGGCCACCACCGGCCTATTTTTCGGGACCATGGTCCCCCCTGCAAGCTTCTCTATGCCGATATCCGCACCAGAAGCGAACAAGAAGTCGGTATTTGACCGGCTCACTGCTACCACGAGCCCTGTCAACGGGTCGCCTGCTACTAAACCGACAGCCTCCGTTTTCACCAGGCTAGGTCAGAACTATAAAGTGGCCGTCCCAAAGAGGGCAACGGCCGCTGCTTTGGAAGTCGTTAAAGCGGCTTCTCCTATCAGAAAGTCGGTCTTCACAAGATTGACGGCTCCTACTCCTCCTCCAGCTGGCCAAAAAGCATCAGTCTTTGATAGGCTGACATCAGCAGTTACCCCACATCCAAACGGGGGGCAACAAGAAACTATCCCGAGTTCCGAGCCAGTCCCAATGGCTCGTCGTGCGCGACGTCGTCATTGGCAGCGAGTAAGGAAAGCAGGGGGCGACTCCCCCTCAGGGCTAATCCCACCTGCTCCAGTGGTGGAGGTCAATGCTGCTGTTCAACTGGGAATAGCTTCGATTTGCTGAGGAAGGTGAAAAAGAACTCTCCGGTTGCTACATTGAAAAGGTCTCCTCCGCCCATGGAAAAAGCTTCGGAGACAAAGCAGGAACAGCCCCCTCAACGGCTATCTTCGAAAGTTTATAAAGTATGGCGTAGGGTTCACGACTCTGTGATCGATCCAGACCACTTGCGTCACCAGAAAAGGGCGAAGGTGGAAAATAACAAAAACTGCCCCATTAAACAGCAGGGGGCGACGGTTGCTAGGATGCCCACTACAACGGCTCCTTTAACCTCGATGGCCCACAAAAGAAGGAGGCCAGAGAAAGCTCCCGCAACAGCAGCAAGAGTTAAAAGCGGTGAACCTAAACGCCCCAAGTCAGGGGGCATAACAGTCCATACGGTTTACATGGCTTCTGGAAAGGAAGAGAGTCGTACTTCTACGGGTCACCGACCACTTACCCAGTCGGTAACCAAGGCCCAGGAGCAACAACAGAAGCTCCAGGAGATGATGACTGCAATGGCTGCACTCACGGAGCCAAAGGAGAATCCTGGGACGTCCGTAGACGAACGCCGAGAGGAAGAGACCGACGCCGAGTTCCTCCGCCGAGTACTGGAAAAGAGAGACAAAGAGGCTGCTGAACAAGCAGCCAATATACAGCGTATGGGCCTCCTCTTCCAGGACGTGATAGGAATGATGATACAACCAGACCCCCCAACTGAAGAACCCCCGATCGTCCTTGAAGATGATAGGGGAGAGACATCGAATCCTCCACCGGCTCTATCCGCAGCTAAAGAGGATACCATATCGAAAGCTGATTTGGATGAATATATTGCCCAACAAATACGGATACATCAGGCGACTGAAGCAGCCGGACACGTCGTGAAAACGGGGCGACCATATCCGGGCTGGTATGACCAAATCAAGTACCCGCCGGGTTACACTATTCCCAAGTTTCATGTTTACAAAGGGACCGGCAATCCCCATCAACATGTGGCCCAATTCAGGGCTCTTTGCGGTAATACCGGCGGCGACGACAAGCTTTTGCTTCGCCAGTTTGTTGGAAGTTTATCTGATACGGCGTTTGAATGGTATTCTGAGCTTCCCAACGACTCTATAAAAACCTTTGCGGAGATGGAGCTACTCTTCACCCAACGCTTTGCGAGTGCCAGTGAGCGTACTCCGATGACGGCGCTGATTAACGCCAGGGTAAAGCCCGGCGAGACGTGGGTTCAATACGCTATACGGTGGCGTAATCTATGGTCTAAGTGTGAACAGCGCATAGAAGAAGCCCCTGCGGTGGGAATGTTTGTTGGAACGCTTGATCCACAAGCGACTATCTCGCAGTTCATGATGTTCTTCAAGCCGACTTCCTTCCAGGCTTTGATCGACAAATTAGCGCAGATGGACCAGATGGGCCATAAACCCCCTCTCCCGAAGCCAGACTCCCGAAACGATAAAGGAAAGGGAAAAGCGATCATCGTCGCTAATGCCCAACAACAACCGAACGAATCGAAGCCGGCTGCTCGTCCGAACAATACGCGCCCATACGTACCCCTTGAGGACAGGATGGGACGTGCTTACTCCTTCCCCCGTGATAAAACAAGGAGGCTATTCGAGCTGGCATTGCGCAACAGGCTCATAAATCTGCCAGATCCAAAACGTCCGTCACAACCAAGTGACGTCAATGAGCCCAATTACTGCCCTTATCATCGAGTGCTAGGCCATCCAATTGAGGATTGCTACGTTTTCAAGAATTGGCTTGAGAACCAGTACTGTCAGGGCAAATTTGCGCTATCTGACAAATGGAAGGTTAATCCCCCGCAGCCCCACACCTCTAAGGGGACGAATACGCCGGGGGCAACATGCTCCGTTATTGAAGAAACTCCCTGGGAGGTTGTATTATCAGCCAAAACGAGGAGAATGCTTGATGATCTTCAGACTTGTCCAGCGATCAAGTGGAAAAACCCCTTTGAACCGCAAGTTATTGAGGGGATGTTGAAGCCACGACCGATTCCGAAGACCGATGGTGGCAGTTCAAGCACTCATGGTCAGCCGTCAAAATCTTCTAAAAAGAAGAGGAAATCTAAAAAGCCCGTGAAGCCAGGTGACAAGCGCACGGACTTACAAAAGCAAATCGACGCGCTGGATGAATATAACCAAAAGGCGCGAACTCCCATTACGCTCCAAGATTTCCTCGATCACGTCTTCCAAAAAGAAGATGAAGGAGAAAGTTCATCAGACGAATCCGAGGAGTACGTAGCCAGCTGTCATATGATCTCTCATTCGGTCACGAATAATGAAGGGACTTCTGGCACTGAAACGCTGGGGGCAGATGCCGAATCAGGAACCCCAGGGTTACCGGTTGAAATGATTAGCGTGTTTCTTGATGAAGCTCGGTTGAAAAGCAAGGCTGATCGAGAACGCGAGACGGCTATATTCGAAAGGGCCAAGCGTCGGCGACTTGAGGAAGGAACTGAAATGATCCCGCTGGAACAAAAGGCCTCCACCATTGACAAAAGCCAATTCAAGATAAAAAAGAAGTTTGCTAAGGCCATATCGATGGGCATGAAGCTACCACCCTCTGAAGAAAAAGTTACTGGCGTGGTAGAAATGCACCCCTCTTATTGCTTATACCATCAGAAGGTCTCGCATTCCACCTAAGATTGCAAAACTTTCAATGAATGGTGGCAAGGATACGTCGCTAATCGACAACGCTTTAAACGGGAAAAGCGTAAAATTCGTAGGGAGCAAAGAAACACGACCAAAAAGCTTGAAAGAACTGCCGGCAATTGTCACATGGTTAACACTACCGGGTCACAAGTGCCTACATTCGGGAGCGACTCTGATGAGGAGCTAGAGCTTGGCCCCCTCTTCAAAGAATCCACTTCGGGAAAAGAAGAAGAACCGAAGTCTTGCGAAAACATACAGCTGCGCAATCGAACATTACCCGAAAAGAACCTCGGACCCTTGAACAGAAAAGACAAAGGGAAAGAGAAGGTCTCTGAAGACATCGCTTTGGATGACCAAGTTGCAGAAGAGTTAACCGCTAAGAATCCCCCAAAAAGGAATAAAGTAGATTACAATGTCTTGGCACATCTGAGAAAGCTACCCTCACAACTCAGCATTCTCGATGCCCTATTGCTATCAAAAGAAGCGAGGGATTCTTTGATTAAGGCCCTACAAGATCCGGACCAGTTCCAAGCCTTCCTAGCCGAACAAAAGATGAAGGATGAATTGGAAGAGGTGCACACAGCCGACGTTGCTTTTGGTGATGAAGACCTTCTCTTCGGGACGTGTGAACACAATCGCCCCCTTTATGTCTCAGGATACTGCCATGACATAAAGATAGGAAAAATCTTGGTCGATAACGGATCGTCTGTCAATTTACTCAATGTGCGAGTATTAAAGGAGATTTGCATGAGTGTCCAACACCTCGCCCGGGACAAAATCACCATCTCCGGTTTCGACTCTCAATCCTCAAAGACTCTTGGATCTGTGATATTGACGCTACGCTTCGGGGTGCTCGTCACAGACATCAAATTCCATGTTATAGACACCAAGACGTGCTACAATGCTCTGCTCGGCCGACCATGGCTACACGAATACAATATCATCCCTTCTACACAGCATCAGTGCATGAAGTATTCTAGGGACGGCCTCGAGTACACAGTAGCAGGAGAGTTGAATCCGTTTTCCGTAAACGAAGTTCGCAAGTATGAAGATGCCAAATACTTCTTACCGAGTTTCGAAGACACGGAAAGGTGTCACAAACCGGAGAACAAAACTAACGCAACCATCCCTGTCTTCGGCAGTGACACCGAGGAGGAGGAGGATATAATTTATTCAGGTCCATCCCAGTCCACCAGGCCAGGACCATCTGTTCCTTCATTGATATTCGGTAGTGATTCAGAGGATGAAGTTCATGCTGTATTCCCCGCTCGGCCCTTAATACAGATTTCCACTGATAAAGAGCGAAGTCTGCAGGTAACCATGGTGCCGCTTGAACATTACAAAGAACTGGATGCACTCGACACCAACAGCGTAGAAGAATTGCAGACATTCTATATCCCTCCCGGAAGAAAAGGTGAGAAGGCAGTCCTATTCTACCGTTCTGAAGAAAACAAGGTGGAAAAAGAAATTTGGCATGGCGCGGATCCCACGCTCGACAGGCTTCAGCCTATCCGTCTTCCCAGATATTATACCGAAGGTTTGAAGAAACTGCTGAAACGCCAAGGGATGTCCTTCACACAGACCGTCAGAAAAGCCAAATTCTATGACAAGGTCTGGAACGTTCCCGGAACTCAATGCAAACTGCCTAACGGAAGAACGGAAACGAAAGGGCTCGGGTATGTTCGCTCGAAGAAGCGGGAGCTAGTAAGCAGCTGTTATGCCATGTATGACTTCGATAAAGAGGCAGACGCTCAAGGGGAGGACGCTAATCCTGAATCAGCAGAAACTCCTGACACAAAACCGCCCAGTCCATCGTCTGAGGACCAGATGAGCAAACTTATAAAGGATGCGAGTCAAAAAGCCCGAGATGATCACGATCGTGAAATGGCAATCTATGAGAAAGCCAAGACACAGCGTCTCCTTCGACAGGCAGTAAAGAACGAAGATGCTGGCTCACGTCAGCCTGCTACAAAAAAGGGTCGACACGAAAGCAAAAACAAGTCGAAAGGCCGAAAAGGTGCTCGACAACCACAAAGCAGAGCTAAGAAGCCACGCATCCGAGAGTCGAGCGTTATTGACCTAGCCCTTATAAAGAAAATGGGTCGAGCATACTCGTTTCCTCGAAACAAAACAAGGAAAATACTTGATCTTGCTCTAGAACATCAAATGCTTACTCTGCCAGAGTCTAAACATCCTGAGCAAGCGGGCGAAGTCTCCAACCCAAATTATTGCTCTTACCATCGAGTAGTCCGCTTGAAGATTGCTTCACCTTTAAGAATTGGGTTGAGGACCAATATCAGCTTGGCAAATTTGCATTGTCTGACAGTTGGAGGGTAACGCCGCCGCAAAAGCACGAACCCGAAAACACAAGGATAAAACCAACTCCGCATTGGGATTGGCAGGAAACTCGCACCTGCCATGTGATAACAATATTAAAAGAAGGGTCCGAGGACATGAACAGCCTCCCTTGGTGCTTTGAAAACGACAGCGATGAGGTGATCTCAGAATTTCCCCCAGCTCCGAAAGAACTGGAGGATGGAATCCATACCACTGCGGATAATCTCAAGAAAATTGAGTTGGGGACGGCAAATGACCCGCGACCGACATTCATCAGCGAGCTGCTATCTGAAGAAAGGGTGGCCGCGTTGAAGGATGTGCTTCTACAGCACAAAGATTGCTTCGCATGGAACTATTCCGAAATGCCGGGACTAGATCCAGAAATTGCTGTACACAAATTAGCGATATCCCCGGACATCAAGCCAGTCAAACAGGCGCCAAGAAGAATGCGACTCGAGCTTGAGATGAGCATCAACGCCGAAGTCAAAAAGCTGATAGACTCTGGCTTCATCCAGGAAGTTCAATACCCGGAGTGGATCGCCAACATTTTCCCAGTGATGAAGAAAAATGGGACAGTGCGCGTATGCGTAGACTTTCGGGATCTTAATAAAGCCTGCCCAAAAGATGATTTCCCAGTGCCAGTCACCGAACTGATGATAGACAACACATCCACTCATGAGATTTTCTCCTTCATGGACGGCTCGTCGGGTTATAACCAGATAAAAATGCATCCCGAAGATCAGAAGCACACAGCCTTCAGGACTCCTCTTGGTATATTTTGTTATAAAGTGATGCCCTTCGGTTTGAAGAACGCCGGTGCTACTTATCAGAGGGCCATGACAAAGATCTTCGATGACCTTATACACGAAATCGTTGAATGCTATATCGACGATCTCGTGGTTAAAAGCAAATCATACGAGGAACATCTCGAGCATCTGAAGACTGTATTTCAACGCCTTCGGCAGTACAACTTGAAGATGAATCCTCTTAAATGTGCGTTCGGGGTTTCCTCGGGCAAGTTCCTGGGATTCATCGTCCGACACCGAGGTATTGAGATAGATCCGTCTAAAATCAAGGCGATCATGGAGATGCCTCCGCCGAGAACTCTTAAACAGCTGCGGTCTCTCCAAGGAAAGCTCGCATACATTCGGCGGTTTATCGCCAACCTTTCAGGAAAGTGCCGACCTTATAGTCACCTGATGAAGAAGGGAACCCCATTCATTTGGGACCAAAAATGCCAAAGCGCACTAGATGAGATCAAGCAATACCTGCAGAACCCACCCGTGCTGGCCGCTCCGGTTAAGGGGAAGCCTCTCATTCTTTATACAACCGCCCTCGAAGGTTCCTTAGGCGCATTATGGGCACAAGAGAACGATCAAGGAAAGAAAGAGCACTCTACTACCTAAGCCGAGTTCTGCTGGGGGCAGAAAGCAATTACTCTCCCATTGAAAAACATTGCCTGGCGTTGATCTTTGCAATAACAAAGCTTAGGCACTATGCATTAGCACACGAGGTCCGTCTGATTTCAAAGGTGGACCCCCTTAAATACTTAATGTCGAAGGCCATATTGACGGGACGACTCGCTAAATGGGCCCTACTCTTGATGGAGTTTTCGATCACGTATCAACCTCTCAAAGCAGTGAAAGGCCAGGCCATCGCTGACTTCCTCGCTGAACATCCCATACCCGCCGATTCTCCATTAAATTGCGATCTTCCAGACGAACACGCGTTTGATGCAATCGATGGTGGTGATACCCGATGGGAACTCTATTTTGATGGTGCATCTTCCATAAAGAAACGCAAACAAAACACCCCTATAATCAAATCGGGGGTAGGCCTCATCTTTGTAACTCCACAAGGAGGGATAATGCGCTTCGCATTCTCTTTAACAGAGTCGAGGACAAACAATGAAGCCGAATACGAAGCTTTGATAGCAGGCCTCGAGATCGCCATTGATATGGGAATTGAAAGCCTCCTCATATATGGGGATTCCCAACTGGTCATCAGTCAAGTGAACGGCGATTACCAGACGTGCAAGCCGGAGTTGGTGAAATACGGCGAAAAGGTGCAACAACTGCTGACCCGAATTCCTTCCTACACTTTGGAAAACATACCGCGCGCGGAAAATAGCAAGGCAGACGCATTAGCCAAGCTTGCTAAAGAACTGGCTGACGAGAACCTCGACGATGTTAGAATCATGGTACGAAGCCGTCGAGTGCTTGCCCCAACAGAAATATCTCCGGAATCGTCTGAAGAAAAAGGAGCGAAAGAGGAGACAACCCTGCAAATAAAAGACTGGGAAAACGCCGAAGACTGGAGAGAAGCCTTCATAGATTACTTCAAGTTCCACCGAATGCCTGAAGAAGCGTCCATAAGACATCAGCTCGTGAAACGAGCTCTGTCTTTCGCCTTCGTCAATGATACTCTATACAAGAGGTCATTCGATTCTCTGTGGTTGAGATGCCTAGGACCTGACGAAGCAAAAAGAGTCGTTCAGGAAGTTCACGACGGACTTTGCGGTTCCCATCAAGCAGGCCCTAAGATGAAGTTGAAGATAAAACGGATGGGCTACTATTGGCCCACGATGATGCGGGATTGTCTCGCCTATGCGAGGCAATGTCACTCATGCCAGATTCATGGGGACTTCATCCATCAGCACCCAAATCCGCTACACCCAACAGTAGCTAGTTGGCCATTCGAAATGTGGGGAACTGACATAGTCGGCCCCATCGAGCCAGCATCATCTAAAGGATATCGTTTCATCCTAGCGACGACTGACTACTTCTCCAAATGGGCGGAGGCGATACCGTTGAGGGAAGTGAAGACGGAGAACATCCTCCATTTCTTCAAAACGCATGTCATATACCGGTTTGGAACCCCGAGAAGAATCATCTCTGATAATGGGCCAGCCTACCGAAGTCATAAATTAGCCGCTTCGCACAGCAGCACAATATAGACTGGAGATATTCCTCAGTTTATAACCCCCGAGCTAACGGTCTAGCTAAGGCCTTCAACAAGACCTTGACGAAGATCATGAAGAAAACGGTGTCACGAAATAAAAGAGATTGGCACGAAAGATTGCAAGAGGCTCTTTGGGCGTATCGAACTACATTTAAGACGGCCACAAACACAACGCCGTACGCGTTGGTATTTGGGACGGAAGCAGTACTCCCCCTCGAGATAGAATTACCCTCTCTACGAGTGGCAGTCCATTACGAGTTGACGGACGAAGAAAATACCCACCTTCGGTTTGAAGAGCTTGACGCCCTTGATGAAACCCGACTTCTAGCACAACAAAATCTGGAAGCTTATAAAGCAAAGATGACGCGCTCATATAAAAGATTGAGCCGCCCGAGGGCATTCCACCAAGGTGAACTCGTGCTAGTCGTCAAAAGGCCTATGATCCCCAATCGCGCCAAGCGGGGAAAGTTTGAGCCAAACTATGAAGGACCGTACATCATTGATAAGGTCTACCAGGGCGGGGCCTATCTACTCATGGACATGCACGGTGAAAGGCCTTTCAGGCCAATAAACGGTCGCTTCCTAAAGAAATACTACGCTTAACGAGCCTTAGTTTAGGTCAATGATAGATGACGACGACTATGTCCGCTCGCTATCTTCCTAAGCTCAGGCTTTATAAGCAGTAGCCAGCCCTCCCAATATCGGACCGAAATGTCCTTAAACTAATATCAGACCGAAACGTCTTTAAAACTACTACCGCAGCATCTTTAGACTAACAAGATGATAAAAAAAAAAAAACGGTATGTCCATGAGCAAGAAGGGCACGGATAAAAAAACCGAAAGGGCTCCGTGAGTAAAAACAGCAGGGCTACCGGCGAGAGTTCGTGAAAACCTGAAAGGGCGCGACCTCGTAAAAAAAAAAAAAAAAAAAAACAAAACGGTATGTCCATAAGCAAGATGGGCACGGATGAAAACTCGAAAGGGCTCCGTGAGTAAAAACAGCAGGACTGCCGGCGGATGTTTGTGAAAACCCGAAAGGGCGCAACTTCGTTAAAGAACCCTTACAGAGTCCTCTCGACCCTGTAAGGAGAAACCACCTGCGTGAGATCCTTACGACTCACAAGAGAACAACACACTTAGGAATCCCCACGATTCCTAAGGAGAAAATACGCTTGCGAGATCCTCACGACTCGTAAGGAGAACTCTCTTATGGGACCCTCACGGCTCATAGGATTTGAAAGTCTTAAGTCACAGAGACATAAACCTGTGCTCAAGCAAACCCCCACAAACTTCCAATGTTGCCCTACAAGTGGTTCAATATTAACCCTTGTATACAATCCACGGGCGCGAATAAACGTTTCCCTAACCAAGGTCCATCCATGACCGGGGATATGTTCGCATAACCCTTGTAAATCCTCTCGATTTACGAGGAGAAAACCCTCCTGTAGGATCCTTACGACTTACAGAGGAACAAAACACTTTTGAACCCTTACGATTCCTAAAAAAAATACGCCTACAAGATCCCCACGACTTGTAGGGAGAAATACCTTCACGAGACCCTTACGGCTCATGAAGTCAAAAGCCTTAGCCGACAGGACCCTAACCCTGGTCGCTAAGCCTCCTTTGTTCGACAACGACAGAGGCAAATAATGATTCGCTCTTGGTAATATCACAGTTGTAGCGGTGCTGATGCCGAAATCGGTGTCCAATTTCAGGTTTACGGCAAAAGCCAGCAGGCCGCTCATGCATACGAAATAGCCGAAATGATAGGGCAACTTGCAATAAAAAGCAGCAAGTAAAATGTATGCATGAAAAATAGCCGAAATGATTGGGCAACTCGCAATAAAAAGCAGCGAGTAAAAATAAAAAAATAGCCGAAATGATTGGGCACCGCGAAAAATTGCTGAAATGTTTGGGCAATCGCGACCTTCGCGATATAAAAGCTGAAATGATAGAGCATCGCGGAAATAAAATAAAATAAAAGAAGAAATGATAAAACTTTAGCCCTACAGTCGAGGTCACATCGATCCCTGTATACAATCCAAGGGCATAAACAAAGAAGGAACCATACTTCCCCAGCGGATTCTGTCAAACAACGAAGCCAAACCTCAAAGGTTCACTTCAACCGAAGAAGCCAATGACTTCAACAAAAAATCCTCGACTCACGGATACAAACACTCCTTGACGAGAGCCTTCTGATCCGCGTCGACTCGCAGAGCCACCAGCGCTTCCGTGGGAACCCTCGACTCGTTTCAAACCCCAAGGACACAAATAATCCTTGGCGCTTGGGAAACAAATAATCCCTAGCAAAATCCTCGACTCACGGATACAAACACTCCTTGACGAGAGCCTTCTGATCCGTGTCGACTCGCAGAGCCACCAGCGCTTCCGTGGGAACCCTCGACTCGTTTCAAACCCCAAGGACACAAATAATCCTTGGCGCTTGGGAAACAAATAATCCCTAGCAAAATCCTCGACTCACGGATACAAACACTCCTTGACGAGAGCCTTCTGATCCGCGTCGACTCGCAGAGCCACCAGCGCTTCCCTAGGAACCCTCGACTCGTTTCAAACCCCAAGGACACAAATAATCCTTGGCGCTTGGGAAACAAATAATCCCTCGCAAAAATCCTCGACTCACGGATACAAACACTCCTTGACGAGAGCCTTCTGATCCGCGTCGACCCGCAGAGCCACCAGTGCCTCCGTAGGAACCCTCGACTCGTTTCAAACCCCAAGGACACAAATAATCCTTGGCGCTTGGGAAACAAATAATCCCTCGCAAAATCCTCGACTCACGGATACAAACACTCCTTGACGAGAGCCTTCTGAT
The DNA here is from genome assembly GCA_030015575.1 of Agapanthus africanus. Taxonomy (NCBI): domain Eukaryota; kingdom Viridiplantae; phylum Streptophyta; class Magnoliopsida; order Asparagales; family Amaryllidaceae; genus Agapanthus; species Agapanthus africanus. Next base: position 15,241,417 of record JASDDO010000001.1, on the reverse strand, counting down.
CCGCGTCGACTCGCAGAGCCACCAACGCCTCCGCGGGAACCATCGATTCGTTTCAAACCCCAAGGACACAAATAATCCTTGGCGCTTGGGAAACAAATAATCCCTAGCAAAATACTCAACTCACGGATACAAACACTCCGTGACAAGAGCTTCTTGACTCACACCTCGGGCAGTAAGGATTCAAAAAGAAACTTACTTCCTGAACAATGGGATCCTGCAAGTCAATCCTAAATGGTCTCTTGCATACTATTCACGGGTCTCACTCTCTGAAGTCGATTCTCGACAAAGAGGGAAACAATCGCCTACGAGTCCTCTCGACTCGTAAGAGGGGCAATGGGATCCTGCAAGTTAATCCTAAATGGTCTCTTGCATACTATTCACGGGTCTCACTCTCCAAAGTCGAATTTCGATGAGGAGGGAAACAACCGCTTGTGGGTCCTCTCGACCCGTAAGAGGGAAAAACTCTCTTGTAGGATCCTTACGACTTATAAGAGAAAACCACACTTAGGAATTCTCACGATTCCTAAGGAGAAAACCCACCTACGAGATCCTCTCGATCCGTAGGGAGAAAATTCCCTATGAGACCCTCACGGCTTATGGAGTTGAAAAGTCTTAGGCAGCAGATCTGAACCTGCGACCTAAGCCATCGCCGATTATTAGGAAAGTCAAGATGTGCCCTACTATCCGTCGACCATGTTCGCTAAGATGATGTGCTGATAATAAAAAAAAAAAGACGGAGAAATAACACAAGGCATTACAAAAAAAATATGCATCCTTCATTCATAAAATTTGATTGAAGTTAGGATACATCGTACTAAAGAATACAAGATATACATATATGTTACAAATACCAACGATACAAGGAAAATTACTGAGAAGGAAGCGTCTTGCACAGATCCAGCAATTGCTCGCACACTTCCTTCCATGCCTTTTCCCGATTGGCCACCACTGCCAACTCCGCCTCCACTTGGGCCCGCTGCTGTGCGACGGAGGCAAGCTGGTCCCTCATAGCCTGATGAGCAGCCTCACGGCCTGCGATGTCACGCTCGGCAATATCGAGCGCCCGCTTCAGTCTCAGCCCATTTGAGATGCACTCCAGAAGGCCCTCGAAGACGGCCTTTACCTCAGCGGCGTTCGTCTCAACTTCGGCTCGCAGGCGAGCAGCGTGGCTTGAAGATTCTTGGCAATCCTTCAGCCCCAAAACCACTTCTTGTTCCAGATGACGGAAATGAGAAGCTCTTTGCTCGAGCCACGCTCCCCGTTGAGTGCTCGAGGCCAAAATCTCAGGGGACAGGCGCATTGACTCTAGCTGATGAAGGCAAGCCTCGATTTCCCGACAATAGTTAACCCAAGAGGCGACAGCACCCTCGTCATGGAAGGTAGCAAATATCGCCAACATCGGGTTAACCGTCGTGGCGAAATCCTCAGCAGACACCGGAGCCTCAATGTCGAATTCCTCGATGTAGTCGCTCAGCATGCGCAAACTATTTGCGGCACCTTTCGAAGACGGACGTCGCTGGGAAGGGCCACCCGGTACTGTAATACGAGACTCAAAAGGCACTGAGACTGAAACGACAGCTGAAAAAGACAAAATGTGATTAGATGATGATCCAATAGATATGGAGAAAATCATTGACAAGATGATTACTATACCGGTGGGAGCAGGTGGCAAGGACGGAAGGGCCGGTAGCGCAGCCGATCTTTCTTCTCCCCCTTCGATTTGTAACACTGCAGTCAGGACAAGAGAGAGTTAGAAATAATTCTACCACTGGAAAAACAAAGATATCAATCAGGAACAGTACTCACCGGCGCCACCAGAGGGAGAGGCGAGCTCAGATGAAAAGGAGAAGTGTGGGACCAACACTTGATACAAATGGTCAAAAAGAACTCCTAAAAAAAAAAAACAACACAACAATGTGAATATAGTATACGGATTATACGATTGAAAGATGGGTTTAGTAAATTGCAAACTCATACCTTCCAACATCTTTGACGGTGTAAGAGAGGGCTGAGGGGTAATTATCGCCAAGGCAGTCGTGGAAGGAGCTCCCTCAAGTGCTGGGGCATCAACACTAGCTGCACCTGCATTACGAAAAATGAACTTGTCAGAAAAGATTGTAAAGAAAATAAAAACAACAACTTAAGGTGTACCTGAGGAGCTCCCGGCTGAAACAGAGACGACTCCCTCCTCCATCGACATGAGACCACCGCCTGTGGCCTCATCGCCCGACTCAATGGGGACCGTCGTCGTGCTCGCAAGACCGGGAGACGGCGGACGACCGTAGACGGGAAGGGCTATGACTGGAGTATTGCCAGATTCCAAAGAAGGAGCGGTTGGCTCTTCTTCAGGAATCGTGGCCACCTCGCCCACTACCATCTCAGGTTCGGTAGTGGCGGTTGTATCGTCCACCATCACCGGGGGATCACCGGCCTCGAGTGCTTCATTCGCCGCCACCCTGGACTCATTTATAATGATCATGTCATCTGCCACCACTTCAGGTTCGGCATCAATGACCTTCTCGGCGGCAGGCCCCTCGACCTCCGCCTCAGGCTCCGAAGCCACAACGACGTTGCCCACCGTCGGCTCGAGTTCGGCAGGTACCGCCTCCTCTGCTTCTTTGGGATCAACGGTTTCCGCCTCCCCCTCGATCGGACTCGGCCCTGCAAGATGAAGGATATAAGGACCAATGACATTAAAAACCCTTTATAATAAAAACTCTGAGAAAAATATTACCTGAAGCGGATTTACCGTTTGCGCTCCGAACTGCACGCGCCACCTCCCTGCGGGCAGTGGATAGGGCGACAGGGGCCTCTTCGGATGGAGTATCAGCTCGAGGAGCGGTGCTCGGGCCCGCTCCCATAGCCAGGGCAGCCCTGCGCGCCTTCGCCTCACGCCTCAACCGCTTCCTCTCCTCCCGAGCGGTCACAAAGGACCTCTGTGATGCCTCCTTCAAGGCATCATCGTCTTCATTCAGGGATGCCTCCAGAGCCTTTAAGGCATCTTTCATCGGCTCTCCAAGACGAACCTCCTGCGGTGGCCCAGAAGAAACAGGAACGTCAGCAGCTGGTACAACATCTGCATCGCTAGGAGGGAACGGCATTGAAGTCCCTGTAATTAAAAGGGAAGGGTTAGATCGACCATAACACAAGAAAAATGAAAAAACTTGATGAGTGGAAACTTACTAAGGCCCATAGATGCCCTAAGACGTTCCTCCTCCTGAAAAGTCCTCAGAGAAGCAGCAATGGCTTCTTCATCAGTGACGCCTGTTGAAAGGAAAGAAAGAAAAGCGTTAGTCAAAAAATAATAAAGAGGATATGTTGCAATAAAGAAAAAGCGACTAGTAGTTACCTGATTGCGCAAGCTTAGCCAGCCACGCGTCACGCTTCACCAACCATGCCGAAGTTCTGAGAGCAGCCTCCAAGTCTGTATCGTCCGGCGGCGGCATCACCAACCCTGCGTTAGTCCCATATTCGAGCAGACCCTCGGAATAGGGAGCATGAGGTTCCTGGCCGAACGCAACGTCCGCAGCAAAGAGTGACTTCTTTTTCTTTTGCCCTCCAACCCTAGGCTCGCGGGGAATCGACTTCCGTTTAGCAGCCGCTTTGGGACGACGAGTCCCAATGTCCGCACCCACACCAGACTCCGGCGAGGGTACAACCACTGCCTCCACTGAAGCACGGGGTGCGGTAGGTGCGTCTGTGATATCAAGAAGCGGCAGCTCACGTGGAGGACTTTGCGCACGTAATGGTCTGCCCCCAGCATCTTTTAGAGGAGGGACCACCAGGATCCTTGGGGCCAAGGGAGCGTTACGATTGGTACCGGGGGGTACTTCTTTACGGTCAATCAACACTCGCCTCTCTTCCTTTATAACAGCCCCCGTCGCATGATTGTACCAGTCTTTATATACATTAAGGAGTCGTGGAGCACAGACCGGCGGGCTAATGAAAAAACGAGAACCCGTGTTCAGGCGCATGAAGTGGTGTAACGCGTTCTCCATCCCTTCTTCATTTACAGCAGGTTCCAATAAGAAAGCCTCTAAGGGTACCCCTTGATCGTAACCCAGTTGTCGGGCAAAACGATGCGGGTTATATCTCATGAAGACTGCTGCACCGCCCTGCCTGAAGACTAGAAAACCTGGTCTAATAGAATACAAATGGAGGATCTCCCGGGCCGTCAACACTGAAGCTCCATCCTTGAAGGAGTCCTGTAATGGTCGCACCGCAGTGGTGGACGCCTTCCCAATGGTTAATACCTTATCAATAAAGGACATCCCGACTCCAACGGTGTGAGGGCGAAGCAGTAAACCCCTGGCGTCCCGTGGTGAAGGGGTCACGATTGATGAGCCAATCAGATGTAAAACGCGAGGGAAACCGCACTTGTCAAAGAATGAAGGCCTTTTATGCATGCCAAAGACACCCGCCGTGTGTAACTCGAGCCACGATGCAAAGTAGTGCATCGAGAAGACCACGTGCAGTGCCCCGGGCTCATTGGCATCCGCTGCTCGGCTGAGGCCATGATATAGGTGCGCCAGGCCGGCAATCCCCACGGCCACCTTTACCCCAATGACCATGCGGTGGGCTGGATAAAAGACAGAGGGCCGCATGCGATGAGAATGCATTGGGATCGCGAACCAACTCAGCCACAGCCCGAGAAATCCTAAGAAAAAGGCCTCCTCATCCATCCCAGGGACTGCAATCTCCGCGAAAGATATGGTAGGAAAGTCTGGGAGGAAGAAAGCCTTTTGGTCTATTTCCTTCGTCGGCAGGTTAGCCAAACCCAGACCAAAAGGATCATCCAGAATAGCAGATTTGACGGCTCCTGGCGAAATGACGCTAGGACGGAGGAAGCGAGCAATGAAGTCCTCAAAATTAACTCCTCGGCTCCCGTGTTCGATGAAAAGGGACTCGTAGATGTTCAACACCTTGATCAGGCTTGGGAATTGGTGTTGAACGGCATTTTCCGACGTAATCCCCCTTACCATCGGCTTAGCACCGAAGACGTATTCATCTGTCGGGAGCAGCTCTTCATAGTGTTCCCCCACGACTGGTAGGCCGGATACCTCCGTGAATTCCTCCAAGGAAATAGACACTTCCCGATCCATGGCAAGGAAAGTGTGGGTGGGAATATTCCATTGCTCCAAGAAAGCCTTGAACCACCAAGTAGGGAGCGTAGGATATTGGAAAAGAGAGACGTAGACCGCGGTGTACAGTCCTAGTCTTATCAACTGCGACTTCTTCGTCGACAGGATGTACCGGGCCCATGGCAGATATCCAATTGGGTGGCGGGGAATCAAACCAAGGTTATATGATTGTCCCCAGGGTCGTGCTTCTCCCTGACAGATACGGCGTCCTAGGATATCCAAAACCATAGGACGCTGAACCGGGACCGCATCCATAGCGGGATGAAGAAAGCTGTTCGCAGTCCAGTCTATCATCTCCACGGCATACTGCACTGGAGGTGGGTTAGCATAATGAATTGCCGTGATAGGTTCTGACGGCACCGCGCAAGTGAAGCTGCGTCGACCCATAATAATCTGGTTATACCAAGACCCCCAAAGATGGAGTTTCTTGTACTCCGGGTCATATGCCTTGATCATGGCCAGGACCTCACGGTCCAAAGGCGCCTCTGGAAATCCCTCCTCCGAGCGGACAAACGGGAATGAAGTGTCTTCAGACATGATCGCTGCAAAAATAGCAATGTAGCCGTCAGTGTTGTAATCCCAACGTTTGACATTGAAAGAAGAAAATACATTAATTAAATTACAATCAAAATTAATTAATTACACCGCACCACAGTGCAGTGAGTAGGGGACCAAAGAGGGACCCACAAAATCTAAGTGACAATACGTCAATTAAGAAGACAAACTCATCATTGGATGAGATTGTCAGTTGGTCCTTGGGGGAACATTCCCATAATAAAAAAAAGGGGGGGAAAGAATCCCTAGAGACAAGGAGAAAATCTCCTCTTTCAGAGCAAAGCTCTGTCACAGAATGACACTTGTCAAATTCTGGTCTCAAAAGAATTAAAATTCCTTAAGAAAGAGCTTAGCTCTATAATATTCCATCAAAAAGAAAGTTTTTGAAAAGAAATTTAAAATTAAAATTTCTGGAATCTCGAAAAATCCATGAAAACTTACAAAAAAAAAAAAGAGAGTTCTTTGTTTTCAGATCTAAAAGATCTACATTTGATTCAAGAGCAAAGCTCTGTTCATGGGTTAGAACCCATGAACAAGATCTATGTAGATCTATAGATCTATGAGAGCAAAGCTCTGTTGATAAAACCCCAAAGGGAATTTCTTTAGATCAAAAGATCTATGAGAGCAAAGCTCTGTGGGTCGAAATTGACTTAAATTAATTTAACTTAATTTTAAATTAAATATTACCTAAAGTTTTCTAAAAAACTTTGGGAAATGAGAGCAAAGCTCTAGAGTTCTGAAAGCAAGAGCAAAGCTCTGAAATTCTTAAGCAAGAGCAGAGCTCTGAAAATCTAAACCTAGAAAATGGTGGAGAATTTTCTAAGGGCCAGAGACCCTATTTATAAGGCGCTTGCGCCTCTTGGAATTCCCCTCGATCCAACGGTCAGGAGGGGTTGCCACCGTTGCACTCACGTGTGCGCCACGTGAGCGCAACGGTGGGGGGGCATTTGTTTCGCCCAATCAGAGCAAAGCTCTGTTTGAATTCAAAATTTAAAATTTTTGAATTTTTGAAGCAACGCTTCAAGTCTCAGGCGCAATGCGCCGCGTGTCTGGCGCTAATATATCAGCGCAGCGCCCAAGAAGGCGCACCCAATCAGAGCAAAGCTCTGTTTAGAGGAAGCAACGCTTCAGATCCTTTGCGCTGCGCGCAACGCGCCACGTGTCCAGCGCAGATACATTAGCGCAGCGCACCCAATTAGAGCAAGGCTCTGTTAAAGGAAGCGCCGCGCTGCGCTCTGCGCTGTGCGACACGTGGCAACACAGTTGCGCTGCGCGACACGTGTCAGCGCAGATGCGCTAGCGCAGAAAAAGGGGCTAAGTGCCAAAGGCAATTTAGCCATGCAAAATTACATGCACTTGATAACAACAAATTAAAATACGATGCAAAAGCACAACAAAGAGTTCAAATAAAAAGAACACTTAACAGATAATAAAATACTTAATCAAAACATTTATTTATTATTAAATCTAAAAAAAGATCACCGAATACGGGATCAGAGAGACAAGGGTTCACAAAAAGAAAAAGAAAATTATTCAGCTCCCTCTCCGCCTTCTCCATCGCGTCGAAGCGGCGATCTTCCCGAGGGGTAGCCATCCAACGGTCGACGCCGCATTCCTGGGAGAAAGTGGCGATGACGACTCGACGAGCCCGTATCTGGCTCAGCAAGTGGAAAGAGCAGTCCCTCAAGGGTTTGGTGATCAAGTGCGCTTCGAGAAAGCACTCGATCTTATCTTCGGCGGCATCCAGCATTGCTGAGGACATTTCTGCTGGAGGAGGGGGAATGTCGGCGAGCGCCGAGGCAAGGATCATCCGAAGCCAAATGGAATTCGGAGGGAGAGGAGACCCCACACGAGTCAAAAGCTCGTGCATTGCAGCGTCGCATTGCTCGTCCGAGAAAGAAGGGTCCACCAAACGTGCAGCAAAACGGGGAACGATGTCCCGGATCGGCACCTCCCATGGTTGTCGGCGGGCATGAGGGCGGTTGCAAGCCATGATCGAAGAAGTTCTCTGAAAATGAGAGAAGAAAAGGCTCAGCCTTGAGTTATATATATAGACCCAAGCACAGAAGATTCTGTGCACAATGAAATCATTGCCAAGGCCTGGGAAATCAGAATTTTGGGAATACAAGTTTGACTTGAAAAGAGGAGATGAAGCGGCGCTTCTGATTCTCCAAAATTTAATAAATGAAGCAACGCTTCAGATCCTCTGCGCTGAGCGCAACGCGCCACGTGTCAGGCGCAGATATATCAGCGCTGCGCCCAAGAAGGCGCGCCCAATCAGAGCAAAGCTCTATTTTAATGAAGCAACGCTTCAGCTGCGCAAGCACTGCGCTGCGCGACACGTGTCAGCGCAGATGCGCTAGCGCAGTTGCGCTGCGCTGTGCGCTGCGTTGTGCGCTGCGCGACACGTGTCAGCGCATTTGCGCTAGCGCAGTTGCGCTGCGCTGTGCACTGCGCGACACGTGTCACGCGCTGGGGCATCTGCACCAAACAGAATTAAATTTCTCAGAAATCTTTTCTGTTCTTGTTGGAACAAGAAGATTTCCTTCTGCAAAGCAGAAGCCCTTGGATCAAAGATCCAACGGTGGGGAAAATTCCCCAAATCACTCAGAGGATGATCTCTTTAACAAATTTAACTAATTTGTGAGCACTATAAAAAGGACCTTAGGCCTCAATTCAAAGGCATCGAAATTTCTCTTGAGAATTCAAGAACTTTAAACAGAAAGAACTCCGAGAAAATTTCAAGAAAAAGGTAAAGAACCTTCATGGATTAGAAGAAATTCCTTCTAAAAGACCATTAGTCTAAAAAAAATATAAGATCAATGATCTTTATAGAAAACAGTGCTTTGCACTTCTTGTGAACCTTCGGTTCTTTAAAAACGATATAAAAAAAAATAATAATAATAAAATAAAATAAATAAAAGAATAGTGCTTTGCACTTTTATGAACCTCTGTTCTTCGACAAAGAAGAAATTTATTTTTTCTCTGATCTAATTTAGATCAAGAACTTAAACAGTGCTTTGCACTTCCCTTCTTGAATCTAAAAAGATTCTTAGTGCTTTGCACTTCCAAGTTGCGCCGCTGCGCTCTTAAGAGAGCGCCACGTGTCGGCCATAAAACCACTTGCGCTAAGCGCCCTTAAGATAGAGCTTTGCTCTCTGGAATTGGCGCAACTCGCTGAGAGCGCGCCACGTGTCAGCAGCGCAACAGCGCATTGCACTGCGCTAGTGCGCTTGCGCTTATCAGAGCACGACACGTGTCATCACCATATGGACTTGCGCTCATTACTTAGCGCAAAGCGCAGATGCATTGAAAAGGGACAAGCCCAATTAAGAGAAGGCCTAACAGGCTCAATAAAGCGCAAATACATTATTTTAAGGGGCAGAGTCCAAACAAGAACAGATGCTTTGCATCATTTATAAATGGGCGGAGCCCAAACAAAATATTCAGAATGCTATGCATTTTAAAAAGGGGCAAAGCCCAAACGAAGTAGATGCTTTTGCAAATGGGCAGAGCCCAAAATAAACTGATATTCTGTATCTTTTGCGAGTAGAGCCTAAATAAAAGAAATGCAATGCAAAAGCAAATAAAATGTTGAACATTTCAACTGGACTTAGCCTAATTTTGGCCATAAGTCCTTAAATTAAATTGACTGAGCAAAATGGCTCTCCTAAATCAATCTACATCCGGTTCGAGGGTACATCTCCGAACTCCTTTGACATCCGTCGTTGTAATTCCTCAACGACGTCAAAGAGGTGACGGGTCCCAACGACCACACATCGCTATGGACTGCGGGGTCCTTAAACTCGTGGACCGAGATGTCCCTAAACTAATATCGGACCGAGACGTCCTTAAACTAATATTGGACCGAGACGTCCCTAAACTAATAACGGACCGAGACGTCCCTAAACTAATATCGGACCGAGACGTCCTTAAACTAATGTCGGACCGAGACGTCCTTAAACTAATGATGGACCACTACGTCCCTACACTGGCATCGGACCGAAATGTCCCTAAACTAATATCGGACCACCACGTCCCTAAACTGGCGATGGACCACTACGTCCCTAAACTGGAATATGGACCACTACGTCCTTAAACTGGCGACGGACCGAAACGTCCCTAAACTAATAATGGACCATCACGTCCCTAAAACTGGCCATGGACCGCCACGTCCTTAAATTGGCACAATATAGCCCAAATGCTCTTTTGTCGGATCTAAACGGTCCCGTCTAAGTTGATCTTAGCCCCAAACACGGCTAACGTATCCTTAAACACTTAAATGGACTATAAAACCCTCAATCAGCTTTGGTTCAAGGGTACATCTCTGAGCTCCTCTGACACTTATCGTTGTAATCCTTCAACGATGTTAGAGAGGTGATGAGTCCCGATAGCCATAAATTAAATGAATCACCACGTCAGGTTGATCTTAGTCCAAAACAGGACTAACGTATCCTTGACGAATGTTTAAGTTGATCTTAGTCGCAACGCGACTAATGTATCCTTAAACTAAAAACGCCAAACCCAAATCTAAGTGAATACGGATTTGGACTAATCCACGTCCTACGGGCGACGGCATTACTCAGTCTCCGTATACAATCCACGGGCAGCCACAAATAAAACAAACACACACGACACGAAGTGAAATTCTGGAGAAGGAGAAAGTTGTTACCGTAAAGCGGTAGCGTAATTAACTGCAGGGGCTTGCGCCTGCAGGGAAGAGCGTCCCCACAATCAAAAAACCCCTCAAGCGAGGGGGAATCTGACAAAGTCTGCTACATCGGCCGCATCCGTCTAAACCTTCGATACACGGTGCCATAAATCAACTTGGCATCTTCGAAGAGGTGGACGGATAAAAACCAAATAGCATCTGCCCCGAACCTCTGGCACGTGACGTCCCAACGTCGCAGGCCGCCGTTCGGAGGGGAACACACTTCCCACTAAAAATATCTCTCCCGTTAAAATACCTCTCCCGTTAGAAAAAAATTTCTAACGGGGTGCTGCCCCGCACCCCATAAGGGGGCTGCTAGCCCCCTTAACCCTCAACCCACTATTCGGGTAGTGGGACCCTCGTAAACTCTGCGAAGCCCCCGATATATCCAAAACCCTTCAAAACGCAACACACGTACATAGCACATTGAGTTCGCATGACCAGTTTGACCCGTTAATCGGAGATTCTCTGGCTCCAAAAGCGAGGGGTAATTAACGGCAGTTTAGTCCGCGGTCGCCGAAAATTTGGATCCCTACAATCAATAAATCCTGGCCTATCCTAGGCAGGGAGAGTCTGTATACGATTGACAAGCGCGTGAATTCTCATCTCGATGGGGTGACGAAAAACATCCTACAGATTCTGGCACGTCCAGTGGGATCTTTTCTCTCCTCCCATATTTCGGGTTAAATGTTCATACAAACTCAATCAACATATTATCGATTACCTGTACTGAAATCACGCTTCTTTGTGCAGGTTAACATTTTCCAATTGTAATCTTCGGACGCAATAAAATGTCTCAAAGGACAAGCTCAGCTCTCAACATAGCTCTCATCTCCTACACGATAAAGATGGACATCAAGATGGTCCTCCCGGCCCGTCTCGGGCGAAAGTGGGAGGAGCCGCCGCTACCATTTGGCTCTATTCTGTTCATGCCAGCTAACGTCTGTAAGTCCATGTCACGCACCCTACGAACTTGTGGGGAGGAGGAATATATGAAAAACGATCATCAAAGGTTCATAACACGGACTTGAGCGCATGAATCGTATCTAAACCGTTACTAGCAAACTACGAAAGGTTTAACTACTCTGATTCGAAGTTATACCTCACGTTTCCTGTCCTTCGGGTCTTCATCACTATCCTCTACTCCTTGTAGGCTCTTTGGAATGTTGGCACCTCAACGGTCTCTTCGAGTCAAAGACGATCCACCCGAGAGCTCCTACTCCAAGCTTAACCTCTAACTTGAGGTAACTAGGTTACTCAAAGTGCTAATCTAAGCAACCTAGGTGATATAGAGTTGGATTATGGAAGTATTAGTCTAGCTAACCCTTGATCTCAACACATGAGAGGTTAGGGTTAGGGTTTGAAGATGGAGAGCTTGAGGAGAGAGAAGGTGAGAGTGAGAATCCTTTTGGATGAATAGATCATGCGTGTATATATGAAACATATCATATATATTAAATGAATAACAAATAATGATATATCATCATGTTTCATTAATACACTAAGTGATTCATCATATGAGTCATATAAATCATAATTGATTCATTAACTCCATGTATGATTCACACCATGACTCACTTATCCAATTAATGCAAATGCCACCTTAACCCCCAAGTCACCATGCTTCAAGAAGCTTCCCGACAAATTACGGGAACGCTCCTCCTATCCGTAAAACACGGAAAAACTTTAGACTGTATAAATCCAATAATCCGATACTAGAATCTGGCTTAAACCAAAGCCGACTAGTAAAAACTGTCCGAACATCGTACGTGCGTAAAAACACGTATGCGTCCGAAGTAAAACCATACGACCTCTATATCGTTTCGCCCGAAACAGGAAAACTTTCTATGTGGGACTCTAAAGACACGACACTACGCTGGCAGTGGGTTTAACCATAGACCGCAAGCGACACTAGCTGTACGTAACGGTCCCCGGGTAGATGTCGATAAGAAGGCCGATGAGGAAACCCATCCGAACTCCTACTGAGCCTGCTGTGACAATCTCCGTACAGTCCGGTCTGTTCGTCTAAGACTATCGCATATCGGGCCTAGGGGGTGGCAAGCGTCAGACCCCTAAAAGCGGTATAAGTCGTGTCGGAGCGTAGCCCATTACACCCTGAGAAACTACTGGAACCTACCAGCAAATCTCGCTTGCCCTGGCCAGGGACTTTGAGTAATGGCTCTCTGACACAGCGCGATATCAACCCCCAATACCGGGAGAGACGAATCCTGTCTAACCGCCACTGCCTACAAGTGCTCGGGACTGCACCCAACTGCTACCTGTTTGCACGACTCCTTTGAGCCGTGGTAGGGTAGCAATCTAAGAACAGTGGGACACACTCGAGGCGAAGTAGCAGTGTCAAGTCTGCGGACTATGCTGTACTCATGTCACCTGGGAGCTGTTAACTGACGACTGGTATAAAACTAACCAACAGTTCCCTGTGAGTCCTGTCCGGTGTACCCGTAACCTAACGAGCATGTAAGTGCACGGCGGCGCCCCGGCCGTCAATCCGACGCCGGAATGCGGAAACGAAAACTATTCTATAAACTAGAACCGGCACCACCGTGCACTAAAATCCCGGATCGGGCCATTAATCTAACTCTAGCAAACTACAAGATGGGATAGAAGGCTATACCAAGCGATCCGTGTCCTTCGGTCTTCGCCTCCACTCCGATCTCCTCGCGGAATCTCCGGTCGTCGCTTCCTCGTCGGAACGGGCACCACATCGCCGGGTTCTTTTACAGGCTCCCACCTCTGGACCGAGGCAACTCGGGCGCGAAGTTGGCGAGCCGACGCATCCAAGAGATGCTGTAGACTAAGTGTAGTAGCTTGTCTCTTTGGGGTTATGAAGTTGCCATAAAGATGATGGAGAAGAGAAAGAACTTTGGAGAGGAGGAAGGTGTATCATCTTGCAAGCATGAAGAATGAGATGAATAAATCCCACCACAAGAAAATGAATCCTCTCATTCTCTCCTCTATGTGTGGCCGGCCCCTCTCTCAAAATGGGAGTGTCATGGAATCAACAAGAAGGGAGGTGAGTGTAGGAAAAGTAGAATGGTGACCACACCCCCAAAAGCAAGCCTCACATCCATAAACAAATTAATCTCTTCCCATTAATGAATGTAATGATGCATGAAAAGAAAAGATGCCATCATGAAGCCACAAAAGCAAACAACACCCTCCACAAAAACTTATTTGCACAACTGCAAATAACCCCCTCCATCGTAAAAGTCCGGCCGGGAAGGAACAAAGGAAAACTGGCCGGAACGGAATACAAACTGGCAACTTCAGAAAACTGATCCCGTAATAAATTACAGGAAAACCCCGCGACTGCATATACATGCCCGCATTTGTATTCCCACTGAATACAAATGCAAAGAGACAAAATCTACACTGTACAATACTAGGATCCGGCTTAAACCAAAGCCCGCTAGTATTATCCGTCCGATCATGATGCGTGCAATACCGCGCGTATCTGATCGAACCCGGCCATATCTCCATACGGCTTCTACAGCGTTTCGCCCGAAACCTGAGTAACTGTGCTGTGGGGGACTCTAAAAACTTGTCAATACTTTGGTTGTGGATTTAACCACTAGCACGTCAGAGATATTAGCCATACGTGACGGGCTACCAACTATTAACCAAAAGGGACGTAGATGAGCGAACTCATCCTGACACCCTACAGAGTCTGTCAGTGACAATATCCGTACAGTCCGGTCCGTTCGTCTATGAGTATCGCATGGCGGGCCTAGGGGGTTGGTAAAAGTCAGACCCCCAAAAGCAGTACAAGTCGTGTCAGAGTGCAGCCCAGAACACCCTGAGATACTACTGGAATACCTACCAGTAAATCTCCTGCCTTGGCCAAGAACTTCGTGTAATGGCTCTCCTAGACACAGCGCGACCTCACCCCCAATACCGGGAGAGACGAACCCCTGCAGATCCGCTCACTGCCTCCATGTGGCTCGAGACTGTACCCAACTAAAACCTGTTTGCACGTCTCCTTTGAGCGTGGTAGGGTAGTAATCAAAACACAGTGGGAACTCACACGAGACAAATGACGATCTCAGGTCGATGAACTAACCTGTACACATGTCACCAGGGAACTGCTATCTGACGTCGGGTATAAGACCAACTAGCATGTTCCCGGCGAGTCATGTCCGGTGTACTCATAACCCAATGAGCACCTGTATACATCTTAGGTGAACCAACTGACACCAGTGGCTTGTGAGACCGGCCACCGCCCCTCGTCGTGATCTCGACTGTATACACTAGTCTACTCTGGAGTATCGATGCCCTGTCTCGAAACTCCCACGACTAGGGACCTTTTAAGGATGTGCTTTTAGACCCCAGCTCCCACGTATATGATCGCCCTCATACTGCTGGTAGTCAAGCAAGAATCCTAGGGGCTCTATCAACGTGCAATAGTGACCTGAAAGGTCACCTAAAGCAGTACACGATGATAAAGATAAACCAGATAGCATACTATCATCTTGAGTAAGACTGTCCTACCGGGATATGTCCTCCCTCAATCATTGCAATCACGTGCCTGTGATCCAATAATTGACTCTGAGGGCACTATCTCCAACAATCTCCCACTTGCACTCAAAACTAATTATTGCGATGTCGCATACTCACAGCTCGCGTGATACCGAACACCCAACTCCTCTACTAGTCAGTCTCGCAAAGCTCGTTTGTGAAACTATTGCGTTCGAGGAATAGCCTCAGTGAGTGGATCCGCTGTGATGTTTCTTTCTATGTCTCTCTTTATCTCAAGTTCGCGGAGAAACCCATCTCCCGAAATGAGCAATACCTGTCTTAGAATATGTCTGGATGTCTGATGGGACCTAGCTCATAAATGAACTCCAAATCCAAACTTCTTAGACTGTATCAACAACTGAACTTAATCAGTATCCTGCGCCATCCTTCCCTCGGTATCCACCTGGATCACCTGTCCAAAATACCGCCCCTCGTCAGAAGGAAAACTATAACTCTGACAGTCATTCTGCCGTCCAGGTTACCTTGGAAGCCTGGAATGATAACTGTCTCCCAAAGAAGGCTGCCGTTATCATTTCCCTAGAACATCAACTTATGTTCCAAAAATGCTTCCGATCGTTTCTCCAGGATTGGATTAATATCAATTTACTGCATCTCGTGCAAAAACAACATCTGGTGTGGTACTTGACATCTCATGATTGACTCAATTGCCTAAGCAAGTGATCTGCCAATCATGCACATCCCTCTCCCCTTTAGTCTGTAAGACACCTTTAGAGAGGGTGACTCCATCACCTGCAGGTACACTACCGTGCCTGGAGTCATCCATTCTAAATACTCTTAGAATGTTGTCAAAACACCCAGATTGGGAAACCACCCAAATCTAGATCTAAAACCATAAATCTAGTAACCAGAATGTCTGAAATAATATCCAATTCCTATGTGGAGAAAACGCTCTGTGACAACCAAAGTATAACCGATCGTAGTATAGGAATATCACTTCCTACTCTGTGTATGTCATCCAAATACCAGGACATTATATCCTACTACCTTCTTAACAGATCCATCCCCTATTCTGATGAAGTCAAACCTATGACTGTCACATCAGAAATAGATGATCTATCTCCGCTATATCTGCTTTAGTCTATAAATAGACATAAGCCACTTGTCCACGATGCTTCCGCTGCTCCCACTGACTACGACAACCCTCTGGCAGAGTCATATACACGTACACTTCTAAAGCTAGTTTAGAGCGACGCTATACTCATCCTCCTGCCGGGTCTCGCGGCCTGGAACAACAGCAATGGCAAGTCTGGGTAAACAAGAACCTCCCTACCACCGTCCTTGAGCATACCGAAGTACCTCTCGGGTGCCTGAGGTTACCCACCTTATCTGCGGAGTGACCAATGGAATGTCAAAACAGATTGAATCTTTAGGTTCCTATCAAATTTTCAGTAATCGTTTGCGGTTCTGGAATCACTTCCAGTTCTACCATACTCCCACTATTGTTTTCTGAAAAAATCCATTTTTGTTAAAACTGTGGCGAGTCAAGAACAATATCACTATTGATCTTCCAGATGGTAGAAAGTCAACCCTCGTCATAGCCTGGGTCAACCCACAAACAGCCATTACAGAAACGTGCCTTGAGTTGTCCAGTGTCTGGTTTTAATCATAAGCCGGACAACTCCCCGTACCTTAACATCGTTAAGATATGAACTGTTCTATATCCAATATAGAACCAGAGGCACTGATTTAATTGAACCAGATTCAAATCATGCAGCTGTCTCCAGTGCATGTCAACTAAATGGAGAGAGGCCGATCAGCATTACTCAACTTAGGAGTGCTTCCAATTATGAGTAATCTGAAAGAGAAGCAAGTTCTTTTAATCATTACTATCAACTGAATACCATACTCAAGTATCTACATCTTCGATCACTTTGAAGAATCCCGATACTTGCAATACCTGGTTCTCTACTTTATTCATATACCTATAACTTCTCAAAATTCGGACACTGTGTTTCCTCGAAACACCTGTCTAAAAACTAGAGAAGTCATAAATAAATCGAATATAGTACGAGGACTAACCCCTATGTCCTAATGGACACTGGATAACATACAATACTCTGTATAAGTCCTTTAAGTCTAATAACTTAAACCCTGTGTGTCGTAGGTTGAAAACTGTACTTATGGTTAAGAAGAATTACACCGCTGTTTAATGCTCCTTATCTAACCATCCACTGATATAGGTAAATGTCATAGACACAATTTCAAAAAGGTATATCTCACTCTATAAAAATAGACGTACAGATATATCAATTTGAAATTGGTGCATAACAGTGGATATTCAAAACCAAATATTTGCCGTCCGGCAAACAACCCAGGTGACTTCCTCAAATATCACCGATTACAATGAATCCCGATATAATGAGGATGATCACCCAATTCCCAATAACTTACTCCCACTCATCATCTGTAAAACCATACAGATATGAGAATCATACCTGGTAAACACATACCCTGGAGCAAGTGTCTAATCGGGAAATCAGTTTTCCTTTAACAGTACACAGTGAAACTGAAACATTGAAATGTTTCGATGGGGTATCCCGGTATTCCTAGTAATGCCTCTTCCATTATCCAGATTCACAACTGTAACCGTGTAATTCTTTGCCATCTCTCCAAATCCCTTTATATGTCTTTAGTCATTACCTTCTGTACACCCCTTTAGGCCAAATGGTTTTCTTCCTTCCCTACCGCTCGGCACCAGCCTATGGTTTGGAAGAAGATTATCCAATAAGCATAATGGGTGTACTGTCCTAATCCTAGGAGCACTCGCAACGCGAGAGAAGGTAATGATAAAAGACATCTGAATAAACCTTATTCCTATTTCTCCTGAACCAGAATCCATCCCCGAAGTGGAACAAGTTCCTTTCGAGTTCGTATATAACCATACGATGGAGCATCCAATAAACTGTGGATCTTCGTAGTGTACGGAATGTCCTGGAGAAATACAAAGGTGATTTAGGATTGGCGAAGAAACACTTGGTTTGGTCGTGAATAGCAGTCGCAATTTACTTTGCCCTCTTACTAATCCCTTGATATGTCTTTACTTAATACCTTCTGTACACCATCGTTATGCTAATTGGTTTTCTTCATTCCCTACCGTTCGGCACCTGCCTATGGTTTGGAAGAAGACTATCCAATTTGCGTAATAGGTGTACTATCCCCTAAACCAAGGAGTACTCGCAACCTGAGAGAAGGTAAAAGGAAAAGACAACTGAATAGTCCTATTCGTTTTCTCCAGAACCGGAAACCATCCTCGAATAAATTCCTTCGAGTTTGTATATAACCATACGATGGTTTTTGTCCAATGGAAATGGACGTTCGTAGTAATACGGGGTGTCCTGGAGAAAAGGGTAAAAGTAGGAGTGGCAATGAGGTTTGCAACTCTGACAATCAAAAAGCCAGTGTTTAAGAAGGTTCGGTCAATTTTGGTCACTGAGTCATAGTCTAGGGTCGGGTCATGGTCGCTACCAAAGAGAGAGAGAAAAGAAACACTCAGCGTGCACTCTAAAGTAGATCAGAATGGTTATCACTTTATCTAATCAGGAAACCTCCCACTGTAATCTCAAATTCTCCTCCAAACCTGAAAAAAGAATTAGTCGGGATCACCCGAGAAGTAAACCAACTCATCGGTAGGAATCGGGATCCAACTATCATCGCATGATAACGTGACGGAATCCGCTCACGTTATCACACTCCATAAGGTATGCGCATATCTGGCAAGTTTCAGTTTCTTTAGAAATTCCCGATGTGATTTTTTCCCCATGCTCTTATGACCTTGGCGTGAGGTCAAAATATCATAAGTCACATGTCAAGTTCTACCCGTCATTTTCCAGGTTAATTTGAACCCACCCGTACATACCCTTGACGTAGGCCAAATTAGTAGTACGACTGTCCCAAACCAACGCATCTATCTATGCATCAGATAAATACCCGGCAGTTACCAATCATTATGCCTTGGCGTGAGGTCAAAATACACAGCTTGAATACTACCGAATATTTAACTGAAATGACGGAGGGCTACGAATGGTTTCTGGCGAAAACCTTTAACGTAATGAACTTGATATCATTGAAGGAACCGGATAGCTTTTATAAAAATATAGTAACGAAAACCTTTGTTAAAGAGGTCACTCCCGGTGAAGGGATCTCGGCTCTTTCCCCGTAGAATGAGGTGCAAGATATTCCAACTGAATACCACGATGCAAAGCAAAAGTAATCGGTTATAGTGAAGTTATTGCCCTGACGCAAACTTCTGTCCAAGGGGTCACTCCCGGTGAAGGGATCTCGGCCCTTGCCTCGTCGACTGAGGAGCAGGATATTCCAACTGAATACCACGATGCAAAACAAAAGAGAACGCCCTTGCAATAACAGCTTTTTGAAAAATGTTCCAACAACATCAGAATAGGTTTGTTTGTCTTGCATTGATCCGAATCAACGCAGTCCCATCAATTGATCACACCAATAAAGAACGAAAATAATGATGTACGTATATGCCATCCGCATTCGCCACTGGGTCCCGTCATCACCCGTTAGGTTGCTTAACTAACGACAGAGCGGGGACTGGACTAGCGCGGATGCAAAACATATACAACATCTATTAGTATATATATCAATATATAATATTCGCTCAAGGCGTGATAAAATGCAACATCACAGAAATGTAATAAGCATCACAGAATAATACAGATATCTGGGATCCCCGGGTATCATAGAGCCGCTACTGAAACCCAACGTTCCCCTGGTCGTGTGGATAGCCTGTGCAATGAGATCCTAGACCCCTACGGGCGCGGCAAGTTACCCGCCAAAACCTGAAGTGAGGCAGCCCCCTTCAGCAACATGAATGGACCACCCAGCACTTCACGGAATCCGGTAACTTGGGCACCCCTCCTTGGGTCAACCTGAACCCCCTACGAGTGCGGCGAATAATCCGCCAATTCTAGATTAAAGCCCCCTCCGTCTTAAAGCCATGAGATGCGGGCTCGTTGCCCTCTAGAACCTGGCTATCCGTGCACCCCTCCGCGGGGTAATCTTAGTACAGAAAGTAAAATATACATACAACAGGTACATCGACCTCGACCCGGTCATGCCCCAAAAGAATAATATACAATCAGGCAGTGACGGCAGTCCACATGTCGGACGCTCGCCCCGCAATATCAAATGTATATAAATAACCAAACTGTACTAACATTGCATCCAGGCTATCTCCCACTACCAATCCGCAACATCACAGCACAACACAGAACATCAACGTGAATGTCACGTTCGCAAATCCATCTAAAAGGGCTATAGCAGATAGACTGGATTTACCGATCGAGTGACATTCACGGTCGCAAATATAATGTAAATACTGTGAACTAATATGTTTAAACTTTTCGATCGATCAAATTTACCGAAGTGGGCCCCAAGCAAAACTGTAGCACTCAAAAATTCTGGGCCCAAAAAGAATATACCAGAAACCCTATTTCCATGTCAGAAGCCTACTGTGAAAATTTGGTACGGTTTGGCCACAAAACGGCGGCGGTTCCGCGGCCAAAACGTGGTTTTGGCCGCTAAACCGCCGCGCTACAGTAACATCAGCGTACCAAATTTTCCCAGAATTCATAAAAAACCCTGCACGTAATTTTCCAATGTACCAAATAATTTTTAGAGCACAGAAAAATTCGACAGAAACTACGACATGGAAACGCGGTTTTTGGAAATTCGTTCGATCGAACTTGAAAACACGTTAGAGCAAGCTAGACTAGCTTAATTGCTTGTCTCTGATACCACTGTAAGTGTACGGCGGCGCTCCGGCCGTCAATCCGACGCCGGAATGCGGAAACGAAAACTTTTCTATAAACTAGAACCGGCACCACCGCGCACTAAAATCCCGGATCGGGCCATTAATTTAACTCTAGCAAACTACAAGATGGGATAGAAGGCTATACCAAGCGATCCGTGTCCTTCGGTCTTCGCCTCCACTCCGATCTCCTCGCGGAATCTCCGGTCGTCGCTTCCTCGTCGGAACGGGCACCACATCGCCGGGTTCTTTTACGGGCTCCCACCTCTGGACCGAGGCAACTCGGTCGCGAAGTTGGCGAGCCGACGCGTCCAAAAGATGCTGTAGACTAAGTGTAGTAGCTTGTCTCTTTGGGGTATGAAGTTGCCATAAAGATGATGGAGAAGAGAAAGAACTTTGGAGAGGAGGAAGGTGTATCATCTTGCAAGCATGAAGAATGAGATGAATAAATCCCATCACAAGAAAATGAACTCTCTCATTCTCTCCTCTATGTGTGGCCGGCCCCTCTCTCAAAATGGGAGTGTCATGGAATCAACAAGAAGGGAGGTGAGTGTAGGAAAAGTAGAATGGTGACCACACCCCCAAAAGCAAGCCTCACATCCATAAACAAATCAATCTCTTCTCATTAATGAATGTAATGATGTGTTCATATCAGATTTTTGCATTTTTATACCGCCCAATTTTTATCACATTGCTTATCGGTAGGTAATCTTGAGCCGTGTTTGCTAGTCAATTACAGGATACAGGTTCTCAGCTCTAAATGGTGAAATTCATGGAAAACCACGTCAAAATCCGGATTACTGCCAACCACAGATAAAACACGGGTCTCCGCTCTCTATCCGTATGTTGCCACACACCAGTTTAAGAGACAAAATGGTAAATCAATGTCATTTTCATGCACAAGGCTCAATGGCAACACAAGATCCAAGAAATCTACGCGGAGCTCGAGGAAATCATGACAAAAAGATCTACATTCATCACCTTTTTGTTCAACAGAAATTCTGGAAAAATCGTGAAGAAAATCTGAGAAAAAAATATACCAGAATAAAGGGCACACAATACCAGGGAAACCCACAAAATTTGACAAGACAATTCATCTATACGGCCGCGGATCCGCGGCCAATAGGGGGTGTACGGCCGCGGTTCCGTGGCTGTACAGGCGTCGCAGTTGATGATTTTTTAGGGGCAGATTGGTCTTTTCATGATGGTCCAGAATGTTGCCCTAATTTTCCAGTTACCTGCCTATAAATAGTCCAGAACTTGCCAAAGCCAAGGATGCTTAATCTTGTATTTTTAGGTTTTAGAATACTTATTGTTCTTCTTCCTCTTCTTATTTCATCTCCATTAAAAAACTTGTAGTAAGTTTTTGTGAGTGAAGAATGATGAATAAAGAAGTTCTTTTTGTTATTATACTTGTCTTGCTCTTGTTATGTTAATTGATTGTAATCTTCAATTGATAATTTAGTTGTTATTTATTGTTGTTTCTTTCTTATTCTCTTTTCCTTTATCCTTAAACAACCATGATGTTTACGTTTGATCCTTGCCAAGGTGAGGTCGCAAATAGCTAGTTGTTATCTTCTAATCCCTTTCTTTCTATCTTTCTCCTTTGTTTTATTTTTCGTTCTTCTTGTAATGGGGGAGTAGTTTCTATACTTGTTAGGGTAGGATAAGGGACGTTTGAGAGAAGGAAATCTCTCTTACTCTTTCCTTACCCAACATCTTAAATCGAACTCCCGTTAATTGAACCGCAATCCGCTCCCTACGGCACCCTATCCTACATGATAGCGGTGATTCCGTAGTGAGACCGGTTGTGGTTGAATTAACCGGAGGTTAAGGCTAAGAGCCAAGAACGGACGGACAAGCACCAAAAGAAAGAACTTATGCGTTGGAAAGCCTAGCTTATACTCGCAAGTTCCTTCCTAGTCGTGCTAATCCCGTTGTTGCCGATTACCGTAACACCGATATTAAGAGTGGCAACGAAAGAAGTGAGCGACTCCTAACTCAAACTAACCTAATCCTAACCCTAACAAGCTCTCTTTACATATCATTTTAACACTTAGTTAATCACAAACAAATCTGGACTTTTGGACTTAACTCGTTAAAGCATATAGAAAAAGATTCCCATCTCTCTGCGGACGACCCGTACTCAACCGGCTAGCTACAAGCGAAACCGTTTTGATTGCGGTAATTAACTAAACTTGAACACGCAAAAAGTCTACCAATCATGATGCATGAAAAGAAAAGATGCCATCATGAAGCCACAAAAGCAAACAACACCCTCCACAAAAACTTATTTGCACAACTGCAAATAACCCCCTCCATCGTAAAAGTCCGGCCGGGAAGGAACAAAGGAAAACTGGCAGGAACGGAATACAAACTGACAACTTCAGAAAACTGATCCCGTAATAAATTACAGGAAAACCCCGCGACTGCATATACATGCCCGCATTTGTATTCCCACTGAATACAAATGCAAAGAGACAAAATCTACACTGTACAATACTAGGATCCGGTTTAAACCAAAGCCCGCTAGTATTATCCGTCCGATCATGATGCGTGCAATACCGCACGTATTTGATCGAACCCGGCCATATCTCCATACAGCCTCTACAGCGTTTCGCCCGAAACCTGAGTAATTGTGCTGTGGGGGACTCTAAAGACTCGTCAATACTTTGGTTGTGGATTTAACCACTAACACGTCAGAGGTATTAGCCATACGTGACGGGCTACCAACTATTGACCAAAAGGGACATCGATGAACGAACTCATCCTGACACCCTACAGAGCCTGTCAGTGACAATATCCGTACAGTCCGGTCCGTTTGTCTATGAGCATCGCATGGCGGGCCTAGGGGGTTGGTAAAAGTCAGACCCCCAAAAGCGGTACAAGTCGTGTCGGAGTGCAGCCCAGAACAGCCTGAGATACTACTGGAATACCTACCAGTAAATCTCCTGTCTTGGCCAAGGACTTCGTGTAATGGCTCTCCTAGACACAGCGCGACCTCACCCCCAATACCGGGAGAGACGAACCCCTGCAGATCCGCTCACTGCCTCCATGTGGCTCGGAACTGTACCCAACTAAAACCTGTTTGCACGTCTCCTTTGAGCGTGGTAGGGTAGTAATCAAAGCACAGTGGGAACTCACACGAGAAAAATGACGATCTCAGGTCGATGAACTAACCTGTACACATGTCACCAGGAAACTGCTATCTGTCGTCAGGTATAAGACCAACTAGCATATTCCCGGCGAGTCCTGTCCGGTGTACTCATAACCTAATGAGCACCTGTATACATCTTAGGTGAACCAACTGACACCAGTGGCTTGTGAAACCGGCCACCGCCCCTCGTCGGGGTCTCGACTATATACACTAGTCTACTCTGGAGTATCGATGCCCTGTCTCGAAACTCCCACGACTAGGGACCTTTTAAGGATGTGCTTATAGACCCCAGCTCCCACGTATATGATCGTCCTTATACTGCTGGTAGTCAAGCAAGAATCCTAAGGGCTCTATCAACGTGCAATAGTGACCTGAAAGGTCACCTAAAGCAGTACACAATGATAAAGATAAACCAGATAGCATACTATCATCTTGAGTAAGACTGTCCTACCGGGATATGTCATCCCTCAATCATTGCAATCACATGCCTGTGATCCAATAATTGACTCTAAGGGCACTATCTCCAACAGATCACCTGTATACTATCTCCAGTACGACGTACTGACGGCTGTGGGACAGATCATCTCTCCAACTGGGATGAGAAGCGTACACACTAGTCTACTCCGGAGTATCGATGCCCTGTCTCGATAATCCTATGACTAGGGACCTGAATAAGGATGTGCTTGTAGACTACCCAGCCCCCACTAGTGTGACTGCCATCACAACGCTGGTAGTCAAGCAAGATCCTAAGAGCTCTATCAATACGTATACTCACATATTAAGATAGATAAAACCAAGTAGCATACTACCATGTTTAATAAGACTGTTATATAACTGTGAAAAACCCAAGCTTCCATTAAGTAATATACAAACTAGTATGATACAGTAATGGCCTTCTAGGGCATAAACACTAACAACTCCCACTTGCACTAGGGCCATGTACTGGCGTATCGCAGACCTATCATCTCGAATAGCCTCTCGAACTGCGTCTGAGGAATGACCTTTGTGAATGGATCAGCAGTGTTATTCTCTGTATCCACTCTCTTTACCTCGATCTCCCGGCGATCGACGATCTTCCTGATCAGGTGATACCGCCTTAAGATGTGGCTGGACTTCTGATCGGACCTGGGTTCCTTCGCTAAAGCTATAGCGCCGTTGTTGTCGCAATACAGAGGTATTGGACCAACACTGGTAGGAACCACCTGAAGTTCTGTGAGGAACTTCTTCATCCAGACAGCTTCTTTTGCGGCATCGCAAGCAGCTATGTACTCCGCTTCCATCGTTGAGTCAGCAACGGTGTCCTGCTTGGAACTCTTCCAACAGACCACCCCTCTATTGAGGGTAAAGACATAACCCGATATGGACTTGGAGTCATCCTTGTCACTCTGGAAGCTGGAGTCAGCAAAGGCCTCGATCTGGAGGTCTTTTCCGCCATACACCAAGAACATCTCCTTAGTCCTTCTCAGGTACTTGAGAATGTTCTTTACTGCTATCCAGTGCTTCTCCCCTGGGTTTGCCTGATACCGGCTTATAACGCTCAATGCGTATGCTATATCTGGTCTGGTACATAACATCGCATACATTATAGAGCCTACCGCAGAAGCGTAGGGTATAATCGACATGCGATCCCTTTCCAAATCAGTCTTGAGAGATATCTCTTTGGAGAGGGTGATTCCGTGACAAGCTGGTAGGTTACCGCGCTTAGAATCATCCATACTGAATATTTTCAATATGGTGTCTATGTACCTGGACTGCGAGAGTCCCAACATCCTCTTTGATCTATCACGATAGATCTGGATCTCCAGAATGTAGGTGGCATCACCTAGGTCTTTCATGGAGAACTTCTGTGACAAGAATATTTTGACTGACTGTAGCATAGGAATATCATTTCCTATTAGGAGAATGTCATCCACGTACAAGACGAGGAATACAACAACTCTCCCTACAATCTTACTGTATATGCATGGTTCATCTGGATTTTTGATAAAGTCGAATTCTTTGACAGTATCATCAAAACAGATGTTCCAACTCCGCTTTAGTCCATAAATGGATTTAAGCAGCTTGCATACTTTACCACTGCTCCCACTCTGAATGAATCCCTCTGGCTGATCCATATAGACGCTCTCTTCCAAATTACCATTTAGAAAGGCCGTCTTTACGTCCATCTGCCAGATCTCATAATCGTGGAAGGCAGCAATAGCAAGAAGGACCCGAATGGATTTGAGCATAGCCACTGGAGAAAAGGTTTCGTCATAGTCCAAACCAGGTCTTTGACGGAAACCATTTGCAACAAGTCTAGCCTTATAGGTTTCAACCTGTCCATCTACACCAATCTTCTTTCTGAAGATCCACTTGCATCCTACGGGTTTTACCCCATCTGAAGCAGTGTCCAAAGTCCATACTTTGTTAATGTACATGGACTCCATTTCGGTCTGCATTGCATCCAGCCATTTTACCAAGTCGCCGCTCTGAATGGCTTGCTGGAAGCTAGTAGGGTCGTCATTATCAATGACGCAATCTTCTCGATCCCCGTCTATGAGAAAACCGTAGTATCTCTCGGGCGGATGAGACTGCCTACTACTTCTGCGGATAGGCGCTGGTATGTTCCTTTCTTCTGAAACCTCTTGTTCTACCAAACTTTCAGTAACAGCTTGTGGTTCTGGAATTTCTTCCAGTTCTACTACGCTCCCACTCTTCTGATTTTCTAAAAATTCAGTTTCTAAGAAGCGGGCATGACGAGAAACAAAAACCTTTTGTTCATCTGCGTAATAGAAGCAATATCCCATAGAGTTCTTTGGATATCCCACAAACTTACACTCTACCGAGCGTGCCTCGAGCTTGTCCGGATGCTGCTTTTTTACAAAAGCTGGACACCCCCATGTCTTCAGGTACTGAAGATAGGGTTTCTTCCCACTCCACATCTGATATGGTGTGGTAGGCACTGTTTTGGTTGGAACCTTGTTCAAAAGATATGCCGCTGATTCTAGCGCATAACCCCAGAATGATCGCGGTAACTCAGCCTTACTCATCATGGAACGAACCATATCCAATAGAGTTCGATTCCTCCTCTCCGATACACCGTTGTGTTGTGGTGTGTATGGAGGAGTAAGCTGAGAGAGAATTCCATTCTCTTTTAAGTAACCCAGGAACTCGGCACTTAAGTATTCACCACCTCGATCAGATCTCAGTGTCTTAATACTTTTGCCTGTTTGGTTTTCCACTTCATTCTTGTATTCCTGGAATTTCTCAAAGGCCTCGGATTTATGCTTCATCAAGAAGATATGTCCATACCTAGAGAAATCATCCGTAAAAGTAATGAAGTAGGAATAACCACCTCACGCATGTGTAGACATTGGACCACACACGTCACTGTGTATGAGTCCTAAGAGCTCGCTCGCTCTTACTTCGTGTCCAGTAAACGGAGTCTTTGTCATCTTTCCCATGAGACAAGATTCACAAGTGGCATAAGATTGATATTCGAACGGATTCAAATATCTTTCTCTATGTAACTTCGTTAATCGTGTTTCATTGATGTGACCTAGTCTACAATGCCATAAGAAAGCCTGATTCATTTCTGGAGACTTTCTTTTAAGTGTGTTCCGGACATTGAAAACTTGAGCTTGACTCAATACGTATATACCGTCATCTAATGTACCGGACCCAATCAGAACTTGATTTAGGTGGATGTGAACTACATCGCTTACGAATGCAAAGTTATATCCCTTTCTTGAAAGTGAGGACACTGATATGATATTACAAGTCAAACTAGGTACATACAGACAGTTACGTAGAATCAATATCTGCCCACTTGTCAAACCTAGGTGATATTCTCCCACGGATTCAGTGTCCACGCTCATTCCGTTTGCAACTCTGAGAGACATATCACCTACCCTTATAACTCTACGGTTTCTCAAAGCATATAATGAATTACAGATATGAGATCCTGCTCCGGTATCTAGTACCCAGGAAGTAGAGTTAATTGACAAACAGTTCTCAATTACAAACACACTAGAGGCTGAAGCCACAACATGCTTCGTATCCTGGCTACAGGCTTCCAAAGCCCTGCAATCCTTCTGCTAATGCCCGTTTCCGTAACAATAGGAATATCCCTCCTTACCTACACCAAGTCCCGAAACTTTTGATCTTCCCTTTCCTCCTACTTTATTGACACCGTATATCGGCTTTGTAGAGGTCTTCTTCTTTTCACCCTTTGCTTTCGCCCTGGATGTAGAAGAAGAAGGTCCCCCATTAAGCAGAGCTTGTGTCTCCCTGGTTTCTTTCAGGGTGTAAGTAGAGGGTAGGGACTGTGGAAATAAGTCAGCGCATGACCTGTTTCCCAACGTGGTCTCCAGGTCCTTGAGCTCATCAACGAGCTAGTCATTGTAAGGACGTTGTCCCCTACAAATGACCCAACAGCCAACCTCGCTTGAATTAAATCGTTCGAGGTCTCATATCTTGCGATATGAGTTTGCTCTCCATATAAATCTTTTTTATGGAGAAAGATGGAAAATAAGTCCATCTTCTCGTGTTGCTTCTGGTATACACCATCAACTGAAGCCAACACGAGGCACTCAGCTTTCGCTTTATCCTTTTCCCTTGTCTGACGGATATCCATATCCGCGACGGTGGAAACTGGACCTGGGACGGCGGGATCTTGAGTAGTAATAGGGTGGTCCAGCTTGTTATAGGCAATGGACATCTGGACAGACCTTTGCCAGTCAAATAAGTTAGATTCAGTCAACTTGTTATCTAGATGTAACCTAGTCATGGTCACAAGGTCGATGCAATGAGAGAGAGAGAAGAAAACACTTTAGCATGATGCTCTTGCAAGTTTAGATTGATTTTTAATTTATCTAAACTGGATGGCTCCCACTGTTTCTCGAATCCTTCCTCAAACCATAAAAGAAAAATTAGCTAGGACTATTCTCACTGTACAATACTTGCTTAACCGTTCAGCCAGGCTAGTGTCGATATTTCGAGTGAGGTTTTCCAACTCTTTCACGAAGTTCCTTAATTAAATAACCTCTTTTCTCTGGGGGCGTAGCCCCGCTGACATCTTTCTCGACACCTACTTGGTTTATAGCATTGATCGTTAAGTGACGAATCTCCTGATAAGTAGCATATACTCACAGTAGGATCGGGATCCAAATATCATCGTATGATAATGTTGAAGGAATCCTACCAATATTCATCAAACTCCAAATGGTATGCAACACTAGCAAGTTTCAGTTTCTTTAGAATCTCCCGATGTGGATTTTTGCCCCATGTTCTTATGACCTTGACGAAAGCCAATGTTCCTTTCCGAAAGACGCGGCCGACGACGTTAGGACGTCTAGGCCTGAGATTCGGGGCAGATGTTATTTGGTTTTATCCATCCACCTCTCCGAAGATACCAAGTTGATTTATGGCACCGTGTATCGAAGGTTTAGACGGATGCGGCCGATGTAGCAGACTTCGTCAGATTCCCCCTCGCTTAAGGGGGTTTTGATTGTGGGGACGCTCTCCCTGCAGGCGCAAGCCCCTGCAGTTAATTACGCTACCGCATCGCGATAACAACTTTCTCCTGCTCCAGAATTTCACTTCGTGTCGTGTATGTTTGTTTTGTGTATGGTTGCCCGTAGATTGTATACGGAGACTGAGTAATGCCGTCGCCCGTAGGACGTGGATTAGTCCAAATCCGTATTTACTTAGATTTGGGTTTGGTGTTTTTAGTTTAAGGATACATTAGCCGTATTGAGGCTAAGATCAACTTAAACATTCGTTAAGGATACGTTAGTCCTGTTTGAGACTAAGATCGACTTAACGTGTGGATCCGTTTAATATATGGCCGTCAGGACTCATCACCTCTCTGATGTCGTTGAAGGATTACAACGATAGGTGTCAGAGGAGTTCAGAGATGTACCCTCGAACCAGAGTTGATTTAGAATTTTATAGTCCATTTGAATGTTTAAGGATACGTTAGCCGTGTTTGGGGCTAAGATCAACTTAAACGGGATCGTTTAGATCCGGTAAAAGAGCATTTGGAGGCTCTATTGTTCCAGTTTAGGGACGTGGTGGTCCATCGCCAGTTTAGGGACGTGGCGGTCCATGTTCCAGTTTAGAGACGTGGCGGTCCATGTTCCAGTTTAGGGACGTGGCGGTCCATGTTCCAGTTTAGGGACGTGGCGGTCTATGTTCCAGTTTAGGGACGTGGTGGTCCAACATTAGTTTAAGGACGTTTCGGTCCACGAGTTTAAGGACCCCGCAGTCCATCTTGATGTGTGGTTGTCGGGACCCATCACCTCTCTGACGTCGTTGAAGGATTACAACGATAGGTGTCAGAGGAGTTCAGAGATGTACCCTTGAACCAGTCGTAAATTGATTTAAGAGAGCAATCTTGCTCGGTCAATTTAAATTGAGGACTTACGGCCAAAATTGGGCTAAGTCCGGTTGAAAATGTTCAACATTTTATTTGTTTTTGGCCTATTAGGCCTGTGCTAGGGCTCTGCCCCTTTTTAAATAATGCACTGCATTCATTCTGGCCTGCTAGGCCTTTTTTGATTTGGGCTATGTCCCTTTATAAATGATGCAGAGCATCTGTTTGGACTCTGCCCTTCTTTAAAATAATGCATTGCATTTAATTTGGCCTGTTAGGTCTTTTTTAATTAGGCTTGGCCCTTCTCTTAATAATGCAGAGCATTAGATACTCTGACAGTGCCCCACATGACCTGTCAGGCGCTTTGCGCAATTAATGAGCGCAAGCGCTCGTGGAGGTGACACGTGTTACGTTCTGGTGAGCGCAAGCGCAACAGCGCAGTGCGCTGCGCTGTTGCACTGCTGACACGTGGCGCTTCCTGGCAGCTTGCGCAATAGTGCAGTTTTGGCAAGTGCTGGGCACTATTCTTATTCTTTTGGATCAATTTCAGATCAAAGAAAACAAGGTTTTTTTTCTTGTTTTTTAAAGAAACAGTGGTTCATAAAATGTGCAAGGCACTGTTATCTTGAGAATCTTTTGTTGGAGATAGTGCCCTCAGAGTCAATTATTGGATCACAGGCACGTGATTGCAATGATTGAGGGAGGACCTATCCCGGTAGGACAGTCTTACTCGAGATGATAGTTTGCTATCTGGTTTATCTTTATCATCGTGTACTGCTTTAGGTGACCTGACATGTCGCTATTACACGTTGATAGAGCCCCTAGGATTCTTGCTTGACGACCAGCAGTATGATGGCGATCATATACGTGGGAGCTGGGGTCTATAAGCACATCCTTAAAAGGTCCCTAGTCGTAGGAGTTTCGAGACAGGGTATCGATACTCCACTAGTAGACTAGTGTATACAGTCGAGACCCCGACGAGGGGCGGTGGCCGGTCTCACAAGCCACTGGTGTCAGTTGGTTCACCTAAGATGTATACAGGTGCTCATTGGGTTATGAGTACACCGGACAGGACTCGCAGGGAACCTGCTAGTTGGTCTTGTACCAGATGTCAGATAGCAGTTCCCAGGTGACATGTGTACAGGTTAGTTCATCGACCTGAGATCGTCATTTGTCTCGTGTGAGTTCCCACTGTGCTTTGATTACTACCCTACCACGGCTCAAAGGAGTCGTGCAAACAGGTTTTAGTTGGGTACAGTCCCGAGCCACATGGAGGCAGTGAGCGGATCTGCAGGGGTTCGTCTCTCCCGGTATTGGGGGTGAGGTCGCGCTGTGTCTAGGAGAGCCATTACGCAAAGCCCTCGGCCGAGGCAGGAGATTTACTGGTAGGTATTCCAGTAGTATCTCAGGGCGTTCTGGGCTACGCTCCGACACGACTTGTACCGCTTTTGGGGGTCTGACTTTTACCAACCCCCTAGGCCCGCCATGCGATGCTCATAGACGAACGGACCGGACTGTACGGATATTGTCACTGACAGGCTCAGTTGGGTGTCGGGGTGAGCTTCCTCATCGACGTCCCTTTTGGTCAATAGCTGGTGGCCCGTCATGTATTGGCTTATACCTCTGACGTGCCAGTGGTTAAATCCACAGCCATAGTATTGACGAGTCTTTAGAGTCCACCACACTTTCAGTTACTCAGCTTTCGGGCGAAACGCTGTAGAGGCCGTATGGAGATATGGCAGGGTCCGATCAGATACGTGCGGTATTGCACGGATCAGGATCGGACGGTTTGTACTAGTAGCCGTATAGGTATATGGCAGGGTTCGATCAGATATGTGCGGTATTGCACGGATCAGGATCGAACGGATTTTACTAGCCGGCTTTGGCTTAAGCCGGTCCTAGTCTAGTACAGTGTAGATTTTGTCTCATTGCATTTGTATCCGGTCGGAATACAGATGCGGGTGTGTATGCACAGTATCGGGGTTTTCCTGTAATTTATTACGGGACCAGTTTTCTGGAGTTGCCAGTTTGCATTCCGTTCCGGCCGGTTTTCCTTTGTTCTTTCCCGGCCGGACTTTTCCGATGGAGGGGGTTATTTGCAGTTTTGCAAATAACACTTTGTGGAGGGGTTTCTTTGCATAAAGATTGATTATGATGGCTTCTTTTTCTTTGCTCCATGCTTGCTTTTATGTGATGGGAAAGGGTATGGAGGAAAAGCATGGTTGATGTTTTGTTGACCTTGGATGTGGTCACCTCCTCTCTTCTCCTACACTCACTCTCCTTCATAGTTTTTAGTATGGTTGATTTCTTTTTCCCACCATTCATTCTCATCTCCATTTTGGCCGGCCACTCTTTTGGAGGAGAGAAAAAATGAGAGTGTTGCTTTTTGATCATCTCATTTTTGCTTGCTAAAATTGATAGCATCATTTCTCTCAAAGTTTCATTCTTCCTTCACCTCCTCAATGGCAACAACATAACCCTAAATGAGACATATCATCTATACTATATTCTACAGCAATTCTTGGGCATGTCGAGTTGCCGGCTTCATGCTCGAGTTGCCTCGGTATTGAGGCGGGAGCCCGTAAAAGACGAAGGCGATGTGGTGCCCTTTCCGGCGAGGAGGCGACGATATGGAGACTACACTTTCCGCGGGAGATCGGGACGATGACGAGAAGACCGGAGGACTCGGATCACTCGGTATACTTCTCACCCCATCTCTACTTAGCTAGCGCAGGTTAATGGTTAACGATCCGGGTTTTCTTTGTCCGCGGTAGCGCCGGTTTCCGAGTAAGGAAAAAATTTTGATTCCGCAATTTGGCCTCGAGTAAGACGGCCGGGGCGCTGCCGTGGCGCAACATGGTATCAGAGCCACGCCATTAACCTTACCTAGCTTGTTCTAATGCGTTTTACTTATCCGATCGACCAAAATCTCAAAAACCGTATTTTAGTTCACATCAGTTTCTGTTGAAATTTTTTGGTGTCTAAAAATTTTTCAGGTGGTCTCAGAAAGATGTGTAAGTAGTTCTAAGAACTCTGGGAAAAAACGACAAAGTGAACCCATACTCAAAGCGCGGAAGCGCGGCAATACCCACCATTCTGCCGCGCTTCCGCCGCACTATGGTGGGCCCACTTGGTAATTTTTTTCCAGTTGTCTTATGGGCTGAAAATAGGGCTTTTGGGATATTAAAATTGGGCCAGTTATTTCTGTGAGTGCTACAGTTTTCTTTTGGGGCCCGCTTGTTAATTATTTGATCGATCGGATATTTTAAACACATTATTTCACAGTATTTACATTATATCTGCGACCGTGAATGTCACTCGATCGGTAAATCCGGTCTAACTGCTATAGCCCGGTTAGACGGATTTGCGAACGTGACTTTCACGTTGATATTCTATGTTTATGCTGTGATGTTGCGGATCGGTCGTGGGGGATAG
Organism: Agapanthus africanus; assembly: GCA_030015575.1. Taxonomy (NCBI): domain Eukaryota; kingdom Viridiplantae; phylum Streptophyta; class Magnoliopsida; order Asparagales; family Amaryllidaceae; genus Agapanthus; species Agapanthus africanus. The sequence continues at coordinate 15,207,733 of JASDDO010000001.1, read as the reverse complement.
CCTGGATGCAATGCTAGTACAGCTTTGTTGTATTATGTACATTTGTTATTGCGGGGCGAGCGTCCGACATGTGGACTGCCGTCACTGCCTGTTTGTATTATTCTTTTGGGGCACGACCTGGTTGCGGTCGATGTACCCGGTGTATGTATATTTTACATTCTGTACTAGGTTTGCACCGCGGTGGGGTGCACGGATAGCCGGGTTCTGGAGGGCAACGGGCCCGCATCTCAGGGCATTGAGACGGAGGGGGCTTCAATCCAGGATTGGCGGGCTATTCGCCGCACTCGTAGGGGGTACAGGTTGACCCAGGAGGGGTGCCCAAGTTACCGGATTCCGTGAAGTGCTGGGTGGTCCATTCACGGTACTGAAGGGGGCTGCCTCGCTTCAGGTTTTGGCGGGTGACTTGCCGCGCCCGTAGGGGTCTAGGATTTCATTGCACAGGCTATCCACACGACCAGGGGAACGTCGGGTTTCAGCAGCGGCTCTGTGAAACCCGGGGCTTCCAGATATCTGTATTGTTCTGTGATGCTGTACATTTCTGTGATGTTGCCTTTTATTCACGCCTTGAGCGAAATACTATATATTGGTATATATATTAGTAGATGTTGTATATGCTTTACATCCGCGCTAGTCCAGTCCCCGCTCTGCCGTTAGTCAGCTAACCTAACGGGTGATGACGGGACCCAGTGGCGAATGCGGATGGCATATACGTACGTCAGTATATTTTCGTTCTTTGTGGTGTGATCAATTGATGGGACTGCATTGATTCGGATCAATGCAAGTTTAAACAAACCTATTCTGATGTTGTTGGAACAATTTTTCAAAAAAAAGCTGTTATTGCAAGGACGTTCGCTTTTGTTTTGCATCGTGGTATTCATTTGGAATATCCTGCTCCTCAGTCGACGAGGCAAGGGCCGAGATCCCTTCACCGGGAGTGACCCCTTGGACAGAAGTTTGCGTCAGGGCATTAACTTCACTATAGCCGATTACTTTTGCTTTGCATCGTGGTATTCAGTTGGAATATCCTGCACCTCATTCTACGGGGAAAGAGCCGAGATCCCTTCACCGGGAGTGACCTCTTTAGTAAAGGTTTTCGTCACTATATTTTCCAAAAGGCTATGCAGCTCCTTCAACGATATCAAGTTCATTACGTTAAAGGTTTTTCGCCAAAAACCATTCGTAGCCCTCCGTCATTTCTTATGGGTATTATTTAGTATTCGTGCTGCGTTTGTTGACTCCGTCAAGGCGTAGTGTACGGTAGCTAAGTGGTGCTTGTTTGTTGCATAAGTGGGATTGGTTAGGACAGTCGTGCGGCCTTGTTGACTCCGTCAAGGGCACGTACGGGTGGGTTTAATGCAATCCAGATAATGACGGGTTGAACTTGACTAGGACTCTTTGATTTGTTGACTCCGTCAAGGTCACTTGAGTCCTAGGGGTAAAAATCACATCGGGAGTTTCAAAAGAACTGAAACTTGCCAGGCATGCGCATACCTTCTGGAGTGTGGTGACTTGAGTGGATTCCGTCAAGTTATCATGCGATGATAGTTGGATCCCGATTCCCACTGATGAGTTGGTTTACTCCTCGGGTGATCCCGACTAATTCTTCTTTCAGGTTTGGAGGAGAATTTGAGGTACAGTGGGAGGTTTCCAGATTAGACAAAGTGGTAACCATTCTGATCTAGGTTAGAGTGCACGCTGAGTGTTTCTTTTCTCTCTCTCTGGCAGCGACCATTGACCCGACCCTGGATTTTGACTCAGTGACCAAGTTGACCGAACCTTCTTAACACTGGCTTTTGGATTGTCAGAGTTGCAGACCTCATTGCCACTCCTGCTTTTACCCTTTTCTCCAGGACACCCCGTATTACTACGAACGTCCACTTCCATTGGACAAAACCATCGTATGGTTAGATACGAACTCGAAGGACTTCGAGGATGGTTTCTGGTTCTGGAGAAAACGGATAGGATTATTCAGTTGTCTTTTCTTTTCACCTTCTCTCAGGTTGCGAGTACTCCTTGGTTTAGGAGTAGTACACCTATTACGCAAATTGGATAGTCTTCTTCCAAACCATAGGCTGGTGCCGACCGGTAGGGAATGAAGAAAACCAGTTAGCCTAAAACGGTGTACAGAAGGTATTAAGTTCAGACAAAGCAAGGGATTAGTAAGAGGGCAAAGTAAATTGCGACTGATATTCACGACCAAACCAAGTATTTCTTCGCCAATCCTAAATCACCTTTGTATTTCTCCAGGACACTCCGTATCACTACGAAGATCCCATTTTATTGGATACTCCATCGTATGGTTATATACGAACTCGAAAGGAACTAGTTCCAGTTCGGGGATGGATTCTGGTTCAGGAGAAATAAGAATAAAGTACATTCAGGTGTCTTTTATCTTCACCTTCTCTCGCGTTGCGAGTGCTCCTAGGATTAGGACAGTACACCCCTTATGCTTTTTGGATAGTCTTCTTCCAAACCATAGGCTGGTGCCGAACGGTAGGGAAGGAAGAAAACCATTTGGCCTAAAGGGGTGTGCAGACGGTATTGACTAAAGACATATAAAGGGATTTGGACAGATGGCAAAGAGATATACGGTGACAGTTGTGAATCTGGATAATGGAAGAGGCATTACTAGGAATACCAGGATACCCCATCGAAACATTACAATGTTTCAGTTTCACTGTGTACTGTTAAAAGAAAACTGATTTCCCGATTAGACACTTACTCCAGGGTATGTATTTACCAGGTATGATTCTCATATCTGTATGGTTTTACAGATGATGAGTGGGAGTAAGTTATTGGGAATTGGGTGATCGTCCTCATTATATCGGGATTCGTTGTAATCGGTGATATTTGAGGAAGTCACCTGGGTTGTTTGCCGGTCGGCAAATATTTGGTTATGAATATCCGCTGTTGTGCACCAATTTCAAATTGATATATCTGTACGTCTATTTTTATAGAGTGAGATATACTTTTTGATATTATGTCGATGACATTTACCTATATCAGTGGATGGTTAGGTAAGGAGCATTAAACAGCGGTGTAATTCTTCTTAACCATAAGTACAGTTTTCAACCTACGACACACAGTGAAAGAGTTGTTAGACTCAGCGGACTTATACAGAGTATTGTATGTTGTCCAGTGTCCATCAGGACAAAGGGGTTGGTCCTCGTACTATATTCGGTTTACTTATGACTTCTCTAGATTTTAGACAGCTGTTTCGTGGAAACACAGGGTCTAAGTTTTGAGGAGTTATAGGTATTTGAATAGAGTAGAGTACCAGGTGTAGCAAGTATCGGGATTCTTCAAAGAGATTGAAGATGTAGATACTTGTGTATGATATTCAGTTGATAGTAATGATGAAGACAGATTGCTTCTCTTTCAGGTTACTCATAATTGGAAGCATTCCTAAGTTGAGTAACGCTGATCGACCTCCTTCCATTTAGTTGACATGCACTGGAGATAGTTGCATGATTTGAATCTGGTTCAATTGAATCAGTGCCTCTGGTTCTATATTGGATATAGAACAGTTCATATCTTAACGTTGTTAAGGTACGGGGAGTTGTCCGGCTTATGCTTAAAACCAGACTCCGGATAACTCAAGGCACGTTTCTGTAATGGCTGTTTGTGGGTTGACCCAGGCTATGACGAGGGTTGATTTTCTACCATCTGGCAGATCAATAGAAATATTGTTCTAGACTCGCCACAGTTTTATTAAAAATGGATTTTTTCAAAAACAACAGTGGGAGTATGGTAGAACTGGAAGTGATTCCAGAACCGCAAACGATTACTGAAGATTTAATAAGGAACCTAAAGATTCAATCTGATTTGACATTCCATTAGCCACTCCGCAGATAAGGTGGGTAACTTCAGGCACCCGAGAGGTACTCCGGTAGCCTCAAGGACGGTGACAGGGAAGTTCTTGTTTACCCACACTTGCCATTGTTGTTGTTCCAGGCTGCGAGACCCGGCAGAAGGATGAGTATAGCGTCGTTCTAAACTATCTTTAGAAGTGCACGTCTATATGACTCTGGCAGAGGGTTGTCGTAGTCAGTGGGAGCAGCGGAAGCATTGGTGGACTTTGTGCTTATGTCTATTTATAGACTAAAGCAGATATAGCGGAGTAAGATCATCTGTTTCTGATGTGACAGTCATGGGTTTGACGTCATCAGAATAGGGGATGGATCTGTTGAGAAGGTAGTAGGAAGTGATATTCCTATACTACGATCGGTTATACTTTGGTCGTCACACAGTGTTTTCTCCACAAGGGACTTAGACATTATATCAGACATACTGGTTACTAGATCTATGGTTTTAGATCTAGATTTGGGTGGTTTCCCAATCAGGGTACTTTGACAGCATTCTAAGAGTATTTAGAATGGACGACTCCTGGCACGGTAGTGTACCTGCAGGTAATGGAGTCACCCTCTCTAAAGGTGTCTTACAGACTAAAGGGGAGTGGGATACGCATGGTTGACAGATCACTTGCTTAGGCAATTGAGTCAATCATGAGATGTCAAGTACCACACCAGATGTTGTTCTTGCACTAGATGCAATAAGTTGATATTAATCCAATCCTGGAAAAACAGAAGGAAGCAGTTTTAGAACATAAGTGAATGTTCTAGGGATATGATAACGGCTGCCTCTTATAGGAGACGGTTATCACTCCAGGCTTCCAAGGTGACATGGACGACAAGGAGGTTGTCAGAGTTATAGTTCTCCCTCTGACGAGGGGCAGTATTTTGGACAGGTGGTCCAAGGCAATACTGAGGGCGGCATGGCGCAGGATACTGATTAAGTTCAGTTGATGATACAGTCTAAGAAGTTTGGATTTGGAGTTCATTTATGAGCTAGGTCCCATCAGATATCCAGACATTCTAAGACAGGTATTGCTCATTTCGGGAGATGGTTTTCTCCGCGAACTTGAGATATAGAGAGACATAGAAAGAAACATCCCTGCGGATCCACTCACTGAGGCTATTCCTCGAACGCAATAGTTTCACAAAAGAGCTTTGTGAGACTGACTAGTAGAGGAGTTGGGTGTTCGGTATCACACGGGCTGTGAGTATGCGACATCGCAATAATTAGCCTTGAGTGCAAGTGGGAGATTGTTGGAGATAGTGCCCTCAGAGTCAATTATTGGATCACAGGCACGTGATTGCAATGATTGAGGGAGGACCTATCCCGGTAGGACAGTCTTACTCGAGATGATAGTTTGCTATCTGGTTTATCTTTATCATCGTGTACTGCTTTAGGTGACCTGACATGTCGCTATTACACGTTGATAGAGCCCCTAGGATTCTTGCTTGACGACCAGCAGTATGATGGCGATCATATACGTGGGAGCTGGGGTCTATAAGCACATCCTTAAAAGGTCCCTAGTCGTAGGAGTTTCGAGACAGGGTATCGATACTCCACTAGTAGACTAGTGTATACAGTCGAGACCCCGACGAGGGGCGGTGGCCGGTCTCACAAGCCACTGGTGTCAGTTGGTTCACCTAAGATGTATACAGGTGCTCATTGGGTTATGAGTACACCGGACAGGACTCGCAGGGAACCTGCTAGTTGGTCTTGTACCAGATGTCAGATAGCAGTTCCCAGGTGACATGTGTACAGGTTAGTTCATCGACCTGAGATCGTCATTTGTCTCGTGTGAGTTCCCACTGTGCTTTGATTACTACCCTACCACGGCTCAAAGGAGTCGTGCAAATAGGTTTTAGTTGGGTACAGTCCCGAGCCACATGGAGGCAGTGAGCGGATCTGCAGGGGTTCGTCTCTCCCGGTATTGGGGGTGAGGTCGCGCTGTGTCTAGGAGAGCCATTACGCAAAGCCCTCGGCCGAGGCAGGAGATTTACTGGTAGGTATTCCAGTAGTATCTCAGGGCGTTCTGGGCTACGCTCCGACACGACTTGTACCGCTTTTGGGGGTCTGACTTTTACCAACCCCCTAGGCCCGCCATGCGATGCTCATAGACGAACGGACCGGACTGTACGGATATTGTCACTGACAGGCTCAGTTGGGTGTCGGGGTGAGCTTCCTCATCGACGTCCCTTTTGGTCAATAGCTGGTGGCCCGTCATGTATTGGCTTATACCTCTGACGTGCCAGTGGTTAAATCCACAGCCATAGTATTGACGAGTCTTTAGAGTCCACCACACTTTCAGTTACTCAGCTTTCGGGCGAAACGCTGTAGAGGCCGTATGGAGATATGGCAGGGTCCGATCAGATACGTGCGGTATTGCACGGATCAGGATCGGACGGTTTGTACTAGTAGCCGTATAGGTATATGGCAGGGTTCGATCAGATATGTGCGGTATTGCACGGATCAGGATCGAACGGATTTTACTAGCCGGCTTTGGCTTAAGCCGGTCCTAGTCTAGTACAGTGTAGATTTTGTCTCATTGCATTTGTATCCGGTCGGAATACAGATGCGGGTGTGTATGCACAGTATCGGGGTTTTCCTGTAATTTATTACGGGACCAGTTTTCTGGAGTTGCCAGTTTGCATTCCGTTCCGGCCGGTTTTCCTTTGTTCTTTCCCGGCCGGACTTTTCCGATGGAGGGGGTTATTTGCAGTTTTGCAAATAACACTTTGTGGAGGGGTTTCTTTGCATAAAGATTGATTATGATGGCTTCTTTTTCTTTGCTCCATGCTTGCTTTTATGTGATGGGAAAGGGTATGGAGGAAAAGCATGGTTGATGTTTTGTTGACCTTGGATGTGGTCACCTCCTCTCTTCTCCTACACTCACTCTCCTTCATAGTTTTTAGTATGGTTGATTTCTTTTTCCCACCATTCATTCTCATCTCCATTTTGGCCGGCCACTCTTTTGGAGGAGAGAAAAAATGAGAGTGTTGCTTTTTGATCATCTCATTTTTGCTTGCTAAAATTGATAGCATCATTTCTCTCAAAGTTTCATTCTTCCTTCACCTCCTCAATGGCAACAACATAACCCCAAATGAGACATATCATCTATACTATATTCTACAGCAATTCTTGGGCATGTCGAGTTGCCGGCTTCATGCTCGAGTTGCCTCGGTATTGAGGCGGGAGCCCGTAAAAGACGAAGGCGATGTGGTGCCCTTTCCGGCGAGGAGGCGACGATATGGAGACTACACTTTCCGCGGGAGATCGGGACGATGACGAGAAGACCGGAGGACTCGGATCACTCGGTATACTTCTCACCCCATCTCTACTTAGCTAGCGCAGGTTAATGGTTAACGATCCGGGTTTTCTTTGTCCGCGGTAGCGCCGGTTTCCGAGTAAGGAAAAAATTTTGATTCCGCAATTTGGCCTCGAGTAAGACGGCCGGGGCGCTGCCGTGGCGCAACATCTTTTAGATTCAGAACCAATGGTTCATAAAAAGAAGTGCAAGACACTGTTTTTTTATTTGTTTATTTTCCTTTTCATTAGAGGTCCTTGATTTTGTTCAATGATCTGTTCATGAGAGAATTTTCTCTTTTTCTAAAGGTTTTACCTTTTTCTTTGTTCTTGAGGATTTCTCTCCAATTCTTCAGAGTTTTCTCTGTTTAATTTTTTTTTACAAAATGTTGATCCACTTGAATTGAGGTCTGGGGTCCTTTTTATAGTGCCCATAAATTGGTTAAATTTGTCAAAGAGATCTTTCTCTGAGTGATTTGGGGGATTTTCCCCACCGTTGGATCTTTGATCCAAAGGCCTCTGTTTTACAGAAGAAAATCTTCTTATTTTAACAAGAACAGAAAAGATTTCTTTAAAATTTTAATTCTGTTTTGCGCAAACGCCCTAGCGCGTGACACGTGTCGCTCAGCGCAGACACGTGTCGTGCAGCGCAGCGCTTGCGCGGCTGTGCTTCACGTCGCGCAGCGCAGCGCTTGCGCTGCTGTGCTTGCGCAACTGCGCAGACACGCGTCGCGCGGCGCAACTGCGCAGACACGCGTCGCGTAGCGCGGCGCTTGGACGCACCGCCTCGGGCACTGTGCTGACGCATCAGCACCTGACACGTGGCGCGTTGCACGCAGCGCGAAGAATCTGAAGCGTTGCTTCATTTATTAAAATTTAGATTTTCAAAGTAGAGCTTTGCTCTGATTGGGGGAAGATAAAGCGTCGCTTCATCTCCCGCCTTGGAATTTGAACAGAGTTTTGCTCTGATTGGGGAAACAAATGCCCCCCACCGTTGCGCTTACGTGGCCCCAAATGCAAGCACAACGGTGACAGAATTCCAACCGCTGCGGCAACTTTTGGAAGTTGAAAGGGCACTTGATGCCTATAAGTAAGACCTTTGGTCCTTCACAGATGATCATCATCTCTAAAAATTTTATTTTCAGAATCTCAGAGCCCTGCTCTTGTTTTTAAGAATTCTTAGATTTTCTTTAAAAGAGACTATTTAGGTAAGAATTAGTCTTGAATTAAATCAATTTTAATTAATAGAGCTTTGCTCTCATAGATCGTTGATCTAAAGAAAACCCTTCTGGGGTTTCACCAATAGAGCCTTGCTCTCAAGAATCTGTTTCAGGGTTTCCCAACCCATGAACAGAACCTTGCATCTTTGGCAAAATATAGATCCCTTTGATCTAAAAAAAAAGAGATGAACTCTTAAAAGTTTGAGTATGGATAATGAAAATTAAAAATGGAGTTTTGTATTTAAAGGATTATATCATCTTTTAATAATAATGATCTCAGAGTTCTTGGGGGACTTCTTTAAATTTCCCTTATTATGGAATTTGATAGGCGTCACCCCTATTCGTAGAGCATTGCTCTCGAGGAGTTTAACTCTCTGTGCTCCTTTTTTAACAAGAATTCGCCTAATCAGTCGGTCTGCTAATTTTGTTGATCTTCTCTCACAGGAACAATGGACGCCCATATGTATGCTCTTAATGAGATCATCTCTTACGGGAACATCCGCCGACTTGGCCGCTCTCAAAATCGAGAGTTCACAAACGCGGAGTGTGCTGAAATCATGAGCCGCTTCGACGCATACAACGGTCCCCTGCTTCCCCGGCGTTCCTCCCTTCTTAAGCTTATCGTGGGAGCCATCTGGGAAGCGCTTCCCCTGTTCTGTTCCGGTGTGCCGCTTAGGGCGTTGGATGCCGCTGAGGATAAGGTGCACTCGGTGTACCAGTTGAACTTTATCTCAAAGAGACGGCGAGACAATCTTATCGATCTCTTGCACGAGGTCTTTCAACAGTCTTCCATACTCGCTGCTTATCGGAGGGTGAAAAACATCAGGGGGTACCCTGACGCTTGTGCTCGTAAAAGAAAGCACACTAGGATGGTCCGCGAGGCTTGGAAAGTTATAGATATGGTCGTTTTCGAGTTCCTCAATCCATGTCCTGGGTTCGAGGTTATTCCCTTGTAATAATGTTTTTCGTTTATTGCTTTTATGATTGTAAGAACTTCTGGCAATATTAATGGAAATTTTTGTTTTTCCTAGCCTGTCTTATCTTTTGTTCTGAGTCTTTTGCTTATGCATGACTGAATGTGTCTCGAACGCTTGATCGAATGTAAATCGGATACTCTTTCTATTTCTTTCTTCTTTCCCTTATTAGCATCATGCTGTCTTGATAAACATAATTGAAAGACAACTTAGTTTTTTCCAAAGGATAGCGATGGCTTAGGCCGCAGGTTCAGATCTGCTGCCTAAGACTTTTCAACTCTATGAGCCGTGAGGGTCTCATAGAGACTTTTCTCCCTACGGATCGAGAGGATCTCGTAGGTGGGCTTTTCTCCTTAGGAGTCGTGAGGATTCCTAAGTGTGTTTTCTCTTATAGGTCGTAAGGATCCTGTAAGAGAATTTTTCCTTCTTATGAGTCGAGAGGACCCGTAAGCGGTTGTTTCCCTCCTTATCGAGATTCGACTTTGGAGAGTGAGACCCGTGAATAGTATGCAAGAGACCTTTTTAGATCGACTTGCAGGGTCCCATTGTTTAGGAAGCAAGTTTTTTTGTTTTTGCTGCCTGAGGCTTCATCTTGCAAGTTGAGACGAATCGGGAATTTCCCGCGGAGGCACCGGTTGCCCTGCAAGCCGACGCGAATCAGAAGGCTCTCATCAAGGATTGTTTTTTTCCCTGAGTTGAGGTATTTGCTAAGGATTATTTGTTTTCCTAGCGCCAAGGATTATTTGTTTCCTTGGTGTTGAAACGAGTCGAGAATTTCCCACGGAGGCACTGGTTGCTCTGCGAGTCGACGCGGATCAGGAGGCTCTCGTCTAGGATTGTTTGTTTCCCTGAGTTGAGGTGTTTGCTAAGGATTATTTATTTCCCTAGCGCCAAGAATTATTTGTTTCCTTGGTGTTGAAACGAGTCGAGAATTTCCTATGGAGGCACTGGTTGCTCTGCGAGTCGACGCGGATCAGGAGGCTCTCGTCAAGGATTGTTTGTTTCCCTGAGTTGAGGTGTTTGCTAAGGATTATTTGTTTCCCTAGCGCCAAGGATTATTTGTTTCCCTAGCGCCAAGGATTATTTGTTTCCCTAGTGTTGAAACGGATCGAGAATTTCCCACGGAGGCACTGGTTGCTCTGCGAGTCGACGCGAATCAGGAGGCTCTCGTCAAGAATTGTTTGTTTCCTTGAGTTGAGGTATTTGCTAAGGATTATTTGTTTCCCTAGCGCCAAGGATTATTTGTTTCCCTGGTGTTGAAACGAGTCGAGGATTTCCCACGGAGGCACTGGTTGCTCTGCGAGTCGACGCGGATCAGGAGGCTCTCATCAAGGATTGGTTGTTTCCCTAAGTTGAGGTATTTGCTAAGGATTATTTGTTTCCCTAGCGCCAAGGATTATTTGTTTCCCTGGTGTTGAAACGACTCGAGGATTTCCCACAGAGGCACTGGTTGCTCTGCGAGTCGACGCGGATCAGGAGGCTCTCATCAAGGATTGTTTGTTTCCCTGAGTTGAGGTATTTGCCAAGGATTATTTGTTTTCCTGGTGTTGAAACGAGTCGAGAATTTCTCACGGAGGCACCGGTTGCTCTGCGAGTCGACGCGGATCAGGAGGCTCTCATCAAAAATTGTTTGTTTCCCTGAGTTGAGGTGTTTGCAAAGGATTATTTGTTTCCCTAGCGCCAAGGATTATTTGTTTCCTTGGTGTTGAAACGAGTCGAGAATTTCCCACGGAGGCACTGGTTGCTCTGCGAGTCGACGCGGATCAGGAGGCTCTCGTCAAGGATTGTTTGTTTCCTTGAGTTGAGGTATTTGCCGAAGACACTGGTTTCTTCGGAGTTGGGATGAACTGTCGAGATTTGGCTTCGTTTTCTGGCGGAGCCTGTTGGGAAAGTATGGTTCCCTCTTTCTTTGCGCCTTTGGATTGTGTACAAGGATCGATGTGATCTCAACTGTAAGGCCAAAGTTTTATCATTTTTTCTTATTTTATTTCCGCGATGCTCTATCATTTCAGCTTTTATATCGTGAAGGTCGCGATTGCCCAATCATTTCGGCTGTTTTTCGCGGTGCCCAATCATTTCGGCTGTTTATTTTGTTTTCACTCGCTGCTTTTTTATTGCAAGTTGCCCAATCATTTCGGCTATTTTGTATGCATACATTTTTACTTGCTGCTTTTTATTGCAAGTTGCCCCATCATTTCGGCTATTTCGTATGCATGTGCGGCTTACTAGCTTTCCGCCGTAAACTTGAAATTAGACACCGATTTCGGCATCAGCACCGCTACAATTGGGATATGGCCAGGAGCGGATCATTATTTGCCTCTGTCGACGTCGAACAAGGGTGGCTTAGCGAACAGGGTTAAGGTCCTGTCGACTAAGACTTTTGACTTCATGAGCCATAAGGGTCTCACAAAGGTATTTCTCCCTACAAGTCGTGAGGATCTTGTAGGTGTATTTTCTCCTTAGGAATCGTAAGGATTCCTAAGTGTTTGTTCCTCTGTAAGTCGTAAGGATCCTACAAGAGGGTTTTCTCCTTGTAGATCGAGAGGACTTACAAGGGTCATGCGAACATATCCCCAGTCACGGATGGGACTTGGTTAGGGAAATGTTTATTCGCGCTCGTGGATTGTATACAAGAGTCAGTATTGAACCACTTGTAGGGCAATTTCGGAAATTGTGGGGATTGCTTAAGCACAGGTTTAGGTCTCTGTAACTTAAGACTTTCAAATCTTATGAGCCGTGAGGGTCCCATAAGAGAGTTCTCCTTACGAGTCGTGAGGATCTCGCAAGTGTATTTTCTCCTTAGGAATCGTGGGGGTCCCTAAGTGTGTTGCTCCCTTGTGAGTCGTAAGGATCTCAAGCGGGTAATTTCTCCTTACAAGGTCGAGAGGACCCTGTAAGTGTCCTTTAACGAGATTGCGCCCTTTCAGGTTTTCACAAACACTCGCCGGTAGTCCTGCTGTTTTTACTCACGGAGCCCTTTCGGGTTTTCATCCGTGCCCATTTTGCTCATGGACGTACCGTTTTTATTATATATATATATATATTTTTTTCTTCTTCTCTTTTTTCTTACGAGGTCGCGCCCTTTCGGGTTTTCACGAACACTCGCCGGTAGCCCTGCCGTTTTTACTCACGGAGCCCTTTCGGGTTTTCATCCGTGCCTTTTTTGCTTATGGACATACCGTTTCTTTTATATATTTATTATTATTATTATTATTATTTTATTCATCTCGTCAGCCTAAGGATGCTGCGACAGTAGTTTAAAGACGTTTCGGTCCGCTATTAGTTTAAGGACATTTCGGTCCGCCATGGAGAAAGCCAGCTACTGCTTATAAAGCTTGAGCTTAGGAAGATAGCGAGCGGACATAGTCGTCGTCATCTACCATTGACCTAGGCTGTGGCTCATTAAGCATAGTATTTCTTTAGGAAACGACCGTTTATTGGTCTGAAAGGCCTTTCACCGTGCATGTCCATGAGTAGATAGGCCCCACCCTGATAGACCTTGTCTATGATGTATGGGCCTTCATAGTTTGGCTTGAATTTTCCTCGCTTGGCGCGATTGGGGATCATAAGCCTTTTGACCACTAGCACAAGTTCGCCTTGGCGGAATTTCCTCGGTCGGGTTAATCTTTCATATGAGCGCGTCATCTTTGCTTTATAGGCCTCCAGATTTTGCTGTGCTATGAGCCGGGTTTCATCAAGGGCGTCAAGCTCCTCAAGCCGAAGGTGAGCATTTTCTTCGTCCGTCAGCTCGTTGTGGACTGCCACTCGTAGAGAGGGTAGCTCTATCTCGAGGGGGAGTACTGCTTCCGTCCCAAATACCAACGCGTACGGCGTTGTGTTTGTGGCCGTTTTGAACGTAGTTCGATATGCCCAGAGTGCTTCTTGCAGTCTCTCGTGCCAGTCTTTCTTATTTCGAGACACTGTCTTTTTCATGATTTTCGTCAGGGTCTTGTTGAAGGCCTCAGCTAGACCGTTAGCTCGCGGATTATAAACCGAGGAATATCTCCAGTCTATATTGTGCTGTTGCGCGAAGCGACTGATCTTGTGGCTTCTGTAAGCTGGCCCGTTATCGGAGATGATCCGGCGCGGAGTTCCAAACCGATATATGACGTGCGTCTTGAAGAAATGGAGGATATTCTCCGTCTTCACTTCCCTCAGTGGTACTGCTTCTGCCCATTTGGAGAAGTAGTCAGTCGTCGCCAGGATGAAACGATGTCCTCTAGACGATGCTGGTTCGATAGGGCCGACTATGTCAGTTCCCTACACTTTGAACGGCCAGCTAGCCACCGTTGGATGTAGTGGATTTGGATGCTGGTGGATGAATTCCCCATGAATTTGGCACGAGTGGCACTGCTTTGCATACTTAAGGCAGTCTTGGATCATCGTGGGCCATTAGTAGCCCATCCGTTTAATCTTCAACTTCATCTTCGGGCCCGTTTGGTGAGAACCGCAGAGTTCGTCATGAACTTCCTGAATGACTCTTTTCGCTTCGTCAGGTCCGAGACATCTCAGCCACAGAGAATCAAGTGACCTCTTGTATAGAGTATCATTGACGAAGGCGAAAGACAGAGCTCGTTTCATGAGCTGATGTCTTGAGGACGCATCTTCGGGCGTTCGACGGTATTTGAAGTAGTCTATAAAGACTTCTCTCCAATCCTCAGTATTTTATCGATCTTTTATTTGCAGGGTCGTCTACTCAGTCGCTCCCTTCTCTTCGGGTGATTCCGGAGATATTTCTGCTGGGGCAAGCATCCGACGGCTTTGTACCACGATTCTTACGTCATCGAGGTTCTCATTAGCCAATTTTTTAGCGAGCTTGGCCAACGCGTCCGCTTTGCTGTTTTCCGCGCGCGGTATGTTCTCCAAAGTGTAGGAAGGAATTTGGGTCAACAATTGTTGCACTTTTTCGCCGTATTTCACCAATTCTGGCTTGCACGTTTGGTAGTCGTCTTTTACTTGACTAACGACCAGTTGGGAATCTCCATATACGAGGAGGTTTTCAATTCCTATGTCAATGGCGATCTCGAGGCCTGCTATCAAAGCCTCGTATTCGGCTTCATTGTTTGTCCTTGGCTTTGTTAGGGAGAAAGCAAAACGCATTATCTCTCATTGTGGAGTTACAAAGATGAGTCCTACCCCTGATTTGATTATAGGGGTACTTTGTTTGCGCTTCTTCACGGAAGATGCTCCATCGAAATAGAGCTCCCATCGGGTATCACCACCGTCGATCTCATCAAACGCATGTTCGTCTGGAAGATCGCAATTTAAAGGAGAATCGGCGGGTATCGGATGCTCAGCGAGGAAGTCGGCGATGGCCTGGCCTTTCACTGCCTTGAGAGGTTGATACGTTATCGAGAACTCCATCAAGAACAGGGCCCATTTAGCGAGTTGTCCCGTCAATATGGCCTTTGACATTAAATATTTAAAGGGGTCCACTTTCGAAATGAGACGGACTTCATGTGCCAACGCATAGTGTCTAAGCTTTGTTATCGCGAAGATCAACGCCAGGCAGTGTTTTTCAATGGGGGAGTAGTTGCTTTCTGCCCCCAGTAGAACTCGACTTAAGTAGTAGAGTGCTCTTTCTTTCCCTTGATCGTTCTCTTGTGCCCATAATGCGCCTAAGGAACCTTCGAGGGCGGATGTATAAAGAATGAGAGGTTTTCCCTTAACCGGAGCAGCCAGCACTGGCGGGTTCTGCGGGTATTGTTTGATCTCGTCTAGCGCGCTTTGGCACTTTTGGTCCCAAACGAACGGGGTTCCCTTCTTCATCAGGTGGCTATAGGGACGGCACTTTCCTGAAAGGTTGGCTATAAATCGCCGTATATACGCGAGCTTCCCTTAGAGAGACCGCAGCTGTTTGAGAGTCCTTGGCGGAGGCATTTCCATGATCGCCTTGATCTTTGACGGATCTATTTCAATACCTCGATGTCGGACGATGAATCCCAGGAATTTGCCCGAGGAAACTCCGAATGCACACTTGAGAGGGTTCATCTTCAAGTTGTATTGCCGAAGGCGTTGAAATACGGTTTTCAAATGCTCGAGATGTTCCTCATATGATTTGCTTTTAACCACGAGATCGTCGATATAGCATTCGACGATTTCGTATATAAGGTCATCAAAGATCTTCGTCATGGCCCTTTGATAGGTGGCACCGGCGTTCTTTAAACCGAAGGGCATCACCTTGTAGCAGAATATACCCAAAGGAGTCCTGAAGGCGGTGTGCTTCTGGTCTTCGGGATGCATCTTTATCTGATTATATCCTGACGAGCCGTCCATGAAGGAGAAAACCTCATGGGTGGACGTATTGTCTATCATCTATTCGGTGACTGGCACTGGGAAATCGTCCTTCGGACAAGCTTTATTAAAATCCCGGAAGTCTACACATATGCGCACTGTCCCATTTTTCTTCATCACTGGGACGATGTTGGCGATCCATTCAGGGTATTGAACTTCCTGGATGAAACCAGAGTCGATCAGCTTCTTGACCTCGGCGTTGATACTCATCTCAAGCTCGAGCCGCATTCTTCTCGGCGCCTGTTTGACTGGTTTGACGTCCGGAGATATCGCCAATCTGTGCACAACAATTTCTGGATCTAGTCCCGGCATTTCGGAATAGTTCCACGCGAAGCAATCCCTATGCTGTAGAAGCACGTCCTTTAACGCAGCCACCCTTTCTTCAGATAGCAGCTCGCTGATGAATGTCGGTCGCGGGTCATTTGCCGTTCCCAACTCAACTTTCTTAAGGTTATCTGTAGTGGCATGAATTCCATCTTCCAGCTCTTTTGGCGCAGGCGGGAATTCCGAGATTACCTCGTCGTTGCTGTTTTCGAAGCACCAAGGAAGGTCATCTGTGTTCTCGGGCTCTTCTTTTGATATCGTTATCATGTAACAAGTACGAATTCGCTTCCAATCCCAATACGGAACTGGTTCTTCTTTCGTGGCCTTGGGTTCGTGCTTCTGTGGCGGCGCTACCCTCCAGTTGTCGGACAGAGCGAACTTGCCAAGCTGATACTGATCTTCGACCCAATTCTTAAAGGTGAAGCAGTCCTCGAGAGGGTGCCCTATCACTCGGTGATAACAGCAATAGTCCGGGTGTGAGACCTCGCCCGCTTGTTCGGGGTGTTTAGACTCCGGCAGTGTAAGCATTTGATGTTTTAGAGGAAGATCAAGTATCTTCTTCGTCTTGTCCCGAGGAAACGAGTACGCTCGACCCATTTTCTTCATGAGTGATAGATCAATAACGTTCGACTCCCGTTTGCGTGACTTCTTAGCGCTGCTTTGTTGCTGTTGGGCGCCTTTTTGGCCTTTCGACTTATTTCTGCTTTTGCGTCGAGCTTTCTTTATAACAGGTTGATAAGGAGCGGTATTTTCATCTTTCACGGCCTGTTGGAGAAGGCGTTGCGTTTTGGCTTTCTCGTAGATGACCATTTCGCGGTTAGATCGTCCCGGACTTTTTGACCCGCTTCCTTAATAAGTTTGTCCATTTGTTCTTCGAACGACGGACTGGGCTCTTTTGCATCTGGAGCTTTTACTGTCTCAGGATTAGCATCCTCCCATTGAGCATCCGCTTTTTCATCGAAGTCATACATGACATAGCAGCTATTTAGTAGCTCTCGTTTCTTTGACCGGATGTATCCAAGCCCTATTGTCTCCATTCTCCCATTAGGCAGTTTGCGTTGAGTTCCGGGAACGTTCCAGACCTTGTCATAGAACTTGGTTCTTCGAACGGTCTGCTTGAAGGATATCCCTTGGCGTTTCAACAACTTTTTCAAACCTTTCGTATAATATCTGGGAAGACGGATAGGCTGAAGCCTGTCGAGCGTAGGATCCGCGCCATGCCAGATCTCTTTCTCCACTTTGGTTTCTTCAGAGCGGTAGAATAGAATTGCTTTTTCGCTTTCTCGTTTGGGAGGGATATAGAACGTTCGCAGCTCTTCTACACTGTAGATATCAAGCGCATCCAGTTCTTTACGGTGTTTAAGCGGCACCATGGCGACTTATAGACTTTGCTCTTCGTCAGCGGACGTTCGTATTGAAGGTCGAGCAGAGAATACAGTATGGATCTCATCTTCCGAGTCGCTACCAAAGATCAACGTAGGAGCGGACGGCCCTGGCTTGTTGTGTTGGGATGGACCCGAATAAACTATCTCTTCTTCCTCCTCAGTATCACTGCCGAAGACAGGGATGGTGGCGTTAGCTTTGTTCTCCGGCTTGTGACACTTCTCCGTGTCTTCGAAATCCGGTAAGAAGTATTTGGCATCTTCATATTTGCGGACCTCGTTCACAGAGAACGGGTTCAGTTCTCCCGTCACGGTATACTCGAAACCATCCTTAAAATACTTCATACACTGATGTTGCGTAGAAATGGTGATGTTGTACTCGTGTAACCATGGTCGGCCGAGCAAAGCGTTGTAGCATGTCTTGGCGTCTATGACGTGGAACTTAATGTCCGTGACGAGTAGCCCAAAGTGTAGCGTCAGTATCACAGACCCAAGAGTTCTTGATGACTGGGATTCGAACCCGGAGATGGTGATCTTATCCCGAGCAAGGTGCTGGACGCTCATGCAGATTTCTTTTAACACCCGCACATTGAGGAGGTTAACGGAGGATCCATTATCGATCAGGATTTTGCCTATCTTTATATCGTGGCAGTATCCTGAGATATAAAGGGGGCGATTGTGTTCACACGTCCCGAGGAGAAGGTCTTCATCACCAAAAGCGACATCGGCCGTGTACACTTCCTCCAATTCATCCTTCATCTTTTCCTCGGCCAGGAACGCTTGGAATTGTTCCGGATCTTGTAGTGCCTTGATCAACGAATCTCTAGCCTCCTTTGATAACAAAAGGGCATCAAGAATGCTGAGCTGCGAGGGCAGCTTCCTCATGTTGGAGATAGTGCCCTCAGAGTCAATTATTGGGTCACAGGCACGTGATTGCAATGATTGAGCGGAGGACCTATCCCGGTAGGACAGTCTTACTCGAGATGATAGTATGCTATCTGGTTTATCTTTATCATCGTGTACTGCTTTAGGTGACCTTTCGAGTCGCTATTACACGTTGATAAAGCCCCTAGGATTCTTGCTTGACTTCCAGCAGTATGAGGGCGATCATATAAGTGGGAGCTGGGGTCTACAAGCACATCCTTAAAAGGTCCCTAGTCGTGGGAGATTCGAGACAGGGCATCGTTTCTCCAGAGTAGACTAGTGTATACAGTCGAGACCCCGACGAGGGGCGGTGGCCGGTCTCACAAGCCACTGGTGTCAGTTGGTTCACCTAAGATGTATACAGGTGCTCATTGGGTTATGAGTACACCGGACAGGACTCGCCGGGAACCTGCTAGTTGGGCATATACCAGACGTCAGATAGCAGTTCCCTGGTGACATGTGTACAGGTTAGTTCATCGACCTGGGATCGTCATTTGTCTCGTGTGAGTTCCCACTGTACTTTGATTACTACCCTACCACGGCTCAAAGGAGTCGTGCAAACAGGTTTTAGTTGGGTACAGTCCCGAGCCACATGGAGGCAGTGAGCGGATCTGCAGGGGTTCGTCTCTCCCGGTATTGGGGGTGAGGTCGTGCTGTGTCTAGGAGAGCCAGAACATGAAAAGTCCTTGGCCAAGGCAGGAGATTTGCTGGTAGGTATTCCAGTAGTATCTCAGGGTGTTCTGGGCTACACTCCGACACGACTTGTACCGCTTTTGGGGGTCTGACTTTTACCAACCCCCTAGGCCCGCCATGCGATGCTCATAGACGAACGGACCGGACTGTACGGATATTGTCACTGACAGGCTCAGTAGGGTGTCAGGATGAGTTCGCTCATCGACGTCCCTTTTGGTCAATACCTGGTGGCCCGTCACGTATTGGCTTATACCTCTGACGTGCTAGTGGTTAAATCCACAGCCACAGTATTGACGAGTCTTTAGAGTCCACCACACAGACAGTTACTCAAGTTTCGGGCGAAACGCTGTAGAGGCCGTATGGAGATATGGCAGGGTTCGATCAGATACGTGCGGTATTGCACGGATCGTGATCGGACAGTTTTTACTAGCCGGCTTTGGCTTAAGCCGGATCCTAGTATAAGATAGTGTAGTTTTGTCTCTCTGCATTTGTGTTCAGTGCGAATACAAATGCGGGCATGTATTTGCAGTAGCGGGGTTTTCCTGTAATTTATTACGGGATCGGTTTTATGAAGTTGCCAGTTTGCATTCCGTTCCGACCGGTTTTCCTTCATTCCTTCTCGGCCGGGCTTTGTGATGGAGGGGGTTAATTGCAAGTTTGCAATTAACTTTGTAGTGAGGGGCTTTCTTGCATATGTTGCTTATGATGAGACTTGCTTCATCATGAGATTCCTTATTGGTCTCTTCTTGGCTTTTCATTTGATGGTTTGTGAAAGGAAATGGTTGTGACCATTTTCTTTAAGTTTTTTCCATTCTATTATGATATATTTTTTCTTGCATTTTTCTCTCTCCAATCTCATTCTTTCTTTGGGTGGGCCGGCCACTTTTGTGAGGAATGAGAGAGAGGTTGATTGGTGATATGTTTTATTCTACATCTCATTTCATGTTTTTATGCTTGCAATAATCCCAAGCTTCTCTCATTCATTCATTCTCCTCCTCAAATCCCTCTTCCATGGCAACCTCATAAACCCCAAGAGACAAGCTTCTACACTATTTCTATAGCTAGCCTTGGACGCGTCGGCTAGCCAACTTCGCGTCCGAGTTGCCTCGGTCAAGAGGTGGGAGCCCGTAAAAGATTCCGGCTATGTGGTGCCCGTTTTCGACGAGGAGGTGACGGACGTTATATCCGTGGGAGATCGGAGTGGAGACGAAGACCGAAGGACACGGATCGCTTGGTATACATCTCTACTCTTTTCTATTTGCTAGCTAGCTAGGTTAATGGCCCGATCCGGGTAAAAAGTCCGCGGTGGTGCCGGTTGCAAGTTTTGCAAAGTTTTTGTTTTCCGCGTTTCCGGCGTCGGATCGACGGCCGGGGCGCCCCCGCGGGCTTACAATGGTATCAGAGCCACGCCGTTAACCTTCCCTAGCTTGCTCTAGCGCGTTTAGAACCCGATCAAACAAAATCCCCAAAAACCGTATTTTTGTGCACATGTGTTCTCTGTTAAATTTTTTTGAGCTCCTAAAATTTTTCTGGTGATTGCAGAGACATGTACAACAAAATATAAGAAATCTGGGAAAATACGATCCACTAATTCCTCAGTTCCACCGCGGAAGCGCGGCCAAAACCCTGGTTTGGCCGCGCTTGCGCGGCGGATAAGAGGAATTGTGGCACCAAATTTTCCCAGTAAGCTTTTGGTATAGAAATAGGGCTTTTGGGATATTTTATTTGGGCCCAGGTTTTCTGTAAGTGCTACAGTTCTTTTTGGGGGCCCACTTTGATAAATTTGTTCGATCGGATATTTTAAACATGCTAGTTCACAGTTTTTACATTATATCTGCGACCGTGAATGTCACTTGATCGGTAAATCCCGTCTAACTGCTATAGCCCGGTTAGACGGATTTGCGAACGTGACTTTCACGTTGATGTTCTGTGATTGTACTGTATTGTTGCGGATCGGTCGTGGGGGATAGCCTGGATGCAGTTGTAGTACAGTTCTGTTTTATATGTACATTTGATATTGCGGGGCGAGCGTCCGACATGTGGACTGCCGTCACTGCCTGTTTGTATTATTCTTTTGGGGCACGACCTGGTTGCGGTCGATGTACCCGTTGTATGTATATTTTACTTTCTGTACTAGGATTACCCCGCGGAGGGGTGCACGGATAGCCGGGTTCTGGAGGGCAACAAGCCCGCATCTCATGGCATTGAGACGGAGGGGGCTTCACTCTAGGATTGGCGGGCTATTCGCCACACTCGTAGGGGGTATAGGGTTGACCCAGGAGGGGTGCCCAAGTTACCGGATTCCGTGAAGTGCTGGGTGGTCCATTCACGTTGCTGAAGGGGGCTGCCTCGCTTCAGGTTTTGGCGGGTAACTTGCCGCGCCCGTAGGGGTCTAGGATTTCTTTGCACAGGCTATCCACACGACCAGGGGAACGTCGGGTTTCAGCGGCTCTGTGAAACCCGGGGATCCCAGATATCTGTATTGATCTGTGTTGCTATACATTTCTGTGTTGCATTTTATCACGCCTTGAGCGAAAATTATATATTATATATATATTTATAGATGTTGTATATGTTTTTCATCCGCGCTAGTCCAGTCCCCGCTCTGTCGTTAGTTAGCTAACCTAACGGGTGATGACGGGACCCAGTGGCGAATGCGGATGGCATATACGTACGTCAGTATATTTTCGTTCTTTGTGGTGTGATCAATTGATGGGACTGCATTGATTCGGATCAATGCAAGTTAAACAAACCTAATCTGATGTTGTTGGAACACTTTTCAAAAAGCTGTTATTGCAAGGGCGTTCTCTTTTGTTTTGCACAGTGGTATTCAGTTGGAATATCCAGCTCCTCAGTCGACGAGGCAAGGGCCGAGATCCCTTCACCGGGAGTGACCCCTTGGACAAAAGTTTGCGTCAGGGCAGTAACTTCACTATAGCCGATTGCTTTTGCTTTGCACCGTGGTATTCAGTTGGAATATCCTGCACCTCATTCTACGGGGAAAGAGCCGAGATCCCTTCACCGGGAGTGACCTCTTTAGCGAAGGTTTTCGTTACTATATTTTTCTAAAAAGCTATCCGTTCCTTCAACGATATCAAGTTCATTACGTTAAAGGTTTTCGCCAGAAACCATTCGTAGCCCTCCGTCATTTCAGTTAAATATTTGGTAGTATTCAAGCTATGTATTTTGACCTCACGCCAAGGCATAGTGTTTGGTAGCTGCCGGGTATTTATCTGTTGCATAGATAGATGCGTTGGTTTGGGACAGTCGTACTACTATTTTGGCCTACGTCAAGGGTATGTACGGGTGGGTTCAAATTAACCAGGATAATGACGGGTAGAACTTGACATGTGACTTATGATATTTTGACCTCACGCCAAGGTCATAAGAGCATGGGGCAAAAATCCACATCGGGAGTTTCAAAAGTACTGAAACTTGCCAGATATGCGCATACCTTCTGGAGTGTGATAACGTGAGCGGATTCCGTCACGTTATCATGCGATGAGAGTTGGATCCCGATTCCCACTGATGAATTGGTTTACTCCTCGGGTTATCCCGGCTAATTCTTCTTTCAGGTTTGGGGAAGAATTTGACGTTACAGTGGGAGGTTTCCAGATTAGATAAAGTGATAACCATTCTGATCTAGGTTAGAGTGCACGCTGAGTGTTTCTTTTCTCTCTCTCTTTGGCAGCGACCATTGACCCGACCCTAGACTATGACTCAGTGACCAAGTTGACCGAACCTTCTTAACACTGGCTTTTGGATTGTCAGAGTTGCAGACCTCTTTGCCACTCCTACTTTTACTCTTTTCTCCGGGACACCCCGTATTACTACGAACGTCCACTTCCATTGGACAAAACCATCGTATGGTTATATACGAACTCGAAGGACTTCGAGGATGGTTTCCGGTTCTGGAGAAAACGAATAGGACTATTCAGTTGTCTTTACCTTTTACCTTCTCTCAGGTTGCGAGTACTCCTTGGTTTAGGAGATAGTACACCTATTACGCAAATTGGATAGTCTTCTTCCAAACCTTAGGCTGGTGCCGACCGGTAGGGAATGAAGAAAGCCAATTAGCCTAAACGGTGTACAGAAGGTATTAAGTTCAGACAAAGCAAGGGATTAGTTAGAGGGCAAAGTAAATTGCGACTGCTATTCACGACCAAACCATGTACTTCTTTGTCAATCCTAAATCACCTATGAATTAAGTTCATTCAGGTGTCTTTTATCTTCACCTTCTCTCGCGTTGCGAGTGCTCCTAGGATTAGGACAGTACACCCTTTATGCTTATTGGATAGTCTTCTTCCAAACCATAGGCTGGTGCCGAACGGTAGGGAAGGAAGAAAACCATTTGGCCTAAAGGGGTGTACAGAAGGTAATGACTAAAGACATATAAAGGGATTTGGAGAGGTGGCAAAGAATTATACGGTTATAGTTGTGAATCTGGATAATGGAAGAGGCATTACTAAGAATACCAGGATACCCCATCGAAACATTTCAATGTTTCAGTTCCACTGTGTACTGTTAAAAGAAAACTGATTTCCCGATTAGACACTTACTCCAGGGTATGTATTTACCAGGTTGGATTCTCACATCTGTATGGTTTTACAGACGATGAGTGGGAGTAAGTTATTGGGAATTAGGTGACCATCCTCATTATATCGGGATTCGTTGTAATCGGTGATATTTGAGGAAGTCACCTGGGTTGTTTGCCGGTCGGCAAATATTTGGTTTTGAATATCCGTTGTTATGCACCAATTTCAAATTGATATATCTGTACGTCTATTTTTATAGAGTGAGATATACCTTTCTGAAATTATGTCTATGACATTTACCTATACCAGTGGATGGTTAGGTAAGGAGCATTGAACAACGGTGTAATTCTTCTTAACCAAAAGTACAGTTTTCAACCCACGACACACAGTGATTGAGTGACTAGACTCAAGGGACTTATACAGAGTATTGTATATTGTCCAGTGTCCATTAGGACAGAGGGGTTGGTCCTCGTACTATATTCTGTTTACTTTTAACTTCTCTAGTTCTTAGACATGTGTTTCGTAGAAACACAGGGTCTAAGTTTTGAGGAGTTATAGGTATAAGAGTAAAGTAGAGAACCAAGTGTTGCAAGTATCGGGATTCTTCGAGGAGATCGAAGATGTAGATACTTGTGAATGGTATTCAGTTGATAGTAATGATTAAGAGAACTAGCTTCTCTTTCAGGTTACTCATAATTGGAAGTACTCCTAAGTTGAGTAACGCTAATCGGCCTCTCTTCCATTTACTTGACATGCACTGGAGACAGCTGCATGATTTGAATCTGGTTCAATTAAATCAGTGCCTCTGGTTCTTGGATATAGAACAGTTCATATCTTGACATTGTTAAGATACGGGGAGTTGTCCGGCTTATGCTTAAAACCAGACACTGGACAACTCAAGGCACGTTTCAGTAGTGGCTGTTTGTGGGTTGACCCGGGCTATGACGAGGGTTGACTTTCTACCATCTGGAAGATCAATAGTGATATTGTTCTTGACTCGCCACAGTTTTATCAAAAATGGATTTTTTCAGAAAACAGTAGTGGGAGTATGGTAGAACTGGAAGTGATTCCAGAACCACAAACGATTACTGAAGATTTAATAAGAACCTAAAGATTCAATCTGGTTTGACATTCCATTGGCCACTCCGCAGATAAGGTGGGTAACCTCAGGCACCCGAGAGGTACTTCGGTATGCTCAAGGACGGTGGCAGGGAGGTTCTTGTTTACCCACGCTTGCCATTGCTGTTGTTCCAGACTGCGAGACCCGGCGGAAGGATAAGTATAGCGTCGTTCTAAACTTGCTTTAGAAGTGTACGTCTATATGACTCTGCCAGAGGATTGTCGTAGTCAGTGGGAGCAGCGGAAGCATTGGTGGATGTCAGGCTTATGTCTATTTATAGACTAGAGCAGATATAGCGGAGATAGATCATCTATTTCTGATGTGACAGTCATAGGTTTGACTTCATCAGAATAGGGGATGGATCTGTTAAGAAGGTAGTAGGGTGTGATGTCCTGGTATTTGATGACATACACAGAGTAGGAAGTGATATTCCTATACTACGATCGGTTATACTTTGGTCGTCACACGGTAGTTTCTCCACATAGGATTTGGATATTATATCAGACATTCTGGTTACTAGATCTATGGTTTTTAGATCTAGATTTGGGTGGTTTCCCAATCTGGGTACTTTGACCGCATTCTATGAGTATTTAGAATGGACGACTCCTGGCACGGTAATGTACCTGCAGGTAATGGAGTCACCCTCTCTAAAGGTGTCTTACAGACTAAAGGGGAGAGGGACACGCATGATTGACAGATCACTTGCTTAGGCAACTGAGTCAATCATGAGATGTCAAGTACCACACCAGATGTTGTTCTTGCAGTAGGTGCAATAAGTTGATATTAATCCAATCCTGGAAAAAAAGTCGGAAGCAGTTTTAGAACATAAGTGGATGTTCTAGGGATATGATAACGGCAGCCTCCATTAGGAGACGGTTATCATTCCAGGCTTCCAAGGTGACCTGGATGGCAGAGTGGCTGTCAGAGTTATAGTTTTTCCCTCTGACGAGGGGCAGTATTTTGGACATGTGGTCCAGGTGGATACAGAGGGAAGGTATGGCGCAGGATACTGATTAAGTTCAGTTGTCGATACAGTCTAAGAAGTTTGGATTTGGAATTCATTTCTGAACTAGGTCCCATCAGACATCCAGACATTCTAAGACAGGTATTGCTCATTTCGGGAGATGGCTTTCTCTGCGAACATGAGATATAGAGAGACATAGAAAGGAACATCAAAGCGGATCCACTCACTGAGGCTATTCCTCGAACGCAATAGTTTCGCAAACGAGCTTTGTGAGACTGACTAGTAGAGGAGTTGGGTGTTCGGTATCACACGGGCTGTGAGTATGCGACATCGCAATAATTAGCCTCGAGTGCAAGTGGGAGATTGTTGGAGATAGTGCCCTCAGAGTCAATTATTGGGTCACAGGCACGTGATTGCAATGATTGAGCGGAGGACCTATCCCGGTAGGACAGTCTTACTCGAGATGATAGTATGCTATCTGGTTTATCTTTATCATCGTGTACTGCTTTAGGTGACCTTTCGAGTCGCTATTACACGTTGATAAAGCCCCTAGGATTCTTGCTTGACTTCCAGCAGTATGAGGGCGATCATATAAGTGGGAGCTGGGGTCTACAAGCACATCCTTAAAAGGTCCCTAGTCGTGGGAGATTCGAGACAGGGCATCGTTTCTCCAGAGTAGACTAGTGTATACAGTCGAGACCCCGACGAGGGGCGGTGGCCGGTCTCACAAGCCACTGGTGTCAGTTGGTTCACCTAAGATGTATACAGGTGCTCATTGGGTTATGAGTACACCGGACAGGACTCGCCGGGAACCTGCTAGTTGGGCATATACCAGACGTCAGATAGCAGTTCCCTGGTGACATGTGTACAGGTTAGTTCATCGACCTGGGATCGTCATTTGTCTCGTGTGAGTTCCCACTGTACTTTGATTACTACCCTACCACGGCTCAAAGGAGTCGTGCAAACAGGTTTTAGTTGGGTACAGTCCCGAGCCACATGGAGGCAGTGAGCGGATCTGCAGGGGTTCGTCTCTCCCGGTATTGGGGGTGAGGTCGTGCTGTGTCTAGGAGAGCCAGAACATGAAAAGTCCTTGGCCAAGGCAGGAGATTTGCTGGTAGGTATTCCAGTAGTATCTCAGGGTGTTCTGGGCTACACTCCGACACGACTTGTACCGCTTTTGGGGGTCTGACTTTTACCAACCCCCTAGGCCCGCCATGCGATGCTCATAGACGAACGGACCGGACTGTACGGATATTGTCACTGACAGGCTCAGTAGGGTGTCAGGATGAGTTCGCTCATCGACGTCCCTTTTGGTCAATACCTGGTGGCCCGTCACGTATTGGCTTATACCTCTGACGTGCTAGTGGTTAAATCCACAGCCACAGTATTGACGAGTCTTTAGAGTCCACCACACAGACAGTTACTCAAGTTTCGGGCGAAACGCTGTAGAGGCCGTATGGAGATATGGCAGGGTTCGATCAGATACGTGCGGTATTGCACGGATCGTGATCGGACAGTTTTTACTAGCCGGCTTTGGCTTAAGCCGGATCCTAGTATAAGATAGTGTAGTTTTGTCTCTCTGCATTTGTGTTCAGTGCGAATACAAATGCGGGCATGTATTTGCAGTAGCGGGGTTTTCCTGTAATTTATTACGGGATCGGTTTTATGAAGTTGCCAGTTTGCATTCCGTTCCGACCGGTTTTCCTTCATTCCTTCTCGGCCGGGCTTTGTGATGGAGGGGGTTAATTGCAAGTTTGCAATTAACTTTGTAGTGAGGGGCTTTCTTGCATATGTTGCTTATGATGAGACTTGCTTCATCATGAGATTCCTTATTGGTCTCTTCTTGGCTTTTCATTTGATGGTTTGTGAAAGGAAATGGTTGTGACCATTTTCTTTAAGTTTTTTCCATTCTATTATGATATATTTTTTCTTGCATTTTTCTCTCTCCAATCTCATTCTTTCTTTGGGTGGGCCGGCCACTTTTGTGAGGAATGAGAGAGAGGTTGATTGGTGATATGTTTTATTCTACATCTCATTTCATGTTTTTATGCTTGCAATAATCCCAAGCTTCTC
This sequence comes from Agapanthus africanus, assembly GCA_030015575.1. NCBI lineage: Eukaryota > Viridiplantae > Streptophyta > Magnoliopsida > Asparagales > Amaryllidaceae > Agapanthus > Agapanthus africanus. Next base: position 15,180,075 of record JASDDO010000001.1, on the reverse strand, counting down.
TCATTCATTCATTCTCCTCCTCAAATCCCTCTTCCATGGCAACCTCATAAACCCCAAGAGACAAGCTTCTACACTATTTCTATAGCTAGCCTTGGACGCGTCGGCTAGCCAACTTCGCGTCCGAGTTGCCTCGGTCAAGAGGTGGGAGCCCGTAAAAGATTCCGGCTATGTGGTGCCCGTTTTCGACGAGGAGGTGACGGACGTTATATCCGCGGGAGATCGGAGTGGAGACGAAGACCGAAGGACACGGATCGCTTGGTATACATCTCTACTCTTTTCTATTTGCTAGCTAGCTAGGTTAATGGCCCGATCCGGGTAAAAAGTCCGCGGTGGTGCCGGTTGCAAGTTTTGCAAAGTTTTTGTTTTCCGCGTTTCCGGCGTCGGATCGACGGCCGGGGCGCCCCCGCGGGCTTACACCTCAGATGTGCTAAAACGTTGTAATCCACCTTATTCTTCTTCGGCGGGTCCTTGGCGCTTAGCTCCTCCAGAACTTGGTCATCTAAGACGATATCTTCAGAGACCTTTTCTTTCCCTTTATCTTTTCTGTTTGAGGGTTCGAGATTCTTTTCGGGCAGCGTCCGATTCCGCAGCCAGATATTTTCGCAGACCTTCGGTTCTTCTTCTTTTCCCAAAGTGGACTCTTTAAAGAGAGGGGCAAGTTCTAGCTCCTCATCAGAATCGCTCCCGAATGTAGGCACTTGTGACCCACCGGTGTTAACCATGCGACAATCGCCGGTAGTTCTTTTAAGCCCTTCGGTCGTATTTCTTTGCTCCCGACGAGTTTTACGCTTTTCCCGGTTAAAGCGTTGCCGATGAGCAACGTATCCTTGCCACCATCTATCGAAAGCTTTGCACTCTTGAGTGGGGTGCGAAACCTTCTGATGATATCAGCAATAGGACGGGTGCATTTCTATTTCACCGGTGATGCTTCCTTCAGAGGATGGTAGTTTCATGCCCATTGATATGGCCTTAGCAAACCTTTTCCTCATCTTGAATTGGCTTTTGTCTGTAGTGGAGGTGTTTTGCTCCAGCGGGATCGTCTCAGCTCTTTCATCAAGTCGCTGGCGTTTGGCCCTTTCAAATCTGACCGCCTTGCGTTCTCGATCAGCTTTACTTTTCAACCGAGCTTCATTAAGGAATGCGTCAATTATTTCATCTGATGGCCCTAGAATTTTTGGTTCAGGATCTGCCCCCAGCGTTTCAGTACAAGGAGTTTCCTCATCGTCCATGAACGAATGGGAAATCACATGACAGCTCGCCACGCATTCTTCAGATTCATCAGATGAACTTTCTTCCTCATCTTCCTCTTGAAAGACGTGATTGAGGAACTCTTGGAATGTAATGGGAGTCCGTGCCTTTTGGTTGTATTCCTCCAGCGCGTCAATTTATTTTTGCAAGTCCGAGCGCTTGTCGCCAGGCTTCACGGGTTTCTTAGATTTCTTCTTCTTCTTTTTCGAAGATTTTGACGGCTGTTTGCGAGTGCTTGAGCCACCACCATCGGTTTTTGGAGTTGGACGTGGCTTCAACATCCCTTCAATGACCTGCGGTTCCAACGGGTTCTTCCACTTGATCGCTGGATATGTCTGAAGATCGTTTAGCATCCTCTTTGTCTTGGCTGATAATACAACCTCCCAAGGAGCTTCTTCAACGACGGAGCATGTTGCCCCCGGTGTATTCGTCCCCTTAGAGGTGTGGGGTTGCGGGGGGATTCACCTTCCATTTGTCAGATAACGCAAATTTGCCATGTCGGTACTGGTTTTCAAGCCAATTTTTGAAAACATAGCAATCTTCAATCGGATGGCCCAGTACTCGATGATAAGGACAGTAGTTGGGCTCGTTGACATCACTTGGTTGCAGTGGACGTTTCGGATCCGGCAGATTTATGAGTCGGTTGCGTAACGCCAGCTCGAATAACCTTCTCGTTTTATCGCGGGGAAACGAGTAAGGACGCCCTAGCCTCTCCTCAAGGTCTACGTACGGACGCATATTATTTTGATGCACAACCGGCTTCGAGTTGCTCGGTTGTTGTTGAGCATTAGCGACGACGATCGCTTTTCCCTTCCCTTTATCATTTCGGGAGTCCGGCTTTGTAAGAGGGGGTTTATGGCCCATCTGATCCATTTGCGCTAGCTTGTCAATCAAGGCCAGGAAGGTAGTCGGCTTGAAAACCATCATAAATTGTGAGATTGTTGCTTGCGGATCAAGGGTTCCTACAAACATACCCACTGCGGGAGCTTCTTCAATGCACTGCTCGCATTTCGACCATAAGTTCCGCTACCGTATAGCATATTGAACCCACGGCTCGCCTGGCTTTACCCTGGCGTTAATCAGTGCCGTCATCGGGGTGCGTTCACCTGCGCTTGCAAAACGCTAAGTAAACAACAGCTCCATCTCCGCGAAGGTCTTAATAGAGTCGTTTGGGAGCTCAGAGTACCACTCGAACGCCGTATCTGATAAACTTCCAACAAACTGGCGAAGCAAAAGCTTGTCATCACCGCCGGTGTTGCCGCAGAGTGCCCTGAACTGGGCAACATGCTGTGACGATTTCCTGTCCCCTTGTAGACATGGAATTTGGGAATTGTGTAACCGGGTGGGTACTTGATTTGATCGTACCAACTTGGATATGGCCGCCCTGTTTTTACGACCTGGCCGGCTGCTCCGGTCGCATGATGAACCCGTATTTGTTGGGCTATGTATTCGTCCAAATCAGCTTTAGAGATTGTATCCTCTTTAGCCGTTGACAGAGCTGGCGGAGGATTTGATGTCTCTCCCTTATCGTCTCCAAGGACGATCGGGGGATCTTCAGCCGGAGGATCTTGTTGTATCATCATCCCTACCATGTCTTGGAACAGGAGGCCCATACGCTGTATGTTGGCTGCTTGTTCAGCAGCCTCTTTGTCCTTCTTCTCCAATATTCGACGAAGGAATTCGGCGTCGGTTTCTTCCTCCTGGCGTTCGTACGAGGACGTTTCAGGATTTTCTTTTGGCCCTGTAAGTGCGGCCATAGCGTTCACCATCTCTTGGAGCTTCTGCTGCTGCTCCTGCGCTTTGGTCACTGATCGCGTAAGCGGTCGATGACCCGTAGATATGCGACTGTTCTCTTTACCAGACGCCACGTAGACGGTATGAACTACAATGCCTCCTGATTTAGGGCGTTTGGGTGCACCACCTCTGATATTCGTCATCGGCGTTGGCATCTTCTCCGGCCTTCTTGTTTTATGGGTCGTAGAAGTTGAAGGGGTCATTGCAGTGGGCACCCTAGCGATTGTTGTCCTCTGCTGTTCAATAGGACGGTCTTTTCCTTTTTGCACCTTCGTCTTCTTTCGTTGACGAGAGTGATCTGGGTCAATCACGGAGTCTTGAACCCTTCGCCAAACCTTGTATATTTTTGCGGACAGCCGTTGAGGGGGCTGTTCTTGCTTTGTTTCTGGAGCTCTCTCCGCAGGTGGAGGAGATCTTTTCAGTGTAGCGGTTGGAGAGTTCTTTCGTACCCTCCTCAGCAGTTCAAAGCTATTCCCAGTTGGAACAGCAGCGTTGACCTCCACCACTGGAGCAGGTGGAGTTAGCCCTGAGGGGGAGTTGCCCCCTGCCTTCCTCACCCGTCGCCAATGGCGACGTCGAGCATGACGAGCCGTTGGGACTGGCTCGGAGATAGAGATAGCTTCTTTTTGCCCCCTGTCTGAATGAGGCGTCGCCGGTGTTAACCTCTTAAAGACTGAGGTTGTCTTTTGAGGGGTGATATTCAACCTGTCGAAGACGGATCCTCGAGCAAGGACAGGAGCAGGAATCGTCAGTCTTGAAAAGACTGACTCTTTGATAGGGGAAGCCGCCTTGACGACTTCTGGAGCAGCAGTTATTGCCTTCCTCGGGACAGCCAATTTAAAGTTCTGATCCAGCCTGGCTAAAACAGAGGCTGTTGGTTTGGTAGTGGGCGACCCGTTGACAGGGGCCGTCGTGGCAGTGAGCCGGTCGAAGACTGACTTCTTGTTCACTTCTGGTGCAGGTATTGGCATAGAGAAGCTTGTAGGCGGGATCATGGTCCCGAAAAGCAGGCCAGTGGTGGCCTGTGTCACCTGGTCTACTGGCAGAGCGAGGAAGGAAGCCGCTTGGGGCCCATATGCTACACCTCCGGGGGAGGTGGAGCGCCCGTTGCAGTGGCAATTCGAGCAGTTGGTGCAGTTAGAGGCCATTGATGCTTGGGTTCTGCGCCAGGCAAAAGACCAAATCTTAGTAACCGAAAATCCGAAGGCAACCATTAACAAACCGCGATTAGTTCGCGAAGACGACACACGAAGTGTGGAGTGGAAAGAGGAAAAGGTCCCAACGGGCGTGCCAGAATCTGTTCCCTTCCGAAAGACGCGGCCGACGACATTAGGACGTCTAGGCCTGAGATTCGGGGCAGATGCTATTTGGTTTTATCCGTCCACCTCTCCGAAGATGCCAAGTTGATTTATGGCACCGTGTATCGGAGGTTTAGACGGATGCGGCCGATGTAGCAGACTTCGTCAGATTCCCCCTCGCTTGAGGGGTTTTTGATTGTGGGGACGCTCTTCCCTGCAGGCGCAAGCCCCTGCAGTTAATTACGCTACCGCATCGCGGTAACAACTTTCTCCTGCTCCAGAATTTCACTTCGTGTCGTGTATGTTTGTTTTGTGTATGGTTGCCCGTGGATTGTATACGGAGACTGAGTAATGCCGTCGCCCGTAGGACGTGGATTAGTCCAAATCCGTATTTACTTGGATTTGGATTTGGTGTTTTTAGTTTAAGGATACATTAGCCATATTGAGGCTAAGATCAACTTAAACATTCGTTAAGGATACGTTAGTCCTGTTTGAGACTAAGATCGACTTAACGTGGGGATCCGTTTAATATATGGCCGTCAGGACTCATCACCTCTCTGATGTCGTTGAAGGATTACAACGATAGGTGTCAGAGGAGTTCAGAGATTTGGAATTTTATAGTCCATTTGAATGTTTAAGGATACGTTAGCCGTGTTTGGGGCTAAGATCAACTTAAACGGGATCGTTTAGATCCGGTAAAAGAGCATTTGAAGGCTCTATTGTTCCAGTTTAGGGACGTGGCGGTCTATGTTTCAGTTTAGGGACGTGGCGGTCTATGTTCCAGTTTAGGGACGTGGCGGTCTATGTTCCAGTTTAGGGACGTGGTGATCTATGTTCCAGTTTAAGGACGTGATGGTCCAACATTAGTTTAAGGACGTTTCGGTCCACGAGTTTAAGGACCCCGCAGTCCATCTTGATGTGTGGTTGTCGGGACCCATCACCTCTCTGACGTCGTTGAAAGATTACAACGATAGGTGTCAGAGGAGTTCAGGGACGTGGCGGTCTATGTTCCAGTTTAGGGACGTGGTGATCTATGTTCCAGTTTAAGGACGTGATGGTCCAACATTAGTTTAAGGACGTTTCGGTCCACGAGTTTAAGGACCCCGCAGTCCATCTTGATGTGTGGTTGTCGGGACCCATCACCTCTCTGACGTCGTTGAAAGATTACAACGATAGGTGTCAGAGGAGTTCAGAGATGTACCCTTGAACCGGTCGTAAATTGATTTAAGAGAGCAATCTTGCTCGGTCAATTTAATTTGAGGACTTACGGCCAAAATTGGGCTAAGTCCTGTTGAAAATGTTCAACATTTTATTTGTTTTTGGCTTATTAGGCCTGTGCTAGGGCTCTGCCCCTTTTTAAATAATGCACTGCATTCATTCTGGCATGCTAGGCCTTTTTTGATTTGGGCTATGTCCCTTTATAAATGATGCAGAGCATCTGTTTGGACTCTGCCCTTCTTTAAAATAATGCATGGCATTTAATTTGGCCTGTTAGGCCTTTTTTAATTAGGCTTGGCCCTTCTCTTAATAATGCAGAGCATTAGATACTCTGACAGTGCTCCATATGGCCTGTCAGGCGCTTTGCGCAATTAATGAGCGCAAGCGCTCGTGGAGGTGACACGTGTCACGTTCTGGTGAGCGCAAGCGCAACAGCGCAGTGCGCTGCATCAGTGCGCTGCGCTGTTGCACTGCTGAGACATGGCGCTTCCTGGCGGCTTGCACAATAGTGCAGTTTTGGCAAGTGCTGGGCACTGTTCTTATTCTTTTGGATCAATTTCAGATCAAAGAAAACAATTTTTTTTCTTGTTTTTTAAAGAAACAGTGGTTCATAAAATGTGCAAGGCACTGTTATCTTGAGAATCTTTTAGATTCAGAAACAATGGTTCATAAAAAGAAGTGCAAGGCACTGTTTTTTTTATTTGTTTATTTTCCTTTTCATTAGAGGTCCTTGATCTTGTTCAATGATCTGTTCAAGAGAGAATTCTCTTTTTCTAAAGGTTTTTACCTTTTTCTTTGTTCTTGAGGATTTCTCTCCAATTCTTCAGAGTTTTCTCTGTTTAATTTTTTTTTACAAAATGTTGATCCACTTGAATTGAGGTCTGGGGTCCTTTTTATAGTGCCCATAAATTGGTTAAATTTGTTAAAGAGATCTTTCTCTGAGTGATTTGGGGGATTTTCCCCACCGTTGGATATTTGATCCAAAGGCCTCTGTTTTGCAGAAGAAAATCTTTTTGTTTTAATAAGAACAGAAAATATTTCTTTAAAATTTCAATTCTGTTTTGCGCAAACGCCCCAGCGCGTGACACGCGTCGCGCAGTGCGGCGTTTGCGCGGCTGTGCTTGCGCAGCTGCGCAGACACGCGTCGTGCAGCGCGGCGCTTGCGCGGCTGTGCTTGCGCAACTGCGCAGACACGTGTCGCGCAGCACAGTTCTTGCGCAACTGAAGCGTTGCTTCCTTTATTTTTTTATTTTAAAAGAGCCTTGGTCTGATTGGACGCACCGCCTCGGGCGCTGTGCCGACGCATCAGCACCTGACAAGTGGCGCGTTGCGCGCAGCGCGAAGAATCTGAAGCGTTGCTTCATTTATTAAAATTTAGATTTTCAAAGTAGAGCTTTGCTCTGATTGGGGGAAGATGAAGCGTTGCTTCATCTCCCGCCTTGGAATTTGAACAGAGCTTTGTTCTGATTGGGGAAACAACCAACAAATTATAAAACACATGTCAAGTTCTGCCCATCATTATCTTGTTAATTTGAACCCATCCGTATATACCCTTGACGAAAGCCAACAAGGTTATACGACTGTCCCAAACCAACTCATCTATCTATGCAACAAATGAATACCCCAGCAGCTACCAAACACTATGTCTTAACGAAAGCCAACAAACATAGCTTGAATACTATTGACCATCCATAAGAAATGACGGAGGGCTACGACTGGTTTTGGCGAAACCGTGAACGTAGTGAACTTGATATAATCGAAGGAACCTGATAGCTTTTTAAAAGGAGTGGTTAAAGCTCCGCAATTAAAAATTCTGCTCTTTTAAAATAACCGAGTGGTTTCTTTTAAATTTGTTCCAACGATTCAACTTTGGTTTATTTTCTTTGCATTAAAATAATGTGTCCCATCATTTAACCTATCATTGCAGAGAACGATGAAAATACAACGTCCTCTTATGCCATCCGCATTCGCCACTGGGTCCCGTCATCACCCGTTAGGTTACTTAACTAACGACAGAGCGGGGGCTGGGCTAGCGCGGGTGTAAAACATAAGTGACGTCTAAATAGCTATCATATACAGATATTGTACATTCGTCAGACGCAATAATATGCATTCTAGATCTCAGATGACCATTATTGGATATACAAGCAATCCGCGTTTGCTTTGAGCCTGCAACAAAATACGGATTATATAGTTGTGATGAATAGCCTTTACCCCACCCTGGACCCCTACGGGTACGGCAAACTACCCTCCAAGTACCCGAAGTGAAGCGGTCTCCCTCAACAACGTGAGTAGGCCACTAAACACTTCGACATACCCGGTAGTTTGTGTATCCCACCTTGGGTCTATCCTAGGAGCAAAAAACAGTAAATGAAATAATACAACGGTGGTTACAACCGCAACCTGGATGTGCCCCGCAAAAGAATATTATATCATATTACAATTTACATCGAATGAATGAATATAAAACCCATCTCAAACCCCAGCTAATCATCACAACGATCCAATCAAGTTCATATACACAAACAGTAAACATTACAGAAATGTGCAACCCCCAGCCAACCGACATACTAGCAGTTAGGGGAGGTTTACGAACACATTAATCATTACAGATAGAAACCCGATTATCAAATAACTTAGAATATCGATCGATAACCTTTTTCCGTGTCTACCCCAATTGCAAACCTGCACTGAAGTAACCTGGGTAGAAACAGAACATATAGGAAAACAAAACACCAGAAAATAGGAATTACTGTGAAACTCCGAGTCAACTCGGCGTTGACTCGGCGACGGATCACAATTTGGCTGCGATTCCGCGGCCAAAAGCACCATTTGGCCGCGATTCCGCGGCCGTCTTGCCGAGTTGTATCCTCGTATTTTCCCAGAACTCTTATAATACCCTGCTGTGAATTTTAAGGCCTATCAAAAAAAAATTTTGACACATTTAAAATTAACAGAAACTGTTAAGGGTATCGGGGTGTTGTTTTCGTGTTTTCCGTCGATCGAAGTTCTACTTAGTTGCTAACAAGCTAGTAATGGTTTAGTTGGATCTGATACCACTGTAAGTCCATGTCACCCACCCCACGAACTTGCGGGGAGGCGGAATATATGAAAAACGATCATCAAAGGTTCGTAACACGGACTTGAGCGCATGAATCATATCTAAATCGTTACTAGCAAACTACGAAAGGTTTAACTACTCTGATTCGAAGTTATACCTCACGTTTCCTGTCCTTCGGGTCTTCATCACTATCCTCTACTCCTTGTAGGCTCTTTGGAACGTCGGCACTTCAACGGTCTCCTCGAGTCAAAGACGATCCACCCGAGAGCTCCTACTCCAAGCTTAACCTCTAATTTGAGGTAACTAGGTTACTCAAAGTGCTAATCTAAGCAACCTAGATGATATAGAGTTGGATTATGGAAGTATTAGTCTAGCTAACCCTTGATCTCAACACATGAGAGGTTAGGGTTAGGGTTTGAAGATGGAGAGCTTGAGGAGAGTGAATGTGAGAGTGAGAATCCTTTTGGATGAATAGATCATGTGTGTATATATGAAACATATCATATATATTAAATGAATAACAAATAATGATATATCATCATGTTTCATTAATACACTAAGTGATTCATCACATGAGTCATATAAATCATAATTGATTCATTAACTCCATGTATGATTCACACCATGACTCACTTATCCAATTAATGCAAATGCCACCTTAACCCCCAAGTCACCATGCTTCAAGAAGCTTCCCGACAAATTACGGAAACACCCCTCCTATCCGTAAAAACACGGAAAAACTTTAGACTATATAAATCCAATAATCCGATACTAGAATCTGGCTTAAACCAAAGCCGACTAGTAAAAACTGTCCGAACATCGTACGTGCGTAAAAACACGTATGCGTCTGAACCCTGTCGTAAAACCATATGACCTCTATATCGTTTCGCCCGAAGCAGGGAAACTCTCTGTGTGGGACTCTAAAGACTCGACACTACACTGGCAGTGGGTTTAACCACAGACCGCAAGCGGCACTAGCTGTACGTAACGGTCCCCGGATAGATGTCGATAAGAAGGCCGATGAGGAAACCCATCCGAACTCCTACTGAGCCTGCTGTGACAATCTCCGTACAGTCCGATCTGTTCGTCTAAGACTATCGCATATCGGGCCTAGGGGGTGGCAAGCGTCAGTCCCCTAAAAGCGGTATAAGTCGTGTCGGAGCGTAGCCCATTACACCCTGAGAAACTACTGGAACCTACCAGCAAATCTCGCTTGCCCTGGCCAGGGACTTTGCGTAATGGTTCTCTGACACAGCGCGATATCAACCCCCAATACCGGGAGAGACGAATCCTGTCTAACCGCCACTGCCTCCAAGTGCTCGGGACTGCACCCAACTGCTATCTGTTTGCACGACTCCTTTGAGCCGTGGTAGGGTAACAATCTAAGAACAATGGGACACACTCGAGACGAAGTAGCAGTGTCAAGTCTGCGGACTATGCTGTACTCATGTCACCTGAGAACTGTTAACTGACGACTGGTATAAAACCAACCAACAGTTCCCTGTGAGTCCTGTCTGGTGTACCCGTAACCTAACGAGCACCTGTATACTATCTCCAGTACGACGTACTGACGGCTGTGGGATAGACCATCTCCCCAAGTGGGATGAGAAGCGTACACACTAGTCTACTCCGGAGTATCGATGCCCTGTCTCGATGATCCTACGACTAGGGACCTGAATAAGGATGTGCCTGTAGACTACCCAGCCCCCACTAGTGTGACTGCCATCACAACGCTGGTAGTTAAGCAAGATCCTAAGAGCTCTATCAATACGTATACTCACATATTAAGATAGATAAAACCAAGTAGCATACTACCATGTTTAGCAAGACTGTTATATAACTGTGAAAATCCCAAGCTTCCATTAAGTAATATACAAACTAGTATGATACAGTAATAGCCTTCTAGGGCATAAACACTAACAACGTCATCCCAGCTTCTCAAGCTCCAGTAACAAACATACCGGCCTCGAAAGGCAGGAGGCCAAATGTGGTGCTCTCGAGGGCACCGCTACCCAAACGCAAGTCGGTGTTTGAACGAATTTCCTTGGCCCCAGCTGGGGGCAAGACCATCAACACCAACAAAGAAACAAGGCATCTCGGGCAAGCTCCAGCGGTGTCCCTGACAACTACTCAATCGGGTATCTTCTTTAAGCTCCCCGTCAATCGACTCACGATGGCTTCCTAGACGACGGCTGCCCGTCAAACCCTCAAAATCGAGAAGCTAAGATAGAAAAGGCTCAGATACTGAGCCAATAAAAGGGCGAAGACTCCTGCTAGGTTGAACTTCATGAGGTTCCAAGAACAGAGTTACCCCGCAACAGCAGTTGAATCGGTCGTAAAACTCGCTAATTCTTAATTGGTCCAGAAGAATGCCATGACCTCAAGAGTCAAGAAAGCTGCGATCCGGACAGCACCACCCAAAGACCCAGTTAGACCAACCGTCTTTAGTCGCATGTCCTTTCCAGAAGAGGAAGGGCCACGATGATGGTCCGAAAAATCAGCCGCCAAAGATAAAAAGATGGCGGGATATGGGGTCCACACTGTCTACATGGTGGACACGTGCAACAAGAGCATGGACGGGGCCATTACATCTCAAATCCAATCTGGTGTGAATGTGGCTGCCACGTCCCAAGACCAGCCTTCTCTAGAAGGTAATGAAAATCCTTCTAGTGAGGTTGATAAGCGGAGAGATCCCTTGGTTCATGAGGAGTCGGACTCGGAAAGCGAAAAGGAGCCAATCTTCCGTCCCAAGACCGCAGAGCAGCAACTTCTCCAAGAGCTCCAGAAGCAGCTCAAAAACAAAGACAAGGGGATGGCCAAGCTCTACTCGAAGATCGACGACTTGACAAACGTCGTCTTGAAGTTCACGGCCCAAGTTGCATCTCTACCGCCCAATCAAGCGCAGGGCTCTGTTCATGAACTGGGAAACGGTGTTCCGAGGCAGACGACGCCTATTCCCTCAAATCCAAAGGTGGGCGAGCCGCATGAAAGCTGGCTGCATCCTATCTCGGGAAATGTCTTGACTACCGATAACAGTAACCCGCTAACGCAAGATCAAATCATGGATTTGGTCGCCAACAAAGTCAAAACATTAGTAGCCGAAGCACAAAAGGATATCAGCAATAGTGGGGGAACATATCTCGCTCGGTATGATCTGGTAGAGTTTCCTAACGGCCATGTCATCCCCAAATTTGGAAGATTTGATGGGACGGGAAATGCGAATCAGCACATCGCTCACTTTAAAGCCTCATGCGGGAATACTGGGGGCAATGATGCGCTCCTCCTCCGCCAGTTCGTTAATAGCTTAACTAATTTCGCTTTTGACTGGTACGCGAGCATACCGTATGGCTCCGTTACTATTTTCGTCCAAATGGAATCTCTGCTTCGACAAAGATTCATGAGTGTTAGCGATAAAATCACCATTGTTGACCTCGTAAGGACCAAGCCAAAAAACAACGAAAGCAACACGGATTTTTTAACCTGATGACGCAATCTCTCCGTCAAATGTGAGCCACCGTTGGAATAAGACCAATCCGTTAATCTCCTCATCGGAAATCTCGGTACTTGGATGAATCCTTTTCTATGCACCGCAGGTTTTAAGACGTTCCAAGAGTTGACCAAGAAAGTTCAAATATTGGAACGCTCAAAGCGGGATTCTTCATCGGATTTCCAAAATAGCAATAAATCCTGGAGGAACTGAAAGGACGACAATCGCAAAGGCGGAGATTTCGACAATGCTGAATCGTTTAACACTTCAGCTGACCGAAATAGGTAAGGGACAAGCGGACCCAATGTTAACTAACCTCGAAAACCATTGTTGGGAGGGGAAGGAGAATCGCCTCTGAAAGAGAAGCTAGATAGGGTCTATTCCTTCAGAAGCAACAAAGTCCGTAAAATATTCAAAAATGCCCTAAGAAACGGTCTATAATTGCCAGAATAAAAAAGACCTCAAGAAGCGAATAGGATCGACGACCCCAAATATTGTTGCCCCTTTCACAGAGCGATAGGTCATGCTATTGAAACTGCTTCGTCTTAAAAAATTGGGTCGAAAAGCAATACAAGGCAGGAGAGATAGAACTGTCTAAAGGCGTGTTAACAAACAGTCAAGCTGCAACCGCCAATTTCATACAAACGGAGATCAAAACCCTTTGGGAACTTGATTCTCTCAGACATCTTCCTTTCTTTGAAAAGAGCGGACCAAGACAACATGCTAAGAGCCAAACAAGCAACATTGCCAAGGAAGAAGCGATAAACGGGTAGACAACCCATGCGGTCTACATGATGGAGCACAGAGGAACAAGTCTTCTTACGCCTTATAGTCGTGACAATGACGTGGTTGTTGCCATCCAATACCGGCTCGGTCTAGATGATGAATAGTCCGCTTATGCAATTAAGCCAAAGGAGCCCGTGGTTCCTGCAAAATCGAGTGCAGGCTCCAACAATTGACCACCACGTCGTTAAATTGAGAACAAATGACCTCTACGTCGTTAAACTGGGAACAGATGACCTTTACGTCGTTAAACTGGGAATAATTGACCACCGCGTCGTTAAACTGGGGACAACTGACCTCCACGTCGTTAAACTGGAAACAATTGACCTCCACGTCGTTAAACTGGAAACAATCGACCCCTAAGTCGTTAAATTGGGAGCGTAAAAAAAAAATTGTTGTGTAAATAAAAGAAAAGCCGAAATGATGGGGCAACCGCGAATAAATAGCCGAAATGATAGGGCAATCGCGACCTTCGCGATAAGAAAAGCTGAAATGATAGAGCAATCGCGGTAAAAAAAATCTCCAAAGGCGAATGATGAGTCGCTTCTGAAACCATATTTCAGTGTTAACAATGCAGACGCCGACAAAATTTCAAATTCCTGAATATTCCAACGGTAAATGATGAGTCGCTCCTGACACCATATTCTAGTGCAGCGATGTAAACGCCAACCAAAATCCAAATCCCTAAATTCCCAACGGCGAATGATGAATCGCTCCTGGTGCTATATTCTAGTGCAGCGATGCAGACGCCAACCAAAATTCAAATTCCTAAAATTCTCCCTACTCTACGGCTAGTTCCTAAATTGACTACCGTATACAATCTACGAGCTCAAATAATCCTCATCACAAACCTTGCGGCCGGTCTCCGCCATCGGAATTATGCTCCATTTGGGAAGACCCACTCATGCGTCCTCACCATACATAAGGAGAACAAAACTTACGAGTTCCTCTCGACTCGTAAGAAAACACCTTCGTGGGATCCTTACGACTTATAAAGGAAAAACACACTTGGGATCCCCACAACTCCTAAGGAGAATACACTTACGAGATCCTTTCGACTCGTAGAGAGAAAATGCTTTTATGGGACCCTTACGATTCATAAAATTGAAAATCCTTAAGTGATAGGGACCTAAACCTGTCTCCTAAACCATCGCTCCCCCACTAGGAAAAGATGGCACCTGTGTTTCAGTGTTAGCAACGCTAATACCGACCCCAACCCCGAAATTCCTAATCGATCCAGTAGACCTTTAAGTCGTTAAACTGGGAACAGATGATCCCAAAGTCGTTAAACTGGGAATGAAGGAAATCCCCTCATGGAAAATGATGATTCGCTCCTGGTACCATATTCCAGTTTAGCGATATTAATGCCAAACCAGAACCAAAATCTTCAAATTCTCTCATGGCAAATGATGATTCGCTCCTGGTACTATATTCCAGTGAAGCGATGCTGATGCTAACCAAAATCCAATGTTCTCCACGGCAAATGGTGATTCACTCTTGATACCATATTCTAATATAGCGATGCTGACGCCAAACAAAAATCCAAATTCCAAGTCTCAGGCTCAAAAGCCCCGCTGGACGGATAAGAAACTCCCAAATCAAATTATCAAGTCAACCAACGATCTCCCCGTCGGAATCAAGCTCCGTCTCGGAATCAAATCGACCAACGACCTCCATGTTGGAATTATACTCCGTCTCGGAATCAAGCCAACCAATAATCTTTACGTTGGAATCACGTTTCGTCTCAGAATGTACCCTGTGTCAAAATCATGCTTCGCATCGGAGTATCTGATCTCCCCATCAGATTCAAGCTCCGCCTCGGAATCAAGTCGACCAATAACCTCTATGTTGGAATTATGCTCCGCCTCGGAATCAAGTCAACCAACAATCTCTGCATCGGAATTACGTTTCGTCTCAGGATGTGCCCCATGTCGAAATCATGCTTCGCCTCGGAGTGTCTGACCTCCCTGTCGGAATTATGTTCCATCTCGGAATCAAGTCAACCAACGACCTTCCTGTCGAAATTATGCTCCGCTTCGAAATCAAGTCAACCAACGATCTCCCTGCCGGAATTATGCTCCGCCTCAGAATCAAGCCAACCAATGACCTCCCCGTCGGAATTATGCTCCACCTCGGAGTATCTGTCTTCCCTGTCGGAATTATGCGTCGACTCGGAATCAACCTCTGCATCGGAGCTAGATTTCGTTCAGAATGTCTGCCCTGTTCCGGAACTAAGTTTCGTCTCAAGATACATCTGTCCCGTGTCGAAATTATGCTTCGCCCCGGAAACCTGCGTCGAAACTATGCTTCGTCTCAGAATATATCCTCTTGGAATCATGCTCCGCTCTTCGGAATGATGCTCCGATCCTGGAATTATGCTCCGATCGTCGGAATTATGGTCCACTCTCCGAAATGATGCCCCACTCCCGGAATTATGCTCCACTCGTTGGAATTATGCTCCGCTCTCCGGAATTATGCTCCGCCCTAGAATGATGTTCCACCTCGAGGTCCAACTCCCCACGAACAAGATCCATTAATTTCATACACACAACCCATACACGTAGTGTGCATTTATTGATGGAGGGCACTTTGTTGGTGTCAAAAATTACATCCCGGTTAACCAAGTCAAAGTCAAAGTAAACCCCAAGCCAGGTAGGCCCAAGCCCAGGTCAAGTGGGCCCATGCCCAAGTCGAGCCCCGCGACCGGCCTACCCAATACCAAAATGAAAATTATGTAATAAATAATTTTGATATAATTTTTATGAATAAATGTAAGAAAAATGGGCATAAAGCAAAATTTTTGTAAAGCCCATGGCTCATGTGCAAAAGAAATGAGCACATAAGATATGGGATGGGCAAAATGCTATTTTGTAAAGCCCAAGGGGCTAAGTGTAAACTTGTAAGCCTATACAAGGCAATATGATGGTGAAATAAAAAATAAGAATTGATTCTCCTAAAAAAAATCTCTAGGGTTTGTGCCTCCATCCTCATTCTCGCAAGTGCTTCCTCTTCTTCATTTTCCAACTAAACAAAGAGCTTAGCTTTTTTTTTTTCAAAACTAAATAAAGTTTCACCATAAAACCCACTGAAGAAGAGTTTAACTCTCATATCCGATCAAAGAGAAGATTTCCGCTACCTTCTTCTCCCTTCTCGAGATCCAATTTGAGAGAGGGAGAAGAAGGGAAACCCACATCCCAAGACACCATCAAAAAAAGAAAGCGGTCCTCTTTGATCACCTCCGAAGATCTTCGAGGAGTTCAACTCCAACATCCAAATTCTCAAAAGAGTTTAACTCCACGTCCAGACCTTTTAGGAGCTTAACTCCAAATCCAAGCGTTTTAGGAGTTTAACTCCAGATCCACATCCAATTTATTACACAGGAGTTAACTCCAAATCCAAATCTTTTGGGAGTTTAACGCTAAATTTATACCTAATTTCTATTTGGGAGTGCAACTCCAAAGCCCCTAGGGAGTTCAACTCCTAGCTCAGGGGTTAAGCCCCTTTCTCTGCTGGTGTTTACAGCGGTCGCGTGCATGACACGTGACCCGCTGGTGGCCAGCGCCCACATGCCGCGCACACGACCCGCGGGTGCCCAACGGTCACATGCCGCGCGCGACCCGCTAGCGTCCAGCACCCACATGCCGCACGCGCGACCCGCTGGCGTCCAGCGCCCACATGCCGCCCACGCGACCTTAGGACGCTCCTCACCCCTCTTTTTCCCCTACACTTCCCACTAAAAATATCTCTCTCGTTAGAAAAAAATTCTAACGGGGAGCTGCCCCGCATCCCGCACGAGGCTGCTAGCCCCTTGACTTCCATCCCGCTATTCGGATAGCGGGACCCCCGTAAACTCTGCGAGACCCCCGATATATCCAAAACCCTTCGAAACACAACACACGTACACGGCACATTGAGTTCGCATGATCAGTTTGACCCGTCAATCGGTGGCTCTCTCGCTCTAAAAACGAGGGATAATTAGCGGCAACTTAGTCTGCGGCTGAAAATGATATATACCGGATTGCTCGGATGCGGGAAAGGAAGACCGGAGATTTATGTGCGGTGAAGTGTGTCAAAAATGAAAATCAGAAGGTTTTAATTCGAGATGAGGATATCAAGGAAATGTGGAGAGATTATTTTGACAAATTGTTCAATGAGAGCTTTACTAAGAATTTGGATGGATTTGTCATTCAATCTTAAGATATAAACCGTGATTTCATCCGTAAAATAAGATTACCTGAGTTTAAAATAGATTTGAACAGAATGAGTTTAAGAAAAGTGGTTGGATCTGACGGGATTCCTATCGAGGTTTGGAGATACTTAGGAGAAATAGACGTTAAATGGCTGATAGATCTGTTTAATAAGATTTGGCAGACAAAAAACTGCCAAATGAATGGAGTAAAAGTATCCGTGTACTTATCTATAAGAACAAGGGTGACATTCAAAGTTGCTAAAACTACCGTGGGTTAAAACTTATGTGTCACACCATGAAACTTTGGGAGAGAGTGATTGAACACAGGCTAAGGAAGAATATTAAGATAATAGAGAACCAGTTTGGGTTCTTGCCTGGACGATCGACGACAAAAGCTATTCATTTGCTTCGTCAACTTGTCGAGCGTTTTTGAGAAAGGAGAAGAGATTTGCATATGATATTTATTGATTTAGAGAAAGCGAACGGCAAGATACCTAGAGAGGTATTATGGGAGACAATGATGAAGAAGGGGGTCCCTGTCAAGTATATTGACATAATCAAGGATATGTATGATGGAGTAGTGACAAATGTCAGAACTTGCGGCGGCCTAACGAGTGATTTTCCGATTACAATTGGTTTACATCAAGGATCTGTATTAAGTCCATTCCTGTTTACCATCGTGATGGATGAACTTACTAGAACTATCTATGATGAGGTACCTTGGTGTATGTTATTCGCTGATGATATTGTTCTAGTAAATGAGACGAAAGCAGAGGTTAATTCCAAATTGGAATTATGGAGGCAAACATTGGAATCTCGGGGTTCAGATTGAGCATGTCCAAGACAGCATATATGCATTGCAAATTTAGTAAACAGAGAAGTCAAAACCATATTGGTATAACATTGGAAGGGCAAGAGTTATCACCGAGCGATCAGTTTAGATATCTAGGTCCCATCATCCAAAAGGATGAGGAGATCGATAGTGATGTTAATCCAAGGATTCAAGCTGGTTGGTTGAAATGGAGGATTGCAACATGGATTTTGTGTGAAACTTTCCGTTAAAATTGAAAAGGAAGTTTTATCGGAGCGCTATTCGGCCTACCTTATTATACGGTACAGAATGCTGGGCTCCTCAGAAGCATCATACACAGAAGACGCACGTAGCGGAGATGCGCATGCTTCGTTGGATGTGCGGTAACACTAGAAAAGATACGGTGCGAAATGAGGATATTCGTGCAAAAGTTGGTGTAGCACCTGTGGAGGAGAAGGTGCGGGAAAACCGACTAAGATGGTTTGGTCATGTGCGACGCAGACCTATATAAGCACCGGTTCAACGAATAGATACTCTCGATATGGGCAATGGCAAAAGGGCAAAAGGGAGACCGAAGAAAACATGGATGGAGGTGATACGAAACGATATGGTTACCAAAGGCCTCAATGAAAGTATATTGTTCGATAGGAGTGAATGGAGGCGGAGGACTCATGTGCTGGACCCGGCGTGATTCTCATGTTGGTTAATGTAGCCTACTATATATGCTTGCGATAAAAGGATCAGTTGTTGTTGTTGTTTAGTCCGCGGCTGTAAGAGATTCGGATCTCCACAATTTATATACCCCGGCCTATCCTAGACAGGAAGAATCTGTATACGCCTGGCAAGCGCGCGAATTCCTATCTCAATGGGGTGACGAA
Organism: Agapanthus africanus; assembly: GCA_030015575.1. Taxonomy (NCBI): domain Eukaryota; kingdom Viridiplantae; phylum Streptophyta; class Magnoliopsida; order Asparagales; family Amaryllidaceae; genus Agapanthus; species Agapanthus africanus. The sequence goes on along the minus strand of JASDDO010000001.1, from coordinate 15,161,308 downwards.
AAACACCCGACAATGGTGTTTGTTTCTTTGGTAAACTTTTGGATAGAACCGTGGTAAAAAGAATTTTTGAGTCCTAAAATAATAAGCCAACCAATATATATAATCACCAAAAATCAACAAATACACGCTCAACAAAAAACACCAAAAACACTTTACAAGAATACAATATATGTTCATCACCAAAACAGATGTAATAAATGATGCAATACAATGACAGAGGGAGCCGGCATTGCCCAATATATGAGTGATGTAAGGACCTGTTTGGTTGCAAGGATATGAAATTTGGATTCCAAAATAGTACGGTTGAAAATTTCAGGATTTGGTAATTTGATGTTTGGTTGCTATTGGATTCCTAGTATTGGATTTGTAAATTCTTATAATCTTTGTTTGGTTGGTGAAAAGAAAGTGCGATTTGGATTTGAGGATTTTAGAGAGAGATAGAGAGATGAAGAATTTTTTAATAACGAAAGTACATGTGGAAACCACCAAATAGTGAGAAATCCTTAAGAATCCATTCATTTTTTAAGGATTTGGGATCCATCTTTTTTGTGGACCCCATCACACAATACATACAAATCTATGTTTGTAATACAAGCCAACCAAACACAAAATTTGTGAATCCTAGGATCCACAAATCAAAAACTCAAGAATCCTATAAAATCCTTCAAACCAAACAGGCCCTAAGTGAGATCTTTTAAAATTCTATATCCTATCCTATTTCTATTTCTATTTCTATTTTCTTTTCTATTTTAATACCAATTTCAAGTTTTTCTCCCTCTAGGGAAAATTGTAGGAGGGCTTTTCATTTTACCTATATTACATATCTGTATATACAACAAATGATACACCGTAAAGTTTCTAATAATTACACCTATTGCTCAACATATAAACGCTCCACTCCCCAAATCTCTACATTTCACACTTGTATTCATCCTATCAAGCAGCATTCCTTCATCTCAACCTTCTCTGAGCATCTACATAATCGAGAGGTAGGGCTCATGATAACATTCATCTCGCAGAGAATTGTGTTATTGAAACGGTTGCGTGGGATGTGGAAGAGGAACCTGTAGATGTGGACGTATTACCATGGACACTATTAGTTTCAGGCGAGTTTCAGGTTCAAGCTTCGTGTCATTGGATTTTCTTCCGCTAATTATTTCCAAGATTACAAATCCATAGCTGTATGTATCAACTTTCTCTGATGGCTGGCCGTGGATGGCGTACTCAGGTGCTGTATAGCCCCTGTCACCAAATCCCACAAATCAAAATCTGAGAAAAATAAATAATTGTATATGCTATAATGAACAATGTCACCATTTTTCAATACACCCTGCCATAAAAATGACTACATGAAGCAAACTCTATGATGGCCAATATAAGCGCTGGAGAACTAATTTGAGTTTACATTTGCTAATGAATTTGAAAGGGAAAAAAGGAAGTATTTTAGTATCCAGGTGAACAACTACAACAGAAACAATGTCACCTTACCTTGTACACATCTCCAAATTAAACCGGCCCCCTTCCCCGAGTTTATTTTCTTCGCTAAAATTCTTTGTCGCGGATTTAAGATCTTTGTATTGAAACTTCACAGGACCTTGTGATTCTGTTGCCCCCAATATATTACCTGTTCAAATAACTAAATGAGGTGAAAATCTGGAAATGAGTAATAATGTTTATTTAGCAAACCTTTTGCAAGAAATGAGCAAAACAGAAAGGGGTGAGAGGATCCAATAAGCTAAACCACTTTTTAAGAGAAACTACAGTGCGTAGTCATACTACAAAAACGTGTCGTGGTACACTATTTGATTGTGCCTCTTTGACATCATAAAAATACCTCTAAGATTCAAATATACATGGATTAATTGACTTAATGATTGCTTTCTCAACTGACATAGAGGCCCGGGTTAACAGCCAGATCCAGCAAATATCATAAACTGAAATACATCTTGTTCTTTGACTTCATATATAAAAGCTCTCTTGTATAATAATAAAAGTTTGTTCTTGAAAATACTAAATAAAGCGATAAACATCTGTCCTAGAATTGTCATATGAGAGGGATTGATTTAAAGATTTCTCAACCAGCGGAGAGTTGACACAACTGTTTTTAAATTTAAAACAGCAGCGACGAAGCATTGCTATATTGTTGAACAGCGTGAATTTACTGCTATTTTTCTGATTCTTGAATAACTATAAACACACAAAATGACTGTATACCTTTATACTTTTCTTGAAAACATCTATAAATTATCTGTATGTAGAGTTAACGCTGCCACCTGCAGCATACCCTTGTAGTCCGATTCAAATTTAAGGTAAATGATTCACATGTTGAATCAAATAATTGACGGCATCAATTATTTTGCTTTCACCGTATAGCTCTGAGTTCTGTTTTGCACCTACGCATGGTTATATTTCTTTTTCTCATGACTCACAAACGCCCCCCCTCCCCACACCCCGCACCCAAAACACACACAACCTTTTGACCTAATTGGTTCCACCGTCTGACCTTAACCTACAGTAGAGATTTGCCCATGATTGATAATATATATTTTTTCTGTCCTTCAAGAATAATTTACATGTATATGTGAAGCACGTTGCTCGAAAATTTTATTAATTGGAGGCAATTAGAAGGTATATTTGAGACAGCTACTGCTATTTTGATTAATGGATCAGCCTTCAATAATTTTAAAGAAAGACAGTTTGTTGCCGGCAATTTAGAACATCCAAGTAAAGAGCATGTAAAGCCAACAGCTAATCAATGTGAGCTTCCTTCCATCTCCACAGATGATGGCATCTCCTTGTCTTTAAGAATCCAGACATTATAATTATAAACTTTTGCTATAGAAGTAGTTCACATTGCAAATGTCTAACCAGCAGTACATTGCTGCAGCCTATAAAAGAACAAATAATTATTGCTTAAACTCTTCGATGGTTCGAGACCCTCTTTTCTTTAAACTGTTTTCAAGAAGATCATCGATTTTATTATTTCTTAAACAGTACTTTTAGTTTGAGGCTGTAATTTTGTTTCGGTTGACTAATTTCTATATTTATTTTCATGGGGCATATTCTGAGCAATTCCTGCATATCATTTATTGTACAACACTTGTGACCTAATGAGCGTAAAAGATATTAATTAAGTTTAAGTAATTATCTAACAACTAGAGCTTCTAATTTTGACATACTGAGAGATGCCCGATGAATCATTAGTTTTCAACAGTTGGCAGACAAACTTCATTGAAGGCAGCACAGTGCATGTGCTTCTCCATTAGCCTAACCATTCTCTTAACACTTGAACTATTTTAGCACAACAAGTCTTGCATATCATATTTCCGACTTTATCAGCCTTGGCCCAAGAAAAGGACTCATCAGACAATATTTTAACAAGTAGCAGAAGATTCAATTATGGCAGCTCAGAAATGGGTCCATGGTAGGCTTGGAACTAGACACACACACATTTTGTAAAATCTGAAATTATTTTGAGAATAATTATATGAAAATAATATTTTTATAATTATGAATAGAATAATCGAAGGAATGGTCAATATAACAGATTTGATTTTCAAAATTCAAATTTGCAATATTTGGAATGAAGCCATGATATTATTTTTATTGAATTTTTTCAGCTATCTTATCATTTTTAAAAGCAGAGCCTAAGCCACTCCTTTGCAAAACCACTCGAGTTCTTTCAACAATATCAAGTTCATTACGTTAAGGGTTTTTCGCCAAAAACCAGTCGTAACCCTCCGTCATTCCAGATTAGTATTGCTTAGTATTCATGGTACGTATGTCTTGCTTAATCGAGACGTAATGTTCGGTAGCTATGTAGTATTTTTCTGTTGCATCGTAATGAGATTCGTTAGGATAGTCGTACGGTCATTTTGACTCAGTCAAGTACTCATACGAGTGGGTTTAATACAATCAAGATAATTACGGGTTGAACTTTATCAGGATCCTTAGATATGTTGGCTCGGTCAAGGCCACTTGGATCCTAGGGGTAAAAATATATATCGGGAGTTTCAAATATAAAGGAAACTTGCCAGGCATGCGCATACCTTCTAGAGTGTGGTGACTTGAGTGAATTCCGTGACATTTGGGTCTCGATTCCTACTGATGAGTAGGATTACTTCTCGGGAGATTTTCAATTCACAATTAGCTAAGCTATTAGGTATCTAGAAAGTGTTAACGAGATTACACCTATGCAGAAACGGGGTTATTTAATTAGGTCTGTGCGAGAACACGGGAAGCCTTCCTCGGAGTACCAACAGTGTCATGCTCGAACGGTTAGTGAACTTGTAAGGTATAAATGATCCTGACTAGTTCTCCTTTTAAAATTTGAAGGAGAATTCGAGGAAACAATGAGAGTCGTCTTGATTAGATAAAAAGGTTAACCAATCTAATCTAAATTAGAGTGCATGTTGAGTGTTGTTTTTCTCTTTCTCTTTGGCAGCGACCATGACCCGCCTTAAACTAAAACTTGTAGACCAAATTGACCGAAACCATTTTACAAACCTGGCTTTAGATTGTCATGATTCACGACAAAATCACATATATCCATGTCACTCATGCTTTACCCTTTGCTTTCTCCAGAACATTCTATATCATTACGAAGATCCAGATAAAATGGATATAACCATCACGTATAGTTACAAAAGAACTCGTAGAAATTTATTGCATGGATTCCGGTTCTGGAGAAATAGAATAGGATTATTCGGTTGTCTTTTCTATTTACCTTCACTCAAATTGCGAAAACTCCAAGTATTAGGAGAGTACGCCTATTGTGCTTATTGGATACTTTTTTCCAAACCTTAGACATGTGTCGAAAGGTAAGGAAGGAAGAAAACCAATTAGTCTAAGTAAGGTATACAGAAAGTGAGAAGTAAAGATATGTAAAGAGATTGGAGTAAGGGAAATGGAAATTGTAACTAATGTCATGAGTCGGATATTGGATAAGGCATTATTAGGAATACCCGACCACTCTCTCGAAACATTTTCATGTTTCAGTTTTACTGTGCTATATTAATTGAAAATTGTTTTCCCAATAAGATTCTGACTCTAGAGTATGTATCTATCAGACTAGATTCTCATATCTGTATAGCGTTACGGATGCTGAGTGGAAGTAGAATATTAGGATTTGGGTGACAAGATCCTCAAAAATCAGAATTTTTTGTAATTGGTGATATTTGAGGAAATCACCTGGGTTTTGTCTAACGATAAATATATGGTTTTGAATATCCGTTGTTATGCATCAATTTCAAACTGATATATCTGTACGTTTATTTTATAAAGTGAGATATAACCTTTTGAAATTATGTTTATAACACTTACCTTTATCAGTTGATGATTAAATAAGGTGCATTCAATAACGGTGTAATTCTTCTTAACCATAATACAGTTTTCAACCTATAATGCATAGGGTTTGAGTTATTAAACTCGGTCGGACTTATATAAAGTATTGTATGTTTCCAATTTCCATAAAGATAAGGGGTTGGTACTCATACTATATTCCGTTTACTTGTGAATTTTCTAGTTTTAGACACGCATATCGTTGAAATAGAAGGTCCAAATTTTGAGAAGTTATAGGTATAAGAATAAAGTAGAGAACCATGCGTTGGAAGTATCAAGATTCTTTAAGGTGATCAAAGATATAGATACTTATATTAGGTATTCTGCTACAGTAATTTTGAGAACTTGCTTCTCTACACATTCGTGAGTGTGCTCCTTGATGGGTAATACTGTATGTATTTTTCCTCTTCGGTTGTGCACTGGAAACAGCTGCATAATTTTTGAATCTGGTTCAAATTAAATTAGTGCATTTGTTTCTATATTGGATATAAAATGGATTCATATATTAACGATGTTAAGGTATATGGAGTTGTCCAGGTTATGTTTAAAACCAGAATCCGGATAAACTCAAGGCACGTTTTCTGTAATGGCGGTTTGTGGGTTTTCCCGAACATAGACGAGGGTTAACATTCTACCATCTGCAGGATCAATAGTTATATTGTTCCTGACTCGCCACATTTTAGTAAAATGGATTCTTTTTAGAAAATATTAGTGAAAGTATGGTAGAATTTGAAGAGATTCCAGAACGACAAACGGTTGCTAAATATTTAATAGAATCTAAGAATTCAATTGGATTCAACAATCTATTAGCCACTCCGCAGATATAGTAGGTAACCTCAGCCACCTGAGAGATACTTCGGTTTTCTCATAGACAGTGACATGAAGGTTTGCATCATGGTAATGATGGCCCTACTAGTTATCAGCTGGCCATCGGAAGCGGTGACTTTCGGATGATGCCAGATACCAGATATTCAAGTTGGACTCCACGCACTTCAGCAAATTATAGAATTTGTTGGATGTTCCTGAAGGGGTAAAACCCATTAGGAGTAACTAGATCTTTCGAGATCAATGCAGGTGGAAAGGTAGCAACCTAACAAGACGAGACTTGTAGCAAAGAGTTTTTATCAAATGCTCATTGTGGATTTAGATGAACTTTTTTTTCAATGTCTGTGCTTAAGTCCATACGGATATAGCCTATCACTACTGCTGTCCATGACTATAAGATTTGGCAGGTGGATGATTATAACGTCTTTCTAAATGGGTATTTAGAAGTGTGCGTGTATATGACCCTGCCAGAGGGTTGTCGTAGTCAGTGGGAGCAGCGGAAGTTTGATGGTACAGTAGCTTATGTCTATTTATAGACTGAAGCAAGTATAGCGAAGATGAGTCATCTATTCTTAATGTGAAAGTTATATTATTTGACTTTATCAAGAATGACAGATAGACCAAGTAAGAAGGTTAAGTAGGGAGTACTATCTTGGGATTTGGATGACATACTCCAGATAAGAAATGATGTTCCTATATTATAATCGGTTAGACTGCGGTTGTTACAAGTGTTTCTTCATAAAGTTATTGGATAAAATATCAGATATTCTGATGACTAGATCTATAATTTTAGATCTAGATTTGGAAAGTGTTCCAAGTTGGGTGTTTAGACACTATTCTAAAGCATTTTAGAATGGACGACTTCTGGCATGGTGGTGTACCCGCAGGTAATGGAGTCATCCTCTCTAAAAAGATGCCCATGAGGAGAGCGATTTGCATGATTGGCATATCACTTATTTAGACAACTGAGTCAATCATGAGATGTCAAGTACCACATCAGATATTGCTTTTGCACTAGATGCAATAAGCAGATATTAATCCGATTCTGGAGAAACATAGGAAAGCAGTTCTGAACATGAGAGACTGTTCTTGGTATATGATAACGGCAGCCTTCTTGAGAAGACGGTTATCATTTCAGGCTTCCAAGATGACCTGGATGACAGGGTGACTGTCGGAGTTAGAGTTTACCCTCTTCTGAAGGGCAGTATGTTGGACGGAGGGTCCAAGCAGATACTGAGGTGGCCATGGCGCAAGATACTGATTAAATTCAGTGGAAAATACAGTCTAAAAAGTTTGTTGGATTTGGAGTTCATTTATGAATTAGGCCCCATCAGATATCCAGACAAATTCTAAGATAGGTATCGCTCATTTCGGGAGACAGTCGTTCTCCGTGAAGTTGAGATATACAGAGATTAAGTTAGAAGCATTGAGCGGATCAACTCACTGAGGCTACTTCTCGAACACGATTATCCCGCAAATATGTTTTGTGAAACTGATTAATAGAGAAGTTGGGCGTTCGGTATCACACGGACTGTGAGTATGCAACACCGCAATAATTAGCCTCAAATGCAAATGGGAGATTATTGGCTATAGTGCCTTCAAGGCAATTATTGTAATCGTAGGCAAGTGATTATGATGATTAAAGGAGGACCTATACGGGTTAAACAGTTTTACTCGAGATGATAGTATACTATTTGGTTCATCTCTATCATCATGTATATGTATTATATGCTATTACGGATCACTATTACATGTTGATAGAGCCCTTAGGATTCTTTCTTGACTACCAGGGTTATTATGGTGATCGCACTTGTGAGAACTGGGTAGTCTATAAGCATATCCTTAAATGTCCCTGTTCGTGGGAATATCGAGACTGGGTATCGATATTCCAGAGTAGACTAGTTGTAAGTCGACGTTACAGACCCCACGGGTTTGCGGGGAGGCGGAATGGGTAAAAAACTATTTTTACAACAAGGTAACATCGAATTTAACACCAAGATCTTAGCTAAACCATAACTAACAAATTAACTAGAGATATATATACTATGTAAGAAGGTTATACCTAAAGTTCAAAGTCTTTCTAGTGTTCCCGCTATCCTCGTTCACCTCGCAAGCTCCTTGGAGTGCAAATGGAAAGCACCTCCTCGTCGGCTTCTCGAGGTCGTAGAAGATCCACCCGAAAGTTCCAACCTTGAGCTAAACCTCCAAGATAAGGAAACTAGATCGCTTGATGTGGTAAACTAAGTAACCTAGAGTGAGTAGAGTGTGATTTAGAGTAGCCGTTTCCCCCAATCAGAGCAAAACTCTGTTTGAAATTCAAATTTCAAAAAATTGAAGTAACGTTTCAGATGCAGCGCCAAGTGCGCTGCGCCCTAGACAGCGTACTATGTGTACGCTAGCGCTAGGCGTGCTGCACGCCATGTGTCAAATACGGATGCGCTAGCGCAGGGCGTGCTGCGCTCTGAGCAGCGCACCACGTGTCAAACACAGGTGCGCTAGCGCAAAGTGCGCTGCTCTCTGAGCAGCGCACCACGTGCAAAGCACGGGTGCGCTAGCTCTGGAATTAAAAAACTCCCCACCGTTAGATCAAAAGATCTAATTATAATGATAAATCAGTAATCAGAATTAAATTCTGTTATGCAAAGATTTTTTCAATCTTGTTAAAAATAAGAAGATTGCCTTCTGTAAAACAGAAACCCTAGGATCAAAGATCCAATGGTGGGGAAACATCCCCAAATCAATCAGAGAAAGATCTCTTTAACTGATTCAACAAATCAGCTTGCTCTATATAAAGGCTCCAAGACTTTAAGTCTGATATAGAGAACCCCCCCCCCATAAACTTTGAAAAATTCAAAGGAAGAGAAGCATAGCTCTCAGCAAAAGAAGATTTCTTCTTCAAGGTAAAAAGAATGGTGATGAACAAAGAGATGAAATCATCTCATAATTAAAAAGAAGAATTATCTTCTTAAAAGATCATAGATCTACAATACAAAGACCAAGGTCTTTTATAAAAAGATCAAAAGATCTCATCATAAAAATAAAGAAGTACTTACTTCTTTCACAGATCATAGATCTATAAGATAAATTGTCTTTCTGAGATCATGAACATCTCATTATTAAGGGGGAGAGAATTATTAAATTCTCTTAAGGATCATGGATCTATAAAGGCAAAGCTTTTCGTTAATACAAGAGATTGAAGTATCTCCTGCAAAAATAAGAACTGTTGTTCTTAAATCTTGAGACAAAATCTCCTTTAAAAGAACATAAACTTGTTTTCCAGATCATAAAATTGATCAAATGCGTTTTGCGCTCTTAAAATGCATCTTGCGCTCTTGAACAGCGCTTCTGCGCTCTCTGGATCGGCGCTCAGCGCCAAATGCGCCACGTGTCAACCACGTATGCGCCAATTAACAACTTACACTTTGCGCTTATGAAATAGCGCGATGTGCTCATGGGCTGGCGCTCAGCGCCAAGCACACCATGTGTCACTCATGTGTGCGCCATTAAATTGAAAGCGCTCAGCGCTCATAAATTAGTGCTCAGCGCTCATAAACTGGCGCAATGCGCCCATCATCTGGCGTTTAGCGCCAAACGCGACATGTGTCCTTCACATGCGCGCTACTTGGAAGAAGCGCACTGCGCTCTTTGACTAGCGCAAAGCACCTAATGCGCCACGTGTTACGCTGATAGAACATAAATTGTTCTTTAATAAGTCCATAGCTCTGGTGAATGCTCAACATTCAATAAAAGACAAAAATATTGTCAAAAGGGCCAAACCCAAGTAAAGGCTCCATAGCCAGAATAAATATGTTAAACATTTATTGGACTTAGCCCAATATTGGCCATAAGTCCTCAACTTATATTAATTGAGCCTACCTGCTCATAAATATCTCAACAGATCTTAGTCCCAAATTGGACCGCGGATCTTCCAACCAACTCACACCGGTTCGAGGGTATATCTCTTTACTCCTCTGATATTTGTCGTAGTAATCCTTCAACGTCTTCAGAGAGGTGACGGGTCCCGACAACCAAACACTCTACGGACTGTGGGGTCCTTAAACTCACGAACTACGATGTCCTTAAGCTTGACTGTGAGGTCTTTAAATTCACGGACTACGATGTCCTTAAACTAAAATTGGGCCGAGATGTCCTTAAACTAATATTGGACCGTAATGTCCGTAAACTAATCGACCGCAATGTCCCTAAACTAAACGATAGAGTCCAAATGCTCTTTTGTTGGATCTAAATGATCCCGTTAAGTTGATCTTAGTCTAAAATTAGACTAACGTATCCTTAATATACGTTTAAGTTGATCTTAGTCCCAAATGAGACTAACGTATTCTTAAACCCAACCCCCAAACCCAAATCTAAGAAGATACGGATTTGGACTAATCCACGGCCTACGGGCGACAACATAAATTAGTCTCCGTATACAATCCACGGGCAACCAAAAACAAAACAAACACACACGACATGAAGTAACCATCTGGAGAAAGAGAAAGTTGTTACCGCGATGCGGTAGCGTAATTAACTGCAGGGGCTTGCGCCTATATGGAAGAGCGTCCCCACAATCAAAAACCCCTCAAATGAGTGGGAATCTGACGAAGTCTGCTACATCGGCCGCATCCGTTTAAACCTTCGATACATGGTGCCATAAATCAACTTCGCATCTTCGGAGAGGTGGATGGATAGCACCAATCAGCATCTGCCCCAAAATTCAGGCGAGATGTTTACCGCGTCTTCCCGCGATTTTTGGTGGGGTACAGATTCTGGCACGCCTGGTGGGACATTTTCCTCTTTCCACTCCACATTTCGTGTGTCGTGTTCGCGAATGAATCGCGGTTTGATATGGTTGCCCTTGGGTTCGAGGTACTAAGATTTGGTGTCTTGTTCCGTGCAGAAAACGAAAGATCAATGGCGTCTACTTGCACGAAATGTTCCAGCTGCAACTGCAACTTCCGTTCCACCTTATCTGGAGGTGTAACTTACAGGCCCCAGACAGCCTCCCTATTCACAATGCCAGTAGAGCAGGTGACGCAGGCTATCACCGGGTTGTTCTTTGGGACCATGCTCCCACCAGTGAGCATTAACATCCCGCTGCCGCAAGAAGCGCAAAAGAAGTTGGTCTTTGATCAGCTCATTACCACCACGACCCCTCTCAATGGGTCATCAAATGTCAAGCCAACAGCATCAGTCTTCGATAGGCTGAGCCTGAACTCCAATGGGCCCGTCAAGAAGCCCACGATACCTGAAGCGGCCATCCCAAAGTGGATAGCCATTCCTGCTCTCGAGGTCACTAAAGAAGCTTCTCCCGTCAAAGGGTCAATCTTTACAAGGCTGGCCACTTCGGCTCCCGTTCCTGCTCAAAGGTCTGTCTTTGACAGATTGGATACTACTGCTCAACGGACGTCGGTTTTCAAGAGACTGGTACCAGCAGCGTCTCACCAGAACAGGGGGCATGACAAAGCCATCCTCATAGACGAACCAACACCATCTGCGCGACATGCTCGCCGTCATCACTGGCGCCGAGTACGGAAGGCTGGGGGCAGCTCTCCGTCTGGATTTACTCCACCAGCTCCAACGGTGGAGATCGATGCTGCTGTTCGAACCGGGAACAGCTTTGAATTGCTTAACAAGGTGGTAGGAACTCTCCTACTGCAGTGCTGAAGAGATCTCCTCCACCCATGGAGAATGCACCGAAGGCGAAGCCAGAACAACCCCCTCAGCGGCTTTCTTCCAAAATTTACAAAGTCTGGCGACAGGTTCAGGACTCAGTAATTGATCAAGATTACCCTCGCCGACAGAAGAAAGTGAAAGTTCAGCAAGAAGAGAACCATCTTGCCAAGCCACAAAAGGCAACAGCTGTTTGGGTGCCCACTGCAACGACCCCTTCGACGTCAACCGTTAACAAGAGAAGGAGGCCGGAGAATACCCCTGTGACTGAGGTAAACCGCAAAGACGCTGAGCCCAAATGCCCCAAGTCTGGGGGCATGATGGTGCATACCGTTTATATGGCTTCCGGAAAAGAGGAAAGTCGTGCTTCTATAGGACATCGACCACTTACCCGGTCAATAACGAAGGCTCAAGAACAGCAGTAGCAGAAGCTTCAGGAGATGCTTGTTTCCCCCAACCAGAGCAAAGCTCTGTTGAAATTCAAAATTCAAAATTTTGAAGCAACGCTTCAAATCCTGGGCGCAACGCGCCACGTGTCTGGCGCAGACGCATCAGCACAGCGCCCAAGGTAGCGCACCCAATCAGAGCAAAGCTCTGTTTTAAACAAAATTAAATGAAACAACACTTCAGTTGCGCAAGCACTGTGCGCTGCGCGACACGTGTCAGCGCAGATGAGCTGCGCGACACGTGTCAGCGCAGATGCGCTAGCGCAGCTGCGCTGCGCGACACGTGTCATGCTCTGGAGCATCTGTGCCAAACAGAATTAAAATTCTAAGAAATTTTTCCGTTCTTGTTAAAACAAGAAGATTTTCTTCTGTAAAACAGAAGCCCTTGGATCAAAGATCCAACGGTGGGAAAAATTCCCCAAATCACTCAGAAAAAGATCTCTTTAACAAATTTAACTAATTTCTGGGTACTATAAAAAGGACCCTAAGCCTCAATTCAAAGGCATCAACATTTTTCTAAAAAAGAGAGAACTCTGAAGAACTTCTCAAGAACAAAAAGGTAAAAACCTTTAGAAAAAGAGAAAATTCTCTTATGAACAAATCATTGATCAAAAAACAAGATCAATGATCTTTAACAAAAATAAATAAATAAAATAAAAATAGTGCTTTGCACTTTTTATGAACTTTTGGTTCTCTGAGATAAGAAAAACAAGAAAAAACTTATTTTTCTTTGATCTAAATTAGATCAAGAAATCAAATAGTGCTTTACACTTCTGTTCTTAAATCTAAAAGATTCTTAGTGCTTTGCACTTCCAAATTGCGCCGTTGCGCTCTTGGGAAAGCGCCACGTGTCAGCAGCGCAGCGCTCTGGCGCAGCGCACTGCGCTTACGCGACACGTGTCAACACCACTGTTCCCCTCCGAAGGACGGCGCACAGGACCGCGATGGCCTGACGCTGAGATTCGGGGCAGATGCTATTTGGTTTTATCCGTCCATCTCTCCGAAGATGCCAAGTTGATTTATGGCACCGTATATCGAAGGTTTAGACGGATGCGGCCGATGTAGCAGACTTTGTCAGATTCCCCCTCGCTAGAGGGGTTTTTGATTGTGGGGACGCTTTTCCCTGCAGGCGCAAGCCCCTGCAGTTAATTACGCTACCGCTTCGCGGTAACAACTTTCTCCTTCTCCAGAATTTCACTTCGTGTCGTGGGTGTTTGTTTTGTTTGTGGTTGCCCGTGGATTGTATACGGAGACTGAGTAATACCGTCACCCGTAGGACGTGGATTAGTCCAAATCCGTATTTACTTAGATTTGGGTTTGGTGTTTTTAGTTTAAGGATGCCTTAGTCGCGTTGCGGCTAAGATCGACTTAAACGTTCGTCAAGGATACGTTAGTCCTGTTTGAGACTAAGATCAACTTAACGTGATAATCCATTTAATATCTGGCCATCGGGACTCGTCACCTCTCTAACGTCGTTGAAGGATTACAACGGCAAATGTCAGAGAAGTTCAGAGATGTACCCTTGAACCAAAGTCGATTTGGAGTTTTATAGTCCATTTAAATGTTTAAGGATACGTTAGCCGTGTTTGGGGGCTAAGATCAACTTAAACGGGATCGTTTAGATCCGGCAAAAGAGCATTTAGGAGCTCTATTGTTCCAGTTTAGAGACGTAGTGGTCTATGTTCCAGTTTAGGGACGTAGTGGTCCACCATTAGTTTAGGGACGTTTCGGCCCGATATTAGTTTAAGGACATCTCGGTCCACGAGTTTAAGGACCCCGCAGTCCATATTCATATGTGGTCGTCGGGACCCGTCACCTCTCTGACATCGTTGAAGGATTACAACGACAGGTGTCAGAGGAGTTCGGAGATGTACCCTTGAACCGGTAGTAAATTGATTTAAGAGAGCAGTCTTGCTCGGCCAATTTAATTTAAGGACTTATGGCCAAAATTGGGCTAAGTCCAGTTTCAATATATTTTTTTTGTCTTTGGCCTGTGCTAGGGCTTTACCCCTTCTTAGTAATGCACTGTATTATATTCTTGTTTTGGTCGGGCTTTGCCCTTTTCTAAATGATGCAGAGCATCTATTTTTTTGTTTGGGTTTTGCCCCCCTTTTAAAATGCATAGCTTTTTTTTATTAGGGCTGTTAAGCCTTTTAATTGGGCTCTGTCCCTTTTCTTTAATAATGCAGAGCATTAAATACTCTGACAGTACCCCACGTGGCTTGTCAGGCGCTTTGCGCTAAGTAATGAGCGCAAACTCATATGGTGGTGACACGTGTCACGCTCTGGTGAGTGCAAGCGTAATAGCACAGTGCGCTGCGCTAATGCGCTGCGCTGTTGCGCTGCTGACATGTGGCGCGCTCTGGTGAGTTGCGCCAATTCCAGAGAGCGAAGCTCTATTTCAAGAGCGCGTAGCGCAAGTTGTTTTGTAGCTGACACGTGGCGCTCTCTCAAGAGCGCAACAACGCAGTTTAGAAGTGCAAAGCACTAAGAATCTTTTAGATTCAAGAACAGGAGTGCAGATCACTATTTGGTTTCTTGATCTAATTTAGATCAAAGAAAATAAATTTTTCTTTTTTTTTGTTTCAAGAACCAGAGGTTCATAAAAAAGTGCAAAGCACTATTATTACTTATTTTTTTTCTTTTTATTTAAAATTATTGATCTTGTTCTTAGATCAATAATCTGTCCATAAGAGAATTTTCTCTTTTTCCTAAAGGTTTTTACCTTCTGTTGTTCTTGAGGAGTTCTCAAGAGTTCTCTTCTCCTTTTTTTTTAGAAAGATGTTCCTTTCTTTTAATTAAGGCGTAGGGTCCTTTTTATAGTGCCCATAAATTAGTTAAATTTGTTAAAGAGATGTTTCTCTGAGTGATTTGGGGAATTTTCCCCACCGTTGGATCTTTGATCCAGGGGCTTCTGCCTTGCAGAAGAAAATCTTCTTGTTTTAACAAGAACAGAAAAGATTTCTTGGAAATTTAATTCGGTTTGGCGCAGATGCCCCAGCGCGTGACACGTGTCGCGCAGCGTACTGCGCAGCGCAACTGTGCTAGCGCAGATGCGCTGACACGTGTCGCGCAGCGCTGTGCTTAGCGCAACCGCGCTAGCGCATCTGCGCTGACACGTGTCGCGCAGCGCAGAGCGCAGCGCAACCGCGCTAGCGCATCTGCGCTGACACGTGTCGCGCAGCGCAGTGCTTGCGCAGCTGAAGCGTTAGCGCGGTTAGCGCAACCGCGCTAGCGCATCAGCGCCTGACATGTGGCGCGTTGCGCCCGAGATGTGAAGCGTTACTTCAAAATTTTGAATTTTTGAATTTCAACAGAGCTCTGCTCTGATTGGGCGAAACAACCACAAACACTTACGCTCTCTAATTGGCGCAAAGCGCCTGATAAATGCAGTGCATTTCTCAAAGGGCCAGGCCTAAATTAAAAAGACCAACAGGCCAAAATAAATTGCAAAGCAATAAAAAAAAAGGGCAGAGCCCAAACAAAATGAATGCTCTGCATCATTTATAAAAGGGCAGAGTCCAGTCCAAATAAAAACAGAAAATAATGCAATCCATTATTTAAAAATGGGCCGAGCCTTAGTACATTTTTAATTGGACTTAGCCCAAACGTGGCCGTAAGTCCTCAAATTAAATTGAGCAAGATTGCTCTCTTAAATCAATTCACAACCGGTTCGAGGGTACATCTCCGAACTCCTTTGATACTTATCGTTGTAATTCCTCAACGACGTCAGAGAGGTGACGAGTCCCGACGACCACACATCAATATTGGACCGAGACGTCTTTAAACTAATAGCGGACCGAGACGTCCTTAAACTAATAGCGGACCGAGACGTCCCTAAACTAATATTGGATCACCACGTCCCTAAACTGGCGATGGACCACTACGTCCCTAAACTGGCGATGGACCGAGACGGTCCTAAACTAATAATGGACCGAGACGTCCTTAAACTAATATCGGACCGAGACGTCCTTAAACTAAAAGACCTCCACGTCCTTAAACTAAAAGACCTCCACGTCCCTAAACTGGCGATGGACCACCACGTCTTTAAACTGGCGATGGACCACAACGTCTCCAAACTGGAATATGGACCACCACGTCCCTAAACTGGAGCAATAGAGCCCCCAAACGCTCTTTTTCCGGATCTTAGCCTCAATACGGCTAAGAAGAAAATCCTTTTTCTTCGAGTGATTCCAGTGATATTTCTGCTGGGGCGAGCACTCGACGACTTTGTACCACGATTCTAACATCATCGAGGTTCTCGTCAGCCAATTCTTTAGCAAGTTTGGCCAACGCATCTACTTTGCTATTTTCCGCGCGTGGTATACTTTCTAAAGTATAGGAGGGAATCTGGGTCAACAGTTGTTGCACCTTTTCACCGTACTTCACCAACTCTGGTTTGCACATCTGATAGTCGCCGTTCTTCGAGAAAAGAAAAAGAACCGAAGGTTTGCGAAAATATCCAGTTGCGCAATCGGACGTTACCTGAAAAGAATATCGGACCCTTAAACAAGAAAAATAAAGGGAAAGAGAAGGTCTCTGAGGATATTACTCTAGATGACCAGGTTGCGGAGGAGCTAACTGCCAAGAACCCGCCGAAGAGAAATAAGGTGGATTACAACGTTTTAGCGCATCTGAGAAAGCTACCCTCACAGCTCAGCATTCTTGATACCCTGTTATTATCAAAAGAGGCGAGGGATTCGTTGATTAAGGCACTACAAGACCCGGAGCAGTTCCAAGCCTTCCTGGCCGAAGAAAAGATGAAGGATGAATTGGAAGAGATGCACACAGCCGATGTTGCTTTTGGCGATGAAGACCTTCTCCTTGGGACGTGCGAACACAATCATCCCCTTTATGTCTCAGGATACTGCCATAACATAAAGATAAGTAAAATCTTGGTCGATAACGGATCGTCTATTAATCTACTCAATGTGTGGGTGTTAAAGAAAATCTGCATGAGTGTCCAACACCTCGCCCGAGACAAGATCACCATCTCCGGGTTCGATTCCCAATCATCAAAAACTCTTGGATCTGTGATATTGACGCTACGCTTCCGGATGCTTGTCAAAGACATCAAATTCCACGTCATAGATGCCAAGACATGCTACAATGCTCTGCTCGGCCGACCATGGTTACACGAGTACAATATCATCCCTTCTACACAGCATCAGTGTATGAAATATTGCAGGGATGGCCTTGAGTACACCGTGGCAGGAGAATTAAATCCATTTTCCGTGAATGAAGTTCGCAAGTATGAAGATGCCAAATACTTCTTGCCAAGTTTCGAAGACACGGAAAGGTGTCACAAGCCGGAGAACAAAACTAACGCTACCATTCCTGTCTTCGGCAGTGATACCGAGGAGGAAGAGGAGATAGTTTATTCGGGTTTGCCCCAATACACCAAGCCAGGACCATCCGCCCCTACGTTGACCTTTGGTAGTGATTCGGAGGATGAAGTCCATGCTGTATTCTCTACTCGGCCTTCAATACAAGCCCTTTTTATCGTAGGGACCTCAATGCCGCTCCCGCCAAGTGACGCAGATGTCCTACCAGATGCTGACGTTCCTGCTTCCTCAGGGTTACCGCAAGAGATCCGTCTTGAGGAGCCGATGAGAGATGCCTTAAAGGCTTTGGAGTTTTCTTTGTTTACGGACGACGACGCCCTGGTGAAGGAGGCGTCACAGAGGTCCATCGTGACAGCTCGGGAGGAAAGAAAGCGGCTAAGGTGTGAGGCGAAGGCGTGCAGGGCTGCCTTGGGTGTGGGAGCCGGCCCCAGCACCGTCCCTCGCACTGATACTCCATCCGAAGAAGCCCCTGTAGCCCTATCCACTGCTCGCAGAGAAGTGGCGCGCGCAGTTCGGAGTGCAAACGGTAAATCCACTTCAGGTAATATTTCTCTCAGAGTTTTTGTTATAGGAATTTTAATGCCATCGGTTCTTATATCTCTTATCTTGCAGGGCCAAGTCCTACCGAGGGGGAGGCGGAGACCGTTGAACCCAAGGAAACAGAGGAGGCGGCTCCTACCGAGCCTGAGCCGAAGGTGGGCAACGTCGCTGAGGCTTTAGGGCCCGAGATGGAGGTTGAGGGGTCTGCAGCTGAGAGGGTCATTGATGCCCAGCTTGAAGTGGCGGCAGATGAAATGATCATTACAACTGAGTCCAGGGTGGTGGAGGACGAGGCACTTGAGGCTGACGATCTCGCGGTGACGGCAGATGAGCCGATGGAGATCGAGGAACCCGCAGAAGTAACGGGTGAGATGGGTACGACTCCTGGGGAAGAGTTAGCCGCTCCCTCCCAAGAGTCCGGCAACACTCCAATCATTGCCCTCCCCGTGTACGATCTTCCGCCGTCTCCAGGTCTTGCGAGTACGACAACGGTCCCTATCGAGTCGGGTGATGAGGCTATGGGCGGTGGCCTCATGTCGATAGAGGAGGGAGTCGCCTCCGTTTCGGCCGGGATCTCCTCAGGTAAACCCTAGGTTGCTGTTTTTCTTTATTTTACAATCTTTTCTGAAAAATTTACCTTTCTTGTAACGCAGGTGCGGCCAGCGCCGATGCTCCACTGCTTGAGGGAGCGCCTTCAGCGACTGCCTTGGCGGTGGTTACCTCTCAACCCTCTCTCATACCATCTAGGATGTTGGAAGGTATGGGTTTGCAATTTATTAATCCTAAACTTCAGACGTATGATTCGTGTGCTAAAGTCATATTGTTGCGTCTTTTCAGGAGTGCTCTTTGATCATGTATACTAGATGGTGCTCCCACACTTCTCCTTCCCATCCGAACTTGCTTCTTCCCCTGGTGGCGTTGGTGAGTATGATTTCCTTTGATATCTTTCCTTTTTAATAGATGGAATTACCGCTAACTCCTTTTTTCTCATCTCGACTGCAGTGCTACAGATTGAAGGAGGGGATAAAAGATCAGCTGCGCCACCGGCCCTTCCGACCTTGCCACCTGTCTCAACTGGTACGACTATCACATTGATAACTTCTCCTTTTTATTTTCTGTACTGTTATCTGATCACATCCTGTTTCTTTCAGCTGTCGTTCCGGCTTCGGTGCCCTTCGAGCCTCGCATTACGATGCCGGCGGGTCCTTATCTGAGAAACCCGTCTTCAAAAGGCGCCGCGAGTAGTCTGCGCATGTTGAGTGACTACGTCGAGGAACTCGACGTTGAGACTCCTACATCTGCCGCAGACTTCGCGACGGTGGTTAACCCAATGCTGGCGATACTCGTGAACTTTCATGATGAGGGCGTCATCGCATCTTGGGTTAACCACTGTAGGGAGATCGAGGCCCACCTACATCAGTTGGAGTCGTTGCGTTCCGCTCCCGAGACCTTGGCTGCCAGCAATCAAAGAGCGGCGTGGATCGAGCAGAGCGCTTCTTACTTTCGCCATCTCGAACAAGAAGTCATTTTGAGACGTAAGGAGCGCGGTGAGACTTCGAGCAAGTCTGCCCAACTGCATGCTCGGGTGGAGGCCAATGCCGCACGGCTGAAGGTTATTTTTGAGGGCCTTCTGCAATGTCTTTCCGAAGGGTTATCATTGAGGCAACAGCTTGATGTCGTCGAGCGAGATGCACCCAGCCATGAAGCAGCCCAAAAGGCGGTGGAGGAGCAACTTTCATCCTTCTTGCAGCAGCGGGCCCAGGTGGAGGCGGAAGTGGCTGCGACTGTCACCCAGGAGGAGGCGCTGAAGGAAGTGCGA
Source organism: Agapanthus africanus (assembly GCA_030015575.1). Taxonomy (NCBI): domain Eukaryota; kingdom Viridiplantae; phylum Streptophyta; class Magnoliopsida; order Asparagales; family Amaryllidaceae; genus Agapanthus; species Agapanthus africanus. The sequence continues at coordinate 15,141,320 of JASDDO010000001.1, read as the reverse complement.
GAGCAGCTTGTGAATTTACTAAAGACACTTCCTCCTTAGTAGCTATCCCTCTTTGTATCGTTTGTACTTGTAGATAAAAAAAATGTGTATATATATTTTTTATTCTTTAGCATAATGTATCCTGCACTCAATCAAGTTTATGAATAAAAGATACACATTTTCTGTAATGTCTTGTGTCATTCTTCCGCCTTTTCTATCCTTTTATTACAGCATGCCACCTTAGTAAAACATGGTCAACAGATAATAGAGCGCGCATCTTGACTTTCTTAAGAAATAGCGAGGGCTTAGGCCGCAGGTTCAGATCTGCTGCCTAAGACTTTTCAATTCTATGAGCCGTGAGGGTCTCATAGAGACTTTTTTCCTTACGGATCGAGAGGATATCGTAGGTGGTTTTTCTCCTTAGGAATCGTGAGGATTCCTAAGTGTGGTTTTCTCTTATAAGTCGTAGGGATCCTACAAGAGAATTTTTCCCTCTTACGAGTCGAGAGGACCCGTAAGCGGTTGTTTCCCTCTTCGTCGAAACTCGACTTTGGAGAGTGAGACCCGTGAATAGTATGCAAGAGACCATTTTAGATTGACTTGCAGGGTCCCATTATTCAAGAAGCAAGTTTTTTAATCCCTGCTGTCTGAGGCTTCATCTTGCAAGTTGAGACGAATCGGGAATTTCTTAAGAAATAGCCGCTTTGTTGCCATACATAGATAAGGTCTACCAGGGTGGGGCCTATCTCCTTATAGATATGCACGGTGAAAGGCCTTTCAGGCCAATTAACGGTCGCTTCCTAAAGAAGTACTACGCTTAATGAGCCATGACATAGGTCAATGATTGATGACGACGACTATGTCCTCTCGCTATCTTCCTAAGCTCAAACTTTATAAGCAGTAGCCAGCCTTCTCCATGACGGACCGAAATGTCCTTAAACTAATAGCGGACCGAAACGTCTTTAAACTACTACCGCAGCATCCTTAGGCCAACGAGATGAATAAAAAAAATATAATAAAAAAAACGGTATGTCCATAAGCAAAAAGGGCACGGATGAAAACCCGAAAGGGCTCCGTGAGTAAAAACAGCAGGGCTACCAGCGAGTGTTCGTGAAAATCCGAAAGGGCGCGACCTCGTAAAAAAAAAGAAGAAAATAAAAAGAATTAAAAAAACGGTATGTCCATAAACAAAATGGGCACGGATAAAAACCCGAAAGGGCTCCGTGAGTAAAAACAGCAGGACTACCGGCGAGTGTTTGTGAAAACCTGAAAGGGCGCAACCTCGTTAAAAAACACTTACAAGGTCCTCTCGACTTTGTAAGGAGAAACCACCCGTGTGAGATCCTTACGACTCACAAGGGAGCAACACACTTAGGGATCCCCACGATTCCTAAGGAGAAAATACATTTGCGAGATCCTCACAACTCGTAAAGAGAATTCTCTTATGAGACCCTCACGGCTCATAAGATTTGAAAGTCTTACGTTACAGAGACCTAAACCTGTGCTTAAGCAACCCCCACAACTTTAGATATTGCCCTACAAGTGGCTCAGCATTGACCCTTGTATACAATCCACGGGCGCGAATAAACATTTCCCTAACTAAGTCCCATCCGAGACTAGGGATATGTTCGCCATGGTGAATAACCCTTGTAAATCCTCTCGATTTATGAGGAGAAAACCCTCCTGTAGGATCCTTACGACTTACAAGAGAAACAAACACTTAGGAATCCTCATGATTCCGAAGGAGAAAATACACCTACAAGATCCTCACGACTTGTAGGGAGAAATAACTTTGTGAAACCCTTACGACTCATGAAGTCCAAGCCTTAGTCGACAGGCCCCTAACCCTGGTCGCTAAGCCTCCTTTGTTCGGCAACGACAGAAGCAAATGATGATTCGCTCCTGGCAATATCCCAGTTGTAGCGATGCTGATGCCGAAATCGGTGTCCAATTTCAGGTTTACGGCGAAAAGCCAGTAGGCCGCACATGCATACTATATAGCCGAAATGATGGGGCAACTTGCAATAAAAAGCAGCAAGTAAAATGTATGCATGCAAAATAGTCGAAATGATTGGGCAACTCGCAATAAAAAGCAGCGAGTAAAAATAAAATAAACAGCCGAAATGATTGGGCACCGCGAAAAATAGCCGAAATGATTGGGCAATCGCAACTTTCGCGATATAAAAGCTGAAATGATAGAGCATCGCGGAAATAAAAAAAGAAAAAGAAAGAAATGATAAAACTTTGGCCCTTGATCACATCGATCCCTGTATACAATCCAAGGGCGCAAACGAAAAGGGAACCATACTTTCCCAACAGGCTCCCCTAGAAAACGAAGCCAGATCTCGATGATCCATCTCAACTCCGAAGAAAAAACCTGATGCGTGTCGATTCGCAGAGCAACTAGCGTCTCCGCGGGAAATTCTCGATCCGTGTCAACACCAAGGAAACAAATAATCCTTGGCGCTAAGGAAACAAATAATCCTTAGCAAACCCTTCAACTCAAGGAGACAAATAATCCTTGACGGGAGCCTCCTGATGCGCGTCGACTCGCAGAGCAACCAGCGTCTCCGTGGGAAATTCTCGATCCGTGTCAACACCAAGGAAACAAATAATCCTTGGCGCTAAGGAAACAAATAATCCTTAGCAAATCCTTCAACTCAAGGAAACAAATAATCCTTGACGAGAGCCTCCTGATGCGCGTCGACTCGCAGAGCAACCAGCGTCTCCGCGGGAAATTCTCGATCCGTGTCAACACCAAGGAAACAAATAATCCTTGGCGCTAAGGAAACAAATAATCCTTAGCAAATCCTTCAACTTAAGGAGACAAATAATCCTTGACGAGAGCCTCCTGATGCGCGTCGACTCGCAGAGCAACCGGCGTCTCCGCGGGAAATTCTCGATCCGTGTCAACACCAAGGAAACAAATAATCCTTGGCTCTAAGGAAACAAATAATTCTTAGCAAATCCTTCAACTCAAGGAGACAAATAATCCTTGACGAGAGCCTCCTGATGCGCGTCGACTCACAGAGCAACCAGTGCCTCCGTGGGAAATTCTCGATCCGTGTCAACACCAAGGAAACAAATAATCCTTGTCGCTAAGGAAACAAATAATCCTTAGCAAATTTCTCAACTCAGGGAAACAAATAATCCTTAACGAGAGCCTCCTGATTCGCGTCGGCTCGCAGAGAAACCAGTGTCTCCGCGGGAAATTCCCGATTCGTCTCAACTTGCAAGATGAAGCCTCAGGCAGCAGGGATTAAAAAACTTGCTTCTTGAACAATGGGACCCTGCAAGTCAATCTAAAATGGTCTCTTGCATACTATTCACGGTTCTCACTCTCCAAAGTCGAGTTTCGACGAGGAGGGAAACAACCGCTTACGGGTCCTCTCGACTCGTAAGAGGGAAAATTTCTCTTGTAGGATCCCTACGACGTATAAGAGAAAACCACACTTAGGAATCCTCACGATTCCTAAGGAGAAAAACCACCTACGAGATCCTCTCGATCCATAGGGAGAAAAGTCTCTATGAAACCCTCACGGCTCATAGAATTGAAAAGTCTTAGGCAGCAGATCTGAACCTGCGGTCTAAGCCCTCGCTATTTCTTAAGAAAGTCAAGATGCGCGCTCTATTATCTGTTGAACATGTTTTATCTTTAACAAAGTTTTTTTTTCATGGATTCTTCAAGGTTCATTTAGGTGTAAAACATTTTCTGATGGATCTTTCCATTATTACCATAGAGCTATGCACTTTTAAGGAATTTTATTCTCTTGAGACCAGAATTTGACAAGTGTCATTCTGTGGCAGAGCTTTGCTCTGAAATAGGAGATTTTCTCCTTGTCTCTAGGGATTCCCCACTGATGAGAATATTCTCTTATGGTCTCTTTCTTTTTAACTGATAGTCTTATCCAATGATGAGGTTGTCTTATTAAATAGGGCATTTTCATCTGGATTTCGTGGGTCCCCATTTGGTCCCCTGCCCACTGCACTGCAATGTAGTGTGATTAATTCTTTAAATTTAGTTAATTTAAAAGCTAAACGTTGGAATTGCAGCACTAACGGCTAATTTCTGTTCATTTTCAGCGATCATGTCTCTCGACACCTCGTTCCCGTTTGTCCATTCAGAGTAGGGATTTCCCGAAGCGCCCTTGGACCGTGAAGTTCTGGCCATGATTAAGGAATACGATCCGGAGTACAAGAGTCTCCACCTTTGGGGATCGTGGGATAACCAGATCATCATGGGTCGACGGAGCTTTACATGCGCAGTGCCGTCCGAGCCCATCACGGCGATTCACTATGCTACCCCACCCTCGGTGCAGTACGCCGTGGAGCTGATGGATTGGACATCGAAGGGCTTTCTACATCCCGCCATAGATGCGATTCCGGTTCAGCGTCCTATGGTCTTGGATATCCTAGGACGCCGCATCTGTCAGGGCGAAGCGCGACCCTGGGGGCAATCATATAACCTTGGTCTGATTCCCCGCCACCCAGTTGGCTATCTGTCGTGGGCCCGGTACATCCTGTCGACGAAGAAGTCGCAATTGATAAGATTAGAACTGTACACCGCAGTCTACGTCTCTCTCTTCCAGTATCCCACGCTCCCCACCTGGTAGTTCAAGGCCTTCCTGGAGCAGTGGAATATTCCTACCCATACTTTCCTTGCGATGGATCGGGAAGTGTCCATCTCTTTGGAGGAGTTCACGGAGGTATCCGGCCTACCAGTCCTGGGGGAACATTATGAAGAGCTGCTCCCGACCGATGAGTACGTCTTCGGTGCTAAGCCGATGGTAAGGGGGATCACACCGGAAAACGCTGTTCAACACTAATTCTCGAGCCTGATCAAGGTGTTGAACATCTACGAGTCCCTTTTTATCGAACATGGGAGCCGAGGGGTTAATTTTGAGGACTTCATTGCTCGTTTCCTTCGCCCAAGCGTCATCTCATCAGAAGCAGCCAAGTCTGCTATCCTGGATGATCCTTTCGGCCTAGGTTTGGATAACCTGCCGGTGAAGGAGATAGACCAAAAGGGTTTCTTTCTTCCGGACTTCCCTACTATATCTTTTGCAGAAATTGCGGCCCCCGGGATTAACGAGGAGGCCTTTTTCTTAGGATTTCTCGGACTGTGGCTGAGTTGGTTTGCGATCCCAATGCACTCTCATCGCATGCGGCCTTCCGTCTTTTACCCAGCCCACCGAATGGTCATCGGGGTAAAGGTGGCTGTGGGGATCGCCGGCTTGGCGCACTTATATCGTTTGGCTCGAATTTTTCCCGTTTAGCGCGATTGGGGATCATAGGTCTTTTGACTACTAGCACGAGTTCGCCTTGGTGGAACGTCCTTGGCCGGGTCAATTTTTTATATGAGCGCTTCATCTTCACTTTGTAAGCTTCTAGATTTTGTTGCACTATGAGCCGTGTTTCGTCAAGAGCGTCGAGCTCTTCAAACCGAAGGTGAGCATTTTCTTCATTCGAGCTCGTAATGGACTGCCACTCGCAGAGAAGGTAACTCCATCTCGAGGGGGAGTACTGCCTCGATACCGAATACCAACGCATATGGTGTTGTGTTCGTGGCTGTCTTGAACGTGGTTCAATACGCCCAAAGAGCTTCTTGCAGTCTCTCGTGCCAGTCCTTCTTATTTCGGGACACCGTTTTCTTCATGATCTTTGTCAAGGTTTTATTGAAGGCTTCGGCTAAACCATTAGCTCGCGGATTATAGACTGAGGAATATCTCCAGTCTATATTATGCTGCTGCGCGAAGCGGCTAATTTTATGGCTTCGGTAGGCTGGCCCATTATCGGAGATGATCCGTCTCGGAGTTCCAAACCGATATATGACGTGCGTCTTGAAGAAATGGAGGATATTCTCCGTCTTCACTTCCCTCAACGGTACTGCTTCTCCCCATTTGGAGAAGTAATCAGTTGTCGCCAGGATGAAGCGATGTCCTCTAGACGATGCTGGTTCGATGGGGCCGACTATGTCAGTTGCCCACATTTCAAATGGCCAGCTAGCCACTGTTGGATGGAGTGAATTTGGATGCTGATGGATGAAGTCCCCATGAATTTGGCATGAGTGATATTGCTTCGCATATTCAAGACAATCCTGAATTATCGTGGGCCAGTAGTAGCCCATCCGTTTGATTTTCCACTTCATCTTTGGGCCCGCTTGATGAAACCACAGATTCCGTCATGAACATACGGATCTCTTGCGGTAACCCTGAGGAAGCAGGAACGTCAGCAGCTGGTAGGACATCTGCGTCACTTGGCGGGAGCGGCATTGAGGTCCCTACGATAAAAAGGGAAAGGTTAGATCGGCCATAACACAAGGAAAATGAAAACATGATGAATCGAAACTTATTGAGTCCTAGAGACACTCTAAGGCGTTCCTCCTCTTGGAAGGTCTTGAAGGAAGCGGCAATGGTTTCTTCAGTAGTGATGCCTGTTGAGGGAAAAGAAGGGAAAATATTAGTCAAAAGCAATAATAAAGGTATGATGTAATAGAAAATACGACTAGTGATTACCAGATGCCGCAAGCTTGGCCAGCCATGCGTCACGCCTCGCCAACCGCTCCGAAGCTTCGAGGGCGGCCTCCAAGTCTGTGTCATCCGGCGGCATGATTAATCCCTCATTAGTTCCATATTCACTCAGTCCCTCGGCATAGTGAGCGTGGGGTTCCTGACCGAAAGCGATGTCTGCGGCAAAGAGCGACTTCTTTTTCTTCTGCCCGCCAAGCCTAGGTGCACGCGGGATCGATTTACGTTTGGCGGCCACCTTGGGACGGCGGGTCCCGACGTCCGTACCCACGCCAGATTCTGGCGAAGCTACAACCACTGTCTCCACTGGAGCACAGGGCACTGGGGGTGCATCCGCAATGTCAGGGAGCGACAATCCGCGCGGAGGACTTTACGCACGCGGTGGCCCGGTTCTAACCTCTTTCAGAGGAGCAACCACTGGAGTCCTAGGAACCAAAGGAGCGTTGCGATCAGTACCTGGAGGCACACCCTTACGATCGACCAGCAATCGCCTTTCGTCCTTTATAACTGCTCCTATTGCATGATTGTACCAGTCTTTTTACACATTGAGGAGTCGCGGAGCATAAGCCGACGCACTAATAAAAAAATGAGAACCTGTACTCAGGCGCATGAAATGATGCAGCGCGTTCTCCATCCCTTCTTCAGTGGCAGCGGGTTCCAGCAAGAAGGCTTCCAAGGGGACCCCTTGATCGTAGCCCAGTTGTTGAGCAAAACGATACGGGTTGTACCTCATAAAAATTGCCACACCATTCTGCCTAAAAACTAGGAAGCCCGGTCTAATGGAATATAAGTGAAGGGTCTCCCGGGCCGTCAGAACCGAGGCTCCATCCTTAAAGACATCTTGTAATGACCGCATCGCAGTGGTAGATGCCTTTCCAATGGTCAATACCTTATCAACAAAGGACATCCCGGCTCCAATGGTATGAGGGCAAAGGAGTAAACCCCTAGCGTTCTGCGATGATGGGGTCACAATTGATGCACCGACCAGCTGTATAATCCGAGGAAAACCGCACTTGTCAAAGAACAAGGGCCTTTTATGCATGCCGAAGACACCCGCCGTGTGTAGTTCGAGCCACGATGCAAAGTAGTGCATCGGGAAGACCACGTGCAGTACCCCAGGCTCATTAGCATCCGCCGCTCGACTAAGGCCATGATATAAGTGCGCCAAGCCGGCGATCTCCACAGCCACCTTTACCCCGATGACCATTCGGTGGGCTGGGTAAAAGACGGAAGGCCGCATGCGATGAGAGTGCATTGGGATCGCAAACCAACTCAGCCACAGTCCGAGAAATCCTAAGAAAAAGGCCTCCTCGTCCATCCCAGGGCCGCAATTTCTGCAATAGATATAGTAGGAAAGTCCGGAAGAAAGAAACCCTTTTGGTCTATCTCCTTCGCCGGCAGGTTATCCAAACCTAGGCCGAAATGATCATCCAGGGTAGCAGACTTGGCCGCTTCTGATGAGATGACGCTTGGGCGAAGGAAACGAGCAATGAAGTCCTCAAAATTAACTCCTCGGCTCCCATGTTCGATAAAAAGGGACTCGTAGATGTTCAACACCTTGATCAGGCTCGAGAATTGGTGTTGAACAGCGTTTTCCGGTGTGATCCCCCTTACCATTGGCTTAGCACCGAAGACGTACTCATCGGTCGGGAGCAGCTCTTCATAATGTTCCCCCAGGATTGGTAGGCCGGATACCTCCGTGAACTCCTTCAAAAAGATGGACACTTCCCGATCCATCGCAAGGAAAGTGTGGGTAGGAATATTCCACTGCTCCAGGAAGGCCTTGAACTACCAGGTGGGGAGCGTGGGATACTGGAAGAGAGAGACATAGACCGCGGTGTACAGTCCTAATCTTATCAACTGCGACTTCTTCATTGACAGGATGTACCGAGCCCACGACAGATAGCCGACTGGGTGGCGGGGAATCAGATCAAGGTTATATGATTGCCCCCAGGGTCGCGCTTCGCCCTGACAGATGCGGCGTCCCAGGATATCCAAGACCATAAGACGCTGAACCGGAATCGCATCTATGGCGGGATGTAGAAAGCCCTTCGATGTCCAATCCATCAGCTCCACGGCGTACTGCACCGAGGGTGGGGTAGCATAGTGAATCGCCGTGATGGGCTCGGACAGCACTGCGCATGTAAAGCTCCGTCGACCCATGATGATCTGGTTATACCACGACCCCCAAAGGTGGAGACTCTTGTACTCCGGGTCGTATTCCTTAATCATGGCCAAAACTTCACGGTCCAAGGGCGCTTCGGGAAATCCCTCCTCTGAACGGACAAACGGGAACGAGGTGTCGAGAGACATGATCGCTGCAAATGAACAGAAATTAGCCGTTAGTGCTGCAATTCCAACGTTTAGCTTTTAAATTAACTAAATTTAAAGAATTAATCACACTACATTGCAGTGCAGTGGATAGGGGACCAAATGGGGACCCACGAAATCCAGATGAAAATGCCCTATTTAATAAGACAGCCTCATCATTGGATAAGACTATCAGTTAAAAAGAAAGAGACCCATAAGAGAATATTCTCATCAGTGGGGAATCCCTAGAGACAAGGAGAAAATCTCCTATTTCAGAGTAAAGCTCTGCCACAGAATGACACTTGTCAAATTCTGGTCTCAAGGGAATAAAATTCCTTAAAAGAGCATAGCTCTATGGTAATAATGGAAAGATCCATCAGAAAATATTTTACACCTAAATGAACCTTGAAGAATCCATGAAAAAAAAACTTATGAAAAGTTCTTCATTTTTCAGATCTAAAAGATCTACAGATGATTTAAAGAGCAAAGCTCTGTCCATGGGTTAGAACCCATGAACAAGATCTCTGCAGATCTATAAGTTTTAAGAGCAAAACTCTGCTTATGAAACCCCAATGGGGATCTCTTTAGATCGAAAGATCTGTAAGAGCAAAGGTCTTTGGTTAAGGTTAATTTAAGTTAATTTGATTTAAATTAATTTTACCTAAAGTTTCTAACTTTGGAAATGAGCAAAGCTCTGAAATTCTCAAGCAAGAGCAAACCTCTGGTAATTAAAATCTTAAAGATGGTGAAGATTTTCTAAGGGCCAAGAGTCCTATTTATAAGTCGCTTGCGCCCCTTCAGCTCACCCCTTGATCCAACGATCAAGAGTTTGCCACCGCTGCACTCACGTGCGCGCCACGTGAGCGCAACGGTAGGGGGCATTTGTTTCCCCCAATCAGAGCAAAGCTCTGTTGAAATTCAAAATTCAAAATTTTGAAGCAATACTTCAAATCCTAGGCGCAACGCGCCACGTGTCTAGCGCAGACGAATCAGCACAACGCCCAAGGCAGCGCACCCAATCAGAGCAAAGCTCTGTTTTAAACAAAATTAAATGAAGAAACGCTTCAATTGCGCAAGCACTGTTCAATTGCGGTTGCGCTGCGCTGTGCGCTGCGCGACACGTGTCAGCGCGGATGCGCTAGCGCGGTTGCCCTGCGCTGTGCGCTGCGCGACACGTGTCAGCGCGGATGCGCTAGCGCGGTTGCGCTGCGCTGTGCGCTGCGCGACACGTGTCAGCACAGATGCACTAGCGCAGCTGCGCTACTCTGTGCGCTGCGTGACACGTGTCACGCTCTGGAGTATCTACGCCAAACAGAATTAAAATTCTAAGAAATCTTTCTGTTCTTGTTAAAACAAGAAGATTTTCTTCTGTAAAACAGAAACCCTTGGATCAAAGATCCAACGGTGGGGAAAATTCCCCAAATCACTCAGAGAAAGATCTCTTTAACAAATTTAACTAATTTATGGGCACTATAAACAGGACCCTAAGCCTCAATTCAAAGGCATCAACATTTTTCTAAAAAAGAGAGAACTCTAAAGAACTCCTCAAGAACAAAAAAGGTAAAAACCTTTAGAAAAAGAGAAAATTCTCTTATGAACAGATCATTGATCTAAAAACAAGATCAATGATCTTTAACAAAAAAAATAAAATAAAAATAGTGCTTTGCACTTTTTATGAACCTTTGGTTCTCTGAGATAAGAAAAACAAGAAAAAACTTATTTTTCTTTGATCTAAATTAGATCAAGAAATCAAATAGTGCTTTGCACTTCTGTTCTTGAATCTAAAAGATTCTTAGTGCTTTGCACTTCCAAATTGCGTCGTTGCGCTCTTGGGAAAGCGCCACGTGTCAGCAGCGCAGCGCACTGCGCTTACGCGACACGTGTCCACACCACAAACACTTGCGCTCTCTAATTGGCGCAAAGCGCTTGATAAATGCAGTGCATTTCTCAAAGGGCCAGGCCTAAATGCTCGGGAATTGGTGTTGAACAGCGTTTTCCGGTGTGATCCCCCCTACCATCGGCTTAGCACCGAAGACGTACCCATCGGTCGGGAGCAACTCTTCATAATGTTCCCCCAGGACTGGTAGGCCGGATACCTCCGTGAACTCCTCCAAAGAGATGGACACTTCCCGATCCATCGCAAGGAAAGTGTGGGTAGGAATATTCCACTGCTCCAGGAGGGCCTTGAACCACCAGGTGGGGAGCGTGGGATACTGGAAGAGAGAGACGTAGACCGCGATGTACAGTCCTAATCTTATCAACTGCGACTTCTTCATCGACAGGATGTACCGGGCCCACGACAGATAGCCGACTGGGTGGCGGGGAATCAGACCAAGGTTATATGATTGCCCCCAAGGTCGTGCTTCGCCCTGACAGATGCGGCGTCCCAGGATATCCAAGACCATAGGACGCTGAACCGGAATCGCATCTATGGCGGGATGTAGAAAGCCCTTCGATGTCCAATCCATCAGCTCCACGGCGTACTGCACATAGGGTGGGGTAGCATAGTGAATCGCCGTGATGGGCTCGGACGGCACTGCGCATGTAAAGCTCCGTCGACCCATGATGATCTGGTTATACCACGACCCCCAAAGGTAGAGACTCTTGTACTCCGGGTCGTATTCCTTAAGCATGGCCAGAACTTCACGGTCCAAGGGCGCTTCGGGAAATCCCTCCTCTGAATGGACAAACGGGAACGAGGTGTCGAGAGACATGATCGCTGCAAATGAATAGAAATTAGCCGTTAGTGCTGCAATTCCAACGTTTAGCTTTTAAATTAACTAAATTTAAAGAATTAATCACACTACATTGCAGTGCAGTGGGTAGGGGACCAAATGGGGACCCACGAAATCCAGATGAAAATGCCCTATTTAATAAGACAGCCTCATCATTCTCATCAATGGGGAATCCCTAGAGACAAGGAGAAAATCTCCTATTTCAGAGTAAAGCTCTGCCACAGAATGACACTTGTCAAATTCTGGTCTCAAGGGAATAAAATTCCTTAAAAGAGCATAGCTCTATGGTAATAATGGAAAGATCCATCAGAAAATGTTTTACACCTAAATGAACCTTGAAAATCCATGAAAAAAAAAACTTATGAAAATTTCTTCATTTTTCAGATCTAAAAGATCTACAGATGATTTAAAGAGCAAAGTTCTATCCATGGGTTAGAACCCATGAACAAGATCTCTGCAGATCTATAAGTTTTGAGAGCAAAGCTCTGTTTATGAAACCCCAATGGGGATCTCTTTAGATCAAAAGATCTGTAAGATCAAAGCTCTTTGGTTAAGGATAATTTAAGTTAATTTGATTTAAATTAATTTTACCTAAAGTTTCTAACTTTGGAAATGAGCAAAGCTCTGAAATTCTCAAGCAAGAGCAAAGCTCTGGTAATTAAAATCTTGAAGATGGTGAAGATTTTCTAAGGGCCAAGAGTCCTATTTATAAGGCGCTTGCGCCCCTTCAGCTCACCCCTTGATCCAACGATCAAGAGTTTGCCACCGCTGCACTCACGTGCGCGCCACGTGAGCGCAACGGTGGGGAGCATTTGTTTCCCTCAATCAGAGTAAAGCTCTGTTGAAATTCAAAATTCAAAATTTTGAAGCAACGCTTCAAATCCTGGGCGCAACGCGCCACGTGTCTAGCACAGACGCATCAGCACAGCGCCTAAGGCAGTGCACCCAATCAGAGCAAAGCTCTGTTTTAAACAAAATTAAATGAAGCAACGCTTCAGTTGCGCAAGCACTGCGCTACGCGACACGTGTCAGCGCAGATGTGCTGGCGCAGTTGCGCTGCGCGACACGTGTCAGCACAGATGCGCTAGCGCAGATGCGCTGCGCTGTGCGCTGCGCGACACGTGTCTGCGCTACTCTGTGCGCTGCGTGACACGTGTCACGCTCTGGAGCATCTGCGCCAAACAGAATTAAAATTCTAAGAAATCTTTCCGTTCTTGTTAAAACAAGAAGATTTTCTACTGTAAAACAGAAGCCCTTGTATCAAAAATCCAACGGTGGGGAAAATTCCCCAAATCACTCAGAGAAATATCTCTTTAACAAATTTAACTAATTTATGTGCACTATAAAAAGGACCCTAAGCCTCAATTCAAAGGCATCAACATTTTTCTAAAAAAGAGAGAATTCTGAAGAACTCCTTAAGAACAAAAAAGGTAAAAACCTTTAGAAAAAGAGAAAATTCTCTTATGAACAGATCATTGATCTAAAAACAAGATCAATGATCTTTAACAAAAATAAAATAAAAATAGTGCTTTGCACTTTTTATGAACCTTTGGTTCTCTGAGATAAGAAAAACAAGAAAAAACTTATTTTTCTTTGATCTAAATTAGATCAAGAAATCAAATAGTGCTTTACACTTCTGTTCTTAAATCTAAAAGATCGTAGTGCTTTTCACTTCCAAATTGCGCCGTTGCGCTCTTGGGAAAGTGCCACGTGTCAACAGCGCAACGCCCTATTGCAGTGCACTGCGCTTACGCGACATGTGTCAACACTACAAACACTTGCGCTCTCTAATTGGCGCAAAGCGCCTGATAAATGCAGTGCATTTCTCAAAGGGCCAGACCCAAATTAAAAAGACCAACAGGCCAAAATAAATTGCAAAGCAATAAAAAAAGGGGCAGAGTCCAAACAAAATGAATGCTCTGCATCATTTATAAAAGGGCAGAGCCCAGTCCAAACAAAAACAGAAAATAATGCAATGATTATTTAAAAATGGGCCGAGCCCTAGTACATTTTTAATTGGACTTAGCCTAATCGTGGCCGTAAGTCCTCAAATTAAATTGAGCAAGATTGCTCTCTTAAATCAATTCACAACCGGTTCGAGAGTACATCTCCGAACTCCTTTGATACTTATCGTTGTAATTCTTCAACGACGTCAGAGAGGTGACGAGTCCCGACGACCACACATCAATATTGGACCGAGATGTCCTTAAACCAATAGTGGACCGAGACGTCCTTAAACTAATAGCGGACCGAAGGCGAAGATGGAAAAAGAAAAAGACCGTTCTATTAAACAGCAGAGGACAGCAGTCGCTAGGGTACCCGCTTCAACAACCCCCTCCACTTCAACGGCCCACAAAAGAAGAAGGCCAGAGAAAATCCCCGCGTCGGCAGCAAATATTAAAAGTGGTGAACCTAAACGCCCTAAGTCTCGGGGCATGGTAGTTCATACCGTCTATGTGGCGTCTGGTAAAGAGGACAGCCGCATATCAACAGGTCATAGACCGCACACGCGATCGGTGACCAAGGCGCAGGAGTAGCAACAGAAGCTCCAAGAGATGATGAATGCTATGGCCGCACTTACCGGGCCAAAAGAAAACCCTGAAACGTCCTCGGATGAACGTCGGGAAGAAGAAACCGACGCCGAATTCCTTCGCCGAATATTGGAGAAGAAGGACAAAGAGGCTGCTGAACAGGCAGCCAACATACAGCGTATGGGCCTCCTCTTCCAAGATATGATAGGGATGATGATACAACAAGATCCCCCGACTGAAGAGCCCCCGATCGTCCTTGGAGACGATAGGGGAGAGACATCAAATCCTCCGCCGGCTCTGTCAACGGCTAAAGAGGATACAATCTCTAAAACTGATTTGGATGAGTATATAGCCCAACAAATACGGGTTCATCATGCGACTGAAGCAGCCGGCCAGGTCGTAAAAACGGGACGGCCCTATCCAAGTTGGTACGACCAAATCAAGTACCCGCCGGATTACACAATTCCCAAGTTCCATGTCTATAAGGGGACTGGAAATCCTCATCAGCATGTTTCCCAGTTCAAGGCACTCTGCGGCAACACCAGCGGTGATGACAAGCTTTTGCTTCGTCAGTTTGTTGGAAGTTTATCAGATACGGCGTTCGAGTGGTACTCTGAGCTCCCGAACGACTCTATCAAAACCTTCGCAGAAATGGAGCTGTTATTTACTCAGCGTTTCGTGAGTGCCAGCGAGCGCACCCCGATAACGGCATTGATTAATGCCAGGGTAAAGCCGGACGAGACATGGGTCCAATATGCTATACGGTGGCGTAATTTATGGTCAAAGTGCGAGCAGCGTATAAAGAAGCCCATGCGGTGGGAATGTTTGTGGGAACTCTCGATCCGCAAGCAACCATCTCGCAATTTATGATGTTCTTCAAGCCGACCACCTTCCAGGCACTAATCGACAAGCTGGTGCAAATGGATCAAATGGGTCATAAACCTTCTCTTCCAAAGCCGGACTCCCAAAGCGAGAAGGGAAAGGGGAAAGCGATTGTTGTCGCTAATACTGAGCAACAGCCGAACATCCCAAAGCCGGTCGTTCGGCAAAATAATATGCGCCCGTACGTACTCCTGGAGGATAGGATGGGACGTTCCTATTCGTTCCCCCGAGATAAAACGAGAAGGTTATTCGAGTTGGCGTTATGCAACCGACTCATAAACCTGCCAGAGCCAAAACGTCTATCGCAACCAAGTGACGTCAATAAGCCCAACTACTGTCCTTATCATCGAGTACTGGGTCATCCAATCGAGGATTGCTACGTCTTCAAAAATTGGCTTGAAGACCAGTACCGACAGGGCAAATTCGTATTGTCTGACAAATAGAAGGTGAATCCAGCACAGCCCCACACCTCTAAGGGAATGAATACGCCGGGGGCAACATGTTCTGTCGTTGAAGAAGCTCCTTGGGAAGTTGTATTATCAGCCAAGACGAAGAGGATGCTAAATGATCTTCAAACATTCCCGGCAATCAAATGGAAGAACCCGTTGGAGCCGCAAATTATTTAAGGGATGTTGAAGCCTCGTCCAACTGAGCGACTGAGCAGTCGACCTTATAAATAAAAGACCATGAGAAGGATGAGAATTGGAGGGAAGCCTTTATAGACTACTTTAAGTCCCACCGAATGCCCGAAGATGCGTCCGCAAGACATCAGCTCATAAAACGAGCTCTGTCTTTCGCCTTCGTCAATGATACTCTGTACAAGAGGTCATTCGATTCCCTGTGGCTGAGATGCTTAGGACCTGACGAAGCAGAAAGAGTCGTTCAGGAAGTTCATGATGAAATCTGTGGTTCTCATCAAGCGGGCCCAAAGATGAAGTTGAAAATCAAACGGATGGGCTACTACTGGCCCACGATGATTCAGGATTGTCTTGAATATGCGAAGCAATGTCACTCATGCCAAATTCATGGGGACTTTATCTATCAGCATCCAAATCCACTCTATCCAACAGTGGCTAGCTGGCCATTCGAAATGTGGGGAACTGACATAGTCGGCCCCATCGAACCAGCATCGTCTAGAGGACATCGCTTCATCCTGGCGACGACTGATAACTTCTCCAAATGGGCAGAAGCAGTACCGTTGAGGGAAGTGAAGATGGAGAATATCCTCCATTTCTTCAAGACGCACGTCATATATCGGTTTGGAACTCCAAGACGGATCATCTCCGATAATGGGCCATCCTACCGAAGCCATAAAATTAGCCGCTTCGCGCAGCAGCATAATATAGATTGGAGATATTCCTCAGTCTATAATCCGCGAGCTAATGGTTTAGCCGAAGCCTTCAATAAAACCTTGACAAAGATCATGAAGAAAACGGTGTCCCGAAATAAGAAGGACTGGCACGAGAGACTGCAAGAAGCACTTTGGGCATATCGAACCACGTTTAAGACAGCCACGAACACAACGCCATATGCGTTGGTATTCGGTACCGAGGCAGTACTCCCCCTCGAGATGGAGTTACCTTCTCTGCGAGTGGCAGTCCATTACGAGCTGACGAATGAAGAAAATGCTCACCTTCGGTTTGAAGAGCTCGACGCTCTTGACGAAACACGGCTCATAGCGCAACAAAGCGGCTATCCCTCGACATCATAGATAAGGTCTACCAGGTTTAGCTTCAACAACAACAAAGCGGGGCTAAGAAGCCACGCAAAAGAGAGTCGAGCGTTATTGATCTATCCCTCATGAAGAAAATGGGTCGAACATACTCGTTTCCTCGGGACAAGACGAAGAAGATACTTGATCTTGCTCTAAAACATCAGATGCTTGCACTGCCGGAATCCAAGCACCCCGAGCAAGCAGGCGATGTCTCTGACCCAAATTATTGCTCTTACCATCGAGAAATAGGGCATCCTCTCGAAGACTGCTTCACCTTCAAGAATTGGGTTGAAGATCAGTATCATCTTGGCAAATTCGCTTTGTCTGACAACTGGAGGGTAATACCGCCACAGAAGCACGAACCCAAAGCCACAAGATCAGAGCCAACTCCACATTGGGATTGGAAGCGGATTCGCACCTGTCACATGATAACGATATTAAAAGAAGAGCCCGAGAACATGGACATCCCTCCTTGGTGCTTTAAAAACAGCAACGATGAGGTGATTTCAGAATTTCCGCCAGCTCCGAAAGAACTAGAGGATGGCGTACATACTACTGCAGATAATCTCAAGAAAATTGAGTTGGGGACGACAAGTGACCCATGGCCGACGTTTGTCAGTGAGCTGCTATCTGAAGAGAAGGTGGCTGCGTTAAAAGACGTCCTTGTACAGCATAGAGATTGTTTTGCATGGAACTATTCCGAGATGCCGGGATTAGATCCAGAAGTTGCTGTACATAAATTGGCGATATCCCCGGACGTCAAGCCAGTTAAATAGGCGCCGAGAAGAATGCGGCTCGAGCTCGAGATGAGTATCAATGCTGAGGTCAAGAAACTGATAGACTCCGGCTTTATCCAGGAGGTTCAATATCCTGAATGGATCGCTAACATCGTCCCGGTGATGAAAAAATGGGACGGTACGCATATGTGTGGACTTTCGGGATCTCAACAAAGCCTGCCCGAAGGATGATTTTCCGGTACCAGTCATCGAACTGATGATAGACAATACGTCCACTCATGAGATTTTCTCCTTCATGGACGGCTCATCAGGGTATAATTAAATAAAAATGCATCCTGAAGACCAGAAGCATACGGCTTTCCGGACCCCTTTGGGAATATTTTGTTACAAGATAATGCCCTTCGGTCTGAAGAACGCCGGTGCCACCTATCAGAGGGCTATGACGAAGATTTTCGATGACCTTATACATGAAATCGTCGAGTGCTATATCGATGACCTCGTGGTTAAGAGCAAATCATACGAGGAACATCTCGAGCATCTAAAGACTGTATTTCGACGCCTTCGACAATACAATTTGAAGATGAACCCTCTTAAGTGTGCATTCGGGGTTTCCTCGGGCAAATTCCTGGGATTCATCGTCCGACACCGAGGCATCGAAATAGATCTGTCTAAAATCAAGGCGATCATGGAAATGCCTCCGCCGAAAACTCTCAAACAGCTGCGGTCTCTCCAAGGAAAGCTCACATATATTCGGCGATTTATAGCCAACCTCTCTGGCAAGTGCCGCCCTTACAGCCACCTAATGAAAAAAGGGACTCCATTCATCTGGGATCACAAATGCCAAGGCGCACTGGACGAGATCAAGCAGTACCTACAGAACCCTCCAGTGTTGGCTGCTCCGGTTAAGGGAAAGTCTCTCATTCTTTATACAACCGCCCTCGAAAGTTCTTTGGACGTATTATGGGCGCAAGAGAATGACCAGGGGAAAGAAAGAGCACTCTACTATTGAAGTCGAGTTCTTCTGGGGGCAGAAAGCAATTACTCCCCCATTGAAAAACACTGCTTAGCGTTGATCTTCGCGATAACAAAGCTCAGGCACTATGCGTTGGCGCACAAAGTCCGCCTCATATCGAAGGTGGACCCTCTTAAATTATTTGATGTCGAAGGCCATATTGACTGGACGACTCGCTAAATGGGCTTTGCTCTTGATGGAGTTCTCAATAACCTATCAGCCTCTCAAAGCAGTGAAAGGCCAGGCCATCGCCGACTTCCTCGCTGAACATCCTATACCCGCCAATTCTCCTCTGAATTGCGATTTGCCAGACGAACATACGTTTGACGCGATCGATGGAGGTGATACCCGATGGGAGCTTTATTTCGATGGAGCATCTTCCATGAAAAAGCACAAACAAAGTACGCCAATGATCAAATCGGGGGTAGGCCTTATCTTCGTGACCCCACAAGGAGGAATAATGTGCTTCGCTTTCTCCTTAACAGAGCCGAGAACGAACAACGAAGCCAAATACGAAGCTTTGATAGCAGGCCTTGAGATCGCCATCGATATGGGAATTGAAAGCCTCCTCATATATGGGGACTCCTAACTAGTCGTTAGTCAAGTAAACGGCGACTATCAGACGTGCAAACGACCGAGACATACCTAAACTAATATCGGACCGAGACGTCCCTAAACTAATAATGGACCGAGACGTCCTTAAACTAATATCGGACCGAGACGTCCTTAAACTAAAAGACCTCCACGTCCCTAAACTGGCAATGGACCACTACGTCCTTAAACTGGCGATGGACCACCACGACTTTAAACTGGCGATGGACCACCACGTCCCCAAACTGGAATATGGACCACCACGTCCCTAAACTGGAGCAATAGAGCCCCCAAACGCTCTTTTGCCGGATCTAAATGGTCCTGTTTAAGTTGATCTTAGCCCCAAACACGGCTAACGTATCCTTAAACATTCAAATGTGCTATAAAACTCCAAATCGACTTTAGTTCAAGGGTACATCTCTGAACTCCTCTGACACCCATCGTTGTAATCCTTCAACGACGTCAGAGAGGTGATGAGTCCCGATGGCCATATATTAATCACCACGTTAGGTCGATCTTAGTCTCAAACAGGACTAATGTATTAACAAACGTTTAAGTTGATCTTAGCCTCAATACGGCTAATGTAACCTTAAACTAAAAACACCAAACCCAAATATAAGAAAGCACGGATTTAGACTAATCCACGTCCTACGGGCGACGGCATTACTCAGTCTCCGTATACAATCCACGGACAACCACAAACAAAACAAACACACACGACACGAAGTGAAATTCTGGAGAAGGAGAAAGTGGCTACCGCAATGCGGTAGCATAATTAACTGCAGGGGCTTGCGCCTGCAGGGAAGAGCGTCCCCACAATTAAAAACCTCTCTAGCGAGGGGGAATCTGACGAAGTCTGCTACATTGGCCGCATCCGTTTAAACCTCCGATACATGGCGTCATAAATCAACTTGGCATTTTCGGAGAGGTAGACGGATAAAACCATATAGCATCTGCCCCGAATCTCAGGCAAGACGTCCTAACGTCTCGGCTGCCATTCGAAGGGGAACAATGCTTACTGCAATGGCCGCACTTACTGGGCCAAAAGAAAATCGAGAGACCTCGGAGCAGCGTCGGGAATAAGAAACTGACACCGAGTTCCTCCGAAGAATGCTTGAGAGGAAAGAAAAGGAGGCTGTGGAACAGGCAGCCAATATAAAACGAATGGATCTCTTGTTCCAAGACATGGCTGGGATGATGTTACAGCCAGAACCTCCAGCTGAAGACCGCCCGATCATCATTGAAGACGACAGAGGGGAGACATCGAACCCTCCTCCGGCTCTTTCAACATCCAAAGAGGAAACCATTTCTAAGGCCGCTCTGGATGACTACATTGCTCAGCAAATACGAGTTCACCAGGTGAATGAAGCGGCCGGCCAAGTTGTTAAAACTGGGCGACCATATCCAGGCTGGTATGACCAAATAAAGTACCCGTCGGGATATACGATCCCTAAATTTCATGTATACAAAGGGACGGGCAATCCCCACCAGCATGTCGCCCAGTTCAGGGCTCTATGTGGCAACACCGGAGGTGATGATAAATTGCTACTTCGCCAATTCGTCGACAGCTAGTCAGAAACGACATTCGAGTGGTACTCTAAACTCCCGAACGATTCTGTCAAGACATTTGCGGAGATGGAGCTGTTATTTACGCAAAAATTCGCAAGCGCTAGCGAGCGCATCCCAATCACAGCATTGATTAACGCTAGGGTAAAACTAGGAGAGACATGGGTTCAATACGCAATACGATGGCGAAATCTGTGGTCGAAATGCGAACAGCGCATCGAAGAAGCGTTGGCAGTGGGCATGTTCGTGGGCACTCTTGATCCGCAGGCGACCATCTCCCAGTTCATGATGTTTTTCAAGCCGACTACTTTCCAGGCATTGATTGACAAGCTGGCCCAAATGGACCAGATGGGTCATAGACCATCTTCCTCAAAAGCAGATGTCACGCCCCGCTTCCCAGAGTACGCAAGATTTGGGCACGTGACATAGCCAACCATGCTACCTGTGGGTAGGAAGTATCCATCTACAGTCACATTACGGTTGTAAAGATATCAAGAACAGTAAAATAAACTAAACTAATACATGTCCAAATCCATAATAACAAGAATCAATAAACAATAAGTGCGGAAGCTAATGATCCAATACAATGAATAAACAGTACGTCCCATAATGCGGGCTCACATCTGGAAATGAAAAGCAATAAATAAACTAAATCCTAAGGACTCACTGTTCAGCCTGCTGGCTGAAGTACTCCTGCTCGGTCGACGACAAAGGGACGGAATCTGGGCCATGCAAAACCCAGACGTCAGCGCGTCATGATATCAAGTATATAGCATAAACATGGTAATAAACAATGCAAGCATGAACATGAATAAAGCAGTAATAAGAAGTAATAAGCAGGGTAATGTGCAATGGTGACTAAACTGTCCTATCAGGTTTTCTACTCTACAGTCTTTGAAACCAATTGATGAATCGTCGATGTAACTCAATAGTATCCCGTGCGTGCCCGGGACCACGGTCATGATTCTCGGGACTGAATCCGAGACGTGCCGCTAAGCAGTAAAAGGTAGTAGGATAGATGAGTGATGTCAGCATCAACACTCCGGAGCTGGCCAAGCCCGTAAGACTGATCAGAACAATGTGTCGAACTGTTGAGTTACAAGTCGGTTTCACCTTTGATTTCCCCATACCCCCAAGCTATGTATGTCAGGTCAGGTATTCAGTAGTCAAGGACTAATGCCAACACAAGTCAAGTAAAGGTAGGTCTGTCTGGATCGACAGCAGGAATGGTTAGGTTTGTCGGCATTAGGCATGAGGTCAGGTAACAGGTCAGGTTACTTTCAACAGGTAGAGTCGATATGTACAGGGTGTTGTGTCCGGTGTATCAGTACATGAGTCAGGTGTATCAAGATCGGTCAATATGTAATGCAATCAGGTATATGATGATAACAGGTATAGTAACAAATAATGAACAGTAGCAGAAAACAGTAAATAGCAAATATTATTCTATGAGAACACAGTGATGTTTGTATTTTCATAATAATCCGGTTCACGCACCTTTGAGGTGCAAAAGCCACAAGATGAAACAATATCGATAATATACGCAATGGAGTTACATGAATTTGAACTAAGCATAATAATTGTCTCAAGAGTGATTTTAACCAATGAAGTGGGGATGATCTACTTGATTTGATTAGTTAAGTATGAATTAATAGCAGACCGGTTAAAGCGAGCAATGTTTCCATTGATTTAAAGTTACGGATAATCGTGACTAGAAATTCTAAGTTATAAGGTATCGATGTTATATTAGTTGTGTGGTTATAATATGATGATTAAGTTGTAGCATGTTAAGCAAGTATTCGGATACTTGCCTCGGCGGTTCCGCAAACCGAAACACGGATGCGATGTCGGGAAAAAGCACGATAAGCTAGCACGGGCCACGGATCAGGTCTCAACAGAGGTCAACGGAATCACACGGACCAGGGGCTTCGCTGGAGCGTCGGGTTCGTCAGACGGCACGGTCGGATCCGGCAGCAAACAGAACAACAAAGTTAGCAAACAAACTACGCATTCCCGATACGGACCAGCGGGGGTTGTACCAAAAGGAAAGAGAAGGAACTTACAGGGAGACACCAGGGGGTGAACACGGCAGGTTCGACGGCACTGGAACGCCGGCGAGGCCGCGACGGTGGCTGTGAAGGCTGGAACAGCCGTTGGACTTGCTGGAGAGGGGTGCGACGAGTGGAGGAGGGTGGTGGTCGGCTCAGGTGATCGAGGGGGAAAAGGAGGTGGCGCGGGAGACGTCGACGAGGGTCGTCGGCGCGATTTCCGGCGATCTGGAGATGGTGCAGGTGTTGGGCTCGGGTCTGAAGGTGGTCCGGCGAGGAAAGGAGGGAACGACGACGAGGTCGGGTCGAGTAGGGTGAAAGGGAGTCGTGGGGTCGTCGACGACGATGGGCGACGTCGACGGTGAGGTTGCGAGGGGATGGAGGCGTCGGGGAGATGGGTTGCAGGCGCGGGAAGGAGCGGGAGAACGGGAGGAGGAATGTAGGTGGGTGCGGTGGAGGTCGTGGTGGTGAGGGCGGCGACGGCGAGGTCGCGAGGAGGTCGGCGACGGGATCGCGAGGGCTAGGGTTAGGGTTTGCGTCGGGTTTTCTCGCGAGGAAGAGAATGTGAGGGGCGGCTGCATGCATGGTTAAATAATAGAGGAAGAGAGAGAGAGAGATTGGAGAGAGAAACAGAGAGAGATTTGAGGGAAGAGAGAGAGAGATAGGGAAAGGAGATAGAGAGAGGAGGTGGGGCCCACGAGCTCAATTGGGAGCTCGTGATTGGCTGGGAGCTTAACGTAAATCAAAAGAAGGATTGCAGTGAAAGATTATGGGAAAAATATAGTAACAGTAGGATTTAATAGAAACGAAATTTATATGGTTATAGTATATTTTGAATATTTTATTAAATGGGCCCTTTTGGCGCTAAATGAAACATTTCCAAATCGCGCCCGGGTTGCGCCCAAATGTTCCAAATTCAAATTATAGGATTTTAAGCGGGTTCCAAATTTTGAAAAGAGGTGTTTAATGATTAAAATGCATGCCCCCAAGTCGGACACTTGCGCGCGCGCGTAGTCGCCCAAACTTGCCCGTTTAGCCAAACGGAACGGAATCTCGACACGCGGACGCTACCACACGACTAGTGGCGACGAGTAGGCCAACATGGATATTTTAAATTTCATTTTAGGAGTTAAAATTTGTTATGTGCCAAAATGACTTAACCGGGTAAAATTTAGCAATAAACACCAGAAAATCAGGAAAATTGGAAATGAGCAATATATAATTCTCAACTAGTAATATACATTGTATTATTGGGCTCGGGTGTTACATCATACCCAACTACAAAAGAATTTCGTCCTCGAAATTCCAAGAACACAAGATAGCTAACTACTGGAAAGGATGCGTGAAATTCTGCCGGATCTCGTCTTCTCGCTCCCAAGTAGATTCTCCATGCGATCGGTTACCCCAAGAAACTAGCACAAGAGGGATAACCTTGTTCTTAAGAACCTTTTCTCTTCGATCCTTGATCTCGACTGGTCGCTCCTAAAAAGTCAGATCCTCCCGAACGGTCAACTCCGAATGATCCAAGACATGAGTCTCATCACGAACATACCTCCGTAGTTGAGACGCATGAAACACATCATGAACTCCTGCTAATGACGATGGTAACGCCAATCGGTACGATACCTCTCCGACCCGCTCCAATATCTCGAAGGGTCCAACGAATCGGGGACTAAGCTTTCCCCGACTTCCAAAGCGAATCACCCCTCTAGTCGGTGATATCTTCAGGAATACCAAATCTCCCACGGCGAACTCTAGAGGTCTTCTTGACGTGTCGGCCCAACTCTTCTGTCTGTCTTGAGCTGCCTTCATATGCTTTCTGATTGTATTCACCTTCTCGACTGTCTGCACCACCAAATCTGGTCCTAGTAACCTTCGTTCACCAACATCATCCCAACAAACCGGTGAACGGCACTTACGACCATACAGTGCTTCAAACGGGGCCATCTGAATAGTTGCTTGGAAGCTGTTGTTGTACGAAAACTCCACCAGGTGTAGATGATCTTCCCAAGAACCTTTGAAGTCTAACATGCAAGCCCTCAACATAACTTCAAGGGTCTGGATCGTTCTCTCTGATTGTCCATCAGTCTGGGGATGATAAGCTGTGCTGAACTTCAATCGAGTCCCCAAACTTTCTTGTAAACTCCTCCAAAAGTGTGACAAGAACCGAGTGTCCCGATCGGACACGATGCTTACCGGCACTCCATGCAATCTGACAATCTCCTGCATGTACCGCTCTGCCAAAGTCTCCGTCGACTGACCAACCCGAAAAGGAATAAAGTGAGCTGCCTTGGTCAACCGATCGACAATCACCCATACAGCATTGTTGCCCTTTGGACTCCGCGGTAAAGCCGTCACGAAATCTATGGTTATATGTTCCCACTTCCATTGAGGAATCGGAAGTGGTTGCAACAAACCAGCAACCCTTTGGTGTTCAGCCTTGACTTGCTGACACACCAAGCACTTAGCCACAAAGCGAGCAATTTCCCGTTTCATACCTTCCCACCAGAAATGCTGTTGAATATCTCGGTACATCTTCGTCCCTCCTGGATGTACAGAGTAAGCTGAACTGTGTGCCTCCTTCATAAGCTCCTCACGCACATCTCCTTTTGGCACACACACACGGCTACCATATCTCAACGAACCATCTTCATGGATCAGTAAATCGGTTCGTAGTCCGGCTCCAACCTGCTCTCGAAACTTTTGCAGTCTAGGATCCTGCGATCGCGCCGCTTTAATCTTCTCAACTAAGGACGATTGTACTTGTAACTGCATCAACTGTCCTGTAGCACGCGGTAGCACAACCTCCAAGTCAAATCTCCGAAACTCCTCAATGATCTCTCTCTGTGCCGTCAATAACTGAATTGCTGGTAACCGACTTAGCGCATCTGGCACGACGTTAACTTTTCCCGGATGGTACTTAAGATCAAGGTCGTAGTCGGCCATCAGCTCCAACCACCTGCGTTGCCTCATGTTC
The DNA here is from genome assembly GCA_030015575.1 of Agapanthus africanus. NCBI lineage: Eukaryota > Viridiplantae > Streptophyta > Magnoliopsida > Asparagales > Amaryllidaceae > Agapanthus > Agapanthus africanus. The sequence continues at coordinate 15,115,711 of JASDDO010000001.1, read as the reverse complement.
AACTCCTTCTGAGTGAACACATATTTCAAACTCTTGTGATCCGTAAAGACTTCAACTCTCTCGCCCAGAAGGTAGTGTCTCCAAATCTTCAGGGCGAAGATCACGGCTGCAAGCTCCAAGTCGTGAGTCGGATAGTTCTTCTCATGAGTCTTCAGCTGTCTCGATGCGTAAGCGACGACTTTCCCATTCTGCATCAAAACACATCCCAATCCTTTTCCAGATGCGTCGCTGTGAATCACCAGTCCTCCTGAATCATCCGGTACGGTTAGGATAGGGGTGGTTATCAACTTCTGCTTCAACGTCTCGAAGGCCAATGCACATCCATCTGTCCAAACAAACGGTACCTCCTTACGCGTAAGCTTGGTTAACGGCTCAGCTAGACGAGCGAAGTTCTCCACAAATCTTCTGTAGTAACCGGCGAGTCCAAGAAAACTTCTTATCTCTGCAACATTCTTTGGAACAGGCCAATCTCGAACTGCTGCAATCTTCTCGGGATCAACGGCGATTCCATCGCCTGACACGACATGCCCCAGAAACTTCACTTCTTCCAACCAGAATTCGCACTTACTCATCTTCGCGAATAATTTCTCCTGTCTCAGCGTTTGCAGTGCGATCCTTAAGTGCTCAGCATGCTCCTCCGGACTCTTCGAATATACCAGAATGTCGTCAATGAATACCACAATAAACTGGTCCAAGAACGGTGAAAAGATCCTGTTCATCAAGTCCATAAATATTGCCGGCGCATTAGTCACTCCGAAGGGCATCACTAAATACTCGAAATGCCCATACCGAGTCCGAAACGCCGTCTTGCAAATGTCTTCTGCCTTCACTCGGACCTGATGATATCCTGATCGCAAGTCCAGTTTCGAGAATACCCTCGCGCCACTAAGCTGCTCAAAAGTTCTCCAATGTGAAGGATCGGGTACTTGTTCTTAATAGTCACCCGGTTCAATTCTCGATAATCAATGCACATCCTTCTCGTGCCATCCTTCTTCTTTACTAAAAGAACTGAAGCTCCCCAAGGTGAGTTGCTGCTTCGAATCCATCCCTTCTCGAGTAATTCGCCAACTTGTTTCTTAACTTCCACCACTTCTACTGGTGCCATTGCATAGTCAGCTTTTGATACTGGCGTTGCATCAGGAGTAAGGTCAAACGCAAACTCCACATCTCGCTTCGGTGGTAAGCCCGAAATATCTTCAAACACATCCATAAAGTCGCGAACAACTGCCGGCTCTTCATTACTATCCACAACCATAGCCGCAAGAACATTGTTCGTCGGCCTAGCCCTAAACTCGACGGGCCCGACAGAACTGTTTCCTCCGATGAAAGTAAACTCAGGGTGTCCGGGAATCTGGAAAATTACTTTCCTTGCCTTACAGTCAATGTGTGCGTGGAAAGTGCCAAGAAAATCCATTCCCAAGACGACTTCATAGCTGCCCGTATCAATCACCAAGAAATCCGCAAAAAGCTCCCGTCCACAAACAACAACAGTACAATCTCTACACTCCTTACTAGCTATGATTTTCCCCATTCCCAGTGTGTATGTCCCAAAAACTAGACAGGGTCGTGCAGGTGATTGAGTGTGTAGTTATAAATTTGGATGACATAAAACAGTGGGATGCTCCGGAATCAAATAATGCCAAAGCGGGAAAACCACGAACGAGTACAGTACCTGAAACCACTTCTCCTGATGCCTTGGCTTCCTCAGCTGTCAAAGTGAAAGCTCGGCCCTGGTTAGGTCCTTGTGTCAGCTGCTTCTGCCCTTGGAATGGTCTCTGCGGAGGCTTCCGTATATCATCTCTCGTGCGAAGCTTCGACGGACAAGTACCAACTGCGTGATCGGCTGCCCCACAAACCAGACAAAGTCCCAGTCTCCTTCGACAATCCTTCTGCACGTGCCCAGGTAATCGGCAGTAATCACAAATCACGCTCTTCCTTCGATCAACGATCACAGGCTTCTTCATTGGCGTTACACCTCGACGGTCCACTGGAATACCTCTGCGCCCATGATCTCGGTTAGGTACAAATGCAGGCTTCCTGGCCGCAACTGCTGTCTGGTGAAGGTTCCCTTTCGATCCTGATAAACTCTGCTGCTCTCTGGCTGCCGTAAGAACCTGTGAGAAAGTGGTCAAACCCAGGGAGACAATCTGCCTCTGGATGTCCACACGCCTCTGATACGTCTTGAAATTCTTATCTGCCATGGTCTTGAAATCAAAACAAACAACGTTAGCATGATGATAGATTCAATATATAAACCAAAGCTAGAACTCCAAGATACTTAAATAGAGTACTGCATTGTAGCTATGCCGCGGTATCATAGCCGCAATTACTTAACTCCACCCAAGTCGCCTAAGTCCTAGAGATAACAAGAAATTAGGTTTTCGAGTTAACAGTGCAAAGTAAGTTTGCATGTCGACATGATCTGGAAGAATGATTCAAGAACGGTAAAACGGTCAAGGTGGCAGGACATGTTTCCTAATCACGGGTATTATAATTCGTGTATCGGGTGCAATACCCAACTACAAAGAATCAACCCAATTAACCTATGGCTCTGATACCATAAAACCATGTCACGCCCCGCTTCCCAGAGTACGCAAGATTTGGGCACGTGACATAGCCAACCATGCTACCTGTGGGTAGGAAGTATCCATCCACAGTCACATTACGGTTGTAAAGATATCAAGAACAGTAAAATAAACTAAACTAATACATGTCCAAATCCATAATAACAAGAATCAATAAACAATAAGTGCGGAAGCTAATGATCCAATACAATGAATAAACAGTACGTCCCATAATGCGGGCTCACATCTGGAAATGAAAAGCAATAAATAAACTAAATCCTAAGGACTCACTGTTCAGCCTGCTGGCTGAAGTACTCCTGCTCGGTCGACGACAAAGGGACGGAATCTGGGCCATGCAAAACCCAGACGTCAGCGCGTCATGATATCAAGTATATAGCATAAACATGGTAATAAACAATGCAAGCATGAACATGAATAAAGCAGTAATAAGAAGTAATAAGCAGGGTAATGTGCAATGGTGACGAAACTGTCCTATCAGGTTTTCTACTCTACAGTCTTTGAAACCAATTGATGAATCGTCGATGTAACTCAATAGTATCCCGTGCGTGCCCGGGACCACGGTCATGATTCTCGGGGCTGAATCCGAGACGTGCCGCTAAGCAGTAAAAGGTAGTAGGATAGATGAGTGATGTCAGCATCAACACTCCGGAGCTGGCCAAGCCCGTAAGACTGATCAGAACAATGTGTCGAACTGTTGAGTTACAAGTCGGTTTCACCTTTGATTTCCCCATACCCCCAAGCTATGTATGTCAGGTCAGGTATTCAGTAGTCAAGGACTAATGCCAACACAAGTCAAGTAAAGGTAGGTCTGTCTGGATCGACAGCAGGAATGGTTAGGTTTGTCGGCATTAGGTATGAGGTCAGGTAACAGGTCAGGTTACTTTCAACAGGTAGAGTCGATATGTACAGGGTGTTGTGTCCGGTGTATCAGTACATGAGTCAGGTGTATCAAGATCGGTCAATATGTAATGCAATCAGGTATATGATGATAACAGGTATAGTAACAAATAATGAACAGTAGCAGGAAACAGTAAATAGCAAATATTATTCTATGAGAACACAGTGATGTTTGTATTTTCATAATAATCCGGTTCACGCACCTTTGAGGTGCAAAAGCCACAAGATGAAACAATATCGATAATATACGCAATGGAGTTACATGAATTTGAACTAAGCATAATAATTGTCTCAAGAGTGATTTTAACCAATGAAGTGGGGATGATCTACTTGATTTGATTAGTTAAGTATGAATTAATAGCAGACCGGTTAAAGCGAGCAATGTTTCCATTGATTTAAAGTTACGGATAATCGTGACTAGAAATTCTAAGTTATAAGGTATCGATGTTATATTAGTTGTGTGGTTATAATATGATGATTAAGTTGTAGCATGTTAAGCAAGTATTCGGATACTTGCCTCGGCGGTTCCGCAAACCGAAACACGGATACGATGTCGGGAAAAAGCACGATAAGCTAGCACGGGCCACGGATCAGGTCTCAACAGAGGTCAACGGAATCACACGGACCAGGGGCTTCGCTGGAGCGTCGGGTTCGTCAGACGGCACGGTCGGATCCGGCAGCAAACAGAACAACAAAGTTAGCAAACAAACTATGCATTCCCGATACGGACTAGCGGGGGTTGTACCAAAAGGAAAGAGAAGGAACTTACAGGGAGACACCAGGGGGTGACCACGGCGGGTTCGACGGCACTGGAACGCCGGCGAGGCCGCGACGGTGGCTGTGAAGGCTGGAACAGCCGTTGGACTTGCTGGAGAGGGGTGCGACGAGTGGAGGAGGGTGGTGGTCGGCTCAGGTGATCGAGGGGGAAAAGGAGGTGGCGCGGGAGACGTCGACGAGGGTTGTCGGCGCGATTTCCAGCGATCTGGAGATGGTGCAGGTGTTGGGCTCGGGTCTGAAGGTGGTCCGGCGAGGAGAGGAGGGAACGACGACGAGGTCGGGTCGAGTAGGGTGAAAGGGAGTCGTGGGGTCGTCGACGACGATGGGCGACGTCGACGGTGAGGTTGCGAGGGGATGGAGGCGTCGGGGAGATGGGTTGCAGGCGCGGGAAGGAGCGGGAGAACGGGAGGAGGAATGTAGGTGGGTGCGGTGGAGGTCGTGGTGGTGAGGGCGGCGACGGCGAGGTCGCGAGGAGGTCGGCGACGGGATCGCGAGGGCTAGGGTTAGGGTTTGCGTCGGGTTTTCTCGCGAGGAAGAGAATGTGAGGGGCGGCTGCATGCATGGTTAAATAATAGAGGAAGAGAGAGAGAGAGATTGGAGAGAGAAACAGAGAGAGATTTGAGGGAAGAGAGAGAGAGATAGGGAAAGGAGATAGAGAGAGGAGGTGGGGCCCACGAGCTCAATTGGGAGCTCGTGATTGGCTGGGAGCTTAACGTAAATCAAAAGAAGGATTGCAGTGAAAGATTATGGGAAAAATATAGTAACAGTAGGATTTAATAGAAACGAAATTTATATGGTTATAGTATATTTTGAATATTTTATTAAATGGGCCCTTTTGGCGCTAAATGAAACATTTCCAAATCGCGCCCGGGTTGCGCCCAAATGTTCCAAATTCAAATTATAGGATTTTAAACGGGTTCCAAATTTTGAAAAGAGGTGTTTAATGATTAAAATGCATGCCCCCAAGTCGGACACTTGCGCGCGCGTAGTCGCCCAAACTTGCCCGTTTAGCCAAACGGAACGGAATCTCGACACGCGGACGCTACCACGCGACTAGTGGCGACGAGTAGGCCAACATGGACATCTTAAATTTCATTTTAGGAGTTAAAATTTGTTATGTGCCAAAATGACTTAACCGGGTAAAATTTAGCAATAAACACCAGAAAATCAGGAAAATTGGAAATGAGCAATATATAACCCTCAACTAGTAATATACATAGTATTATTGGGCTCGGGTGTTACAGCAGAGCCGCGGAACGAGAAGAGAAAGGGGAAAGCGACCGTCGTCGCCAATGCTCAACAGCAGCCCAGTGGTCTAAGACCAGTTGATCCCCAAAATGATAGAACTCGATCTCTTGGAGATAAAATGAGACGCCCTTACTCGTTCCCTCGAGACAAGACGAAGAGATTATTCGAGCTAGCACTATGCAACAGGCTCATCACTCTGCCGGAGCCAAGATGCCCAGCTCAACCAGGCGACATTAGCAATCCTAACTATTGCCCTTATCACCGAATGTTAGGCTATCCGATCGAAAATTGTTACATCTTCAAAAGCTGGATAGAAGATCAATACCAACAGGGCAAATTCGTATTATCCGAGAATTGGAAGGTGAACCCGCCTCAGCTGCACGCTCTCATGAAGTCGGATACACCGGGGGCATCGTATTCTTTCATAGAAGAAGCTCCATGGGAAGTCGCTCTTTCAGCCAAAACTAAAAGAATGCTGAAGAATCTCCACACATGTCCGGCAATTAGGTGGAAGAATCCACTGGAACCTGAGATATCGAGGGGATGCTAAAGCCACGCCCAACTCCAAAAATTGGTGGTGATAGCCAAAGCATTCATACCCAGCCGTCAAAGTTTTCGAAGAAGAAGACAAAAAAGCCCGTGAAGCCTGGTGACAAGCGCATGGACCTGCAAAAACAGATTGATGCGTTGGAAGAATATAATAAAAAAGCGCGGACTCTAATCACACTCCAAGAATTTCTCAGCCACGTCCTTGAGGAAGGAGATGAGGACAATGGAGAAGATTCGTCGGATGAATATGAAGGTTATGTGGCAAGTTGCCATGTGATCTCTCACTCGTCGATAGACGATGAAGAAGCTCCCTACACAGAGAAACTGAGGGCAGATCCTGAGCCGGAACTTCTAGGGCCATCAGATGAAATGATTGATGCATTCCTGAACGAAACTCTTTCAAAAAGCAAAGCTGATCGGGAGCGTGAAATTGCCATATTTGAAAAAGCCAAACGCCGGTGACTGGACGAAAGAGTTGAAACACTCCCGCAGATCAAAGTACATCCGTCGCAAATAAAAACAGGTTCAAGACGAGGAAAAGGTTCGCTAAAGGCATATCGATGGGAATGAAGCTACCACCCTCCGAATGAAATATTCTTGGTGAAGCGGAAAACATCCTAGCTACTGCTTATATCATTGAAAGATTGCGCACCCCACCGAAGAGTGCAACGCTTTTAAAAGATGGTGGCAGAGATATGTTGCTCACCGGCAACATTTCAAGCGGATGAAACACAAAACTCGTCGGGAGCAAAGAAGTACGACCGAGGAGCGTAAAAGAACTACCGGCAACTGTCGCATGGTCAACGTCGGGGGATCGCAAGTTCTCACCTTCAGGAGCGACTCTGACGAAGAAATGACTCTTGACCCTCTCTTTAAAGAGTCCACATTGGGAAAAAAGGAAGAACCAAAGACCTGTGAAAATATTCAGCTGCGCAATCGTACACTGCATGGAGAGTCAAATCCCTGGTTTAAGAATTAAATTCTTTAAACCCAATTCTCCCTCTAAGTTTAAGGACATCACAGTCTGTAGGGATTAGTTTAGGGACGTTACGGTCCATAAATTTAAGGAAATCATAGTCCATGAGTTTAGGGACGTCATAGTCCATAGAGTTTAGTTTTAGGACGTTGCGGTCCATAGGGTTTAGTTTAAGGGACATTGCGGTCCAGTTTAAAGACGTCATAGTCTGTAGGGTTTAGTTTAGGGACATTACGGTCCATACTTTAAAGACATTACGGTCCATAGAGTTTAGTTTAAGGACATTGCGGTCCATAGTTAATTTAGGGACATTACGGTCCATAGAGTTTAAAGACTTCATAGTCCATTTGTTGAGAATACGTTAGTCTAATTTTAGATTAAGATCTACTCAACAAGGCTTTTGGGATCATTTAGATCCAACAAAAGAGCATTTGGGCTCTATTGTTTTAGTTTAGGGACATTATGGTCCAAAGGGTTTAGTTTAAGGACATTACGATCCAAAATTAGTTTAAGGACATTACGGTCCATTATTTTGGGTATGCCCATGGGTTTGGAAATGCACCAGGTAATTATTGGTTTTTGAGACCCACCACCTCTATGAAGACGTTGAAGAATTACGACGACATGTATCAGAGGTGTGAAGAGATGTACCTTTGAACCAAATGTCAGATTACAAAGGCTCTGAGATGAACATTACTTTGGATGCCATATGAGATGATCAATTTTTAGAAGGCCGGAGTATAGTTGTGGTTCAGTTAAAAAAACAATTGGTTTCTGTCTCTCGAAGACTTAGCTAATTTGGGCTAAGATTGGCCTGAATATAGTGTTAAACACTAGAGTATATTCGGCGCTCACGTGTTCCCACATGAGGCGCTTAAAATAATGTTAAACACTGAGAGTGAAACGCTCACGTAGGGTCACGTGAGGCACCTGAAGATTGGGCACTGCTTCTTTTATTTTACTCCCAGAATATGCATAAAAAGCTCAATCCTTATGACCATCACGTGTGGGCACGTGAAGGTTTTCAAGCATTGGATATTAGTCCTTTGTGTTTCCCCACAGGTTTTTTCTCTCTTTAAAAAGTGCTTGTCAGGGGTCACGTGGGGACACATGAGGTGCCCTTTAGGCAGGACTTGCTTTTGGTATTTTCCTCTCTTTTAGGGGTCACGTGGGGACACGTGAGGCGCCCTTTAGGCAGGACTTGCCTTTGGATATTTTCCTTTCTGCTAGGGGTCACGTGGGGACACGTGAGGCGCTTGAAGATTGAAACTGTCTTGGTTTTACACCTTTTTTATTTTGAAAGGCTTGTTCAAGGGTCACGTGGGAGCACGTGACCTAATTTCATTCGTTCTTTTTTGATCATTGAGGAGGGAGAGTCACGTGGACACACGTGATCATGTTGGCTACTGATCCCTTTTACGTGCATGGAGAGTCAAATCCCTGGTTTAAGAATTAAATTCTTTAAACCCAATTTTCCCTCTAAGTTTTGGATCTGCATGGCAGAATCTCTCCGATGAGAATTGAATTCTCAACTTATAGGGATATCTGCTTCTGCAGATCTATTACCATGAGGAATAACTAAGTTCTTGTATTAAGGGTTAAACCCTATCTTTGTTGGAGGAAATAAATTTCTATATGCTTTTGTGGGAGAATAGAATTCTCTGAATTTAGGCCTTCCCTTAGGTTTTAGATCTGCATGGCAGAATCTCCCCGATGAGAATTAAATTCTCAATTTATGGGGAGATATGCTTCTGTAGATTTTCAACCAATGGAAGAACTGGGTTTTTATTTAGAAGATTTAAACTCTTGATTTGAGAATTAAATTCTCTTTTATTTTGTGGGAGCTTATAGAATGAACTCCTTCTTTCTCTTACCTAGATTTTCTTTTTTTCTCTGAAGGGATTTTCTTCTCTCTCTATCTTCTCTCTTCGGTATTCTATGTTGTATCCTCCTTTTTTTTGTGTTTTCTCTCGGCTCCTATTTATAGGAGAACGAAAAGAATCATTTTGTTTCAGTTAATCTCTAATTGAAAGATTTTGATTGATTTTACAACCAACATGATCTTTTATATCAGTCGGTGAATTTTATTCACCGCCGGATTTTTAATCCAAAGATTTCTATTTCACAAAAGATATTTCATTTGTTGTTCCCGGCAAATTTTTAGGAAAATATTTCCTTGTATAGAATCTTCCTATAAATTGGTGATTTTTAATCACCATTGGATTTTTAATCCAACGGTAGTGTACCTTACAGAGTGCAACCTTTCTTATTTGGAAAGATCTAGGAAAATATTTTTTCCAATTAGGGATTTTGATTCCTTTTACTTAGAATTTAATTTTATTAGTTCAGAAGGTCAAGGAGCCCATCACGTGTTGACACGAGACCTCACCAAGCTTTCGAATTAGAATTTAATTCTATTAATTCAGAGGGCTGAGGAGTCCATTACGTGTTGGCACGTGACCTTGCCAAGCTTCTCCGATTGTTTATTTCATCATCGCCTGTAGACTTTGCCCATAAAAGGTCACGTGTCTGCACGTGATACCTGATTACGTGTGGGCACGTGATGCTCCACTTGGGGGCTTTCCTCGTTTATATGTTTTATTCATTTCCCATGAGGGAACATCTCCCCTGCTGGGATGAGAAGCGTATACACTAGTCTACTCTGGAGTATCGATGCCCCGTCTCAATAATCCTACGACCAGGGACCTATATAAGGATATGCTTATAGACCATCCAGCCCCCACTAGTGTGACTGCCATCACAACGCTGGTAGTCAAGCAAAGATCCTAAGGGCTCTATAAATATGTATTAGCGATATGTTAAAAGAAACACATACACATATTAAGATAGATACAAAACAAGTAGCATACTACTATATCGAGCAAGACTGTCATAAATCCGTGTATATATCCTAAGTTTCTAAAACGTAATATATAAACTAGTACTATACTGTCACGCCTCGCTTCCCAAAATACGGAAAACGAGAGATGACTAGGCCAGCCATGCTCCTACGGTCAAGGAATAATCCCGCCGTAGTCACACTTCGGCTTCTAGCATTACATGATAATCAGTAAACAAAGCACAGCAGTAAAGGAAATACATCACTAAAATATTATATCAAATTCCATTATTCACAAATTACAAATAAACAAGAAGAGCTACTAACCAAGTTCAAATACACGATCTCTTTAGGGAAAGAAGAAAAGAAAGAAAAGGTACTCCAGACTAGATCTCCGCCAGTTCGAAAGGTAAATCCAACTCCCGCGCTGGTTCTTCCTCGAGGTCTGAGCATGCATACTCAGATCGTCAGAGCGACGTAATAGCAATTTTTATATTAATGACATGAAACATGCAAATATGATAATAACAGTGAAAGTAAAATGCTGATAATCGCTATGTCACTAAATGATGCAAAGTATGATCTGTGTCCCTATCGGTCTCTAGGTCATATTTGAAATCGTATAGTGGAAAGGAGGATCATGTTTAACAGGAGTCTCGTACATACCCGAGACAACGGCCCACACGCCCGGGACGTAACCCTGTCAGCCGGATCGCTAGATCCTACCTAATATATATATCACTACTCGAATGATCATCCTCTAAAACACGGTCCCGCTAAATACGATACTCTTTCCACTTCGATTTCCCCCTTTTCCCCAGGTTTACACTATTTATGATTATAATTTAGTCGTGTACAAGTATGCCAATAGCTCGGTTTTGTCAATGTTCACTGTATTAATCACTGTCACGAATCATTCACTTTTCTATTGGCGTACTTGACACTCCTAAACCAATATCATTCAGACACGATAATGCAATGTCCACTGAATAATAACGCAGACTAACACTATGTATATGCCAATTGGGTAAGGTATGTGTATTTATGCAGTTAACAAGTCATATATGATATGAACCAATATGCACGTCATGACCCTCGAGGCTGAACCCGAGACGTGCCGCTAAGCAGTAAAAGTAGGTAGTAGGATGGACGAGTGATGTCAGCATCATCACTCCCGGACTGGCCAAGCCCGTAAGACTGATCAGAACAAGTATCGAACTGTTGAGTTACAAGTCGGTTTCACCCTTGATTTCCCCATACCCCCAAACTATGTATGTCAGGTCAGGTATTCAGTAGTCAAGGACTAATGCCAACACAAAATCGAGTAAAAGTAGGTCTGTCTGGATCGACAGCACGAATGGTCAGGTTTGTCGGCATTAGGCATGGGATCAGGTAACAGGTAAAGCCATGGTATATCAGGTCAACCAGGTAATGTATAAAGGTGTCATGTCATGTCAAGAGTGTACGGTACCATGTCATGTCAAGTAGGAAGTGTAACAGGTCATGTCAGGAAGCACAAGATGTCATGTGGGTGCTCATAATCAAACTAACATAAACATGTGTATAAATAAACAAGCATGAGTACTATCAGAACAATAACTAGAACATGTAATATGATATGCCAATAGATATAATTTCAAGGATATGGATGCACAGTTATCGATTAGGGTTACATTTATAGTTCCAATATTAATTAGGATACAATTTATTAAACATGGAGTGTTAATATCATATTATTATGTAGTGATGTGATCTATGGATGCAATTATATGTATCTTAAATGCGATGGATGCAAACGGGTATCCGAAAAGTTATAAAACTATAAAATGGTAATGTGGGATGTACCACTAAACAATATGTGATATAATAATATTAATATGGATAGCATATTCAAAGCGATTAGTAACTATAAAAGATGTATTGATTAACCATGCACAAGAAGGTTCCGTTCAGAAATTTAGCGTCACCCTAATTTGTAAAATAGCTTAAAAATAACAAATGTTCTCCAAAAGAGACGTATCTTATACCAAAACAAAGATAATTCAATAAGGTTTTCAGTTTTATAAGTATAAGCATCTCAGGTTATCCCTACAAAAAGTTATGAATATTCAAAGTTGAAAGTTTGCTGCTGGAATTTCCCTGGACAGCAGTTTAGAGACGTGTTCATTTGCATTTTACGTTAATTAAACAATTTATTTTGCAAGTAAATATTTCATAGAGTTATAGTATTCTGAATTAGCTTCGTAACGAACTAAAGAACGTATCCTAATGATTTTTCTATGATTTATAATGAATTTTATAAGATAAGGTGTACAGTAAATTTCAGATTTGTCATATCCGATTTTTCAACGACATTTCATATGTAAAGTATAAGATTTTCAAATGTATAATATTATAAAATGAAGATTATAAAAGTATATAGCATGTAGCAAGATTAACTTGCCTCGATGGGTCGCGAATCGGGAAAACGGAACGTTAACCGTCGGCGGGGAAAACTCGCGACGGCGCACGGTTCACGGAATGAACCCAAACGACGAACAAAGGAACCACACGGGTCGGGGTATCTCGCTGGAACGTCGAGAAACGTCACCGGCACGACGGAATTCTGGTAACAAAAGAACAGTTAAAAGAAATGAGAAACGAGACATGAAGCAAGAAGAGAAAAATGATAAAGAGAAGTACGAGAGAATATATAAGGGAGAGGGAGAGAGAGGAAAAAGTGGAGAGAGAGAGAGAGAAAGTGGGGCCCACGGGGTTAAAGGGGAGGTTGCGATTGGCTGAGAGAATAAATTGAGAAGGATATAAAAGATTGTAAAAAATATCATATGGTTAACTTAAAGATTTAAAAGATAGGTAATGAACAGTAAGATATCAGATTAGTTAGAAAAATATATGCGAAGGTTTTAATAATATTAAAATTTAGGATTTTGGCGCCAAATGAAACATTTCCAAATTGCGCCCGGGTTGGGTCCAAAAATTCGAAATTCAAATAATAGGATTTTAGGCGGGTTCCAAATTTTAAAATGAAATGTTTTATGATTAAAAAGCATACTCCCAAAACGGACACACGCACGTGCACGTAGCCATCCAAACTCGCCCGTTTCACTGAACGGGACGAGAACACAATGCACGGACGCTACCACGAGGCTAAGGGTGTCAAGTAGGCCAAGATGAATATTTTCAATTTTATTTTTAGATGCTAAAATTTGTTATATGCAGAATGACTTAGCCAGATAAAATTTTTACGGTCAGACCCAAATAAGCAAGATAAATGAAATGAGTAATATCTAATGCTCAACCAATAACAGAAAATAGTAGTATTGGGCTCGGGTGTTACATTATACCCAACTACAAAAGAATTTCGTCCTCGAAATTCCAAGAATACAAGATAGCTAACTACTGGAAAAGGTGAGGGAATTTCTGTCGGATCTCGTCTTCTCGCTCCCAAGTGGATTCTCCATGCGATCGATTACCCCAAGAAACTAGCACAAGAGGGATAACCTTGTTCTTAAGAACTTTTTCTCTTCGATCCTTGATTTCAACTGGTCGCTCCTCAAAAGTTAGGTCCTCCCGTACGGTCAACTCCGAATGATCCAATACATGAGCATCATCACGAACATACCTCCGTAGTTGAGACACATGAAACACATCGTGCACTCCTACCAATGACTGCGGTAACGCCAACCGGTACGCTACCTCTCCAACACGCTCCAATATCTCGAAGGGTCCAACGAATCGGGGACTAAGCTTTCCCCGACTTCCAAAGCGAATCACCCCTCTAGTCGGTGATATCTTCAGGAATACCAAATCACCCACCGCGAACTCTAGAGGTCTTCTTGACGTGTCGGCCCAACTTTTCTGTCTGTCTAGAGCTGCCTTCATATGCTTCCTGATTGTATTCACCTTCTCGACTGTCTGTACCACCAAATCTGGTCCTAGTAACCTTCGTTCACCAACATCATCCCAACAAACAGGTGAACGGCACTTACGACCATACAGTGCTTCAAACGGGGCCATCTGAATAGTTGCTTGAAAACTGTTGTTGTAAGACAACTCCACCAAAAGTAGATGATCCTCCCAAGACCCCTTGAAGTCTAACCTGCATGTTCTCAACGTATCCTCAAGAGTTTGGATCGTTCTCTCCAACTGATCATCAGTTTGAGGATGATAAGCCGTGCTAAACTTCAATCGAGTCCCCAAACTTTCCTGTAAACTCCTCCAGAAGTGTGATAAGAACCGAGTGTCCCGATCGGACACGATGCTCACCGGTACGCCATGCAATCTTACAATCTCCTGCATGTACCGCTCTGCCAAAGTCTCCGTTGATTGACCAACCCGGAAAGGAATAAAATGAGCTGTCTTGGTCAATCGATCGACAATCACCCATACTGCATTGTTGCCCTTTGGACTTCACGGTAAAGCCGTCACGAAATCTATGGTTATATGTTCCCACTTCCACTGAGGAATCGGAAGTGGTTGCAACAAACCAGCAACCCTTTGGTGTTCAGCCTTGTCTTGCTGACATACCAAGCATTTAGCCACGAAGCGAGCAATCTCCCGTTTTATGCCTTCCCACCAGAATTGATGTCGAATATCTCGGTACATCTTTGTACCTCCTGGATGTATAGAATAAGCTGAACTGTGTGCCTCCTTCATAAGCTCTTCACGAACACCCCCCTTTGACACACACAAACGGCTACCATACCTCAGCGAACCATCTTCGTGGACCAGTAAATCTGTTCGTAGTCCAGCCTCAACCTGCTCTCGAAACTTTTGCAGTCTAGGATCCTGCGATTGTGCCGCTTTAATCTTCTCAATTAAAGACGACTGTACTTGCAATTGCATTAACTGTCCCGTAGAATGCGGTAGCACAACTTCCAAGTCAAATCTTCGAAAATCTGCAATGATCTCCCTCTGCGTAGTTAACACCTGAATTGCTGGTAACCGACTAAGCGCATCCGGCACGACGTTAACCTTTCCCGGATGGTATTTAAGATCAAGGTCGTAGTCGGCCATTAGCTCCAACCATCTACGCTGCCTCATATTCAACTCCTTCTGAGTGAACACATACTTCAAACTCTGGTGATCTGTAAAAACTTCGACTCTTTCGCCCAAAAGGTAGTGTCTCCAAATCTTCAAAGCGAAAATCACAGCCGCAAGCTCCAAGTCATGAGTTGGATAATTCTTCTCATGGGTCTTCAACTGTCTCGATGCGTATGCTACAACCTTTCCATGCTGCATCAAAACACATCCCAATCCTTTCCCAGATGCGTCGCTGTGAATCACCAATCCTCCGGAATTGTCCGGCACGGTCAGAATAAGGGAGGTTATCAACTCCTGCTTCAACGTCTCGAAAGCTAACGCATACTTATCCGCGCATACAAAAGGTACCTCCTTGCGCGTAAGCTTGGTCAACGGCTCTGCCAGACGAGCAAAGTTCTCCACAAATCTCCTGTAGTATCCGGCTAATCCAAGGAAACTTCTTATCTCAGCACATTCTTTGGAATAGGCCAATCTCGAACTGCTGCAATCTTTTCTGGATCGATGGCAATGCCATCGCCAGACACAACATGCCCCAAAACCTTACTTCATCCAGCCAAAACTCGCACTTACTCATCTTCGCATATAATTTCTCCTGTCTCAACGTCTGCAGTGCGATCTTCAAATGCTCAGCATACTCTTCAAAACTCTTCGAGTAAACCAGAATATCGTCAATGAATACCACAATGAACTGATCCAAGAACGGTGAAAAGATTAGGTTCATCAAGTCCATGAATACTGCCGGCGCATTCGTTACTCCGAAGGGCATCACTAAGTACTCGTAATGTCCATACCGAGTTCGGAACGCCGTCTTGCAAATATCTTCTGTTTTCACTCGGACCTGATGATATCCGGATCGCAAGTCCAGTTTTGAGAATACCCTCGCGCCACTAAGCTGCTCAAAGAGTTTTCCAATGCGAGGGATCGGGTACTTGTTCTTAATAGTCACCCGGTTCAATTCTCGATAATCAATGCACATCCTTCTCGTGCCATCCTTCTTCTTTACTAAAAGAACTGGAGCTCCCCAAGGTGAGTTGCTGCTTCGAATCCATCCTTTCTTGAGTAATTCACCCACTTGTTTCTTAACTTCTTCCAATTCCACCGGTGCCATCGGATAATAAGATTTTGATACTGGCGCTGCACCAGGAATAAGGTCAATCGCAAACTCCACATCTCGCTTCGGCGGTAAGCCCGAAATATCTTCAAACACATCCATAAAGTCGCGAACAATTGCCGGCTCTTCATTATTATCCACTACCATAGCCGCAAGAACACTGTTCGTCGGCCTAGCCCTAAACTCGACTGGCCCGACAGAACTGCTTCCTCCAATGAAAGTAAACTCAGGGTGTCCGGGAATCTGGAAAATTACTTTCCTTGCCCTACAATCAATGTGTGCGTGGAAAGTGCCAAGAAAATCCATTCCCAAGACTATTTCATAACTGCCCGTATCAATCACCAAGAAATCTGCAAAAAGCTCTCGTCCGCAAACAACGACTGTACAATCTCTACCTTCCTTACTAGCTATGATTTTCCCATTCCCAGTGTGTATGTCCCAAAAACTAGACAGGGTCGTGCAGGTGATCGAGTGTGTAGTTATGAATTTGGATGACATAAAACAGTGGGATGCTCCGGAATCAAATAATGCCAATGCGGGAAAACCACGAACGAGTACAGTACCTGAAACCACTTCTCCTGATGCCTTGGCTTCCTCAGCTGTCAAAGTGAAAGCTCGACCCTGGTTGGGTCCTTGGGTCAGCTGCTTCTGCCCTTGGAACGGTCTCTGCGGAGTCTTCCGTATATCATCTCTCATGCGAAGCTTCGACGGACAAGCACCAACTGCGTGATCTGCCGCTCCACATCTAAAACAGAGTCCCAGCCTCATACGACACTTCTTTCGCACATGTCCGGGTTTATGGCAGTAGCTACAGATCACGCTCCCCTTCCGATCACCTACACTTGTTTTCTTCATTGGTGCTATGCTGCGCCTGTTCACCGGAATACTTCTACGTACAGACGTTTGGTTCAGTGCAAATGCTGGTTCCAGCTCGATTTGTTCCTTTAGTTTCTCCAGCAATCCCCTTATCACTCTACGCCTGGCGGCTAAGACCGCACGCCCTGGGTCCATCTTCAACTTCTGACCGGCCATATTCCTGGAAATCAAAGTACCCAACATTAGCATGATGATAGATTTCGAGTATAGATCAAGGCTAGAACTCCAAGATACTTAAATAGAGTACCGCATTGTAACTATGCCGCGGTATCATAGACACAATTACATAACTCCATCAAAGTCGCCTAAGTCCTAGAGATAACAAAGAATCAGGTTTTCGAATCGATATGCAAAAGAAGTTTGCACATCGTAAAAGATATAATCAGGAAGAATGTGATTCAAGAATGGTAAAACGGTCAAGGTGGCAGGACATGTTTCCTAAACACGGGTATTCTGATTCGTGTATTGGGTACAATACCCAACTACAAAAGAATCAACCCGACTATCCTATGGCTCTGATACCAAAAAAACCATGTCACGCCCCGCTTCCCAGAGTACGCAAAATTGGGCACGTGACATAGCCAACCATGCTACCTGTGGGTAGGACGCATCCGTCCACAGTCACATTACGGTTGTAGAGATATCAAGAACAGTAAAATAAACTAAACTAATACATGTCCAAATCCATAATAACAAGAATCAATAAACAATAAGTGCGGAAGCTAATGATCCAATACAATGAATAAACAGTATGTCCCATAATGCGGGCTCACATCTGGAAATGAAATGAAATAAATAAACTAAACCCTAAGGAACTCACAGTTCAGCCTGCTGGCTGAAGTACTCCTGCTCGGTCGTAGACAGTGGTAAAGAATCTGGGCCATGCAAAACCCAGACGTCAGCGCGTCATGTCAACCAACAATATAATATAAACATGGTAATAAACAATGCAAGCATGAACATGAATAAAGCAGTAATAAGAGATAACAAGCAGGGTAATGTGCAATGGTGTCCAAACTGTCCTATCAGGTTTTCTACTCTATAGTCTTTGAAACCAATTGATGAATCGTCGATGTAACTCAATAGTATCCCGTGCGTGCCCGGGACCACGGTCATGACCCTCGAGGCTGAACCCGAGACGTGCCGCTAAGCAGTAAAAGTAGGTAGTAGGATGGACGAGTGATGTCAGCATCATCACTCCCGGACTGGCCAAGCCCGTAAGACTGATCAGAACAAGTATCGAACTGTTGAGTTACAAGTCGGTTTCACCCTTGATTTCCCCATACCCCCAAACTATGTATGTCAGGTCAGGTATTCAGTAGTCAAGGACTAATGCCAACACAAAATCGAGTAAAAGTAGGTCTGTCTGGATCGACAGCACGAATGGTCAGGTTTGTCGGCATTAGGCATGGGATCAGGTAACAGGTAAAGCCATGGTATATCAGGTCAACCAGG
Source organism: Agapanthus africanus (assembly GCA_030015575.1). Taxonomy (NCBI): domain Eukaryota; kingdom Viridiplantae; phylum Streptophyta; class Magnoliopsida; order Asparagales; family Amaryllidaceae; genus Agapanthus; species Agapanthus africanus. The sequence continues at coordinate 15,097,355 of JASDDO010000001.1, read as the reverse complement.
TAATGTATAAAGGTGTCATGTCATGTCAAGAGTGTACGGTACCATGTCATGTCAAGTAGGAAGTGTAACAGGTCATGTCAGGAAGCACAAGATGTCATGTGGGTGCTCATAATCAAACTAACATAAACATGTGTATAAATAAACAAGCATGAGTACTATCAGAACAATAACTAGAACATGTAATATGATATGCCAATAGATATAATTTCAAGGATATGGATGCACAGTTATCGATTAGGGTTACATTTATAGTTCCAATATTAATTAGGATACAATTTATTAAACATGGAGTGTTAATATCATATTATTATGTAGTGATGTGATCTATGGATGCAATTATATGTATCTTAAATGCGATGGATGCAAACGGGTATCCGAAAAGTTATAAAACTATAAAATGGTAATGTGGGATGTACCACTAAACAATATGTGATATAATAATATTAATATGGATAGCATATTCAAAGCGATTAGTAACTATAAAAGATGTATTGATTAACCATGCACAAGAAGGTTCCGTTCAGAAATTTAGCGTCACCCTAATTTGTAAAATAGCTTAAAAATAACAAATGTTCTCCAAAAGAGACGTATCTTATACCAAAACAAAGATAATTCAATAAGGTTTTCAGTTTTATAAGTATAAGCATCTCAGGTTATCCCTACAAAAAGTTATGAATATTCAAAGTTGAAAGTTTGCTGCTGGAATTTCCCTGGACAGCAGTTTAGAGACGTGTTCATTTGCATTTTACGTTAATTAAACAATTTATTTTGCAAGTAAATATTTCATAGAGTTATAGTATTCTGAATTAGCTTCGTAACGAACTAAAGAACGTATCCTAATGATTTTTCTATGATTTATAATGAATTTTATAAGATAAGGTGTACAGTAAATTTCAGATTTGTCATATCCGATTTTTCAACGACATTTCATATGTAAAGTATAAGATTTTCAAATGTATAATATTATAAAATGAAGATTATAAAAGTATATAGCATGTAGCAAGATTAACTTGCCTCGATGGGTCGCGAATCGGGAAAACGGAACGTTAACCGTCGGCGGGGAAAACTCGCGACGGCGCACGGTTCACGGAATGAACCCAAACGACGAACAAAGGAACCACACGGGTCGGGGTATCTCGCTGGAACGTCGAGAAACGTCACCGGCACGACGGAATTCTGGTAACAAAAGAACAGTTAAAAGAAATGAGAAACGAGACATGAAGCAAGAAGAGAAAAATGATAAAGAGAAGTACGAGAGAATATATAAGGGAGAGGGAGAGAGAGGAAAAAGTGGAGAGAGAGAGAGAGAAAGTGGGGCCCACGGGGTTAAAGGGGAGGTTGCGATTGGCTGAGAGAATAAATTGAGAAGGATATAAAAGATTGTAAAAAATATCATATGGTTAACTTAAAGATTTAAAAGATAGGTAATGAACAGTAAGATATCAGATTAGTTAGAAAAATATATGCGAAGGTTTTAATAATATTAAAATTTAGGATTTTGGCGCCAAATGAAACATTTCCAAATTGCGCCCGGGTTGGGTCCAAAAATTCGAAATTCAAATAATAGGATTTTAGGCGGGTTCCAAATTTTAAAATGAAATGTTTTATGATTAAAAAGTATACTCCCAAAACGGACACACGCACGTGCACGTAGCCATCCAAACTCGCCCGTTTCACTGAACGGGACGAGAACACAATGCACGGACGCTACCACGAGGCTAAGGGTGTCAAGTAGGCCAAGATGAATATTTTCAATTTTATTTTTAGATGCTAAAATTTGTTATATGCAGAATGACTTAGCCAGATAAAATTTTTACGGTCAGACCCAAATAAGCAAGATAAATGAAATGAGTAATATCTAATGCTCAACCAATAACAGAAAATAGTAGTATTGGGCTCGGGTGTTACACTATGTATCACTAAACCGCCGGAATCATATGGTACTGTAAGAATAGGCGTCGTGGTTAACTTTTGCTTCAATGTGTCAAATGCCTGAGTACACTCCTCTGTCCATGCAAACGGTACATCCTTCCGTGTCAGCCTTGTTAACGGTTCAGCGATTCTTGAGAAGTCTTCGACGAACCTCCGATAATATCCTGCCAATCCCAGAAAGCTTCTGATCTCGGCCACTGATTTCGGCGTTGGCCAATCTCTGACAGATTCTATCTTTACTGGGTCCACCGAGATGCCTTCGCCCGAAACGATGTGTCCCAAGAACTGAACCTTGTCTAGCCAGAATTCACACTTGCTCAATTTTGCATACAGCTTCTCTTCCCGAAAGATTTGTAGAACCGTGCGCAAATGCTTAACATGCTCCTCCGGGTTCTTCGAGTAAACAAGTATGTCGTCGATAAATAAAACGACAAACGTGTCCAAGTACTTTGCAAACACCCTTTTCATCAAGTCCATGAATATCGCTGGAGCATTGGTAACACCGAACGGCATCATAAGGAACTCATAATGTCCGTATCGGGTCCTGAAAGCCGTCTTGCATACATCCTCGGCTGCTACTCTAATTTGATGATATCCAGAACGGAGATCCAACTTCAAAAATACCCTGGCCCCACTTAACAGATCAAATAAGTCGTCGATGCGCGGGATTGGGTACTTGTTCTTTATTGTGACTTTGTTCAACTCCCGATAATCTATACACATCCGCAGCGATCCATCCTTCTTCTTCACTAGCAGAACTGGTGCACCCCACGGTGAAACGTTCAGCCGGATAAATCCCTTCTTCAAGAGTTCTTCAATTTGCTTCTTCAATTCTGCCAGTTCAACCGGTGCCATTCTGTACGGGGCCTTGGAAACTGGTGCTGTACCCGGTGTTAAATCGATCGAGAACTCCAAAACGCGTGGAGGTGGTAGACCTGGTAAATCTTCAGGAAACGCGTCCAGAAAGTCCCGAACAATCTCTGGGGCTGCGCTCTCATCAATCTCCATAGCTGTCAGCTCTTTTGGGTTGGCTCTATACTTGGCTGGCTCCAAAGATTCGCTCCCGCCTTCGAAAATAAACTCCGGGTGATTGGGAATGCGGAAGATCACATTCCTTGCTCGGCAATCAATAACTGCATGGAAGGTACTCATCCAATCCATCCCGAGAATTGCGTCATAACTGCCTGTCCCGATCAAAAGGAAATTCGCATAGAATTCCCTGCCACACACTACAACCGGACATGATCTACATTCTCGACTAGATATTATAACTCCATTACCCGTATGTATCTCCCAGCCCTTGGTTAGTGGTTCATGTGGTATGGAGTGTGTATCAATGAAATGCTCAGATATGAAACAGTGCGATACTCCAGAATCAAATAGTACTCTAGCTGGCAAGGAATGTACGAGTAGAGTACATGTGACAACTTCTCCTGAAGCCTATGCCTGCTCGGCGGTCAAGATGAAAGCCCATCCCTGACCGCGACCTGTATAGGGTTGCCTCTGCTCCTGTGGCCTCTGCTGCTGCGGTCCAGAACCTCCCTGTATCTCTGCTCGCTCGGAGCAACCGCTAATCCTGTGCTGACTGGATCCGCAAATCAAGCATTGTCCCTTGACGCGGCTATAGTCCTTCTGGGCATGCCCATCTCTATTGCAGTAGCCGCAAACTACGTTCTGTCTCTGGGGCGATGCTGGGGCACAAATAGGCGCTTCATCTAAGTTGTTCCAGGCCTGTGAACCGGTATGGCTCCTCGAGAAGGTGCATGGGTACGTGCTGGAACAGCTGGGGGCTTCCTGAACTTGTTGATCAATTGCTCCTGAATTCTCGCCGCGTTGAGTACTTGTGCAAAAGTCTGCAAATCCAATGATGCGATCAACTGCTACAGCTCGAAATCAAGTCCCTGCAAGAAGGGTCTGGTCCTGATGGCCTCTGAAGCGACCATGTATGGAGCAAATCGGCTCAGACGGTTGAACTTTGCCGTATATACGTCCACGGGGCGGCCATTTTGCTTCAGTAGAATGAATCTTTCTTCCATCTCTGCCTTGACGGTGGAAGGGAAATAATGGTCTAAGAAGCACTCCTTGAACTTGCTCCATTCGATCGGCCTGTCTAGCCTGCTTTCTTCCACTGACCACCATGTACGGGCTTCATCTTCCAATTGAATCTTTATCACATTCACCCTATCTTCATCTGGTACCCTGGCGGCCGTCAGTAAGTTCTCCATGTTCACTAGCCATTGCTCGGCCTGTAGTGGTTCGGCTAGCCCTGTAAATGCAGTTGGATGCAACCTCCGAAAATCTGATACGGTGCCAGCCCTGGCAGTATAAGCTGGTGGAGCAGTGCCCTCGGGGGCGGTAATGAGTGCAGAAGGTCCCCCTGCAGCGGTAATAGCCCTGAGTCCCTCGGCGAGTAAGTCTGTCTTCCTTTCCTGAGCTTCTGCGAGAGAGGTCAGTGCACTAAGTATTATTTCCGTGCGACCTGAGAACTTGAGTCCGATGAGTGGTCGTTCGAGGACGTCATATCGCTGGAAGATTCAAAAGGATATGATTAGATTCAAGGATGAAAATCAAGAATAGTGAAACGAAAATAATGTAATACAGTATAGTTAATGTTATCCCTTATTACTAAACACGGCTCTGATACCAACAAAACCATGTCACGCCCCGCTTCCCAAAATACGGAAAACGAGGGATGACTAGGCCAGCCATGCTCCTACGGTCAAGGAATAATCCCGCCGTAGTCACACTTCGGCTTCTAGCATTATATGGTAATCAGTAAACAAAGCACAGCAGTAAAGGAAATACATCACTAAAATATTACATCAAATTCCATTGTTCACAAGTTACAAATAAACAAGAAGAGCTACTAATCAAGTTCAAATACACGATCTCTTTAGGGAAAGCAAAAAAGAAGGAAAAAGTACTCCAGACTAGATCTCCGCCAGCTCGAAAGGTAAATCCAACTCCCGCGCCGGTTCTTCCTCGAGGTCCGAGCATGCATACTCAGGTCGTCAGAGTGACATAATAGCAATTTTTATATTAATGACATGAAACATGCAAATATGATAATAACAGTGAAAGTAAAATGCTGATAATCGCTATGTCACTAAATAATGCAAAGTATGATCTGTGTCCCTATCGGTCTCTAGGTCATGTTTGAAATCGTATAGTGGAAAGGAGGATCATATTTAACAGGAGTCTCGTATATACCCGAGACAACGGCCCACACGCCCGGGACGTAACCCTATCAGCCAGATCGCTAGATTCTACCTAATATATATATCACTGCTCGAGTGATCATCCTCTAAAACACGGTCCCGCTAAATACGATGCTCGTTCCACTTCGATTTCACCCTTTTCCCCAGGTTTACACTATTTATGATTATAATTTAGTCGTGTACAAGTATGCCAATAGCACGGTTTTGTCACTGTTCACTATATTAATCACTATCACGAATCATTCACTTTTCCATTGGCGTACTTGACACTCCTAAACCAATATCATTCACGCACGATAATGCAATGTCCACTGAATAATTGTAAACCCCCGTTTTCTTCAATGAGAATCGTTCTATATTTTTCCTAGTTCCCCAAATATTAACCCTATTTTTCTCCTATTTATCTTGTGTGAAAATATGTTGATTAGGTTTTAATATTTAAAGTTTCTTCCAAAACAAAATAAACACAAAAAATACTGAAACCTAAAACCCTTAAACCAATCCAGCCCAAAACGAGGATTTAAATTAAATTAAAAACGAGCCCAAAACAAAATTTATGTATATATATTAAAACCTAGCCCATTCAAAATTTTAAATAAAATCCCTAAATTCATTTAGCCCCGGCCCGCTCCTTTCTCAGCCCACTTCATTATTTTTTTTAAGGGAATTATTTCTTACACGGGCCCGGCCTGCCTCCTCAACCGACCCGACCCGTTTCTTTATCTCCTCTTCCCCACGTCCAAAACTTCCCGCTCGTTTTCTTTCCTTCCCACGTCGCGAACCCACGTTCCCGAGCTCCCCTCGTCGCCCTCGCCGTCGCCCACGACCCCGGCCACGACTCCCTCAAACTCTCACTCTCCAACTCCTCATCTCCCTCTCACTCTCCAACTCCTCAAAACTCTCCAACCCCTCAAAAATTTTCCCCACGAACCCACAAGAACCCACTACAAACTTCAGACGCTCCCCTCGACGACGACGACGACGAACCTCCTCCGACCCCTCCTTCATCACCTTCACCCCAACAACTCAGCCACCTCACTCGAACTCCACACCCTCATCAACTCGAGATCCCCTGCACACCAACCTAATACACCCGAGCCAACCACCACCTGGCACCCTCGACGCCGGCGAACTCCCCATCACATCGCCGACCACCCTACGACCTCCTCATCATCAGCAACACCCACATACCCTCTACACATACCGAGTCTCTCTCTATCTCTCCCTCTCTCCAAAAACCCACACAAAACCCATTCTTGTTCCAAGCACTTCACTGTGCACGTCGCCGGAGCGACCACCGCCGACATCGTCGACCCCAGCAAGTCCCAGGCCAACCACAAAGCACCACCTCCGGTTCTAGCAAGCACTTGACGGCTCCGGGCAACTCCGACGCAAATTCCGTATCGCGAGCCAAGCTCGCGCAATTCGTTTTGCGGCGTACATCGCGCGTTCGTGACACCGTTGCTGCCTTGCGACCCCGAGACATTTTCTAGGCAAGTGTTTACTTGCTTCATGGTAAAATAATAGTGGTACAAACCTAAATCATCTAGTGTACGAATTTACCGATTTCCGATACATAATGTGACCTATGTGTTCGATGCTAGATCCCAATGGAAATAGTTGTTTATTTTGACGGAAACCAACATTTTCTGTTGGCCCATATGGTGATAAATATTGTTTATGAATCTCGCTGGAAAATACGATTGTTAGTGACAAAAATTGATACCCCCAAATATACCGCTAAAACTAATATTTTTCTCGTATATGAAAATGAATAAAATCACCATAAATTATATATAAACTGGAATGATGCGTTCAAGGGCTTAAATCGAAGCTGACTTGACAAACTTTAACCCTATGTAAAATTCTAATGATTTCTGTTCAGTAACTGTGATGATAATTAGATCGGAAAGCGACTCTGGACTGCAGTCCAGAGCGTTTCTGATTATTGTGTACTGTCCCTAGACCTGTGTCACTGTGTTTCTTGAAGTCGTGTGTTACCGAACTCTATAGTAGATTAAAGATAACTCTGTTAGCTAAACAAAACTGGTGGCTCCATTCCGTTTCATCGCCGTTTGCTATTTTAAACTGCATTTAAAAGGGCAGAACGTATAACTGTCCAGAACAGATTCAGAAATGACACACTGAGGTTAAACTGTGTATAACTTTTAACGTACATATGCGATTGAGGATCCGTATATTGTGTTGAATACTCTATTGAAAAACCTAGATTTCATTCAACAGTAGCATCACTAAATTCTGAGCCCAATCGGGTGCAATTCGTGTCGCGAAACGGATGTTCAGTTCTGAAACTGAATTTCCAGCCGCGAGCACTTAAAATGAAACGGCTATATCTTGAAAACCGGAATCCCGATTGAACTGAAACAAATTTTGATGAATCACTGACTGAGTGTTCTATTTATCTTACTTGTATCATTTTGCTGAATTCTTAACATATTAATTCATGCAATTTATTTTAGTTAATAATATGCATGTTGATTCATAACATACAGAGCTCATTGGTAGCATACATACATATATCATGCCCTTACCATATACTCAGTGTTAGTACGTGTGGACATTGCATTATCGTACGTGATAGATATTGGTTTAGGAGTGACGAGTACACCAATGGAAAGTGAATATTCGTGACAGTGATTGATACAGTGAACAGTGATAAAACCGTGCCATTGGTATACTCGTACACGACTAAATCAAGATCATAACTAGTGAGAACCTGGGGAAAAAGGGGAAATCAAAGTGGAAAGAGTATCGTATTTAGCGGGACCGTGTTTAGAGGATGATCATTCGAACTGTGATACTGATACATGTAGGGTAGGATCTAGCGATCCGGCTGACAGGGTTATGTCCCGGGCATGTGGGCCGTTGTCTCGGGTATGTACGAGACTCCTGTTAAACATGATCCTCCTTCCACTATATGATTTCAAATATGACCTAGAGACCGATAGGAACACATAACATATTCTGCATCATATAGTGACATAGTGATTACTTGCATTGTTCTTACACCAGTATTACCTCATATACCTGTTTTATCTTATTATAATAATATTGTTATTGTGTCGCTCTGACGACCTGAGTATGCATGCTCAGATCCCGCGGGAGGACCAGCACAGGAGACGGATCTACCCTTCGAGTTCACAGAGATATAGTCTGGTGTACTTCTTATCTTTACTGCTTTCCATAAAAGTGATCGTGAGATTGACTTTGGTTAGTATTTGTTCTTATTATCTGTAATGTGTGAACAATGGAATATTGATGTAATAAATTAGTGATGTGATTCCCTTACCGCTGCGCTTTATTTACTAATTACCATGTAATGCTAGAAGCCGAAGTGTGACTACGGCGGGATGATTCCTTGACCGTAGGAGCATGGCTGGCCTAGTCATCCCTCGTTTTCCGTATTTTGGGAAGCGGGGCATGACAATAATAACGCGCACTAACACTATGTATATGTCAATTGGGTAAGGTATGTGTATTTATGCAGTTAACAAGTCATGTATGATATGAACCAATATGCACGTCATAAGCTTACAATAATTGCAGTAATTCATATGTTCAGAATTCAGCAAAATGATACAAATACGATAACAAGTACACTCTGTCGGCAGTTCATCAAAATTTGTTTCAATTCGATCGGGTTTCTGGTATTCAAGTTACAGCCGTTTCATTTTAAGTGCTCGCTGCAGGAAATTCAGTTTCTGAACTGAACGTCCGTTTCGCGGCACGATTTTCACCCAGTTGGGCTCAGAATTTAGCAACGCTACAGTTGAATGAAATCTAGGGTTTCCAACGCAACAGACGAATTCTCAATCGCGTCTGTACGTCAAAAGTTATGCACTGTTCAACACTAGTATGTCAATTCTGTTTTTGTTTAGGACTGCTAGACGTCCTGATCTTTTAAATTGCAGTTTAAATAACAAACGACGATATAACGGGGTGAAATCACTTGCGTTATTTAGCTAACAGATTGATCTTCAATAAAATGCAGAGTTCCGCAACATAAGAGTTCAGGAAATAAGGTAGTAAACATTACGGGGCAGAAAACAATAACCAGAGTTGCTCTGGACTGCAGTCCAGAGCCGCTCTCCGAACCAATTATCATCATAATTTCAGTACAGAAACCATTAGAAACTTGCATAGGGTTACAGTTCGTCGAGTCGGATTCGATTTGAGCCCTCGAACGCATCATTTCAATATGTACACAATTAATTGTGATTTTAACAATTTTCAGATGCAGGAAATTCCCAGTTTTTACGGGTGTACTTGGGGGTGATCATTTAAGTTGTTAACAGTCATAATTTTCAGTGAAATTTCTACACAGCGTTCATTATCATACGGGCCAGCATATGCAATCAAATTCCGTCAAATTAAATGAAGGTTTTCATTGGGATCTTGCATCGAACAGTTACGTCATATAAGTTATCGTGAATTGTAAACATGGAATTAATATGATTTTAGTTTGTAACGGATTTAATCTAGCATGTAGCATGTAGCAAGTAGGGTAATTTCCTGGAGACGTTTTGGCGATGCACGGCAGCAGTAACGGCACGAACACGCGACGAACGGCGCGGTTAGGATTCACGGCTTTGGCTCGCGTTCGGGTTTCGTCATCGTAGTTGTCCGGGGAACAACTCGTGGTCGCTGAAAGCGGAGGGGGTGCTTTGTGGATCTCCCGGGGTATGCTGGGGTCGACGACGGTCGGCGGCGTCGCTCCGGCGATGTGCAGCAGTGGGTGTTTGGATATTGGTAGTGGGTTTTGGAGAGAGAGAGAGAGGGATAGTGGGGCTCGGGTGATGGAGTGATGATGATGATGAGGATATAGGGGTGTCGACGAGGTGGTTCAGGACAGTGGGGGATCGTCGGCGTCGGGTGCAGGCGGTGGCCGTGGTCGGGTGCGCGTGAGGTCGGCGTGGGTTGAGAGAGCTCAGTGGTGGGGGAATGTAGGGCGATGCTGATGGAGAGAAGAGAGCGGGGAAGGAAGTTTGAGGGGTTGCAGGAGGTCGGAGGACGTCGTCGAAGGGGTGGCGAGGGCTCGGCAGTGGGTTCGTGGGAAATTTTCGAGAGAGAGGAGAGTTTTGAGAAGGAGTTGGAGAGTGAGAGGGAGAGAGAAGTTGGAGACGAGGAGTTTGAGAGGCGCGCGGTCGTGGGGAGAACGGACGGGAGAACGTGGCGAGGTTGCGGGCGTGGGCACGAGGTGGGGCGACGTGGGTTGAAGGAGAGGGAAAAATCGAGCGAGAAAATTTACGTTGGGGAGAAGAGGGAGATTAAACGAAACGGGTCGGGTTTGGGTTGGCGGGCACGGGCTGTGGGAAAGGGTTATAGAGTTGGGCTGGGCCAGAGGAAAATAAATATTTAATTAATTTAGTTGTTTTTATTTTTGCTGGGCCGGGAAGATGTTTGGGCTGAGGATTTTTTTAAAGGGAAATTAATTTATTTTATGTTGGGCTGGGCAGTGGTTTAATATATGTTTTGGTTTTTAATTTGGGTTTGGTCTTTGATTGGTTTAAGGGTTTTGGAATAAATTTGAATATTGAAAATTAAGCAACCAATCTTCACATAAGATAATAATACGGGAAAATAGGATAATATTTGGGGACTTAAGAAAAATATATAAGGATTTTCATTGATGGAAATGGGGATTTACATATACAATAATGGCCTCTAGGGTATATCACACTAACACTAGTGTATACGTTTCTTAACTCCGACGAGGGGTGATGTCCGGTCTCATAGACAAAGATAGTATACAGGTGCTCATTTGGTTATGAGTTACACTGGACGGACTCACCGCGAACATACTAGATGGTATTATACATATTGTCAGGTAGCAGTTCTCTGGTGACATGAGAACATGTTAGTTTGTCGACCTGAGATCGCCATTTGTCTCGTGTGAGTTCCCACTATACTTTGATTATTATCCTACCACGGATCTACTGAATAGTGCAAACAGGTTTTAGTTAGATACAGTCCCGAGCCATATGGAAACAACGAGCAGATCGTTGGGGATTTGTCTCTCCCGGTATTAGGAGTAGATGTCGCGCTGTGCACGGGTAGCCATCACCATAAATTCTCGGCCGAGATGGATTAGAATTACTGATTTGGATTAGTAGTTTCTCGGTGGGTTATGAGCTTTATACCGACACAACTTATCACGTTATTAGGGGTCTGACTTTATCCACCCTTAGACCCGATATGCGATACTCTTAGACGAACAGAACAGACTGTACGGAGACTGTCACTTTCAGGCTCAGTAGAGATACAGACAAGTTTGTTTATCGTCCTTCCTTTCGTTCAATTACTGGGTAGCCGTTACGTACAGCTAGTGCCGCTGACGTGGTTGTAGTTAAACCCACTGCCAGCGTATTGTCGGGTCTTTAGAGTCCCACACAGAGGGTTTCCCAGTTCGGGCGAAACGATATAGTGTATATATTTTCATACGTATTTGGTTCGATTAAAACACGCGTGTTTGTATATGTGCTTTTAATCAGATAGTTTATTAATGCTGGCCGGTTTGAATGATAGCCAGGTTATCATATTTTGGTTTAAATGTGAGCTATTATTATATATCTCTTTTAGTATCTCTCATTTCAGTATATGTATTTTGACAAAATACGATATTTATACGAATACGGGTATTTGTGTCTTGATATTAATACGGGTATTCATATCATTAGTACAAATACGGGTATTCGTATTTTATACCAATATGGTATTCATATTTTGATACAAATACGGGTGTATGTTTTTGTAGCATATATTTGTATTAGTGTATTTGTATGTGTGTGTGTGTGTGTGTGTGTGTGTGTGTGTGTGTGTGTGTGTGTGTGTGTGTGCAATGAGGCGGGCTCTCTTGTCTTCTTTTCTCTTTTAGTATGTATAGGAATATCGTGGGCTTGTGACTCACCATGGTGATTCACAACCCCACTCATTCCAAACACATAAAGAAAAGAAAGAAGTAAAAAAAAAAGAAGATGATGGTTCATTTTCTTCTTGAGCTGCCAGGCTTGCCCATACAACAAGCTTCTTCTCCTTCTTTCTTGATTTTCTATTAGTGGAGAATTAGAAAAAATTATGAGAGATTATCTAAAAATTAGCCACTGCATCAATTCCGTGAACAAATCCTATCAAGTCTTGATCGCTAGTTGTTTCAAGTTAAAAGCTAGAGCCTTATTTTGGACTCTTTTGAGGTGGATCATTTTCGGTAAGAAAGACCTACTCACAAGCTCATTCCGACGACTTAATAAGCTAAGGAAGTGGAAAGAAGATGAAAGACACGACTACAAAGGTTGTATTTATAACCTAGTAGTTAAACATCTTCATATTAGTTTCTAGTTTAGTTTTGGATTCGATCTTGATTGTAGGGTTCATATTCGAGTTTCGAAAATTTCCGATTTGTATTCCGCATTGCCGCTAGTTTGCGGCGCGAGCACGAGCGTCTACCTACAATGATATCATATGATATCGTGAATATTGCTACAAAATAGTTTATTATCATGAATAACATATCTATATTTTACCGTGAATTCATAACGCTAATATTTTGTCTGTTGATAATACCGTAGAAGCTGCTCGATTTCACTCGGCCTCTTCCGGCCTCCGACAGCGGCGTCCGCGGTGACTAGATTGCGGACACTTATTCTCGATCGTCGCTTTTTTCAAATTCTAAATATAATTGAATCGTGTTGTAAATTAATGGAATATAATGGATTTGATATTTTCATTAATTTGTTTTTGTGGTGATATATATATATATATATATATATATATATATTTCTTGGCGATTTGGATGGATATATTGGTTTTGCGGAATTGTCGTGAATTGAATTGTGATTACGATGAATATATATGTGTGATATCATTATATTGTATTGTATGTGTATTTATTTAGCGAGAATCTAGGGGGGAAATTTCTTTGTTTGTTACTTTTTCTGTCGAGCGATAACCAACAGAATAAGTGAGAGCCCGATGTATTAGATTAATATACCCGACGAAATAAGTGAGAAATCCGGATGGATTTGGGTTCAAATTTCTCAGTTTCTCACACTTTTTCCGTCGGCCAACACCCGACGTAATAATTTACTCGACGGAATAAGCCCGTCGGCTAACCAGTTTCTCACAGTTTTCAACAGTTGGCAGACAAACTTCATTGAAGGCAGCACAGTGCATGTGCTTCTCCATTAGCCTAACCATTCTCTTAACACTTGAACTATTTTACCACAACAAGTCTTGCATATCATTTTCCCGACTTTATCAGCCTTGGCCCAAGAAAAGGACAAGCAGCAGCAAATATGGCGGCTTAGAAATGGGTCTACTGTAGACTTGGATACACACACAAATGTAATTAAAATAAAATCAGCTATAAAAAATATTGATAAAATTTTTGATAACAAGAGTAGTAGGGAGGAATTGCCAATAGATAATCCCTTACAAAAGTTGAGAGATTCTCTTCAAAGAATATTCCCTAACATTTCAGAAAAAAAAATTAACGAAAAAATGTTTAGAACATACGAAGAAACAGCTTGAACAAACTTTTAACAGTTCAGATACTGTCTCAATTACATCAACAAGAACGGGCAGAACAACAAAGATGAATGAAAATGATGATTTTCTCCAAAAAGGCCAAGATCAAGAAGAAGAAGACTTCGATTTAGCTGATAAAATATGGGTAAAGATAATGTTCCAAAATAAAGGAAAAGAAGGAGATAAAAAAATTTGTGAAAGCAATAGCATCCCAATAATCACTCGACAGCAGACCTCCGGCACATGGCTTAAACTAGACCCACTTTCCACCGAAAAGGAATCTTATCTTTTTTATAACCTTTCCTAGAAATCAGAAGGAATTTTCCTTCTGTAGCCTTTTCTAGTCATGAGAAAAAGAAATATAATCATATCGTGGCTGCAAAACAGAACTCAGAGCTATACAGTGAAAGCAAAATAATTGAGGCCATCAATTATTTGATTCAGCATGGGATTGATTGTATCAATTATTTGATTCAGCATGTGATTGTATCAATTATCTGGAGGGCATCTATCAAAACAGATACATACATTTTGATTAATGGTGCCTCCACTGTTTTTTCAGTAGACTTGGCACTGCTGGTTGTCTTAAAGAATTTAATTAAAGTGCGGGGTAATTACGTCATCTGCCAATCAGTCCTCCTATAAGCAGCGGCTGATCGCATACGACTGTGAAACATCTGCTGTAGACTTCCCTCTACAATACTAATACTTTCTTCTTCCTCGCTCGAAAAAGATCATGGCCATGATCCTGGATGCTTTTGGTGGAAGGATGCTTGATAAGCTCGCTGCATTGGTTGAGGAGGAGGTGGTCACCGTACTTGGCGTGAAGGAGGAGCTTCGAAGGCTGCAGCGAAGGATGGAGAGAATCAGTCACGTGCTTCAGGATGCTGAGAGGAAGCGCGTCCAATCGAATGCTGTTGCGGGCTGGGTTAAGGAGCTCAAAGATGTTATGTACGATGCCGACGACATCATCGACCTCTGCAGATTCGAGGGCGGTAGATTGCTGCAGGATGATGAACCCTCTTCTTACGCTGCGGCTTTGCTTCCTTTTTTTCTTGCTTTTTATCTTGCTTTTCTACCGTTCGTTTCCGCCATGAGATTGGTGGTAAGATAATAACCCTTAACGAGAGATTGAGCGGCATATATCATGATATGTCTATCCTTAGATTGGTGCAGAATGAGCCACAAGCTGTAGTTACTAGGGTGAATCCTTACCAGACCTCACAACTTGTGGGAAGCGACATTAAACGTGCCACTAATAATCTGGTAGAGTTGATGCTCAGGAAAGACGGGGAGAAAAAAAGCCCCGACGTCATTGCAATCACCGGGATGGGGGGAATAGGGAAGACTACTTTGGCACAAAATATTTTCAATCACCAAAAGATACAGCATGAATTTTCCATAAAAATATGGGTTTGTATCACCCAAAATTTCAACGAGGTCAAATTGCTGAATGAGATAATAAAAGGAGCCAAAAAAGATCATGTTGATTTGGAATCCAAAGCACAGCTCCTGCCTCTGTTAAGAAGCGCTGTTTCGGAAAAGCCTTTTCTTTTGGTATTAGATGATGTTTGGCGATCGGATTTATGGGACGGTCTGCTGCGGGTTCCGCTACAAAGCGGAGCCATCAGCAGCCGAGTCTTGGTTACAACGAGAGACCAGAATGTTGCTAAGCACATGAAGGCCGTGCACATCCATCCTGTGGAACAGTTGCCGGTTGAATCTGGCTGGGAATTGCTCCGCAGGAGTGTAGCTTGCACTGTTGAGGAGGAGGAGGAAATGCAAAGCTTAAGGGACGTCGGTATTCAATTAGTTGAAAAATGCCACGGTCTTCCTCTAGCAATTAAGACCATTGCGGGCCTTTTAACAGAAAAGGAGAGAAGTAACGCAGAATGGGAAAAGGTTCTAAGAAGCGAGGCATGGTCTAGGGATGGCCTTCCTGACGATTTAAGGGGGGCTCTATACCTGAGTTATGAAGATTTACCCTCTCACTTGAAGCAATGTTTTCTTTATCTCTCTTTATTCCCACCTTATATTTATAGTCGTGAAGATATTGCCAAATACTGGGTGGCGGAAGGGTTTGCAGAAACACAAAATGCTTCATTTACAGAATTAGCAGACAACTGTTTTGAAGATCTATTAAGGCGAAACCTTATCCAAAAAGCGGATAATTACTATGGTTGTATGCGTTATAAAATGCATGATCTATTGCGGTCACTTGCTCAGTTTCTGTCACGAGATGAAAGCTTTTGTGGGAAAACGCGGGAGTTTCCTACCATATCCACCACAACAACGCTTCGCCGGCTTAGTTTTAATGAAGTAGATAACCTATCAGTCATCCCTGAACCAATAGCACGACAAAAATACTTGAGGACCTTGTTTTTAATAGAATGCCCCATGCTGAATGGGAATGAACTGTTTGTAAGATTTCCATTTCTCCGAGTCTTGACGCTGTCTGATTCAGGGATTGAGAATATTCCAGATGCTGTGGGAAATCTAATACACCTTAGGCTTTTGGATCTTGACCGTACAAAAATATCCAACTTACCCGAATCTGTAAAGAATCTTAAAAACCTAGTGGTCCTATATCTCTCAGGATGCAAATCACTCCATACGCTGCCCAAAGGCATTACTCAGTTATTCAATTTAAGGTTTATTGATTTACGTGACACACCATTGAGTTTCATTCCATCTGGAATGGGGAGGTTGGAACACCTAAATGTCTTTAAGGGGTTTGTTATTGGAGTAGAAGACACCATATCATGTCAGCAACATATTTGCAGCTTGCAAGAGTTATTATCTCTGCCGCTCACAGAAGTTTCCATATATAAGATGGAGAGAACAGCAGCGACACAGAAAGCACTTTTGCGGCTTTCAGAGAAAGCTTATCTTGATCACTTGGAGTTGCGCTGCGGTTGGGACGTGGCTCTTAAGTACACAGAGGAGGAGATCAAAAACATTCAGGAGGCCTTTGCAGATTTCGTTCCACCATCACGCTTAAAAAGACTATATATCGAAGGATATTTTGGCCGTCGGTTTCCGGGTACTATAATGTCTACATCATTGGGAACTTTTCTTCCTCAACTTACAAGTTTACATATTATCAATTGCACAATTGTCCAACAGCTTCCACCATTGGGCCTATTACCCGAATTGAGACAACTTGAAATCCGGAATGCATCAGGGATTGTAAGCATAGGCCCCGAATTCCTTGGAAGCAGGTCGATGTCAGTGTCCTTCCCCAAGCTTGAGGAGCTCCGGATTGGAAATTTGAGTAATTTGCAAGAGTGGTCATTTAATGGACAAGAGGAAGAAATGACAGTCTTTCCACATCTACGGCTGCTTCTTGTCAGGGAGTGCCCTAAATTGGAATCACTTCCTAGGGGCTTGAAGAAGTCTCCATTGAAGGAACTTCAAATTTCCCAATGTCAGAATATAGCGAGGATCCCTGATCTTCCTGCACTGAGAGATCTGAGAATCCTTGATTGCCCATCCTTGAAACACGTTGGGAAAATGGATGAGTTGGAGAAGCTGCTTCTGGTTGATGATTCGATGGAAAGTCTCCCGGAGTTAGTTTCCTTATGGGATGTGAATACTGGCCGATCATCCAAAACATCCCTAGCGTAATTGTATTAGGTACTGGAAAATATCTGATCGGTAACAAGCAACGCTCCATCTCCATCTACCATACCTCTGATATGTTTGGTAATCTCTCTCTCTCTCTCTCTCTCTCTCACACACACACACACACACACACATTGTTTGACTTCAACTGTTCCTTTGCAGATTGATTTCGAGGGAACAACATGCCACGCCCTTCTTGGTGTAAATTTTCAAAGTGCATTTCAATCTCCCTCTTAATGCTGTTTACTTTCTTATTAGTTCTTTTAACCTGGGGTGATGGTGTCTCATTTTGATTCCAAATGGATTTAAGTTGAGGTTACAGCATACTGGAGGCTTCATTCTAGGTATGTAACTTCATGCAATTTTCTTCAATAGCACATGCTTTTGGATCTTATATAACATAATGAAATCTTCATGCTAAGTTTAACCCGACATGAATATCACCTAATTCACAGGAAAACCATAGGTGTGCTTTCCATTAACATACTAATTGCATAGACACTTTACTAGGCGATTTGAATCAAGTAATTTACTAATTCAAGATATTTGTTTCAATATTTTTATCTAGGATAGGTGTTGCATCAAGAAAGATAAGTAGTTGTGCTTAGAGGCTGTCAGCGCCTCAGCGGTATCAAGCCAAGACTTAAAGGGAGAATGGAGGATTATACTCATGGCTTCTTTTAGTTATTTGTTTACCTTGTATGTTTATTGAAACAATGATGTATAATTGTGTGGTATTTTGTTGTTTTTACTATCTCAATCTATCTATGCCCCTGAATATTCTTCATATAATCATGACAAGGTTTGTATTTGTGTTGGGTGACGACAAAGGTCCGCTCCCCAAACTTGCATTTCATTGTTATGGTAATATGCTGCCTGTTCAGGATAATACATGGTTCTTGGGAGCTTGCAACAGTTTATGCAAATTTTGTGCTTCTTCTTTAGTGAATGTAAATTTGAATCGGAGAATGGAGAGATTCTGTTTTTCCCCTCTCTAAGAATAGATAGCTTCTATGGTTGCTAGCCTTGTAATCTTCAGAGCTCTCATATGCATTCTTGTTTAGTTTAAACAATTCACATCAATAAATTTTATTTAGCAGGTTCATGATATGTTTGCAATTCATTGTTGTTATGGTGTTTACGATTTTGTGACTTCACTGTTGATGAAGCACCGTAAAAATTTTATTAAAAAAACCCTGAAAATTCATGAAATTCGAGTATCATCTGAAACAAGCTGCAGGTAAGTTCATGGCATTTTACTGAAATTAGCAAGAATTCAGCGAACCTCCTGTAAAGAGCCCTGTTCCTCATGACCAAACTTTCAAACAGCTTGTGAGCAACCCAAATTTAAAAAGGGCAGCAATCTCCTCACCAAAAAGCGTAAGCCCCAATCTCTCCCCAAACTCGAATCTCGATTTCTCAATTTTTCTAACTCCCCAATTGTTTTCTTTTTCGATTTCTTTTATCGAGTTTGCTCTCCCATCTGTGACGTTTGAGCCCAACCGTTTTCAAATTACAAGCGGATGAGGTATGTGTTTCTAGCTCCAAGGTTTTATAAAATTACTATCTAGGGTTGTGGAAATTTTGGGGCATGCAATGAAAATGAGAATTAATTGGGACAAATTGCTGATGTTTAACATTGATGGTTGCCATGGCCACCACAATTCCATGCTTGCATTGCCGTCTGAATGATACAAATTGAACTATGTCGTTGCTTTAAATCCAGGTAAAATTGAAATTTTTGGAACACAAATGTTGATAAGATGATTCCTTTTCATCTCTTGCAGGTGATCATGCACCTATTTCCTATTTTAGGTTTATCTAAAAGATGACAGAGTGGCTGTGGAAAAAAAGTAATGAATGTACGCAAGGTGCTTGTGATAATGCCAACTAGTTATTTTTATCTCCCCTTCTTGTAGGGGCTGTTTGGTTGCAGGATTATGGAATTTGGATTCCAAAAATGGCCCCGCGGAGCACCCAAGGCCTCATGCAAATGTCACAACTAAATAAGCTAAATACAATAGTGCAAATAGGCCTAGATCAAGTAATCAAGGTACACATAACAATGACAACTGTATCGGGAAGGATTGGAACCTATTGTAATTAGACTTCAAACCTTAGGTGTCCCTCGCAACTAAGCTGGTTTTAGATAGCGCAGAATCTGTTGAAATATACATCTGTAATACAATACCATTCACTTGATCTAATTATCAATTTTCTGAAGTCTGTTAAAAATCACCCCACTATATATTCTAGTTATTTTTAAGGAGAGATTTTGAGAAATTTGAAACTAGAAGCATTCGCTTTGACACTAGTAAAATAGGGGGTTGCCCCTACGGATATTGCAATCCGTAGGGGCAGATTTAACTTGGTCCTACGGATTAATCCGTAGGGCTAAAAGGTTGCCCCTACGGGCACAGACGTCCAAGAATAAAAATATTAATTCTTAATTTGGTGTTTGCCCCTACGGAGCCGCAAAGAAAAAACCTACGGGTATGTCCGTAGGGGCAAGTAAATATCGTTTTAACATTCGACCAGACCGATCGCCTACGCTCACTTTCCCTCTCTCTCTCAATCGCGCGCGCGAAAAAAACCCTAAATCGCCACGCCGTTGTTGCCACCGTCGCCACCGCCGATTTCGTCGCCACCGTCGTCGCCACCGCCGGTTTCGTCGCCAAATCGTCACCGTCGTCGCTCCAGCCCACCAGCGCGCAGCCGTTCAGGTATAAATCTCGAGGTAAATTAAAGCATTTTTGGATTATTTTGGGCTTAGGGTTCATTGCTGGGTCTGGGTTGTGCGCGCGAGTTGGGGTTGGGCAGGGGTCGTGGTGGCGGTCGCGGTCGGGGTCGCGGTCGGGGTAGGGTTAGGGTTGGGGTTCGGCTGCTGCTGGGGTGGGGCTGGGGTTAGGGTTACGGTGGGGCTGGGGTTCATCCATGAAATAAATTTTGTTGCAAGCTGAATTTAATGATCATGTAAATTCAATTTTGTCTCCGTTCTTGGTGATCAGTATGTATGGCAATATATGTTTGATGATATGTCTATGAGAAGGCACAACACTTTTTTATCATGAACTTTTTTCAGTTAACCAGCATGACCTTTTTCCCCAAATACAAAATCTCCCTTAAACTTTGGATTAAAAGAGGTTTTTTCCCTTCTTTTTTCCCCTGAGCACTATGTGCACTTATTGACAATATACAGTTTATGTGTGTTTGTTTGTGCGCGTGCGCGTGCGCGTTAGTTGGCATTAACTTTGAACTTTCCCCCTTCTATATGGTTGATATTATAAATTTTATAAGAAGACCTAGATGTGGCAAGTTCTGTAAAACTTGATTACATTTGGTAACAACTAACTCAAAAATTAATCGGACCTTTATGCATTAAATTCAGATCAATGGTTTACATCAGTACATTGATACTATACTGTCCCAGTCTCCTCATTATACACCATTTTGCTATCTAATAGGGGTTCCCTGATGTTTGTTCCAGAGATTTTTGGTGGTTCATCAATTGAGAGTGAAACCGGCATCTTTGTGCTGCTGTCAACAAAATCCTTGGCTTTACCCCAAAGAACAACATATAAGCCCACGACCACAGCTACAGCACCTACCATACTGAAATTTCAAAGAATTAATGAATATATCAGTTTCTTTGCATTTGTATTATCATGATTTATATTGTTATAAACATGGTTAAATGTGTTGTTACCTGCCAAGATAGAGATGTTCATGAAGAAGTAGGATGGCTAGGATGGTAACAATAACAGTGCATAGGGGATTGAACATGGCTGAGAAAAGAGGTCCTCTTCTTGATATGCACCAAGATTGCAAATAGAAGCTTACACCAGATCCCATAACACCCTACAACATACATAACTCTCATTAATCATGTATCAAACATCCTTAATTTCTATAAATTTAATGTTAAAAATATTTAAATATGTTGATGATGTGGGTGACTTCATAAGAGTAGTTTGGAAGGCTTTGCTCATTTTTTAAAATTCTTTTACAATAAAGGAGGCCATTAATTGATGACCTTTAGCTACACACCCCCTTGGGACTTTGCATTATAATAGTAGAGCTAGAGATGCCATCATAGTACCACAATACCATCTGAAAATTTCAGGTAATCATAATTTACTCGACACAGATGGTAGAAAATCAGAAAAAGCTCAAGAAAAAAATAATCGATTTTGATTTTAACATGCGGGGTGTTGATGCAAGATGTAATATCTAGTAGCAGATGCTAGGCATATAGACTAAAGAATAGTTGTAAATGAACCGCTAGCAAGAAAATCCTATAATCATACACATCGCTTGACGCATGAAGCCTGGAGCTCTTTCTTTTGGGGGATAAAACTAGTTATATTCCTGTATTGCCTAGAAATAGCAGTGAGTTGGTTAAAACCTTTCAAACACAACCCCCCACCCCAAAAAAAAAAAAGCAAGAAAGAAAGGGCAAGGAAAAAAAAGAATAGCAACAAGCAATACAAGATGCTCAATAACTTGCTTCAAAACCATAATCTAATCTTGATGATGCTCAATATTAGCGATTTTCATGATCACGACACGTGGCAGATGACGTGTCTCATAACGCTTTATGATATCAGTATCCTATATTTGTAGTTTTAATTGTTGATTGTTATAGATGTATACCATTGCAATAATAGTTTTTGGTTGATGAATGCTATTGCAATGTAGGATGATCAGTTCTATCAATCTTGATCTCAATGGTTTAAAATCATGTTACACATACAACACGAATGCACAACAAATGCATAATTAGAGAGTGACTCGAGATATTCAGGTTAAAACCAATATATGATACTCGATGATAATATGAAACCTTCATATTCCCATCGATACCCATATATGAAACTAAAAGCGCCACTTAGTCCCCGTCTATCGGTTAACATACGTGCGATGCTCGTCGTGACCTAGAACCATAAGAAGGTTGTTAAATATCGGACAGTATAGCTCGATACTAACAACCGTCGTATAGTCTACGCGACGAGAAAATTCAATCGTATGGTAACCCATAAATTTCTCCCGTGTGGACAAGTTAAGAATGTATAAAGCAAACGCCTTCATTCACTTGTGTTTTCATCCGTTTCGAGATATTTCGTCGGTACTTTTCCGCTGGTTCTCCGTGTACAAAGATAGATTAGATGTTCATTTCAACGTTGTTTCACAGCTTTGAAATGATTATCTATTCTATTACAATGTACTCGGAGAACAGCGGGGAGGTGCTGCCGAAATTTACTCGAAACGGTTGAAAGCACAAGTGATGGGCGTTCGCTCTATACATTCTTAATGGGATAGAAGCCTACCCCCGACAGCCGGAACACATACATACAAATGCATAATTAGAGATCGATTCGTGATGAAACGGTTAAAACCAATATATGATAATATGAAACCTTTATATTTCCATCGATACCCATATATGAAACTAAAAGCACCACTTAGTCCCCGTCTATCGGTTAACATACGTGCGATGCTCGTCGTGACCTAGAACCATACTCCCCACTTAGTCCCCGTGTAACACCCGAGCCCAATACTACTATTTTCTGTTATTGGTTGAGTATTAGATATTACTCATTTCATTTATCTCGCTTGTTTGGGGTCTTACTGTAAAATTTTATCTGGCTAAGTCATTCTGCATATAACAAATTTTAGCACCTAAAATAAAATTGAAAATATTCATCTTGGCCTACTTGACACCCTTAGTCTCGTGGTAGCGTCCGTGCATTGTGTTCTCGTCCCGTCCAGTGAAACGGGCGAGTTTGGATGGCTACGTGCACGTGCGTGTGTCCGTTTTGGGAGTATACTTTTTAATCATAAAACATTTCATTTTAAAATTTGAAACCCGCTTAAAATCCTATTATTTGAATTTCGAATTTTTGGACCCAACCCGGGCGCAATTTGGAAATGTTTCATTTGGCGCCAAAATCCCAAATTTTAATATTATTAAAACCATCGCATATATTTTTTTCTAACTAACCTGATATCTTACTGTTCATTACCTATCTTTTAAATCTTTAAGTTAACCATATAATATTTTTTACAATCTTTTATATCCTTCTCAAATTATTCTCTCAGCCAATCGCAACCTCCCCTTTAACCTCCCGTGGGCCCCACTTTCTCTCTCTCCCTCTTCTCTCTCTCTCCACTTTCTCTCTCTCCTCCCCCTTATATATTCTCTCGTACTTCTCTTTATCATTTTTCTCTTCTTGCTTCATGTCTCGTTTCTCATTTCTTTTAACTGTTCTTTTATTGCCGGAATTCCGTCGTGCCGGTGACGTTTCTCGACGTTCCAGCGAGGTACTCTGACCCGTGTGGTTCCTCTGTTCGTCGTTTGGGTTCATTCCGTGAACCGTGCGCCGTCGCGAGTTTTCCCCGCCGACGGTTAACGTTCCGTTTTCCCGATTCGCGACCCATCGAGGCAAGTTAATCTTGCTACATGCTATATACTTTTATAATCTTCATTTTATAATGTTATACATTTGAAAATCTTATAGTTTACATATGAAATGTCGTTGAAAAATCGGATATGACAAATCTGAAATTTACTGTACACCTTATCTTATAAAATTCATTATAAATCATAGAAAAATTATTAGTATACGTTCTTTAGTTCGTTACGAAGCTAATTCAGAATACTATAACTCTATGAAGTATTTACTGGCAAAATAAATTTTTTTAAATAACGTAAAATGCAAATGAAAATGTCTCCAAACTGCTGTCCAGGAAATTCCAGCAGCAAACTTTCAACTTCGAATATTCATAACTTTTTGTAGGGACAACCTGAGATGCTTATACTTATAAAACTGAAAACCTTATTGAATTATCTTTGTTTTGGTATAAGGCACGTCCCTTTTGGAGAACGTTTGTTATTTTTAACCTATTTTACAAATTAGGGTGACGCTGAATTTCTGAACGGAACTTGCTTGTGCGTGGTTAATCAATACCACTTTTATAGTTATTAATCGCTTTGAATATGATATCCATATTAGTATTATTATATCAATATTTATATCACATATTGTTTAGTTGTACATCCCACATTACCATTTTATAGTTTTATAACTTTTCGGATACCCGTTTGCATCCATCGCATTTAAGATACATATAATTGCATCCATAGATCACATTACTACATAATAATGTGATATTAACACTCCATATTTAATAAATTGCATCCTAATTAATATTGGAACTATAAATGTAACCCTAATCGATAACTGTGCATCCATATCCTTGAAATTATATCTATTTGCATATCATATTACATGTTCCAGTTTATTGTTCTGATAGTACTCATGCTTGTTTATTTATACACATGCTTATGTTAGTTTGATTATGAGCACCCACATGACATCTTGTGCTTCCTGACATGACCTGTTACACTACCTACTTGACATGACATGGTACCGTACACTCTTGACATGACATGACACCTTTATACATTACCTGGCTGGACCTGATGTACCATGGCTTTACATGTTACCTGATCTTGTGTCTAATGCCAACAAACATAACATGTAGTCCTCATGGACCGTTCCTGTTGTCTATCCAGACAAACCTGTTTACCTGATCCTGTGTTGGCATTAGTTTCTTGATTACGGGATACCTGACTTGACTTACACATATAACTTGGGGGTATGGGGAAATCAGTATTGTAACCGAACGTAACTCCAAGGGCTATCCTATTGTTTGCCGTTTTTCCGGGCGTTACGGAATATCCTATTGTTTGCCGTTTTTCCGGGCGTTACGGAATATCCTATTGTTTGCCATTTTTCCGGGCGTTACGGAATATCCTATTGTTTGCCGTTTTTCCGGGCGTTACGGAATATCCTATTGTTTGCCGTCTTTCCGGGCGTTACGGAATAACTACCGACGAGTTACGATGAGGATTACCTTATCTGGTTTCAAAGACTTTAGAATAGAAAACCTGATAGAACAGTTTAGTTTACCCACTGCACGCTACCCTGTACTGGTATGATTCATATTATTGCTATTCTTGCTTTATTCATGTTTATTTCTGCATTGCCTATTACACTGTTCATATTATATTACTGGTTGACATGACGCGCTGACGTCTGGGTTTTGCATGACCCAGATTCTTTACCACTGTCGCTGTCCGAGCAGGAGTACTTCAGCCAGCAGGCTGAGTTATGAGTTCTGTAGTGGTTAGTTTATTTCCTGCATTTATTTCCTGATGTGAGCCCGCATTATGGGACACACTTTTCAGTTATTTGTATTGGATCTTTTGCTTCCGCATTTATTTATTATTGACTCCTGTTATTCTGGATTATGGACATGTGTTAGATAGTTTTATCTTGTTCTTGATATCTCTACAGCCGTAATGTGACTGTGGATGGATACTTCCTACCCACAGGTAGCATGGTTGGCTATGTCACGTGCCCAATCTTGCGTACTCTGGGAAGCGGGGCGTGACATGGTTCTTTTGGTATCAGAGCCATAGGATAGTCGGGTTGATTCTTTTGTAGTTGGGTATTGTACCCAATACATGAATCAGAATACCCGTGTTTAGGAAACATGTCCTGCCACCTTGACCGTTTTACCATTCTTGAATCACATTCTTCCTGATTATATCTTTTACGACGTGCAAACTTACTTTGCATGTCGACTCGAAAACTTGATTTCTTGTTATCCCTAGGACTTAGGCGACTTGGGTAGAGTTAAGTAATTGTGGCTATGATACCGCGGCATAGTTACAATGCGGTACTCTATTTAAGTATCTTGGAGTTCTAGCCTTGATCCATATTCAGAATCTATCATCATGCTAATGTTGGGTGTTTTGAGTTTAGGATTATGACAGGTAAGAAATTGAAGACATATCAGAGGCGTGTGGACGAGACTCAGCAGTTTCGCTGGACCTTTAGTCGCCAACGATGCAGACAGGGCACGAAGGTCCATGCGCAGCTTGGATGTGGGCATCCAAAGGCAGACCGTCTCCCTGGGTTTGACCACTTTCTCACAAGTTCTTACGGCAGCTCGGGAACAGCAGAGCATATTGGAAAAATTGGGAGTTCACAGCAGACAGCAGTTGCGGTAAGGAAGCAGTTCTGTCAGGCCAGTCGAGTTTAGGGCTAGGCCGACAAACATTATTCTTGCAGCAATGGAAGTTGATAGTGGTGAAGAGCCGGCGGTTGTTCGCGATCTTATGGACGTATTTGAAGATACACCGGGTTTACCGCCGAAGCGAGAGTGGAGTTCGCAATTGACCTTATTCCTGGTGCAGCGCCAGTATCTAAAGCGTATTATCCAATGGCACCAGTAGAATTGGAAGAAGTTAAGAAACGGGTTGCTGAATTGCTTGAGAAGGGTTGGATTCGAAGCAGTAACTCGCCTTGGGGAGCTCCAGTTCTTCTAGCAAAGAAGAAGGATGGCACCAGAAGGATGTGCATCGGCTATAGAGAATTAAACCGGGTGGCTATCAAGAACAAGTACCCGATCCCTCGCATTGGAGAACTTTTTGAGCAGCTTAGTGGCGCGAGGGTATTCTCGAAGCTGGATTTACGATCCGGATATCATCAGGTCCCAGTGAAAACAGAAGATATTTGCAAGACGGCGTTCCGAACTCGGTATGGACATTATGAGTACTTAGTGATGCCCTTCGGAGTAACGAATGCGCCGGCAGTATTCATGGACTTGATGAACCGAATCTTTTCACCGTTCTTAGATCAGTTCATTGTGGTATTCATTAACGATATTCTGGTTTACTCGAAGAGTTTTGAAGAGCATGCTGAGTATTTGAAGATCGCACTGCAGGCGTTGAGACAAGAGAAATTGTATGCGAAGATGAGTAAGTGCGAGTTTTGGCTGGAAGAAGTAAGGTTTTTGGGGCATGTTGTGTTTGGCAATGGGATTGCCGTCGATCCAGAAAAGATTGCAGCAGTTCGAGATTGGCCTATTCCAAAGAATGTTGCTGAGATAAGAAGTTTCCTTGGATTAGCCGGATACTACAGGAGATTTATGGAGAACTTTGCTCGTCTGGCAGAGCCGTTGACCAAGGAGGTACCTTTTGTATGGGCGGATAAGTATGCATTAGCTTTCGAGACGTTGATGCAGAAGTTGATAACCGCCTCTATTCTGACCGTGCCAGACAATTCCGGATGATTGGTGATTCACAGCGACGCATCTGGGAAAGGATTGGGATGTGTTTTGATGCAGCATGGGAAGGTTGTAGCATACGCATCGAGACAGTTGAAGACTCATGAGAAGAATTATCCAACTCATGATTTGGAGCTTGCGGCTGTGATTTTCGCTTTGAAGATTTGGAGACACTACCTTTTAGGCGAAAGGGTCGAAGTTTTACAGATCACAAGAGTTTGAAGTATGTGTTCACTCAGAAGGAGTTGAATATGAAGCAGTGTAGATGGTTGGAGCTGATGGCCGACTACGAGCTTGACCTTAAGTACCATCCGGGAAAAGTTAACGTCGTGCCGGATGCGCTTAGTCGGTTACCAGCGATTCAGGTGTTAACTACGCAGAGGGAGATCATTGCAGATTTTCGAAGATTTGACTTGGAGGTTGTGCTACCACATTCTACGGGACAGTTCATGCAGTTGCAAGTACTGTCGTCCTTAGTTAAGAAAATTAAAGCAGCACAATCGCAGGATCCTAGACTGCAAAGGTTTCGAGAGCAGGTTGAAGCCGGACTACGAATAGATTTACTGGTCCACGAAGATGGTTCGTTGAGGTATGGTAGCCGTTTGTGTGTGCCAAAGGGAGATGTTCATGAAGAGCTTATGAAGGAGGCACACAGTTCAGCTTATTTTGTACATCCAGGAGGCACAAAGATGTACCGTGATATTCGATAGCATTTCTGGTGGGAAGGCATGAAGCGGGAGATTTCTCGCTTTGTGGCAAAGTGCTTGGTGTGTCAGCAAGTTAAGGCTGAACATCAAAGGATTGCTGGTTTATTGCAACCATTTCCAATTCCTCAGTGGAAGTGGGAACATATAACCATGGATTTCGTGACGGCTTTACCGCGGAGTCCAAAAGGCAACAATGCAATATGGGTAATTGTTGACCGATTGACCAAGGCGGCTCACTTTATTCCTTTTCAGGTTGGTCAATCAACAGAGACTTTGGCAGAGCGGTACATGCAGGAGATTATAAGATTGCATGGAGTACCGGTGAGCATCGTGTCCGATCGGGACACTCGGTTCTTATCACACTTCTGGAGAAGTTTACATGAAAGTTTGGGGACTTGATTGAAGTTTAGCACAGCTTATCATTCTCAAACTGATGGTCAGTCGGAGAGAACGATCCAAACTCTTGAGGACATGTTGAGAGCATGCATGTTGGACTTCAAGGGGTCTTGGGAGGATCATCTACTTTTGGTGGAGTTGTCTTACAACAACAGTTTTCAGGCAACTATTCAGATGGCTCCATTTGAAGCTTTGTATGGTCGTAAATGCCGTTCACCTGTTTGTTGGGACAATGTCGGTGAACGAAGATTACTGGGACCAGATTTGGTTGTGCAGACAGTTGAGAAGGTTAACCCTATCAGAAATCATATGAAGGCAGCACAGGACCGACAGAAGAGTTGGGCAGATACGTCAAGAAGATCTCTAGAGTTCACCGTGGGTGATTTGGTATTCTTGAAGATATCACCGACGAGAGGGGTGATTCGTTTGGAAGTCGAAGAAAGCTTAGTCCTCGATTCGTTGGACCCTTGAGATCGTGGAGCGTGTTGGTGAGGTAGCGTATCGTTTGGCGTTACCGCAGTCCTTGGCAAATGTGCTCGATGTGTTTCACGTATCTCAACTACGAAGGTATGTTCGAGATGAAACACACGTTTTGGATCATTCGGAGCTAACAGTACGAGAAGACTTGACTTTTGAGGAGCGACCGATTGAAATCGTGGATCGAAGGGAAAAGGTCCTTAAGAACAAGCTTATCCCCCTTGTGCTAGTTTCTTGGGGTAATCGATCGCATGGAGAGTCCACATGGGAGCGAGAAGACGAGATCCGACAGAAGTTTCCTCACATTTTCCTGTAGTTTTCTATCTTGTATTCTTGGAATTTCGAGGACGAAATTCTTTTGTAGTTGGGTATAATGTAACACCCGAGCCCAATACTACTATTTTCTGTTATTGGTTGAGCATTAGATATTACTCATTTCATTTATCTCGCTTGTTTGGGGTCTTACTGTAAAATTTTATCTGGCTAAGTCATTCTGCATATAACAAATTTTAGCACCTAAAATAAAATTGAAAATATTCATCTTGGCCTACTTGACACCCTTAGTCTCGTGGTAGCGTCCGTGCATTGTGTTCTCGTCCCGTCCAGTGAAACGGGCGAGTTTGGATGGCTACGTGCACGTGCGTGTGTCCGTTTTGGGAGTATGCTTTTTAATCATAAAATATTTCATTTTAAAATTTGGAAGCCGCTTAAAATCCTATTATTTGAATTTCGAATTTTTGGACCCAACCCGGGCGCAATTTGGAAATGTTTCATTTGGCGCCAAAATCCCAAATTTTAATATTATTAAAACCATCGCATATATTTTTTCTAACTAACCTGATATCTTACTGTTCATTACCTATCTTTTAAAATTTTAAGTTAACCATATAATATTTTTTACAATCTTTTATATACTTCTCAAATTATTCTCTCAGCCAATCGCAACCTCCCCTTTAACCTCCCGTGGGCCCCACTTTCTCTCTCTCCCTCTTCTCTCTCTCTCCACTTTCTCTCTCTCCCCCCCTTATATATTCTCTCGTACTTCTTTTTATCATTTTTTTCTTCTTGCTTCATGTCTCGTTTCTCATTTCTTTTAACTGTTCTTTTGTTGCCGGAATTCCGTCGTTCCGGTGACGTTTCTCGACGTTCCAGCGAGGTACCCCGACCCGTGTGGTTCCTCTGTTCGTCGTTTGGGTTCATTCCGTGAACCGTGCGCCGTCGCGAGTTTTCCCCGCCGACGGTTAACGTTCCGTTTTCCCGATTCGCGACCCATCAAGGCAAGTTAATCTTGCTACATGCTATATACTTTTATAATCTTCATTTTATAATGTTATACATTTGAAAATCTTATAGTTTACATATGAAATGTCGTTGAAAAATCGGATATGACAAATCTGAAATTTACTGTACACCTTATCTTATAAAATTCATTATAAATCATAGAAAAATCATTAGTATACGTTCTTTAGTTCGTTATGAAGCTAATTCAGAATACTATAACTCTATGAAGTATTTACTGGCAAAATAAATTTTTTTAAATAACGTAAAATGCAAATGAAAATGTCTCCAAACTGCTGTCCAGGAAATTCCAGCAGCAAACTTTCAACTTCGAATGTTCATAACTTTTTGTAGGGACAACCTGAGATGCTTATACTTATAAAACTGAAAACCTTATTGAATTATCTTTGTTTTGGTATAAGGCACGTCCCTTTTGGAGAACGTTTGTTATTTTTAACCTATTTTACAAATTATGGTGACGCTGAATTTCTGAACGGAACTTGCTTGTGCGTGGTTAATCAATACCACTTTTATAGTTATTAATCGCTTTGAATATGATATCCATATTAGTATTATTATATCAATATTTATATCACATATTGTTTAGTTGTACATCCCACATTACCATTTTATAGTTTTATAACTTTTCGGATACCCGTTTGCATCCATCGCATTTAAGATACATATAATTGCATCCATAGATCACATTACTACATAATAATGTGATATTAACACTCCATATTTAATAAATTGCATCCTAATTAATATTGGAACTATAAATGTAACCCTAATCGATAACTGTGCATCCATATCCTTGAAATTATATCTATTTGCATATCATATTACATGTTCCAGTTTATTGTTCTGATAGTACTCATGCTTGTTTATTTATACACATGCTTATGTTAGTTTGATTATGAGCACCCACATGACATCTTGTGCTTCCTGACATGACCTGTTACACTACCTACTTGACATGACATGGTACCGTACACTCTTGACATGACATGCACCTTTATACATTACCTGGCTGGACCTGATGTACCATGGCTTTACGTGTTACCTGATCTTGTGTCTAATGCCAACAAACATAACATGTAGTCCTCATGGACCGTTCCTGTTGTCTATCCAGACAAACCTGTTTACCTGATCCTATGTTGGCATTAGTTTCTTGATTACGGGATACCTGACTTGACTTACACATATAACTTGGGGGTATGGGGAAATCAGTATTGTAATCGAACGTAACTCCAAGGGCTATTGTAATGACCCCAAAATCTTTATACATTTGTATTATCCCTCTTCAAAAATATACCGTATTTATTTGTACTTGGTATTTTCCTCTTTCTATTAAATTTATTATTATTTTATTCCTCAATCTATTATGTATTTTTTTTCTAGGTACAATTTCTTTTTTCTTATATTTAAGTTTTTAACTTCTCATTCTTATTTTTTCCTTTCATAAATATTTAACCCAAATCCATTATTCTTATTCTCCATAGCCCATCTAAAAAGCCCATTTTCTTTTTAAGCAACATCATATATTTAATTCTAATTAAATATATGCATGAACAACTTTATAGCTCATTGGTTAAGTCCTTGCATTATTATTCCATAAGTCGCATGTTCAAATCCCCATTCTTGCAATTATTTTTATCATTTTTTATTCTTCTCATAACCTACAAATGAGACCTTTCATTTCCAAAATGAAAGGTGACCTTTCATTTCTCTTTTAATTCTCATGTTAAATGCATATATTATTATTCACCATTACAACATCTTTATTTGTCCTCCTCCATCTTTTCCTTCCTCATATTTTTCTATCTCTCACTTCTTCCTCTTCACCAAGATGACAAGAAGAAGAACATGAAGAAGTCTTCAAGAAGGTCTCGCTAGTAACGCGAGGCTATCGGCGGATAGACAAGCCCGGTGACAATACCGGCTTGTGCATGTAAGTCCCTTCCCTCTCCTTTCCCCCATCTCTTTTTTCCTCTTGTCATGCATCGTGAACCCCTTATTCTTTTCATATCATAATCCATAAGAGAAGATACACATAAACATATACATATACATATACATAAGTTTAGATATATATGATTCTATATGGTTTAATAATATCTTATTATCTCTTGTTCAAATTAAAGTATTTTTAATTCTTTCTTCATGATTATGAATGTTTATTACAAGTTGTGAGAACATAGATTTCAATCCATAATATATCTACGATATCTCATGGAATCGGTTTAGTTATTAAAAGAAAGGATAAAGCTTGCATAAAAATACTAGTTAATCTTTTTGCCGATTTTAGTATACACATCAATACCTTTAGTTTTAAAATAATTTTTATAAATTAATTTTTAACTCTGAAAATTTCAGGAAATTTACATATGATAGAATATATTATTTTGTACACGCTGTAAAAATTTTAGATCGATCCGCATAACGGTTTAGGAATTACATCGTATTTATTCACTGATCGTAAAACAGAAAACTGCAGTTATCGGTCAATTTCTAGGACATATAACTTGGTATACCGGTATCCAAATTGAGCAAACTCGGGTGTTTTTCATATCTACATCGAATGATATAGATTTTCTTAGTTTTAGAGTTTTACTGAAAACCCATCTAAGATAAAGAAAACTGCGTTACAATATTAAGTGACGGATCTGGACAGAATCTGTTCCGATTCGCACACTGTTTTTAAATTGGACATAACTCGAACACCCGATGTCCGTTTGTGACAAAATTTAGATGTGTAGATGCACCATTGATAGAACTATAATTTTCTGTATATTATATTAGTTAGGAATGCATGAAACAACCTGATATAGGCTTTGCAATAGAATATATAGTTGCTGTCCAGAAATCTGAATTTCTGTTTTAAATGCTGATATTAAAATGATCATAACTAGAGCTTCAGAAATCCAAATCATGTGAATCTTGGTGTTTTCGATAAGTACATCGAAATACCTACAATTTTCTAATAATTTTCGTAACCTGAAACCTGATATAAATTAACTCAAACTGCATTTTAAAAATATGTGACGGTGCCGAATAGATTCTGATCTGTTTTGCGCGACGATACGAAAACATATATATCTCTCAAACCGGTAGTCATATTTAGGTAAAACTGGAACTCACGCATGCAAAACATTTAGAGACATATTTCTGTTTATATTTCGCATTCGTTCAACTTGATTAATTAGTCGTACATAATATTTCTTTACAGCATTGTTTATGGTAGTTACTCGAATAATATACTTGACTCATTTCATGCTATTCGAACATGTATACATATTTATCTTGATCATTAAATTGTTGTATGTACTTAAAGACGATAATTAAATACTTGAGTTATATTTTGAAAACTATACAAAAATATTTTTACATAAAACCCCCTCAAGTTTATAAATTACCCTAAGGACCCTAACAATTATAAGACCACGATTCATAATTCTGATTGTCTGACTCGGGTTTGAGTCTGATTAATCTGACTTGAATATGATTCAAGTCAACCTATAATCTACAAGATTCCAATTCAAAATGAACACATGAATCCATGAATACAATTATCAATTTATACAACCTGACCGAACCGAACCATGGATATTCCTTTTACATGATTCCCAGTATTCCATTTACATGACTCTATGGTTACAACCGTTTCCTGATATCATGGTTTCGGTCACTCAGTCAATCAATCTACAATTACTACAATTTACAAGATAACAATACAAATAAGACTTCGCGGGGTTTAAGGGGTAGATTGGTACGGAAGATGTTAAAAGTGGAATGAGGTGGTCAGATTAAGACACCTAACCTATATTCAGTTGTTGTTGTACCGTGGCATAAACGGTTCCTTGTACTATACGTGCCCTTAATCTCTGGCATATAGAGACTCCCCTCGTATACACTGGCAGCTTTCTGTACCAATCTACAAACAATATCGTTAAACAATATTCCATAATATACTACAATACAAAACTTTAGAAAATACCATACTCGGTCACTCTCATTCTTCATTCTTCTGTGGGACTTACCGAGCGACCTGTTCGCTGACGACATTCTATTTCTCTCTTCTTTGAATGTCGTCAGGTGTGTTGGACCAAGTTGAGACCGAGCCTACAAGTGAAGATTTGGAGGAATTCCAGGAAGACCCAGAGCTCTAGACTTTGTACTTGCTCTTCTCAGTATTTCTTTTATTATGCCATTGTTTAGGCATTGCTTTTCAGTTCAGATGTATTTCCATTTCATGCATTGTAAAAAAGAATGTTATTAATAAAAGTTGCTGTTCTTTTATACTCTTGTCTCTTGTGTATTTATATTGCTTAGTTACGCTTAGCGTATGTACTTCTGAGTATATACGTAGCGGACCTCGTCGCGTTCACTTCGCCGTACACTGGGAAGCGGGGCGTGACAGCTATCCTATTGTTTGCCGTTTTTCCGGGCGTTACGGAATATCCTATTGTTTGCCGTTTTTCCGGGCGTTACGGAATATCCTATTGTTTGCCGTTTTTCCGGGCGTTACGGAATATCCTATTGTTTGCCGTTTTTCCGGGCGTTACGGAATATCCTATTGTTTGCCGTTTTTCCGGGCGTTACGGAATACCTATTGTTTGCCGTCTTTCCGGGCATTAAGGGCGTTACGGAATAACTACCGACGAGTTACGATGAGGATTACCTTACCTGGTTTCAAAGACTTTAGAATAGAAAACCTGATAGAACAGTTTAGTTTACCCACTGCACGCTACCCTGTACTGGTATGATTCATATTATTGCTATTCTTGCTTTATTCATGTTTATTTCTGCATTGCCTATTATACTGTTCATATTATATTACTGGTTGACATGACGCGCTGACGTCTGGGTTTTGCATGGCCCAGATTCTTTACCACTGTCGCTGTCCGAGCAGGAGTACTTCAGCCAGCAGGCTGAGTTGTGAGTTCTGTAGTGGTTAGTTTATTTCCTGCATTTATTTCCTGATGTGAGCCCGCATTATGGGACACACTTTTCAGTTATTTGTATTGGATCTTTTGCTTTCGCATTTATTTATTATTGACTCCTGTTATTCTGGATTATGGACATGTGTTAGATAGTTTTATCTTGTTCTTGATATCTCTACAGCCATAATGTGACTGTGGATGGATACTTCCTACCCACAGGTAGCATGGTTGGCTATGTCACGTGCCCAATCTTGCGTACTCTGGGAAGCGGGGCGTGACACCCCGTCTAGCGCCACTTAGTGGGATTGCGATGGTAGGATCGGACGGTGTAATTTACTATGGGTACTTAAATTGTATACTCGGCATCCACTATCCCGGACGATCAGAACCCTTTTATATATTCCAGTGTATTTGGTACGATCTGCGAACCGATACGGACAAGTGGAGAAGCAGTCTTGGGACTTGGAAAGATGAATATGGATTGACCAGTGTGAACACACTTCGGTTTTACGGTCAGGACGATCCGTTTATCTTTCCGAACCAAGCGTTCCAAGTATACTACTCATAGTGTTTGAAGCATGCGGGGTGGAGTGTTGTATGCCGATGGAAACCTAGAGATGTCTACGATGTCCCAGAATACGAGGACAGCGATGAGGACGAAGAAGAGAGAAGGCTTAAAGTGCTCCGACCGTCTGTTTCGAAGGACGGGTTGTCTTCGACCGATCATGAAGTTACGTGGGTTAGAAATGACATCGACGATGAAATCCAAGTAGATATGTATGATGCGCCCACGAAACGAAAAAGGTTATCAGTAATGGTATATTATTACTTCACATTTTACGCTCTAGATCATATATAGTCGATACTTTTAATGATTGTCTAATGCGTCCATGAACCGTTTATCTAGATTTAATGATGATGTCGGGAGCAGCGAGGGGCGGCAGGAGCTCCAGCCGCGGCAGAGGCAGAGGCAGAGGCAGAGCGGTTCTGCCGCCCGGAGAGCTCCGTAGGGAGCTTCAGAGGGCCGGTCTTGCACCCAGATCGGAGACCCTTTCGGATGCCTCCTTCCGTGTTGATTTGGCCACACCTCCAGGTATACTGCAC
Organism: Agapanthus africanus; assembly: GCA_030015575.1. Classification (NCBI taxonomy): domain Eukaryota; kingdom Viridiplantae; phylum Streptophyta; class Magnoliopsida; order Asparagales; family Amaryllidaceae; genus Agapanthus; species Agapanthus africanus. Next base: position 15,060,995 of record JASDDO010000001.1, on the reverse strand, counting down.
GTATATCCATTTTGAATGTAATATTACAGATATTCATGCATGTTTATGTCAAAATTACTTATATTGTCAATGTTTGATTGTCTAGTTGTTGGTGATGCGTCCACATCTGGGACAGAGGCCACCCCCGCTCCTCCAGGTATGTTTATGTATCATATAGTGTATGTATATTGATTTAGAATGTTATATCATAAATACACATTCCTTTTGCTCTTACTTAGCAATTTTTATTATTGTCTAGCTGTAGGTGGTGACACCACCGCACCTGCGGGTATGTTTATATATCCTATAGTGCATGCATATTGATTTAGAACATTATATTATTGATTTACACATTCTTTTTGCAATTACTTATATAATCTATTTTTAATTGTCTAATTATAGGTGGTGCGTCCACACCTTCTGTCACGTCCCGCATCCCAAAATGTGAAGTACGGGAAGCGATGAAGGCCAGCCATGCTATCTACGGTAAGGAAAAGTCCTTCCATAGTCACATAAGGCTGTGTAGATTAACCTGTCAATATAAAATCCAAGAGCAAAAGAAATAATACTAATAATCATGCTGCAATGAAACCACAAGAAATCCTAAAATGGGTCCACTAGATAATTGATACAATTAAAGATCCAAAAACAGAAGATTCGGAATAAAATAAGATCCGTAAGAGATACAAAAGTCCTAACGTCCCATAAGGGCGCACATGCTAAGAGTTAAAAGTAAAGGAAAATAACCTACGATTACTGATCTCCAGCAAAATCCTGATAGCCGCTCTGTTCCTGCTCAGCCGTCAGATCTGCCTCTAAACCTGAGATGGCAAATCTCAGGGATGTCAGAACATCCCAACAAGTACTCAACGTATAAAGTGTGTGTAACATAATAACAAGAATATATAAAAGTGAAGTCCTGTGCACAAGAAAGCATATATATAATTAATTAAATGCACTAATACTATGAAACATAAGTAAGGGATCGGGTCATAACCTAACTGGCCACTTAAAGGTAAACTATCCTATCGAAAGCTTGAGTGTGTGCGTCAACCTCTGCAGGAGTATTCCTAACCCAAGAGTGGTACCCCAAGGGCTAGGAAACACGGGCCCAACTGTGGAATGAACAAGAAACCGCTATAGCCCGGTACGAGCTGTAAACATGTGACCGCTATAGCCCGGTACGAGCTGTAATCATGTGACCGCTATAGCCCGGTACGAGCTGTAATCATGTGACCGCTATAGCCCGGTACGAGCTGCCGGCATGGGACTCCTGAGATCCTGTTGTACAACGCACACTCAAACTACCCCAACACCCACGTATTTATAGCTGCTATGGTAAAGATTTAAAATCACTAATTAAGAATGCTGAAAAGACAGGAACTTACAGTATGGTAATTGTATGGAAATAAAACTGGTGAATAGTGGTGTCATGGCATGTAGTCCAGCACTCTAATTAATGATTTCACTTAAGAAAATAAATAATAAAGGTCACGAGTAAGCATGTCAAATCAAGATGTTCTATACATGTAATCAACATGAGCCTCGAATGTGTATAAAGCATTACATAACGAAAAGCAAGCAGCAGTCAGCATTATATATTAGCAAGTGTTACGATAAGGACAGATGATAAAACTGTGAAAGAAACATCTTTTCTCTAATATCCAAACTTGTACAGATTAAGAACTAATTTAGATAATCGCCGATGTTGCATCGACAAAAATGAAAAGAGCAAGAGTACTTGCCTGAGGATAGCGATCACGGAAAAAGATGTACAAAAAAAACAGGCACGATCTCAGCTAAGGTGCGACTTGGGATCTGAGTTATACGATCCGCCTAGATAAATTTCATCGATTTAATTTATAAGTATCTACATACAAAATTGTCACACAAAATTATTTCAATTTAGGGTTTGATACAAATTTTCCCTATTCAATTGCTCGCTGATTTCATACCATTTTATTCATTTTTTTTCCTTTTTTTTTTCTAGGACAGAACAGAACAGAACTGGGATCAAGAGTGCTTACAGGGGGAAATCGTTGCAGCTGCTAGGGTTCGGATGGTCCAAGGTCGAGTCGAGAGCACCCAGATCTGGAGAGTGGAGCGGCCGTGAGGCGAAGACGAGGCTGCGTCGCTGTGAGGTCTTACGGTGTTGTTGCAGGGAAGTGATGATGAGGCTGATGGAGATCTGCGTGATGGTGTCGTCGAAGGAGGGAGATTTCCAGCGAGGGAGCGGCGAGGGCTTGCGTTGGGTTCGGGGAGATGGGTTGTTGCGGTCGGGGCTCGGGGTTGTAGTCGGGGTGGAGAAGAGAGAGAGGAGGAGGAGGATGAGAGTGAAGATCGAGGTCGGGGAGAAAGCGGCGACGGCGCGGCGCGGCGAAGGTTAGGGTTAGGGTTTCGTGGGTGAGGGACGAGCGGTGGGGGAAAAAGAGAGAGAGAGAGAGAGAGATGCGGGTATGAGAGAGGGGGAGAGAGAGATTAAGTTGTGTATATATATAAAATATTTTTTTTATAAATATATTATAAGGATACATATCATTAATTGGTTGCATTTAGAGATTCGGTGTAGATTTTCTCGTTCTCATTTTAACAGTAAACAGATACGAAAGAATATGATTTTGCTGTCGCTAAGAAGATATTATTCATATAATATAAAAACTGAATATTTTCCATATCAAAATTGTTTCCAGAGAAAAGTCTAAATTAAATATTTTAGAGACCAAATAAAAATTCAAAAATTTGGGGAAAGAATCTTGATAAACTTTTGATTTATTGCATTCAAATAGGGTTGTTACACCTTCCACAGGGCCCACTCCTGCCGCTTCCATACCCTCCGCATCGTCTGCAGGTTAGTATGAATAAATATAAAATATTTATTCATTTTACATATACTCTATAGAATAAATATGAACTTCATGGAAATTTAGCGTCGATATTTATTTTATAGTTGGAGGGGATGCGTCCAGGTCCGGGACCCCGGTTATTCCTCACCAGAGGAACTATCGTCCCGCTCGTGCTGCTGCACGGGCCCAGGCTCGTGCGCTAGTCACCGGAGGTATATATCCATAGGGGTAAAATATCAGCAGTAACTGATATTTCCCCCCTGATCTCAGTGCCGGAGGTTGGGAAAGCCCCTACGGACATAACCGTAGGGGCCAATGCCACTCCCCTACGGCGTTATCCGTAGGGGCAAATTATCAGGAATCCTGATATTGTGCCCCTACGGAAACGTACCTACGCACGTATCCGTAGGGGGTAGTACATGCCCCTATGGACATATCCGTAGGTACAAGTAATATATTAAAATAAACCGTAAATAATATAAAATTTTATACCCTACGGAGTAATCCGTAGGGGCAACAGGACCTACACATAAATCCGTATGGGCAAAAATTTGCCCGTAGGGGCAAGTTCAGGGCCTCAACTTGCACCTGCGGCCTTTGCACATACGGGGTATTTTTTCGTCCCTACGTATATATCCGTAGGGGCAGTGGTTTGCCTCTACGGATTTATCCGTAGGGGCAACCCATATTTGTAGTAGTGTGATGTGAAAGCAGCATGCATGAGCCGCTAAATATATACAAATAGACTAAGTTTAAAGTTAATTATAAGGAAAAGCTTGAAGCAGCTAAGAGTTTAAAGGGTGCCTTTTGAAATAACAAGGAGATTTAGAGGTGCATGTAGGGAAAACAGAATTGCTGAGGTTTGAGGTGATATTTAAAATAGGTCAAATATTTTAAGGGTGAAATACAGAAATACAAAGATTGAAGAGGGGTTCTCTAAATATAAGAAAGTAATCAAGGTACACATAACAATGTTTAATTGCATCTTGTGGCTTCTAATCACGCTTTAAACGCTTACTGCATTTATGCTAGCTTCTTTCATACTCCTTTATCGTATAATTATTATATGGCTTTTGATCTTATAAGCTATTATATATGCTAAGTGTAGTTTAGTAACTTGATAGAAATAGATTTTCTTTTTCTATTTTGTTTTTTACCAAGATCTTACTTTGTGTACAGGTTCGCTGAACCATGAAGAAAGACTTCGGAAGATCCATCCATTATGCTTTCTCAAATTTTGCGGAAACTCCATTTGCAACAACATATGTAAGTAAACATTTAGTACTCGGTTGGACTAAACACAATTCTCAATTTCTATTAGACTTTGACTCCACGTGTAACATGTGAGACCAAAGATGAACTAAAATATTTTTAATTACATAAAACCGTTACAGCTTAACAAGCAATAAATATGGGATTAAAAAAATGTATAGAACTAGTTTCTTCTAGCTTCATAATAATCTTCATGAATTAAAGTTTTTATGGATTGTGATATTTCTTCATAAACACCGTAGCTTTGGAAAAAATTAACAAAGTCGGTGCTTATTTTTAGTTTTGTATGAATTATAAACGCATTATTAGTTTAAAATAAACTATATCCACTTTAAAATAAACTATGGCCATCGTAACTCCATATCCAAACATAGCCTCAATCTTTTAACTTTGTCGAAAAGGGAAATCTAGCAAGTTTGTTTGTCTTTCAGTTCTACACATACCATTCTAATGATCCTATCATCAACATGAATGGTAAACAAGATGGTGAAGGTGGGGATTATCTCATGAACTTTAGGCACAGATTTTATCTGTAAACGATCCACAAATAAATAGCAGCATCTGCATCCATGCCGTGTTTACGTTCTCCTATCATAGAACAAAAATTTATATCAATATATCAACAACTAAATTTTAATATTATCTACCGAAGCGGAAAAACACAAAGATAACATAATTCAAATGATATGTCGATGCACAAACAACAACAACCACCGAACCTTTATCCCAAGCATATGGGTACATAATATGACTGCTACTTTACCCCAGTAAACAGGGGGGTGGGGGAATTTGAAAAAAGGTCTTGATGACTAACTCAAGAAATTGCTTGCCCAAGTCCCTCGGTTACAATCCAAAATTTTACCAATTTACAGTAACAAAACTATCGAACCAACATCATCTCTCTCCCTCTACCCGGCTTCACCATATATGTGATTTTGTAATAACCACAGTTCCTATTCAGAAACGCACCACTGAAATTTGAAAACTGCAAAGAGGAGGAAAAAGAAAACAAGCAAACAAATATATTCCCCCCGCAGATCCTCCGGCAGCTCCCAAAGGCAACTCATGAGGAGCAGCTGCTGCCGTGTTGGACACAGCTTCACTCGATATAGTACAGCTCACATTGCTAAAGTTGTGAAGAGTAGCATCAACCGAAGCTGGAGGGTTCGATATCCCAGAGCCGGGACCGGAAACAAGCTCAACTGATCGCATAGACATGTTCAACGCATGACAGTGCGGGCAATGGTATTTGATGTGTGGAAAATCTACTCTCCTGGCGAGCCCTGCACACATTCCTCCTCAACATCAGATTAGAACTACAATCCTTCTAGAAATGGTGTGATTGAATCATATCACGGTTTCATGTGTAATTAATTCATGGAGATATGTTTTGGGGAGCACGCAACCAATTGTAAGTTCGAACAGTGTTACGATATTGAGGAAATTTTGATCAATGAGATAAACAGATTATTTATTTTCCATAAGCAATGTTTTTATTAAGAAAGATCTATAGGCTTCGACATCTTGGTAGGGAGAGTCACAAATGGGTAATAAGTACTCTGAAGAAACCTTTCACACAAAAAGAAGGAACATTAGAAATGGAAGAATTATTACTTAGCAATTGCTATAGGTCCTTGTGTAGTCACTGTAATAGATACTTGACAGTTAAAAGATAACCAGTCAGAATATTTCCATGTCAGCATATACTTTTTCTCAATTTATATTACAGAACAGGAGGGATCTCGAAGAAAGAATCCACAAAGGGATAAAGAATGCCAAGACAATAATCTTATTACTTAGAAACTCAAATCTAATTGGCTGTTATGGATCGTGAATCCTCGGTGATGCTCAACAACCAGCGGTCTCTGAGCAGCAACAATTTGAGCATCAGCTCCAGATTCGACAGGCATTTCAGTCACAGATTGAGGCATATCATTGCTGGTATTTCGAGAATGAGACTGTTTCCTATTCCGAAGTCCACTAGATTGCACTAATTCGACATCACTACTTTTGGTCAATGATGGGTTGTTATTTGATTTGTCTTCTACAGAGACTTTCAGGCCAGAATCCGTACCCAACTTTGATGCAAGAACACTTGCTGCTGCAGCTTTTGCAGCAGGATCAAGGTCATACAATTGGATAAGTTGATGTATAGTGTAATAGTTTGTTATCTCTTTAAGCTCATCAAGCTTTGCTTTCCTTTCAGCACGTAGTCTTTCAAGTGTCCTCTGGTCCTTGCGATCAACTGAACAATAAATTACTTGGTGTATAAATACTCTACATTTGAAACTAATACAAAAGAGAGATACTAATGAATGAAGAGTAAGCCATATAGCCCAGAGTACATCCACATAATCAATCCATGTATCAACGCCTATAAAGAATGCAACACATAAGCTTCTTGCCATTGCAATTGTAACTAAGATCATAATTTGCGGTCATTGCAAATGAAATAATCAGACATCTAAAACATATTTGCTGCCAAACTCTGTTGCACACTTTATCCGACAGGATACTGGCTGCAGCATGAAACACGGTAATATATTTCTTTTTGTTGAAGAATTTTCTAGCTCCTCTTCTGTAAGGAGGAGGAAATGGTCTCATTTACCTGCTTAAATTAAGTTAAGGTGGAGATGGTCTCAGTTACATGTTTAGACACCCAAGAGATCATTAGGATCAGCAATAAATTCCCATGTCTAAATGATCTCTGTAAGAACTAAAGCAATGAATTACTGATAATATCATTCCCATGTCTAAAAGATCTCTGACAGAACCCAAATATAGTACTATATACAGCCTGCACATCTCCTTTTATATACTTGCCAATATTATCACAGAGGGAATCGAACATCTCAAACCTTTGCAGCTCATCCAAATCCAACACAAAGCCCACTTGAATGGACTGAATTAGTCCTTACCACTTTGCTTTTATTATAGATAACCTTATTACTTTATTATGAAAATCAGGATAACGAAACCTGGTATATGGTTTTTGTTGTTGATATTTTATCAGTCGACGAGACTAGATAAAGGTTAAATTAACTGAAAATATCCATCCTTAATAATTCAATATAACACAAAATATTCAATGGAAACTCAGTAAAAAAAATGTTCATCTTCAACTATGAATCTCTCACATGATGAACACCTAGTTCTGGGCTTTTAATTACTTACCATTAGCAACTATTTGGAGGGATCGCCCGGCGTCATGTGGGGGTTTCCCAAAACTTCTTTGATAATAGGAAACGAGGTCAGTGTCCGTCCAAGTCCTACCAAATCAAAAGCTCTTAGGATACAATCCCACCATCTAAATCTCATGGTGTAGATTTGAACCTAATATAGGCAAAAGTTATTGGTCTATTCACATAAGAAAGCTCAAAACAATAAACTATTGTGTATCGTCATAGGATTCTTTATTTTCTCGGCTTTAATAACTACTTCCATGCCCATGTCCCAATTAAATTTGCATTACAAGGCATATGTTCAGGAGAGGTATTAATGATTCAACCTATCTATTCATTAGCTCATTTATTTTTCAATCCAAGATGAAGGCAGGCTTGTGATACCCTTGAGATCATTTCCATTCAGTCAGTTGCAATCTCTTGTCGAATGTAGTTGTCTATTTCAATTCTCTATGATTACTTTCAATATCTTGAGCGCAGACTGCCAGATTGATATAGCTTTTTGTTTCATTGTATTTGTGAATCTCTTGCATGCTTCATCTTGCATATAGGTTTTAGCTATGCCAGGCATATACAAATGCACATGTCTGAACTAACAAACACATGTGATCGAGCGTGTGTTTCCATCCTTCTATTACTTACTGGATTGTATCTTATGGAATTTTTTTAAGGAGAGCCCTTTCAACATTGGGGTTAGTTTCATGTTACTAGTTATTGTGTGCATTTCCATGTTGGATGACATAAAATGGTAGTATCACAATTCAGTGTTAAGGAGGATGCTTCTAAGGGTTTAATCTTGTGAATGATCCCATTCAAGATGAGAGGATGAGACACCTCTAGATAATTTTTTCAGAGTGCTATGCATCAAAGAGGAACCATTAACCCCTCATCATGTGGCTTATGTTTAATATAACGCTATTTATTATCGGGAAGTTGGCTTATGTAATTAAGCTCTCTCTCATTTTCACACAATCGACCCATTCTTTGGAAAATGGTGCCTGCCATCGAAAACACTCGGGGTTACGAAATGATAGGGGGACCAGTATCATGAAACAAATCTTGTGACCAAATTGATTTTGCCACTAATTAAATCCACTACATCAAGTTTTTTTTTCTCACACCAGCCAATAAGTCAGAACAGATCATGTGCACACATTAATTACATGGAGTTATGAACCAACAACCATTTTTCAATATGCATGGATCTATTCACATGTTAGTATGTTCAAACATACAATTGGCATAAAATGGGGAGGAACTTAAGAACACTGTAACAGTCCATCAATGTGAACAAGCTAGGTAAAACATAGAATTTTAGATTGATGGCTAGATTGTAATTGAAATTAACAATAAAAGAACAGCACTAAAATAATAAAATGTAATTGAAATTAACAATAAAAGAACAGCACTTCAATAATAAAACAAGTTGAGTTTCAAGATATTTACGCATTCTTGTGAAGCGAACAAGTGTTGTATAGATAACAAAAGATAAACCAGGTGAAAGAATTACGGGCAGGGTACGAAAAATCTTTATCTTCCAGTTCAGATCCAATGACCTTAGTGTAATGATAGCAATAGCCACGGCTACCATCTGGTAAGAAGAAAGAAGAATGCTTTAAGCTGAAATTCTATCGCATTCCATATAACCAAAATGTAAATTTTTATCTAAAACTAGAATGATGGCCCTGCTTCTGCGAATCTCATCATAGTTTTACAGGATTCCCAATAATTACCAATTAGGATAGCAACCTGTATTATGCAAAAGTGACTATCAGAGGAAATAGAACCAGATAATGCAGCAATAATTTGTATCCATAATATGCAGATTTCAATGGAGAAAACTGGACGTGCCATTTTCTTCTCAAGATAGCTCTTACTATATCCACGAACCCAACAGTTTTAGGCATGTTAGGGTTTTCGCCACGCATTCAAGGAAAACGAGCAAAAAAAAGAACACGCAACACCGATATTTAACGTGGTTCGACCAACGGCCTGCATCCATAAGGCAAACATGAGAATCTCTTTATTAATGATAAAAAATACCGGTACATTTTATATTCTCTCTCATCTCGCTCATATTTCAACGCTCATACAAACACAAAGACTGCTCTTGGTAAATCTCTACATCTTCATCTATAGATGGCTTCCCTTCGCTTTTACCCTCTGCATCGGAGCAATATTTCATTCAGAATGTCTGTCCTGTGCCGGAACTAAGTTTCGTCTCAGGATACATCTGTCCCATGTCGAAATTATGCTTCGCCCCGGAAACCTGCGTCGAAACTATGCTTCGTCTCAGAATATATCATCCTCTTGGAATCATGCTCCGCTCGTCGGAACCATGCTTCGATCGTCGGAACCATGCTTCGATCTTCGGAATGATGCTCCGCTCCCGGAATTATGCTCCGCTCGTTGGAATTTTGCTCCGCTCTCCGGAATTATGCTCCGTCCCTAGAATGATGTTCCACCTCGTGGTCCAACTCCCCACGAACAAGATCCATTAATTTCATACGCACAACCCATACACGCAGTGTGCATTTATTGATGGAGGGCACTTTGTTGGTGTCAAAAATTACACTCCGGTTAACCAAGTCAAAGTCAAAGTCAACCCTAAGCCAGGTGGGCCCATGCCCAAGTCGAGCCCCGCGACCGGCCTACCCAATGGCAAAATAAAAATTATGTAATAAATAATTTTGATATAATTTTTATGAATAAATATAAGAAAAATGGGCATAAAGCAAAATTTTTGTAAAGCCCATGGCTTATGTGCAAAAGAAATGAACACATGAGATATGGGATGGGCAAAATACTATTTTGTAAAGCCTAAGGGGCTAAGTGTAAACTTATAAGCCTATACAAGACAATATGATGATAAAATGAAAAATAAGAATTGATTCTCCTAAAAAAAATCTCTAGGGTTTGGCCTCCATCCTCATTCTCGCAAGTGCTTCCTCTTCTTCATTTTCCAACTAAATAAAGAGCTTAGCTTTTTTTTTCAAAACTAAATAAAGTTTCACCATAAACCTACTGAAGAAGAGTTTAACTCTCATATCCGATCAAAGAGAAGATTTTCGCTACCTTCTTCTCCCTCCTCGAGATCCAAAAGAAGGGAAACCCGTCTCCCAAGACACCATCAAAAAAAGAAAGCAGTCCTCGTTGATCACCTCCGAAGATCTTCGAGGAGTTCAACTCCAAGATCCAAATTCTCAAAGGAGCTTAACTCCACGTCCAGACCTTTTAGGAACTTAACTCCAAATCCAAGCGTTTTAGGAGTTTAACTCCAGATCCACATCCAATTTATTACACAGGAGTTAACTCCAAATCCAAATCTTTTGGGAGTTTAACTCTAAATTTATGCCTAATTTCTGTTTGGGAGTGCAACTCCAAAGCCTCTAGGGATTTCAACTCCCAGCTCAGGGGTTAAGCTCCTTTCTCTGCTGGTGTTTCCAGCGGTCGCGTGCAGGACACGTGACCCGCTGGTGTCCAGTGCCCACATGCCGCGCGTACGACCCGCGGGTGCCCAACGATCACATGCCACGCGCGACCCGCTGGCGTCCAGCGCCTACATGCCGCGCGCGCGACCCGCTGGCATCCAGCGCCCACATGCCGCCCACACGACCTTAGGACGCTCATCACCCCTCTTTTTCCCTTACACTTCCCACTAAAAATATCTCTCTCGTTAGGAAAAAAATTCTAACGGGGCTGCTAGCCCCCTGACTTCCATCCTGCTATTCGGATAGCGGGACCTCCGTAAACTCTGCGAGAACCCCGATATATCCAAAACCCTTCAAAACACAACACACGTACATGGCACATTGAGTTCGCATGATCAGTTTGACCCGTCAATCGGAGGCTCTCTCGCTCCAAAAACGAGGGGTAATTAACGGCAACTTAGTCTGTAGCTGAAAATGATATATACCGGATTGCTCGGATGCGGGAAAAGAAGACCGGAGATTTATGTGCGGTGAAGTGTGTCAAAAATGAAAATCAGAAGGTTTTAATTCGAGATGAGCATATCAAGGAAAGGTGGGAGATTATTTTGACAAATTGTTCAATGAGAGCTTTACTAAGAATTTGGATGGATTTGTCATTCAATCTCAAGATATAAACCGTGATTTCATGCGTAAAATAAGATTACCTGAGGTTAAAAAAGCTTTGAACAGAATGAGTTTAAAAAAAGCGGTTGGATCTGAAGGGATTCCTATCGAGATTTGGAGATGCTTAGGAGAAATAGACGTTAAATGGCTGATACATCTATTTAATAAGATTTGGCAGACAAAATAATGCCAAATGAATGGAGGAAAAGCATCCTTGCACTTATCTACAAGAACAAGGGTGACATTCAAAGTTGCTCAAACTACCGTGTAATAAAACTTATGTGTCTCACCATGAAACTTTAGAAGAGAGTGATTGAACACAGGCTAAGAAAGGATATTAAGATAACAGAGAACCAGTTTAGGTTCATGCATGGACGATCGACGACAGAGGTTATTCATTTGCTTCGTCAACTTGTCGAGCGTTTTCGAGAAGGGAGAAGAGATTTGCATATGATATTTATTGATTTAGAGAAAGCGTACTGCAAGATACCTAGAGAGGTATTATGGGGGACAATGATGAAGAAGGGAGTCCCCGTCAAGTATATTGACATAATCAAGGATATGTACGATAGAGTAGCGACAAATGTCAGAACTTGCGGCGGCCTAACGAGTGATTTTCCGATTACAATTGGTTTACATCAAGGATCTGTATTAAGTCCATTCCTTTTTACCATCGTGATGGATGAACTTACTAGAACTATCTATGATGAGGTACCTTGGTGTATGCTATTCACTGATGATATTGTTCTAGTAAATGAGACGAAAGCAGGGGTTAATGCCAAATTGGAATTATGGAGGCAAACATTGGAATCTCGGGGTTCAGATTGAGCAGGGCCAAGACAGCATATATGCATTGCAAATTTAGTAAATAGAGAAGTCAAAACCATATTGGTATAACATTGGAAGGGCAATAGATATCACCGAGCGATCAGTTTAGATATCTAGGTCCCATCATCCAAAAGGATGAAGAGATCGATAGTGATGTTAATCAAAGGATCCAAGCTGGTTGGTTGAAATGGAGGAGTGCAACAGGGATTTTGTGTGAAACTTTCCGTTAAAATTGAAAGGGAAGTTTTATCGGAGCGCTATTCGGCATGCCTTATTATATGGTACAGAATGCTAGGCTCCTAAGAAGCATCATACACAGAAGATGCACGTAGCGGAGATGCGCATATTTCGTTGGATGTGTGGTAACACTAGAAAAGATAAGGTGCGAAATGAGAATATTCGTGCAAAAGTTGGTATATCACCTGTGGAGGAGAAGATGCGGGAAAACCAGCTAAGATGATTTGGTCATGTGCGACGCATACCTATGAAAGCACCGGTTCAACGAATAGATACTCTCGATATGGACAATGGCAAAAGGGTAAAAGGGAGACCGAAGAAAATATGGATGGAGGTGATACGAAATGATATGGTTGCCAAATGCCTCAATGAAAGTATATTGTTCGATAGGAATGAGTGGAGGCGGAGGACTCATGTGCTGGACCCGGCGTGATTCTCATGTTGGTTCATGTAGCCTACCCCATATGCTTGCGATAAAAGGATCAGTTGTTGTTGTTGTTTAGTCCGCGGCTGTAAGAGATTCGGATCTCCACAATCTATAAACTCCGGCCTATCCTAAACAGGAAGAATCTGTATACGCCTGACAAGCGCGTGAATTCCTATCTCAATGGGGTGACGAAAAACACCCGACAATGGTGTTTGTTTCTTTGGTAAACTTTTGGATAGAACCGTGGTAAAAAAAACTTTTGAGTCCTAAAATAATAAGCCAACCAATATATATAATCACCAAAAATCAACAAATACACGCTCAACAAAAAAACACCAAAAACACTTTACAAGAATACAATATATGTTCATCATCAAAACAGATGTAATAAATGATGCAATACAATGACAGAGGGAGCCGGCATTGCCTAATATATGAGTGATGTAAGGGCCTGTTTGGTTGCAAGATTATGAAATTTGGATTCCAAAATAGTACGGTTGAAAATTTATGGATTTGATAATTTGTTGTTTGGTTGCTATTGGATTCCTAGTATTGGATTTGTAGATCCTTGTAATCTTTGTTCGGTTGGTGGAAATAAAGTGCAATTTGGATTTGAGGATTTTAAAGAGAGATAGAGAGATGAAGAATTTTTTAATAACTAAAGTACATGTGGGAGCCACCAAATAGTGAGAAATCCTTAAAAAATCCATTCATTTTTTAAGGATTTTGGGATCCATCTTTTTTGGGGACCCATCCCATAATACATACAAATCCATGTTTGTAATACAAGCCAACTAAACACAAAATTTGTGAATCTTAGGATCCACAAATCCAAAACTCAAGAATCCTATAAAATCCTTCAAACCAAACAGGCCCTAAGTGAGATCTTTTAAAATTCTATATCCTATCCTATCCTATTTCTATTTTCTTTTCTATTTTAATACCAATTTCAAGTTTTTCTCCCTCCAGGGAAAATTGTAGGAGGGCTTTTCATTTTACCTATATTACATATCTGTATATACAACAAATGATACACCGTAAAGTTTTTAATACTTACACTTATTACTCAACATATAAACGCTCCACTCCCCAAATCTCTACATTTCACACTTGTATTCATCCTATCAAGCAGCATTCCTTCATCTCAACCTTCTCTGAGCATCTACATAATCGAGAGGTAGGGCTCATGATAACATTCATCTCGCAGAGAATTGTGTTATTGAAACGGTTGCGTGGGATGTGGAAGAGGAACCTGTAGATGTGGACGTATCACCATGGACACTATTAGTTTCAGGCGAGTTTCAGGTTCAAGCCTCATGTCATTGGATTTTCTTCCGCTAATTATTTCCAAGATTACAAATCCATAGCTGTATGTATCAACTTTCTCTGATGGCTGGCCGTGCATGGCGTACTCAGGTGCTGTATAGCCCCTGTCACCAAATCCCACAAATCAAAATCTGAGAAAAATAAATAATTGTATATGCTATAATGAACAATGTCACCATTTTTCAATACAGCCTGCCATAAAAACGACTACATGAAGCAAACTCTATGATGGCCAATATAAGCGCTGGAGAACTAATTTGAGTTTACATTTGCTAATGAATTTGAAAGGGAAAAAAGGAAGTATTTTAGTATCTAGGTGAACAACTACAACAGAAACAATGTCACCTTACCTTGTACACATCTCCAAATTAAACCGGGCCCTTTCCCCCAGTTTATTTTCTTCGCTAAAATTCTTTGTCGCGGATTTAAGATCTTTGTATTGAAACTTCACAGGACCTTGTGATTCTGTTGCCCCCAATATATCACCTGTTCAAATAACTAAATGAGGTGAAAATCTGGAAATGAATAATGATGTTTATTTAGCAAACCTTTTGCAAGAAAGGGGTGAGATAAGCTAAACCACTTTTTAAGAGAAACTACAGTGCGTAGTCATATTACAAAAACGTGTCGTGATACACTATTTGAATGTGCCTCTTTGACATCATAAAAATACCTCTAAGATTCAAATATACATGGATTAGTTGACTTAATGATTACTTTCTCAACTGACATAGAGGCCCGGGTTAACAGTCAGATCCAGCAAATATCATAAACTGAAATACATCTTGTTCTTTGACTTCAGATATAAGAGCTCTCTTGTATAATAATAAAAGTTCCTTCTTGAAAATACTAAATAAAGCGATGAACATCTATCCTAGAATTGTCATATGAGAGGGATTGATTTAAAGATTTCTCAACCAGCGGAGAGTTGACACAACTGTTTTTAAATTTAAAACAGCAGCGACAAAGCATTGCTATATTGTTGAACAGCGTGAATTTACTGCTATTTTTCTGATTCTTGAATAACTATAAACACACAAAATGACTGTATACCTTTATACTTTTCTTGAAAACATCTATAAATTATCTGTATGTAGAGTTAACGCTGCCACCTGCAGCATACCCTTGTAGTCCGATTCAAATTTAAGGTAAATGATTCACATGTTGAATCAAATAATTGACGGCATCAATTATTTTGCTTTCACCGTATAGCTCTGAGTTCTGTTTTGCACCTACGCATGGTTGTATTTCTTTTTCTCATGACTCACAAACGCCCCCCCCCCCCCCCCACACACACACACCCCCCGCACCCAAAACACACACAACCTTTTGACCTAATTGGTTCCACCGTCTGACCTTTTGACATACTGATAGATGCCCGATGAATCATTAGTTTTCAACAGTTGGCAGACAAACTTCATTGAAGGCAGCACAGTGCATGTGCTTCTCCATTAGCCTAACCATTCTCTTAACACTCGAACTATTTTCCCACAACAAGTCTTGCATATCATTTTCCCGACTTTATCAACCTTGGCCCAAGAAAAGGACAAGCAGCAGAAGACCGACTCACAAACTCGTTCCGACGACCTAATAAGCTAAGGAAGTGGAAAGAAGATGAAAGACACGACTACAAATGTTGTATTTATAACCTAGTAGTTAAACATCTTCATATTAGTTTCTAGTTTAGTTTTGGATTCGATTCTTGGTTGTAGGGTTCATATTCGAGTTTCGAAAATTTCCGATTTGTATTCCGCATTGCCGCTAGTTTGCGGCGCGAGCAAGAGCGTCTACCTACAATGATATCATATGATATCGTGAATATTGCTACAAAATAGTTTATTATCATGAATAATATATCTATATTTTACCGTGAATTCATAACGCTAATATTTTGTCTGTTGATAATACTGTAGGAGCTGCTCGATTTCACTCGGCCTCTTCCGGCCTCCGACAGCGGCGTCCGCGGTGACTAGATTACAGACACTTATTCTCGGTCGCCGCTTTTTTCAAATTCTAAATATAATTGAATCGTGTTGTAAATTAATGGAATATAATGGATTTGATATTTTCATTAATTTGTTTTTGTGGCTATATATATATATATATTTCTTGGCGATTTGGATGGATATATTGGTTTTGCGGAAAATTGTCGTGAATTGAATTGTGATTACGATGAATATATATGTGTGATATCATTATATTGTATTGTATGTGTATGAATTTAGCTAGAATCTAGGGGGGGAAATTTCTTTGTTTGTTACTTTTTCTGTCGAGCGATAACCGACAAAATAAGTGAGAGCCCAATGTATTAGATTAATATACCCGACGAAATAAGTGAGAAATCCGGATGGATTTGGGTTAAAATTTCTCAGTTTCTCGCACTTTTTCCGTCGGCAACCCGACGTAATAATTTACTCGATGGAATCAGCCCGTCGGCTAACCAGTTTCTCACAGTTTTCAACAGTTGGCAGACAAACTTCATTGGAGGCAGCACAGTGCATGTGCTTCTCCATTAGTCTAACCATTCTCTTTAACACTTGAACCATTTTACCACAACAAGTCTTGCATATCATTTTGCCGACTTTATCAGCCTTGGCCCAAGAAAAGGACTCATCAGACAATATTTTAACAAGTAGCAGAAGATTCAATTATGGCAGCTCAGAAATGGGTCCATGGTAGACTTGGAACTAGACACACACACACATTTTGTAAAATCTGAAATTATTTTGAGAATAATTATATGAAAATAATATTTTTATAATTATGAATACAATAATCGAAGGAATGGTCAATATAACAGATTTGATTTTCAAAATTCAAATTTGCAATATTTGAAATGAAGGCATGATATTATTTTGATTGAATTTTTTCAGCCATCTTATCATTTTTAAAAGCAGAGCCTAAGCCACTCCTTTGCAAAACCACTCGAGTTCCTTTTGGCTCAGTCAAGTACTCATACGAGTGGGTTTAATGCAATCAAGATAATTACGGATTGAACTTTATCAGGATCCTTAGATATGTTGGCTCAGTCAAGGCCACTTGGATCGTAGGGGTAAAAATATATATCGGGAGTTTCAAACATAAAGGAAACTTGCCAGGCATGCGCATACCTTCTGGAGTGTGGTGACTTGAGTGAATTCCGTCAGGTTATCACACGGTGACATCCGGATCTCGATTCCTACTGATGAGTAGGATTACTTCTCGGAAGATTTTCAATTCACAATTAGCTAAGCTATTAGGTATCTAGAAAGTGTTAACGAGATTACACCTATGCAGAAACGGGGTTATTTAATTAGGTCTGTGCGAGAACACGGGGAGCCTTCCTCGGAGTACCAACAGTGTCATGCTTGAACGGTTAGTGAACTTGTAAGGTATAAATGATCCTGACTAGTTCTCCTTTTAAAATTTGAAGGAGAATTCGAGGAAACAATGAGAGTCGTCTTGATTAGATAAAAAGGTTAACCAATCTAATCTAAATTAGAGTGCATGCTGAGTGTTGATTTTCTCTTTCTCTTTGGCGGCGACCATGACCCGCCTTAAACTAAAACTCGTAGACCAAATTGACCGAAACCATTTTACAAACCTGGCTTTAGATTGTCATGAATCGCGACAAAATCACATATATCCATGTCACTCATGCTTTACCCTTTGCTTTCTCCAGAACATTCTATATCATTACTAAGATCCAGATAAAATGGATATAACCATCACGTATAGTTACAAAAGAACTCGTAGAAATTTATTGCATGGATTCCGGTTCTGGAGAAATAGAATAGGATTATTCGGTTGTCTTTTCTATTTACCTTCACTCAAATTGTGAAAACTCCAAGTATTAGGAGAGTACGCCTATTGTGCTTATTGGATACTTTTTTACTAAACCTTAGACATGTGTCGAAAGGTAAGGAAGGAAGAAAACCAATTAGTCTAAGTAAGGTATACAGAAAGTGAGAAGTAAAGATATGTAAAGAGATTGGAGTAAGGGCAATGGAAATTATAACTAATGTCATGAGTCGGATATTGGATAAAGCATTACTAGGAATACCCGACCACTCTCTCGAAACATTTTCATGTTTCAGTTTTACTGTGCGATATTAATTGAAAATTGTTTTCCCAATAAGATTCTGACTCTAGAGTATGTATCTATCAGACTAGATTCTCATATCTTTATAGCATTACAGATGCTGAGTGGAAGTAGAATATTGGGATTTGGGTGACAAGATCCTCAAAAATCAGAATTTTTTGTAATTGGTGATATTTGAGGAAATCACCTGGGTTTTGTCTAACGATAAATATATGGTTTTAAATATCCGTTGTTATGCATCAATTTCAAACTGATATATCTGTACGTTTATTTTATAAAGTGAGATATAACCTTTTGAAATTATGTTTATAACACTTACCTTTATCAGTTGATGATTAAATAAGGTGCATTCAATAACGGTGTAATTCTTCTTAACCATAATACAGTTTTCAACCTATAATGCATAGGGTTTGAGTTATTAAACTCGGTCGGACTTATATAAAGTATTGTATGTTTCCAATTTCCATAAAGATAAGGGGTTGGTACTCATACTATATTCCGTTTACTTGTGAATTTTCTAGTTTTAGACACGCATATCGTTGAAATAGAAGGTCCAAATTTTGAGAAGTTATAGGTATAAGAATAAATTAGAGAACCATGCGTTGGAAGTATCAAGATTGTTTAAGGTGATCAAAGATATAGATACTTATATTAGGTATTCTGCCATAGTAATTTTGAGAACTTGCTTCTCTACACATTCATGAGTGTGCTCCTTGATGAGTAATACTGCATGTATTTTTCCTCTTCGGTTGTGCACTGGAAACAGCTGCATAATTTTTGAATCTGGTTCAAATTAAATTAGTTCATTTGTTTCTATATTGGATATAAAATGGATTCATATATTAACGATGTTAAGGTATATGAAGTTGTCCAGGTTATGTTTAAAACCAGAATCCGGATAAACTCAAGGCACGTTTTCTGTAATGACGGTTTGTGTGTTTTCCCGAACATAGACGAGGGTTAACATTCTACCATCTGCAGGATCAATAGTTATATTGTTCTTGACTTGCCACATTTTAGTAAAATGGATTCTTTTTAGAAAATATTAGTGAAAGTATGGTAGAATTTGAAGAGATTCCAGAACGACAAACGGTTGCTAAATATTTAATAGAATATAAGAATTCAATTGGATTCAATAATCCATTAGCCACTCCGCAGATATAGTAGGTAACCTCAGCCACCCGAGAGATACTTCGGTTTTCTCATAGACAGTGACATGAAGGTTTGCATCATGGTAATGATGGCCCTACTAGTTATCAGCTGGCCATCGGAAGCGGTGACTTTCGGATGATGCTAGATACCAGATATTCAAGTTAGACTCCACGCACTTCAGCAAATTATAGAATTTGTTGGATGTTCCTGAAGGGGTAAAACCCATTAGGAGTAAGTAGATCTTTCGAGATCAATGCAGGTGGAAAGGTAGCAACCTAACAAGATGAGACTTGTAGCAAAGAGTTTTTATCACATGCTCATTGTGGATTGTGATGAACTTTTTCTTCAATGTCTGTGCTTAAGTCCATACGGATATAGCCTATCACTACTGCTGTCCATGACTATAAGATTTGGCAGGTGGATGATTATAAAGTCTTTCTAAATGGGTATTTAGAAGTGTGCGTGTATATGACCCTGCCAGAGGGTTGTCGTAGTCAGTGGGAGCAGCGAAAGTGTGATGGTACAGTAGCTTATGTCTATTTATAGACTGAAGCAAGTATAGCGGAGATGAGTCATCTATTCTTAATGTGAAAGTTATATTATTTGACTTTATCAAGAATGACAGATAGACCAAGTAAGAAGGTTAAGTAGGGAGTACTATCTTGGTATTTGGATGACATACTTCAGATAAGAAGTGATGTTCCTATATTATAATCGGTTAGACTGCGGTTGTTACAAGTGTTTCTTCATAAAGTTATTGGATAAAATATCAGATATTCTGATGACTAGATCTATAGTTTTAGATCTAGATTTGGAAAGTGTTCCAATTTGGGTGTTTAGACACTATTCTAAAGCATTTTAGAATGGACGACTCCTGGCATGGTGGTATACCCACAGGTAATGGAGTCATCCTCTCTAAAAAGATGCCCATGAGGAGAGCGATTTGCATGATTGGCATATCACTTATTTAGACTACTGAATCAATCATGAGATGTCAAGTACCACATCATATATTGCTTTTGCACTAGATGAAATAAGCAGATATTAATCCGATTCTGGAGAAACATAGGAAAGCAGTTCTGAACATGAGAGACTGTTCTTGGTATATGATAACGGCAGCCTTCTTGAGGAGACGGTTATTATTTCAGGCCTCCAAGATGACCTGAATGACAGGGTGACTGTCGGAGTTAGAGTTTACCCTCTTCTGAAGGGCAGTATGTTGGACGGAGGGTCCAAGCAGATACTGAGGTGGCCATGGCGCAAGATACTGATTAAATTCAGTGGAAAATACAGTCTAAAAAGTTTGTTGGATTTGGAGTTCATTTATGAATTAGGCCCCATCAGATATCCAGACAAATTCTAAGATAGGTATCGCTCATTTCGGGAGACAGTCGTTCTCCGTGAAGTTGAGATATAGAGAGATTAAGTTAGAAGCATTGAGCGGACCAACTCACTGAGGCTACTTCTCGAACACGATTATCTCGCAAATATGTTTTGTGAAACTGATTAATAGAGAAGTTGGGCGTTCGGTATCACACGGACTACGAGTGTGCAACACCGCAATAATTAGCCTTAAATGCAAATGGGAGATTATTGGCTATAGTGCCTTCAAGGCAATTATTGTAATCGTAGGCAAGTGATTATGATGATTAAAGGAGGACCTATACGGGTTGAACAGTTTTACTCGAGATGATAGTATGCTATTTGGTTCATCTCTATCATCATGTATATGTATTATATGCTATTATGGATCACTATTACATGTTGATAGAGCCCTTAGGATTCTTTCTTGACTACCAGGGTTATTATGGTGATCGCACTTGTGAGAACTGGGTAGTCTATAAGCATATCCTTAAATGTCCCTGTTCGTGGGAATATCGAGACTGGGTATCGATATTCCAGAGTAGACTAGTTGTAAGTCGACGTTACAGACCCCACGGGTTTGCGGGGAGGCGGAACGGGTAAAAAACTATTTTTACAACAAGGTAACATCGAATTTAACACCAAGATCTTAGCTAAACCAGAACTAACAAACTAACTAGAGATATATCTACTATGTAAGAAGATTATACCTAAACTTCAAAGTCTTTCTAGTGTTCCCGCTGTCCTCGTTCACCTCGCAAGCTCCTTGGAGTGCAAATGGAAAGCACCTCCTCGTCAGCTTTTCGAAGTCGTAGAAGATCCACCCGAAAGTTCCAACCTTGAGCTAAACCTCCAAGATAAGGAAACTAGATCGCTTGATGTGGTAAACTAAGTAACCTAAAGTGAGTAGAGTGTGATTTAGAGTAGCCGTTTCCCCCAATCAGAGCAAAACTCTGTTTGAAATTCAAATTTCAAAAAATTGAAGTAACGCTTCAGATGCAGCGCCAAGTGCGATGCACCCTAGACAGCGTACCATGTGTGTGCTAGCGCTAGGCGTGCTGCACGCCACGTGTCAAATACGGGTGCACTAGCGTAGGGCGCGCTGCGCTCTGAGCAGCGCACCACGTGTCAATCACAGGTGCGCTAGCACAAAGTGCGCTGCGCTCTGAGCAGCGCACCACGTGCAAAGCACGGATCCGCTAGCTCTGGCATTAAAAAACTCCCCACCGTTAGATCAAAAGATCTAATTATAATGATAAATCATTAATCAGATTAAATTCTGTTATGCAAAGATTTTTTCAATCTTGTTAAAAATAAGAAGATTGCCTTCTATAAAACAGAAACCCTAGGATCAAAGATCCAATGATGGGGAAACATCCCCAAATCAATCAGAGAAAGATTTCTTTAACTGATTCAATAAATCAGCTTGCCCTATATAAAGGCTCCAAGACTTCAAGTCTGATATAGAGAAACCCCCCATAAACTTTGAAAAATTCAAAGGAAGAGAAGCATAGCTCTCAGCAAAAGAAGATTTCTTCTTCAAGGTAAAAAGAATGGTGATGAACAAAGAGATGAAATCATCTCATAATTAAAAAGAAGAATTATCTTCTTAAAAGATCATAGATCTACAATACAAAGACCAAGGTCTTTTATAAAAAGATTAAAAGATCTCATCATAAAAATAAAGAAATACTTACTTCTTTCACAGATCATAGATCTATAAGACAAATTGTCTTTCTGAGATCATGAACATCTCATTATTAAGGGGGAGAGAATTATTAAATTCTCTTAAGGATCATGGATCTATAAAGGCAAAGCCTTTCGTTAATACAAGAGATTGAAGTATCTCCTGCAAAAATAAGAACTGTTGTTCTTAAATCTTGAGACAAAATCTCCTTTAAAAGAACATAAACTTGTTTTCCAGATCATAAAATTGATCAAATGCGCTTTGCGCTCTTAAAATGCATCTTGCGCTCTTGAACAGCGCTTCTGTGCTCTCTGGATCGGCGCTCAGCGCCAAATGCGCCACGTGTCAACCACGTATGCGCCAATTAACAACTTACGCTTTGCGCTTATGAAATAGCGTGATGTGCTCATGGGCTGGCGCTCAGCGCCAAGCACACCACGTGTCACTCACGTGTGCGCCATTAAATTGAAAGCGCTCAGCGCTCATAAATTAGCGCTCAGCGCTCATAAACTGGCGCAATGCGCCCATCATCTGGCGTTTAGCGCCAAACACGACATGTGTCCTTCACATGCGCGCTACTTGGAAGAAGCACACTGCGCTCTTTGACTAGCGCAAAGCGCCTAGCGCGCCACGTGTTGCGCTGATAGAACATAAATTGTTCTTTAATAAGCCCATAGCTCTGGTGAATGCTCAACATTCAATAAAAGACAAAAATATTGTCAAAAGGGCCAAACCCAAGTAAAGGCTCAATAGCCAGAATAAATATGTTAAACATTTATTGGACTTAGCCCAATATTGGCCATAAGTCCTCAACTTATATTAATTGAGCCCACCTGCTCATAAATATCTCAACAGATCTTAGTCCCAAATTGGACCGCGGATCTTCCAACCAACTCACACCGGTTCGAGGGTACATCTCTTTACTCCTCTGATATTTATTGTAGTAATCCTTCAACGTCTTCAGAGAGGTGACGAGTACCGACAACCAAACACTCTACGGACTGTGGGGTCCTTAAACTCACGAACTACGATGTCCTTAACCTTGACTGTGAGGTCTTTAAACTCACGGACTACGATGTCCTTAAACTAAAATTGGACCGAGATATCCTTAAACTAATATTGGACCGTAATGTCTTTAAACTAATCGACTGCAATGTCTCTAAACTAAACGATAGAGTCCAAATGCTCTTTTGTTGGATCTAAACGATCCCGTTAAGTTGATCTTAGTCTAAAATTAGACTAACGTATTCTTAACATACGTTTAAGTTGATCTTAGTCCCAAATGAGACTAACGTATCCTTAAACCCAACCCCAAACCCAAATCTAAGAAGATACGGATTTGGACTAATCCACGGCCTACGGACGACAACATAAATTAGTCTCAGTATACAATCCACGGGCAACCAAAAACAAAACAAACACACACGACATGAAGTAACCATCTGGAGAAGGAGAAAGTTGTTACCGCGATGCGGTAACGTAATTAACTGCAGGGGCTTGCGCCTACATGGAAGAGCGTCCCCACAATCAGAAACCCCTCAAATGAGTGGGAATCTGACGAAGTCTGCTACATCGGCCGCATCCGTTTAAACCTTCGATACATGGTGCCATAAATCAACTTCGCATCTTCGGAGAGGCGGACAGATAGCACCAATCAGCATCTGTCCCGAAATTCAGGCGAGACGTTTACCGCGTCTTCCCGCGATTTTTGGTGGGTACAGATTCTGGCACGCCTGGTGGGACCTTTTCCTCTTTCCACTCCATATTTCGTGTGTCGTGTTCGCTAATGAATCGCGGTTTGATATGGTTGCCTTTGGGTTCGAGGTACTAAGATTTGGTGTCTTGCTCTGTGCAAAAAACGAAAGATCAATGGCGTCTACTTGCACGAAATGTTCCAGCTGCAACTGCAACTTCCGTTCCACCTTATCTGGAGGTGTAACTTACAGGCCCCAGACGGCCTCCCTATTCATAATACCAGTAGAGCAGGTGACGCAGGCTACCACCGGGTTGTTCTTTGGGACCATGCTCCCACCAGTGAGCATTAACATCCCGCTGCCGCAAGAAGAGCAAAAGAAGTTGGTCTTTGATCGGCTCACTACCACCACGACCCCTCTCAATGGGTCATTAAATGTCAAGCCAACAACATCAGTCTTCGATAGGCTGAGCCTGAACTCCAATGGGCCCGTCAAGAAGCCCACGATACCTGAAGCGGTCATCCCAAAGCGGATAGCCATTCCTGCTCCCGAGGTCACTAAAGAAGCTTCTCCCGTCAAAGGGTCAGTCTCTACAAGGCTGGCCACTTCGGCTCTCGTTCCTGCTCAAAGGTCTGTCTTTGACAGATTGGATACTGCTGCTCAACGGACGTCGGTCTTCAAGAGACTGGTACCAGCAGCGCCTCACCAGAACATGGGGCATGACAAAGTCATCCTCATAGCCGAACCAACACCATCTGCGCGGCATGCTTGCCGTCGTCACTGGCGCCGAGTATGGAAGGCTGGGGGTAGCTCTCTATCTGGATTTACTCCACCAGCTCCAACGGTGGAGATCGATGCTGCTGTTCGAACCGGGAACAGCTTTGAATTGCTTAACAAGGTGCGTAGGAACTCTCCTACTGCAATGCTGAAGAGATCTCCTCTACCCATGGAGAATGCACCGAAGGCGAAGCCAGAACAACCCCCTCAGCGGCTTTCTTCCAAAATTTACAAAGTCTGGCGACAGGTTCAGGACTCAGTAATTGATCAAGATTACCCTCTCCGACAGAAGAAAGTGAAAGTTCAGCAAGAAGAGAACCATCTTGCCAAGCCACAAAAGGCAACAGCTGTTTGGGTGCCCACTGCAACGACCCCTTCGACGTCAACCGTTAACAAGAGAAGGAGGCCGGAGAATACCCCTGTGACTGCGGTAAACCGCAAAGACACTGAGCCCAAATGCCCTAAGTCTGGGGGCATGATGGTGCATACCGTTTATATGGCTTCCGGAAAAGAGGAAAGTCGTGCTTCTATGGGACATCGACCACTTACCCGGTCAATAACGAAGGCTCAAGAACAGCAGTAGCAGAAGCTTCAGGAGATGCTTGTTTCCCCCAATCAGAGTAAAGCTCTGTTGAAATTCAAAATTCAAAATTTTGAAGCAACGCTTCAAATCCTGGGCGCAACACGCCACGTGTCTGGCGCAGACGCATCAGCACAGCGCCCAAGGCAGCGCACCCAATCAGAGCAAAGCTCTGTTTTAAACAAAATTAAATGAAGCAACGCTTCAGTTGCGCAAGCACTGCGCTGCGCGACACGTGTCAGCGCAGATGCGCTAGCGCAGATACGCTGCGCTATGCGCTGCGCGACACGTGTCAGCACAGATGCGCTAGCGCAGCTGCGCTATTCTGTGCGCTGCGTGACACGTGTCACGCTCTGGAGCATCTGCGCCAAACAGAATTAAAATTCTAAGAAATCTTTCCGTTCTTGTTAAAACAAGAAAATTTTCTTCTGTAAAACAGAAGCCCTTGGATTAAAGATCCAACGGTGGGGAAAATTCCCCAAATCACTCAGAGAAAGATCTCTTTAACAAATTTAACTAATTTATGAGCACTATAAAAAGGAACCTAAGCCTCAATTCAAAGGCATCAACATTTTTCTAAAAAAGAGAGAACTCTGAAGAACTCCTCAGGAACAAAAAAGGTAAAAACCTTTAGAAAAAGAGAAAATTCTCTTATAAACAGATCATTGATCTAAAAACAAGATCAATGATCTTTAACAAAAAAAAATAAAATAAAATAAAAATAGTGCTTTGCACTTTTTATGAACCTTTGGTTCTCTAAGATAAGAAAAACAAGAAAAAACTTATTTTTCTTTGATCTAAATTAGATCAAGAAATTAAATAGTGCTTTGCACTTCTGTTCTTGAATCTAAAAGATTCTTAGTGCTTTGCACTTCCAAATTGCGCCGTTGCGCTCTTGGGAAAGCGCCACGTGTCAGCAGCGTAGCGCACTGCGCTTACGCGATACGTGTCAACACCACAAACACTTGCGCTCTCTAATTGGCGCAAAGCGCCTGATAAATGCAGTGCATTTCTCAAATGGCCAGGCCCAAATTAAAAAGACCAGCAGGCTAAAATAATTTGCAAAGCAATAAAAAAAAAGGGCAGAGCCCAAACAAAATGAATGCTCTGCATCATTTATAAAAGGGCAGAGCCCAGTCCAAAACAAAACAGAAAATAATGCAATGCATTATTTAAAAATGGGCCGAGCCCTAGTACATTTTTAATTGGACTTAGCCCAATCGTGGCCGTAAGTCCTCAAATTAAATTAAGCAAGATTGCTCTCTTAAATCAATTCACAACCGGTTCGAGGGTACATCTCCAAACTCCTTTGATACTTATCGTTATAATTCCTCAACGACGTCAGAGAGGTGACGAGTCCCGACGACCACACATCAATATTGGATCGAGACGTCCTTAAACTAATAGTGGACCGAGACGTCCTTAAACTAATAGCGGACCGAGACGTCCTTAAACTAATAGCGGACCGAGACGTCCCTAAACTAATAGCGGACCGAGACGTCCTTAAACTAATAGCGGACCGAGACGTCCCTAAACTAATATTGGACCACCACGTCCCTAAACTGGCGATGGACCACTACGTCCCTAAACTGGCGATGGACCGAGACGTCCCTAAACTAATATTGAACCGAGACATCCCTGAACTAATTTCGAAGCGAGACGTCCCTAAACTAATAATGGACTGAGACGTCCTTAAACTAATATCGGACCGAGACGTTCTTAAACTAAAAGACCTCCACGTCCCTAAACTGGCAATGGACCACTACGTCCTTAAACTGGCGATGGACCACCACGTCTTTAAACTGGCGATGGACCACCATGTCCCCAAACTGGAATATGGACCACCACGTCCCTAAACTGGAGCAATAGAGCCCCCAAACGCCCTTTTGCCGGATCTTAGCCTCAATACGGCTAAGAAGAAAATCCTTTTTCTTCGGGTGATTCCAGAGATATTTCTGCTGGGGCGAGCACTCGACGACTTTGTACCACGATTCTAACATCATCGAGGTTCTCGTCAGCCAATTCTTTAGCAAGTTTGGCCAACGCGTCTGCTTTGCTATTTTCCGCGCGCGGTATACTTTCTAAAGTATAGGAGGGAATCTGGGTCAACAGTTGTTGCACCTTTTTACCGTACTTCACCAACTCTGGTTTGCACGTCTGATAGTCGCCGTTCTTCGGGAAAAGAAGAAGAACCGAAGGTTTGCGAAAATATCCAGTTGCGCAATCGGACGCTACCTGAAAAGAATATCGGACCCTTAAACAAGAAAGATAAAGGGAAAGAAAAGGTCTCTGGGGATATTACTCTAGATGACCAAGTTGCGGAGGAGCCAACTGCCAAGAACCCGCCGAAGAGAAATAAGGTGGATTACAACGTTTTAGCACATCTGAGGAAGCTACCCTCATAGCTCAGCATTCTTGATGCCCTGTTATTATCAAAAGAGGCGAGGGATTCATTGATTAAGGCACTACAAGACCCGGAGCAGTTCCAAGCCTTCCTGACCGAAGAAAAGATGAAGGATGAATTGGAAGAGGTGCACACAGCCGATGCTGCTTTTGGCGATGAAAACCTTCTCCTTGGGACGTGCGAACACAATCGTCCCCTTTATGTCTCAGGATACTGCCATGACATAAAGATAAGTAAAATCTTGGTCGATAACGGATCGTCTGTTAATCTACTCAATGTGCGGGTGTTAAAGAAAATCTGCATGAGTGTCCAACACCTCGCCCGAGACAAGATCACCATCTCCGGGTTCGATTCCCAATTATCAAAAACTCTTGGATCTGTGATATTGACGCTACGCTTCGGGCTGCTCGTCACAGACATCAAATTCCACGTCATAGATGCCAAGACATTCTACAATGCTCTGCTCAGCCGACCATGGTTACACGAGTACAATATCATCCCTTCTACACAGCATCAGTGTATGAAATATTGCAAGGATGGCCTTAAGTACACCGTGGCAGGAGAATTAAATCCGTTTTCCGTGAATGAAGTTCGCAAGTATGAAGATGCCAAATACTTCTTGCCAAGTTTCGAAGACACGGAAAGATGTCACAAGCCGGAGAACAAAACTAACGCTACCATCCCTGTCTTCGGCAGTGATACCGAGGAGGAAGAGGAGATAGTTTATTCGGGTCCGCCTCAATACACCAAGCCAGGACCATCCGCCCCTACGTTGACCTTTGGTAGTGATTCGGAGGATGAAGTCCATGCTGTATTCTCTGCTCGGCCTTCAATACGAGCCCTTTTTATCGTAGGGACCTCAATGCCGCTCCCGCCAAGTGACACAGATGTCCTACCAGCTGCTGACATTCCTGCTTCCTCAGGGTTACCGCAAGAGATCCGTCTTGAGGAGCCGATGAGAGATGCCTTAAAGGCTTTGGAGGTGTTTTTATTTACGGACGACGACGCCCTGGTGAAGGAGGCGTCACAGAGGTCCATCGTGACAGCTCGGGAGGAAAGAAAGCGGCTAAGGCGTGAGGCGAAGGCGCGCATGGCTGCCTTGGTTGTGGGAGCGGGCCCCAGCACCGTCCCTCGCGCTGATACTCCATCCGAAGAGGCCCCTGTCGCCCTATCCACTGCTCGCAGAGAAGTGGCGCGCGCAGTTCGGAGTGCAAACGGTAAATCCACTTCAGATAATATTTCTCTCAGAGTTTTTGTTATAAGAATTTTAATGCCATCGGTTCTTATATCTCTTATCTTGCAGGGCCAAGTCCTACCGAGGGGTAGGCGGAGACCGTTGAACCCAAGGAAACAGAGGAGGCGGCTCCTACCGAGCTTGAGCCGACGGTGGGCAACGTCGCTGAGGCTTTAGGGCCTGAGATGGAGGTTGAGGGGTCTGCAGTTGAGAGGGTCATTGATGCCCAGTCTGAAGTGGCGGCAGATGAAATGATCATTACAACTGAGCCCAGGGTGGTGGCGGACGAGGCACTTGAGGCCGACGATCTCGCGGTGACGGCGGATGAGCCGATGGAGATCGAGGAACCCGCAGAAGTAACGGGTGAGATGGGTACGACTCCTGGGGAAGAGTTAGTCGCTCCCTCCCAAGAGTCCAGCAACACTCCAATCATTGCCCTCCCCGTATACGATCTTCCACCGTCTCCAGGTCTTGCGAGTACGACAACGGTCCCTATCGAGTCGGGTGATGAGGCTACGGGCGGTGGCCTCATTTCGATAGAGGAGGGAGTCGCCTCCGTTTCGGCCGGGAGCTCCTCAGGTAAACCCTAGGTTGCTGTTTTTCTTTATTTTACAATCTTTTCTGACAAATTTACCTTTCTTGTAACGCAGGTGCGGCCAGCGCCGATGCCCCACTGCTTGAGGGAGCGCCTTCAGCGACTGCCTTGGCGGTGGTTACCTCTCAACCCTCTCTCATACCATCTAGGATGTTGGAAGGTATGAGTTTGTAATTTATTAATCCTAAACTTCAGACGTATGATTCGTGTGCTAAAGTCATATTGTTGTGTCTTTTCAGGAGGGCTCTTTGATCATGTATACCAGATGATGCTCCCACACTTCTCCTTCCCATCCGAACTTGCTTCTTCCCCTGGTAGCGTTGGTGAGTATGATTTCCGTTGATATCTTTCCTTTTTAATTGATGGAATTACCGCTAACTCCTTTTTTCTCATCTCGACTGCAGTGTTACAGATTGAAAGAGGGGATAAAAGATCAGCTGCGCCACCGGCCCTTCCGACCTTGCCACCTGTCTCAACTGGTACGACTATCACATTGATAACTTCTCCTTTTTATTTTCTGTACTGCTATCTGATCACATCCTGTTTCTTTTCAGCTGTCGTTCCGGCTTCGGCGCCCTTCGAGCCTTGCATTACAATGTCGGCGGGTCCTTATCTGAGAAACCCGTCTTCAAAAGGCGCCGCGAATAGTCTGCGCATGTTGAGTGACTACGTCGAGGAACTCGACGTTGAGACTCCTACATCTGTCGCAGACTTCGCGACGGTGGTTAACCCAATGCTGGCGATACTCGTGAACTTTCATGATGAAGGCGTCATCGCATCTTGGGTTAACCACTATAGGGAGATCGAGGCCCGCCTACATCAATTGGAGTCGTTGCGTCCTGCTCCCGAGACCTTGGCTGCCAGCAATCAAAGAGCGGCGTGGATGGAGCAGAGCACTTCTTACTTTCGCCATCTCGAACAAGAAGTATTTTGAGGCGTAAGGAGCGCGGTGAGACTTCGAGCAAGTCTGCCCAACAGCATACTCGGGTGGAGGCCAATGCCGCACGGCTAAAGGTTGTTTTTGAGGGCCTTCTGCAATGTCTTTTCGAAGAGTTATCATTGAGGCAACAGCTTGACGTCGTCGAGCGAGATGCACCCAGCCAGGAAGCAGCCCAAAAGGCGGCGGAGGAGCAACTTTCATCCTTCTTGCAGCAGCGGGCCCAGGTGGAGGCGGAAGTGGCTGCGGCTGTCACCCAGGAGGAGGCGCTGAAGGAAGTGCGAGAGCAGCTTGTGAATTTACTAAAGACACTTCCTCCTCAGTAGCTATCCCTCTTTGTATCGTTTGTACTTGTAGATAAAAAAATGTGTATATATATTTTTTATTCTTTAGCACAATGTATCCTGCACTCAATCAAGTTTATGAATAAAAGATATACATTTTCTGTAATGTCTTGTGTCATTCTTCCGCCTTTTCTATCCTTTTATTGTCAGCATGCCACCTTAGTAAAACATGGTCAACAGATAATAGAGCGCGCATCTTGACTTTCTTAAGAAATAGCGAGGGCTTAGGCCGCAGGTTCAGATCTGCTGCCTAAGACTTTTCAATTATATGACCCGTGAGGGTCTCATAGAGACTTTTCTCCCTACGGATCGAGATGATCTCGTAGGTGGTTTTTCTCCTTAGGAATCGTAAGGATTCCTAAGTGTGGTTTTCTCTTATAAGTCGTAGGGATCCTACAAGAGAATTTTTCCCTCTTACGAGTCGAGAGGACCCGTAAGCGGTTGTTTCCCTCCTCGTCGAAACTCGACTTTGGAGAGTGAGACCCGTGAATAGTATGCAAGACACCATTTTAGATTGACTTGCAGGGTCCCATTGTTCAAGAAGCAAGTTTTTTAATCCCTGCTGCCTAAGGCTTCATCTTGCAAGTTGAGACGAATCGGGAATTTCTTAAGAAATAGCCGCTTTGTTGCCATACATAGATAAGGTCTACCAGGGTGGGGCCTATCCACTCATGGATATGCACGGTGAAAGGCCTTTCAGGCCAATTAACGGTCGCTTCCTAAAAAAGTACTACGCTTAATGAGCCATGACATAGGTCAATGATAGATGACGACGACTATGTCCTCTCGCTATCTTCCTAAGCTCAAACTTTATAAGCAGTAGCCAGCCTTCTCCATGACGGACCGAAATGTCCTTAAACTAATAGCGGACCGAAACGTCTTTAAACTACTACCGCAGCATCCTTAGGCTGACGAGATGAATAAAAAAAATATAAAAAAATATAATAAAAAAAACAGTATGTCCATAAGCAAAAAGGGCACGGATGAAAACCCGAAAGGGCTCTGTGAGTAAAAACAGCAGGGCTACCGGCAAGTGTTCGTGAAAACCCGAAAGGGCGCGACCTCGTAAAAAAAAAAGAAGAAGAAAATAAAAAGAATAAAAAAAAACGGTATGTCCATAAGCAAAATGGGCACGAATGAAAACCCGAAAGGGCTCCGTGAATAAAAACAGCACTACCGGCGAGTGTTTGTGAAAACCTGAAAGGGCGCAATCTCGTTAAAAGACACTTATAAGGTCCTCTCGACTTTGTAAGGAGAAACCACCCGTGTGAGATCCTTACGACTCACAAGGGAGCAACACACTTAGGGATCCCCACGATTCCTAAGGAGAAAATACACTTGCGAGATCCTCACGACTCGTAAGGAGAATTCTCTTATGAGACCCTCACGGCTCATAAGATTTGAAAGTCTTACGTTACAGAGACCTAAACCTGTGCTTAAGCAACCCCCACAACTTTAGATATTGCCCTACAAGTGGCTCAGCATTGACCCTTGTATACAATCCACGGGCGCGAATAAACATTTCCCTAACTAAGTCCCATCCGAGACTAGGGATATGTTCGCATGGTGAATAACCCTTGTAAATCCTCTCGATTTATGAGGAGAAAACCCTCCTGTAGGATCCTTACGACTTACAAGAGAAACAAACACTTAGGAATCCTCACGATTCCTAAGGAGAAAATACACCTACAAGATCCTCACGACTTGTAGGGAGAAATAACTTTGTGAGACCCTTACGGCTGATGAAGTCCAAGCCTTAGTCGACAGGCCCCTAACCCTGGTCGCTAAGCCTCCTTTATTCGATAACGACAGAGGCAAATGATGATTCGCTCCTGGCAATATCCCAGTTGTAGCGATGCTGATGCCGATGCCGAAATTGGTGTCCAATTTCAGGTTTACGGCGAAAAGCCAGTAGGCCGCACATGCATACTAAATAGCCGAAATGATGGGGCAACTTGCAATAAAAAGCAGCAAGTAAAATGTATGCATGCAAAATAGCCGAAATGATTGGGCAACTCGCAATAAAAAGCAGCGAGTAAAAATAAAATAAACAGCCGAAATGATTGGGCACTGCGAAAAATAACCGAAATGATTGGGCAATCGCGACCTTCGCGATATAAAAGCTGAAATGATAGAGCATCACGGAAATAAAAAAAAAGAAAGAAATGATAAAACTTTGGCCCTACAGTTAAGATCACATCGATCCCTGTATACAATCTAAGGGCGCAAACAAAAAGGGAACCACACTTTCCCAACAGGCTCCCCCAGAAAACGAAGCCAGATCTCGATGATCCATCTCAACTCTGAAGAAAAACCTGATGCGTGTCGACTCGCAGAGCAACCAGCGTCTCCGCAGGAAATTCTCGATCCGTGTTAACACTAAGGAAACAAATAATCCCTGGCGCTAAGGAAACAAATAATCCTTAGCAAACCCTTCAACTCAAGGAGACAAATAATCCTTGACGAGAGCCTCCTGATGCGCGTCGACTCGCAGAGCAACCAGCGCCTCTGCGGGAAATTCTCGATCCGTGTCAACACCAAGGAAACAAATAATTCTTGGCGCTAAGGAAACAAATAATCCTTAGCAAACGACAAATAATCCTTAACGAGAGCCTCCTGATGCGCGTCGACTCGCAAAGCAACCAGCGTCTCCGCGGGAAATTCTCGATTCGTGTCAACACTAAGGAAACAAATAATCCTTGGCGCTAAGGAAACAAATAATTCTTAGCAAATCCTTCAACTTAAGGAGACAAATAATTCTTGACGAGAGCCTCCTGATGCGCGTTGACTCGCAGAGCAACCAGCGTCTCCGCGGGAAATTCTCGATCCGTATCAACACCAAGGAAACAAATAATTCTTGGCGCTAAGGAAACAAATAATCCTTAGCAAATCCTTCAACTCAAGGAGACAAATAATCCTTGACGAGAGCCTCCTGATGCACGTCGACTCACAGAGCAACCAGTGCCTCCGTGGGAAATTCTCGATCCGTGTCAACACTAAGGAAACAAATAATCCTTGGCGCTAAGGAAACAAATAATTCTTAGCAAATTCCTCAACTCAGGGAAATAAATAATCCTTGACAAGAGCCTCCTGATTCGCGTCGGCTCACAGAGAAACCAATGTCTCTGCAGGAAATTCCCGATTCGTCTCAACTTGCAAGATGAAGCCTCAGGCAGCAGGGATTAAAAAACTTGCTTCGTCGTTGAAGAAGTTCCTTGGGAGGTTGTACTATCAGCTAAAACGAAGAGGATGCTAAATGATCTTCAGACATGTCCAGCAATCAAGTGGAAGAACCCATTGGAGCCGCAAATTATTGAAGGAATGCTGAAGCCTCGTCCGACTCAAAAGATTGGTGGAAGTGGCCCAAACATTCATAACCAGCCGTCAAAATCGTCAAAGAAGAAGAAGAAGAAGTCGAAGAAGCTCGTAAAGCCTAACGACAAGCGCACGAACTTGCAAAAACAAATTGACGCGCTGGAAGAATACAACCAGAAGGCACGGACTCCCATTACATTCCAAGAGTTCCTCAACCACATCTTTCAAGAGGAAGATGAGGGAGGTAGTTCGTCGGATGAATCTGAAGAATATGTGGCAAGTTGCCATATGATTTCCCATTCGTTCATAGACGATGAGGAGACTCCTTGTGCTGAAAAGCTGGGGGCAAGTCCTGAATTAAAAATTCTGGAGCCATCGGATGAAGTGATTGATGCATTCCTCAATGAAGCGTTCTTAAAAAGCAAAACTGATCGAGAGCGCGAAGCGGTTATATTTGAAAAGGCCAAACGCCAGCGCCTTGACGAAAGAATTACGATACTCCCGCCGGAACAAAGTACACCCACCGCTGATAAAAGCAAGTTCAAGATAAGGAAGAGGTTTGCTAAAGCCGTGTCAATAGGTATAAAGCTACCATCCTCTCAGGAAGGCATTACTGGTGAAATGGAAAGTCACCCCTCCTATTGCATGTATCATCGGAAGGTGTCGCACCCCACTGAAGAGTGCATAGCTTTCGATAGATGGTGGCAAGGATATGTTGCTCACCGGCAACAGTTTAAGCGGGAAAAGCGCAAAGCTCGCCGAGAGTAGAGCGGAACGATCAAAGTGCTTAACAAAACTACCAGTGGTTGTTGCATGATTGACGCCGGAGGATCACAAGTGCCCACATTCGGGAGCGATTCTGATGAGGAGCTAGAGCTTGGCCCCCTCTTTAAAGAATCCACTTCGGGAAAAGAAGAAGGACCGAAGGTTTGCGAGAATATCCAGCTACGCAATCGAACGCTACCTGAAAAGAATCTCGGACCTTTAAGCAAGAAAGACAAAGGGAAAGAGAATGTCTCCGAAGACATCGCCTTGGATGACCGAGTGGCGGAAGAGTTAACCGCCAAGAACCCGCCGAAGAGAAATAAGGTAGATTACAACGTCTTGGCGCATCTGAGAAAGCTATCCTCACAACTCAGCATTCTTGATGCCCTGTTACTATCAAAAGAGGCGAGGGATTCTTTGATTAAGGCGCTACAAGATCCGGACCAGTTCCAAGCCTTCCTGGCCGAAGAAAAGATGAAGGATGAATTGGAAGAGGTGCACACGGCCGACGTTGCTTTTGGCGATGAAGACCTTCTCCTCGGGACGTGCGAACACAATCGTTCTCTTTATGTCTCAGGATACTGCCATGACATAAAGATAGGTAAAATCTTGGTCGATAACGGACCGTCTGTTAATCTACTCAATGTGCGGGTGTTAAAGGAAATTTGCACGAGTGTCCAACACCTCGCCCGAGACAAGATCACTATCTCCGGGTTCGACTCCCAATCATCAAAAACTCTTGGATCTGTGATATTGACGCTACGCTTCGGGTTGCTCGTCACAGATATTAAATTCCATGTTATAGATGCCAAGACATGCTACAATGCTCTGCTCCGCCGACCATGGTTACATGAGTACAATATCATCCCTTCTACACAGCATCAGTGTATGAAATATTGTAGGGATGGTCTCGAGTACACTGTGGCAGGAGAATTGAATCCGTTTTCCGTGAATGAAGTTCGCAAGTATGAAGATGCCAAATACTTCTTGCCGAGTTTCGAAGACACGGAAATGTGTCACAAGCCGGAGAACAAAACTAACGCAACCATCCCTGTCTTCGGCAGTGATACCGAGGAGGAAGAGGATATAATTTATTCGGGTCCGCCCCAATGCACCAAGCCGGGACCATCCGTTCCTTCATTGATCTTCGGTAGTGATTCGGAGGATGAAGTTCATGCTGTATTCCCTGCTCGGCTTTCAATACAAGCTTCTGCTGATAAAGAGCGAAGTCTGCAAGTAGCCATGGTGCCGCCTGAACATTATAAAGAACTGGATGCACTCGACACCGGCAGCGTGGGAGAGCTGCAGACATTTTATATCCCTCCCAGACGAAAAGGCGAGAAGGCAATCCTATTCTACCGCTCTGAAGAAAACAAAGTGGAGAAAGAAATCTGGCACGGAGCAGATCCAACGCTGGACAGGCTTCAACCCATTCGTCTACCCAGATATTATACAGAAGGTTTGAAGAAG
The DNA here is from genome assembly GCA_030015575.1 of Agapanthus africanus. Classification (NCBI taxonomy): domain Eukaryota; kingdom Viridiplantae; phylum Streptophyta; class Magnoliopsida; order Asparagales; family Amaryllidaceae; genus Agapanthus; species Agapanthus africanus. Next base: position 15,024,410 of record JASDDO010000001.1, on the reverse strand, counting down.
CTGCTGAAACGCCAGGGGATATCCTTCAAACAGACCGTTAGAAATGCCAAATTCTATGACAGGGTTTGGAACGTCCCCGAAACATAGCATAAGCTACCTAATGGGAGGATGGAGACGATCGGGCTCGGATACATTCGCTCTAGGAAACGAGAGCTGCTCCGCGACTGTCACGTCGTGCATAATTTCGATGAAGAAGCGGATACTCAATGGGAGGACACTAATCCTAAACCAGTAAAAGTTCTTGATGAAAAAGTGCCCAGTCCATCATTTGAAGAACAAATGGACAGGCTTATAAGGGAAGCTGGTCAAAAAGTCCGAGATGATCACAATCGTGAAATGGCAATCTATGAGAAAGCCAAAACGCAACGCCTCCTTCAACAGACCGTAAAAGACGAAAATGCTGCCCCCTGTCAACCTGTTATAAAAAGGGCTCGACGCGGAGGCAGAAATAAGTCGAAAAGTCAAAAAAGCGCTCAACAACAATCAAGCAGGGCTAAGAAGCCACGCAAACGGGAGTCGAGCATTATTGATCTATCCCTCATGAAGAAAATGGGTTGAGCGTACTCGTTTCCTTGGGACAAGACGAAGAAGATACTTGATCTTGCCCTAAAACATCAAATGATTACACTGCCAGAGTCCAAACACCCTGAGCAAGCAGGCGAAGTCTCCAACCCAAATTATTGCTCTTACCACCGAGTAATAGGGCATCCTCCTGAAGATTGCTTCACCTTTAAGAATTGGGTTGAAGATCAGTACCAGATTGGCAAGTTCGCTCTATCTGACAACTGGAGGGTAGCGTCGCCACAAAAGCATGAACCCAAAGTCACAAGAATAGAACCAACTCCACATTGGGATTGGAAGCGGATTCGCACTTGTCACATGATAACAATATTAAAAGAAGGACCCGAGAACATGGACGACCTTCCCTGGTGCCTCGAAAACAGCAATGATGAGATAATCTCAGAATTTCCCCCAGCTCCGAAAGAACTGGAGGATAGAATACATACCACTGCAGATAACCTCAAGAAAATTGAGTTGGGGACGGTAAACGATCCGCGACCGACATTTGTCAGCGAGCTGCTGTCTGAAGAGAGGGTAGCTGCGTTAAAGGACGTCCTTGTACATCATAAAGATTGCTTCACATGGAACTATTCCGAGATGCCAGGACTAGATCCAGAAGTTGTTGTGCATAGACTGGAGATATCCCCGGGTGTCAAGCCAATTAAACAAGCGCCGAGAAGAATGCGGCTCGAGCTCGAGATGAGCATCAACGCTGAGGTCAAAAAGCTGATAGACTCTGGCTTTATCCAGGAAGTTCAATACCCTGAATGAATTGCTAATATCGTCCCAGTGATGAAGAAAAATGGGACGGTACGCATATGCGTGGACTTTCGGGATCTCAACAAAGCCTGCCCGAAGAATGATTTCCCAGTACCAGTCACCGAACTGATGATAGACAATACGTCCACGCATGAGATTTTCTCCTTCATGGACGGCTCATCAGGGTATAATCAAATAAAAATGCATCCTGAAGACCAGAAACATACGGCTTTCCGGACTCCTTTGGGGATATTTTGTTACAAGGTAATGCCCTTCGGTCTAAAGAACGCCGGTGCCACCTATCAGAGGGCTATGATAAAGATTTTCGACGACCTTATACATGAAATTGTCGAGTGCTATATCGATGACCTCGTGGTTAAGAGCAAATCATACGAGGAACATCTCGAACATCTGAAGACTGTATTTCGACGCCTTCGACAATACAATTTGAAGATGAATCCTCTTAAGTGTGCATTCGGGGTTTCCTCGGGCAAATTCCTGGGGTTCATCGTCCGACACCGAGGTATCGAAATAGATCCGTCCAAGATCAAGGCGATTATGGAAATGCCTCCCCCAAGAACTCTTAAACAGCCGTGATCTCTCCAAGGGAAGCTCGCATACATACGGCAATTTATAGCCAACCTCTCTGGCAAGTGTCGCCCTTATAGTCACCTGATGAAGAAAGGAACTCCATTCATCTGGGATCACAAATTCCAAGGCGCACTGGATGAGATCAAGCAATACTTGTAGAGCCCTCCAGTTTTGGCTGCTCCGGTTGAGGGGAAACCCCTCATCCTTTACACAACTACCCTCGAAGGTTCTTTAGGCGCATTATGGGCGCAAGAGAATGACCAGGGAAAAGAAAGAGCACTCTACTATTTAAGTCGAGTTCTTCTGGGGGCAGAAAGCAATTACTCCCCTATTGAAAAGCATTGCCTGGCATTGATCTTCGCGATAACAAAGCTCAGACATTACGCATTAGCACATGAAGTCCGTCTCATATCGAAGGTGGACCCTCTCAAATATCTAATGTCAAAGGCCATATTGACGGGACGACTCGCTAAATGGGCCCTGCTCTTAATGGAGTTCTCGATAACATATCAACCTCTCAAGGCAGTGAAAGGCCAGGCCATCGCCGACTTTCTCGCTGAGCATCCGATACCGGCCGATTCTCCTCTGAATTGCGAATTGCCAGACAAACATGCGTTTGACACAATCGACAGTGGTGATACCCGTTGGCAACTTTATTTCGATGGAGCATCTTCCATGAAAAAGCACAAACAAACTACGCCAATGATCAAATCGGGAGTAGGCCTCATCTTCGTGACCCCACAAGGAGGAATAATGCGCTTCGCTTTCTCCTTAACAGAGCCGAGGACGAATAATGAAGCTGAATATGAAGCTTTGATAGCAGGTCTCGAGATCGCCATCGACATGGGAATTGAAAACCTCTTCATATATGGAGATTCCCAGCTGGTCGTCAGTCAAGTAAACGGCGACTACCAAACGTGCAAACCGGAATTGGTAAAATACGGTGACAAGGTGCAACAACTGCTGACCCAAATTCCCTCCTATACTTTGGAGAATATACCGCGTGCAGAAAACAGCAAAGCAGATGCGTTGGCCAAACTTGCTAAAGAAATGGCTGACGAGAACCTCGATGATGTTAGAATCATGGTACAAAGTCGTCGGGTGCTTGCCCCAGCAGAAATACCTCCGGAATCATCCGAAGAGAAGGGAGCGACTGAACAAACGACCTTACAAATTAAAGACTATGAGAAGGTTGAGGATTGGAAGGAAGTCTTTATAGATTACTTCAAGTCCCACCGAATACCCGAAGATGCGTCCTCAAAACATCAGCTCATGAAACGAGCTCTGTCTTTCGCCTTCGTCAATAATACTCTATACAAGAGGTCATTCGATTCTCTGTGGCTGAGATGCTTAGGACCTGACGAAGTAGAAAGAGTCGTTCGGGAAGTTCATGACGGAATCTGTGGTTCTCACCAAGCGGGCCCAAAGATGAAGTTGAAAATTAAACGGATGGGCTACTACTGGCCCACGATGATCCAGGATTGCCTTGAATATGCAAAGCAATGTCATTCGTGCCAAATTCATGGGGACTTCATCCATCAGCATCCCACTCCACTGCATCCAACAGTGGCTAGCCGGCCATTCGAAATATGGGGAGCTGACATAGTCGGCCCCATCGAACCAGCATCGTCCAGGGGACATCGTTTCATCTTGGCGACGACTGATTACTTCTCCAAATGGGCAGAAGTGGTACTATTGAGAGAAGTGAAGACGGAGAATATCCTCCATTTCTTCAAGACGCACGTCATATATCGGTTTGGAACCCCGAGAAGGATCATCTCTGATAATGGGCCAGCCTACAGAAGCCATAAAATTAGCCGCTTCGCGCAGCAGCACAATATAGACTGGAGATATTCCTCAGTCTATAATCCGCGAGCCAACGGTCTCGCCGAGGCCTTCAACAAGACCTTGACGAAAATTATAAAGAAAACGGTATCCCGAAATAAGAAGGACTGGCACGAAAGACTGCAAGAGACTCTTTGGGCGTATTGAACTACATTCCAAACAGTCACGAACACAACGCCCTACGCGTTGGTATTCGGCACGGAAGCAGTACTCCTCCTCGAAATAGAATTACCCTCTCTGCGAGTGGCAGTTCACTACGAGCTGACGGATGAAGAAAATGCTCACCTCCAGTTTGAAGAGCTTGACGCTCTTGATGAAACCCGGCTCCTAGCGCAACAAAATCTGGAAGCTTACAAAGCAAAGATGGCACGCTCATATGAAAGACTGACCCGGCCGAGGACATTCCGCCAAGGCGAACTCGTGCTAGTAGTCAAAAGGCCTATGATCCCCAATCGCGCCAAGCGGGGAAAATTCGAGCCAAACTATGAAGGCCCATACATCATAGATAAGGTCTACCAGGGTGGGGCCTATATGCTCATGGATATGCACGGTGAAAGGCCTTTCAAGACAATAAACGGTCACTTCCTAAAGAAATACTATGCTTAATGAGCCACAGTCTAGGTCAATGATAGATGACGGCGACTATGTCCTCTCGCTATCTTCCTAGGCTCAAACTTTATAAGCAATAGCCAGCCTTCTCCATGATGGACCGAAATGTCCTTAAACTAATAGCGGACCGAAACGTCCTTAAACTACTACCGCAGCATTCCACGGCTAACACAAAAAAAGAAAAGAAGAAAAAAAAACGGTATGTCCATAAGCAAAAAAGGGCACGGTTAAAACCTGAAAGGGCTCCGTGAGTAAAAACAGCAGGGCTACCGGTGAGTGTTCGTGAAAACCCGAAAGGGCGCGACCTTGTAAAAAAATATATAAAAAATAAAAAGAATAAAAAAAACGGTATGTCCATAAGCAAAATGGGCACGGATGAAAACCCGAAAAGGCTCCGTGAGTAAAAACAGCAGGGCTACCGGCGAGTGTTTGTGAAAACCTGAAAGGGCACAACCTCGTTAAAAGACACTTATAGGGTCCTCTCGACCTTGTAAGGAGAAACCACCTGCGTGAGATCCTTACGACTTACAAGGGAGCAACACACTTAGGGATACCCACGATTCCTAAGGAGAAACTACACTTATGAGATCCTCACAACTCGTAAGGAGAACTTTCTTATGGGACCCTTACGGCTCGTAAGATTTGAAAGTCTTAAGTTACAGAGGCCTAAACCTGTGCTTGAGCAACCCCCACAACTTTCGACATTGCCCTACAAGTGGTCCTATATTGGCCCTTGTATACAATCCACGGGCGCAAATAAACATTTCCCTAACCAAGTCCCATCCGACACTAGGAATATGTTTGCATGGTGAACAACCCTTGTAAATCCTCTCGACTCACAATGAGAAAACCCTCCTGTAGGATCCTTACGACCTACAGAGGAACAAAACACTTAGGAGCCCTCACGATTCCTAAGGAGAAAATTCACCTACAAGATCCTCACGACTTGTAGGGAGAAATACCTTTGTGAGACCCTTACGGCTCATGAAGTCAAAAGCCTTAGTCGACAGGACCTTAACCCTGGTCGCTAAGCCTCCTTTGTTCGACAACAACAGAGGCAAATGATGATTCGCTCCTGGCAATATCCCAGTTGTAGCGGTGCTGATGCCGAAACCAGTGTCCAATTTCAGGTTTACGGCGAAAAGCCAGTAGGCCGCACATGCATACGAAATAACCGAATTGATGAGGCAACTTGCAATAAAAAAAAAGCAGCAAGTAAAATGTACGCATACGAAATAGTCGAAATGATGGGGCAACTTGCAATAAAAAAAAGCAGCAAGTAAAATGTACGCATGCGAAATAGCCGAAATGATGGGGCAACTCGCAATAAAAAACAGCGAGTAAAGATAAAATAAATAGCCAAAATGATTGGGCACCGCGGAAAATAGACGAAATGATTGGGCAATCGTGACCTTCGCGATATAAAAGCTGAAATGATAGAGCATCGCGGAAATAAAACAAAAAAAAATGATGATAAAACTTTGGCCCTACAGTTAAGATCATATCGATCCCTGTATACAATCCAAGGACGTAAACAAAGGGGGAACCATACTTTCCCAATAGACTCCGTCAGAAGACAAAGCCAAACCTCGACGGTTCATCCCAACTCCGAAGAAACCAGTGTCTTCAGCAAACTCCTCGACTCACGGATACAAACACTCCTTGACGAGAGCCTCCTGATCCGCGTCGACTCGCAGAGCCACCAGTGCCTCCGTGGGAAATCCTCGACTCGTTTCAAACCCCAAGGAAACAAATAGTCCTTGGCGCTTGGGAAACAAATAATCCCTAGCAAACTCCTCGACTCACGGATACAAACACTCCTTGACGAGAGCCTCCTGATCCGCGTCGACTCGCAGAGCCACCAGTGCCTCCGTGGGAAATCCTCGACTCGTTTCAAACCCCAAGGAAACAAATAATCCTTGGCGCTTGGAAAACAAATAATCCCTAGCAAACTCCTCGACTCACGGATACAAACACTCCTTGACGAGAGCCTCCTGATCCGCGTCGACTCGCAGAGCCACCAATGCCTCCGTGGGAAACCCTCGACTCGTTTCAAACCCTAAGGAACAAATAATCCTTGACGCTTGGGAAACAAATAATCCCTAGCAAACTCCTCGACTCACGGACACAAACACTCCTTGACGAGAGCCTCCTGATCCGCGTCGACTCGCAGAGCCACCAGTGCCTCCGTGGGAAATCCTCGACTCATTTCAAACCCCAAGGAAACAAATAATCCTTGGCGCTTGGGAAACAAATAATCCCTAGCAAACTCCTCGACTCACGGATACAAACACTCCTTGACGAGAGCCTCTTGATCCGCATCGACTCGCAGAGCCACCAATGCCTCCGTGGGAAACCTTCGACTCGTTTCAAACCCCAAGGAAACAAATAATCCTTGGCGCTTAAGAAACAAATAATCCCTAGCAAACTCCTCGACTCACGGATACAAACACTCCTTTACGAGAGCCTCCTGATCCGCGTCGACTCGCAGAGCTACCAATGCCTCCGTGGGAAACCCTCGACTCGTTTCAAACCCCAAGGAAACAAATAATCCCTAGCAAACTCCTCGACTCACGGATAAAAACACTCCTTGACGAGAGCCTCCTGATCCGCGTCGACTCGCAGAGCCACCAGTGCCTCCGTGGGAAACTCTCGACTCGTTTCAAACCCCAAGGAAACAAATAATCCTTGGCGCTTGGGAAACAAATAATCCCTAGCGAACTCCTCGACTCACGGATACAAACACTCCTTGACGAGAGCCTCTTGATCCGCGTCGACTCGCAGAGCCATCAGTGCCTCCGTGGGAAATCCTCGACTCGTTTCAAACCCCAAGGAAACAAATAATCCTTGGCGCTTGGGAAACAAATAATCCCTAGCAAACTCCTCGACACACGGATACAAACACTCCTTGACGAGAGCTTCCTGATCCGTGTCGACTCGCAGAGCCACCAGTGCCTCCGTGAGAAATCCTCGACTCGTTTCAAACCCTAAGGAAACAAATAATCCTTGGCGCTTGGGAAACAAATAATCCCTAGCAAACTCCTCGACTCACGGATACAAACACTCCTTGATGAGAGCCTCCTGATTCGCGTCAGCTCGCAGAGAAACCAGTGTCTCCGCGGGAAAACTCCCGATTCGTCTCAACTCGCAAGATGAAGCCTCAGGCAGCAGGAATTGAAAAACTTGCTTCCTGAACAATGGGACCCAACAAGTTGATCTAAAACGGTCTCTTGCATACTATTCACGGGTCTCACTCTCCAAAGTCGAGTTTCGACAAGGAGGGAAACAACCGCTTACGGGTCCTCTCGACTCGTAAGAGGGAAAAATTCTCTTGTAGGATCCTTACGACTTATAAGAGAAAACCACACTTAGGAATCCTCACGATTCCTAAGGAGAAAAACCCATCTACGAGATCCTCTCGATCCGTAGGGAGAAAAGTTTCTATGAGACCCTCACGGCTCATAGGGTTGAAAAGTCTTAGGCAGCGGATCTGAACCTGCGGCCTAAGCCATCGCTACTTCTTAAGAGGGTCGGGATACTCGCTCTAATCATCCGTCAACCATGGTTATTAAGACAGCCTGCTAACGATAAAAGAAAGAAGAAAATGACAGAAAGAACATCCGATTTGCATTTGACCAAGCATTCGAGACACACACATTTATACATGGGCAGAGGACTCAGGACGAGAAATAAGACAAGCTGAAATAAAAAAAATGGGGGGGGGTTTCCATTCATGTTGCTAAAATTCTTACAATCATAAAAGCAATGAATAAGAAACATTATTCAAATTATTACAACGGTATAACCTCAGATCCGGGGCACGGATTGAGGAATTCAAAAGTAAGGTCATCCAGAGTTCTTATGGCCTTTCTAATTATTCTTATGCGCAGCCTCTCGCGCTCCTGTGTGTCAAGATCCTCAGCAAGCCCTCCCGGCCTTCTATAAGCAGTAACTATCGTCGTCTGCTAGAAGATTTGATGTAGGATGTTAATAAGGCCGTCCCGCCGTTTCTTCGAGATCAGCCCCGTCAGGTACATTGAATGCACCTTGTCTTCGGCATCATCAAGCGCGTTGAGCGGTAGGGCCTCGTGAAGACCCGGAAGTGCTCTCCATATTGCTCCCAGCATGACTTTCAAGAGAGCCAAACGACGAGGAAGCAACCAACCACCGCTTGCGTTCAGACGACCTATGACCTCTACACATTGAGCGTCTGTAAACTCCTGGTTTTGTTGACGACCCTGTGCGCAGATATCGTCATAGGTGATGAACTCGTGCAAACTGTATAGACGCACCGCCATTATGCCTGGAGGAAATACTACAGGAAGATTAGCGATAGAAGAAAAATGATATGCACTGAGGGCTAAATTCCTCGAGAACAAAGCTCTGTTCAGGGATTAAAACCCATGAAAAAAGCTCTGCAGATCTATAAGTTCTTAAGTGTGAAACTCTGTTTATGAAACCCCAACGGGAATCTCTTTAGATCAAAAGATCTATGAGAACAAAGCTCTGTTGGTTAAAATTAATTAAAATCAATTTAATCTAAGAGTCAATTTTACCTAAAGTTTTTCTAAAAACTTTGGAAATGAGAGCAAGGCTCTGGAGTTCTTGAAGGCAAGAGCAAAGCTCTGTTGGTTAAAATTAATTAAAATTAATTTAATCTAAGAATCAATTTTACCTAAAGTTTTTCTAAAAACTTTGGAAATGAGAGCAAGGCTATGGAGTTCTTGAAGGCAGGAGCAAAGCTCTGAAGTTTTTTGAAAATAAAAATCTGAAAGATGATAAACATCTGTGGGGGACCAAAGGTCCTATTTATAGGCATCAAGTGCCTCTTCAACTTCCAAAAGTTGCCACGACGGTTGGAATTCCGCCACCGCTGCGTTCACGTTTGGGGCCACGTAAGCGCAGCGGTGGAGAGGCATTTGTTTATCCCGATCGGATCAAAGCTCGGTTCAAATTCCGAGGCGGGAGATGAAGCAATGCTTCATCTTCCCCCAATCAGAAACAAAGCTTTGCTTTGAAAATTTAAACTTTAATAAATGAAGCAAAGCTTCAGATTCTTTGCGCTGCGCGCAACGCGCCACGTGTCTGGCGCAGATACGTCAGCGCAGCGTCCAAGAAGGCGCGCCCAGTTAGAGCAAAGCTCTTTTAAAGGAAGCGCCGCGCTGCGCTCTGCGCTGTGCGACACGTGGCAACGCAGTTGCGCTGCGCTGTGCGCTGCGCGACACGTGTCAGCGCAGATGCGCTAGCGCAGGAGAAGGGGGTAAGTGCCAAAGGCAATTTATCCATGCAAAATTACATGCACTTGATAATAACAGATTAAAATCATACGATGCACAAGCACAACAGAGAGCTAAAATAAAAAGAACACTTAACAGATAATAAAATACTTAATTAAAATATTTATTTATTATTACATTTAAAAGAGATCACCAAATGTGGGATCGGAAAGACAAGGGTTCTTAAAAAGAAAAAAGAGATTCCCCAGCTCCCTTTCTGCCTTCTCCACCACGTCAAAGCGGCGATCCTCCCGAGAAGAAGACATCCAACGATCGTCGCCACATTCTTTGGAAAAGGTGGCAATGACAACTCGGCGAGCCCGTATCTGGCTCAGCAAATGGAAAGAGCAGTCCCTCAGGGCTTTAGTGATCAAGAGCGCTTCGAAAAAGCTCTCGATCTTATCCTCGGCCACATCAAGCATTGCCGAGGATATCTCCGCCGGAGGAGGGGGAAGTCGGCGAGCACTGAGGCAAGGATCATCCGAAGCCAAATGGAACCCGGGGGAAGAGGAGACCCCACACGAGTCGAAAGCTCGTACATTGTAGCATCGCACTGCTCGTCCGAAAAATAGGAGTCCACTAAGCGCGCAGCGAAACGGGGAACGATGTCCCGGATCGGCACTTCCCACGGTTGTCGGCGGGCGTGAGGACGGTTGCAAGCCATGATCGAAGAAGTTCTCTGAAGATGAGAAAAGAAAAGGCTCGGCCTTGAGTTATATATATAGACCCAAACATAGAAAATTCTGTGCGCAGTGGAATTATCTCCAAGACCCGGGAAATCAAAATTTCGGGGAAATACAAGTTTGACTTGAAAAGAGGAGATGAAAAGATATCTCAGGAGAAGCAACGCTTCCGATCCCCCAATCAGAGCAAAGCTCTATCTTGAAAATCTAAATTTTAATAAATGAAGCAACACTTCAGATTCTTTGCTCTGTGCGCAACGCGCCATGTGTCAGCAGTTGATACGTCAGCGCAACGCCCAAGGCAGTGCGCCCAATCAGAGCAAAGCTCTATTTTAAGCAAAATTAAAGGAAGCAAAGTTTCAGCTGCGCGACACGTGTCAGCGCAGATGCGCTAGCGCAGTTGCGCTGCGCTGTGCGCTGCGCGACACGTGTCAGCGCAGATGCGCTCGCACAGTTGCGCTGCGCTGTGCAACACGTGTCACGCGCTGGAACATTTGCGCCAAACAGAATTAAGATTTTAAAGAAATCTTTCTGTTCTTATTAAAACAAGAAGATTTTCTTCTGTAAAACAGAAGCCCTTGGATCAAAGATCCAACGATGGGAAAATTCCCCAAATCACTCAGAAAGATCCCTTTAACAAATTTAACTAATTTATGGGCACTATAAAAAGGACCCCAGACCTCAATTCGGAAGAAAAAGGAGATTTTCTTGAAAAATCAAGGAGCTTCAAACAGAAAGAACTCTGAGAAAAGTTTTCAAGAAAAAGGTAAAAACCTTCACAAAAAGGAGAAGAACTTTCCTCTAATAGATCATTGATCTAAAAAACCAGATCAATGATCTTCATATAATAAACAGTGCTTTGCACTTCTTATGAACCACCGGTTCTTTAAAAAACAAGAAAATACAAAAAAAAAATATAGTAAAGAAAATAGTGCTTTGCACTTTTATGAACCTTTGGTTCTTGAAATAAAAAGAAAAACAAGAAAAACTTGTTTTCTTTGATCTAAATTAGATCAGGAAATCAAACAGTGCTTTGCACTTTGTCATGAACCATTGGTTCTAAAGAGATTTTTAAATTATAGTGCTTTGCACTTGCAACCTGCGCTGTTGCGCTTCTGGATTGGCGCAAGCCACCAGAGAACGCAACGTGTCCGCATCTGAACCGTCCGCGCTATGTGCTTTTGAAATAGAGCCTTGCTCTCTAGAATTGGCGCAACTCATCTGAGCGCGCCACGTGTCAGCAGCGCATGCGCAGCGCATTGGCACAGCGCACTGCGCTTGCATAACACGTGTCGCCATCACAAGCGCTTGCGCTCCCTGATTGGCGCAGAGCGCCTGAATAAATGCAATGTATTTCTTGAAGGGGCAGGCCCAAATCAAAAAGACCTAAGAGGCCTAAATAAATTGCAAAGCAATAAAAGGGCAGGGCCCAGTTTAAACTGATATTCTGTATCATTCCTAAATGAGCAGAGCCCAAAACAAATTGATGCTCTGCATCTTTCATGGGTAGAGCCTAAATAAAAATGCAACGCAAAAGCAAATAACATGTTGACCATTTTTAACTGGACTTAGCCCAATTTTGGTCGTAAGTCCTCGAATTAATTGACAGAGCGGGATCGCTCAATTAAATCAATTTACAACCAGTTCGAGGGTACATCTCCGAACTCCCTTGACACCTATCGTTGTAATTCCTCAACGACGTCAGAGAGGTGACGGGTCCCAACGACCACATATCGATATGGACTGCGGGGTCCTTAAACTCGTGGACCGAGACGTCCCTAAACTAATATTGGACCGAGACGTCCTTAAACTAATGACGGACCGAGACGTCCCTAAACTAATGTTGGACCGAGACGTCCTTAAACTAATATTAGACTGAGACGTCCCTAAACTAATGTTGGACCACCACGTCCTTAAACTGGCATTGGACCACCATGTCCCTAAACTGGAGATGGACCACTATGTCCCTAAACTGGAACAATAGAGCCAATTGCTCTTTTGCCGGATCTAAACGATCCCGTTCAAGTTGATCTTAGTCCAAAACAGGACTAACGCATCCTTGACGAACGTTTGAGTTGATCTTAGCCGCAACGCGACTAATGCATCCTTAAACTAAAAAACACCAAACCCAAATCTAAGTAAATACGGATTTGGACTAATCCACGTCCTACGGGCGACGGCATTACCTAGTCTCCGTATACAATCCACGGGCAACCACAAACAAAACAAACACACACGACACGAAGTGAAATTCTGGAGAAGGAGAAAGTGGCTACCGCGATGCGGTAGCGTAATTAACTGCAGGGGCTTGCGCCTGCAGGGAAGAGCATCCCCACAATCAAAAACCCCTCAGGTGAGGGGGAATCTGACAAAGTCTTCTACATCGGCCGCATCCGTCTAAACCTTCGATACACGGTGCCATAAATCAACTTGGCATTTTCGGAGAGGTAGACGAATAAAACCAAATAGCATCTGCCCCGAATCTCAGGCACAGACGTCCTAACGTCTCGGCCGCCGTTCAGAGGGGAATACCCAGTTGTTGAGCAAAACGATGCGGGTTGTACCTCATAAAAATTGCCACACCATTCTGCCTAAAAACTAGGAAGCCCGGTCTAATGGAATATAAGTGAAGGGTCTCCCGGGCCGTCAGAACCGAGGCTCCATCCTTAAAGACATCTTGTAATGACCGCATCGCAGTGGTAGACGCATTTCCAATGGTCAATACCTTATCAACAAAGGACATCCCGGCTCCAACGGTATGAGGGCGAAGGAGTAAACCCCTAGCGTTCCGCGGTGATGGGGTCACAATCGATGCACCGACCAGCTGTATAATCCGAGGAAAACTGCACTTGTCAAAGAACGAGGGCCTTTTATGCATGCCGAAGACACCCGCCGTGTGTAGTTCGAGCCACGATGCAAAGTAGTGCATCGGGAAGACCACGTGCAGTACCCCAGGCTCATTAGCATCCGCCGCTCGACCGAGGCCATGATATAAGTGCGCCAAGCCGGCGATCCCTACAGCCACCTTTACCCCGATGACCATTCGGTGGGCTGGGTAAAAGACGGAAGGCCGCATGTGATAAGAGTGCATTGGGATCGCAAACCAACTCAGCTACAGTCCAAGAAATCCTAAGAAAAAGGCTTCCTCGTCCATCCCGGGGGCCGCAATTTCTGCAAAAGATATAGTAGGGAAGTCCGGAAGAAAGAAACCCTTTTGGTCTATTTCCTTCGCCGGCAGGTTATCCAAACCTAGGCCGAAAGCATCATCCAGGGTAGCAGACTTGGCCGCTTCTGATGAGATGACGCTTGGGCGAAGGAAACGAGCAATGAAGTCCTCAAAATTAACTCCTCGGCTCCCATGTTCGATAAAAAGGGACTCGTAGATGTTCAACACCTTGATCAGGCTCGGGAATTGGTGTTGAACAGCGTTTTCCGGTGTGATCCCCCTTACCATCGGCTTAGCACCGAAGACGTACTCATCGGTCGGGAGCAGCTCTTCATAATGTTCCCCCTGGACTAGTAGGCCGGATACCTCCGTGAACTCCTCCAAAGAGATGGACACTTCCCGATCCATCGCAAGGAAAGTGTGGGTAGGAATATTCCACTACTCCAGGAAGGCCTTGAACCACCAGGTGGGGAGCGTGGGATACTGGAAGAGAGAGACGTAGACCGCGGTGTATAGTCCTAATCTTATCAACTGCGACTTCTTCGTCGACAGGATGTACCGGGCCCACGACAGATAGCCGACTGGGTGGCGGGGAATCAGACCAAGGTTATATGATTGCCCCCAGGGTCGCGCTTCGCCCTGACAGATGCGGCGTCCCAGGATATCCAAGACCATAGGACGCTGAACCGGAATCACATCTATGGCGGGATGTAGAAAGCCCTTCGATGTCCAATCCATCAGCTCCACGGCGTACTGCACCGAGGGTGGGGTAGCATAGTGAATCGCCGTGATGGGCTCGGACGGCACTGCGCATGTAAAGCTCCGTCGACCCATGATGATCTGGTTATACCACGACCCCCAAAGGTGGAGACTCTTGTACTCCGGGTCGTATTCCTTAATAATGGCCAGAACTTCACGGTCCAAGGGCGCTTCGGGAAATCCCTCCTCTGAACGGACAAACGGGAACGAGGTGTCGAGAGACACGATCGCTGCAAATGAACAGAAATTAGCCGTTAGTGCTGCAATTCCAACGTTTAGCTTTTAAATTAACTAAATTTAAAGAATTAATCACACTACATTGCAGTGCAGTAGGTAGGGGACCCACGAAATCCAGATGAAAATGCTCTATTTAATAAGACAGCCTCATCATTGGATAAGACTATCAGTTAAAAAGAAAGAGACCCATAAGAGAATATTCTCATCAGTGGGGAATCCCTAGAGACAAGGAGAAAATCTCCTATTTCAGAGCAAAGCTCTGCCACAGAATGACACTTGTCAAATTCTGGTTTCAAGGGAATAAAATTCCTTAAAAGAGCATAGCTCTATGGTAATAACGGAAAGATCCATCAGAAAATGTTTTACACCTAAATGAACCTTGAAGAATCTATGAAAAAAAAAACTTATGAAAAGTTCTTCATTTTTCAGATCTAAAAGATCTACAGATGATTTAAAGAGAAAAGTTCTGTCCATGGGTTAGAACCCATGAACAAGATCTCTGCAGATCTATAAGTTTTGAGAGCAAAGCTCTGTTTATGAAACCCCAATGGGGATCTCTTTAGATCGAAAGATCTGTAAGAGCAAAGCTCTTTGGTTAAGATTAATTTAAGTTAATTTGATTTAAATTAATTTTACCTAAAGTTTCTAACTTTGGAAATGAGCAAAGCTCTGAAATTCTCAAGAAAGAGCAAAGCTCTGGTAATTAAAATTTTGAAGATGGTGAAGATTTTCTAAGGGCCAAGAGTCCTATTTATAAGGCGCTTGCGCCCCTTCAGCTCACCCCTTAATCCAACGATCAAGAGTTTACCACCGCTGCACTCACGTGCGCGCCACGTGAGCGCAACGGTGGGAGGGGGCATTTGTTTCCCCCAATCAGAGCAAAGCTCTGTTGAAATTCAAAATTCAAAATTTTGAAGCAACGATTCAAATCCTGGGCGCAACGCGCTACGTGTCTGGCGCAGACGCATCAGCACAGCGCCCAAGGCAGCGCACCCAATCAGAGCAAAGCTCTATTTTAAACAAAATTAAATGAAGCAACGTTTCAGTTGCGCAAGCACTGCGCGCTGCGCGACACGTGTCAGCGCAGATGCGCTAGCGCAGTTGCGCTGCGCGACACGTGTCAGTACAGATACGCTAGCGCAGCTGCGCTGCTCTATGCGCTGCGTGACACGTGTCACGCTCTGGAGCATCTGTGCCAAACAGAATTAAAATTCTAAGAAATCTTTCTGTTCTTATTAAAATAAGAAGATTTTCTTCTGTAAAACAGAAGCCCTTGGATCAAAGATCCAACGGTGGGGAAAATTCCCCAAATCACTCAGAGAAAGATCTCTTTAACAAATTTAACTAATTTATGGGCACTATAAAAAGGACCCTAAGCCTCAATTCAAAGGCATCAACATTTTTCTAAAAAAGAGAGAACTCTGAAGAACTCCTCAAGAACAAAAAAGGTAAAAACATTTAGAAAAAGAGAAAATTCTCTTATGAACAGATCATTGATCTAAAAACAAGATCAACGATCTTTAACAAAAAAAATTAATTAATTAAAAATAGTGCTTTGCACTTTCTATGAACCTTTGGTTCCCTGAGATAAGAAAAACAAGAAAAAACTTATTTTTCTTTGATCTAAATTAGATCAAGAAATCAAATAATGCTTTGCACTTTTGTTCTTGAATCTAAAAGATTCTTAGTGCTTTGCACTTCTAAATTGCGTCGTTGCGCTCTTGGGAAAGCGCCACGTGTCAGCAGCGCAGCGCCCTAGCGCAGTGCACTGCGCTTACGCGATACGTGTCAACACCACAAACACTTACGCTCTCTAATTGGCGCAAAGCGCCTGATAAATGCAGTACATTTCTCAAAGGGCCAGGCCCAAATGCTCGGGAATTGGTGTTGAACAGCGTTTTCCGGTGTGATCCCCCTTACCATCGGCTTAGCACCGAAGACGTACTCATCGGTCGGGAGCAGCTCTTCATAATGTTCCCCCAGGAGTGGTAGGCCGGATACCTCCGTGAACTACTCCAAAGAGATGGACACTTCCCGATCCATCGCAAGGAAAGTGTGGGTAGGAATATTCCACTACTCCAGGAAGGCCTTGAACCACCAGGTGGGGAGCGTGGGATACTGGAAGAGAGAGACGTAGACCGCGATGTACAGTCCTAATCTTATCAACTGCGACTTCTTCGTCGACAGGATGTACCGGGCCCACGACAGATAGCCAACTGGGTGGCGGGGAATCAGACCAAGGTTATATGATTGCCCCCAGGGTCGCGCTTCGCCCTGACAGATGCGGCGTCCCAGGATATCCAAGGCCATAGGACGCTGAACCGGAATCGCATCTATGGCAGGATGTAGAAAGCCCTTCGATGTCCAATCCATCAGCTCCACGGCGAACTGCACCGAGGGTGGGGTACCATAGTGAATCGCCGTGATGGGCTCGGATGACACTGCGCATGTAAAGCTCCGTCGACCCATGATGATCTGGTTATACCACGACCCCTAAAGGTGGAGACTCTTATACTCCGGGTCGTATTCCTTAATCATGGCCAGAACTTCACGGTCCAAGGGCGCTTCGGGAAATCCGTCCTCTGAACGGACAAACGGGAACGAGGTGTCGAGAGACATGGTCGCTGCAAATGAACAGAAATTAGCCGTTAGTGCTGTAATTCCAACGTTTAGCTTTTAAATTAACTAAATTTAAAGAATTAATCACACTACATTGCAGTGCAGTGGGTAGGGGACCAAATAGGGACCCACGAAATCCAGATAAAAATGCCCTATTTAATAAGACAGCCTCATCATTAGATAAGACTATCAGTTAAAAAGAAAGAGACCCATAAGAGAATATTCTCATCAGTGGGGAATCCGTAGAGACAAGGAGAAAATCTCCTATTTCAGAGCAAAGCTCTGCCACAGAATGACACTTGTCAAATTCTAGTCTTAAGGGAATAAAATTCCTTAAAAGAGCATAGCTCTATGGTAATAATGGAAAGATCCATCAGAAAATGTTTTACACCTAAATGAACCTTGAAGAATCCATGAAAAAAAACTTATGAAAAGTTCTTCATTTTTCAGACCTAAAAGATCTACAGATGATTTAAAGTGCAAAGCTCTGTGCATGGGTTAGAACCCATGAACAAGATCTCTGCAAATCTATAAGTTTTGAGAGCAAAGCTCTGTTTATGAAACCCTAATAGGGATCTCTTTAGATCGAAAGATCTGTAAGAGCAAAGCACTTTGGTTAAGGTAATTTAAGTTAATTTGATTTAAATTAATTTTACCTAAAGTTTCTAACTTTGGAAATGAGCAAAACTCTAAAATTCTCAAGCAAGAGCAAAACTCTGGTAATTAAAATCTTGAAGATGGTGAAGATTTTCTAAGGGCCAAGAGTCCTATTTATAAGGCGCTTGCGCCCTTTCAGCTCACCCCTTGATCCAACGATCAAGAGTTTACCACCGCTGCACTCACGTGCGCGCCACGTGAGCGCAACGGTGGGGGCATTTGTTTCCCCCAATCAGAGCAAAGCTCTGTTGAAATTCAAAATTCAAAATTTTGAAGCAACGCTTCAAATCCTGAGCGCAACGCGCCACGTGTCTGGCGCAGACACATCAGCACAGCGTCCAAGGCAGCGCACCCAATCAGAGCAAAACTCTGTTTTATATAAAATTAAATGAAGCAACGCTTCAGTTGCGCAAGCACTGCGCTACGCGCTGCGCGACACGTGTCAGCGCAGATGCGCTAGCGCAGTTGTGCTGCGCTGTGCGCTGCGTGACACGTGTCAGCGTAGATGCGCTAGCACAGTTGTGCTGCGCTGTGCGCTGTGCGCTGTGCGCTGTGCGACACGTGTCAGCGCAGATGCGCTAGCGCAGTTGTGCTGCGCTGTGCGCTGTGCGACACGTGTCAGCACAGATGCACTAGCGCAGCTGCGCTGCGCATCTGTGCTAACACTCTGTGCGTTGCGTGACACGTGTCACGCTCTGGAGCATCTGCGCCAAACAGAATTAAAATTCTAAGAAATCTTTCTGTTCTTGTTAAAACAAGAAAATTTTCTTCTGTAAAACAGAAGCCCTTGGATCAAAGATCCAACGGTGGGGAAAATTCCCCAAATCACTCAGAGAAAGATCTCTTTAACAAATTTAACTAATTTATGAGCACTATAAAAAGGACCCTAAACCTCAATTCAAAGGCGTCAAAATTTTTCTAAAAAAGAGAGAACTCTGAAGAACTCCTCAAAAACAAAAAAAGGTAAAAACCTTTAGAAAAAAAGAAAATTCTCTTATGAACAGATCATTGATCTAAAAATAAGATCAATGATCTTTAACAAAAAGTAAATAAATAAAATAAAAATAGTGTTTTGCACTTTTTATGAGCCTTTGGTTCTCTGAGATAAGAAAAACAAGAAAAAACTTATTTTTCTTTGATCTAAATTAGATCAAGAAATCAAATAGTGCTTTGCACTTCTGTTCTTGAATCTAAAAGATTCTTAGTGCTTTGCACTTCCAAATTGCGCCGTTGCGCTCTTGGGAAAGCGCCACGTGTCAGCAGCGCAGCGCACTGCGCTTACGCGACACGTGTCAACACCACAAACACTTGCACTCTCTAATTGGAACAAAGCGCCTGATAAATGCAGTGCATTTCTCAAAGGGCCAAGCCTAAATTAAAAAGACCAACAGGCCAAAATAATTTGCAAAGCAATAAAAAAAAGGGGCAAAGCCCAAACAAAATGAATGCTCTGCATCATTTATAAAAGGGCAGAGCCCAATCCAAACAAAAACAGAAAATAATGCAATGCATTATTTGAAAATGGGTCGAGCCCTAGTACATTTTTAATTGGACTTAGCCTAATCGTGGCCGTAAGTCCTCAAATTAAATTTAGCAAGATTGCTCTCTTAAATCAATTCACAACCGGTTCGAGGGTACATCTCCGAACTCCTTTGATACTTATCGTTGTAATTCCTCAACGACGTTAGAGAGGTGACGAGTCCCGACGACCACACATCAATATTGGACCGAGACGTCCTTAAACTAATAGCGGACCGAAGGCGAAGATGGAAAAAGTAAAAGACCGTTCTATTAAACAGCAGAGGACAGCAGTCGCTAGGTACCCGCTCAACAACCCCCTCCACTTCAACGGCCCACAAAAGAAGAATGCCAGAGAAAATCCCCGCGTCGGCGGCAAATATTAAAAGTGGTGAACCTAAACGCCCTAAGTCTCGGGACATGGTAGTTCATACCGTCTACGTGGCGTCCGGTAAAGAGGACAGCCGCATATCAACAGGTCATAGACCGCACACGCGGTCGGTGACCAAGGCGCAGGAGCAGAAACAGAAGCTCCAAGAGATGATGAATGCTATGGCCGCACTTACCGGGCCAAAAGAAAACCCTGAAACGTCCTCGGATGAACGTCAGGAAGAAGAAACCGACGCCGAATTCCTTCGCCGAATATTGGAGAAGAAGGACAAAGAGGCAGCTGAACAGGCAGTCAACATACAGCGTATGGGCCTCCTCATCCAAGATATGATAGGGATGATGATACAACAAGATCCCCCGACTGAAGAGCCCCCGATCGTCCTTGGAGACGATAGGGGAGAGACATCAAATCCTCCGCCGGCTCTGTCAACGGCTAAAGAGGATACAATCTCTAAAACTGATTTGGATGAGTATATAGCCCAACAAATACGGGTTCATCATGCGACTGAAGCAGCCGGCCAGGTCGTAAAAACGGGGCGGCCCTATCTAAGTTGGTACGACCAAATCAAGTACCCGCCGGGTTACACAATTCCTAAGTTCCATGTCTATAAGGAGACTGGCAATCCTCACCAGCATGTTGCCCAGTTTAGGGCACTCTGCGGCAACACCGACGGTGATGACAAGCTTTTGCTTCGTCAGTTTGTTAGAAGTTTATCAGATACGGCGTTCGAGTGGTACTCTGAGCTCCCGAACGAATCTATCAAAACCTTCGCAGAAATGGAGCTGTTATTTACTCAGCGTTTCGTGAGTGCCAGCGAGCTCACCCCGATAACGGCATTGATTAATGCCAGGGTAAAGCCGGGCGAAACATGGGTCCAATATGCTATACGGTGGCGTAATTTATGGTCAAAGTGCGAGCAGCCTATAGAAGAAGCTCCTGCGGTGGGAATGTTTGTGGGAACCCTCGATCCGCAAGCAACCATCTCGCAATTTATGATGTTCTTCAAGCCGAACACCTTCCAGGCACTAATCGACAAGCTGGCGCAAATGGATCAAATGGGTCATAAACCTCCTCTTCCAAAGCCGGACTCCCGAAGCGAGAAGGGAAAGGGGAAAGCGATTGTTTCGCTAATGCTCAGCAACAGCCGAACATCCTAAAGCCGGTCGTTCGGCAAAATAATATGCGCCCGTACGTACCCCTGGAGGATAGGATGGGACGTTCCTACTCGTTCCCCCGAGATAAAACGAGAAGGTTATTCGAGTTGGCGTTACGCAACCCACTCATAAATCTGCCAGAGCCAAAACGTCCATCGCAACCAAGTGACGTCAATGAGCCCAACTACTGTCCTTATCATTGAGTACTGGGTCATCCAATCGAGAATTTCTACGTCTTCAAAAATTGACTTGAAGACCAGTACCGACAGGACAAATTCGCATTGTCTGACAAATGGAAGGTGAATCCACCGCAGCCCCACACCTCTAAGGGAATGAATACGCCGGGGGCAACATGTTCTGTCGTTGAAGAAGCTCCTTGGGAAGTTGTATTATCAGCCAAGCCGAAGAGGATGCTAAATGATCTTCAAACATGCCCGGCAATCAAATGGAAAAACCCGTTGGAGCCGCAAATTATTGAAGGGATGTTGAAGCCTCGTCCAACTGAGCGACTGAGCAGTCGACCTTACAAATAAAAGACCATGAGAAGGTTGAGGATTGGAGGGAAGTCTTTATAGACTACTTTAGGTCCCACCGAATGCCTGAAGATGCGTCCGCAAGACATCAGCTCATGAAACGAGCTCTGTCTTTCGCCTTCGTCAATGATACTCTGTACAAGAGGTCATTCGATTCCCTGTGGCTGAGATGCTTAGGACCTGACGAAGCAGAAAGAGTCGTTCAGGAAGTTCATGACGCAATCTGTGGTTCTCATCAAGCGGGCCCAAAGATAAAGTTGAAAATCAAACGGATGGGCTACTACTGGCCCACGATGATTCAAGATTGTCTTGAATATGCGAAGCAATGTCACTCATGCCAAATTCATGGGGACTTCATCCATCAGTATCCAAATCCACTCCATCCAACAGTGGCTAGCTGGCCATTTGAAATGTGGGGAACTGACATAGTCGGCCCCATCGAACCAGCATCGTCTAGAGGACATTGCTTCATCCTGGTGACGACTGATTACTTCTCCAAATGGGTAGAAGCAGTACCGTTGAGGGAAGTGAAGATGGTGAATATCCTCCATTTCTTCAAGATGCACGTCATATATCGGTTTGGAACTCCGAGACGGATCATCTCCGATAATGGGCCAGCCTACCGAAGCCATAAAATTAGCCGCTTCGCGCAGCAACATAATATAGACTGGAGATATTCCTCAGTCTATAATCCGCGAGCTAATGGTTTAGCCGAAGCCTTCAATAAAACCTTGATAAAGATCATGAAGAAAACGGTGTCCCAAAATAAGAAGGACTGGCACGAGAGACTGCAAGAAGCTCTTTGGGCGTATCGAACCACGTTCAAGACAGCCATGAACACAATGCCATATGCATTGGTATTCGGTACCGAGGCAGTACTCCCCCTCGAGATGGAGTTACCTTCTCTGCGGGTGGCAGTCCATTACGAGCTGACGAATGAAGAAAATGCTCACCTTCGGTTTGAAGAGCTCGACGCTCTTGACGAAACACGGCTCATAGCGCAACAAAGCGGCTATCCCTCGACATCATAGATAAGGTCTACCAGGTTTAGCTTCAACAGCAACAAAGCGGGGCTAAGAAGCCACGCATAAGGGAGTCGAGCGTTATTGATCTATCCCTTATGAAGAAAATGGGTCGAACATACTCGTTTCCTCGAAACAAGACGAAGAAGATACTTGATCTTGCTCTAAAACATCAGATGCTTGCACTGCCGGAATCCAAGCACCCCGAGCAAGCAGGCGATGTCTCTGACCCAAATTATTGCTCTTACCATCGAGTAATAGGGCATCCTCTCGAAGACTGCTTCACCTTCAAGAATTGGGTTGAAGATCAGTATCGGCTTGTCAAATTCGCTTTGTTTGACAACTGGAGGGTAACACCGCCACAGAAGCACGAACCCAAAGCCACAAGAACAAAGCCAACTCCACATTGGGATTGGAAGCGGATTCGCACCTGTCACATGATAACGATATTAAAAGAAGAGCCCGAGAACATGGACAGCCCTCCTTGGTGCTTTAAAAACAGCAACGATGAGGTGATCTCAGAATTTCCGCCAGCTCCAAAAGAACTGGAGGATGGAGTACATACCACTGCAGATAATCTCAAGAAAATTGAGTTGGGGACGGCAAGTGACCCACGGCCGATGTTTGTCAGTGAGCTGCTATCTGAAGAGAAGGTGGCTGCGTTAAAAGACGCCCTTGTACAGCATAGAGATTGTTTTGCATGGAACTATTCCGAGATGTCGGAATTAGATCCAGAAGTTGATGTACATAAATTGGCGATATCCCCGGACGTCAAGCCAGTTAAACAGGCGCCGAGAAGAATGTGGCTCGAGCTCGAGATGAGTATCAATGCTGAGGTCAAGAAACTGATAGACTCGGGCTTTATCCAGGAGGTTCAATATCCTGAATGGATCGCTAACATCGTCCCAGTGATGAAGAAAAATAGGACGGTACGCATATGTGTGGACTTTCGGGATCTCAACAAAGCCTGCCAGAAGGATGATTTCCCGGTACCAGTCACCGAACTGATGATAGACAATACGTCCACTCATGAGATTTTCTCCTTCATGGACGGCTCATCAGGGTATAATCAAATAAAAATGCATCCTGAAGACCAGAAGCATACGGCTTTCCGGACCCCTTTGGGAATACAAGGTAATGCCCTTCGGTCTGAAGAACGCCAGTGTCACCTATCAGAGGGCTATGACGAAGATTTTCGATGACCTTATACATGAAATCGTCGAGTGCTATATCGATGACCTCGTGGTTAAGAGCAAATCATACGAGGAACATCTCGAGCATCTAAAGACTGTATTTCGACGCCTTCGACAATACAATTTGAAGATGAACCCTCTTAAGTGTGCATTCGGGGTTTCCTCGGGCAAATTCCTGGGATTCATCGTCCGACACCGAGGCATCAAATAGATCCGTCTAAAATTAAGGCGATCATGGAAATGCCTCTGCCAAAAACTCTCAAACAGCTGCGGTCTCTCCAAGGAAAGCTCGCATATATTCGGCGATTTTGTCACGCCCCGCTTCCCAAAATACGGGATACGAGGGGTAGACAAGGCCAGCCATGTTCCTACGGTCAAGGAAAGGTCCTGCCGTAGTCACACTTCGGCTTCTAGTTTCTCATGGTAA
Organism: Agapanthus africanus; assembly: GCA_030015575.1. Taxonomy (NCBI): domain Eukaryota; kingdom Viridiplantae; phylum Streptophyta; class Magnoliopsida; order Asparagales; family Amaryllidaceae; genus Agapanthus; species Agapanthus africanus. The sequence goes on along the minus strand of JASDDO010000001.1, from coordinate 15,000,410 downwards.
ATAGTATATAATGCGCAGGTAATGAGAAATGCAGTAACTGAAAGGAACAATGTAAAGACTGACCTGAAGTGGAACAAATGAATGTAGCTCGGGAAGGCAAGTCAAGAAGTCTGTGATGCACTGGTCCAGGCTAAATCTTCACCTCACACTGAGCATGCATACTCAGGTCGTCAGAGCGACACAATAGCAATATAACATATATGAAATCAAGTGACAGTTCTAACAGTGGTAAAATAGATGTGAATAATGGTAAAACAGCATGAATATAAATGTGCAGTAATCAATGCAGCGGAGCAGTAAAGCAGTATAACGATATGTCATGTATGTCAACACGGTATATAAGGAATGTAAATGACAGTATCCCTAGCAGTCTCTAAGTCTCACTGTACAGGTCAATAAACCTATCGTCAGTCCAAGTGTGAGAGTCAACCACTCGCGAGTGTCCTCCACCCAAGGGTAGAACCCAAGGGCAAGGGACCACGGGCCCAACATGTAACGAATGTATCACGGTGTGTATATCACATACCCTGTAAATCTCCATATAACTCCCTAAATATATAAGCCGGCATGGGACTCCCGAGATTCTGTTGAACTCACACTTAAACTACCCCACACCCCGAGGTCTACATCAAACGCTAACCATCAATCTAAATACTAATCGATCCGTGACAAGTCTGCGCGAGAACTGGAGGCAGGACCTCCATCAAGCACGTCCCGACTAATACCTAAGATAAATGGCAGTGTCTGGTGTCTTATCTGTGACACCCGTGCAAACGCTTCCATAAATGTCCCATTCCACTTATTAGTCACACGTGCACGAATCCCACAGACGTCGACAATGCAATAGAATAATAGGGTCACTGATTGTGCACAAGTACGAGTAACTTTTCACTTAATCACGAATGCACGAATACTGAGGTACTTGCCACAATCATCACTAAGATCTAACACTGGGTAAATGCACGATGTCACTAGGTTATCACTATAATGATATAGGTATGATGTGATGCGTGAACAAGTATATAAACATGATGAGGATGTTATGAAATAGCATTCTTTCACTTGCACGATTTATCATGAAATATATGTACATAATTCAGCGAAATGATAAACAGGTAGTAATTAATATGTTCAGTTAGCTATCCATAGAATTTTGTTTCAAGTCAATCGGATTCCAGGATCATTAGTTATGATTATTTCCTTTTAAGCGCACGCGGCTGGAAATCCAATTTCAGAATCAGAAGTCCATTTCGCAACGCATTTTGATCCCAGTTGGGATCGGATTTTAGCGACACTATAGTTGGATGAATTCTAGGGTTTTCAGTAAGGTTTTCAACGCAACCAACAGATCTTCAATCGCGTCTGTACGTTAGGAGTTATAATCTGTTTAATATCAACATGTCAATTCTGAATCTGCTGGGACTGTTATGTGTCCCGATATATTAAATTACCGATAAAATATCAAACGGTAACGAAACAGAATGAAACCAGTTGGGTTGTCTAGATAACAGGTTTATCTACAATAAACAGTAGAGTTCCGCAACCTAAGAGTTAAGTAAAACCTGTGGTACCCATTACGGAACAGCAACCAATAACTGGAGTTCTCTGGACTGCAGTCCAGAGTCGCACTCCGATCCAATTTTCATCATGGTTTAAGTACAGGAATGTCTGGAAACTAGTACAGGGTTAAAGTTCGTCGAGTTGGCTTCGATTCGAGCCCTCGAACGCACCATTCTAGTGTGTATAGGATTTATGGTGAATTTTAATGGTTTTCAGGTACACTAAAATTACAGTTTTACGATTTAACTTTGGGGTAGTTGTTTTAGTCGTTAACAGTCATATTATTCAACGAAATTTGCACAAGATGTTCATCACACTACGGGCCAAAGTAATAAATCCAGTTCCGCCAATTTAGAAGAATATTTCCTTTGAGAACACACGTCGAACAGGTATGGCACAAAATTGAGTTAAATCTGTAACTTTAATATCTATGTATTTAGTGACGGTATCAAAGGTAGATAGCATGTAAGCAAGTAAAAACTTGCCTGGACACGGTGAACTGACGGCGTGGCAGCGGCAATGGCACGATCGTGACACACGCACGGCTCGGCAACTTGACTTGGCTCGAACACGAGTCTCGGTACGACGGCTTGGTGACGGGTTGTTGCGATCTCCAGTGATGTTATGGTGGTGATTGGTTGATGGAAGAGAGAGAGACGGTTGAGAGTTGGAGGGGAGGTAGAGAAAATTTAGAGAGAGAAAGAGTGTGAGCAGAGAGAGAGAGAGAGCAAGCTGTGAGAGAGAGAGAGAGAGAGTGTGAAAGAACAGAGAGTGAGGGGGAAAAAGGAGCCAGAGATAGAGAGAGGCAAAGAGAGAGAGTGAGGAGGAGAGAGATGAGAGACAGTGAGTTATAGAGAGTTAGAGAGAGGGAAAGAGAGAGAGAGAGAGAGACTGAGAAAGAGAGTGAGAGAGTGCAGGCATGGGGGAGGTTAGGTAGAGAGAGAGGGTGAGATGTAGGCAGCTAGAGAGAGAGAGAGAGAGGGGAAGACTTGCAGAGAGATACAGAGAGAGAAGAGTGAGGAAGAGAGAGAGAACTGAGAGAGAGCTCAGGAAAGCAGAGCAGAAGAGAGGGAGGGACAGAGTGAGAGAGAGTGGGGAGTGATCGGAGGTCGGGGGAGTGAGGACGACGATGATGATGTTGATGATGGGTCGACGACGGTGCAGAGGTTCACCGACGAGAGGCGTCGGGGCACCGAGCTCAAGAGCAGGGCTCTGCGGGGGCCGGCGGCGACGGGTGCAAGGGTCAGTTGATGGGTAAGTGGAGGAGGTGGAAAACGAGGGAGAGTGGTGAGGATTGAGCTCGGGGTGCTTGCGATCGAGGGTGGATGTGGTGATCGGGGACGATCGACGATCGTTGAAGGGTGCAGGAGGGACTCGTGGGCGTGCAGAGCTCGAGCAGGATGGAGGGGGTGAGGTGGTGCTGGAAGTGAGGGGGAAAAGATGGGGAGGCGAGGAGGTGCGCGTCATGATGGTAACGTTCGCGGGCGTGACGCGTGACGAGCGGCGACGTGGGCGCGGGCGTGGGGCGGGTGTCGCGAATTGAAGGGGGCGGGAAAAAGGGAGCCGTTGAGGGAGAAGAGGAATAGGACGTGGGCCGGGTCGGGTAAGGAGGAAGCGGGCGAGGGAGCAAGTGGGCTGGGCCAGTTAAATAAAATTCAAATAAAAGAAAAAAAACAAATGAAAGAGAATGAGGGCCGGGCTTGGTGAGCTGGGCCAAAAAGAAATGAAAATTAAATTAAATGAATGTTGGTAAGGGAATGGGCCGAGCTAAGAAAAAGGAGAAAGAAAAAGGTTGGATAAATTTCCTTGGGCTCTGTTGGGCTGCTGAATTCGAAGGAATTAAAGAAAATGGGTAAAATGCTGGGCTGGGATTAACAAAAGGGATTTGGTGAGAAAATAAAGAAGTGGGCCACAGATAAATTAAATAATAAGGAGGGAAAAAGTTGGGCTAAATGGAGAAGGCTGGGAGAAAAGAAAAGTAATTGGAAAAAATAGCAACGGGCCTGAGGCGAGTCTGGGCTAGGGGAATTAAAGAAGATTTAGATGAAAATAATTGAGTGGGCTTAAGGAATAAAATATGGTTTGTGTTTGAGACTATATAAAAGAAATTTAAAAATAAATAAATAATTAGCAGTAAAATTTAAATAGATTTCATAAGTGATTTAGATATACTGATATAGTATATAAAAAGGGGCTGGGTATTACAGATTTATAGCCAACCTCTCTGGCAAGTGCGCCCTTACAGCCACCTAATGAAAAAAGGGACTCCATTCATCTGGGATCACAAATGCCAAGGTGCACTGGACGAGATCAAGCAGTACCTGCAGAACCCTCCAGTGTTGGCTGCTCCGGTTAAGGGAAAGCCTCTCATTCTTTATACAACCACCGTCGAAGGTTCTTTGGGCGCATTATGGGCACAAGAGAATGACCAGGGGAAAGAAAGAGCACTCTACTATTTAAGTCGAGTTCTTCTGGGGGCAGAAAGCAATTACTCTCCCATTGAAAAACACTGCTTAGCGTTGATCTTCGCGATAACAAAGCTCAGGCACTATGCGTTGGCGCACGAAGTCCGCCTCATATCGAAGGTGGACCCTCTTAAATATTTGATGTCGAAGGCCATATTGACTGGACGACTCGCTAAATGGGCTTTGCTCTTAATGGAGTTCTCAATAACCTATCAGCCTCTCAAAGCGGTGAAAGGCAAGGCCATCGCCGACTTCCTCGCTGAACATCCTATACCCGCCAATTCTCCTCTAAATTGCGATTTGCCAGACGAACATGCGTTTGACGTGATCGATGGAGGTGATACCCGATGGGAGCTTTATTTCGATGGAGCATCTTCCATGAAAAAGCACAAACAAAGTACGCCAATGATCAAATCGAGGGTAGGCCTTATCTTCGTGACCCCACAAGGAGGAATAATGTGCTTCGCTTTCTCCTTAACAGAGCCGAGAACAAAGAACGAAGCCGAATACGAAGCTTTGATAGCAGGCCTCGAGATCGCCATCGATATGGGAATTGAAAGCCTCCTCATATATGGGGACTCCCAACTAGTCGTTAGTCAAGTAAACGGCGACTATCAGACGTGCAAACGACCGAGACGTCCCTAAACTAATATCGGACCGAGACATCCCTAAACTAATAATGGACCAAGACGTCCTTAAACTAATATCGGACCGAGATTTCCTTAAACTAAAAGACCTCCACGTCCCTAAACTGGCAATGGACCACTACGTCCTTAAACTGGTGATGGACCACCACGTCTTTAAACTGGCGATGGACCACCACATCCCCAAACTGGAATATGGACCGCCACGTCCCTAAAATGAAGCAATAGAGCCCCGAAACGCTCTTTTGCCGGATCTAAACGGTCCCGTTTAAGTTGATCTTAGCCCCAAACACGGCTAACGTATCCTTAAACATTCAAATGTGCTATAAAACTTCAAATCGACTTTGGTTCAAGGGTACATCTCTGAACTCCTCTAACACCCATCGTCGTAATCCTTCAACGACGTCAGAGAGGTGATGAGACCCGATGACCATATATTAATCACCACGTTAAGTCGATCTTAGTCTCAAACAGGACTAATGTATCCTTAACAGACGTTTAAGTTGATCTTAGCCTCAATATGGCTAACGTATCCTTAAACTAAAAACACCAAACCCAAATCTAAGAAAGTACGGATTTGGACTAATCCACGTCCTACGGGTGACGGCATTACTCAATCTTCGTATACAATCCACGGGCAACCACAAACAAAACAAACACACACGACACGAAGTGAAATTCTGGAGAAGGAGAAAGTGGCTACCGCGATGCGGTAGCGTAATTAACTGGAGGGGCTTGCGCCTGCAGGGAAGAGCGTCCCCATAATTAAAAACCTCTCTAGCGAGGGGGAATCTGACGAAGTCTGCTACATTGGCCGCATCCGTTTAAACCTCCGATACATGGTGTTATAAATCAACTTGGCATTTTCGAAGAGGTAGACGGATAAAACCATATAGCATCTGCCCCGAATCTCAGGTAAGACGTCCTAACGTCTCAGCTGCTATTCGGAGGGGAACAATGCTGACTGCAATGGCCGCACTTACTGGGCCAAAAGAAAATCGAGAGACCTCAGAGCAGCGTCGGGAACAAGAAACTGACACCGAGTTCCTCCGAAGAATGCTTGAGAGGAAAGAAAAGGAGGCTGCGAAACAGGCAGCCAATATAAAACGAATGGCTCTCTTGTTCCAAGACATGGCTGGGATAATGTTACAGCCAGAACCTCCAGCTGAAGACCCCCCGATCATCATTGAAGACGACAGAGGGGAAACATCGAACCCTCCTCCGGCTCATTCAACATCCAAAGAGGAAACTATTTCTAAGGCCGCTCTTGATGACTACATTGCTCAGCAAATACGAGCTCACCAGGTGAATGAAGCGGCCGGCCAAGTTGTTAAAACTGGGCGACCATATCCAGTCTGGTATGACCAAATAAAGTACCCGTCGGGATATACGATCCCTAAATTTCATGTATACAAAGGGACGGGCAATCCCCACCAGCATGTCGCCCAGTTTAGGGCTCTATGTGGCAACACCGGAGGTGATGATAAATTGCTACTTCGCCAATTCATCGACAGCTTGTCAGAAACGGCATTCGAGTGGTACTCTAAACTCCCAAACGACTCTGTCAAGACATTTGCGGAGATGGAGCTGTTATTTACGCAAAGATTCGCAAGCGCTAGCGAGCGCACCCCAATCACAGCATTGATTAACGCTAGGGTAAAACTAGGAGAGATATAGGTTCAATACGCAATACGATGGCGAAATCTATGGTCGAAATGCGAACAGCGCATCGAAGAAGCGTCGGCAGTGGGTCTGTTCGTGGGCACTCTTGATCCGCAGGCGACCATCTCCGAGTTCATGATGTTTTTCAAGCCGACTACTTTCCAGGCATTGATTGACAAGCTGGCCCAAATGGACCAGATGGGTCATAGACCATCTTCCTCAAAAGCAGAGCTGCGGAACGAGAAGAGAAAGGGGAAAGCGACCGTCGTCGCCAATGCTCAACAGCAGCCCAGTGGTCTAAGACCAGTTGATCCCCAAAATGATAGAACTCGATCTCTTAGAGATAAAATGAGACGCCCTTACTCGTTCCCTCGAGACAAGACGAAGAGATTATTCGAGCTAGCACTACGCAACAGGCTCATCACTCTGCCGGAGCCAAGATGCCCAGCGCAACCAGGCGACATTAGCAATCCTAACTATTGCCCTTATCACCGAATGTTAGGCCATCCGATCAAAAATTGTTACATCTTCAAAAGCTGGATAGAAGATCAGTACCAACAGGACAAATTCGTATTATCCGAGAATTGGAAGGTGAACCCGCCTCAGCTGCACGCTCTCATGAAGTCGGATACACCGGAGGCATCGTATTCTTTCATAGAAGAAGCTCCATGGGAGGTCGCTCTTTCAGCCAAAACTAAAAGAATGCTGAAAAATCTCCACACATATCCGGCAATTAGGTGGAAGAATCCACTGGAACCTGAGATCGTCGAGGGGATGCTGAAACCGCGCCCAACTCCAAAAATTGGTGGTGATAGCCAAAGCATTCAAACCCAGCCGTCAAAGTTTTCGAAGAAGAAAACAAAAAAGCCCGTGAAGCCTAGTGACAAGCGCATGGACCTGCAAAAATAGATTGACGCGTTGGAAGAATATAATAAAAAAGCGCGGACTCTAATCACACTCCAAGAATTTCTCAGCCACGTCCTTGAGGAAGGAGATGAGGACAATGGAGAAGATTCGTCGGATGAATATGAAGGTTATGTGGCAAGTTGCCATGTGATCTTTTACTCGTCGATAGACGATGAAGAAGCTCCTTACACAGAGAAACTGAGGGCAGATCCTGAGCCGGAACTTCTAGGGCCATCAGATGAAATGATTGATGCATTCCTGAACGAAACTCTTTCAAAAAGCAAAGCTGATCGGGAGCGTGATTGCCATATTTGAAAAAGCCAAACGCTGGCGACTAGACGAAAGAGTTGAAACACTCCCGCCAGATCAAAGTACATCCATCACAAATAAAAACAAGTTCAAGACGAGGAAAAGGTTCGCTAAAGGCATATCGATGGGAATGAAGCTGCCACCCTCCGAATGAAATATTCTTGGTGAAGCGGAAACACATCCTAGCTACTGCTTATATCATTGAAAGATTGCGCACCCCACCGAAGAGTGCAACGCTTTTAAAAGATGGTGGCAGAGATATGTTGCTCACCGGCAACATTTCAAGCGGATGAAATGCAAAACTCGTCGGGAGCAAAGAAGTACGACCGAGGAGCGTAAAAGAACTACCGGCAACTGTCGCATGGTCAACGTCGGGGGATCGCAAGTTCTTACATTCGGGAGCGACTCTGACGAAGAAATGACTCTTTGCCCTCTCTTTAAAGAGTCCACATTGGGAAAAGAGGAAGAACCGAAGACCTATGAAAATATTCAGCAGCGCAATCGTACACTGCATGGAGAGTCAAATCCCTGGTTTAAGAATTAAATTCTTTAAACCCAATTCTCCCTCTAAGTTTAAAGACATCATAGTCTGTGGGGATTAGTTTAGGGACGTTACGGTCCATAAGTTTAAGGAAATCATAGTCCATGAGTTTAGGGACGTCATAGTTCATAGAGTTTAGTTTTAGGACGTTGCGGTCCATAAGGTTTAGTTTAAGGGACATTGCGGTCCAGTTTAAAGACGTCATAGTCTGTGGAGTTTAGTTTAGGGACATTACGGTCCATACTTTAAAGACATTACGGTCCATAGAGTTTAGTTTAAGGATATTGCGGTCCCTAGTTAGTTTAGGGACATTACGGTCCATAAAGTCTAAAGACTTCATAGTCCATTTGTTGAGAATACATTAGTCTAATTTTAGATTAAGATCTACTCAACAAGGATTTTGGGATCATTTAGATCCAACAAAAGAGCATTTGGGCTCTATTGTTTTAGTTTAGGGGCATTATGGTCCAAAGGGTTTAGTTTAAGGACATTATGATCCAAAGTTAGTTTAAGGACATTACGGTCCATTATTTTGGGTATGCCCATAGGTTTGGAAATGCACCAGGTAATTATTGGTTGTTGAGATCCACCACCTCTCTGAAGACGTTGAAGAATTACGACGACATGTATCAGAGGTGTGAAGAGATGTACCCTTGAACCAAATGTCAGATTACAAAGGCTCTAAGATGAACATTACTTTGGATGCCATATGAGATGATCAAGTTTTAGAAGGCCGGAGTATAATTGTGGTTCGGTTAAAAAAACAATGGGTTTCTGTCTCTGGAAGACTTAGCTAATTTGGGCTAAAATTGGCCTGAATATAGTGTTAAACACTAGAGTATATTCGACGCTCACGTATTCCCACATGAGGCGCTTAAAATAGTGTTAAACACTGAGAGTGAAACGCTCACATAGGGTCACGTGAGGCGCCTGAAGATTGGGTGCTGCTTCTTTTATTTTACTCCCAGAATATGCATAAAAAGCTCAATCCTTATGACCATCACGTGTGGGCACGTGAAGGTATCCAAGAATTGGATATTAGTCCTCTGAGTTTCCCTCTATCGTTTTTATCTCTTTAAAAAGTGCTTGTCAGGGGTCACGTGGGGACACATGAGGCGCCCTTTAGGAAGGACTTGCCTTTGGTATTTTCCTCTCTTTTAGGGGTCACGTGGGGACACGTGAAGCGCCCTTTAGGCAGGACTTGCCTTTGGATATTTTCCTTTTTGTTAGGGGTCACGTGGGGACACGTGAGACGCTTGAAGATTGAAACTGTCTTGGTTTTACACCTTTTTTATTTTGAAAGGCTTGTTCAAGGGTTACGTGGGAGCACGTGACCTAATTTCATTCGTTCTCTTTTGATCATTGAGGAGGGAGAGTCACGTGAACACACGTGATCATGTTGGCTACTGATCCCTTTTACGTGCATGGAGAATCAAATCCCTGGTTTAAGAATTAAATTCTTTAAACCCAATTTTCCCTCTAAGTTTTGGATCTGCATGGCAGAATCTTCCCGATGAGAATTGAATTCTCAACTTATAGGGATATCTGCTTCTGCAGATCTATTACTATGAGGAATAACTAAGTTCTTGTATTAAGGGTTAAACCCTATCTTTGTTGGAGGAATTAAATTCCTATATGCTTTTGTGGGAGAATAGAATTCTCTGAACTTAGGTCTTCCCTTAGGTTTTAGATCTGCAAGGCAGAATCTCCCCGATGATAATCAAATTCTCAATTTATGGGGAGATATGCTTCTGTAGATTTTCAACCAAAGGAAGAACTGGGTTTTTATTTAGAAGATTTAAACTCTTGGGTTGAGAATTAAATTCTCTTTTATTTTGTAGGAGCTTATAGAATGAACTCCTTCTTTCTCTTACCTAGATTTTCTTTTTTTTCTCTGAAGAGATTTTCTTCTCTCTCTATCTTCTCTCTTCTGTATTCTATGCTGTATCCTCCTTTTTTTTGTGTTTTCTCTCAGCTCCTATTTATAGGAGAACGAAAAGAATCATTTTGTTTCAGTTAATCTCTAATTAAAAGATTTTGATTGATTTTACAACCAACATGATCTTTTAGATCAGTCGGTGAATTTTATTCACCGCCGGATTTTTAATCCAAAGATTTCTATTTCACAAAAGATATTTCATTTGTTGTTCCCGACAAATTTTTAGGAAAATATTTCCTTGTGTAGAATCTTCCTATAAATTGGTGATTTTTAATCACCGTTGGATTTTTAATCCAACGGTGGTGTACCTTACAGAGTGCAACCTTTCTTGTTTGGAAAGATCTAGGGAAATTTTTTTTCCAACTAGGGATTTTGATTCCTTTTACTTAGAATTTAATTTTATTAGTTCAGAGGGTCAAGGAGCCCATCACGTGTTAACACGAGACCTCATCAAGCTTTCGAATTAGAATTTAATTCTATTAATTCAGAGGGCTGAGGAGTCCATTACGTGTTGGCACGTGACCTTGCCAAGCTTCTCCGATTGTTTATTTCATCATCGCCTGTAGAGTTTGCCCATAAAAGGTCACGTGTTTGCACGTGATACCTGATTATGTGTGAGCACGTGATGCTCCACTTGGGGGCTTTCCGCATTTATATGTTTTATTCATTTCCCATGAGGGAACATCTCCCCTGCTGGGATGAGAAGCGTATACACTAGTCTACTCTGGAGTATCGATACCTCGTCTCAATAATCCTACGACCAGGGACCTATATAAGGATATGCTTGCAGACTACCCAGCCCCCAGTAGTGTGACTGCAATCACAACGCTGGTAGTCCAGCAAAGATCCTAAGGGCCCTATAAATATGTATTAGCGATATGTTAAAAGAAACACATACACATATTAAGATAGATACAAAACAAGTAGCATACTACTATATCGAGCAAGACTGTCATAAATCCGTGTATATATCCTAAGTTTCTAAAACGTAATATATAAACTAGTACTATACTGTCACGCCTCGCTTCCCAAAATACGGAAAACGAGAGATGACTAGGCCAGCCATGCTCCTACGGTCAAGGAATAATCCCGCCGTAGTCACACTTCGGCTTCTAGCATTACATGATAATCAGTAAACAAAGCACAGCAGTAAAGGAAATACATCACTAAAATATTATATCAAATTCCATTATTCACAAATTACAAATAAACAAGAAGAGCTACTAACCAAGTTCAAATACACGATCTCTTTAGGGAAAGAAGAAAAGAAAGAAAAGGTACTCCAGACTAGATCTCCGCCAGTTCGAAAGGTAAATCCAACTCCCGCGCTGGTTCTTCCTCGAGGTCTGAGCATGCATACTCAGATCGTCAGAGCGACGTAATAGCAATTTTTATATTAATGACATGAAACATGCAAATATGATAATAACAGTGAAAGTAAAATGCTGATAATCGCTATGTCACTAAATGATGCAAAGTATGATCTGTGTCCCTATCGGTCTCTAGGTCATATTTGAAATCGTATAGTGGAAAGGAGGATCATGTTTAACAGGAGTCTCGTACATACCCGAGACAACGGCCCACACGCCCGGGACGTAACCCTGTCAGCCGGATCGCTAGATCCTACCTAATATATATATCACTACTCGAATGATCATCCTCTAAAACACGGTCCCGCTAAATACGATACTCTTTCCACTTCGATTTCCCCCTTTTCCCCAGGTTTACACTATTTATGATTATAATTTAGTCGTGTACAAGTATGCCAATAGCACGGTTTTGTCAATGTTCACTGTATTAATCACTGTCACGAATCATTCACTTTTCTATTGGCGTACTTGACACTCCTAAACCAATATCATTCAGACACGATAATGCAATGTCCACTGAATAATAACGCAGACTAACACTATGTATATGCCAATTGGGTAAGGTATGTGTATTTATGCAGTTAACAAGTCATATATGATATGAACCAATATGCACGTCATAAGTTTACAATAATTACAGTAATTCATATGTTCAGAATTCAGCAAAATGATACAAATACGATAACAAGTATACTCTGTCGGCAGTTCATCAAAATTTGTTTCAGTTCGATCGGGTTTCTGGTATTCAAATTACAGCCGTTTCATTTTAAGTGCTCGCTGCAGGAAATTCAGTTTCTGAACTGAACGTCCGTTTTGAAGCACGATTTTCACCCAGTTGGGCTCAGAATTTAGCAATACTACAGTTGAATGAAATCTAGGGTTTTCAATAGGGTTTTCAACGCAATAGACGGATTCTCAATCGCGTCTGTACGTCAAAAGTTATGCACTGTTCAACACTAGTATGTCAATTCTGTTTCTGTTTGGGACTGTTAGACGTCCTGATCTTTTAAATTGCAGTTTAAATAACAAACGACGATATAACGGGGTGAAATCACTTGAGTTATTTATCTAACAGATTGATCTTCAATAAAATACAGAGTTCCACAACATACGAGTTCAGGAAATAAGGTAGTAAACATTACGGGGCAGAAAACAATAACCAGAGTTGCTCTGGACTGCAGTCCAGAGCCGCTCTCCGAACCAATTATCGTCATAATTTCAGTATAGAAACCATTAGAAATTGCATAGGGTTACAGGTCGTCGATTCGGATTCGATTTGAGCCCTCGAACGCATCATTTCAATATGTACACAATTAATTGTGATTTTAACAATTTTCAGATGCGGGAAATTCCCAGTTTTTACCGGTGTACTTGGGGGTGATCATTTAAGTTGTTAACAGTCATATTTTTTAGTGAAATTTCTACACGGTGTTCATTATCATACGGGCCAGCATATGCAATTAAATTCCGTCAAATTAAATGAAGGTTTTCATTGAGATCTTGCATCGAACAGTGACATCATATAAGTTATCGTGAATTGTAAACATGGAATTAATATGATTTTAGTTGTAACGGATTTAATCTAGCATGTAGCAAGTAGGGTACTTTCCTGGAGAAGTTTTGGCGATGCACGGCAGCGGCAACGGCACGAACGTGCAATGAATGGCGCGGCTAGGATTCACGGCTTCGGCTCGCGTTCGGTTTTCGTCGTCGTAGTTATCCGGGGAATGACTCGTGGTCGCTGGAAGCGGAGGGGGTGCTCTGTGGATCTCCCGGGGTGTGCTGGGGTCGACGACGGTCGTCGGCGTCGCTCTGGCGATGTGCAGCAGTGGGTATTTGGATGTTGGTAGTGGGTTTTAGAGAGAAAGAGAGAGGGATAGTGGGGATCGGGTGATGGAGTGATGATGATGATGATGATGATGATGATGTAGGGGTGTCGACGAGGTGGTTCAGGGCAGTAGGGGATTGTCGGCATCGGGTGCAGGCGGTGGCCGTGATCGGGTGCGAGTGAGGTCGGCGTGGGTTGAGAGAGCTCAGCGGTGGAGGAGTGTGGGGCGATGCTGGTGGAGAGAAGAGAGCGAGGGAGGAAGTTTGAGGGGTTGCAGGAGGTCGGAAAACGTCGTCGGAGGGGTGGAGAGGGCTCGGCAGTGGGTTCGTGGGAAATTTTCGAGAGAGAGGAGAGTTTTGAGAAGGAGTTGGAGAGGGAGAGGGAGAGAGAAGTTGGAGACGAGGAGTTTGAGAAGCGCGTGGTCGTGGGGAGAACGGACGGGAGAACGTGGCGAGGTTGCGGGCGTGGGCACAAGGTGGGGCGACGTGGGTTGAAGGAGAGGGAAAAATCGAGCGGGAAAATTTACGTTGGGGAGAAGAGGGAGATTAAACAAAGTGGGTCGGGTTTGGGTTGGCGGGCGTGGGCTGTGGGAAAGGGTTATGGAGTTGGGTTGGGCCAGAGAAAAATAAATGTTTAATTAATTTAGTTGTTTTTATTTTTGCTGGGTCGGGAAGAGGTTTGGGCTGAGGACTTTTTTAAAGGGAAATTAATTTATTTTATGTTGGGCTGGGCAGTGGTTTAATATATGTTTTGGTTTTTAATTTGGGTTTGGTCTTTGATTGGTTTAAAGATTTTGGAATAAATTTGAATATTGAAAATTAAGCAACCAATCTTCACATAAGGTAATAATACGGGAAAATGGGATAATATTCGGGGACTTGGGAAAAATATATAAGGATTTTCATTGATGGAAACGGGGATTTAAATCATACACCCCTTACAAAAATCTCGTCCTCGAAATTTAACAGGGATACAAAGAAACAAAAAGTACTAAACAAAGAGATGTGGAAAACGTGCGCGGATATCTTTCTCCCGCTCCCAGGTAGATTCTCCTGGGGAACGACCGTCCCAAGACACTCGGACTAACGGAATGACCTTGTTCTTCAGCACTTTCTCTATGCGGTCGAGGATGGTGGTAGGCTGCTCCTCGTATGATAGATCGGTACCCAAAACTAGCTCCGAATAGTCCAGGACGCGGCTCTCATCCCGAACATAACGCCGCAACTGTGACACGTGGAAGGTATTGTGCACACCAGCTAGCGATGAAGGAAAGGCGAGTCGGTAGGCCACCTCTCCTACTCGCTCTAGCACCTCAAAAGGTCCGATGAAACGGGGACTGAACTTTCCCCGACCTCCGAACCTGATAACTCCACGGGTAGGGGAAATCTTCAGGAACACGTGATCTCCAACTTCAAATTCTAGTGCCCTCCTGCTGGTATCTGCCCAACTCTTCTGTCGATCCTGAGCCGTCTTAATGCGCTGCCTGATCATTTGGACCTTGTCGACTATCTGAACAATGAGCTCGAGACCCAGTAATCTTCGCTCTCCCACATCATCCCAACACACTAGGGATCGACACTTCCGCCCGTAAAGTGCTTCGAAAGGGGCCATCTGAATGCTAGCCTGGTAACTGTTGTTATAAGAAAACTCGACTAGATGCAGATGGTCTTCCCAAGAACCTTGAAAGTCCAACATGCATGCTCTCAACATATCCTCGAGCGTCTGAATCGTATGCTCGGATTGTCCATCCGTCTATGGGTGATAGGCTGTACTAAACTTGAGGCGGGTACCCAAACTCTCCTGTAAGCTCCTCCAGAAGTGTGACACGAATCTGGTGTCTCGATCTGACATAATGCTGACTGGAACACCATGAAGTCGCACTATCTCCTGCATGTATCTCTCTGCCAGTGACTCTGTCGACTGTCCCACTCGGAATGGTAAGAAGTGTGCCGCTTTCATGAGACGGTCGACAATAACCCAAATGACGTTATTGCCTCTAGGGCTCCGTGGTAAGGCCGTCACGAAATCCATGGTAATGTGCTCCCACTTACATTCTGGTATCGGAAGCGGTTGCAACAATCCCGCTGTCCTCTGATACTCTGCCTTCACCTGCTGGCATACCAAGCACCTGGATACGAACCTCACAATTTCCCGCTTCATCCCGTTCCACCAAAAATGCTGCTTTAGATCCTGATACATCTTTGTACCTCCCGGATGCACAGAATAAGCTGAACTATGCGCCTCAGCTAGTACTTCTTCTCGAACATCTCCCTTGGTTACGCAGAGTCTGCTACCGAATCTCAGAGAACCGTCTTCATGTATGATTAGGTCCATTCTCAGCCCAGCTTCTACTTGCTCTGAACTTTTGCAATCGAGGACCATCCGCTTGTGCAGTCTTGATGCGATCCATAAGGGAAGACTGCACCTGTAGTTGCCAAAATTGACTGAGTGCACTCTGTGTAACGACTTCAAGCTCGAGTCTCTGAAGTCCTCAATAATGCTCCTCTGACTGGTCAACATCATGACCGCTGGCTTGCGACTGAGAGCATCTGGTACAACATTTACTTTCCCCGGATGATACTGAAGGTCCAAGTCGTAATCTGCCATAAGCTCTAGCCATCGGTGCTGCCTCATGTTTAGTTCCATATGAGTGAATACGTACTTCAGGCTTTTATGATCCGTGTACACCTCCACTTTCTCGCCCAATAGATAGTGCCTCCAGATCTTCAACGCAAAGATTACTGCAGCTAACTCCAAGTCATACGTAGGATAGCTCTTCTCGTGATTTCTCAGCTGTTGAGAGGCGTAAGCAACCACTCGGCCGTGCTGCATCAGAACACAGCCTAATCCCTTCCTTGAGGCATCACTATGTATCACCAAACCGCCGGAATCATCTGGTACTGTAAGAATAGGCGTCATGGTTAACTTTTGCTTCAATGTGTCAAATGCCTGAGTACACTCCTCTGTCCATGCAAACGGTACATCCTTCCGTGTCAGCCTTGTTAACGGTTCAGCGGTTCTTGAGAAGTCTTCGACGAACCGCCGATAATATCCTGCCAATCCCAGAAAACTTCTGATCTCGGCCACTGATTTCGGCGTTGGCCAATCTCTGACAGATTCTATCTTTACTGGGTCCACCGAGATGCCTTCACCCGAAACGATGTGTCCCAAGAACTGAATCTTGTCGAGCCAAAATTCATTGCTCAATTTTGCATACAACTTCTCTTCCCGAAAGATTTGTAGAACCGTGCGCAAATGCTCAACATGCTCCTCCCGGTTCTTCAAGTAAACAAGTATGTCGTCGATAAATAAAATGACAAACGTGTCCAAGTACTTTGCAAACACCCTGTTCATCAAGTCCATGAATATGCTGGAGCATTGGTAACACCGAACGGCATCATAAGGAACTCATAATGTCCGTATCGGGTCCTTAAAGCCGTCTTGCATACATCCTCGGCTGCTACTCTGATTTGATGATATCCAGAACGGAGATCCAACTTCGAAAATACCCTGGCCCCACTTAACTGATCGAATAAGTCATCGATGCGTGGGATTGGGTACTTGTTCTTTATTGTGACTTTGTTCAGCTCCCGATAATCTATACACATCCGCAGCGATCCATCCTTCTTCTTCACTAGCAGAACTGGTGCACCCCACGGTGAAACGCTCGGCCGGATAAATCCCTTCTCCAAGAGTTCTTCAATTTGCTTCTTCAATTCTGCCAGTTCAACCGGTGCCATTCTGTACGGGGCCTTGGAAACTGGTGCTGTACCCGGTATTAAATCGATCGAGAACTCCAAGACGCGTGGAGGTGGTAGACCAGGTAAATCTTCAGGAAACGCGTCCAGAAAGTCCCGAACAATCTCTGGGGCTGCGCTCTCATCAATCTCCATAGCTGTCAGCTCTTTTGGCTTGGCTCTATACTTGGCTGGCTCCAAAGATTCGCTCCCGCCTTCGAAAATAAACTCCGGGTGATTGGGAATGCGGAAGATCGCATTCCTTGCTCGGCAATCAATAACTACATGGAAGGTACTCATCCAATCCATCCCGAGAATTGCGTCATAACTGTCTGTCCCGATCAAAAGAAAATTCGCATAGAATTCCCTGCCACACACTACAACCGGACATGATCTACATTCTCGACTAGATATTTTAACTCCATTACCCGTACGTATCTCCCAGCCCTTGGTTAGTGGTTCATGTGGTATGAAGTGTGTATCAATGAAATGCTCAGATATGAAACAGTGCGATACTCCAGAATCAAATAGTACTCTAGCTGGCAAGGAATGTACGAGTAGAGTACATGTGACAACTTCTCCTGAAGCATATGCCTGCTCGGTGGTCAAGGTGAAAGCCCGTCCCTGACCGCGACCTGTATAGGGTTGCCTCTGCTCCTGTGGCCTCTGCTGCTGCGGTCCAGAACCTCCTTGTATCTCTGCTTACTCGGGACAACCGCTAATCCTATGCTGACTGGATCCGCAAATCAAGCATTGTCCCTTGGCGCGGCTATAGTCCTTCTGGGTATGCCCATCTTTATTGCAGTAGCCGCAAACTACGTTCTGTCTCTGGGGGCGATGCTGGGGCACAAATGGGCGTTTCATCTGAGTTGTTCCAGGCCTGTGAACCGGTATGGCTCCTCGAGAAGGTGCATGGGTACGTGCTGGAACAGCTGGGGGCTTCGTGAACTTTTTGATCAATTGCTCCTGCATTCTCGCCGCGTTGAGTACCTGTGCAAAAGTCTGCAACTCCAATGTGCGATCAACTGCTGCAGCTCGAAATCAAGTCCCTGTAAGAAGGGTCTGGCCCTGATAGCCTCTGAAGCGACTATGTATGGAGCAAATCGGCTCAGACGGTTGAACTCTGCCGCATATACGTCCACGGGACGGCCATTCTGCTTCAGTAGAATGAATCTTTCTTCCATCTCTGCCTTGACGGTGGAAGGGAAATAATGGTCTAAGAAGCACTCCTTGAACTTGCTCCATTCGATCGGCCTGTCTTGCCTGCTTTCTTCCACTGAACACCATGTACGGGCTTCATCTTCCAATTGAATTTTTATCACATTCACCCTATCTTCATCTGGTACCCTGGCGGCCGTCAGTAAGTTCTCCATGTTCACTAGCCATTGCTCGGCCTCTAGTGGTTCGGCTAGCCCTGTAAATGCAGTTGGATGCAACCTCCGGAAATCTGATACGGTGCCAGCCCTGGCAGTGTAAGCTGGTGGAGCAGTGCCCTCGGGGGCGATAATGAGTGCGGAGGGTCCCCCTGCAGCGGTAATAGCCCTGAGTCCCTCGACGAGTAAGTCCGTCTTCCTTTCCTGAGCTTCTGCGAGAGAGGTCAGTGCACTAAGTATTATTTCCATGCGACCTGAGAACTTGAGTCCGATGAGTGGTCGTTTGGGGACGTTATATCGCTGGAAGATTCAAAAGGATATGATTAGATTCAAGGATGAAAATCAGGAATAGTGAAACGAAAATAATGTAATACAGTGTAGTTAATGTTATCTCTTATTACTAAACACGGCTCTGATACCAACAAAACCATGTCACGCCCCGGTTCCCAAAATACGGAAAACGAGAGATGACTAGGCCAGCCATGCTCCTACGGTCAAGGAATAATTCCGCCGTAGTCACACTTCGGGTTCTAGCATTACATGGTAATCAGTAAACAAAGCACAGCAGTAAAGGAAATACATCATTAAAATATTACATCAAATTCCATTGTTCACAGATTACAAATAAACAAGAAGAGCTACTAATCAAGTTCAAATACACGATCTCTTTAGGGAAAGCAGAAAAGAAGGAAAAAGTACTCCAGACTAGATCTCCGCCAGCTCGAAAGGTAAATCCAACTCCCGCGCCGGTTCTTCCTCGAGGTCTGAGCATGCATACTCAGGTCGTCAGAGTAACATAATAGCAATTTTTATATTAATGACATGAAACATGCAAATATGATAATAACAGTGAAAGTAAAATGTTGATAATCGCTATGTCACTAAATAATGCAAAGTATGATCTGTGTCCCTATCGGTCTCTAGGTCATATTTGAAATCGTATAGTGGAAAGGAGGATCATGTTTAACAGGAGTCTCATACATACCCGAGACAACGGCCCACACGCCCGGGACGTAACCCTGTCAGCCGGATCGCTAGATTCTACCTAATATATATATCACTGCTCGAGTGATCATCCTCTAAAACACGGTCCCGCTAAATACGATGCTCGTTCCACTTCGATTTCCCCATTTTCCCCAGGTTTACACTATTTTTGATTATAATTTAGTCGTGTACAAGTATGCCAATAGCACGGTTTTGTCAATGTTCACTGTATTAATCACTATCACGAATCATTCACTTTTCCATTGGCGTACTTGACACTCCTAAACCAATATCATTCACGCACGATAATGCAATGTCCACTGAATAATAACGCATACTAACACTATGTATATGTCAATTGGGTAGGATATGTGTATTTATGCAGTTAACAAGTCATGTATGATATGAACCAATATGCACGTCATAAGCTTACAGTAATTACAGTAATTCATATGTTCAGAATTCAGCGAAATGATACAAATACGATAACAAGTACACTCTGTCAGTAGTTCATCAAAATTTGTTTCAGTTTGATCGGGTTTCTGGTATTCAAGTTACAGCCGTTTCATTTTAAGTGCTCGCTGCAGGAAATTCAGTTTCTGAACTGAACGTCCGTTTCGCGGCACGATTTTCACCCAGTTGGGCTCAGAATTTAGCAACGCTACAGTTGAATGAAATCTAGGGTTTTCAACGCCACAGACGAATTCTCAATCGCGTCTGTACGTCAAAAGTTATGCACTGTTCAACACTAGTATGTCAATTCTGTTTCTGTTTGGGACTGCTAGACGTCCTGATCTTTTAAATTGCAGTTTAAATAACAAACGATGATATAACGGGGTGAAATCACTTGCGTTATTTAGCTAACAGATTGATCTTCAATAAAATGCAGAGTTCCACAACATAAGAGTTCAGGAAATAAGGTAGTAAACATTACGGGGCAGAAAACAATAACCAGAGTTGCTCTGGACTGCAGTCCAGAGTCGCTCTCCGAACCAATTATCGTCATAGTTTCAGTACAGAAACCATTAGAAACTTGCATAGGGTTATAGTTCGTCGAGTCGGATTCGATTTGAGCCTTCGAACGCATCATTTCAATATGTACACAATTAATTGTGATTTTAATAATTTTCAGATGCAGAAAATTCCCAGTTTTTACGGGTGTACTTGGGGGGTGATCATTTAAGCTGTTAACAGTCATAATTTTCAGTGAAATTTCTACACAGTGTTCATTATCACACAGGCCAGCATATGCAATCAAATTCCGTCAAATTAAATGAAGGTTTTCATTAGGATCTTGCATCGAACAGTTACGTCATATAAGTTATCGTGAATTGTAAACATGGAATTAATATGATTTTAGTTTGTAACGGATTTAATCTAGCATGTAGCATGTAGCAAGTGGGGTAATTTCCTGAAGACGTTTTGGCGATGCACGGCAGCGGTAACGGCACGAACACGCGACGAATGGCGCGGTTAGGATTCACGGCTTCGGCTCGCGTTCGGGTTTCGTCATCGTAGTTGTCCGGGGAACGACTTGTGGTCGCTGGAAGCGGAGGGGGTGCTCTGTGGATCTCCCGGGGTGTGTTGGGGTCGACGACGGTCGGCGGCGTCGCTCCGGTGATGTGCAGCAGTAGGTGTTTGGATGTTGGTAGTGGGTTTTGGAGAGAGAGGGAGAGGGATAGTGGGGCTCGGGTGATGGAGTGATGATGATGAGGAGGAGGATGTAGGGGTGTCGACGAGGTGGTTCAGGGCAGTGGGGGATCGTCGGTGTCGGGTGCAGCCGGTGGCCGTGGTCGGGTGCGAGTGAGGTCGGCATGGGTTGAGAGAGCTCAGTGGTGGGGGAGTGTGGGGCGATGCTGATGGAGAGAAGAGAGCGAAGAAGGAAGTTTGAGGGGTTGCAGGAGGTCGGAGGACGTCGTCGGAGGGGTGGCGAGGGCTCGGCAGTGGGTTCGTGGGAAATTTTCGAGAGAGGAGAGTTTTGAGAAGGAGTTGAAGAGTGAGAGGGAGAGAGAAGTTGGAGACGAGGAATTTGAGAGGCGCGCGGTCGTGGGGAGAACGGACGGGAGAACGTGGCGAGGTTGCGGGCGTGGGCACGAGGTGGGGCGACGTGGGTTGAAGGAGAGGGAAAAATCGAGCGGGAAAATTTACGTTGGGGAGAAGAGGGAGATTAAACGAAGCGGGTCGGGTTTGGGTTGGCGGGCACGGGCTGTGGGAAAGGGTTATAGAGTTGGGCTGGGCCAGAGAAAAATAAATGTTTAATTAATTTAGTTGTTTTTATTTTTGCTGGGCCGGGAAGATGTTTGGGCTGAGGATTTTTTTAAAGGGAAATTAATTTATTTTATGTTAGGCTGGGCAGTGGTTTAATATATGTTTTGGTTTTTAATTTGGGTTTGGTCTTTGATTGGTTTAAAGGTTTTGGAATAAATTTGAATATTGAAAATTAAGCAATCAATCTTCACATAAGGTAATAATACGGGAAAAATGGATAATATTCGGGGACTTAAGAAAAATATATAAGGATTTTCATTGATGGAAACGGGGATTTACATATACAATAATGACCTCTAGGGCATATCACACTAACACTAGTGTATACGTTTTTTAACTTCGACGAGGGGTGATGTCCGGTCTCATAGTCATTGGTGTCAGTTAGTCACCAAAGATAGTATACAAGTGCTCATTTGGTTATGAGTTATACTGGACGGACTCGCCGGGAACATACTAGATGGTATTATACCTATTGTCAGGTAGCAGTTCTCTGGTGACATGAGAACATGTTAGTTTGTCGACCTGAGATCGCCATTTGTCTCGTGTGAGTTCCCACTATATTTTGATTATTATCCTACCACGGATCTACTGAATAGTGCAAACATGGTTTAGTTGGATACAGTCCCGAGCCATATGGAAACAGCGAGCAGATCGTCGGGGATTTGTCTCTCCCGGTATTAGGAGTAGATGTCGCGCTGTGCACGGGTAGCCATCACTATAAATTCTCGGCCGAGATGGATTAGAATTACTAATTTGGATTAGTAGTTTCTCGGTGGGTTATGAGCTTTATACCGACACAACTTATCACGTTATTAGGGGACTGACTTTATCCACCCTTAGACCCAATATGCGATGCTCTTAGACGAACAGAACAGACTGTACGGAGACTGACACTTTTAGGCTCAGTAGAGATACAGACAAGTTTGTTTATCGTCCTTCCTTTCGTTCAATTACTGGGTAGCCGTTACGTACAGCTAGTGCCGCTGACGTGGTTGTAGTTAAACCCACTGCCATCGTATTGTCGAGTCTTTAGAGTCCCACACAGAGGGTTTCCCAGCTCGGGCGAAACAATATAGTGTATATATTTTCATACGTATTTGGTTCGATTAAAACACGCGTGTTTGTATATGTGCTTTTAATCAGATAGTTTATTAATACTGGCTGGTTTGAAAGATAACCAGGTTATCATATTTTGGTTTAAATGTGAGCTATTATCATATATCTCTTTTAGTATCTCTCATTTCAGTATATGTATTTTGACAGAATACGATATTTATACGAATACGGGTATTTGTGTCTTGATATTAATACGGGTATTCATATCATTAGTACAAATACGGGTATTCGTATTTTATACCAATATGGTATTCATATTTTGATACAAATACGGGTGTATGTTTTTGTAGCATATATTTGTATTAGTGTGTGTGTGTGTGTGTGTGTGTGTGTGTATTCATATGTATATATATTCATATGTATATGTGTGCAATGAGGCGGGCTCTCTTGTCTTCTTTTCTCTTTTAGTATGTATAGGAATATCGTGGGCTTGTGACTCACCATGGTGATTCACAACCCCACTCATTCCAAACACATAAAGAAAAGAAGTAAAAAGAAAGAAGATGATGATTCATTTTCTTCTTGAGCTGCCATGCTTGCCTATACAACAAGCTTCTTCTCCTTCTTTCTTGATTTTCTATTAGTGGAGAATTAGAAAAAATTAAAAGAGATCATCTAAAAATTAGCCACTGCATCAATTCAGTGAACAAATCCTATCAAGTCTTGATCGCTAGTTGTTTCAAGTTAAAAGCTAAAGCCTTATTTTGGACTCCTTTGAGGTGGATCATCTTCGGTAAGAAACACCGACTCACAAGCTCGTTCCGACGACCTAATAAGCTAAGGAAGTGGAAAGAAGATGAAAGACACGACTACAAAGGTTGTATTTATAACCTAGTAGTTAAACATCTTCATATTAGTTTCTAGTTTAGTTTTGGATTCGATTCTTGATTGTAGGGTTCATATTCGAGTTTCGAAAATTTCCGATTTGTATTCCGCATTGCCGCTAGTTTGCGGCGCGAGCACGAGCGTCTACCTACAATGATATCATATGATATCGTGAATATTGCTACAAAATAGTTTATTATCATGAATAACATATCTATATTTTACCGTGAATTCATAACGCTAATATTTTGTTTGTTGATAATACTGTAGGAGCTGCTCGATTTCACTCGGCCTCTTCCGGCCTCCGACAGCGGCGTCCGCGGTGACTAGATTACGGACACTTATTCTCGATCGTCGCTTTTTTCAAATTCTAAATATAATTGGATCGTGTTGTAAATTAATGGAATATAATGGATTTGATATTTTCATTAATTTGTTTTTGTGGCGATATATATATATATATATATATATATATATATATATATATATATATATATATATTTCTTGGCGATTTGGATGGATATATTGGTTTTGCGGCAAATTGTCGTGAATTGAATTGTGATTACGATGAATATATATGTGTGATATCATTATATTGTATTGTATGTGTATGAATTTAGCTAGAATCTAGGGGGGAAATTTCTTTGTTTGTCACTTTTTCTGTCGAGCGATAACCGACGGAATAAGTGAGAGCCCGATGTATTAGATTAATATACCCGACGAAATAAGTGAGAAATCCGGATGGATTTGGGTTAAAATTTCTCAGTTTCTCACACTTTTTCCGTCGGCCAACACCCGACGTAATAATTTACTCGACGGAATAAGCCCGTCGGCTAACCAGTTTCTCACAGTTTTCAACAGTTGGCAGACAAACTTTATTGTAGGCAGCACAGTGCATGTGCTTCTCCATTACCCTAACCATTCTCTTAACACTTGAACTATTTTACCACAACAAGTCTTGCATATCATTTTCCCGACTTTATCAGCCTTGGCCCAAGAAAAGGACTCATCAGACAATATTTTAACAAGTAGCAGAAGATTCAAATATGGCAGCTCAGAAATGGGTCCATGGTAGACTTGGAACTAGACACACACACACGCATATTTTGTAAAATCTGAAATTATTTTGAGAATAATTATATGCAAATAATATTTTTATAATTATGAAAAGAATAATCATTCGACAGCAGACCTCCGGCACCTCCGGCACATGGCATCTATCAAAACATATACATACATTTTGATTAATGGTGCCTTGATATTAATACGGGTATTCGTATCATTAGTACAAATACGGGTATTCGTATTTTATACGAATACGGTATTCATATTGTGTATGTTTTTGTAGCACATACTTGTATTAGTGTATTTGTGTGTGTGTGTATTTTGATATATGTATATACATATGTATATGTGTGCAATGAGGTGGCCTTTCTTGTCTTCTTTTCTCTTCTAGTATGTGTAGGAATGTTGTGGGCTTATGACTCACCATAGTGATTCACAACCCCACTCATTCCAAGCACATAAAGAAAAGAAAGAAGTAAAAGAAAAAAAAGATGATGGTTCATTTTCTTCTCGAGTTGCCATGCTTGCCCATACACCAAGCTTCTTCTTCTCCTTCCTTGGTTTTCTATTAGTGAAGAATTAGAAAAAAAATATGAGAGATTATCTAAAAATTAGCCACTATATCAATCCAGTGAACAAATCCTATCAAGTCTTAATCGCTAGTTGCTTCAAGTTAAAAGTTAGAGCCTTACTTCGGACTCCATTGAGGTGGATCATTTTCGGTAAGGAAGACCAACTCACAAGCTCGTTCCGACGATCTAATAAGCTAAGAAAGTGGAAAGAAGATGAAAGACATGACTACAAATGTTGTATTTATAACCTAGTAGTTAAACATCTTCATATTAGTTTCTAGTTTAGTATTTGGATTCGATTCTAGGTTGTAGGGTTCGTGTTCAAGTTTCGAAAATTTCCGATTTGTATTCCGCATTGCCACTAGTTTGCGGCACGAGCACGAGCATCTACCTACAATGATATCATATGATATCGTGAATATTGCTACAAAATAGTTTATTATCATGAATAACATATCTATATCTTACCGTGAATTCATAAAGCTAATATTTTGTCTGTTGATAATACTGTAGGAGCTGCACGATTTCACTCGGCATCTTCCGGCCTCCGACGGCGGCGGCCCCGGTGACTAGATTACGCGGACTTATTCTCGATCGTCGCTTTTTTCAAATTCCAAATGTAATTGAATTGTGTTGTAAATTAATGGAATATAATGGATTTGATATTTTCATTAATTTGTTTTTGTGGCGATTTCGATATATATATAAATTTCGTGGCGATTTGGATGGATATATTGGCATTGCGGCAAATTGTCGTGAATTGAATTGTGATTACGATGAATATATATGTGTGATATCATTATATTGTTGGGTTGTGACTCGTATGTTTAGTCCTACATCGAGAGTTTATAAGAAATTGATGTGATATATAATATAACTTGGACCTCTACTTATCAGCTCGGGCTTTTGGGTTAGAATGAACATCCAAGTTGTGTTGTGTATCTGTCGCTTGTAGGCACTGCCCCCAACATATATTGTATTTTATGTGTATGAATTTAGCTAGAATCTAACAACCAGAGCTTCTAATTTTGACATACTGATGGCCGATGAATCATTAGTAGAGCTTCTAATTTTGACATACTGATAGATGCCCGATGAATCATTAGTTTTCAACAGTTGGCAGACAAACTTCACTGAAGGCAGCACAGTGCATTTGCTTCTTCATTGAAGGCCGCACATTGCATGTGCTTCTCCATTAGTTTTCAACAGTGGGCAGACAAACTTCATTTAAGACTTGGCACCGCTGGTCGTCTTAAAGAATTTAATTAAAGTGCGGGGTAATTACGTCATCTGCCAATCAGTCCTCCTATAAGCAGCAGCTGATCGCATACGACTGTGAAACATCTGCTGTAGACTTCCCTCTACAATACTCTAATACTTTCTTCTTCCTCGCTCGAAAAAGATCATGGCCATGATCCTGGATGCTTTTGGTGGAAGGATGCTTGGTAAGCTCGCTGCATTGGTTGAGGAGGAGGTGGTGACCGTACTTGGCGTGAAGGAGGAGCTTCGAAGGCTGCAGCGAACGATGGAGAGAATCAGTCACGTGCTTCAGGATGCTGAGAGGAAGCGCATCCAATCGGATGCTGTTGCGGGATGGGTTAAGGAGCTCAAAGATGTTATGTACGATGCCGACGACATCATCGACCTCTGCAGATTCGAGGGCGGTAGATTGCTGCAGTATGATCAACCACCCTCGGTACGCTGCGGCTTTCCTTCCTTTTTATCTTGCTTTTCTACCGTTCGTTTCCGCCATGAGATTGGTCATAAGATAAAAATCCTTAACGAGAGATTGAGCGGCATATATCATGATATGCCTATCCTTAAATTGGTGCAGAATGAGCCACAAGCTGTAGTTACTAGGGTGAATCCTTACCAGACCTCACAACTTGTAGACCATGTTGTGGGAAGCGACATTAAACGTGCCACTAATAATCTGGTAGAGTTGATGCTCAGGAAAGACGGGGAGAAAAAAAACCCCGACGTCATTGCAATCACCGGGATGGGGGGAATAGGGAAGACTACTTTGGCACAAAATATTTTCAATCACCAAAAGATACAGCATGAATTTTCCATAAAAATATGGGTTTGTATCACCCAAAATTTCAACGAGATCAAATTGCTGAATGAGATAATAAAAGGAGCCAAAAAAGATCATGTTGATTTGGAATCCAAAGCACAGCTCCTGCCTCTCTTAAGAAGCGCTGTTTCAGAAAAGCCTTTTCTTTTGGTATTAGATGATGTTTGGCGATCAGATTTATGGGACGGTTTGCTACGGGTTCCGCTACAAAGCGGAGCCATCAGCAGCCGAGTCTTGGTTACAACGAGAGACCAGAATGTTGCTAAGCACATGAAGGCAGTGCACATCCATCGTGTGGAACAGTTGCCGGTTGAATCTGGCTGGGAATTGCTCCGCAAGAGTGTAGCTTGCACAGTTGAGGAGGAGGAGGAAATGCAAACCTTAAGGGATGTCGGTATTCAAATAGTTGAAAAATGCCATGGTCTTCCTCTAGCAATTAAGACCATTGCTGGCCTTTTAATAGAAAAGGAGAGAAGTAATGCAGAATGGGAAAAGGTTCTAAGAAGCGAGGCATGGTCTAGGGATGGTCTTCCTGACGATTTAAGGGGGGCTCTGTACCTGAGTTATTGAAGCAATGTTTTCTTTATCTCTCTTTATTCCCTGAGGGTTATATTTTTTATCGTCAAGATATTGTCAAATACTGGGTGGCGGAAGGGTTTGCAGAAACACAAAATGCTTCATTTCAAGAATTAGCAGACAACTATTTTGAAGATCTATTAAGGCGAAACCTTATCCAAATAGCGGGTAATCACTATGGTTGTATGCATTATAAAATGCATGATCTATTGTGGTCACTTGCTCAGTTTCTGTCACGAGATGAAAGCTTTTGTGGGAAAACACGGGTGTTTCCTATCATATCCACCACAACAACGCTTCGCCGGGTTAGTTTTATTGAAAAAGATTACCTATCAGTCATCCCTGAACCAATAGCACAACAAAAATACTTGAGGACCTTGTATTTAAGAAAATGCCCCATGCTCAATGGGAATGAACTGTTTGTAAGATTTCCATTTCTCCGAGTCTTGATGCTGTCTGATTCAGGGATTGAGAATATTCCAGATGCTGTGGGAAATCTAATACACCTTAGGCTTTTGGATCTTGACCGTACAAAAATATCCAACTTACCCGAATCTGTAAAGAATCTTAAAAACCTAGAGGCCCTATATCTCTCAGGATGCAAATCTCTCCATACACTTCCCATAGGCATTACACAGTTATTCAATTTAAGGCTTATTGATTTACATGACACACCATTGAGTTTGATTCCATCTGGAATAGAGAGGTTGAAATACCTAAATGTCTTTAAGGGGTTTGTTATTGGAGTAGAAGACGCCAAATCATGTCAGCAACATATTTGCAGCTTGCAAGAGTTATTATCTCTTCCGCTCACAGAAGTTTCCATATATAAGATGGAGAGAACAGCAGCGACACAAAAAGCACTTTTGCGGCTTTCAAAGAAAGCTTATCTTGATCACTTGGAGTTGCGTTGCGGTTGGGACGTGGCTCTTAAGTACACAGAGGAGGAGATCAAAAGCATTCAGGAGGCCTTTGCAGATTTCGTTCCACCATCACGCTTAAAAAGACTGTATATCGAAGGATATTTTGGCCGTGCATTTCCAAGTACTATAATGTCAACATCATTGGGAACTTTTCTTCCTCAACTTAGAAGTTTACATATTCTCAGTTGCACAATGGTCCAACAGCTTCCACCATTGGGCCTATTACCCGAATTGGGACATCTTAGAATCCAGAATGCATCAGGGGTTGTAAGCATAGGCCCCGAATTCCTTGGAAGCAGGTCGATGTCAGTGTCCTTCCCCAAGCTTGAGGAGCTCTGGATTGAAAATTTGAGTAATTTGCAAGAGTGGTCATTTAATGGACAAGAGGAAGAAATGACAGTCTTTCCACATCTACGGGAGCTGCTTGTTAAATATTGCCCTATATTGAAGTCACTTCCTAGGGGCTTGAAGCAGTCTCCATTGAAGGAACTTCAAATTTGCTATTGTCAGAATATAGCGAGGATCCCTGATCTTCCTGCACTGAGAGATCTGAGAATCCTTGATTGCCCATCCTTGAAACACGTTGGGAAAGTGGATGAGTTGGAGAAGCTGCTTCTGGTTGATGATTCGATGGAAAGTCTCCCGGAGTGGTTGCTGAAGCTGCTCCAATATCGACGACGACAACAATATCAGGATGATAGTTTCCATCTGGACTTATGTTGCTCCGTCAATCTTCTAAATAGATGCCTTATGGGATGTGAATACTGGCCGATCATCCAAAACATCCCTAGCGTAAATGTATCTCATGAAGGTACTGGAAAATATCTGATCTGTAACAAGCAACGCTCCATCTACCATACCTCCCTCTGATATGTTTGGTAATCTCTCTCTCTCTCTCTCTCTCTCTCTCTCTCTCTCTCACACACACACACACACACACACACACACACACACATTGCTTGACTTCAACTGTTCCTTTGCAGATTGATTTTGAGGGAACAACATGCCACGCCCTTCTTGGTGTAAATTTTCAAAGTGCATTTCAGTCTCCCTCTTAATGCTGTTTACTTTCTTATTAGTTCTTTTAACTTGGGGTGATGGTGTCTCGTTTTGATTCCAAATGGATTTAAGTTGAGGTTACAGCATACTTGAGGCTTCTTTCTAGGTATGTAACTTCATGCAATTTTCTTCAATAGCACATGTTTTTGGATCTTATATAACATAATGAAATCTTCATGCTAAGTTTAACCCGACATGAATATCACCTAATTCACAGGAAAACCATAGGTGTGCTTTCCATTAACATACTAATTGCATAGACACTTTACTAGGCGATTTGAATCAAGTAACTTACTAATTAAAGATATTTGTTTCAATCTTTTTATCTAGGATAGATGTTGCATCAAGAAGGATAAGAAGTTGTGCTTAGAGGCTACCAGCACCTCAGCCGTATCAAGCCAAGACTTAAAGGGAGAATGGAGGATTATACTCGTGGCTTCTTTTTGTCATTTTGTTTCCTTGTATGTTTGATGAAACAATGATGTATAATTGTGTGGTATTTGTTGTTTTTACTATTTCAATCTATCTATGCCCCTGAATATTCTTCATATAATCATGACAAGGTTTGTATTTGCGTTGGGTGACGACAAAGGTCCGCTCCCCAAACTTGCACTTCATTGTTATGGTAATATGCAGCATGTTCAGGATAATACATGGTTCTTGGGAGCTTTCGACAGTTTATGCAAATTTTGTGCTGCTTCTTTAGTGAATGTAAATTTGAATCGGAGAATGGAGAGATTCTGTTTTTCCCCTCTCTCTAAGAATATATAGCTTCTATGGTGGCTAGCCTTGTAATCTTCAGAGCTCTCATATGTATTCTTGTTTAGTTTAAACAATTCACATCAATAAATTTTATTTCAGTAGGTTCATGATATGTTTGCAATTCATTGTTGTTATGATGTTTACGATTTTGTGACTTCACTGTTGATGAAGCACCGTAAAAATTTTATAAAATAAACCGTGAAAATTCTTGAAATTTATATCTAATATAGCAAGGCCATAATGCGTTTGCAATTTATGAAATTCTAGTATCATCTGAAACAAGCTGCAGGTAAGTTCATGGTATTTTACTGAAATTAGCAAGAATTCAGCGAACCTCCTGTAAAGAGCCCTATTCCTCATGACCGAACTTTCAAACATCTTGTGAGCAACCCAAATGAAAACGGCAGCAATCTCCTCACCAAAAAGCGTAAGCCCCAAACTCGAATCTCAATTTTTCTAACTCTCCAGTTGTTTTCTTTTTTGATATCTTTTATCGAGGTTTGCTCTCTCATCTGTGACCTTTGAGCCCAACCGTTTTCAAATTACAAGCGGATGAGGTATGTGTTTCTAGCTCCAAGGCATGCAATGAAAATGAGAATTAATTGGGACATGTTTAACATTGATGGTTGCCATGGCCATCACAATTCCATGCTTGTATTGCCGTCTGAATGATTCAAATTGAACTATGTCGTTGCTTTAAATCCCGGTAAATTTGCAATTTTGGAACACAAATGCTGATAAGATGATTCTTTTTCATCTCTTACAAGTGATCATGCACCTATTTCCTATTTGAGATTTATCTAAAAGATGAAAGAGTGGCTGTGGGAAAAAAAGTAATGAATGTACGCAAGGTGCTTGTGATAATGCCACCTGCTAATCCCTCCTTTCGTGGGGAGCTCGCTCCAGGGCCAGCAAGCTCTCATGTAAATGTCACAACTAAATAAGCTAAATACAATAGTGCAAATAGGCCTAGATCAAGTAATCAAGGTACACATAACAATGACAACTGTATCGGGAAGGATTGGAACCTATTGTAATTAGACTTCAAACCTTAGGCGTCCCTCACGACTAAGCTGGTTTTAGATAGGGCAGAATCTGTTGAAATATACATCTGTAATACAATACCATTCACTTGATCTAATTATCAATTCTCCGAAGTCTGTTAAAAATCACCCCACTGTATATTCTAGTTATTTTTAAGGAGAGATTTTGAGAAATTTGAAACTAAAAGCATTCACTTTGATGTGAAAGCAGCATGCATGAGCCGCTAAATATATACAAAAAGACTAAGTTTAAAGTTAATTATAAGGAAAAGCTTGAAGCAGCTAAGAGTTTAAAGGGTGCCTTTTGAAATAACAAGGAGATTTAGAGGTGCATGTAGGGAAAACAGAATTGCTAAGGTTTGAGGTGATATTTAAAATAAGTCAAATATTTTAAGGGTGAAATACAGAAATACAAAGATTGAAGAGGGGTTCTCTAAATATAAGAAAGGAGTCAGGGTGCAAACCTTTTTATTTCACATTATTTAGTTTTTATGTTATATATTCATGAGCCCTATTCACAAACTTCATATTCACAGCTTCAGCATTTGTAAATAAATTGGGGGCGCATGGATGGAAGGCATCTATCTATCTATCTAAACATAGACAGGAACATCCATTAAGTTTGTTCTGTGGGAGTACTTTTGGCTAACTTTTCTAATAATGTAGGCTTTGATTCATCTTAAAAACATCTAAATTAAAAGCTGGTGCATCAACAGCAAATTAATCGTCTTCCTTCTATCTCTCATTAGAAGATGATCCACGTCATATCCATGGCACCTATCACTCTATAAGTATGTGAAGACATCTGCTAAAGACTGCTTATTCCTTGAAAAAGTTGGCCATGATAGCTTTTGGTGGGAAGTTGCTTGAGAAGCTCGCAGAATTGATTGAGGAGGAGGAGGCGACCGTACTCGGCGTGAAGGACGAGCTTCGAAGGCTGCAGAGAAGGATGGAGAGGATCAGCCACGTGCTTCAGGTTGCAGATAGGAGGCGCATCCAATCAAATGCTATTGCGGGCTGGGTTAAGGAACTCAAAGATGTTATGTACGATGCAGACGACATCATCAACCTCTGCAGATTCAAGGGTGGTAGATTGCTGTATGATAAACCCTCTTCGTCCTCCGCTCCTCCCTCTGTACGCTGCAAATTCCTTTCCTTGTTCTCTTGCTTTTCGACTGTTTGTGTCCATCACGGGGTTGGTGATAGGATTAAAAACCTTAATGAGCAATTAGGTGGCATATATGATGATATGCCTGCCCATAACTTAGTACGAAGCGAACCAAATGTTGGAGTTACTAGGGTGACTCGTCACCAGATGCCATCCCTTGCAGATGCCGTCGTCGTGGGAACAGAAATTGAATGTGCTACTAATAGCCTGGTAGGGTTGATACTCAGGAAAGAGGAGCAAAAATGCAGGGTCATTGCAATCATACGAAGTAAATTTTATATGCGACTTTGATATTTTACCTTGTATGGAGATGAAACTTGAAGTTGATGCCGCCTTTTTGCTGATTTTCACATACTAGTGCCTAATTGCATTTTGTGGCTTCTAATCACCTTTTAAACGCTCACTGCATTTATGCTAGCTTCTTTCATACTCCTTTAGCGTATAATTATTATATGGCTTTTGATCTTATAAGCTATTATATATGCTAAGTGTAGGTTAGTAACTTGATAGAAATAAATTTTCTTTTTCTATTTTGTTTTTGAACAAGATCTTACTTTGTGTACAGGTTCGTTGAACCATGAAGAAAGACTTCAGAAGATCCACCCATTATGCTTTCTCAAATTTTGCGGAAACTCCATTTGCAACAACATATGTAAGTAAACATTTAGTACTCGGTTGGATAAACCCAATTCTCAATTTCTACTAGACTTTGACCACACGCGTAACGCGTGAGATCAAAGATGAACTAAAATATTTATAATTGAATCTGTACATTACATATAACCATTACAACTTAACAAGTAAGCAATATGGGATTAAAAAATGTATAGAACTAGTTTCTTCTAGCTCATAATAATCTTCATGAATTAAAGTTTTTATGGATTATGATATTTCTTCATAAACACTGGAGCTTTGGAAAAAATTAACAAAGTCGGTACTTATATTTAGTTTTGTATGAATTATAAGTGCATTATTAGTTTTTGATGGAAAAAATAATTATTGAATGTAATTTTAAAAAATTAATTATATACTTTAGACTATGCATTATAAATAATCTAATATGATTTAAACTAAAACTATTAAAAATGTTTGTGGATATCCATATAATAAAACTTACGGTAAATCTTCTTACATTTATTCACTTTTTATCATTTTATAGAGATGAGTAATAGCCCATCAACAACCCATTATTAATGATCAAAAACATATCGGCATGTAAACTAATTATAGTAACTAAAAACATTTTAGCACATAAGTAATTATAATAATTGATAATAAAAAAATTAATGGGCCAAGTCTCCTAAACAACAACCCACTAAATATTCATTTTTTCCTTGGGCCTCTTATGAATAGGCCATTAGTATAGCATATACAGATTAATATGGATAAAGATAAGGGCCAAAGAGGAAAAGGTAAAAATAGTGCTTTGACCAAACGAAAGATTCATTGACCAATCCAACTTTGTATTATAGTAATAGATAGATAGATGGCAATTATTCATTTCGTTGGCATCTAATTTGGTCTCCCACATGTGTTTCACACTCTTGAAAAAGGTCAATTGTCAGATATTTGTTTATATGCACCTCTGGAAATTTTCTTACTTTGCTTGTAAAAATAAAATAAAATAAAATAAAATCCGTATGCTTGTAAAATTCAAGTAAAATAAAATAAAATAAAATCCAAGCTCGTATTTGGGTTTTCCAGATATTTGTTTATATGCACCCTTGAAATCTTGTTTACTTTGAAATATGCTTCAAAAGTTTGTACTGGTAATTTTAAAGATGGAGCCACCAAGTCCAAAGTCATTGACGCCATAGTCACGGCGATGAATCAAGGCGATTTCAGTGTTAGTAGATGGTGGTGACATGTCAGCGGATGGCGATGAGATGTCAGTGGATGGTGGTGAGCTTTATTTTTGTTAACATACTGAATGCTTGATGTAGTCATTTAGGGTTATGCGTCTCGATTTGGATTTTGTTCGATTGGTGTAGTTCATTGTCGTTGTGTTTAGGGATTAAGGATTTGTATGTGGTGGAGACACAGGCGCTGTTTGGCTTTGGAGTGGATTTAGGATAAAAATCTGACATTTTAGAGTTATTTAAATTTGAGTGCAAATTCCTAATTTTACATGTTCGGCATTGATTGTGGACTTTGGGAACTAGAATTATGACAACCTTAAAGTTGAGATAGCTGGAGATATTAAAAATTTTATTTGGAGTAAAACATCGTGTTATATCCGTTGTACTTATTGTTATTAACCAAAAAGACTAAAACCTCAATAAGGAATGAGTTCCCTTGCATTATTCATTTTGTGATATAAGAATATGGGGACTTTTTAAAAAAAAAATTGGCCATCGAAATTCTTGTTGTTGGATGGATATAACATTAGATGAAATAAGCTAACAGTTCCCCCTAGTTTGCCCTGTGTGTGTGTCTATATATATATATATATATATATATATATATATATATATATATATAATGGTTTTCCCTTTCTTACTGTCTTCGGTTTCCATTATTTTCTAAGATTACCAATACAGATTTAAGATATTGCCGGATCCTTGTTTTGCATAATCTATCATTATAGGTTTTATAGAAGCATGACTTGCTTCAGTTTTCCTCCCAAAGACCGCAACATCTTTTATTTTTTATTACTTTTAGCAGCATTGATAAAGGCAATATGAACTTACTATCTAGTCCAACTATTCCTACTTAATTTGGGCATGATTGCTTTAATTATTTTCTTTTATACATAGATCTAATGTTTGCATGACATGTCAACGCATCTAATTTATCCAAATGTAGTGTGCATACATAATCTTACGTTTTTGTCATTTATGGTAGAAGAAGGAAAACATGAAGCAACGTAAGATAGAAGAAAAGTTCGCAGCAAAGAAGATCCAAAGCAGAAAGGCAACACTTTAATTGTCATCTTCAATGACCTCGAGTTCTTTTCTGTATTATACATCATTTTTTGGACTACTAACTGTTTCTACCTTGATATTTCAAAAGAAGATGTTCTTTTTGGTGTTCAATAATTTGAAGACTTTAGGTCGTTAATGAAGTTCATATTGGAGCATTTATTTTCTCCATGCAAAAAATATGTTTAATGATGTTCCATCCTTCCATGCATACACAATATCTTGTTTAGTGAAATAGAGCTTCAAGCATCCAATATTTTTGGTACGCACTTTTTGCATCTGAAGCTATTCTAAAATTGCATACTTGTTCAGGAAAAGGCAGCAGATTTTTCCAAAAAGGAAAATATACATTAGGCTCGACCAAATATCGTTGCCGCATATTCATTCATGTCTCGTCCTGCAATCCAAAATAATCAATTTCCCTACAAAGGTTGGTAGCCTAACTTTCTCAGCCGAACTAATTAATTTTTATGTGAGTGCTTATGTGATTTTACTTGTTTAGCTTTTCTTTGATATGTATGCATACTTATCTTACCCTGCGGCTCTTTTTTATGGCATTTTCTGTATATAAAATGCCGTGTCTTGCCCCCCTCCCCCCCCCCCCCCCCAAAAAAAATTATATAATGTGCTTCTTTTGGGTCTCCAAAGAATTCCTGCAACCCTCCAATTGCTTCAGTTTCTCACCGGTTTTGATAAACCCACCGGCAAAGCATATTGTATTTTTACTTATATAAAATGAAATAATTAAATTGCTTGCACATTACCTCTTTTTTATCTGCTGCTCATGTTGTTTCGTAATGGCTGTAATACCTTTTTCTTTGGAGGGGGGGGGGGTTCCGTAATGGTAGCAAGTAGTTTTATTTCGTAATGGCAGAAATAAAACTTTTGGCTTCTATGTTTCCCCATCATTTATTGGCTTCAACCATTGGGTACTGTGGTTGCCCACATGGTACCAAAACACAGCTTCAAATCTTGCCTTCAGCATTATGGTAATCATTCTTTGGCCAAAAAAATTAGGGTAATTATTATCTTCTGATGCATGTTGCCTTCAATGTGTACAACAGTCGTGTTGTCTTTCATGTGTAAAATGTGTGGTCTTCCACTAGAGGGAAAGTGTTGGATATTCGGTGATGTAATAATGAATTTTCCCCTGTAAAAATCTTTCTAATGTTTTGTTTTTTTAATAATTTCGTGTTCAAATGATCATACTCTCCTATTCATGAATGGAGTCCTAATCCTTTGTAAATTTGTTTATGGCGCCATAAACATATGTTTGGAATCGGTAATATTTGCAATTCTGTTCCTTTGTATTTCCCCCATCTTATTGTCTTGCTGATTTTTGACATTTTTTTTACCTGGGCAACTTTCTTTATTTGTACATTGAAACATAACAGTAGTGCTTCTCCTCACTTCTTTTTATCTTGTCTGTTTGGTATATCCGTATTATGTCAAGTTATATACGTATAAATATGAGACTCAGCTTATTTAATTTCATATGAAGCTATACTTTACATTTATTCATGTGTATTCTATAATAATCGAAATTATTTGTCAAAATAGCGCCTGCCATTGATGGTGCT
The DNA here is from genome assembly GCA_030015575.1 of Agapanthus africanus. Lineage (NCBI taxonomy): Eukaryota > Viridiplantae > Streptophyta > Magnoliopsida > Asparagales > Amaryllidaceae > Agapanthus > Agapanthus africanus. Next base: position 14,963,137 of record JASDDO010000001.1, on the reverse strand, counting down.
ACTCAGCATTTACTCGATGCAAATGTTCAAGCTTTCAACCGGATTTCAGCAAATCTCTCATGATTTGCTATTGACTTAGTTATCTTTATTTTGTCGTTGACATTGTTTTCTATTTGAAGGCACAACTATATAGAAAATTTAATTATTAATGGTGAAACAAATCAGCCTCCATATTGTATTACTAGTCCCTCTATATCCTAGCAAGAATCTCTCCAAGTGTCGCTGATATGTTGTCATAGCATTCCTTCACTACATATGCATCTTTGCTTCTTGCTGCGTAGTCTAGCTGCATCGGTGTAAAGGAATCCTCTCAATTTCTATACAAGGAAACTGAAAGGCTAAATTGCAATAAACGTCTTTGGCTTTTGCTTTTTCAAAACCGTTAATTGCACATTACCCCCTTGTACTATCGGGTGTTGAGAACTTATACTCCCTCGACTATGAAATAGGCACTTAAACCCCCTCTCATTGAAAAATATTTTTTAATTCATATTGAGTTTATTCAAAACAAAAAAAAAATCTTTTGCTAACATCGCATATTTAATACTTCATCAAAGGTGTTTCGGATATAAAATTTGCAGAACTCATAAAGTAAGAGGCAAAGAGCAACTTTTAAAACAAGAGGGTCGTATCCTGGGCAAAAGTGAGACGGTTTTCTGCAATTTAGAGGAAAAGAAAACATTAAATTCTAGTTGTATATACCTTTGAAACATTGTTGAATAGAATGGAATATAGTTTCCTCAACGACGCTCTTTGACTTCCTGGCTTTGCTTGAATTATTGTGTAAAGATCCTGTTTCAGGTACCCGGAGCTCTCACGAAGCGCAGCTTGAGCATCTCTCCACGATTCTGATTCTACAAGGGATTTGATCTGTAGAAGATCTAGTGCATGGCTTTTTATCATGGCTTCTGCTTCTTCTACCGATTGGTGGGGAATTGTGAATCTTAGCTCAAATGCAGAAGCGGCATTTGGATTGAAGAAGGCTAAGAAAGTAGTCGAGAGAGCCAATGCTATCGATTTTCTTCTGTTGAATAACAAGGTTTCATGCCGATTATTCAGACTGCGGATTGGTTTTCTAGAGGACGAGATTTTGCGAGGAGAAGAGAAGTTTGAAGAGAAGAGGTGCAATGCTGCTGCCATTGATAATCACATGATGTTTCTCTTTGAAATTTTGAATGGTTATGAATGCATGCATTCCTTTTTTTCACCCTTGGCTTGTCATTTATATGTATCAGAGTTGATGTAGTTTCTTAAAATAAAAATATAATTTTATCCTTTTTCGATATCTATTAACCCAGGTCCACTAATGCCAAATATATTTGAGATTCGGGGGGGCGGGGGGGGGGGGGGGGGTAGGCGAATGTTGTTAATTAGAAATTTGGGCTGGTTATGTCATGTTAACACTTGTTCATAAATTTTGTTTAAACGCTGAACCAGATCGTCAACATAACCAATTTTTATTTTTATTTATAATAAAATTTCCAGCTAAAATATTTTTAATCTTCAGGTACAGTGATTCAAACTCAATGAATCTGTAAACTTCATCGCTTCCTCGCTCTTCAATGAAATAAATACTAAAGAAAAGTTTATGAAACACTCGTTGAGACGAGAAAAATCGCTTTTCCATATATGAATGTAACTTATGATTGATGTTTACATCTGGTGCAAGAAAAAGAACTACTCGATATATGAGAAACAAAACCCAAAGTCAGAAAACACATCGTATCATGTTTCCAACCTATCAAATCCGATTCAATGAGGATTAGAAGAGCAGCCATCAGTTCTTGCAAAAGAAATGAAGCGTCGTCATAATGCAGTTGAGTTTCAGAGATGTTCCTGCTCTTCACAGCATGCCCCCGCAGCATTTTCATGACAAAATACCAACACAAAAAAAAAAGTAAGTTAATAATAATATCTATGATTACGCGTGCTATCAAATTCAAGAATGTGAGAATCATTCAAACAATTGGTGCGTTGCTTATGGTAGTTTGTGTTGGGTTAAATGGAAAAATCATGAAAATTAAAGGACCACACCGAATTAGACCAGGGACCAAGAAATATTTCTATATTTGAATACATATATGAAATGGGCATGATCGTCTTTAATTTCAACCGTCTAAATTAAACTGAATTGCTGGAATTCATTCGCTGCAACCCTTAAAAGTATCGGGCGAAGAGGATATGAATCCCATCCAAAATTAGAGGCTACTCATATTATATATAGACAAGATTTAATAAATAACTCGAACCGAACCCTGCAAAGACATAACAAATCTCTAAAATTCTAATGTTGCATTGAACAAACAGTCTTACCCATTTACTGAATTAAACATAATCCTCATAAACAATCGCATTGTTTCATCATCATGACTACATGCTAACACTACAAAAATGATAATTAATCATGTAAACAGAGTATAATACCCTCTTCCAAACTATTCGCGAGGTCTACGAGAGCCTTCTTACAGTCATCATCGCTAGCAGTCGAGATGATTCGATTGAGATCGCAGAACAAGAATGCGGATTTGAGTCTAACATCCCTCCCCATCAAATCCCAAGCAATCTCATCCTCTTCGTCAATCCCAAGCAATCTCATGCGGATTTGTTGTATGTTCTGTTTTTATAATATATAATTTATTGTAAATAAGAACATAATAATAAAAATTAGTAATAATTAATAATTCGTGTGGCTTACGCTATGCGCAACGCTGTTTGCGGTTTTCGCTGAACGCTATGCTACACGCTATCGCTATTTTGAACATTGATTTTTATATATAATTTGGTAAGTATGAGGTATTTTCATAATAGATTATAATTATGGTTTTCTTAGTTTATTAAATAAATATGAAAATTAGTTTAATATTTGTATGCTAATCTTATAATATCGTGTTTAATAATTCATAAAATAGATAATATATATATCTATATAATATAGTTATCAAACTAATTTAACTAATCTACTAATTATATATTTTACTGGTATTTATATTATCTGTTAATCTATGATATCTTATTTATATGCAAAAAATATATATTTAGCATTATATTCTTAACCATAGATATATCAGTATGTTAGTTTATATAATAATATGATAAAATATTTGGTAACGATGAAAATGATGGATTCCGATCGTCGGAAAACACGATGGAGGGTGTATTTTTTCGACGTCATAGGAGGAAATTCCCTTCTATGGCATCTTTCCTCCAATCTATCTCTCTTCCCTTTCCAAGATTATCTCTCTTTAATTCTTTAAACAAACCTATACCATAAAAAAACCCATCTTACATCTCATCATCACCTTCGTCATCTTTCTCTCTTTTCTTTAAAAAAAGAACCCAACTCCTTTGTTCCCTCGGCCGAAACCCATCACCATCCTCGCCATCAACAACCCCCTCCTTCCATCACCGCACCTCTCCCCGATCTCCGGCAACCATTAAGCACCTCAACCCCACCATCCGCTTCGAGCAACCCATCGCCCGCATCTCCCCAAGATCTCCAACCCTCGCCACCTTCCTCTTCATCTCCAAGCCGCAGCTCCTTTTCCCTGAGAACCCAACAAGCCCGCACCCTCGATTCATATTGTTACCGCTGCACTATTGCGGCAGTATCCAAGGTGCCCAACCAAGACAAGAAACCATCTTGCCGCCACCGAACCCGGCCTCTTGTAACAGCTTCGAACTTCGCTTGCCGCCGTCGATTTTTCCTCGCTGCCGAGATCCATCCCTAGCCAAGCCCAAGTGCAAGCCAGGATCGAAACTTCGATCGTTCGTGTATCTGTTTATGAAGTAATTACTAAACTTCCTTTGACTTCATGTCTGAATAAAATAAAGTGGTAATAAGTTCTAAAGAATCAATTGATTCATAATCAATTCCCTCCATAATGTTTGATTCGTATCTCCGTTATTGTAATTGTCGTGTTTTCGTCTCCAAGACAAGTACTCTTGCTCATGTTACTTTAGTTGATGCAACATCGACAATGCCATAAATAATGTTTGATCTTTAATATTTAAAATTAAATCGTAATATCATTAATTTATAATATTGTTTCCGGTGTTCATAAAGATAACCCTAGCTCACCCATTAATTAGAATTTTAGACATCTTTAAATATTACAACTTTTGAAATTGTTTAAATTGAAAACAACCCCTGTAGGATAAATATCTCTGTTAAATATTGATGGCATGACTTGATTCCATGCACTAGACCCTTTTTTTCATGCTTATTACATATTCGAGTCTAATTCAATTTACCTGCAATAAATACCTTGCTTGACATGCCATGCTTGTTCACTGTTCCCCTTTAATAAAACAATATCACTAATTGGAATGTTGAATTACATCCCTGGAAACAATTACTCGTGCTTACATGTTTATCTTATCGTACTGTTATTGTGACTTGTCCTGATTACCTGACCATTCAGCATTCCTAGTTTGTGATTTGGTTTTTTACCATGTTAATTTTAGTTACACGGGGTGTTGGGGTAGTTTAAGTATGAGTCGTTCGACTGGATCTCAGGAGTCCCATTGCCAGCAGCTCGTACCGGGCTATATCGGTCATTGTTTATCAGCCGGTACCAGGCTTTATACGGTCAGTGTTCATGCAGCTCGTACCGGGTTATATCGGTCGTTGTTTATGCACTGGTACCGAGCTTTATATGGTCAGTGTTATTTCCACAGTTGGGCCCGTGTTTCCTTACCCTTGGGCCCCTACCCTTGGGTTGGGAATATTTCTGTAGAGGTTGACGTACACACTTGAACTCATGATAGCATAGATTACCATTTTTGTGACCAACTAAGATATGACTTGACTGACTTAACCTGTTTACATGCTTACTTCATATTGCTGCCATACCTATATCTATTTGTGCACGCGGGCTTCACTACACTCACATATTCATGTTATCACACACACACACACACACACACACACACATTATTACGATTGAGTACTTGTTGGAATGTTCTTACATCCCTAGGACTTATCATCTCAGGTTCAGAGACTGATTTACAGACAGAGCAGGATCAAAGTGACTATCAGGATTTGCCGAATATCAGTAGTATTGTAGGTTTATTTTTATTTTATTTCAGTTGCTATTAGAATGTGCGTTCTTTCGGGACGTTAGGAATAATGTATCTTTCTTTTTGGATCTTGTATTTCGTTTATTCGGAATATTTTGTTATTTGGATCTTTTATTGACTTTATTATCATCTCGTGAATTCATCAGTGTTATTTCTATTTATGCAGCATGATAGGATTATATCTTGGATATTATCATACAGCTTTAGTTAAAACCTTAGGTGTGATTATGGCAAGACGATTTTCTCTTGTCTAGGAACACTAACGGTTTCGGTCCATATTTATGTATCCCGGGAATTAGGGCGTTACATAAAATTTCGAGATCTTATCAACATCGGTTTTAAAATACTAAGAATTTTAAAAAATTTTAAAAATTAAATAGTAAATATAATATAATTATACCTCATTTCTTCTTTTCATATCATTTGGTCCTCCGTCAACTTCAAAATATTTATGAACATACATTCAAGTAGCGTCTTCCGGTAAGTAATGACTTTCTTTCTTCGTAATATATCATTGGATTTCTTATCCGATAAACAAATCGGATGATATGCCGCTCATTTTGTTCTCTTTTCTTTTTCCTTATTTTTAGTTGCAAGTTTATATTATATAAACTAAGGCATTGAGTTTTGGTTGTTCCAACTTCTGTCATATTTCTTCTTTGTAAGTGCACGCGAGGACGAAATGAGGGTTTTCAAAGACTTGCGTTTTACGGCTCAAATTAGTTAGGACTTTAGAAATGAAATGTTTTATATTTTAAGGTCTTTAAACCTGATCTGGGAGATCTAGGCCCAATCCAATAATAAATGGAGCCTTTAAATATTGTATCGTTCATATCGCATATCATATCAGAACGTTTTATAGCGTATTATATATATCGTATATCATAAGATACGATGGATTATCTGATACAGAGGGCCGATATGTATCAGAAACCTTTCATATCATATTGTATCGTAAGATACGTATCGTATATCGTAAGATATTAACAACCATGTATACCATAACCTTGTTTTGCACTTTTGCTCACATGTAGTCTTGTGCTATTGGACAAACTGGTTGCTTAAAATAATCATTTGTCTTCTTTGATGGACAAAGAACTGGAATCTCCTTTTCTTTGAAGCAGTTTCCCTCCTTGGAAGCTCTATGTAAGGTACAAAACCATACCTGAATTTTATTTTTATTATACCCTTTTGTTTCCTTATATCCAAGTTAAGTTTGGTGCTCGAAGGAACACAATTGATTAAAAAAGGGAAAACGGAAAACCTAACCGGGTGCCAACATAAATTAGTCTCCGTATACAATCCACGGACAACAAAAAGTAAAACAAACACACACGACACAAAGTGAATTTCTGGAGCAGGAGAAAGTGGTTATCGCGATACGGTAACGTAATTAACTGTAGGGACTTGCGCCTGCAGGGAAGAGCGTCCCCACAATTAAAAATCACTCACAAATGATAGGGAATCTGACGAAATCTGCTACAATGGCCCATCCGTCCAAACCTCCGATACACGGTGCCATAAATCAACTTGGTATCTTCGGAGAGATGGATGGATAAAACCAAATAGCATCTGCCCCCAAAATTCAGGCCAAACGTCCTAACGTCCCGGTCGTGTCTTTCGGCGGTGAACAATGTCGTCAGCGAACAATCGCTAGGTAAGTCCCAAAGAAAAGTAGGAATAGAATAGACAGATGAATAGACACATAGAATATAACTGTATACTATTTGATTGATATGTTAACGCAGTTATTTGTAGCTTGGTACAGAATATGCCAATGTATACGAGAGGAGTCCAACTTACACCGTGGACTATGGTAACCCATAGTACAGGGCTCCGTCGATAAAACCATGGAACAACAGTAATGGATGTATAGTTATGTCTTTTAATGACCATCTCGTGCCATTTTTAACACATTCCGTACCAATCTACCCCTTTAAAACCCTGTAATGTATTTTGTATGAATGTGTATTGTTTTGCTTAATAGATGTACGACTTGCAGAAACCATGATATCAATAGTTCATGTAAATGGAATGGATATAAATGGATAGTCATGTAAACATAGTATATCCATGGTTCGGTTCGGTCGAGTCGTGCTGATATAGATTGAAAACAGATTCATGTTGAATTGAAGTTATATTTGAATCATATTCAACGATAAATTGATTGATTGATTAGATTGAGACTTTGTCTAAGTCAGACATTTAAAAACGAATTGAAGTCCTGAATTAGTTTTGATATTATCGGTAACTGCTGCACATGTACGGCAGGATTTGTGTGTTTTTCCAAAACAATTACCGTGTTAATAACACCGTTGTTAGATTGTATACCTTAGATAGGCAAGCCCTCTCATTCTTCGATCCCTGAGGCTCAAGAGAACAGATTCCGCTTAAACCTATATTTACTAGGGTCCTTATTGTAAATTTATAAACTTGATGGGGGTTTTATGAAAAATAGTTTGATATATTTTCAAAATAAACCTCAAGTATTTATTTATCGTCTTTAGGGTTTTCATAAATGTAGTTTTTATAAAATGAAGTTTTCAAGTGAATAGAACCTAAATTTCATTGTATATGTATTTTAGTGTAATATTGGAATTGTATTGATTTGTAATGGTAGTTTCATGAAATATGTAAATCTTTTCTTTTTGTTTAGAAATATGGAATATTTATAAAGTAGATATTTTGATAATATGTGTATATATAATTATAAAAATAAATTTTATTTGTTAAGTAGAAATCACCTTTCTCTTAAAAATTGCATTAAAATTCTATCGAGATCGAATACTCCGTGAGGATGTCTGCATCTCGCACTACTAGGCCCGAGAATGTGCGATAACCTGCACCATCCCGATCGGGGTTCCCCAAAATGGGTTGTAGAGGCGCATTTGCAAGGAATTAAATAATACACTTTTAAAGAAAACGGTTTTTGAATGTTTATGGTATTTAAATGTAAACTCGTATTTATCCTACAAACTAATGTTCCAAAAGCCATCATGCTATGTCAAGAATGTGTGTCGTGATGAGATAGGTCATTATCTCGTGAGTTTTCTATGAGCAAAATGAATAAGCAATGTCGTATGTAAACATCATGGTATTTTACCGTAAAAATGAAATAGAAGTTGCAATACATATTATTTTGAGATAAAACTTATTCTAATATGTTTGTTTATGATTGCTAAACAATATACAAAAAGATTGTAAATTTGTTATTAAGATAAATGGCGTTGTTAGTTAAATTAGAAACGGAAGTCGGATTAACTCCGCTTCCGACTAGTTTTGAAAATGAAATTCGTTTTAATAGAAGAAGAAGAGGGAAAGCGGGACTTGCTGATTAGAAAGAAAGAGGAGAGGTATAGGAAGCTTATGGAATCGTCGGGGAGTCATTTCGTTGCCGGATTTGTCCCGAAACGTCACCGGAACTTTGCCTTGAGCTAACTCCACTTGTATAACTTTTGACTTAGGAATTTTAGAGATTTTTTGGTTATGGAATTTTGAATGAGGAGAGCCAAAGTGTAGGGTTGTATTTATAGAAGAAATTTGGGTTTAGGGTAAAAAAGAATTAAATTAAAAATGCATTAAAATGGATTAAACAAAGAATTTATCATTCTCTAGATAAATGCAAAGAAATCAAACTGTATGGGGGTAGTGGGGTAGGCCAAGGGGTGTTGGGGAAACAAAAAAAATTGCATTTGGGTCTGTTAAAACCGGCGGTGCCGGCCCCCAAGAGCATCTCGCCGGTCCAATGGGTAAGGGTGGGTCTGGATTCTTGCCACGTGTCAGTGTCGTTTCAACTAGCCTAATGTACATATTTGATTTCTGTATGACTTTTTATTTTACGTGCATTGCACGTGCAAACCTTTGAGCTTCTAAAAGTTTAAAAAAAATCAACAAAAAAATATATGTGGCCGGCAGGATTCGAACACAGGGGCTATGTCACAGCAGTGCAAGGCTTTACCAATGAGCTACAAGTGATTTCTTGCTGTTCAAAAGCAATTTAAATTGATAACTTGTGCTCCGGCTAAGGTATTCCTTTCTGTATTTTGAAAAAAATTATATACAGAAAGTTCATGGTTGTTACATTCTACCCTTCTTATAAAAATTTCGTCCTCGAAATTTGAAGTAAGAAAGTGTAACAGATTCAAGAAAAGTTTGATAATAATGATAGTGAAAGGAATACAGGTAGTGCATGAAAAGTAACGAGATGATGCAAGGATTTGAAGGGAATTACCAATGTTACCTTGGTCTAAATCTTCGGCTTCCACAGCTGCTAATGTGTAAGCCTGACGCCTGGGCACGTTCCTCCTAGCTGGAGGCACATTCCTCTATCCTTGGGGCATGTTCTTCTGCCCTTGAGGCATGTTCCTCAGTGCCTAATGGAATTGGCGATTTGGCTGTGCAAGAGGTCCTTGTGGAGGTGGAGCTGGGAGAGCAAGACGAGATGAAGAAGCCTGGATAGCTGGCCGCTGCGGGTAAGTGTTGTGAGTTGGAACTGGGTTGTGTCTATAAGGACATGTTCTAATTCTATGAGTGGATGCACCACAAACTAAGCACAGGCTTTTTGCGTACCTACAGTCCTTCCACGGGTGTCCATCCATCTTACAGTTAAAAAAAAAATCTGGACTTGACCAGTTATCTGTTACTTCCGGTCTCCTGGGTTCAAATGGTGTCCTGGAAGAGTCTCCTCCTGCCATCTGAGTGGTAGGGCGCTTCACACCGGAAAATTGAGGTCTGCCATTCTTCTTCACTACAGCCTCATATCTTCGGGAAGCCTTCAAAGCCAAATCATGGGTTGGGAAATCCCCAATAGCTAATGCAGCTTGGATCTCCGGGTCCAACCCTTGCTGAAATCTTCTAGCGTAATCTTAGCAGTCAGTATGAGATGGGCCGCAAATCTGCTCAACATGGTGAACTCGGCATCATACTCATCAACTGATTTGGTCCACATCGAACCTTATTGCAAGTGGATGAATTGCTGCTCCATGTCAAATCGAGCAGTCTCGGGAAAATATTTCACGTTGAACATGTCGCGAAGAGTCCTCCATTCGATCGGTTGAGTAAAACGGCTTTCTTCTGCCTTCCATCAAACTCTGGCGTTATCTGTGAGTTGCAGCTTCGCAACTCTAACCCAGGCAATCTCTGGCACTTGTGCTGCTGCCATATCGTCTTCGATACTCTGAGCTCATTCTTCAGCTTTCAAAGGGCTCTCTTTCCCAAAAAATTGCTTAGGGTGCAATGCCCGAAATTGCTTAGATAGCAGTTTGTTGCTGTTGTCCTTCCAGGAGGCTTCTGATTGCCTCAAGCAATACTGTTTGCTCGTTGATTGGAGCTACAATGGTAGGCGTAATTGGAAGAGGTGGTGGTGTATTGTTGAAGTTGGTGCTGGTGTTGTTTGGAAAATCCATAACCTTAAAAGAAAAATAGGGTTATGATGGATTCAAAGAATATGATTCAAAGAATATGAAATATAAAAAATGTTTAGTTGCTGATTCTTGTGATATATTGCTTAGGTTTCCATGCAGAACTGACTCTGCATGGTTATGTAGGTTTCCACGCAGAACTGACCTGCATGGGCCGCCAATAAAACCTGTCACACTCCGCTTCCCAGTGTGCGGGGAAGGGGACGTGGCGAGGCCCGCTACGTATTTACTCAGAAGCAAACATGCTAAACGTAACTAAGTAATATAAAAAAGTACACAAGAAAAGACAAAAGATGTAAATAACAGCAACTTTTATTGATTAAACATTTCTTTACAATACAACTGAAAAGTAAATACAATAATGAAAGCAATGCCTAAACAATGGCATGAACTGAAAGAAAAGTGAGTACAAGTGAGCCTAATGGTCGTGCTGCTCAGTGGTCTACTCCAAGTACTCATGGCTGGTCTCAAACTCCTCAGAGTCGGGTCCTCCTGACAACATTCCAAAGAAGGAAGAGAAATAGGAATGTATGTTTTCCTAATAAAAGAGCAAAGCTCTGTTCAAAACTCAAGAGGTAGTGCCTCACGTGCCTGTCACACGCCAGAGTTAAAAACTCTTATATGAGCAGCACCCGTGTGCAAAGAACACAAAACTCAAGAGGCGGCGCCTCACATGCCTGCCACAAGGGCGCCGGCGCCAGAGTTAAAAACTCTTATATGAGTAGCGCCCATGTGCAAAGCATACAAAACTCAAGAGACAGCGCCTCACGTTCCTGCCACGAGGGCGCCGGCGCCAGAGTTAAAAACTCTTATTGGCGCCGCATGTGCACAGCACGTGAGCGCCGGCGCCTTGTAAAATTAAATTCTATTCTCTGTTAAACAGAGCCATTGGATCAAAAATCCAACGGAGATGATAAATCATCAGAATACATAATTAAATTCTGTTGAGGAAATATTCCTCAAATCTTCTAAACAAGAAATATCACTCTCTGTAAAACAGAGTACAATTGGATTAAAAATCCAATTGTGATTAAAGAATCACTAATGTATAGAATAAATTCTGTGGGGGGAAATATTTCCCTAATCTTGTTAAAAACAAGAAAAATACCTTCAGTAAAACAGAAGTCATTGGATCAAAAATCCAACGGTGGGTAAAATCCCCAAATCAATTAGGATCTCTCAATGAGAGATTTCCTCAACTAATCAACAGACTTGCCTCTACTATATAAAGGATCCAAGACTTCAAGTCTAATACAGAGGAATCCCCACATAAGCTTCGAAAAAAACAAAAACAGAAAGCTTCAAAAATGAAGAAAGAAGAAAATCTCCTTTCTCAGAAAAGTCCTAGGTAAATAAAAAAGAGAAGAAGAAATAAAAGTATCTCGTTTATTTATTGAAGGGTTTAACCCTTTTAAAAAGAAGAACTTAATTCTTTCTCTGGATCTGAGATCCACAAAACAAGTCTCCCACAAGTTCAGAATTTAATTCTCATTGGGATGAACTTGTTCTTGGAGATCAAAGATTCAGAAAAGAACAAGGAAATTGAACTCCTCAGAATAAAATATACAAGGAGCAATCAGCGCCCAACGCCTCACGTGCCCCTCATGTGGGCGCCACTGAATTAGGAGTGCTTAGTACTCAGTAGTTGGCGCTCAGCGCCCAGCGCCTCACATGCCCCTCACGTGGGCGCCGATCAATAAGAAGTGTGTAGCAATCAGTGGTTGGCGCTCAGCGTCCAACGCCCCACGTGCCTCTCACGTGGGAGCTACAAAATAGAGAAATGCTTAGCACCTAGTGAGCAACACCTAGTGCTCAGCGCCCAGCGTCCCACGTGACCTTTACATGGGCGCCACAGAACATAAAAGTGCTTGACACTCATCATTCAGTGCCCAGCACCTAGCGCCTAGCGCCTCATATGCTTTGCACATGAGCGCTATAAAGAGTGCTCAGCACTTCATAAAGAGACAAAAAAGTAAGTAAAGTAAAGTGTGGGCGTTAGAACTTACATAAGTGCTCAGCACTGTTTGCACGAAAAAGAGGGACTGAGCCCTAACAAGTGCTTAGCACTTCTTTCAAATAAAAGAAAACTGAGTGGGTCAAGCCCAAGTTGGCTAGATCCCTAATTCAGATCAACTGAGCCCATGGGTTCATTGCTTCCCAAACATGACTCATGATATCTAAAATGATGTTCATCCCACATTTCCTAAGTTAATCTTAGTCCCCCAAAAATGGCTAATGATTCTTAGATGGTCCACCATGATCTCTTTCCTCAGACACAAGAATTGGTTCAAGGGTACATCTCTCCATACTTCTGATGCATGTCATTGTAATTCCTCAACGTCTTCAGAAAGGTGGCGGGTCCCGACAACCAACTACTTTTGGGTGCACTTCCCAAGTTGACGTGCACACCTTAAGAAAAAGTTTATGTTACTAGTTTTAAAAGCAGAGCCTAAGCCACCCCTTTGCAAAACCACTCGAGTTCCTTCAACGATATCAAGTTCATTACGTTAAAGGTTTTTCGCCAAAAACCAGCCGTAGCCCTCCGTCATTCCAGATTAGTATTGCTTAGTATTCGTGCTACGTATGTCGTGCTCAGCTGAAGCGTAGTGTTCAGTAGCTATGTAGTATTTTTCTGTTGTATGGTAATGAGATTCGTTAGGACAGTCGTACGGTCATTTTGGCTCAGTCAAGGACCCGTACAAGTGGGTTTAATGCAATCAATATAATGACGTGTTGTACATGACCAAGACCCTTTGATATGTTGGCTCAGTCAGGGTCACTTGGGTTCTATAGGTAAAAATCTACATTGGAAGTTTCAAACATAAAGGAAACTTGCCAGGCATGCGCATACCTTCTGGAGTGTGGTGGCTTGAATGAATTCCTTCAGGTTATCACATGGTGATAGCTGGGTCTCAATTCCCACTGATGAGTAGGATTACTCCTCGGGAGATTTTCAATTCACAATTAGTTAATCTATTAGGTGTCTAGAAAGTGTTGACGAGATTACGCCTATGCGGAAATGGGGTTATTTAGTTAGGTCTGTGCGAGAACACGGGGAGCCTCCCTCGGAGTACCAACATTATCCTGCCTGAACGGTTAGTGAACTTGTAAGGTATAAATGATCATGACTAGTTCTCCTTTTAAGGTTTGAAAGAGAATTCGAGAAAACAGTGGGAGTCATCTTGATTAGATAAAAAGGTTAATCAATCTAATCTAGATTAGAATGCACGCTGAGTGTTTATTTTTTCTTTCTCTTTAGCAGCGACCATGACCCGCCTTAAACTAAAACTCGTAGACCAAATTGACCGAAACCTTTTTACAAACCTGGCTTTAGATTGTCACGATTCACGACAAAGTCACATATATCCATGTCACTCATGCTTTACCCTTTGCTTTCTCCAGAACATTTTCTATCTGTTTACCGCCGGAAACCGGGAAGACTGACATCTTATCTGAGTCTGGGGGCAGATGCTATTTGGTGTTATCCGTTCACCTCTCCGAAGATGCCAAGTTGATTTATGGCACCGTGCATCGAAGGTTTAGACGGATGCGGCCGATGTAGCAGACTTCGTCAGATTCCTCCTCATTCGAGAGGTTTTTTTTTTATTGTGGGGACGCTCTTCCCTGCAGGCGCAAGCCCCTGCAGTTAATTATGCTACCGCACTGCGGTAACAACTTTTTCCTTCTCCAGATGGTCACTTCGTGTCGTGGGTGTTTGTTTTGTTTTTGGTTGCCAGTGGATTGTATACGGAGACTAATTTATATCAATGCCCGTAGGGCATGGATTAGTCCAAATCCGTATTATCTTAAATTTGGGCTTGGGGGTAGGGTTTAAGGATACGTTAGTCTCATTTGAGGCTAAAATCAACTTAAACTTTTGTTAAGGATACGTTAGTCTAATTTTTAGACTAAGATCAACTTAACGGGATCGTTTAGATCAAGCAAAAGAGCATTTGGGCTCTATTGCTTAGTTTAGGGATATTGCGGTCCATAATTAGTTTAAGGACATTACAGTCCATTGTTAGTTTAAAGACAATGCGGTCAATTGTTAGTTTAAAGACATTGCGGTCGAGGTTAAGGATATCATAGTTCGTGAGTTTAAAGACCTCACAGTCAAGGTTAAGGACATCATAGTCCGTGAGTTTAAAGACCTCACAGTCAAGGTTAAGGACATCATAGTCCGTGAGCTTAAGGACCTCACAGTCCATGGAATGTATGGTTGTCGGGACCCGTCACCTCTTTGAAAACGTTGAAGGATTACAACAACAAATATCAGAGGAGTAAAGAGATGTACTCTTGAACCGAAGTTGATTGGGAGATCTGTAGTCCAATTTGGGACCAAGACCAATTAATTAGATTATGAGCCTATTGGCTCAGTTAAATCTAAATTGAGGACTTATGGCCAACTTGGGCTAAGTCCAATTAAATTTGAAATGTTGGCCCCTTGTTGGACCATTAAACATTTGTCTGGGTTCAGCCCCTCATTATTCAGCAATGCCAAACAAGAGTTTGAGGGCTCTGATGATATTTTGTCCTTGGCTGAGCATTGAACCCTTCATTATAGCTCTGGGTTTTACTCTGCATGTCGTATGAACTGACCAATTTTGAGATTCAGTTGAAGGGGAGTCCTGCCTCTGGAAAACTTAGCCAATTTGGCTAAGATTGGCTTTTAAAATAGTGTTAAACACTAGAGGATATATGGTGGTCACGTGTCCTCACGTGATGTATTAAAAACAGTGTTAAACACTGAAGATGAAATGCTTGAAATAGTGTTAAATACTAGAAAAGAAGGGGTCACGTGGGGGCACGTGAGGGCACCCAGAGGTGGGGCCTGACCTCCTTTATTTCTGTTCTCAGAACTGCAAATAAGTGTTAAACACTTTTGATCTTCTGGCCATCACGTGTTGGCACGTGATGGATATTCATACATTGATTATTAAAGCGTTTATTAGGGGTCATGTGGTGACACGTGAGAGCGCCCAAATCCAGTACTGCCTTTGCTTTTGTTCTCTTTGTTTTGGAAGTCATATGGGAGCATGTGAGGCATTGCCTCCAATCTTTTTTCCTTCACATTTTTGGGGATCTGTTTAGGGGTCATGTGGGGGCATGTGACCTAGTTCTTTACGTGCATGGAAATCTTTCAAGTCTCTTTATTTTTAAGAATTAAATTCTCTGTAGGGTTAAACCCTAATTCTGTTTTAGAGGAATTAAATTCCTATGTATGTGGGAGAATTAAATTCTTATATAGGGTTAAACCCTAGTTTTGTCTTGGAAGAATTAAATTTCTATGAATTTGGGAGAATTGAATTCTCATATAGGGTTAAACCCTAATTTTATTTGGAGGAATTAAATTCCTATGAAATTGAAGAATTAAATTCTCATATAGGATTAAACCCTAGTTTTGTCTTGGAGGAATTAAATTCCTATGAATTTGGGAGAGTTAAATTCTCATATAGGGTTAAACCCTGATTTTATCTTTGGGAGAATTAAATTCTCTAAACTCAATTCTCCCTCTATGTTTTGGATCTGCATGGCAGAATCTCCCCGATGAGAATTAAATTCTCAACTTGTGGGGAGATTTTCTTCTGCAGATCTTCAACCAGAGGAAGAACTAAGTTCTTTTTCAGAAGAGTTAAACTCTTAGATTGAGAATTAAATTCTCTTTTTGTTTTATGGAGTTTTGATCCCTTTCCTCTTTCTCACCTAGGGTTTCTTTTCTTGAGAATTAAATTCTCCTTTCTTTTCTCCTGCTACTTTTCTTCAGAAAGTTCCAAGATCCAAAAATCAATCCTTTTTTTTCTCTTCTTGGCTCCTATTTATAGGAGAAGGAAAAGAATCAATTTGTTTAGTGAATCTTTCATTGAAAGATTTTGTTTGTTTTTGTAATTAACATGATCTCAGTGAATTTTATTCACCATTGGATTTTTAATCCAAAAGATATTCTGTTTGTTATTCTTGGTGAATTTTAGGGAAATCTTTCCTTGTATAAAATCTTTCCATAAATTGGTGATTTTTAATCACCATTGGATTTTTAATCCAACGGTGCTCCACTTTACAGAGTATAATCCTTTTTTTTAAAAAGATCTAAGGAAATATTAGGATCTTGATTTCCCTTAATTAGAATTTAATTCTATTAATTCAGAAGGTTTAATAGCCTATCACGTGTTGACACGTGACCCACTGAGTAAGTTTTCACCCAGAATTTAATTCTGCTGTTTTTTAAAAAACTAAGGAATCATCACGTGTCAGCACGTGAACCTTGGTCACGTGTAGACACGTGATGCCCCATCGGGATCTTTCCTTACAATTTTATTACACTTTTAATTCTCTTCAATGGGTTTTTAAAGGCCCATCACGTATGGGCGCGTGACCCCTTCAATTGATTATTTAATTAGAATTTAATTATATTATTCGGTGAGCTTAGGAACTCATCGCGTGTATGCACGTGACCTTTGGTCACGTGTGGGCACGTGATGCCCCATTGGGGTATTCCTTGCTGTCGTATTATATCTTTTAATCCTTTTTCAGGGGGTTGAAAGGCCCGTCACGTGTGGGCACGTGATCCCTTTGATTGCTTGTTTGATTAGAATTCAATTCTATTATAACAGAGTCCTTAGGAAACCATCACGTGTCAGCACGTGACTCTTGGTCACGTGTGAGCACGTGATACCCCATTGGGGTTTTTCCTGATATTTTATCAGGGAACAAATTCCCCCACAGCGTTGTTCTCACGTGTTTGCACGTGAGTGCAACGCTGTCATCTTTTGTAGCCGTTGGATCTGCCTAAGGAAAGGGGAGATAAACCGTTTCCCATCATATCCTATAAATGTAAGAGTTCCTTCAGAAGCGCCTCCACTTTTCATCTTCTTCCTTACTTGTTCTTACCTTGAGAATTTAATTCTCTCTCTCTCTCAGAGCTTAGTTCTCTGCTTCAAAGATTTCCAGAGTTTATCTCTGTTAACAAAAGATTTCCTTTCTCAGGTAATAATCTTGAACGGCTGAAGAACTTCTTGTAGAAATTTTCTTTTGGATTTTGAATCCATACCAAGGGTTTTCCCTTTAACAAGAACTCATCTTTTCCAAGTTCTTAAAAAAACTGTCCAATCTTTAAATAATAAATCCCCTTTTGTTAGGGCTCCTTTGATCTCAGGGATCGATGGTGATACTTGATCTTTCTCTGGAATTTAATTCCATTCCAAAAAGTCTTAGCACTGAAAAAGTTTTCTGGGAGTTTAACTCCTCTGTTCAAAAGGAATTTAATTCCTCTAAAGAACTCAGTTCTTCATAGAGAACTTCTTGAGATCTTCTTGCCCTTAGTTGTTCTTTGCAAAAAAAAAAGTTTCCAGAGAGATCCTTCATGATTTGCATAGAGTCTACAGTAGGTGTTCTCCTTGGGGAATGTGTAGAGTTGTTTGAAATCCATTATTCATTTATTGAGAATCTTCATTTTATTCCCATAATGATTACCTTGCCTCATCATTAGTAAGCCGCCAACTTGATTTTGTGGGACCCATGCATTTTGTAATCAATGGTCCCATAAAATAAGTCCTATGTCGCTTTCTTCCATTGTCCTTTTATATATGCATTTACAAACATATATATATGTATACACGTGTTGGCTTCACTTAACAGTTTCCCCTTCTTTTATTTCAAGCACAATGACTTCTGTTCCATACTTCCCTTTCACTCGCTCGAAGGCTGCCTTTCCTCAGTCACCGTCTGACGAGGAAGTGATGGCGATGATCAGGGCTCATGACACGAATCGCACCAATTTACTTTTATGGGGGACCTGGTACGGTCACATCATTTGCGGTCGCCGCAGTTTTCTTTGTGAGATACCGACGGAGCCTACTTATCCGTTTCTGCCGATGGATCCTTCACGGACCGCCTTTGCTGTGGAGATGCTGGACTGGACCCCTATGGGACGGCTTGAGCCTTCAGCAACTGGTATTCCGAACCATCCAGTGCCGGCTACAGACATTTTAGGGCGCCGCATTTGCCAGGGCAAAGCCCAGCCATGGGGACAGATTTACAAGATAGGGCTTACCCCTGGACATCCCACAGGCTACCTTCTTTGGGCCCGTTACATCCTGTCCGCTCATCGCGCGCGACTGCAGAGGGTCAGACTCTATCAGGCGATATATGCGTCTCTTTTCTACTATCAGTCTCCCCATGTCTGGTGGGTTAAGGCTTTCTTGAACTAATGGAATCTTCCCACTAACGCCTTCCTTCTAGGGGACCGCGAAGTTTCAATTTCTCTAGAAGAATTTCGCGAGATCTCTGGGTTGCCGGTCAGGGGGACACTTTATGAAGAATTACTGCCTCCCGATGAGTATGTCTTTGAAACCGAGCCTGCCATGCTCGACGGCCTGTCGACCGAGAATGCCGTCCGCCACAAGCGCTCAAGTTTAATCAGGACTCTAAGTATTTTTGAGAAGCTATTCACAGAGTCAGAGGAGCAGAGTGTCACTTTCAAAAGTTTTATCGCCTGCTTCCTTCGCGAAGACGTTCTATCAAAGACGGCTCCAAAGTTCGCAAACATCAACGACCCCTTTGGGTTTGGTTTAAATAAGCGGCCTGCTAAAGAAGAGGACTTGCCGCAGTTCTATATTCCCATCATGTCGGTCGTGTCTTTCGAGTCGATCGCAGCTCCTAGTATGGATGAGGAGACTTTCTTCGTGGGTTTCATCAGTGTTTGGCTCAGTTGGTTCGCCATTCTCATGCACCGTCGCTTCATGAGAGCCTCAGTTATTTACCCCGCTTATCGCATTGCCGAGAGGACGCGACTAGCTGTGGGTATTGCGGGGCTGGCGCATCTGTATCATGGGTTAAGTGCCGCGGCTAATACCTCAACTCTAGGCGTAAATGTGGTAAATTTCTCTCTTCATTATTTTACGTCCTGGATTGAGATGCATGTGTTGGGGGCATTTGCTGTGCACTAAAGACCCAAATTTTATGACGCTTACACTTTTCCGCGACTCATGCGGTTGGTGGACGCTTCTGCCCCTGACCCGACTCAGTCTGGGGCTATTCGCATGTTGATCGCTCCCTATACTAATACGGGCGGGATGATATTCATCGATCGAGTCCTGTCTGCTCCCTCAGGACCGATTCAACAGCTCTGCGACTTGTCGAAAGAGGGGGTACCTTCTCTGAAGCCCAGGGAAGCCATGCACCTATATTCAATCAGACCAGGTTATCTGGTATTTCGTCAGAACGGTACGGCCCTTTTTATGCGGTATAACCCTCACCGTTTTGCTTGGCAACTCGGATATGACCAGGGCGTCCCCTTTGAGGCATTTACATTGGAGCTTAGCCCGTCGTCAAAAATTGTTCGTGACGCTGCTCATCACTTCATGCGGCTGAACACTGGCTCCCGCTTCGTGATTCCTGAAGCTGATCATATTCCTCGATGTGTGGGGTCTTTCATGGGCTGGTACCTCCACCGAGTCAATCCAATTATTGCCGAGGAGAAGAGGGTGCTTCTCGGATACAGGGCTCCCATTCCGATCCAAGCCACGGGAGTTCCACCGCAACCGCGTGCAGCAGTTCACCTTCCCTCGAGAGATACTAGCGTCGTGCTTATTCCGGAGGCGGCGGCAGTGGATTTAACTCCCACAGCTGGCATGCCATTGCGTACTAGGGCTCAATCAAGGGCCAGTAGAGCGCCAGTAGCAGTGTCATCAACTGCGGCGTCAGCAATGGCCGTGTCGTCATCTGTAGCACCGCCAAACGAAGACATTGAAGGCGAAGTGGGTCAACGCCGTACCAAAGCGCCAAGGGGAAGGAAGCGATCGTCTTCGGCGATTAGTTCTGGGTCTAAGAGGCGGAGGACGACGGTCACCAATCTGCTCGACTCTTTAGTGGAATCTGAGCCTATCCTCCAAGACAAACCGCTAGCCATGCAGGAATCAGATGGTGGTCTACTTTTTCCGGGTTCATCTGCCGAGGAAGCCGCATAATTGGCTGAGGCTATCAGACGCTCACAAGACGAATCCGAGAATGTAAGGATCCCAAAGAGGCCTTACCCTGCCGTCATCTTTTATGAAGACCCTCCGTGGATACGGCGGCTATTCATAGGCCCTTTGGAAGAATGGGGCGAAAGGGCTCTTAAGCAGGCTGTCTCAGCCGACGCCGGGGATGCACTTTCATTGTGGACCGGTGGCCACGAGTCTACTCTCGAATCTCGGTGAGCATACTTCCTCAGGAAGGAGCGTCGGCTTGAACAAGCCATACTAGAAGCTCCTTTGCGCATCGGTATGTTCATGTATCTCTTTGTAATATTTTGTACTGCTCATATATATACATATATCCTTATCTTCGTAAAAACTTTGCAGGGACTTCGGCAATGGCGGAGGATATGGGTTCGAGTCGCGCGTTGACTGAGACACTAATCAGTATGGAGGGGGTCGATGCAACCATTGCTCCTGCGATGGAGTCTCCCTCGGTGATTCCCGCTCCCCAAGCGCTTGCTCCCCCAGGAGATGCATCTTTGTCGGTCGCCGATCCAATGGATCTTCCTGGGGGCGACTCGGAGATTAGGGGACAGGTAGTCGAGGCTACCGTCCTTTCGCCGGAGCCTGCAGTGGCAGCCACTGCTCCTCGCTCGGAAGTTGCTACACTGGCCCACATCCCCGATGATGTGCCTGGGGTCACGGAGGAGGCCGCCGAAGCTGCTATCCCTTCAGCCCAGAATGGGAGAAGCATCGAAGGTAGCCTTCTATATTTTACATTAATAATCTCTCCATTATCTGAACCCTTCTGTCTTTTCAGAATTGTGCGGATTGGCGGCATCTATTGCTGATCTGTCTCCCAGACAGTCCTTCCAGCACCTGTTGGAGATGGCTGCTCCGCAGGCGATATCTCTTCAACGCATCGTCCTCTCTTCCGGGCAAGGTTAGTGTTGTTTGCCCTCTTCTCACAGCATTATCATTATTTCATATAATGACATTGATGTCTTTTACAGCTCTGGAAGCCGATGACGAGGTTGAGATTCTTAACGGGCCTGGAGAGCCTTCAGATCCCTCTTGCATGATTGTGGGTAAGTAAAGTCTCAACGTTGTTCCATCTGCTTTTTTGCTTACAAATCTCGCTGATTGTTTATAAATCTTAACAGCTTTGCCAGCTCTTACCACACTGGAATCTCGCATCGTCATGCTACCCGGCCCCTATGCTCTGCGTGCCTCGGAACGGATGGCAAAGCTAAGCCTTCACTCCCTATCAGCTCTGATTGAAGACCTTCATGCCGGCAGTCTGATCACGGCCGAAGCGTTTGCCGCCGAAACCAACGGTTCTCTTCCCTTTCTTGCCACCTATCATAGTGAAACATTGGTGCAAGTTTGGGTTGAGTTTTGTCGGCAGGTGGAGGCTTGCTTGCATATTCTTGAATGTACACACCTTCCTTCAGAGCTTGTGGCCGCGAAGGCGAGCTTACAGGGGCTGATTAAGCGGTGCGCTGTGAACATGATATCATGCGAGAAGAGGCTCAGCCGCAAGTTTTTGGAGAGGGAGCTGGCCTCCAAAGCGCTGAGGGAGTTTCAAGCCAATCTTACGGCCAAGACCACTAGGGCATATGAACTTTGGCGGGTGCTTCAAGAGGCTATCAAGGAGGTGGTAGCCATTGATAAGGCCGCCGTTTTTACTCATGAAATGGTCGAAGCCCATAAGGTTATTGAAAAAGAGCTTGAAGGCCGGCTTGCCTCCTATCAGGCCCAACAGGCTCAAGCGGAGGCTCGTCTTTTGACGATAATGAATCATGAAGCCGAGGCCCAGCGGAAAAGGGACGAACTGGCAAATCTACTAAATCGCCCGCCGGCTTGAAGAATTGTATATATATATTTTTATTCTTCTTTTGTACATACTCCTGAATGAGAGTATATTTTCTTTTATTCTTTTATAAATTGTACTTTGTATTCATTTTGATCCATGAATAAAAGACATATTTTGCTTCATGATGATGTGTCCCTTTTAGTAAATGCATTTTGTGGATAATCTATTTTGATTTCTCTGTAGGACAGCAATGGCTTAGCATTCAGGGTTAAGATCTGCCTCCTAAGACTTTTCAACTATATGAGCCGTGAGGGTCTCATAAAGAATTTTCTCCTTACAGGTCGAGAGAATCCTGTAGGTGTAATTTTTCCTTAAGAATCGTGAGGATTCCTAAGTGTGTTTTCTCTTGAAAGTCATTGGGATCTCACAAGAGAGTTTGCTCCCTTACGAGTCGTGAGGACCCGTAAGTGATGAATGAGGTTACCATTATCCGTATTTCACGGAGTCAGGAGTTGCTCTGGATGCTTCCCACGGGGTCAGGATTGACATAGCCGTGTTCTGCGAGGAACAGGATCCGCTTTGGACGTTTCCCACGGGGTCAGGATTGACATAGGCCGCGTTCCACATGACCAGGAATTTTGCTCTGGATGCTTCCCACGGGGTCATAGCCGTGTTCTGCGAGGACCAGGCTCCGCTCTGGATACTTCCCACGGGGTCATAGCCGTGTTCTGCGAGGACCAGGATCCGCTCTGGACGTTTCCCACGGGGTCAGGATTGACATAGGCCGTGTTCCACGTGACCAGGAATTTTTCTTTGGATGCTTCCCACGGGGTCATAGCCGTGTTCTGCGAGGACCAGGCTCCGCTCTGGATGCTTCCCACGGGGTCATAGCCGTGTTCTGCGAGGACCAGGATCCGCTCTGGACGTTTCCCATGGGGTCAGGATTGACATAGGCCGCGTTCCACGTGACCAGGAATTTTGCTCTGGATGCTTCCCATGGGGTCATAGCCGTGTTCTGCGAGGACCAGGCTCCGCTCTGGATGCTTCCCACGGGGTCATAGCTGTGTTCTGTGAGAACCAGGATCCGCTCTGGACGTTTCCCACGGGGTCAGGATTGACGTAGGCCGTATTCTATGTGACCAGGAATTTTGCTCTGGATGCTTCCTACGGGGTCATAGCCGTGTTCTGCGAGGACCAGGCTCCGCTCTGGATGCTTCCCACGGGGTCATAGCCGTGTTCTGCGAGGACCAGGATCCGCTCTGGACGTTTCCCATGGGGTCAGGATTGACATAGGCCGTGTTCCATGTAACCAGGAATTTTGCTCTAGATGCTTCCCACGGGGTCATAGCCGTGTTCTGCGAGGACCAGACTCCGCTCTGGATGCTTCCCACGGGGTCATAGCCGTGTTCTGCGAGGACCAGGATCCGCTCTGGACGTTTCCCACGGGGTCAGGATTGACATGAGCCGCGTTCCACGTGACCAGGAATTTTGCTCTGGATGCTTCCCATGGAGTCATAGCCGTGTTCTGCGAGGACCAGGCTCCGCTCTGGATGCTTCCCATGGGGTCATAGCCGTGTTCCATGTAACCAGGAAGAGTTGACTTTATCCGCATTTCACGGAGTCGAGGTTTGACTCTCGGTCATTTGTGCACCGCCGAGTCATGGAACTGGGAGTTGCCGCGGTTCCGCTTTGCTTGATGTTGCGTCTGTTATAATGAGACGAATGTTGAGATGATTTCCAGGCTATCTGTGAACTGTTGAGATTTGGCTTCTTCTTCTGATGAAGCCTGGGGAGGAAAGGTGTGATTCCCTCTTTGTTTTCGCCCCTGGATTGTGTACAGGGATTGATGTGATATCATCTATAGGGCAAAAGTTTCATTCTTTCAGAATTTTTTTTATTTCTTTACGCGATGCTCTATCATTTCAGCTTTTATATCGCGAAAGTCGCGATTGCCCAATCATTTCGGCTATTTTTCGCGGTGCCCAATCATTTCGGCTATTATTTTATTTTTACTCGCTACTTTTTATTGCGAGTTGCCCAATCATTTCGGCTATTTTGCGTGCATATATATTTTTTGTTTGCTGATTTGCAAGTTGCTCAATCATTTCGGCTAATGTGTGGCTCGCTAGTTTTTCGCTGCAAGCTTGGAATTAAACACCGATTTCGGCATCAGCACCGCTACAACCGGGATATTTCCAGGAGCGAATCATCGTTTGCTTCTGTCGATGTCGAACAAAGGTGGCTTAGCGAACAGGGTTAAGATTCTGTCGACTATGGCTTTTAACTTTACGAGCCGTAAGGGTCTCATAAAGGTATTTCTCCCTACGAGTCTTGAGGATCTTGTAGGTGTACTTTCTCCTTAGGAATCGTGAGAATTCCTAAGTGTATGTTCTCTTATAAAAACCCACCGTTGCCGGTCCCAAGTCCGGATGAGAAAGGGTGAGGGTTGTGGTAGGCTTGTGACAGCCAACGTAAAACTTTGTCACATTCTATGACATGAACCAGAATCAGAATATCGTTGGGGCGTCCCCTACTCAGCGACGCGCTACATCGGATCCCGGGTGTAGTGTTAAATATGCAAGGGCTTGGTCGTCGTCCAGATGCGGCGCGCTACATCGGACCCCGGGTGTAGTGACAAATAAGCAAGGGTCGTCGTCCAGAGACGGCGCGCTACACCGGACCCCGGGTGTAGTGACAAATAAGCAAGGGTCGTCGTCTACAGACGGCGCGCTACATCGGACCCCGGGTGTAGTGACAAATAAGCAAGGGTCGTCGTCCAGAGACGGCGCGCTACATCGGACCCCGGGTGTAGTGACAAATAAGCAAGGGTTTCATAGGATCCGTCTAGCTTCCTGGAATATAGGTTCCCTTACGGGTAGACTAATAGAATTAGTGGAGGTGATGATTAGGAGGAGAGTTGGTATTATGTGTTTGCAAGAAACTAAGTGGGTAGGTGAAAAGAGTAGAGTCATAGAGCCTTGGGGTTATAAGCTTTGGTATACGGGTAGAGATAAAAATCGTAATGGGGTAGGTATAATCATAGATAGACGGTTGCTTGAGGATGTAGTTGAGATTAGGAGAAAAGGTGATAGAATTTTACTGGTTAAGCTTATTCTAGGTGGAGAGATCTTTAATGTTATTAGTGCTTATGCACCACAGATAGGTCTTGATGACGCTAGTAAGCGTCTATTCTGGGAGGATTTAGACGAGGTGGTGCAAAGTATACCCAGTGGAGAGAAGTTATTTATTGGTGGTGATCTTAATGGACATGTAGGTACTAGTCGTAGTGGGTTTGATACTATCCATGGAGGTTTTGGTTTCGGACAAAGGAATGAAGTAGGTGACTCGATTCTAGATTTTGCTTTATCTTATGACTTGATCTTAGCAAACACCTGGTTTAGGAAAAGAGAGTCCCACCTTATCACTTTTAGGAGCGGATCAAATGCTAGTCAAATAGACTTTTTTCTGACGAGAAGAATAGATAGAGGTTGTTGTATCGACTGTAAGGTAGTGCCAGGTGAGAGTGTAACTACTCAACATAGACTTTTAGTTCTAGATTTTCGATTTAGAAGAGAACCTAGGAAGATTAGACGTAAGGTAGAGCCTAAAATTAAATGGTGGCGATTGAAAGAAGGTAATCAAAAGGCTTTTATAGATCGTGTAGTACAAGAAGCGGATTGGCAGTCGGAAGATGATCCAGACAAAACATGGAACAAAATGGCTAGTTGTATCAAGAAAGTAGCTAGAGATCTACTTGGTGAGTCGAGAGGTGGTGCTCCACCATCTAAGGACATATCATGGTGGAATGAAGATGTAAAGGCTGCTATTAAAATTAAAAGAGATTCTTATAAAGATTTGAAGAAAAGTAGAGATGTGGAGCGATTTGAGAAGTACAAAATGGCTAAAAAGGAAGTTAAGAAAGCTGTTCGGGAAGCTAAATCTAAGGTCTACAAGGAGGTGTACGAGAAATTAGACACTAAAGAGGCTGCAAATGATATATACCGGATTGCTCGAATGCGGGAAAGGAAGACTAGAGACTTATGTGCGGTGAAGTGTGTCAAAAATGAAAATCAGAAGGTTTTAGTTCGAGATGAGGATATCAAGGAAAGATGGAGAGATTATTTTGACAAATTGTTCAATGAGAGCTTTACTAAGAATTTGGATGGACTTGTCATTCAATCTCAAGATATAAATCGTGATTTCATGCGTAAAATAAGACTTACTGAGGTTAAAGAAGCTTTGAACAGAATGGGTTTAAGAAAAGCGGTTGGTCCTGACGGGATTCCTATCGAGATTTGGAGATGCTTAGGAGAAATAGGCGTTAAATGGCTGACAGATCTGTTTAATAAGATTTGGCAGACAAAAAAGATGCCAAATGAATGGAGGAAAAGTATCCTTGTACCTATCTACAAGAATAAGGGTGACATTCAAAGTTGCTCAAACTACCGTGGAATAAAACTAATGTGTCACACCATGAAACTTTGGGAGAGAGTGATTGAACACAGGCTAAGGAAGGATATTAAGATAACAGAGAACCAATTTGGTTTCATGCCTGGACGATCGACGACAGAGGCGATCCATTTGCTTCGTCAACTTGTCGAGCGCTTTCGAGAGAGGAGAAGAGATTTGCATATGATATTTATTGATTTAGAAAAAGCGTACGACAAGGTACCTAGAGAGGTATTATGGGGGACAATGATGAAAAAGGGGGTCCCCGTCAAGTATATTGACATAATCAAGGATATGTACGACGGAGTAGTGGCAAATGTCAGAACTTGCGGTGGCTTAACAAGTGATTTTCCGATTACTATTGGTTTACATCAAGGATCTGCATTAAGTCCTTTCCTGTTTACCATCGTGATGGATGAGCTTACTAGAACTATCCAAGATGAGGTCCCTTGGTGTATGCTATTCGCTGATGATATTGTTCTAGTAAATGAGACGAAAGCAGGGGTTAATGCAAAATTGGAATTATGGAGACAAACATTGGAATCTCGGGGATTCAGATTGAGCAGGTCCAAGACAGCATATATGCACTGCAAATTTAGTAGCCAGAGAAGTCAAAACCATATTGGTATAACATTGGAAGGGCAAGAGATATCACCGAGCGACCAGTTTAGATATCTAGGTTCCATCATCCAAAGGAATGGGGAGATCGATAGTGATGTTAATCAAAGGATCCAAGCTGGTTGGTTGAAATGGAGGAGTGCAACAGGGATTTTGTGTGATCGTAACTTTCCGTTAAAATTGAAAGGGAAGTTTTATCGGAGCGCTATTCGGCCTGCCTTATTATATGGTACAGAATGCTGGGCTCCTAAGAAGCATCATACACAGAAGATGCACGTAGCGGAGATGCGCATGCTTCGTTGGATGTGCGGTAACACTAGAAAAGACAAGGTGCGAAATGAGGATATTCGTGCAAAAGTTGGTGTAGCTCCCGTGGAGGAGAAGATGCGGGAAAACCGGCTTAGATGGTTTGGTCATGTGCGACGCAGACCTATGGAAGCACCGGTTCGACGAATAGATACTCTCGATATGGGTAATGGCAAAAGGGCAAAAGGAAGACCGAAGAAAACATGGATGGAGGTGATACGAAACGATATGGTTGCCAAAGGACTCAATGAAAGTATATTGTTCGATAGAAGTGAGTGGAGACAGAGGATTCATGTGCTGGACCCGGCGTGATTCTCATGTTGGTTCATGTAGCCTACCCCATATGCTTGGGATAAAAGGCTCAGTTGTTGTTGTTGTTGTTATGTTCTCTTATAAGTCGTAAGGATCTTACAAGTGTATTTTCTCCTTAAAAGTCGAGAGGACCTACAAGTGTTGTTTGCTGTACGAGCATATCTCTAGTCACGGATGGGACTTTGTTAGGAAAATGTTTATTCGCGGCCGTGGATTGTATACAAGGGTCAATACTGCACCGCTTGTAGGGCAATACTGGAGGTTGTGATGGCTTAAGAACAGGTTTAGATCCCTGTAGCTTAAGGCTTTTGAATCTTATGAGCCGTGAGGGTCTCATAAGAGGGTTCTCCTTACGAGTTGTGAGGATCTCGCAAGTGTAATTTCTCCTTAGGAATCGTGGGGATCCCTAAAAGTGTTGCTCCCTTGTGAGTCGTAAGGATCTCACGTAGGTGGTTTCTCCTTACGGGGTCGAGAGGACCTCGCAAGTGTCTTTTAACGAGATTGCGCCCTTTCGGGTTTTCACAAAACTCGCCGGTAGCCCTGCTGTTTTTACTCACGGAGCCCTTTCGGGTTTTCATCCGTGCCCATTTTGCTTATGGACATACCTTTTTTTTTATTTATATATATATTTTTTGTGTCGGCCTTGGGATGCTGCAGTCCACAGTAATTTATCGACGTCTTGGTCAACAGGCATTTTTAGGACATAGTGGTCCATCGTTAGTGTCACGCCCCGCTTCCCAGAGTACGCTAGATTGGGCACGTGACATAGTCAACCATGCTACCTGTGGGTAGGAAGTATCCATCCACAGTCACATTACGGCTGTAGAGATATCAAGAACAGGATAAAACTATCTAAAAACATGTCCATAATCCAGAATAACAGGAGTCAATAATAATTAAATGCGGAAGCAAATGATCCAATACAAATAACTGAATAGCATGTCCCATAATGCGGGCTCACAACAGGAAATGAATGCAGGAAATAAAACTAACTACTATTGAACTCACAGCTTAGCCTGCTGGCTGAAGTACTCCTGCTCGGACTGCGACAGCGGTACAGAATCTGGGCCATGCAAAACCCAGACGTCAGCGCGTCACGTCAACAAGTAATATAATATGAACAATGTAACAGGCAATGCAAATATAAACATGAATAAAGCAATAATGTGAAACAAGCAGTGCAGGGTAGTGTGCAGTGGGTAACTAAACTGTTCTATCAGGTTTTCTATTCTAAAGTCTTTGAAATCAATTGATGAATCGTCGATATAACTCAATAGTATCCCGTGCATGCCCGGGACCACGGTCAAGATCCTCGGGGCTGAATCCGAGACGTGCCGCTAGGCAGTAACAGGTAGCAGGATGGGCGAGTGGTGTCAGCATCATCACTCCGGGGCTGGCCGAGCCCGTAAGACTGATCAGAACAGGTATCGAACTGTTGAGTTACAAGTCGGTTTCACCTTTGATTTCCCCATACCCCCAAGTTATGTATGTCAGGTCAGGTATTCAGTAATCAAGAACTAATGCCAATACAGGATGAGGTAAAAGCAGGTTTGTCTGGATAGACAATAGGAACGGTCCATGAGGACTACATGTCAGGTTTGTTGGCATTAGGCACGAGATCAGGTAACAGGTCGAGTCATGGTACATCAAGTCAACAGTATATGGTACCATGTCAGGTGTAACGATATATATATATGTGTAGCCATGTCAGGTCAAGATATAAGCAATATCGTGAGTGTGCTCCCAATCAGATGTATAAACAAACATGGGTATTAACAACATGAAATAAGCAATGCATTAAATAATAAACATGTTTCCTTCAATCATAAGAGTGCAGTAATACAATGTAGCCATTTAGTCATGTTAACAGGTTTAAGCACCCTTAGCGGTGCAATAATTTATATAACGGTCTAATACAGTTATTTCAGGTTAATGCATGCGAGTGTACGAATGTACAGAACTACAGAGATAATTGCTACCAGCTATTTTAACAGTAAAATGTGATTGAACAGGTAGATTTGATTATTAGGTTTAAATTGGCAAACTGTAAATTCCATGTTAACAGTAAAATGATATAATGCCATATTGTAACCAAATGGGAAACGACTATACCAAGTTAAGTTTTACAGGTTTAGGGTGTCAATACATATATAAATATATTGTATAGCATGTAGCAAGGGGTACTTGCCTCGACGGGTTGCGAACCGGGAAAAACGGAACGTAACGTCGGCGGGGAAACTCGCGACGGACGCACGGTTCACGGATTGAACCCAAACAACGAACCAAGGAACCACACGGGTCAGAGTACTCTGCTGGATCGTCGGGACACGTCGCCGGTACGGCCGGATTCCGGCGAGCACAAAAACAGTGAATAGGGTTTCTACGGTGTAGATCTAGGGAAAGAAGGGAATGAACAGAGAAAGAAGAAGATGGGAAAAACGCACTGGTCCCAGAGGGCACTAGCAACGATGGCGAGATCGACGGCGGCGAGAATGGCGTCTCCGGCGATCTGCAGCAAGATCCAGCACTGGTTTTCAGTTTTGAACAAATGAAGAGAGGAAGGGTGAGATGAAGAACCACTTACAAGTGTTCTGGGGTGGTCGGGGATCGTAGGCGACGGCCGAGGCGGCTCAGGTGGTCGCCGGTAGCGAGCAGACGGCTGCAGGGAAGACTGCAGGCGGGGGTGCTCTGGTGGCTGCGAGGGTGCAGGCAAGGAGGATATGGGTGAGACGAGGAGGAGGAGGCGAGGGTGCTGGTGGTATCGGCGTCGGCGTCGGGGCTGCGGCGGTGACGGGTGAAGGTGGCTAGGGTTGCGTTGAGGCAAGGCTCGCTGGTTCTGTTCTCGTGGGGAAAAATGAAAAAGAAACAGTAGCATTTAAAAGAGAAGAGAGAGAGAGGAAGAATAGATTTAGAGAGAGAGAGAGATAGAGAAAGAGAGAGAGAGAGAGAAATTGAAGGTGGGGTCCCGGGGTAACATCCTCGTGATGATTGGCTAGAGGGAAAAGATTTTGCAAAGATTTAAACTGTTGAGAAATATTTATTCTGTTAAGAATATTTGATTGGTTAATGTTAACGAAATATATATAAGGTTTTAAAGATTATAGAAATTTGGGATTTTGGTGCTAAATAAAACATTTCCAAATCGCGCCCGGGTTGGGTCCAAAAATTTGAAATTTAAATAATAGGATTTTAAGCAGGTTCCAAATTTTAAAATGAGGTGTTTTATGATTAAAAAGCATACCCCCAAGACGGACACCTGTACGCGCGTGTAGCCGTCCAAACTCGCCCGTTTCACCGAACGGGACGAGAACACGATGCACGGACGCTACCACAAGGCTAGGGGTTTCAAGTAGGCCAAGATAGATAATTTTAATTTCATTTTAGATACTAAAATTTGTTATATGCAGAAATGACTTTGCTAGATAAAATTTTACAGTAAGTGACAAACAGGCAAGCTAAATGAAATGAGTACCATCTAATGCTCAACCAATAACAGAAAATAGTAGTATTGGGCTCGGGTGTTACAGTTAGTTTAAGGACGTTTCGGTCCGTGGTTAGTTTAAGGACGTTTCGGTCCGTGGTCGGTTACTACTCATAGAGTTTGGGCTTAGGAAGATAGTGAGCGGACATAGGCATCGTCATCTATCGTTGACCTAGGCCGTGACTCGTCAGGCGTAGTATTTTTTCAGGAATCAACCGTTTATTGGCCGGAAAGGTCTTTCACCATGCATGTCCATGAGTAGGTAGGCTCCACCCTCGTAAACTTTGTCTACGATATACGGGCCTTCATAGTTCGGCTCGAATTTCCCCCGTTTGACGCGATTAGTGATCATAGGTTTTTTGACCACTAGCACAAGTTTGCCTTGGCAGAATGTTCTCGGCCTGGTCAATCTCTCATATGAACGTGCCATCTTTGCTTTATAAGCCTCCGGATTTTGTTGCTCTATGAGCCGGGTTTCATCAAAGGCATCGAGCTCCTCAAGCCGAAGGTAAGCATTGTCTTCGTCTGTTAGCTCATAATGAACTGCTACTCGTAGAGAGGGTAACTCTATCTCAAGGGGAAGTACCGCTTCTGTACCGAATACCAATGCTTACGGCTTTGTGTTCGTGGCCGTTTTGAACGTAGTTCGATACGCCGAGAGAGCTTCATGCAGTCTCTCATGCCAGTCCTTCCTATTTCGAGACACCGTCTTTTTCACGATCTTCTTCAATGTCTTGTTGAAAGCTTCAGCTAGAAAGTTGGCTCGGGGATTATAGACTGAAGAGTACCTCCAGTCTATGTTATACTGTTGTGAAAAGCGGCTGATCTTGTGATTTCGATAGGCTGGCCCGTTATCGGAGACAATCCGTCGAGGAGTTCCAAATCGATAAATGACGTGTGTCTTGAAGAAATGGAGGATATTCTCCGTCTTCACTTCCCTTAGCGGTACTGCTTCTGCCCATTTGGAGAAGTAATCAGTTGTCGCCAAAATGAACCGATGTCCTCTGGACGATGCTGGTTCGATAGGGCCGATTATGTCAGTTCCCCACATCTCAAATGGCCAGCTAGCCACCGTTGGATGCAGTGGATTTCGATGTTGATGGATAAAGTCCCCGTGAATCTGGCACGAGTGGCATTGCTTCGCGTATTCGAGGCAGTCCTCGATCATCGTGGGCCAATAGTAGCCCATCCTTTTGATCTTCAGCTTCATCTTCGGGCCGGCTTGGTGAGAACCGCAGAGTCCATCGTGAGTTTCTTGGATGACTCTCTTTGCCTCTTTAGGTCCCAGGCATCTTGCCACAGAGAGTCATACGATCTCTTATACATAGCATCATTGAAGAACGCAAAAGAAAGAGCCCGTTTCATGAGCTGATGTTTTGAGGACGCATCTTCAGGCGTTCGACGGGATTTGAAGTAGTCTATAAAGACTTCTCTCCAATCTTTAGCCTTTTTCCTGGTCTTTTATTTGTAGGGCCGTTTGCTCGGTCGTTCCTTTTTCTTCGGACGACTCCGGAGATATTTCCTCCGGTGCAAGAACCCGACGGCTTTGCACAACGATCCTTACGTCATCGAGGTTCTCGTCGGCCAGTTCTTTAGCGAGCTTGGCTAATGCATCCGCTTTGCTATTTTCTGCACCCGGTATACTTTCTAAGGCCTAGGAAGGAATTTGAATCAGCAGTTGCTGTACTCTCTCGCCGTACTTCACTAACTCTGGCTTGCACGTTTGATATTTGCCATTTACTTGACTAACGACCAGTTGGGAGTCTTCGTATATGAGAAGGTTTTCAATTCCCATGTCGATAGCGATCTCGAGACCTGCTATCAAAGCTTCATATTCGGCTTCATTGTTTGTCCTCAGCTCTGTTAAGGAGAAAGCAAAGCGCATTATCCCTCCTTATGGAGTCACGAAGATGAGGCCGACCCCTGATTTGATTATGGGGGTGCTTTGTTTGCGCTTCTTCATAGAAGATGCTCCATCGAAGTAGAGTTCCCATTGGGTATTATTCTCTCTTTTCTCCCTGTCGATCGTGTCAAACGCGTGTTCGTCTGGCGATTCGCAGTTCAAAGGAGAATCGGCGGGTATCAGATGCTCGGCGAGGAAGTCAGCGATGGCCTGGCCTTTCGCTGCCTTAAGAGGCCGATAAGTTATCGAGAATTCCATCAAGAGTAGGGCCCATTTAGCGAGGCGTCCTGTTAATATGGCTTTCGACATCAAATACTTGAGAGGATCCACTTTTGATATGAGATGGATCTCATGCGCCAACGCGTAGTGTCTGAGCTTTGTTACCGCGAAGATCAACGCTAGGCAGTGTTTTTCGATGGGGGAGTAGTTGCTTTCTGCCCCTAAGAGAACTCGACTCAGATAGTAGAGAGCTCTTTCTTTCCCTTGATCATTCTCTTGTGCCCACAGCGCGCCTAAAGAACCTTCGAGGGCTGTTGTATACAGGATGAGAGACTTTCCTTTAACAGGAGCGGCCAGTACCGGCGGATTCTGCAGGTATTGCTTGATTTCATCCAGTGCGCTTTGGCATTTGTGATCCCAGATGAACAGAGTTCTCTTCTTCATTAAGTGGTTGTAGGTGCGGCACTTGCCGGAGAGATTGGCTATAAATCGCCGAATATACGCGAGCTTCCCTTGGAGAGACCGCAGTTGCTTGAGAGTCTTTGGCAGAGGAATTTCCATAATCGTCTTGATCTTTGACGGATCTATCTCGATGCCTCGGTGTCGGACGATGAATCCTATGAATTTGCCCGAGGAAACTCCGAACGTGCACTTAAGAGGGTTCATCTTCAAGTTGTATTGCCGAAGGCGTTGAAATACGATCTTCAGATGCTCTAGGTGTTCCTCGTATGATTTGCTTTTAACTACGAGGTCGTCGATATAACATTCGACGATTTCATGTATGAGGTCATCGAAAATCTTCTTCATGGCCCTCTGATAGGTGGCACCGGCATTCTTTAGACCGAAGGGCATCACCTTGTAGCAAAATATGCCCAAAGGGGTCCGGAAAGCTGTGTGCTTTTGGTCCTCAGGATGCATCTTTATCTGATTGTATCCTGATGATCCGTCCATGAAGGAGAAGACTTCGTGAGTGGATGTGTTATCTATCATCAGCTCAGTGACTGGTACTGGAAAGTCTTCCTTATGGCAGGCTTTGTTGAGATCTCGGAAGTCCACACATATGCGCACCGTCCCATTTTTTTTCATTACTGGAACAATGTTGGCGATCCAGTCGGGGTACTGAATCTCTTGGATGAAGCCAGAGTCGATTAGCTTTTTGACCTCGGCGTTGATGCTCATTTCAAGCTCGAGCTGCATTCTTCTCAGCGCTTGTTTGATCGGTTTGACGTCTGGAGAAATCGCCAATCTGTGGACAGCAATCTGTGGATCGAGTCCCAGCATCTCTGAATAGTTCCATGCAAAGCAATCTCTATACTGCATAAGCACGTCTTTTAGCGTTACCACCCTTTCTTCAGACAACAGCTCACTGACGAACGTCGGCCGCGGGTCACTTGCCGTCCCCAAATCAATTTTCTTGAGGTTGTTCGCGGTAATATGTATTCCATCTTCCAGCTCTTTTGGCGCCGGTAGAAACTCTGAGATTACCTCGTCATCATCGTTTTCGAAGCACCAGGGGAGGTCATCCGTATTCTCAGGCTCTTCTTCTGACAGCGTTATCACGTGGCAGGTACGAGATCGTTTCCAAGACCGATGTTGATCTGGTTCTACTCTCGTTATACACGTCGCTTTTGGTTCATGCTTCTGTGGCGGGCTTACCTTCCAGCTGCTGGATAGAGCGAACCTGCCTTGTTGATATTGGTCTTCAACCCAGTTCTTAAAGGTGAACCAGTCTTCGAGAGGATGCCCTATTGCTCGGTGATAGGAGCAATAGTCTGGGTGGGAGATCTCATTTGCTTGCTCAGGGTGTTTGGATTCCGGGAGTGTCATCATCTGATGCTTTATGATGAGATCAAATATCTTCCTTGTCTTGTCTTGGGGAAAAGAATATTCCCGACCTATCTTCTTTATAAGGGACGGATCCCGGCTGCTCGACTCTTGTCCGCGTGGCTTCTTAGACCCGTTTGGCTGTGTTGAACGCCTTTCCCGCTTTTTGATTTATTTTTGCCTCTATAACGGGTTGATAAGGAAGAGCATTTTCATTCTCCGCGGCCTGCTGAAGGAGGCGTTGTGTTCTGGCTTTCTCGTAAATGGCCATTTCACGGTTATGGTCATCCCGGACCTTTTGACCCGCTTCCCTTATTAGCTTGTCCATCCGTTCTTCAAACGACAGACTCGGCATTTTGATGGCAGGATCTCGTTTTAGTTCAGGGTCAGCGTCTTCTAACAGGGCATCTCCTTCTTCATCGAAGTCATGTATGACGTAGCTACCATGGACTCGTTCCTGTTTCTTGGATTGGATATATCCAAGCCCGACCGTTTCCATTTTCCCGTTGGGCAACTTTCGCTGAGTTCCGGGGACGTCCTAAATCCTGTTGTAGAATCGAGCTTGTCGAGTAGTCTGTCTGAAGGATACCCTTGGCGCTTCAATAGCCTTTTCAAGCCTTCCGTGTAATATCTAGGCAGACGGATGGGCTGGAACCTGTCGAGCGTAGAATCGGTGCCATGCCAGATTTCTTTCTCCGCTTTGGTTTCCCCGGATTGGTAGAACAGGATCGCCTTTTCATCTCTTCGCGTGGGACGGACGTAGAATGTTTGCAGTTCCTGCACCCTATAAGTTTCAAGTGCGTCGAGATCTTTGTAATGCTCCCGCGGAACCATGGCAACTTGCAAACTTTGATCTTCATCAGCGAAGGCTTGTATTGATGGTCGGGCAGAGAATACGGCAATGACCTCATCTTCCGAGTCGCTGCCGAAGATCAACATAGGAGTGGACGGTCCCGGCTTGTTGTATTAGGGCGAACTTGAATAAACTATTTCTTCTTCCTCCTTGGTATCACTCCCGAAGACCGGAATAGTAGTGATGGCTTTGTTCTTCGTTCTGTGACATCTTTCCGTGTCCTCAAAATCTGGTAAGAAGTATTTTGCATCTTCGTATTTTCGAACTTCGTTCACGAAGAATGGGTTCAACTCTCCTGTTACGGTATACTCTAGACCATCCCTGAAATACTTCGTATACTGATGTTGTGTAGAAGAGATAATGTTGTACTCGTGTAACCAAGGCCTGCCGAGCAAAGCATTGTAGCATGTCTCGGCGTCAATGACATGAAACTTAATGACCGTGACAAGCAGCCCAAAGCGTAGTGTCAATATTACAGACCCAAGCATCCGTGATGGCTGGGAGTCAAATCCGGAAATGGTGATTTTATCGCGAGCGAAGTGCTGAACGCTCATGCAGATTTCCTTCAACACTCTTACATTCAGAAGATTGACGGAGGACCCATTGTCGACCAGGATTTTGCCTATCTAGATATCATGACAGTATCCGGAGACATAAAGGGGGCGGTTGTGCTCGCACGTCCCGAGGAGGAGATCTTCGTCGTCGTAAATGATATCGGCTGTATGCACTTCTTCCAGGTCGTCCTTCATCTTTTCTTCGGCCAGGAAAGCTTGGAATTGTTCGGGCTCTTGTAACGCCTTGATCGGAGAATCTCTTGCTTCTTTTGATAACAAGAGGGCATCGAGAATGCTTAGCTGCGAAGGTAGCTTCCTCAAGTGTGCCAGAACGTTATAACCCATCTTGTTTTTCTTGGGTGGGTCTTTGGTTGCAAGCTCTTTGACGACTTGATCATCGAGGGCAATATCTTCAGGGACTTTTTCTTTCCCTTTATCTTTTCTATTCGATCCACTGTTTGAGGGCCCAAGATTCTTTTCGAGCAGCGTACGATTGCGCAGCTGAATATTTTCACAGGTCTTCGGTTCTTCCTCTTTTCCCGAGGTGGATTCTTTAAAGAGAGGGCCAAGAGTCATTTCTTCGTCAGAGTCGCTCCCGAAGGTGAGAACTTGCGATCCCCTAGCGTCAACCATGTGACAGTTGCCGGTAGTTCTTTTACGCTCCTCGGTCGTATTTCTTTGCTCCCGATGAGTTTTGCGTTTCATCCGCTTGAAATGTTGCCGGTGAGCAACATATCCCTGCCACCATCTTTTAAAAGCGTTGCACTCTTTGGTGGGGTGCGCAATCTTTTGATGATATAAGCAGTAATTAGGATGTATTTCCGCTTCACCAAGAGTGTTTCCTTCGGAGGGTGGCGGCTTCATTCCCATTGATATGGCTTTGGCAAACCTCTTCCTCGTCTTGAACCTGTTTTTATTTGCTGCGGATGTACTTTGATCTGGCGGGAGTGTTTTAACCCTTTCGTCCAATCGCCGGCGTTTGGCTTTTTAAAATATGGCCATCTCACGCTCTCGAGCAGGTTTGCTTTTAAGAAGAGCCTCGTCCAGGAATGCATCAATCATTTCGTCTGATGGCCCTAGAAGTTCCGGCTCGGGATTTGCCCCCAGTTTCTTGGTATAAGGAGCTTCTTCACCGTCTATCGACGAGTGAGAGATCACATGGCAACTTGCCACATAACCTTCAGATTCATCCGATGAGTCTTCTCCATTGTCATCATCTCCGTCCTCGAGGACGTGGTTGAGAAATTCTTGGAGTGTGACTGGGGTCCGCGCCTTCTGGTTATACTCTTCCAGCGCGTCAATCTGCTTTTGCAGGTTCGTGCGCTTGTCACCAGGCTTCACGGGTTTTTTGGTCTTCTTCTTCTTCTTCGAAGACTTTGACGGCTGGGTGTGAGTGCTTTGGCTATCACCTTCAATCTTTGGAGTTGGGCGCGGTATCAGCATTCCCTCGATGATCTCGGGTTCCAGGGGATTTTTCCACCTGATTGCCGGGCATGTTTGGAGATCTTTCAGCATTCTTTTTGTTTTGGCTGAAAGAGCGATCTCCCACGGAGTTTCTTCTATGAAAGAACATGATGCTCCCGGTGTGTCCGTCTTCTTGGGAGCGTGTGGCTGCGGCGGGTTCACCTTCCAATTCTCGGACAGGGTAAATTTGCCCTGTTGGTATTGATCTTCAATCCAGCCTTTAAAGATGAAGCAATCTTCAATTGGGTGGCTTACCGTTTGATGGTAAGGGCAATAATTGGGACTATTAGCCTCACCGGGTTGTAATAGTCGTTTTGGATTCGGCAGATTGATGAGCCTGTTGCGCACCGCCAGTTCGAACAGTCTCTTCGTTTTGTCTCGAGGGAACGAATAAGGGCGCTTCATTTTTCTCATTATAGTATTGCCGTCTCTCTTCTAGTTGATCCGTTAGTTTTGGGGCACTAGGCTGCTGTTGAGTATTTGCGACGAAGGTCACCTTCCCTTTACCCTTTTCGTTTCGCGGCTTCGGCTTTGGAGGAGACGGTCTATGACCCATCTGATCCATTTGGGCCAGTTTATCGATCAAGGCTTAGAACGTGGTAGGCTTGAAGAACATCATGAATTGGGAAATAGTTACCTGAGCGTCCAGAGTGCCCACGAACATGCCCACCGCCGGCGCTTCTTCGATGCGCTGCTCACATTTTGACCATAAATTTCGCCACCGTATTGCGTTTTGTACCCAAGTTTCGCCTGGCTTCACCCTGGCATTAATTAATGTGGTAATCGGGGTACGCTCGCTAGCGCTCACGAATCTCTATGTAAACAGCAGTTCCATCTCCGCAAATGTCTTGACGGAGTCGTTTGGAAATTCAGAATACCACTCGAATGTTGTCTCTGACAAGCTGCCAGCAAATTGGTGGAGTAAAAGTTTATTATCACCTCCGGTGTTGCCGCACAAGGCTTTGAATTGAGCAACGTGCTGATGCGGATTTCCCCTCCCTTTATACACATGAAATTTAGGGATCGTATATCCCGGCGGGTACTTTATTTGGTCATACCAGCCTGGATATGGTCGCCCAGTATTAACAATTTGCCCAGCCGCTTCGTTCGCCTGGTGAGTTCGTATTTGCTGAGCGATGTAGTCGTCCAAAGCGGCATTAGAGATTGTCTCTTCTTTGGCTGCTGAAAGAGCCGGAGGAGGGTTCGATGTTTCCCCTCTGTCGTCTTCAATGATGATCGAGGGGTCTTCAGCTAGAGGTTCCGGCTGTAACATCATCCCAGTTATGTTTTGGAACAAAAAAGCTATTCGTTTTATTTTGGCTGCCTGTTCTGCGGCCTCTTTTTCTTTCCTCTCGAGCATTCTTCGGAGGAACTCAGTATCAGTTTCTTGTTCCCGACGCTGCTCTGAGGTCTCTGGATTTTCTTTTGGCCCAGTGAGTGCGGCCATTGCAATCAGCATCTCCTGAAGTTTCTGCTGCTGTTGCTCCTGAGCCTTAGTCACTGATCGCGTAAGCGATCGATGACCAGTGGAGGCACGGCTTTCTTCTTTTCCGGAAGCCATATAAATGGTATGTACTACTATGTCCCCAGACTTGGCACGTTTGGATTCAGCGATTTTGCGATTCGCCGCAGTCACGGGGGCTTTCTTCGGCCTCCTTCTCTTGTGAGCAGTTGACGTTGAGGGAGCCATTACAGTGGGCACCCAAACGGATGACATCTTCTGTGGTACCTCGAGATGTCTCTTTTCTTGCTGAGCTTTGAGCTTCTTTGGTTGGCGAGAGTAGTCCTGGTCAATCACTGATTCCTGGACCTGCCGCCAGACTTTGTAAATTTTGGAAGACAGCCGCTGAGGGGGCTGCTCCGGCTTCGCCTTCGGTGCATTCTCCATAGGTGGTGGAGATCTTTTCAGCACAGCAGTAGGAGAGTTCCTGCGCACCTTGTTAAGTAGCTCAAAGCTGTTCCCGGTTGGAACAACAACATCGATTTCCACCATGGGAGCTGGCGGAGTTAGTCCAGAGGGGGAGTTGCCCCCGGCCTTCCTTACTCAGTGCCGGTAACGACGTCAAGCGTGTTGAGCGGATGGGATTGTCTCAGCTGTAGGGGTGACTTCGTTATGCCCCATGTTCTGGTGAGGCGCTGCTGGTACCAGCCTCTTGAAGACCGACGTCCGTTGAGCAGCAGTATTCAATCTGTCAAAGACAGACCTTTGAGCAGGAACGGGGGTCGGAGTGGCCAGCCTCGTAAAGACTGATCCTTTGACGGGTGTCACGCCCCACTTCCCAGTGTACGGCGAAGGGGACGCGGCGAAGTCCGCTACGTATGTACTCAGAAGTACATACGCTAAGCGTAGCTAAGCAATATAGAGTAAATACACAAGAGACAAGAGTATAAAAAGAACAGCAACTTTTATTTATTAACATTCTTTATACAATACATGAAAAGGAAATACAACTGAAATAAAGATGCCTAAACAGTGGCATAACAGGAAAAGGAAAGTACTGAAAAGAAAAATGTACAATGAAATTATACTGCAGGGTCTTCGGCAAATTGCTCCAAGTCTTCTTGTGTTGGTTCAACTTCTGCCGGGTCCAGGTCACCTGACGACATTCAAAGAAGAGAGAAACAGAATGTCGTCAGCGAACAGATCGCTCGGTAAGTCCTAAAGGTAAGAGGGAAGTAGAGAAGACAGAATAAGAAGGTACATTTTTAAAGTGTAAACTATTGTTGTAATGTTATGCTAACGCTGTTGTTTGTAGCTTGATACAGAAGGATGCCAGTGTATACGAGGGGGGTCTCTATATGCTAGAGACCAGGGCAAAAGGAAAGTACAAGGAACCGTTAAGCCACGGTACAACAGCAATGGGATTCAGGTTAGGCGTCTTAATCTGACCACCTCGTGCCACCTTTAACACCTTCCGTACCAATCTACCCCTTAAACCCCGTAGTGTTTTAACATTATTGTTGTACTGTATTGTGTAAGTTAGATGACTGACCAAAACCATGATATCAGTAAACATGTTGTAACTGCATAATCAGGTAATTGGAATAACAGGATAATGGATGTATATCCATGGTTTGATTCAGTCAAATTTGAATAGATTGTTAACTGGATTCAGGGATTCATGTATTCATATTGAGTTGGAATATAAAAGAATATAGATTGACTTGAATTATATTCCAGTCAGAAATAGTCAGACTCTAACCCGAGTCAGACTAAAAGAAAGGTAATTTGAAATTCTATAATTGTTAGGGTCTTTATTGTAAATTATAAAACTTGAGGGGTTTTATGTAAAAAGTACTTTTGTATAGTTTTCAAGATACACCTCAAGTATTTATTATTCGTCTTTATAGTTATAATGAGTGTAAATTTTATTTGTGTTATTCTAGTGAATATATCCTAATAAAAGTATTAATTTTTAATATTGATTTATTTGAAATTCATGGTATTTTAATGTAACTTTTAATCTTATATTTTTAGAAAAAGTGGAAACTTTATCTTATAATAAAATAGGTGTTTAAATGATAATTATATATATATTAATACAAGAATAATTTTAAATAAATATTTTATTTTCCAAAATCTCATTTTTCTTAAATGTCGTATTTTAAACCTTTCGAGACCGAATGCTCCTTGCGGAGGTCTGAATCTCGCACTACTAGCCCGCGGGTGCACGATAAACCGTACTATCCCTAACGGGTTCCCCAAAGGTGGGTTGTAGTGGCGCTTTGCATAGGTTTAATAAATACTATTCATTTAGAAAAACGGTTTTATAAATATAAGGTATTTATTTGTAAAAGGATATAAATTTCCGTATTTTAGTTTCTAGGGTTTTCTAAGCCAACTAGCCTATTTCTAAGGTCTAAACGATAAGTCATTAGAAGGCTCAAATCGCCTCTTCACCGCCAATTGCGGCCAGGTAAGTGCCAGGTAAGTGGGAGGCTCTCCACTACAAGTAGTGGCCCTAATTAAGTAACCACTTGCCTTAGACACACTTGCCTAGACACCGCAAAATCAGATTTAGATAAACGATCGATGTCCATAACATATCGTATTTTCTTTTTAAAAGATTTTGTTTAGAATTGTGTTCAACTTAGAATTTCAAGAAAGGTTTATAAAGAAAATGGTATTTTAGTGAAAAGTCTTGTATTTTCGTATTCTAAGTTTTGACGTTATCAATTAGGGTTATATTTGTGTGTGTGTAGAGGTAGGTCATTACCTCGTGACTTATTTTAAGGTTTAGTGAAGTTTAGAGGTTAAATATGATAAATTAAACATGAGGGTATTTAAGTGTAAGAATACGGTATTTGTAAAAGTTATCATTTCATATGTGAAAACTCATTCAAATTGATTTTTACAAGTTTAGTGGTCAAGATGAACATGTTTAGGAATGAGGGAATTGATTAGAAGAAGAAAAATAAACTTTATGGTATTATTGTGAAAAGAATACGATATTACAAGAAAGTTATCATTTCATGTGAGAAACTTTGTCCAAATTGATATTTATGTGATTAATAGTCATCATGAATATATTTAGGTGTTATGGAATTGGTGACAAGTGAAATTTTGTAGAAAAACCGAATCGGAAATCGGTTTGTTCCGTTTTCCGTCGGGTTTCATAAAGTCGTATTTTGAGAAGTAGAAAAGAGAGAAGAACGGGACTTACGGGTTTCAAACTCTTCTAAAGAGTATAGAGGAATTAGGGAAATGACCGAGGTGTTGTTTCGTCGCCGGTTGCTTCAAAGAACGTCGCCGGAATCCGTCAGCGCTTCGCCGTGAACTCGGTTTCAAAGCACACTTTCTTGTGGAAATTTCAAGAGAGTAAATCTAAGGTTTTGGGATGAGAGGGTAGAGGGTAGGGGTCTATTTATAGGGTAGCTAGGGTAGGGTAGGTGAAAGGTTTTGTTTATTAAAAAATTTTTTTAAAAATTTAACGAAAATCATTTAAAATTTTATAGTAATTAGGGTGTATTAAAAATTCTGGAACTGATATAATAATTTGGAGTTAACAGGGGGTTATGGAATACGAAAAGGCACACTTTTCGTTTTGGGACCCCGGCCGTCCGACCAAGTCCGGCCGGCGGCGCCGGCCGGCCGAGTAGGCCGATCCCGGCCGGGTTCGGCGACGGTCGGATGCGGGGTTCTCTGATTAAGACTTTGGCATACTCCGTTTTTGGGGTTCAGTTCAACATTTGGGAGTTATGGCCTGTGGATTGTTGGGCTTCCAAGAATTTTAAAAGAAAAATAAACTAAAAATAATGTGGGGCATGTGATTCGAACTCTGGTAGCTTGGTTCAGCAGTCCAAGGTATTACCAATGAGCTACAAGTTCCTTCTTGTAATTATTGTAGGAAAGTAGATACTTAAAATGATATCAGCAACATTAAATACTTCAAGTATACTTCAAATTTAAATCAAATTTATGTATACAAAAATTGGATTTGTTACAATCTACCCTCCTTACAAAAATTTCGTCCTCGAAATTTACAACTTTTATTTGAGGACTAGTTTACAAAAAGGTGCGGATATTTTGCACGCATTTCATCTTCCCTTTCCCACGTGGATTCTCCTGGAGTGTCTTTCCTCCACATTACCCGGACCAAGTTAACTTCCTTGTTTCGAAGTGTCTTTACTTTCCTGTCCAGGATTTCCACAGGTTGTTGCTCACAAGACAGGTCGGGCTGTATAGTGAGCTCGTAATGATCAAGTACATGGCTGGGGTCACTCACATACCTTCTGAGTTGGGATATGTGGAACACGTTATGCACTCCTTCCAATGAGGGTGGAAGCGCTAATCGATATGCCACTTCACCGACTCGTTCGAGTATGTTGAACGGTCCAATGTATCTCAGACTTAGCTTACCCCGTCTTCCAAATCGGATCACTCCGCGGTTCGAAGATATCTTCAAGAATACATGATCTCCTGGCTGGAACTCCAAGTGTCGTCTCTTCGCATCAGCCCAGTGTTTCTGTCTATCTTGGGCTATGCGCATTCTTTCCCTGATAGTACGAACCACATCAACGGTCGCTACTATCATCTCTGGTCCAAGAAGTTCCCTATCTCCGATGTCGTCCCAACTTAATGGCGATCGACACTTCCTTCCATACAATACTGCAAAAGGTGTCATTCCTATGCTTGCTTGG
The DNA here is from genome assembly GCA_030015575.1 of Agapanthus africanus. Lineage (NCBI taxonomy): Eukaryota > Viridiplantae > Streptophyta > Magnoliopsida > Asparagales > Amaryllidaceae > Agapanthus > Agapanthus africanus. The sequence continues at coordinate 14,918,745 of JASDDO010000001.1, read as the reverse complement.
TAGCTGTTGTTGTACGCCAACTCCACAAGATGCAGGTGATCTTCCCACGATCCTTTGAAGTCGAGCATACATGCTCTGAGCATATCCTACAAGATCTGAATAGTTCATTCCGACTGACCATCTGTTTGTGGATAATAAGCCGTGCTGAAGTTCAGACTTGTTCCCAAACTAGCTCGCAGACTCTGCCAAAATTGCGATCGGAACCTGGTATCACGATCGGAGACAATGCAGACCGGTACTCCATGAAGTCTCACAATTTCCTGTATGAGTTCATGGGTATCAGAGATAGTACATTATGAAGAGTTTTTAAATCTAAATTAGATTATTACCTCCATATACTTCTTCGCTAGTATCTCAGTTGATTGGCCAACTCGAAATGGGATGAAGTGAGCCAACTTTGTAAGTCGATCCACAATGACCCATATCGCATCGTTACCCTTTGTGCTACGAGGAAGAACAGTTACAAAGTCCATCATGATGTGCTGCCACTTCCATTCTGGAATTGGTAACGGTTGAAGTAGTCCAGCTGTCCTGTGATATTCAGCCTTTACTTGCTGACACACCAAACATTTTGCGACACTTCTGGCTACTTCACGCTTCATTCCATGCCACCAATAATTCTGACGTAGATCTTTGTACATTTTGGTACCTCCAGGACGTACTGAATGGGGAGAGCTGTGAGCTTCTTTTATTAACTCTTCCCTAACAGGACCTTTTGGTACACAATCTGCTGCCGTATCTCAAAGATCCGTCTTCATGGATGATAAAATTTGTTCTGATTCCATTCTCCACTTGTTCTCTGATCTTTTTCAACTTAGCATCACTTGCTTGAGCTGATTTGATCTGATTGACAATGGTTGATTGAACTTGTAGATTCATCAAACTTGAAGCATCACCTGGCATGACTAGTTCAATCTCCATCTGATGTAAGTCTTGCTGAAGCTTCCACTGAGCGGTGAGATTCATTGATAATGGTTGGCGACTAAGAGCATCAGGTACTACGTTCACCTTTCCTGGATGATATTGCAAGTTGATGTCAAAGTCCGCCATGAGTTCTAACCATCTTCTCTGCCGCATATTCAACTCCTTCTGAATAAACACATACTTCAGACTTTTATGATCTGTGTAGATGTTCACCCGTTCACCAAGTAAGTAGGGGCGCCAAATCTTGAGAGCAAAGATGACGGCTGCCAACTCTAGATCATGCGTTGGGTAATTGCGCTCATGAGTTTTCAAATGTCTTGAAGCATAAGCCACAATCTTACCGTGCTGATGTAGAATACATCCTAGTCCCTTACCGGATGCATCGCAATGCACTTCGAATCCTCCAGATTGATCCGGTATGACGAGAATAGGTGCTGATGTCAACCTTGACTTGAGTTCTACGAAAGCTTGCTCGCATGCTTCTGACCACACAAATTCTTCATCTTTTCGTGTGAGCTTGGTCAGGAGTGTTGCTATCTTCGAAAAGCCTTCAATAAACCTTCTGTAATATCCAGCTAAACCCAAGAAACTTCGAATATCCTTCACTGACTTTGGTGTAGGCCATTCGCTAACTGCCGAAACTTTTGCTGGATCCACAGAAATTCCTTCTCCTGATACGATATGTCCATGAAAACCAACTTGATTTAGCCAAAATTCGCACTTGCTGTACTTGGCATAAAGCTTATGTTGTCGAAGAGTTTCCAAGACAATTCGTAGATGCTCCGCATGTTCTTTCCGATTCTTAGAATATACCAGGATGTCGTCGATGAAGATGACAACAAACCTGTCTAAATATCCCCGGAAAACTTAGTTCATTAGGTTCATGAAGATTGCTGGTGCATTGGTCACTCCAAATGGCATTACTAGAAATTCGTAATGTCCATAGCGAGTTCTGAAAGCTGTTTTGTGAATATCAGCTTCCTTGACCTTCACTTGATGATAACCTGAACGAAGATCTAGTTTAGAGAAGACACAAGATCCACTTAGCTGATCGAATGAATCGTCGATGCGCGGGAGTGGATACTTGTTCTTTATAGTGACTTCGTTTAGGGCCCTATAATCGATGCACATTCTGTAAGAACCTTCCTTCTTCTTCACCAGTAATACAGGTGCTCCCCAACTTGAAGTGCTGGGACGAATCCATCCTTTCGTCAGTAATTCGTCCAACTGTGTTCGGACTTCCTTCAATCCTTCCGGACTTAGTCTATACGGTGCTTTGATCACCGGTTGAGACTAAGACCAATTAATTAGATTATGAGCCCATTGGCTCAGTTAAATCTAAATTGAGGACTTATGGCCAACTTGGGCTAAGTTCAATTAAATTTGAAATGTTGGCCCCTTGTTGGACCATTAAACATTTGTCTGGGTTCAGCCCCTCATTATTCAGCAATGCCAAACAAGAGTTTGAGGGCTCTGATGATATTTTGTCCTTGGCTGAGCATTGAACCCTTCATTATAGCTCTGGGTTTTACTCTGCATGTCGTATGAACTGATCAATTTTGAGATTCAGTTGAAGGGGAGTCCTGCCTCTGGAAAACTTAGCTAATTTGGCTAAGATTGGCTTTTAAAATAGTTTTAAACACTAGAGGATATCTGGTGGTCACCTGTCCTCACGTGATGTATTTAAAACAGTGTTAAACACTGGAGATGAAATGCTTGAAATAGTGTTAAACACTAGAAAAGAAGGGGTCACATGGGGGCATGTGAGGGCACCCAGAGGTAGGGCCTGACCTCCTTTATTTCTGTTCTCAGAACTGCAAATAAGTGTTAAAACACTTTTGATCTTCTGGCCATCACCTGTTGGCACGTGATGGATATTCATAAATTGATTATTAAAGTGTTTATTAGGGGTCACGTGGTGACACGTGAGAGTGCCCAAAGCAGTACTGCCTTTGCTTTTGTTCTCTTTGTTTTGGAAGTCACATGGGAGCACGTGACGCATTGCCTCCAATCTTTTTTCCTTCACATTTTTGGGGATTTGTTTAAGGGCCACGTGGGGGCATGTGACCTAGTTCTTTACGTGCATGGAGATCTTTCAAGTCTCTTTATTTTTAAGAATTAAATTCTCTGTAGGGTTAAACCCTAATTCTGTTTTAGAGGAATTAAATTCCTATGTATGTGGGAGAATTAAATTCTTATATAGGGTTAAACCCCAGTTTTGTCTTGGAAGAATTAAATTTCTATGAATTTGGGAGAATTGGATTCTCATATATGGTTAAACCCTAATTTTATTTGGAGGAATTAAATTCCTATGAAATTGGAGAATTAAATTCTCATATAGGATTAAACCCTAGTTTTGTCTTAGAGGAATTAAATTCCTATGAATTTGGGAGAGTTAAATTCTCATATAGGGTTAAACCCTAGTTTTATTTTTGGGAGAATTAAATTCTCTAAACTCAATTCTCCCTCTATATTTTGGATCTGCATGGCAGAATCCCCCCGATGAGAATTAAATTCTCAACTTGTGGGAGATTTGCTTTTGCAGATCTTCAACCAGAGGATGAACTAAGTTCTTTTTCAGAAGAATTAAACTCTTAGATTGAGAATTAAATTCTTTTTTTGTTTTATGGAGCTTTGATCTCTTTCCCCTTTCTCACCTAGGGTTTCTTTTCTTGAGAATTAAATTCTCCTTTCTTTTCTCCCTGCTATTTTTCTTCAGAAAGTTCCAAGATCCAAAAATCAATCCTTTTTTTCTCTTCTTGGCTCCTATTTATAGGAGAAGGAAAAGAATCAATTTGTTTAGTGAATCTTTCATTGAAAGATTTTGTTTGTTTTTGTAACTAACATGATCTCAGTGAATTTTATTCACCATTGGATTTTTAATCCAAAAGATATTCTGTTTGTTATTCTTGGTGAATTTTAGGGAAATCTTTCCTTGTATAAAATCTTTCCATAAATTGGTGATTTTTAATCACCATTGGATTTTTAATCCAACGGTGCTCCACTTTACAGAGCATAATCCTTTTTTGTTTAGAATGATCTAAGGAAATATTAGGATCTTGATTTCCCTTAATTAGAATTTAATTCTATTAATTCAGAAGGTTTAAGAGCCTATCACGTGTTGACACGTGACCCACTGAGTAAGCTTTCACCCAGAATTTAATTCTGCTGTTTTTTAAAGAACTAAGAAATCATCACGTGTCAGCATGTGACCCTTGGTCACATGTAGACACGCGATGCCCCATCGGGATCTTTCCTTGCAGCTTTATTACACTTTTAATTCTCTTCAATGGGTTTTTAAAGGCCCATCACGTGTGGGCACGTGACCCCTTCAATTGATTATTTAATTAGAATTTAATTCTATTAATCAGTGAGCTTAGGAACTCATCACGTGTATGCACGTGACCTTTGGTCACGTGTGGGCACGTGATGCCCCATTGGGGTATTCCTTGCCGTCGTATTATATCTTTTAATCCTTTTTCAGGGGGTTGAAAGGCCCGTCACGTGTGGGCACGTGATCCCTTTGATTGCTTGTTTGATTAGAATTCAATTCTATTATAACAGAGACCTCAGGAAACCATCACGTGTCAGCACGTGACCCTTGGTCACGTGTGAGCACGTAATACCCCATTGGGGTTTTTCCTGATATTTTATCAAGGAATAGTATCATTACGAAGATCCACATAAAATGGATATAACCATCACGTATAGTTACAAAAGAACTCGTAGAAATTTATTTCAGTTCAAGCATGGATTCCGGTTCTAGAGAAATAGAATAGGATTATTCGGTTGTATTTTCTATTTACCTTCTCTCATATTGCAGAAGCTCCTAGTATTAGGAGAGTACGCCTACTGCGCTTATTGGATACTTTTCTTCCAAACCTTAGACATGTGTCGAAATGTAGGGAAAGAAGAAAACCAATTAGCCTAAGTAAGATATACAGAAGGTAAGAAGTAAAAACATGTAAAGGGATTGGAGTAAAGGCAATGGAAATTGTAACTAATGTCATGAGTCAGATATTGGATAAGGCATTACTAGGAATACCCGACCACCCTCTCGAAACATTTTCATGTTTCAGTTTTACTGTGCGATATTAATTGAAAACTGTTTTCCCAATAAGATTCTGACTCTAGAGTATGTATCTATCAGACTAGATTCTCATATCTGTATAGCGTTACAGATATTGAGTGGGAGTAGAATATTGGGATTTGGGTTACAAGATTCTCAAAAATCAGAATTTTTTGTAATTGGTGATATTTGAGGAAATCACCTGGGTTTTGTCTAACGACAAATATATGGTTTTGAATGTCTGTTGTTATGCACCAATTTCAAACTGATATATCTGTACGTTTATTTTATAAAGTGAGATATAACATTTTGAAATTATGTTTATAACACTTACCTTTATCGGTTGATGATTAAGTAAGGTGCATTCAATAACGGTGTAATTCTTCTTAATCATAATACAATTTTCAACCTACAATGCACAGGGTTTGAGTTATTAAACTCAGTCGGAATTATACAAAGTATTGTATGTTTCCAATTTCCATAAAGACAAGGGGTTGGTACTCATATTATATTCCGTTTACTTGTGAATCTTCTAGTTTTAGACACGCGTTTCGTTAAAATATAAGGTCCAAATTTTGAGAAGTTATGGGTATAAGAATAAAGTAGAGAACCATGCGTTGGAAGTATCAAGATTCTTTAAGGTGATCAAAGATATAGATACTTATGTTAGGTATTCTGCCATAGTAATTTTGAGAACTTGTTTCCCGCTCAGGTTACTCATCCGTGAGTGTGCTCCTTGATGAGTAATGCTGCATGTCTTTTTCCTCTTCGGTTGTGCACTGGAAACAGCTGCATAATTTTTGAATCTGGTTTAAATTAAATTAGTGCATTTGTTTCTATATTGGATATGGAATGGATTCATATATTAACGATGTTAAGGTATATAGAGTTGTCCGGCTTATGTTTAAAACCAGAATTCGGATAAACTCAAGGCACATTTTCTGTAATGGCGGTTTGTGGGTTTTCCCGGGCATAGACGAAGGTTAACATTCTACCATCTGCAGGATCAATAGTTATATTGTTCTTGACTCGCCACATTTTAGCAAAATGAATTCTTTTTAGAAAATATTAGTGGTGGTATGGTAGAACTAGAAGTGATCCAGAACCACAAACGGTTACTAAATATTTAATAGAACCTAAGAATTCAATTGGATTCGACAATCCATTAGCCACTCCGCAGATATAGTAGGTAACCTCAGCCAACCGAGAGATACTTCGGTTTTCTCATAGACAGTGACAGGAAGGTTTGCATCATGGTTATGATGGCCCTACTAGTTATCAGCTGGCCATCGGAAGCGGTGACTTCTGGATGATGGCCAGATACCAGATATTCAAGTTGGACTCCACGCACTTCAGCAAATTATAGAATTTGTTGGATATTCCTGAAGGGTAAAACCCATTAGAAGCAAGTAGATCTTTCGAGATCAATGCAGGTGGAAAGGTAGCAACCTAATAAGACGAGACTTGTAGCAAAGAGTTTTTATCAAATGCTCATTGTGGATTGTGATGAAACTTTTTCCTCAATGTCTGTGCTTAAGTCTATACAGATATGGTCTATCACTACTGCTGTCCATGACTATAAGATTTGGCAGGTGAATGATTATAATGTCTTTCCAAATGGGTATTTAGAAGTGCACGTGTATATGACTCTGCCAGAGGGTTGTCGTAGTCAGTGGGAGCAGCGGAAGTGTGGTGGGCCAGTAGCTTATGTTTATTTATAGACTAAAGCAAGTATAGCGGAGATGAGTCATCTATTCTTAATGTGAAAGTTATAGTATTTGACTTCAAGAATGACAGATAGACCTGGTAAGAAGATTAAGTAGGGAGTACTATCCTGGGATTTGGATGACATACTCCAGATAAGAAGTGATGTTCCTATATTATAATCGGTTAGACTGTGGTTGTCACAAGTGTTTCTTCATAAAGTTATTGGATAAAATATCAGATATTCTGATGAGTAGATCTATAGTTTTAGATCTAGATTTGGAAAGTGCCCCAATTCGGGTATTTAGACACTGTTCTAAAGCATTTTAGAATGGACGACTCCTGACGTGGTGGTGTACCCGCAGGTAATGGAGTCACCCTCTCTAAAAAGATGCCCTCGGACTGATGAAGAGAGCGATTTGCATGATTGGCATATCACTTACTTAGGCAATTGAGTCAATCATGAGATGTCAAGTACCACATTAGATATTGCTTTTGCACTAGATGCAATAAGCAGATATTAATCCAATCCTGGAGAAATATAGGGAAGCAGTTTTGAACATGAGAGACTGTTCTTGGTATATGATAACGACAGCCTTCTTGAGGAGGCGGTTATCATTTCAGTCTTCCAATATGACCTGGATGACAGGGTGACTGTCAGAGTTAGAGTTTACCCTCTTCTGAGGAGCAGTATGTTGGACAGAGGGTCTAAGCAGATACTGAGGTGGGCATGACGCAAGATACTGATTAAATTCAGTAGAAAATACAGTCTAAAAATTTTTTGGATTTGGAGTTCATTTATGAATTAGATCCCATCAGATATCCAGACAAATTTTAAGACAGGTATCGCTTATTTCGGGAGACAGTCATTCTCCGCGAAGTTGAAATATAGAGAGATTAAGATAGAAGCATTGAGCGGACCCACTCACTGAGGCTACTTCTCGAACACGAATATCTCGCAAACATGTTTTGTGAAACTAATTAATAGAGAAGTTGGGCGTTCGGCATCACACGGGTTGTGAGTGTGCAACACCGCAATAATTAGCCTCAAATGCAAGTGGGAGATTATTGGCTATAGTGCCTTCAAGGCAATTACTGTAATCGTAGGCAATCAATTATGATGATTGAAGGAGGACCTATACGGGTTGAACAGTCTTACTCGAGATGATAGTATACTATTTGGTTCATCTCTATCATCATGTATATGTATTATGTGATATTATGGATCACTATTACATGTTAATAGAGCCCTTAGGATTCTTGCTTGACTGCCAGGGTTATTGTGGCGATCGCACTTGTGAGAACTGGGTAGTCTATAAGTATATCCTTAAATGTCCCTGTTCGTGGGAATATCGAGACTGGGCATCGATATTCCAGAGTAGACTAGTGTATACGTTTCTTGACCCCGACGAAGGGCGATGGCCGGTCTCACAGCCATTGGTGTCAGTTATTCACCAAAGATAGTATACAGGTGCTCATTGGGTTGTTACACTGGACAGACTAGCCAGGAACATGCTAGATGGTATTATACCTATTGTCGGGTAGCAGTTCTCTGGTGACATGAGAACAGGTTAGTTTGTCGACCTGATATCGCCATTTGTCTCGTGTGAGTTCCCGTTGTATTTTGATTATTACCCTACCACGACTCTACTGAGTCATGCAAATAGGTTTTAGTTGGGTACGGTCCCGATCTATATGGAAACAGCGAGCAGATCGTCGGGGATTTTTCTCTCCCGGTATTGGGAGTAGATGTCATGCTGTGCACGGGTAGCCATCACCATAAATCTTTAGCCGAGATGGATTAGAATTACTGATTTGGATCAGTAGTTTCTCAGTGGGTGATGAGCTTTATACTGACACGACTTATCGCGTTATTAGGGGTCTGACTTTATCCACCCCTAGACCCGATATGCGATACTCTTAGACGAACAGACTAGATTATACGGAGACTGTCACTTTCAGCCTCAGTAGAGATACAGACAAGTTTGTTTGTCGGCCTTCCTTTCGTTCAATTACTGGGTAGCCGTTACGTACAGCTAGTACCGCTGACGTGCTTGTGGTTAAACCCACTGCCAGCGTATTGTCGAGTTTTTAGAGTCCCACACAGAGGGTTTCCCAGTTCGGGCGAAACGATATAGTGTATATATTTTCATACGTATTTGGTTAGATTAAAACACGTGTGTTTGTATATGTGCTTTTAATCGGATAGTTTATTAATATTAGCTGGTTTGAAAGATAGCCAGGTTATCATATTTTGGTTTAAATGTGAGCTATTATTATATATCTCTTTTAGTATCTCTCATTTCGGTATATGTATTTTGACAGAATACGGTATTTATACGAATATGGGTATTTGTGTCTTGATATTAATACGGGTATTCGTATCATTAGTACAAATACGGGTATTCGTATTTTATACGAATACAGTATTCATATTTCGATACGAATACGGGTGTAGGTTTTTGTAGCATATACTTGTATTGGTGTGTGTGTGTGTATATATATATATATATATTGATATATGCATTTACATATGTATATGTGTAACACCCTAGTTCATTTATACCAATTCCAGTGCACGTATTTCTTTATTTATGGTATTTTCCTGATATACTGTGTTTTGGGTGCAAATATTATATCTGACATCTATACTAGTATCCGACCTGACCCGCTTGCTTGAAACTTATTTGATTCATATTTATGAATTATCTTGACTTGTTACATAGACACGTGCACTTTCATAAATACTGCATACTGGCATTTTGTCTGGCATCTGCATTTTTCCAATATAATGAGTAAAGTCAAATAAAATATTTTAAAAATATCTAGCATGGCCTGCATGATACCTCTAACCCCGCGGTAGCATCCGTGCATCTTGTTCTTGTCCCGTTCAGTGAAACGGACTTGTTTGGATGGCTATGCGCACGTACGTGCATCCAATCTTGGGGGTATGCATTTTCATTACCCAGGCATTCATTTTGAAATTTAGACGTCGCATATATTTTTCATATTTTAAAACCGGATTTTTAGACCCGACCCGGACGTGTTTTGGAGTAAGTTTGTATTTGCCAAAATCTCAACGGACTAATATTATATTCTTTAATTCCTATTACTATATATATTCCTTTCAACACCCCCATGCTCCTTTTTTCCCAAACTCACGTTCTCCCCTCTCTCGTTTTATCTATATAATATTCTTTTAATTTTATTAAACCCACTCATTCTCTCTCTTCTCTTTCTCTCATTCTCTCCCCGCGCTCAGTCTCTCTCTCTCTCCTCACTAACAAACAAATCTCTTTCTCCTAACTGTTCATCACATACTCTCTCTCTCTCGTCTCGATCTCGCTTTCTCTCCCCTCTCGCATCTCTCTCTCCCCTTTCTCTCTCTGTCTAGCTGTATCTCTCTCTCTCCCAATATTCATAATAATATCAACCATACTTTCTCTCTCTCCTCTCTCTCTCAGAATCTCTCTCTCTCCTCTCGCTTTATTCTCTCTCTCCCCCCCTATATTATATATTCCTTCTTCTTCACCTCCTCATATCTTTAAAAACCCCGAGCCCTCTTCCCTGCACACTCGAGTCTACACCCGAGCCTCCATCGCCCATCGCCGGCGACCCCTCACCGTCGCTCCAGTACCATCGCCACCGCCCTCATTTCACCTCTTTCATCACCACCATCACCAACTCCTCCCGACACCACCACCGTTACCTGCACACCCGAAACCCCTGCAACCTAACCCATCCTCGCTGCACCAATCGCCACCACCGCCGAACCTCGACCTCATCCATCTCCTCACCTCTCCTCATCTCCCTCGTACTCACCTTCTTCACTCCATCGCCATCAACACTGCACACCCACAAACCCACAGAACCCATCTCCTCCATCGCCGGAACTCCGACCCCCGTCACCACCGTCTTCATCTCTCTTCCACGACCTCTCTACAACACCCACTCCTCTCTCCAACCCGAAGAACCCATCTCCTCGAGCACCCCAGCTACCCTGCACCCTCACCACAAGCCCTCTGGCCAACGCCGGAAAACCCCTCATCGTCGGAGACCCATTGCCGACGTCACCCCAGTGCCACATTCTCTGATCACAAAGCACAGTGAACCCAGTCCCCTATCTTCTCTCTTTTCTCTTCTTCTCCTTCTCCTTCTTTCTTCTCGGTTTTTCGTTTCCCGGTGATCGCTGAAGCCGTGCCGTCGCCGGCGATCCGAAGACCCAGTAGACAGCCCCAGCCAGCATGGTCATCTTTCTTGCTTTGCCCCGTCCTGTCCTGTGCGCCCGTGTGCATTGCGACACTTACCGACGTCGCACGTAGCGTACGCATCTCATATTGAGATCCGATCAGGAAAGTTTACCTTGCTACATGCTATGATACATATTTCACATCCATATCAATAATAATATTACATGTTTACTGCATCGTGCATCTCATGTTACAGTTTTACAGTTTTGATACCCGTTCGCATTCGGATTATTTATTACATATCTAGTCGCATGCAAGTTTATCTTGCTACATGCTATGTTATTATATTTGCATCCATATTAATAATAATATTACATGTTCATTACATTATGCATCCATGTTATAGTTTACCGCTTTACGACACCCGGTCATATCCGTGCTGTATATTACATATTTAATTGCATGCCTGAACCTGATTGCTTCATGTTACTGTTATATTAATATACCCTACTTGATAATGTACATCATGTGACTCATTGACTCATGTTATGATATCACTGCTTATTACTCGTGCATCCGTGCTTTTACTGTGTTTCGACACTTACTACAGACTTACTTTGAGCCTCCTTGTGATACCTGTGCACTACCTGACATAACCTGACATACTGCTACTTGACATGACTTGATACCTATATATCACCTGACTTGACCTGATGTACCACTGCCTGATTGATACCTGATCTTATTACTAATGCCGACAATCCTGACCTGTTGTCCTGACGGACGCATCCTGTTGTCTATACAGACAAACTTGTACCTGCTTGATCCTGTGTTGGCATTAGCTCCAGATTATTCAATACCTGACTAGAATACATAACTTTGGGGGTATGGGGAAATCAAAGTGTAGCCGATGTGTAGTTTAAAAGGGTATTACTTGATCTGTGGTCCCGGGGGATAACGGGACAGAATCATTCATGATTCTTACTTGATCCGTGGTCCCGGGGGATAACGAGACATATTCTTTTGAGTTACATGGAGGAGTATACTAACTGATTTCAAACAGACTTTAGAATAGATAACCCAGTAGCACAGATTAGATTGATCACTGCACGTCACATACACTGATACACTTCACTATTCTATATCCGTGTTTAATTATTTCCTGTTGTCCATCCAGACAAACTTGTACCTGCCTAATCCTGTGTTGGCATTAGCTCCAGATTATTTAATACCTGACTTGAATACATATAACTTGGGGGTATGGGGAAATCAACGATGAAACCCGACTTGTAACTCGACAGTTCGCTACCTTTACTGATCAGTTTTAGAGGCTAGGCCAGCCTTGGGATGATGCTGCTGACATCATCCATCGTTACCCACTACCTTTTTAGAAGCTAGGCCAGCCTTGGGATGATGCTGTTGACATCATTCATCATTACCCCTTTTCCTTTTAGTGCCTAGCGGCACGTCTCGGTTTCATTCAGAGAATCTTCACCGTGGTCCCGGCCACGCACGGGATACTATTGAGTTACATCGACGATTCATTAAATTGATTTCAAAGACTTGAGAGTAGTTAACCCAGTAGACCAGTTTAGATTACTCACTGCACGTCACCTGTGCCCTTACCCTTCATTGCCCTTATTCGTGTTACTGTTATACCCTTGTTACTGTTTATACTCATACCCGCATATCTTGTTACCTCCTGATTGCATTATTGTTGATATTATGACGCACTGACGTCTGGGTTTTGCATGGCCCAGATTCTTTACCTTTGCTGCAGGACGAGCATGAGTATTTCAATGAACAGGCCGAGCAGTGAGGACCTGTCATTAGTTTAGTTCAGTTTACTTTCAGTATTTTCATTCATGATGTGAGCCCGCATTATGGGACGTACATTCCAGTTTATTATTGTACTTGGATCTTTTGCTTCCGCATTTATTTCATGACTCTTTCATTCTGGCTTATGGACATGTATTAGATAGTTTATTACTATTCTTGATATCTCTAGACAGCCGTAATGTGACTGTGGGGGATATTTCCTAGCCACAGGTAGCATGGTTGGCTCTGTCACGTGCCGATCTTAGCGTACTCTGGGAAGCAGGGCGTGATAGGGTTTGTTTGGTATCAGAGCCATAGGTTATAGGTTAATCGGGTTTAATTCTTTTTGTAGTTGGGTATTGGACCCAATACACGAATCAGAATACTCGTGATTAGAAGCATGTCCCGCCACTTTACCATCTTGCCATTCTTGAATCTTAACTTCCTCTTAATCCTTACCTTGACGATATGCAAACCACTTTGCATCTCGACTTGAAACCTTTTGGTTCCCTATTGTTTCTCCCTGTTCCTTGATTCGGATACTAGAATTTGGGCGAGTTGAGTGGAGTTATGTGATTGTAACTATGTACCGCGGCATGGTTACAATGCGGTACTCTATTTAAGTAACTTGGAGTTCTAGTCTTGATTCATTTCCTTGATTTATGATCATGATATTACCTTACTCCTTTCGGTTTCATTGCTTACCAGTTTATGTTTACCGCAAGCTTGAATCCTGTTTACCGTGCTAATCCCCTTCTGTGTTGTGGATTCAGAATCATGGCAGATGAAGATTTGCGAACGTACCAGAGGCGTGTTAATAACGCCGCATTGCTTGGAGTGATTCGTGGAATGCTGGAGAACCAGAAGCGGCAAACCGATCTGAACCAGCGGCAAGCCGAAGCTTTTCAGGAAGGTTTGCGGACCGTCCAGCAGTCCGTAAACAATATTGTGGCTAAACCAATAGAGCGTGTGGGTACCGTGGCGGATTTCAGGAGACTTGGTCCGTCCGTTTTCACCGGTTTGGAGGAGCCGTTGCCAGCAGAGCAATGGCTAGTCGATACGGAGAATTTGCTCGTTGCAGCACAGATTCCAGAGAACAAGATAGTGGATGTAGTACGTATCCAATTAGTAGACTATGCCCGTGAGAGGTGGCTCGTGGAAGAGACCCGTTTGCTTAAGCCGATCAGTTGGGCAACGTTCTCGCAGAGCTTCTTGGAGAAGTTCTTCCCGCAGACTGCACGGGAGGAAATGGAAGAAAGATTCATCGGATTGAAGCAGAACGGCGCATACGTGGATGTACATGCAGCTGAGTGGACACGGCTCAGTAGATTCACTGGACCTTTGGTTGCCAATGATGCTGATAGGGCAAGGGGTTCATGCGCAGTTTGGACGTGGACATCCAGAGACACATTATATCTCTGGCTTTGACCACTTTCTCGCAAGTTCTAAAAGCAGCCGGAGAGCAGCAGAGCTTATTGTTGAAGACTGGTGGTACGCAGCTGCAGGCAGTTGTAGTGCAGAAGCCGGCATTCGAGTCAAACCAAGCACCTGTGCGTAGAGGTATTCCAGTAAACCGACGTGGCGTAGCACCGATGAAGAAGCCCGTCTTTGCAGATCGGAGAAAGGGCGTGATTTTTAACTTTTTCCATCTACCTGGGCACATAAGAAGAGATTGTCGAAGGATGCCGGGACTCTGTTTGGTTTGTGGATCATCGAATCATGCTATCAATGCTTGTCCGTCGAAGCTACGTTTGAAGGATGATGTTCAGAGGCCGCCGCAGAGGCAGATTCAGAAGCAGAAACAGTTAACTCAAGGATCTAATCAAGCTCGAGCCTTACCCTAACGACTGAAGAGGCCAAGGCTTCAGAGGAAGTCGTTTCAGGTATCCTACTTGTTCATGGTTTTCTCGCATTAGCGTTATTCGATTCTAGTGCATCTTATTGATTTATGTCGTCCAAGTTTAATACTACACACTCGATTACTTGCACGATCCTATCTAGTTGTTGGGACATACACACTGGGAATGGGAAGATCATAGCTAGTAAAAAATGTAAGGATTGTTCTGTAGTTACTTGCGGACAGGATTTATTCGCAGATTTCTTGGTGTTTGATAATCGGAAGTTATGATGTTGTCTTGGGAATGGATTTTCTCGGCACATTCCACGCTCACATTGATTGTAGGGTAAAGAAAGTGATTTTCCAGATTTCCGGACACCCGGAGTTTATCTTTACTGGAAGAAGCTGTTCTGTCGGACCAGTCGAGTTTAGGGCTAGGCCGACAAACAATATTCTTTCGTCAATGGAAGTTGATAAGGAGGAAGCGCCAGCGGTAGTTCGAGAGTTCATTGACGTGTTCGAGAACATCTCGGGTTTACCGCCAAAACGAGATGTGGAGTTCGCAATCGATCTTGTTCCTAGTGCAGCGCCAATCTCAAAGGCGTACTATCCAATGGCACCAATGGAGTTAGAAGAAGTCAAGAAGCAAGTTATCGAATTGCTAGAGAAGGGTTGGATTCGCATCATCAATTCATCCTGGGGAGCTCCAGTTCTTCTAGTAAAGAAGAAAGATGGCACAAGGAGGATATGCATCGAATATCAAGAATTAAACCGGGTGACTATTAAGAACAAGTACCCGATCCCTCGCATTGGCGAATTATTCGAGCAACTCGGTGGCGCGAGGGTATTCTTGAAGCTGGATTTACGATTCGGAATCACATGAAGGCAGTACAAGATCGGCAGAAGAGTTGGGCCGATACATCGAGAAGACCTCTAGAGTTCGCTGTTAGTGATCTTGTGTTCTTGAAGATATCACCAACTAGAGGAGTGATTCGTTTTGGGAGTCGAGATAAGCTCAGCCCTTGATTCGTGGGGCATTTTGGTATCATCAAGTGCGTTGGAGAAGTAGCATACCGATTGGCTTTACCACCTTCTTTGACGAATGTTCATGACGTGGTTTATGTATCTCAACACCGTAACTATGTTCGAGATGAAACACACGTACTAGATCATTCGGAGCTGACTGTAATGGAGGATCTGACGTATGAAGAACGACTGATGTCGATTGTTGATCGAAGAGAAAAGGTCCTTAAGAATAAGGTTATCCCCCTCGTACTTGTTTCTTGGGGAAATCGCTCGCACGGAGAATCGACTTGGGAACGAGAAGACGAGATTCGACAGAAGTTTCCAGATCTCTTCCTGTAGTTTCATGTTGTTTACCTTTTCTTGTCTTGGGAATTTCGAGGACGAAATTCTTTTTGTAGTTGGGTATAATGTAACACCCTAGTTCATTTATACTAATTCCAGTGCATGTATTTCTTTATTTATGGTATTTTCCTGATATACTGTGTTTTGGGTGCAAATATTATATCTGACATCTATACTAGTATCCGACCCGACCCGCTTGCTTGAAACTTATTTGATTCATATTTATGAATTATCTTGACTTGTTACATAAACACGTGCACTTTCATAAATACTGCATACTGGCATTTTGTCTGGCATCTGTATTTTTCCAATATAACAAGTAAAGTCAAATAAAATATTTTAAAAATATCTAGCATGGCCTGCATGATACCTCTAACCCCGCGGTAGCATCCGCGCATCTTGTTCTTGTCCCGTTCAGTGAAACGGACTTGTTTGGATGGCTACGCGCACGTACGTGCATCCAATCTTGGGGGTATGCATTTTCGTTAGCCGGGCATTCATTTTGAAATTTGGACGTCGCATATATTTTTCATATTTTAAAACAGGATTTTTAGATCTGACCGAACGTGTTTTGGAGTAAGTTTGTATTTGCCAAAATCTCAACGGACTAATATTATATTCTTTAATTCCTATTACTATATATATTCCTTTCAACACCCCCATGCTCCTTTTTTCCCAAACTCACGTTCTCCACTCTCTCGTTTTATCTATATAATATTCTTTTAATTTTATAAAACCCACTCATTCTCTCTCTTCTCTTTCTCTCATTCTCTCCCCGCGCTCAGTCTCTCTCTCCCCTCACTAACAAACAAATCTCTTTCTCCTAACTGTTCATCACACACTCTCTCTCTCGTCTCGATCTCGCTTTCTCTCTCCTCTCTCTCTCCTCTTTCTCTCTCTGTCTAGCTGTATCTCTCACTCTCCCCCAATATTCATAATAATATTAACCATACTTTCTCTCTCTCCTCTGTCTCTCAGAATCTCTCTCTTTCCTCTCGCATTATTCTCTCTCTCTCTCCTCTCGCTTTATTCCCTCTCTCTCTCCCTATATTATATATTCCTTCTTCTTCCCCTCTTCATTTCTTTAAAAACCTCGAGCCCTCTTCCCTGCACACTCGAGTCTACACCCGAGCCTCCATCGCCCTTCGCCGGCGACCCCTCAGCGTCGCTCCAGTACCATCGTCACCACCCTCATTTCACCTCTTTCATCACCACCATCACCAACTCCTCCCGACACCACCACCGTTACCTGCACACCCGAAACCCCTGCAACCTAACCCATCCTCGCTGCACCAGTCGCCGCCACCGCCGAACCTCGACCTCGTCCATCTCCTCACCTCTCCTCACCTCTCCTCATCTCCCTCGTACTCACCTCCTTCACTCCATCGCCATCAACACTGCACACCCACAAACCCACAGAACCCATCTCCTCCATCGCCGGAACTCCGACCCCCGTCACCACCGTCTTCATCTCTCTTCCATGACCTCTCTACAACACCCTCTCCTCTCTCCAACCCAAAGAACCCATCTCCCCGAGCACCCCAGCTACCCTGCACCCTCATCACAAGCCCTCTGGCCAACGCCGGAAAACCCCTCATCGCCGAAAACCCATTGCCGACGTCACCCCAGAGCCACCTTCTCTGATCACAGAGCACAGTGAACCCAGTCCCCTATCTTCTCTCTTTTCTCTTCTTCTCCTTCTACTTCTTTCTTCTCGGTTTTCCGTTTCCCGGTAATCGCTGAAGCCGTGCCGTCGCCGATGATCCAAAGACCCAGTAGACAGCCCCAGCCAGCGTGGTCATCTTTCTTTCTTTGCCCTGTCCTGTCCTGTGCGCGCGTGTGCATTGCGACACTTACCGACGTCGCACGCAGCGTACGCATCTCGTATTGAGATCCGATCAGGAAAGTTTACCTTGCTACATGCTATGATACATATTTCACATCCATATCAATAATAATATTACATGTTTACTGCATCGTGCATCTCATGTTACAGTTTTAGAGTTTTGATACCCGTTCGCATTCGGATTATTTATTACATATCTAGTCGCATGCAAGTTTATCTTGCTACATGCTATATTATTATATTTGCATCCATATTAATAATAATATTACATGTTCATTACATTATGCATCCATGTTATAGTTTACCGCTTTACGACACCCGGTCATATCCGTGCTGTATATTACATATTTAATTGCATGCCTGAACCTGATTGCTTCATGTTACTGTTATATTAATATACCCTACTTGATAATGTAAATCATATGACTCATTGACTCATGTTATGATATCACTGCTTATTACTCGTGCATCCGTGCTTTTACTGTGTTTCGACACTTACTACAGACTTACTTTGAGCCTCCTTGTGATACATGTGCACTACCTGACATAACCTGACATACTGCTACCTGACATGACTTGATATCTATATATCACCTGACTTGACCTGATGTACCACTGCCTGATTGATACCTGATCTTGTTACTAATGCCGACAATTCTGACCTGTTGTCCTGACGGACGCATCCTGTTGTCTATACAGACAAACTTGTACCTGCTTGATCCTGTGTTGGCATTAGCTCCAGATTATTCAATACCTGACTAGAATACATAACTTTGGGGGTATGGGGAAATCAAAAGTGTAGCCGATGTGTAGTTTAAAAGGGTATTACTTGATCCGTGGTCCCGGGGGATAACGGGACAGAATCATTCGTGATTCTTACTTGATCCGTGGTCCCGGGGGATAACGGGACATATTCTTTTGAGTTACATGGAGGAGTATACTAATTGATTTCAAACAGACTTTAGAATAGATAACCCAGTAGCACAGATTAGATTGATCACTGCACGTCACATACACTGATACACTTCACTATTCTATATCCGTGTTTAATTATTTCCTGTTGTCTATCCAGACAAACATGTACCTGCCTGATCCTGTATTGGCATTAGCTCCAGATTATTTAATACCTAACTTGAATACATATAACTTGGGGGTATGGGGAAATCAATGATGAAACCGGACTTGTAACTCGACAGTTCGCTACCTTTACTGATCAGTTTTAGAGGCTAGGCCAGCCTTGGGATGATACTGCTGACATCATCCATCGTTACCCACTACCTTTTTAGAGGCTAGGCCAGCCTTGGGATGATGCTGTTGACATCATTCATCGTTACCCCTTTTCCTTTTAGTGCCTAGCGGCACGTCTCGGTTTCAGCCCGAGAATCTTCACCGTGGTCCCGGCCACGCACGGGATACTATTGAGTTACATCGACGATTCATTAAATTGATTTCAAATACTTGAGAGTAGTTAACCCAGTAGACCAGTTTAGATTACTCATTGCACGTCACCTGTGCCTTTACCCTTCATTGCCCTTATTCGTGTTACTGTTATACCCTTGTTACTGTTTATACTCATACCCGCATATCTTGTTGCCTCCTGATTGCATTATTGTTGATATTATGACGCACTGACGTCTGGGTTTTGCATGGCCCAGATTCTTTACCGTTGCTGCAGGACGAGCAGGAGTATTTGTCACGCCCCGCTTCCCAAAATACGGAATACGAGGGGTTGACAAGGCCAGCCATGCTCCTACGGTCAAGGAAATATCCTGCCGTAGTCACACTTCGGCTTCTAGCTTTATGTGGTAATCAGTAAATAATGCGCAGGTAATGAGAAATGCAGTAACTGAAACAAAACAATATAAAGAACTGACCTGATGGGAAACAAAAGGGTATAACTCTGGATAGCTAATCAAGATGTCCGTGATGTACGTTTATTCCTGGTCCAGGCTAAATCCACTCCTCACACTAAGCATGCATACTCAGGTCGTCAGAGCGACACAATAGCAATATAATATATAGATACAAGTGACAACTCGAACAGTTATAATAGATATATATGACAATAAATCAAGACGGTATAAGTATGAACATGCAGTAACCAAAGAAGTGTCTAATAGATCAGGTGAACAGTAAAACAGTAAAATAATATGCCAGGTATGTCAACAACGGTAAGTAATGTATATCAATGCCATTATCCATATCAATCTCTAAGTCTCACTGTACAGGTCACTAAGCCTATCCTCAGTCCAAGTGTGAGAGTCAACCACTCGTGAGTGTCCTCCACCCAAGGGTAGGACCCAAGGGTAAGGGACCACGGGCCCAACATGTAACTCACGGTAATAATCATGTACTCTGTAAATCTCCATATATCTCCATATATATAAGCCGGCATGGGACTCTCGAGATTATGTTGAACTCACACTCAAACTACCCCACACCCCGTGGTCTACATCAAACGCTAACCATAATCTCAAATACCAGTCGATCTGTGACAAGTCTGCACGAGAACTGGAGACAGGATCTCCAACAAGCACGTCCCGACTAATACTCAAGATAAATGGCAGTGTCTGGTGCCTTATCTGTGACACCCATGCAAGAGCTTCCATAAGTGTCTCATACCACTTATAGTCGCACGTACACGCGTCCCATAGACGTCAACAATGGAATAGAATAATAAGGTTCACTGATCGTGTACAAGTACGTGTCACTTTCACTTATTCACTTATGCACGAACACTAACGTACTTGCCACAATCATCACTAATACTTAACACTGGGTAATGCACATGATCACTACGTTATCAATGCAATGACATATGTATGATATGATGAGGAGACAGTATGTAAAGCATGATTAAGATGTCATAAAACAGTATTCTACCATTTGCACAATTTATCATAAATCATACGTGTACAGTTTAGCAAAATGATGAACGGGGAATAAATAGCATGTTCAATTATCTATCCAGCGAATTTAGTTTCACGCCAATCGGGTTTCAGGATCACTAGCTATGGCCATTTCATTTTAAGCGTTCACGGCTGGAAATCCGGTTTCAGAATCGGAAGTCCGTTTCGCAACGCATTTTAATCCCAGTTGGGATCAGATTTTAGCAATGCTACAGTTGAATGAAATCTAGAGTTTTCAGTAATGTTTTCAACGCAATAGACGGATTCTCAATCACATCTGTACGTCAGGAGATATACACTGTTCAATACTAGTATGTCAATTCTGATTCTGTTGGGACTGTTAAACATCCCCATCTTTTAAATTACAGATTAAATAGCAAACGATGACGAAACAGAATGAAACCACTTGTGTTACCTAGATAACAGTTTCACCTTTTATAAACAGTGGAGTTCCGCAACCTACGAGTTAAGGAAACAGGGTGGTACCTATTACGGGACAGTAAACAACAACTAGAGTCGCTCTGGACTGCAGTCCAGAGTCGCACTCCAATCCAAATATTGTCACAATTTAAGTACAGAAATCATTAGAAACTTGCATAAGGTTATATTTCGTCGAGTCGGCTTCAATTTAAGCCCTCGAACGCATCATTCCAGTATGTATATAATTTATGGTGATTTTAACGGTTTTCAGATACGGGAAAATTCCAGTTTTACAGGTATATTTGGGGGTAATCGTTTTAGTCGTTAACAGTCGTATTATCCAGTGAAATTTACACACCGCATTCATCACTACATGGGCCAGCATAGACAAACCAATTCCGTCAATTTAGACTAATATTTTCATTGAGGTTACACATCGAACAGGTATATCACAAGGGTTATCATAAATTGTAAATTAGCAATCTATACGATTTGAGTTTGTAATGTAATTAGATTAGAATGTAGCAAGTATAAATACTTGCCTGGAAATGATGAATTGATGGCGCGGCAGCGAAGGTAGTAGTGACACGTCACGGGTACGGAGTAGCAAGCATACGACGAGTCTCGGCTAGGCTTGGGCTTGGCTCGAGCTTGGTGACGGGCTGTTGCGAGCTCAGGCGATGTTGTGGTGGTGGTCGGTTGATAGAAGAGAGAGAGACGGATGAGATTTAGAGAGGGGGAGAGGGAGTGTTAGACAGAGAGAGAGAGAAAGTGTTAGACAGAGAGAGAGAGAGGGGTGTAGAGAGAGAAAGGGAGTTGTAGAGAGAGAGAGAGGCAGAGAGAGAAAAAGAGAGATCAGAGGGAGAGAGAGAGAAAGAGAACAGAGAGAGAGAGAGAGAACAGAGATCAGAGAGAGAGAGAGAGAGATCATGATGGCGACGATGATGATGATGATGATGATGCGGTCGACGATGGTGCGGGGGAGTCGACGAGATGCAGTGGGGGCTCGCCGGCGAGAGGGCGCAGGGGTTCGAGCTCGGGTGTGCAGGGGAGTTGGGTGTGCAGGGGAGTTTGGTTGGTGGGTGCAGTGGAGTGGGAGAGAGGAAGTGGGGTGCTCGGATGTGGATGTATGGGGTGATGGTGGTGCTGCTAACGATGAGGAGGGTGCTTGCGGTGGAGGAGTTTCCGGCGGGGATGCAATGGGTTAGGGTGGCCGGTGATGGGTGCAGAGAGGAGGAAAGAAGAGGGAGCTCGGGGTTTCTGGAGAGAGGAGGGAGGAGAGATGAGCGATGCCGGCGATGGTGGTGAGGGGAGCGCGGCGACGGTGTGATGTGGGCGTGGGTCGGGAGAGGGAGCGGGAAGAGGAGGAGGAAGGGAAACGAGGGAGAGAGATGGTGAGTTCGAGGGTGAATGAGGAGCGGACCGTTGGGGAGCGGGTCGTAGGGGAACGTGCGCGTCGTGGGCGTGAGGAGCGGAGCGAGCGTGGGCGTAGGCGTGGGCGACGGAGGTGGAACGGAAAGATTCGAGCGGGAAAAGGAAACGTGGGGAGAAGGATGTGAAGCGGGTCGGGTAGGGTGAAGCGGGCGCGGTGAAAGGAGGAAATCGTTGGGCTGAGAGGGAGTGGGCCGGGGTTTAAATGAATAGAATTATAGGAGAAAGGAAAAATAGAGGGCTGGGCTGCTGGGCTTTAAGGAGGAGTTTAATTAATTAATTCGGGGAGAAGGGATGGGCCGAAAGAAATAAAATGGGGAATGGGCAGGGGGTTTTAGGGTTTTATTGATAAAAGGAAAATGGGGGTTTAGAAGAAATAAAATTATAAATAAAAATAAATAAAATTCAAGAGTAACAAGATACAGATATTGGTATAAAAAGGGGCTGGGTATTACATCATACCACCCTTACAAAATTTCATCCTCGAAATTTAAAATAACGACAAGCTATAAAATAATAAGCGAAAAGTTACCACATCGAACACTAATACATAGTGATTTACTTAAAGCGGGTGGATAAAATTTTGAAGGTATATATATGTAAGAACAACATACAAAAAGGTAGGTCTAAATAGGTATAAGGCAGGAACAACTATAAGGACAACTACATGTATACGAGAATATAGATAACAATAAGGAACAATAATAATCAAGGCGTGCTCGATAAAATCGAAACCCAAATATGTGCACATATAAGTATATCAAAAGTAGCACAGCAGAAATAATAAGTATAAGGCACAACCATTTATAATAGTAACCATAAGCACAATACTCGAAAATAAAATAGCAACCCTAAAATAAGGAAAGAATTGTCGACAGGTTAAACATTTTAGGATAATTGTATCGATAACAGAGTTTTTAAAAAAAACTTCGAAAACCCACATAGTGAAAATAAGAAACATGGAACGAAAATATGCGCGATGCAGGGTTGCGCTACCGAAAATAATAAGAAATCTAGTAGTGAAGTATTTGAAATGCGTAAAACGGGGATAGTCAATAAACGCACTCTTCGATAAATACAAAATAATGAAAACCAAATTTCGAATGATAAAGTCCCTAAATATATTTAGGGTAATAGGAAAAAGCACAAAAATGCATAGGGCTAGCTAGGGTAACGATTACAAGGAAGTGTGGCTCATTCAAAAGGTCAGAGTGTGGCGGCTTTAGGCTGAAGGTCAAAGAGATTGGGGTCGGGTCAGCACAGGAAGTAAGGGTGAGCAGCAAGGACTACAAGGAACAAATGTATGGGGAGGATAACGGTCGATACATCATGTGAATCAAAAATCCGAAGGGTCAGCTAACTCGGAAAATTTACTATCAATTTCCCCTCTCAGAAGGATCTCAAACGAGGCATAGACGAAGGATGAAGGGTGGCCCATTCAAAAGATCAGGGTGCGGTACTTGCTAATCTCAATGAGGGTTAAAACAATACAAGGAGTAGGGGTGGACAGATCTCAGCAGGAAAAATAAATGTATATGAGAAATAATCAAGCATCAAGTGAACTAAGAAGATCGAAAGATTGGCGAACTCAGCAATTTATTTCATTCCAGAAAATTCTAAACAAAGCAATCTCAAAACGAAAGGTGGCCCTAAACTATATACAGATTTATTTGGCCAGAGAAGACAACATCTAAAAAAAATTCCCGTCAGTCGCGGTTGTGGAGGTTCAGCAGGTTGCGGTATGCTCGCGCGCTCAAGTAGGGACGCCCATTTCCATAGCGCCTCGCGGGGATCGCCATTGGGAGTTCTTCCACCGCAGGGTCTTGTTCTTCTGGTCCTTCTTTTTCGGCTGGAGCTTCTTCATCGAGGTCTGCTTCCATGTGATTCTCTTCTTCTGGATTCTCTTCCATGAGATTTTCCTCCACTGAATTTTCTTCTATCGGGTCTTCGTCGGGATCTTCCTCTATCGGGTTCTCTTCAGGGTCTCCTTTCTCTTCGTCGGAATCGCCTATCATGTCAAACTCTGGGGCGGCTGCCCCTTCGTCCTCGGAATCGCTGTTTCCGAAAATGACCTGGGGACTGTTGATCTCATCATCAGAACTCATCAGCGTGCGGTCTAAGGAGACGCATGACTGTGCATCCTCATCTAGATGCGGCGCTGCTCCAGGGTGGGCCATGGCCTGAAAAGAAAGAGTCATGATTAGACAGTGGAACACATCAAGAAAATAGCTAAGGGTACGAAGTATAGGAAAATATGCAGTGGGCAGGAACTGAAAAATCAGGATTAAAAATGCTGTGGTAATGAATAGTATAAATAAGGGGAAAAAACAAGAGAATGATACATATATTACGATTCAAAGTTTTTATTACATTCAACTAAAACTTCGACGGATACAAAATTTCAAATGAAAAGAAATATTTATAAGAGGATGACAACATTACTACTGAAAGTAGAAAACATGAAAATTCTTCTTTGACTACTAGACCCCTACATTCTCGTCACGCGAGTTGAATCCTGAGCTGGGTCCGCCTTATCCTCGAGGTTCGAACTACGCAATAATCATCACTTGGCAGAAGTGGAGAGTGTGGATGAGTCTCCTCCTTGTAGCTCTTTCCTTTTTGGGCAACTGTTGATGAGATGTTCGCTGGATCCGCAAATCAGACATTTCCCTTGGGCGCGGCGACAATCCCTCTGAAGATGTCCTGGCCTCTCACAGTACCCACAACATTGGGTCTTCTGCTGCTTCTGTCTCGGGGAAACAAATGGGCGCTTCATCTTCTTCTCTTTTCCTCGTCTAACAGGGATCCCTTTACGATTGGAAACTCCCGCTGGTGCCTGATTTATCTGCCTTCTCAGTCCTTCAGCTAACAAGTCGTTCGTTCGCTCCTGGGCTTCCTTCAGACCTTGCAGTACACTCAGAATCTCAACGGTCTGATCCTGGGGAGTGGAGATAGAGGAAGAGTCTTTGGAATACATGATCCTGAAACAATAATTTTGAGGACGATATAAGGCACAAGCTTTAAGGATTAAAATATAATATGGATTGGGCAAGGAATCAAGAACATCGGGTGTGATGAAATTCATTACAAGTGGAAATCAACTGTAGGACTCTAAGTCACTTAAACAGAGTACGGTAGTGTAACTACGATGTATTCCACAATTACAACCACGTAACTTTGCCAAGTCACCTGAAACCCTAGCGGATGGATAACAGACTACACAATATGAATAAGGATCAAGAATAACAAGTTTACAACCGAGACCGAGGAATGTCTTAGATTATCAAGCTATACACGGAAAACTGCAATCCCAATCGAAGCAAAACCTAGCTCTGATACCAACTAAACCATGTCACGCCCCGCTTCCCAAAATACGGAATACGAGGGGTTGACAAGGCCAGCCATGCTCCTACGGTCAAGGAAATATCCTGCCGTAGTCACACTTCGGCTTCTAGCTTTACGTGGTAATCAGTAAATAATGCGCAGGTAATGAGAAATCAGTAACTGAAACAAAACAATATAAAGAACTGACCTGATGGGAAACAAAAGGGTATAACTGTGGATAGCTAATCAAGATGTCCGTGATGTACGTTTATTCATGGTCCAGGCTGGATCCACTCCTCACACTAAGCATGCATACTCAGGTCGTCAGAGCGACACAATAGCAATATAATATATAGATACAAGTGACAACTCGAACAGTGATAATAGATATATATGACAATAAATCAAGACGGTATAGGTATGAACATGCAGTAACCAAAGAAGTGTCTAATAGATCAGGTGAACAGTAAAACAGTAAAATAATATGCCGGGTATGTCAACAACGGTAAGTAATGTATATCAATGCCATTATCCCTATCAGTCTCTAAGTCTCACTGTACAGGTCACTAAGCCTATCGTCAGTCCAAGTGTGAGAATCAACCACTCGCGAGTGTCCTCTACCCAAGGGTAGGACCCAAGGGCAAGGGACCACGGGCCCAACATGTAACTCACGGTAATAATCATGTACCCTGTAAATCTCTATATATCTCCATATATATAAGCCGGCATTGGACTTCCGAGATTATGTTGAACTCACACTCAAACTACCCCACACCCCATGGTCTACATCAAACGTTAACCATAATCTCAAATACCAGTCGGTCTGTGACAAGTCTGCACGAGAACTGGAGACAGGATCTCCATCAAGCACGTCCCGACTAATACTCAAGATAAATGGCAGTGTCTGGTGCCTTATCTGTGACACCTATGCAAGAGCTTCCATAAGTGTCCCATACCACTTATAGTCACACGTACACGCGTCCCACAGACGTCGACAATGCAATAGAATAATAAGGTTCACTGATCATGTCACTTTCACTTATTCACTTATGCACGAACACTAACGTACTTGACACAATCATCACTAATACTTAACACTGGGTAATGCACATGATCACTACGTTATCAATGCAATGACATATGTATGATATGATGAGGAGACAGTATGTAAAGCATGATTAAGATGTCATAAAACAGTATTCTACCATTTGCACAATTTATCATAAATCATACGTGTACAGTTTAGCGAAATGATGAATGGGGAATAAATAGCATGTTCAATTATCTATCCAGCGAATTTAGTTTCACGCCAATCGGGTTTCAGGATCACTAGTTATGGCCATTTCATTTTAAGCGTTCACGACTGGAAATCCGGTTTCAGAATCGGAAGTCCGTTTCGCAACGCATTTTAATCCCGGTTGGGATCAGATTTTAGCGACACTATAGTTGAATGAAATCTAGATTTTTCAGTAATGTTTTCAACACAATAGACGTATTCTCAATCGCGTCTGTACATCAGGAGATATACACTGTTCAGTACTAGTATGTCAATTCTGATTCTGTTGGGACTGTTAAACGCCCCCATTTTTTAAATTACAGATTAAATAGAAAACGATGACGAAACAGAATGAAACCACTTGTGTTACCTAGATAACAGTTTCACCTTTTATAAACAGCGGAGTTCCGCAACCTACGAGTTAAGGAAACAGGGTGGTACCCATTACGGGACAGTAAACAACAACTAGAGTCGCTCTGGACTGTAGTCCAGAGTCGCACTCCGATCCAAATATTGTCACAATTTAAGTACAGAAATCATTAGAAACTTGCATAGGGTTATATTTCGTCGAGTCGGCTTCGATTTAAGCCCTCGAACGCATCATTCCAGTATGTATATAATTTATGGTGATTTTAACGGTTTTCAGATACGGGAAAATTCCAGTTTTATAGGTATATTTGGGGGTAATCGTTTTAGTATTTAACAGTCGTATTATCCAATGAAATTTACACACCGCATTCATCACTACATGGGCCAGCATAGACAAACCAATTCTGTCAATTTAGACGAATATTTTCATTGAAGTTACACATCGAACAGGTATATCACAAGGGTTATCATAAATTGTAAATTAGCAATCTATACGATTTGAGTTTGTAATGCAATTAGATTAGCATGCAGCAAGTATAAATACTTGCCTGGAAACGATGAATTGATAGCGCGGCAGTGAAGGCAGTAATGACACGTCACGGGCACGGAGTAGCAAGCACACGACGAGTCTCGGCTAGGCTTGGGCTTGGCTCGAGCTTGGTGACGGGCTGTTGCGAGCTCAGGCGATGTTGTGGTGGTGGTCGGTTGATAGAAGAGGGAGAGACGGATGAGATTTAGAGAGGGGGAGAGGGATGCTAGACAGAGAGAGAGGGGGGTGTAGAGAGAGAAAGGGGTTGTAGAGAGAGAGAGAGAGAGGCAAAGAGAGAAAAAGAGAGATCAGAAGGAGAGAGAAAGAGAACACACACACACACAGCGAGAGAGAAAGAGATCATGATGGCGATGACGATGACGATGATGATGATGTTGCGGTTGACGATGGTGCGGGGGAGCCGACGAGATGTAGTGGGGGCTCGCCGGTGAGAGGGCGTAGGGTTTCGAGCTCGGGTGTGCAGGGGAGTTTGGTTGGTGGGTGCAGTGGAGTGGGAGAGAGGAAGTGGGGTGCTCGGATGTGGATGTATGGGGTGATGGTGGTGCTGCTGACGACGAGGAGGGTGCTTGCGGTGGAGGAGTTTCCGGCAGGGATGCAATGGGTTAGGGTGGCCGGTGATGGGTGCAGGGAGAAGGAAAGAAGAAGGAGCTCGGGGTTTCTGGAGAGAGGAGGGAGGAGAGATGAGCGATGCCGGCGATGGTGGTGAGGCGAGCGCGGCGACAGTGTGACGTGGGCGTGGGTCGGGAGAGGGAGCGGGAAGAGGAGGAGGAAGGGAAACGAGGGAGAGAGATGGTGAGTTCGAGGGTGAATGAGGAGCGGACCGTTGGGGAGTGGGTAGTAGGGGAACGTGCGCGTCGTGGGCGTGAGGAGCGGAGCGAGCGTGGGCGTAGGCGTGAGCGACGGAGGTGGAACGGAAAGATTCGAGCGAGAAAAGGAAACGTGGGGAGAAGGATGCGAAGCGGGTCGGGTAGGGTGAAGCGGGCGCGGTGAAAGGAGGAAATCGTTGGGCTGAGAGGGAGTGAGCCGGGGTTTAAATGAATAGAATTATAGGAGAAAGGAAAAAGAGAGGGCTGGGCTGCTGGGCTTTAAGGAGGAGTTTAATTAATTAATTTGGGGAGAAGGGATGGGCCGAAAGAAATAAAATGGAGAATGGGCTGGAGGTTTTAGGGTTTTATTGATAAAAGGAAAATGGGGGTTTAGAAGAAATAAAATTATAAATAAAAATAAATAAAATTCAAGAGTAACAAGATACAGATATTGGTATAAAAAGGGGCTAGATATTACAGTATTTCAATGAACAGGCCGAGCAGTGAGGACCTGTCATTAGTTTAGTTCAATTTACTTTCAGTATTTTCATTCATGATGTGAGCCCGCATTATGGGACGTACATTCCAGTTTATTATTGTACTTGGATGTTTTGCTTCCGCATTTATTTCATGACTCTTTCATTCTGGCTTATGGACATGTATTAGATAGTTTATTACTGTTCTTGATATCTCTAGACAGCCGTAATGTGACTGTAGGGGATATTTCCTAGCCACAGGTAGCATGGTTGGCTCTGTCACGTGCCGATCTTAGCGTACTCTGGGAAGCGGGACGTGACAATATGTGTGCAATGAGGTGACCTCTCTTGGCTTCTTTTCTCTTCTAGTATGTGTAGGAATGTTGTGGGCTTGTGACTCACCATGGTGATTCACAACCCGACTCATTCCAAACACATAAAGAAAAGAAAGAAGTAAAAGAAAAAAATGATGATGCTTCATTTTCTTCTTGAGTTGCCATGCTTGCCCATACACCAAGCTTCTTCTTCTCCTCTTTTGGTTTTCTATTAGTGGAGAATTAGAAAAAATTATGAGAGATTATGTAAAAATTAGCCACTACATCAATCTAGTGAACAAATCCTATCAAGTCTTGTTCGCTAGTTGCTTCAAGTTAAAAGCTAGAGCCATTCTTCGGACTCCTTTGAGGTGGATCATCTTCGGTAAGGAAGACCGACTCACAAGCTCGTTCCGACGACCTAATAAGCTAAGGAAGTGGAAAGAAGATGAAAGACACGACTACAAAGGTTGTATTTATAACCTAGTAGTTAAACATCTTCATATTAGTTTCTAGTTTAGTGTTTGGATTCGAAAATTTCGGATTTGTATTCCGCATTGCCGCTAGTTTGCGGCACGAGCACGAGCGTCTACTTACAATGATATCATATGATATCGTGAATATTGCTCCAAAATAGTTTATTATCATGAATAACATATCTATATCTTACCGTGAATTCATAAAGCTAATATTTTGTCTGTTGATAATACTGTAGGAGTTGCTCGATTTCACTCGGTATCTTCCGGCCTTCGACGGCGGCGTCCCCGGTGACTAGATTACTTGCACTTATTCTCGATCGTTGCTTTTTTCAAATTCCAAATGTAATTGAATTGTGTTGTAAATTAATGGAATATAATGGATTTGATATTTTCATTAATTTGTTTTTGGGGCGATTTTGATATATATATAAATTTTGTGGCGATTTGGATGGATATATTTGTTTTGCGGCAAATTGTGGTGAATTGAATTATGATTACGATGAATATATATGTGTGATATCATTATATTGTATTGTATGTGTATGGATTTAGCTAGAATCTAGGGAAATTTTTTTTCTCTGTTTGTTACTTTTTCCATCGAGCGATAACCGACGGAATAAGTGAGAGCCCGATGTGTTAGATTAATATACCCGACGAAATAAGTAAGAAATCCGGATGGATTTGGGTTTAAATTTCCTAGTTTCTCACACTTTTTCCGTCAGCTAACACCCGACGTAATAACATACCCGACGGAATAAGCTCGTAATTTTATCCGTCGGAGTACAGCCGACGGAATATATTTATTTCGTCGGCTAAGACCCAACGGAATAAGCCTTCATTTCTTATAGTGAATACTTGTGACCCAATGAAGGTAATGGATATTTAAGTTTAAGTAATTATCTAACAACTAGAGCTTCTAATTTTGACATACTGATAGATAGCCGATGAATCATTGGTTTTCAACAGTTGGCAGACAAACTTCATTGAAGGCTGCACAGTGCATGTGCTTCTGCATTAGCCTAACCATTCTCCTAACACTTGAACTATTTTACCACAACAAGTCTTGCATATCATTTTCCCGACTTTATCAGCCTTGGCCCAAGAAAAGGACAAGCAGCAGAAGACCGACTTACAAGCTCGTTCCGACGACCTAATAAGCTAAGGAAGTGGAAAGAAGATGAAAGACACGACTACAAAGGTTGTATGTATAACCTAGTAGTTAAACATCTTCATATTAGTTTCTAGTTTAGTTTTGGATTCGATTCTTGGTTGTAGGGTTCATATTCGAGTTTCGAAAATTTCCGATTTGTATTCCGCATTGCCGCTAGTTTGCGGCGCGAGCACGAGCGTCTACCTACAATGATATCATATGATATCGTGAATATTGCTACAAAATAGTTTATTGTCATGAATAATATATCTATATTTTACCGTAAATTCATAACGCTAATATTTTGTCTGTTGATAATACTGTAGGAGCTGCTCGATTTCACTCGGCCTCTTCCGGCCTCCGACAACGGCGTCCGCGGTGACTAGATTACAGACACTTATTCTCGATCGCCGCTTTTTTCAAATTCTAAATATAATTGAATCGTGTTGTAAATTAATGGAATATAATGGATTTGATATTTCATTAATTTGTTTTTGTGGCTATATATATATATATATATATATATATATATATATATATATATATATATATATATATATATATATATTTCTGGGCGATTTGGATGGATATATTGGTTTTGCGGCAAATTGTCGTGAATTGAATTGTGATTACGATGAATATATATGTGTGATATCATTATATTGTATTGTATGTGTATGAATTTAGCTAGAATCTAGGGGGGGGGGGGGGATTTCTTTGTTTGTTACTTTTTCTGTCGAGCGATAACCGACAGAATAAGTGAGAGCCCGATGTATTAGATTAATATACCCGACGAAATAAGTGAGAAATCCGGATGGATTTGGGTTAAAATTTCTCAGTTTCTCATACTTTTTCCGTCGGCCAACACCCGACGTAATAATTTACTCGACGGAATAAGCCCGTTGGCTAACCAGTTTCTCACAGTTTTCAACAGTTGGCAGACAAACTTCATTGAAGGCAGCACAGTGCATGTGCTTCTCCATTAGTCTAACCATTCTCTTTAACACTTGAACTATTTTACCACAACAAGTCTTGCATATCATTTTACCGACTTTATCAGCCTTGGCCCAAGAAAAGGACTCATCAGACCTTATTTTAACAAGTAGCAGAAGATTCAAATATGGCAGCTCAGAAATGGGTCCATGGTAGACTTGGAACTAGACACACACACACGCATATTTTGTAAAATCTGAAATTATTTTGAGAATAATTATATGGAAATAATATTTTTATAATTATGAAAAGAATAATCATTCGACAGCAGACCTCCGGCACCTCCGGTACATGGCATCTATCAAAACAGATACATACATTTGATTAATGGTGCCTTGATATTAATACGGGTATTCGTATCATTAGTACAAATACGGGTATTCGTATTTTATACGAATACGGTATTCATATTTTGATATGAATACGGGTGTATATTTTTGTAGCATATACTTGTATTAGTGTATTTGTGTGTGTGTGTGTATTTTGATATATGTATATACATATGTATATGTGTGCAATGAGGTGGCCTTTCTTGTCTTCTTTTCTCTTCTAGTATGTGTAGGAATGTTGTGGGCTTGTGACTCACCATGGTGATTCACAACCCGACTCATTCCAAACACATAAAGAAAAGAAAGAAGTAAAAGAAAAAAATGATGATGCTTCATTTTCTTCTTGAGTTGCCATGCTTGCCCATACACCAAGCTTCTTCTTCTCCTCTTTTGGTTTTCTATTAGTGGAGAATTAGAAAAAATTATGAGAGATTATCTAAAAATTAGCCACTACATCAATCTAGTGAACAAATCCTATCAAGTCTTGTTCGCTAGTTGCTTCATGTTAAAAGCTAGAGCCATACCTCGGACTCCTTTGAGGTGGATCATCTTCGGTATGGAAGACCGACTCACAAGCTCGTTCCGACGACCTAATAAGCTAAGGAAGTGGAAAGAAGATGAAAGATAGCCAGGTTATCATATTTTGGTTTAAATGTGAGCTATTATTATATCTCTCTTTTAGTATCTCTCATTTCGGTATATGTATTTTGACAGAATACGGTATTTATACGAATACGAGTATTTGTATAAATACGGGTAGTTGTGTCTTGATATTAATACGGGTATTCGTATCATTAGTACAAATACAGGTATTCATATTTTATACGAATACGGGTGTATGTTTTTGTAGCATATACTTGTATTAGTGTATTTGTGTGTGTGTGTGTGTGTGTGTGTGTGTGTGTGTATGTGTGTGCAAAACAGAACTCAGAGCTATACAGTGAAAGCAAAATAATTGAGTCCATCAATTATTTGATTCAGCATGGGATTGTATCAATTATTTGATTCAGCATTGGATTGTATCAATTATCTGGAGGGCATCTATCAAAACAGATACATACATTTTGATTAATGGTGCCTCCACTGTTTTTTCAGTAGACTTGGCACCGCTGGTCGTCTTAAAGAATTTAATTAAAGTGCGGGTAATTACGTCATCTGCCAATCAGTCCTCTTATAAGCAGCAGCTGATCGCATAGAACTGTGAAACATCTGCTGTAGGCTTCCCTCTACAATACTAATACTTTCTTCTTGCTCGCTCGAAAAAGATCATGGCCATGATCCTGGATGCTTTTGGTGGAAGGATGCTTGATAAGCTCGCTGCATTGGTTGAGGAGGAGGTGGTGACCGTACTTGGCGTGAAGGAGGAGCTTCGAAGGCTGCAGCGAAGGATGGAGAGAATCAGTCACGTGCTTCAGGATGCTGAGAGGAAGCGCGTCCAATCGAATGCTGTTGCGGGCTGGGTTAAGGAGCTCAAAGATGTTATGTACGATGCCGAGGACATCATCGACCTCTGCAGATTCGAGGGCGGTAGATTGCTGCAGGATGATGAACCCTCCTCTCCTCCTCCCTCGGTACGCTGCGGCTTTCCTTCCTTTTTTTCTTGCTTTTCTGCCGTTCGTTCCCGCCATGAGATTGGTGGTAAGATAATAACCCTTAACGAGAGATTGAGCGGCATATATCATGATATGCCTATCCTTACCAGACCTCACAACTTGTAGACGATGTTGTGGGAAGCGACATTAAACGTGCCACTAATAATCTGGTAGAGTTGATGCTTAGGAAAGAGGGGGAGAAAAAAGGCCCCGACGTCATTGCAATCACTGGGATGGCGGGAATAGGGAAGACAACTTTGGCACAAAATATTTTCAATCACCAAAAGATACAGCATGAATTTTCCATAAAAATATGGGTTTGTATCACCCAAAATTTCAACGAGATCAAATTGCTGAATGAGATAATAAAAGGAGCCAAAAAAGATCATGTTGATTTGGAATCCAAAGCACAGCTCCTGCCTCTGTTAAGAAGCGCTGTTTCAGAAAAGCCTTTTCTTTTGGTATTAGATGATGTTTGGCGATCGGATTTATGGGACGGTCTGCTGCGGGTTCCGCTACAAAGCGGAGCCATCAGCAGCCGAGTCTTGGTTACAACGAGAGACCAGAATGTTGCTAAGCACATGAAGGCCGTGCACATCCATCCTGTGGAACAGTTGCCGGTTGAATCTGGCTGGGAATTGCTCCGCAGGAGTGTAGCTTGCACTGTTGAGGAGGAGGAGGAGGAAATGCAAAGCTTAAGGGATGTCGGTATTCAAATAGTTGAAAAATGCCACGGTCTTCCTCTAGCAATTAAGACCATTGCCGGCCTTTTAACAGAAAAGCAGAGAAGTAATGCAGAATGGGAAAAGGTTCTAAGAAGCAAGGCATGGTCTAGGGATGGCCTTCCTGACGATTTAAGGGGGGCTCTATACCTGAGTTATGAAGATTTACCCTCTCACTTGAAGCAATGTTTTCTTTATCTCTCTTTATTCCCTGCTGATATTTTTAATCGTCTAGATATTGTCAAATACTGGGTGGCGGAAGGGTTTGCAGAAACACAAAATGCTTCATTCACAGAATTAGCAGACAACTATTTTGAAGATCTATTAAGGCGAAACCTTATCCAAATACCGGTTAATCATTATGATTGCATGCATTATAAAATGCATGATCTATTGCGGTCACTTGCTCAGTTTCTGTCACGAGATGAAAGCTTCTGTGGGAAAACGCGGGAGTTTTCTACCATATCAACCACAACAAAGCTTCGCCGGCTTAGTTTTAATGAAGAAGATAACCTATCAGCCATCCCTGAACCAATAGCACAACAAAAATACTTGAGGACCTTGTATTTAAGAAAATGCCCCATGCTCAATGGGAATGAACTGTTTGTAAGATTTCCATTTCTCCGGGTCTTGATGCTGTCTGATTCAGGGATTGAGAATATTCCAGATGCTGTGGGAAATCTAATACACCTTAGGCTTTTGGATCTTGACCGTACAAAAATATCCAACTTACCCGAATCTGTAAAGAATCTTAAAAACCTAGAGGTCCTATATCTCTCAGGATGCAAATCACTCCATACGCTTCCCAAAGGCATTACTCAGTTATTCAATTTAAGGTTTATTGATTTACATGACACACCATTGAGTTTCATTCCATCTGGAATGGGGAGGTTGGAACACCTAAATGTCTTTAAGGGGTTTGTTATTGGAGTAGAAGACACCATATCATGTCAGCAACATATTTGCAGCTTGCAAGAGTTATTATCTCTGCCGCTGACAGAAGTTTCCATATATAAGATGGAGAGAACAGCAGTGACACACAAAGCACTTTTGCGGCTTTCAGAGAATGCTTATCTTGATCACTTGGAGTTGCGTTGGGGTTGGGACGTGGCTCTTAAGTACACAGAGGAGGAGATCAAAAACATTCAGGAGGCCTTTGCAGATTTCGCTCCACCATCACGCTTAAAAAGTCTATATATCGAAGGATATTTTGGCAGTGGGTTTCCGAGTACTATAATGTCAACATCATTGGGAACTTTTCTTCCTCAACTTAGAAGTATAGGTATTCTCAATTGCACAATTGTCCAACAGCTTCCACCATTGGGCCTATTACCCGAATTGAGATATCTTCTAATCCGGAATGCATCAGGGGTTGTAAGCATAGGCCCCGAATTCCTTGGAAGCAGGTCGATGTCAGTGTCCTTCCCCAAGCTTGAGGAGCTCTGGATTGAAAATTTGAGTAATTTGCAAGAGTGGTCATTTAATGGACAAGAGGAAGAAATGACAGTCTTTCCACATCTACGGCTGCTTCATGTCACGGCGTGCCCTAAATTGGAATCACTTCCTAGGGGCTTGAAGCAGTCTCCATTGAAGGAACTTACTATCTATGGTTGTGTTAATCTAAAGAGTATATCTGATATACCTGCACTGGGAGATCTGAGAATCCTTGATTGCCCATCCGTGAAACACGTTGGGAAAATGGATGCGTTGAAGAAGCTGCTGCTGGCTGATGATTCGATGGAAAGTGTCCCGGAGTGGTTGCTGAAGCTGCTCCAATATCGACAACAACGACAATATCAGGATGATAGTTTCCATCTGGGACTGCGTTGCACCGTCAATCTTCTAAATAGATGTCTTATGGGATGTGAATACTGGCCGATCATCCAAAACATCCCTAGCGTAAAAGTATTTCATGAAGATACTGGAAACTATCTGATCTGGAACAAGCAACGCACCTAGATGCCTCCCTCTGATATGTTTGGTAATCTCTCTCTCTCTCTCTCTCTCTCACACACACACACACACACAAATTGTTTGACTTCAACTGTTCCTTTGCAGATTGATTTCGAGGGAACAACATGCCACGCCCTTCTTGGTGTAAATTTTCAAAGTGTACTTCTGTCTCCCTCTTAATGCTGTTTACTTTCTTATTAGTTCTTTTAACTTGGGGTGATGGTGTCTCATTTTGATTCCAAATGGATTTAAGTTGAGGTTACAGCATACTTGAGGCTTCTTTATAGGTATGTAACTTCATGCAATTTTCTTCAATAGCGCATGCTTGTGGATCTTATATAACATAATGAAATCTTCATGCTAAGTTTAAGCCGACATGAATATCACTTAATTCACAGGAAAACCATAGGTGTGCTTTCCATTAACATACTAATTGCATAGATGCTTTACTAGGCGATTTGAATCAAATAATTTACTAATTAAAGATATTTGTTTCAATCTTTTTATCTAGGATAGATGTTGCATCAAGAAAGATAAGAAGTTGTGCTTAGAGGTTGTCAGCACCTCAGCGGTATCAAGCCAAGACTTAAAGGGAGAATGGAGGATTATACTCATGGCTTCTTTTGGTTATTTGTTTACCTTGTATGTTTAATGAAACAATGATGTATAATTGTGTGGTATTTTGTTGTTTTTACTATCTCAATCTATCTATGCCCCTGAATATTCTTCATATAATCATGACAAGGTTTGTATTTGTCGTTGGGTGACGACAAAGGTCCGCTACCCAAACTTGCACTCCATTGTTATGGTAATATGCTGCGTGTTCAGGATAATACATGGTTCTTGGGAGCTTTCAACAGTTTATGCAAATTTTGTGCTGCTTCTTTAGTGAATGTAAATTTGAATCGGAGAATGGAGAGATTCTGTTTTTCCCCTCTCTAAGAATATATAGCTTCTATGGTTGCTAGCCTTGTAATCTTCAGAGCTCTCATATGCATTCTTGTTTAGTTTAAACAATTCACATCAATAAATTTTATTTAGCAGGTTCATGATATGTTTGCAATTCATTGTTGTTATGGTGTTTACGATTTTGTGACTTCACTGTTGATGAAGCACCGTAAAAATTTTATTAAAAAAACCGTGAAAATTCATGAAATTCGAGTATCATCTGAAACAAGCTGCAGGTAAGTTCATGGCATTTTACTGAAATTAGCAAGAATTCAGCGAACCTCCTGTAAAGAGCCCTGTTCCTCATGACCAAACTTTCAAACAGCTTGTGAGCAACCCAAATTTAAAAAGGGCAGCAATCTCCTCACCAAAAAGCGTAAGCCCCAATCTCTCCCCAAACTCGAATCTCGATTTCTCAATTTTTCTAACTCCCCAATTGTTTTCTTTTTCGATTTCTTTTATCGAGTTTGCTCTCCCATCTGTGACGTTTTGAGTCCAACCGTTTTCAAATTACAAGCGGATGAGGTATGTGTTTCTAGCTCCAAGGTTTTATAAAATTACTATCTAGGGTTGTGGAAATTTTGGGGCATGCAATGAAAATGAGAATTAATTGGGACAAATTGCTGATGTTTAACATTGATGGTTGCCATGGCCACCACAATTCCATGCTTGCATTGCCGTCTGAATGATACAAATTGAACTATGTCGTTGCTTTAAATCCAGGTAAATTTGAAATTTTTGGAACACAAATGTTGATAAGATGATTCCTTTATATCTCTTGCAAGTGATCATGCACCTATTTCCTATTTTAGGTTTATCTAAAAGATGAAAGAGTGGCTGTGGAAAAAAAGTAATGAATGTACGCAAGGTGCTTGTGATAATGCCAACCAGTTATTTTTATCTCCCCTTCTTGTAGGGGATCCTTGGTTTATTTGACATAATAGAATTCGTAGGCTGCCCATAATTCTGATAGATTTGATGCTGGGTCAATCAAAAGAAGCACTGATATATATTATAAGTATCATGCGTTATGTAAAGGTTTTAATGGCCCCGCGGAGCACCCAAGGCCTCTCCTGTGAAGCGACAGACAAAGCAGCCAGGGCGGGAGGCACCAGCCCGAATGGGCCCCCACACACAGGGGGCCCACCTGTTAGTCCCTCCTTTCGTGGGGAACTGGCTCCAGGGCCAGTAAGCTCTCATGTAAATGTCACAACTAAATAAGCTAAATACAATAGTGCAAATAGGCCTAGATCAAGTAATCAAGGTACACATAACAATGACAACTGTATCGGGAAGGATCGGAACGAATCTTAATTAGACTTCAAACCTTAGGCGTCCCTCGCGACTAAGCTGGTTTTAGATAGGGCAGAATCTGTTGAAATATACTTCTGTAATACAATACCATTCACTTGATCTAATTATCAATTCTCTGAAGTCTGTTAAAAATCACCCCCACTATATATTCTAGTTATTTTTAAGTAGAGATTTTGAGAAATTTGAAACTAGAAGCATTCACTTTGATGTGAAAGCAGCATGCATGAGCCGCTAAATATATACAAAAAGACTAGTTTAAAGTTAATTATAAGGAAAAGCTTGAAGCAGCTAAGAGTTTAAAGGGTGCCTTTTGAAATAACAAGGAGATTTAGAGGTGCAGGTAGGGAAAACAGAATTGCTGAGGTTTGAGGTGATATTTAAAATAGGTCAAATATTTTAAGGGTGAAATACAGAAATACAAAGATTGAAGAGGGGTTCTCTAAATATAAGAAAGTAATCAAGGTACACATAACAATGCTTAATTGCATCTTGTGGCTTCTAATCACGCTTTAAACGCTTACTGCATTTATGCTAGCTTCTTTCATACTCCTTTATCGTATAATTATTTTATGGCTTTTGATCTTATAAGCTATTATATATGCTAAGTGTAGGTTAGTAACTTGATAGAAATAGATTTTCTTTTTCTATTTTGTTTTTTTACCAAGATCTTACTTTGTGTACAGGTTCGCTGAATCATGAAGAAAGACTTCGGAAGATCCACCCATTATGCTTTCTCAAATTTTGCGGAAACTCCATTTGCAACAACATATGTAAGTAAACATTTAGTACTCGGTTGGACTAAACCCAACTCTCAATTTCTATAAGACTTTGACTCCACGTGTAACATGTGAGACCAAAGATGAACTAAAATATTTTTAATTACATAAAACCGTTACAACTTAACAAGCAATAAATATGGGATTAAAAAAATGTATAGAACTAGTTTCTTCTAGCTTCATAATAATCTTCATGAATTAAAGTCATAAACACCGTAGCTTTGAAAAAAATTAACAAAGTCGGTGCTTATATTTAGTTTTGTATGAATTATAAACGCGTTATTAGTTTAAAATAAACTATATCCACTTTAAAATAAACTATGGCCATCGTAACTCCATATCCAAACATAGCCTCAATCTTTTAACTTTGTCGAAAAGGGAAATCTAGCAAGTTTGTTTGTCTTTCAGTTCTACACATACCATTCTAATGATCCTATCATCAACATGAATGGTAAACAAGATGGTGAAGGTGGGGATTATCTCATGAACTTTTGGCACAGATTTTATCTGTAAACGATCCACAAATAAATAGCAGCGGCTGCATCCATGTTATGTTTACACTCTCCTATCATAGAACAAAAATTTACATCAATATATCAACAACGAAATTTTAATATTATCTACTGAAGCGGAAAAACACAAAGATAACACAATTCAAATGATATGTCGATGCACAAACAACAACCGAACCTTTATCCCAAGCATATGGATACATAATATGACTGCTACTTTACCCCAGTAAACAGGGGGGTGGGGGAATTTGAAAAAAGGTCTTGATGACTAACTCAAGAAATTGCTTGCCCAAGTCCCTCGGTTACAATCCAAAACTTCACCAATTTACAGTAACAAAACTATCGAACCAACATCATCTCTCTCCCTCTACCCGGCTTCACCATATATGTGATTTTGTAATAACCACAGTTCCTATTCAGAAACACACCACTGAAATTTGGAAACTGCAAAGAGGAGGAAAAAGAAAACAAGCAAACAAACAAGACACTATATTCCCCCCGCAGATCCTCCGGCAACTCCCAAAGGCAACTCATGAGGAGCAGCTGCTGCCGTGTTGGACACAGCTTCACTCGCTATAGTACAGCTCACATTGCTAAAGTTGTGAAGAGTAGCATCAACCGAAGCTGGAGGGTTCGATATCCCAGAGCCGGGACCGGAAACAAGCTCAACTGATCGCATAGACATGTTCAACGCATGACAGTGTGGGCAATAGTATTTGATGTGTGGAAAATCTACTCTCCTGGCGAGCCCTGCACACATTCCTCCTCAACATCAGATTAGAACTACAATCCTTCTAGAAATGGTGTGATTGAATCATATCAGATTAAGCTTTACGGTTTCATGTGTAATTAATTCATGGAGATATGTTTTGGGGAGCACGCAACCAATTGTAAGTTCGAACAGTGTTACGATATTGAGGAAATTTTGATCAATGAGATAAACAGATTATTTATTTTCCATAAGCAATGTTTTTATTAAGAAAGATCTATAGGCTTCGACATCTTGGTAGGGAGAGCCACAAATGGGTAATAAGTACTCTGAAGAAACCTTTCACACAAAAAGAAGGAACATTAGAAATGGAAGAATTATTACTTAGCAATTGCTATAGGTCCTTGTGTAGTCACTGTAATAGATACTTGACAGTTAAAAGATAACCAGTCAGAATATTTCCATATCAGCATATACTTTTTCTCAATTTATATTACAGAACAGGAGGGATCTCGAAGAAAGAATCCACAAAGGGATAAAGAATGCCCAGACAATAATCTTATTACTTAGAAACTCAAATCTAATTGGCTGTTATGGATCGTGAACTGAGTGGTTGAGTCTTGACATAATGAGCGTATCAAATCCCTAATAATTTCAAGATTTCGCTGTGACTGGAGAAAGGAGTTTCAAGTTCAAAATTTCTCACAAAGAAAGTATGTGTCATACTGTCTCAGTTATGAGCAAATATTTGATTTGTAGTTACACCGCTCTATTTTGAAGAATTAAGTTACTCTTATATTAAATAACACAACGAAGCTACTGCAGTTTTATATATCATCAATTAAATAATACAACGAAGCTTTTGCAGTTTTATATATCATCAGAGTGTCAAGTTTAAAGTCAATTTCAGTTATGTAAAAGTATCATTTTCTGTTCTGGAGCCCTCTTGATTTTTCTCGAAGTTGCTTAGATAATGATAAGGAGTTAGAAGGGTGTCTATCCTACAAACAAACAATTCGAACTAATATAGATATAACGTGATGAGAGGAGAGAGAGAAAGTTGTCAGTTCATCATACCATTGTGTCTATGGCAATTGCCGCATATTAGGGCATGGCTCTGTGATGGATCCTTTCCCACTAGAAGAGCAACAACACGATCAATCCATCCTCCATCACTTGGGCTTGGACCTCGGTGATGCTCAACAACCAGCTGGCTCTGAGCAGCAACAATTTGAGCATCAGCTCCAGATTCGACAGGCATTTCAGTCACAGATTGAGGCATATCATTGCTGGTATTTCGAGAATGAGACTGTTTCCTATTCCGAAGTCCACTAGATTGCACTAATTCGACATCACTACTTTTGGTCAATGATGGGTTGTTATTTGATTTGTCTTCTACAGAGACTTTCAGGCCAGAATCCGTACCCAACTTTGATGCAAGAACACTTGCTGCTGCAGCTTTTGCAGCAGGATCAAGGTCATACAATTGGATAAGTTGATGTATAGTGTAATAGTTTGTTATCTCTTTAAGCTCATCAAGCTTTGCTTTCCTTTCAGCACGTAGTCTTTCAAGTGTCCTCTGGTCCTTGCGATCAACTGAACAATAAATTACTTGGAGTATAAATACTCTACATTTGAAACTAATACAAAAGAAAAGAGAGATACTAATGCATGAAGAGTAAGCCATATAGCCCAGAGTACATCCACATAATCAATCCATGTATCAACGCCTATAAAGAATGCAGCACATAAGCTTCTTGTCATTGCAATTGTAACTAAGATCATAATTTGCGGTCATTGCAAATGAAATAATCAGACATCTAAAACATATTTGCTGCCAAACTCTGTTGCACACTTTATCCGACAGGATACTGGCTGCAGCATGAAACACGGTAATATATTTCTTTTTGTTGAAGAATTTTCTAGC
This sequence comes from Agapanthus africanus, assembly GCA_030015575.1. Classification (NCBI taxonomy): domain Eukaryota; kingdom Viridiplantae; phylum Streptophyta; class Magnoliopsida; order Asparagales; family Amaryllidaceae; genus Agapanthus; species Agapanthus africanus. The sequence goes on along the minus strand of JASDDO010000001.1, from coordinate 14,875,710 downwards.
TCCTCTTCTGTAAGGAGGAGGGAATGGTCTCATTTACCTGCTTAAATTAAGTTAAGGTGGAGATGGTCTCAGTTACATGTTTAGACACCCAAGAGGTCATTAGGATCAGCAATAAATTCCCATGTCTAAATGATCTCTGTAAGAACTAAAGCAATGAATTACTGATAATATCATTCCCATGTCTAAAAGATCTCTGACAGAACTCAAATATAGTACTATATACAGCCTGCACATCTCCTTTTATATACTTGCCAATATTATCAAAGAGGGAATCGAACATCTCAAACCTTTGCAGCTCATCCAAATCCAACACAAAGCCCACATGAATGGACTGAATTAGTCCTTACCACTTTGCTTTTATTATAGATAACCTTATTACTTTACTATGAAAATCAGGATAAGGAAACCTGGTATATGGTTTTTGTTGTTGATATTTTATCAGTCGACGAGACTAGATAAAGGTTAAATTAACTGAAAAAATCCATCCTTAATAATTCAATATAACACAAAATATTCAATGGAAACTCAGTAAAAAAAATGTTCATCTTCAACTATGAATCTCTCACATGATGAGCACCTAGTTCTGGGCTTTTAATTACTTACCATCAGTAACTATTTGGAGGGATGGCCCGGCGTCATGTGGGGGTTTCCCAAAACATCTTTGATAATAGGAAACGAGGTCAGTGTCCGTCCAAGTCCTACCAAATCAAAAGCTCTTAGGATACAATCCCACCATCTAAATCTCATGATGTAGATTTGAACCTAATATAGGCAAAAGTTATTGGTCTATTCACATAAGAAAGCTCAAAACAATAAACTATTGTATATCGTCATAGGATTCTTTATTTTCTCAGCTTAACTACTTCCATGCTCATGTCCCAATTAAATTTGCATTACAAGGCATATGTTCAGGAGAGGTATTAATGATTCAACCTATCTATCCATTAGCTCATTTATTTTTCAATCCAAGATGAAGGCAGGCTTGTGATACCCTTGAGATCATTTCCATTCAGTCAGTTGCAATCTCTTGTCAAATGTAGTTGTCTATTTCCATTCTCTATGATTACTTTCAATATCTTGAGCGCAGACTGCCAGATTGATATAGCTTTTTGTTTCATTGTATTTGTGAATCTCTTGCATGCTTCATCTTGCATATAGGTTTTAGCTATGCCAGGCATATACAATGCACATGTCAGAACTAACAAACACATGTGATCGAGCGTGTGTTTCCATCCTTCTATTACTTACTGGATTGTATCTAATGGAATTTTTTTAAGGAGAGCCCTTTCAACATTGGGGTTAGTTTCATGTTACTAGTTATTGTGTGCATTTCCATGTTGGATGACATAAAATGGTAGTATCACAATTCAGTGTTAAGGAGGATGCTTCTAAGGGTTTAGTCTTGTGAATGATCCCATTCAAGATGAGAGGATGAGACACCTCTAGATAATTTTGTCAGAGTGCTATGCATCAAAGAGGAACCATTAACCCCTCATCATGTGGCTTATGTTTAATATAACACTATTTAATATCGGGAAGTTGGCTTATGTAATTAAGCTCTCTCATTTTCACACATCGACCCATTCTTTGGAAAATGGTGCCTGCCATCGAAAACACTCAGGGTTACGAAATGATAGGGGGACCAGTATCATGAAACAAATATTGTGACCAAATTGGTTTTGCCACTAATTAAATCCACTACATCAAGTTTTTTTTCTCACACCAGCCAATAAGTCAGAACAGATCATGTGCACACATTAATTACATGGAGTTATGAACCAACAACCATTTTTCAATATGCATGGATCTATTCATATGTTAGTATGTTCAAACATACAATTGGCATAAAGGGGGGAGGAACTTAAGAACATTGTAACAGTCCATCAATGTGAACAAGCTAGGTAAAGAATTTTAGATTGATGACTAGATTGTAATTGAAATTAACAATAAAAGAACAGCACTAAAATAATAAAATGTAATTGAAATTAACAATAAAAGAACAGCACTTCAATAATAAAACAAGTTGAGTTTCAAGATATTTACGCATTCTTGTGAAGCGAACAAGTGTTGTATAGATAACAAAAGATAAACCAGGTGAAAGAATTACGGGCAGGGTACGAAAAATCTTCATCTTCCAGTTCAGATCCAATGACCTTAGTGTAATGATAGCAATAGCCACGGCCACCATCTGGTAAGAAGAAAGAAGAATGCTTTAAGCTGAAATTCTATCGCATTCCATATAACCAAAATGTAAATTTTTATCTAAGACTAGAATGATGGCCCTGCTTCTGCGAATCTCATCATAGTTTTACAGGATTCCCAATATTTACCAATTAGGATAGCAACCTGTATTATGCAAAAGTGACTATCACAGGAAATAGAACCAGATAATGCAGCAATAATTTGTATCCATAATATACAGATTTCAATGGAGAAAACTGGACGTGCCATTTTCTTCTCAAGGTAGCTCTTACTATATCCACAAACCCAACAGTTTTAGGCATGTTAGGGTTTCGCCACGCATGCAAGGAAAACAAGCAAAAATAAAAACACGCAACACTGATATTTAACGTGGTTCGACCAATTCCACCGGGCAAACATGAGAATCTCTTTATTAATGATCAAAAATACCGGTACATTTTATATTCTTTTTCATGTCGCTCATATTTCAACGCTCATACAAACATAAAAATTACTCTTAGTAAATCTCTACATCTTCATCTATAGATGACTTCCCTTCGCTTTTACTTTCGTCTCTTCATACAAATATAAAGACTACTCTTCTGGTGAATCCCTCACCCTTCGTCTTTGCCTACTCTTCTAGTGAATCCCTCACCCTTCATCTTTGCCTTTGTCTTCTTCATACAAACACAAAGACTGTTCTTCTGGTGAATCCCTCAACCTTCGCCTTTACCTTCGCCTCTTCATTCTCTTTTTCTTCTTTATGTTTGGCAATTTTTCTCTAATGAGACGTATCTCTGTTTATAACACAAAATAATGGAACTCCTACTCCAGTTAGGATCTCTTCAAATCTCCAAAATAATCTCTAATAAATTTTCAAATAATTCTCCAAACCAACTTGTAAATCTTCCAACAACTCTTCAAATAATCTTCAACAAATTCTCCTAATTAATCTTCAAAACGAATCTTTCCAAACAGCCCAGAATTCGACCCGAGACGGTTTGAGACGGCTCAAGATTGTCATAAGCCGTCTCTTACGTCTAGAGAACAAATGTTAATTCCAAATGACTTGTAAGCCGGCTCAACCCATTTTGAGCCGTCTTACATGCACGAGGGTCGAGAATACAAGGTAAACTCAACAAGAAATAAGTTCGACCTGTGGGTATCACAACAGGTAATGATTTAAAATGCTCAAAATCAATAGGCCTAGCCTTAAGTTATTCCCACAAGCATGCAGATAAAAGCCAAAAAAAATTGGATTCCTATTCTCTTCTATAAAGCCTGTTACAGAATTTATCTCACTAGTGCAATGACACCTTGGAAGAATTTTCAATTACGTCCGGTGTTTTAAAAGCGGGAAACAAAATGCAGAGTGACCGGAGGGGTCTCTGTACACCTAAGCCCCACCTAGGCAGCCGCTCAGGCCACCCAGACATCAGCAACCTTGTTTTCTTTGTTTAATCGTGTTATTTCTCGTAAATTGTTTATTGATCCTTAATTCCCACTGCTTTTTTTATATAACTATTTTGTTTCTCCTGCAAATGGCTAGATGAGCATTTTCAAAGCCGCAAACTTCTAAAAATGCTAATTAAGAGTTACTGTTTACATCGCTCGTATGCTCAAATTAAAACCTCGATCCTTGTTTTAACTAACTCCATCAACCACAATCCAAGAAACAGGGGAATTAACACAACAAGAATCAAGAAATCTCTCACCTCGACGATCCCAGACATCACTATAATGTCCCTCGCAAACTTCCTCGACTTCATCGCCCTCTGATTCATCCTATCATGAACCGATTCCTCCTCCTTCGACAAGCGCTCCAGCTTCTTCTCGAAATCCTCGTTCCTCGAACCAAAAAACCCTCTCCAAATCCTCGACAGGATCCCCTTCCTCTGCTTCTTCACCGCCGATGGCGGCGGCGGCGCCACCACCTCGGCTTCTTTGCTCCGATCCGCCGCCTCCGCCATTACCTGAACCAAACCAAAATCAAATCGAATATAAAAAAAATCACATTTTGAAGAAACAGAGGGCAGATCCAGCGAGATCCAAGAGTGGAGAACGTGCCAGTTTTTGAAACGGATCGGATCTCAACGTGAGAGAGAGATCGGGGTTTTAGTGCTGTGAAATGGAGCGAATGGAAAGAGGCGGACTCGAGAAACGCCTGTGCGAAAAACACAAGGAGAAAGTTTTTTAAGTTAAAAGAAGACATTTTACTCGAAAGTTCCTTTCATCAGCGTTTGCTGGGGGTACGTGGCAGGGCAGTTTAGGTGGGGCCCACGGCTAATAGATTCATGAAAAAATAGTGATGGAATATATTACTTTTCTTTTCATGTTTTCATTGTTATTGCACTAGAATTTCTTAGTTTAAAAAAATCCGAGAAGAAAGAAAAGGGTGAGAGAGAAATGCAGAGTGTTCTAGAGTCTTATTTATTTGTTTATTTATTTATTTATTTTTTAAATACGGGACGAATGAGGTGGAGGGTCTATGACCCTAGGATTTTTCTCCCTGTTTGCATTATGTATAGAGAAGAGATAAATATATATATATTGGAAGATATGATATGGAAGTTTCTACATAAATAATTAATTATTTTTTAAAAGAGAGATGATGTGGATGGCTTAACAAGTGAGAGAGATAATGTGGAGGGCTTGAAAGGTGGGAATTTTACTCACTCTAACCATGGGTATTTGCGTTATATACGCTAGAATTTATGCATGCGTGTTGCACGTGTAAGTTTTTAAAAAAATTAAAAGAGGGAAGAGAGAGAAATGTGGAGTGTTCTATAGTCTTATTTATTTATTTTAAAAATTGAGAGAGGGTCCTCTAACCAACCCCTATTTGCTTTTTCATCAGGTGGCATCTAAAATCTATACCTTCCGTGACCTTTTTCGACGATCGGCACCCATCATCATCATCTTTATCATGTACGATGTGGATACACCAAATTTCATGTGATTCCACCGCTTTTTTACCGTTGAATTAGCAATGTAAAAAGTTCTATTGTTGCTAAACCGTTAATTTTGCACCCACTGAACAGCGTGAAAAACTATTAGAATGAAATGAAATTTTGTCCATTATATATATATATATATATATATATATGTGGAAGAGATGATATGGAAGGTCCGAGATAAACAATTGATTGTTTTTTAGGAGAAAGAGAGAGATGCCGTGGAAGACTTGAGAGGTGAGAGAGGTGATATGGAGAGCTTGAGAGATGATGATTTTTCTCATTTTTTCTATTTTTCTAAAAAAAAATTAAAAGGGCGGACCTCTAACCAAGGGTATTTGCATTATATATAGAGACTGGATAGATATATAGAGATATTATTATTATTATTATTATTATTATTATTATATATATTACATAAGTTTAGAAGGATTCCGGGCGGCTGTTATTAGCGTAAAATAGCATTAATCCTATTGCGATGAATGGTCTAAATTCATCCAAAACCGAAATCAACGACCGAGCTTTATGTAAAATAGGGGTCTTTGGTGTTGGTGTATCCTACATGCAAAGCACGCAGGATATATGGCTAGGATCCTAGAAAAGCACCCCTAATATTTTTTTTCCAATTGCACAGACTTTTTTTCCAGTTTAGAAAGTCGGTCATTGTTTATTTATTTTGTTAAATTTTAGGTTTTGTTTTCCCGCTTTTCCCGCTGTATTGATTGATTGATCATGGAAGACTAAACATGTAGCTTTCTAAAATTTCAACAAATGAAGACTTCATTGTTATGAATAACCTTATCTGACAAGCTCATGATAAAGGTTAGGTAAACCATATTTTATGGTCATACTTGTTGGTGATTTGCTTTCTTAGAAGTATGAAAACCAGGTGGGCCAATTATCACGATACTTAATTACACTTACAGCTAAACGCTATTTGTCAACTTTATCAAAACATTGTCTAGATTGCTCTATTTGATCTTTTCTTTTCTTTTTCTTTTTGACTTGGTCACTGGGTCTTTCTATTTCTGCGCAATTATGTGGGAGAGTACACCGAGTTATCTTATAATTTTTTCCCTGTTCTTTCTAATTTCTTAAGTTTTTCTTTTTTGACTCTACCCGCTCACTCAGAAGTCACAAGTCAACCCAAGCCCATATAATGCTATGTGTCGGGGCTTTTTACGGGTTGGATCATAACGGCTTCGAGGCCCATTAAACCTGGCCGGATCTTGTTCTATTTTCACCCTGATCCAACCCGACCCAATAAGAGGCCTGCGAGCACGAGAAACCGCAAGATCAAAACTGAAGCCGGAGAGATTTGTATTCGCCCGATATCTTCAACCGTCGGCGATCGCCGGTGATTCAAGCGCCAGTTTCGTTCGGTCCCTTCGTCATCTCAAGAAGGTATAACATCTCTCTCATTTTCCCCAAAATTTGTTTGAATCTATTTGTAATTCGATGGCTTGGGTTTTAAAAGAATCGGGGAGGGAATTGGAGGAACCGAGGGAAAACCAGGGAAGAATTCGAGTGGAAAGATTTGATTTTTCAACCTCAGTGAAGAAATTCTCCATCAAAAACCTAATTATTAACCCTCGGAACTTAAACTTATTTTAAGCACCCAAGAATTGCATTTTGCAGCTGCATTAGAAATCAGCCCCTACAATAAATTCAACCCCATATATTACCCCAGCTCAAAGGCTTGTGTCATGTACAGATAAAGTTTTTCTTCGAATATGTTTTGAGTTTGCTATATTTAGTCATCACTATGTACTTATAGATGAGGTCCTCGCCCAGGAGGATCCTGCTAGCCATAATTAGTGAGATTCATGATTTCCAGGACTTTTAGATTTCTGAAAGGCAGGGTTAAGTCGAGACTGATAAAGAAGAGACATTTATTTTATAACTATAAACACAAGCTGATCTAGTATCTTGTTGCTTATTTCTTCCATTTTAATACATAGAGGCATAGAAAGTACCCGACTCGTATTAAGATGCAGCAAAGGATAACACCCTCTCTAGCAGCACAAGTCATAACCAAGGACATCCTCCTTTGTTCAAATGACATGCATCATTCCACTTGTTAGTTACTTGCACCACTATTTACAACAAGAAATCCATGAATATAAATGAAGGGAAACCAGGTATGATTAATCATTGAATTTTTGTGTCTTACTGTTAATTCTACGTGTACGAAGTTCATATCGGTTTGATGGTTTAATTTTTATTTTATCAAACTATTATGAAAACTCACCAGCATCCTCATCTTCTTTATATTCTTCTTCACCAATTCACATAAAGAACAAAAAGTTCAATTATAGAATGCCATGTAATGAATAAAGTTGTCGATCTTGTACAATCTCTGAGCTAGCCATCATGAATGGCTAATCAGCCTTGTGTCACCTTTTATGACTTGGTTCGAAATTCATGGCCTTAGGAAACTGTAATCAAGTGACCCCCATCCATAAGACATCGAGGGCAACTTAGTTGCTGGGCACATCTATCTAGTTTGTGTGTTTTTTAAAGTAAATAATGCCAACCTAAACATGTTAGCGGAATATTTACAAATAAAGCATTCAAGGCATCCCTAGAGCATCCCCAAAGAAGAGAATCAACACTTGGCTCATGTTTGGGGTTACTAAACATGAGCATCATGCACATGTAATCATTAATGTAGGCTCTTCGTGCCTAGGTCTATCCGGTACAACCTTTGTTGAATGCTTCTCACTTGTGAACACTCGAAACGAAACTACTGAAAATCCTTTGTTTTATTTGTCTCCTGGCAATATATCCTAGCATTTCCCCCTATTTTTCCCATTATTCTATCTATATAAAACTATATGAGAATATATTCTTGGAATATTCGCTCCTCCTTCCTTGGACACATATGGTGCATAATTAATCCTAGCCCCTCAGCTTCCCTATAAATTACTAACTAATTACTAATTACACCTTGCTTCTTCATATGTGCTGCAAAATTAATTATAGTTCCTCAGTTACCTTCTTACCTTACAAATTAGAAATAGTACTCAATCAATGTGAAGATATATATTTTTTGAAGTCTAAACTTTAAAAAATCCATTTGGTATCTTTTATGTATATCTTTAGAAGAAAGAAAAATACTTAATCTATTAACACGTCAATGAAAAAATATTCCATAGGATTTGACCCTAGCAGGAAAATTTAATCCACACCCTCCTTCACTGTTGTAAACCCCCCATAAAGCTCCGTTAAAGCCCTGCTTTATCAGAAAACGGTCACGAAGCACTTCGCTTTTGCAAATATAAAACCTTCGTGCTTATCTAGTGCCGCTTTCGCCCGCTTTTATGCACTTGAAACCACGCTTAAACCTACTTTTTAACTAATTATAATAGTATAAAGCCGTAATTCCATTAAATGGTTATAAATTATTTTGTTAAATGACCGATCGTTGTTGTCTCTAATGTATTATATTATCTTTTTAGAACCTATATGATAAAATATTTATTAATGTTGTCTTTATGTAATTCAATTATTTAATTGAATATAAAATTTATAGAATACAATAGGAAAAAATTTCTTTAATTTTTATATTTTTTATCATAATGTTTATATATCTAACTTTTCCATCATATGATTTTATTTAGTAAATTTAAAAACGTCTTGGCGCTTTTTACCGCTTAAGCTCCGATAAAGCACGATAAAGCTTAAGCCTTATCTTTCTGTTTCGCTACGCTTTTCACAACATTGCCCGCCTTAATTGGCCCATGAAATTTTTTTCGCTACATCTATCACTCCTTGGGTTATCTCTGTTTAAATGTAGGTCTTTAGTGGAAAAATTGTTATCAAGCGCTTATTTAATTCTTTTATTGCATTTGGGTCATGAAATTTTTTTATTGGCTCCTACTCAATATTTATTACTCTTATATCCCATATAACTAGTCTTATGGTGATAAATTCTGATCGATCCCTTTCTTTAAAATCTCTTTTTAATTTTTCTCTCAGTACTTAGGTTTTACTGCCAAAATTTGAATTTTTTTACGATTTATGTGTTACAACATGCAAAATATTGGAAAATTTGAAAAAAGGAAATTTTTTAGAGTTAAAAATTTCGTGATTTCATTTAGTATCGTAAAAAAATATAGAAAACTAAAGAAAATAGAAAATTTTGACATTTTTAAAAATTCACTATTCTCATGTGTTATAGCATGTAGAATATTAAATTTTGAAGAAAACAAAAAAATTGATATTTTTGAAAATTTAGCGATTTTTATGTGCTGATATTGAAAAAACGGAAGAAAGCTGAAACTTCTGATTTATGAAAATTTTGCGTTTTTGCGATAGCATGTAAAATATAAGAAACGAAGAAAACAGAAAATATTGAAAAACCAAATAGAAATGAAAATATTGAATTTTTTGAAAATTTCGGTATTTTCATGTGCTAAATATTGTAAATTTGAAAAAAACGGAAATTATTGAATTTTAAAAAAACCAAGATTTTCATGTGTTATTACATGCAAAATATTAAAAATTTGAAGAAAGCAGTAAATTTATGAATTTTTATAAAATTCATAATTTTCATATGCTATATAGCATGCAAAGGAAAAATATTTCAAAACCAAAGGCCACATAAAATTTTGAAATTTTTGAAAATTTCAAAATTTTCATGTGCTAGCATACAAAACATTGAAAAATTGAAGAAAACTGATTTTCTTTAGATTTTTTAAAATTTTGCGATTTTCGTATGCTATGAGCGAGCAAAATATTTGAAAACTCGAAAGCAAAAAAGTTTTGAGAATTTTAAAAATTATGCAATTTTCGTACGGTGGAATGATAGCATGCAAACTATTGTAAATTTGAAGAAAACAAATGTGTTGGATTTTTATAAATTTTGCGTTTGTTATGTGCTATATAAGCATGCAAAATATTAAAAAATCGAAGAAAACAGAAAGCTTTCATGATTATCATGTGCTTAGCATGCATAATATTGAAAAGGATAAAATAGAAAGTTGAGGTTTGTGAATTTTTTTTGATTTTCTTATGCTATAATAGAAAAAACCCGAAAAAATACTTCGTTTTTGAAAATTTAATGATTTTCTTGTGATATAAGCAAGAAAATATTGGAAAACCGAAGGAACGGAAATTTTGAGATTTTAAAAATGTTGTCATATATATGTGAGCGTGCGAAGTGCCGAAAATATGAAGAAACAAAAAAAAAATGTTTTTTTTGTACATTTCATGATTCTTGTGCACCATAACAAACAAAATATTGAAAAACCAAAGAAAAAAAAAGAAAATTTCACGATTTCGTATATGCTATAACAAAGAAAAATATTGAAAAGCCGAAGAAAAATGCTAAAATATTTGCAAGTTTATCTTTCATGCATTTTATATATGAAGTTTATAAATATTTTGATATTACAACTTACAAATCATACAACAATAAACTTTTAATTAATATGATTTTTCTTGATTTTGGACTTCATACCCACCCATTGCATGGGCCCTTGCTAGTAGTAAATGATATTGTAAATGTAGGTGAGCAGCGAAATTGATTTTAATTTCATCGTGTCTATTCTATGTGACTCTGAATATCTTATGGTCACCTGGAGCCTGGAACCCTTTAAAGATTATTTCCATGTTTTACAGGGAACATGACTGATGTAGTATCTGTTGCCGACGCTAGAAATACACGGCGTTTGCCAACATGGATGCTGCCGGTAAATGCTGATAAACTAAAAATACCTGCAATTGTGGATGAAAAGTGTTCTCTATCAACAGAAGAAACCAAGAGTAAAGCAGCTGGGTCTAAGATAAAAGTAAAACCTGTCATCAAGAAGCTTGAAAAGACTCCAACTCAAGAGGCAGAAATTAAACAAAATGCAGAAAGCTTGCAAGCGTGTGAGACAAGGGGAAGAATAAGGAAAGCAACAAAAAGAGATGAGGTTCTCAAGGGTTCTCTCTCTAACTGTGGAGATAAGAAAAGACCCAAGAGGAAAACCATGGAAGATGCAACAGAGTTAAATGAAAGCACTGCCATTAGAAAGCAATGTGTGAAGATTAAAAGGCACAAAATTACTGAGGTAGCCCCAGAAAGGAGTGATGAGGACGTAACACTGACAGTTGAAGACCTGCTTATAATTGCTGAAGAGGTATTCTTCAATCTTCATACTATTTGTAATGACCTTTAGGTTTTTGCTACCTTGTCATATAGTTAGGACTTATGGGCACCTAGTCCTGGATTGTGTTAATTTTAGTATTTGAATAATACCGTGGCACCACATTGCGAGCTATTGAATTGTGTTAGGTACTGCAGCTACTGACAGACCTAAGAAACAAAGCTTACGAGTTATCCTATTCTTATTTGAATGTTATTCTCTGTGCTTATAGTTTGGGCCAATTTATGTGGATCCTTGTGGGCAACTCTGCTTTCGGAGATTGCACATGTCTTTCCTCCTCCTTTTACTTTAATTTCATTCTGCTGCATCAAATTCACCTTTCTCTTGATGGGATAAAATTATTGATGCTAATTGCTGTGATTGGGATTGCAGTATGTCAGTGCTGATAAGGAAAAGAAATGTGAACAACAGTTTAAAGGAGAATACAAAACTGAAGCAATTCCTTCTAGCCTGTCAATGTCCTCTAAGGCTGATTCGCGAGGAGCTCTCCAAGCTTGTGGAACGAGTCAAATATTTTCTAAATGCACAAGTCTCGGTCCTAATTCTCATTTAATTGAAAATGAGGGGAAGGAAAGGAAGAACCATAAAATTGAAAAATTTGCAAGCACAGGAGATGCTGCTCAGGATATGTTGAATCTCTACCTGGGTCCTTTTCTGACCAAACCCCCATGTGTCGAGCAGAGTGTTCAGGCAATTGAATCAGAAGGGCTGCCACTGGTTCAGACGGTTGAATCGAAAGCATTTCCAGCTGTTCCCAAAATTAAATCAAAAGGATTTCCATCAGTCTTTGAATTAAATAAACAAGTCAGATATGTAATTTCAAAAGAGGAGGCACCCTTGACGAAGAAGAAGAGCAGCCTCAAGGACAAGGTGGCCATGTTCTTTGACTAGATACAGTTCACCTTAGTAAAGAAATGACAAAATGATTAATTAAATCAAGAAATCGAGGTAATGAGCAATATTATTACTTAACGCAATATATGCTCATGATTTTTTTTCTGTATATAACATATTGATCGATTTAGGTGTTATAACATATGTTTGAGTCAACATATATATCACTATGACTCGTTAATCTTGCTACAATTATCTCTGTGTAATCTGTGTGAAATATATAACGAGTTTGATGTGAACTATCATGTGTTAAACTGTTAAACTGGTCAATATGCATGCATTACTTGCTGGTTTCGGCTTTTGCCATTATTATTTATCTGTTATATGGAGATGTAATATTATTTAATTACATCTACATTTATGAAGTCATTTTGGGAGCACTGTATATTCATGATTTAGCTGACTCTAATGGTTTGAGATACATGCTTGTTATTGCTGTTGTATGAATAATGGAATCATGTTTGTATTTGTTTTAAAAGGGATAACTTTTGAGAAAATGTTGCTACAGTGAGTCCTGAAGTAAGGATGCAGTTAACATTCAAAGTAGACGATCTCACTACAAAGATTTAGAGAAGTCTGTTCACCGTCTTTTACTTTGGATAATTTACCTGTTAGAGGCAAAGGCTAATTTTCTAACACCAACATCTTCCTTTCCAGTTCAAGTTCAGTATTAATGTGATTCCTGTTCGAATGTATGTGATGACTAATTACTGTTGCAAGCTAGTCATAACAAATTCAGCAAAAGGTAAGCATTGTCCTTGTGGCTGTTCATGCTCTTCAGTTGAGAACAAGGTTTAAAGGCGGAAGGTGAAGCCAAGGCCACAAAATTCAATTTGGCCTGAGGCGAGAGGCGCCAACAAAGGCGTCTGAGCAAAATGAAGCTGCTAATATTAAAAAATGTAAACTATTTATAAATAATTGTGATCAATTTATATAATATTTATATAATAATGACGCTCGTTTAATTTAATGGTGGATAACAAGGCCTGAAATCAAATAGATTCACTTAGTGATCCCTAATATAACTCATTGCCATGAATAACATACATATCTATAGTTAAAAATGTTTCGTAGCCAATCTTGATACACACTATTACAAACACTTCCCAATTTTTAACAAAAAAACCATTTAACTGATTTTAACACCTTAGTGGCATACAAATGAATATGAAAATACAATTTTTAAAAAAGAAAGAAAGAATGAAGATAACCTTTTTGTTATATTCTATAATCATTTTTCCTTTTATAGACACTGCCTTGTTTCCCTAATCACATGCAAGCTAACTAAGATGTAGGTGTGGGATTTAGGAGAAATTTTGATAGTCCGACTTTGCATCCACATCTCTTGATATCTTCTTGCCCCTGCTTCCTAAAATCTCCAAAAGTGAGTTTCTATACAGATAATCGTTTTTGCAGCTCCCTATTGTGGAGTCATATGATGGACACAAGAAGTAGTCTATGGAATCTCTCTCCTCCTTCCCATTTGCCACCACCTTGTGCATTACACTTTTGTAAATTCCAAGCCTGCTACCCATCAATCCAAATGATATTAGTTAGATCGAAGCTATTAATTAAGAGAAATGAAACCCCCATAGGGTGAGATAGTTGGTAGGTCCTGAGAATTGTGGCACAAAAGTTACAGGTTTAAAGCACGTAACCAAATACACTGGGAGGAAACACACCCTATATATTCTGAGGGGCGGGCAGGTCTTGCATGGGTGCAATTATATAACTTAAATATAAACAAAATTCGAGAAATGAAACCTTGATTATAGGACTTAATCAAGTGAACTGGGCTCCTATCAGTGCAGCCTAACAATCTTAACTATGCATTGATGTGACGTCTGATGCCACTGCTATTTCTGAGGTAGAAAATTATCAGTTCTGAGAATTTCTAGGGTCTTTTTTGAATGCTGAAATTTGATATTAGAAGATCTTATGGCTATCCGAACAGGCAAGACAATAAAATAAAGCAGGCATCAGAACTATTTTTAATATTGACCTGAAAGAGGTCCCCTATGTTGACAATAAGAGCATGTGGATTTGGCTTGACAGCAACCCATTTGGAACCCTTCATTAACTGCAGTCCTCCAATACAGGATAGTGGGGAAGTCACTATCAGTGTGAGGCATCAATCCAAAGGTCTCTGGTGAGAAGGGACATGGTGGATATCGATTGAGGCGAAGGAAGCATGTGCTTTTGTTGCTGTTTTCTGGGAAACACTGCCCGTTGTATCCCAGGTTTTCGGCTAGAATGCTGGCGATGGCGCAGGCAAGTTCTGAAAGTGGGGCTGCAATTTTATTCATCACCTTCCTAGGAATGAAAATTGGCATCTGCTTCAATATTCTTACTTACAAATATCAAATGAATAGAATAAATTTCCTGACGTGTTGAAAAATTTATTTGCGAGTTAATCCATTGTTTGGGGTAACAATTTTCAAAGCTATATAGATATGCTGCCATCAACCTGTACTTAAATTATGGATCAAACCTGAGTTATTCTTGTCTACCTACCATGAGATAGCTAGATTACTCCCATCTCTTTAGGGGTTTGCAGTCAATTTTTTATTCTAATATTCAGTTTCATAGTTCAAATTCTTTCACCAAAGGGGGTTTGTTTATATTTAGTATACATAGTAAACAATGCAAGAAGTCAAATTTTAGAGGGTTTTTTTTACATGAAGAGCTTTATGTGATGAGAAATGTACCTCAGAGAGCTGAACTCGCCAAAGCAGCCGCCTTCTGAAATCTGAGCAAGAGGAACATGAAACGCTTCTGACCATGAGAACTGTTGCATACTCGTGGCATTTGGATTTCCCCACCTGTAAGAGTCATTCAAGATCCTATATGTTACCTTCTTTTCGTAAGGCAGTTCAAACACTTTCCTCTCCTCATTCCTCATCCCTTTCAGGAGTTCAGAACTGATACCATGGTTTATTACTTGGAAGAAACCCCATTCAGAGGAAGCCTTGACCATTGACTCAATACAGGCCTGCTGCTCTCCTTCTTCACCACTCCTCAGGCCTTCCATATCGATTAATGGGAGCTCACATTCTTCTATATTTTCAGTAACCTGGTTATACAGCCACTCCTTGTGTCTGAGGCCATTATGGTATTCTTGTTTGAGAGGAAGAAATGAGCGGTGACTGAAGATTTTAGGAGTTTCATGTTATGTGTGTTGGTACCTATTTATATTGTGCTGCATGGCAGGCAGGCCTTGGGTGGGTGGCTAAGAAGAGGGCCGAATGCATAGTGAACAAGGAAACTACAAGAGGAAGCTGACAGATTAGATGTCTGGGATCATGTCACGTGGTGCAAATAAGTGCATTTGTTGAGTGCTTGTCTAGGGACCAAGTGCCTGAGTATTAATCTAATTGGAATCAAAGCAAGGTGAGATCAGAGGCAGCGGCTACCTTTTGTGCTTTGCTGACTATATGTTACATGCATAAATGGTTTAGGGAACTTTCAGGATGTGGGTCTTCAGGTTACAAAGGTATGGTTCCAATGATTTTCTCATATAAAAGTAAAAAAAAAAATCTTATAACATGCAGGTTAAGAGCCCATCTTTCATTTAACTTGGTTTGTAGAGTTCTATGTGATTAGCTTTTGCACCTTTCATGTCATGTTTGTTTATTGCAGGAGTTCCAAAATACAGTTCTACAAACCCTTTATGCTACTTTGTCATTGTTCTATGCACTTTTTATTAACCACCTTCACCTCTGCATTATGCTTTGAACTGCATGTTTATGTAGATTTACAAATTCCACACAAGTTTGAGCCTAGTCATGGCTGACTTGCGACCTAGAGCAATTGAACTGATAGCACTGTAAAGTTGTTAGAAAATTTTTAGTTACTCTCTTTTTGTGGAAAATGCAAGATATGGCATGTGCATTGTGACCAATGCTTCATGCTTGCATTGATTTCATCTTTTAGTATTCTGCCAATCACTCATGGCTATATAAATTGGGTCTGGTTCCAGTGAAGATAGAACAGACAAATTCATCGTAAATGTCATTTTGTTATATAAAATGACATTTTGTTTGCATATGTTTTATTACATGTGGGCATGCATGTAGCTTACAGTCAATCTATGTGATAGATGAAATTTTACAAGTTTTTATCTTGAATATTGTATGCATAATTGTGTGCGTGTGTGTTTAATGCCCACATAAATCCTAGACATTCAATATGTATTTAGCAATCCCTGATATGACCTCTCTGACAGAAACATAAGTTATTGACTCATCCCCAGTAAATTGTTTGATATTGACTGTTTCATCCGAAATGATCCCGATACCTGATTCTTAATCTGCTGCTATGCTATGTTTGTTTGTCAGAATACTTCTAGGCTTTCAATCCATTACTTGCTCACGTTATTGTTCTGATTAGTTCATGATGGAAGTAACATTATTTTTTTTATCAATATCATGTGGTGGATTCAAGTTTTGTTAGTGGATTGAATGTTTTTATACGGTCTGCTTTGTCCTGTAATGGAATAGACTTTTCTTATTCGTTCTCCATGTCCTATTCTTTCCTTATGCTATCTATCAATATTTGTTTCTTCACTACATTGCTAGTTCACTCTGTATATTCAAGTCTTCTAGATCAATGTCAGTTAAATGTCAAAGCTGCCGATATAAATCATTAATGAATCGACAATTGTATCTAGTAATCTGAATGGGATTAAATATAATAAGAATTACAGTTTGGTCGATTTACTTTGGATGTTAAGGTAGGAGACATACCTCTTCCATCACAACACCCGAAAGCCATTGTTTCTAGTTAAGTATGATACCATGATTGGCTTTTGATTTCTCGTAGACAGAAAATACAGCAATGTAAAACACATTATGAGTTAGGAACTTTTGTGTTTTCCTTGGATGATCAAACCTCTCAAATAGAAGAAGAAAAACATATATCATTTTCATTTTCAGAATGAAACTGTGTATCCCTTTGAATCCATAAGCATATAATGCTACAAGCACAACCAATACAGCCCTTGATTATTTTTAACAAAATACAAATAAATGTGATTTTCCACACTTAGTTTTGTTTCCAACATTTTCCCCCAAAAGTGAAGTTTGTAAAGAATAATGAAACATATGCTTCTATAATATTCATTTTCAGAATGAAAATATGTATCCCTTTGAATCCATATGTGAATAATGCTATAAGTACGTGAGCCACCCCTTGAATATTTTTAACAAAAAGCATATAAACTAGATTTTCCACACTTATTTTTATTTCCAACATTCTCTCCAAAAAGTGATGTTTGTAAAGAATAATGTAACATGTGCTAGTAGTTTCTGAGCAAACTTATATTGACATCTCATATTTGTATACAGTTTTGGAATTTCACTCAGTGATATTTGCTTCCTTTTTTTTTATAAATATTTTTATAAAAGCATATACACCATAACTGTTATCGATTAGGTCTCACATGGTTAGAAAGATAAATAAGAATTCATTGCTGGAACTCGATATTGACCACCTTTACACCTGCATGCATGATGTCATACAAAAGGGAATATCGCACGGTGTCTGCGTTCTTGGGCCATGAAGGCTTTAATTGTCATTCAACACTACAAATGGTGGTTGCTCGGGATTATGAACGGAACAAACACCTTACGGTTTTGTTTTCTAACCAAATAATTCATAAAGTTTGCATCGTCTCTGCTATATTAAATCAAATGGGGAGGAGCTCTGAGATTAAAATTTCAATCAATTCTTGGCTTACAGGTGAAAAGAAAAATTCTCAATCTTGAGAAAAATAATATTTTAAAATTATCATTTCTTTAAATCTACACAAATCTTTAAATTCCTTTAAATTTTATTTTTCAAAAATCTTGAACTAAAATCTCTTAAATCTTCATTGTTTGACTATAGAAAACTTCAATTATCCTCGCAAATCACTTTCCATGAGTTCAACATATCTGTACATTTGTGCACATGCTAAATTCTAGTATTGATTGGACTAATGTTGTTCATTTTCCAGAGGAATAGCGATGTGGCATCGTATAGGAGGTTACGAGTACCTTATAATGATTTGGAGATCATATGTGGTGCATTTGCTAGTTCCCCCAAAAAATCATCCACTAAAATTGACAAAGGTGAAACTAAGACAAAAAAGGACGCTCCGGCCATTGAAGAAGATGATGGTAAAGGTAAATGTACTGCCCTGCTCGGTTGTTTTGCGGAGTTCAACGATCCATAACTAATTTTATTATCACATTTGTTGTACATTTAGAAATTCAAGAGGTATCTGTGCGGACCATTCAGAAAGATGCTGCTGAAGGTAAAGTATTTTCCTTCTCCTTCGCTCCTGTTTACTCCTTTCTCTTCTTGTTCTTGGATATAACGCCCATTCCGGGATGGGAGGAATTCCAAATTCTTACGCGTATAAGACTGATCACACATTAATGCCATCCTCTGTTATTTTGTGGCATTCAAATTCTTTTGGCTGATTCTTTTATTGCATTTGTTGTGCATTCAGAAATTAAAGATGTCTCTGCTCCACCAATTCATAAAGATGTTGCTATAGGTAAATGAAATGTCATATTCAAGTATTTTTGACCAGTTCAAATAATTTTTGCTGATAATATTATTGCATTTCTAGTACAATCTGAAATCCAACATGGCTCTGCTCCAACTATTCAAGAAGACGGTGGCTTAGGTAAACTTTATACCATGTCCGGTTAAATTCTCAAAATTAAGGACTTTTATTGATTCTATTTGCATTTGGGTACATTCAGGAATTCGAGATGTCTCTGCTCTAATCATTCCAGAAGACGATGGTAAAGGTAAATCTGCCATGCTCAGTTATTTTGTTTATTCAAGGTCCTGCTGCTAAATGTATCTTTGCACTCTGTCGTACATTTAGAAATTCAAGATGTCGATGCTATGAAAGATATCGATAGAAGTAGAAAGCTAGTGCTATTTGATAATTGTATGGAAGAGCTTGAAGCTATGGAAGACATAGATATCGAGTTATATGTCAAAGCCTTGTTGATCTTCAAAGACGAATACAATTACAATTAGCGTGTTGACAGATGGTGTCAGGAGACTAATGTGGTTGAGAGCCGCGCCCAAAGATGCGAAGCTTTAAGGTGCTCAGGTCTTTTGATTGTTATCATTCATTTTGTTTAGGTTCGTGTTAGTTTGGTCTTGTCCATATTGTTGAAAATAGAGATTTCGGTTTCTAGGTTAAAATCATGTATTCCTTATATATATATATATATATATATATATATATATATATATATATATTTGAACATGTGGACCATGACTTGATTGTGGTGTTAGATTAAGCATATTTTTCTTTTGATTTTTCTGAGAACAAGATGAGATTATTAAGCTGATCATGATTCACTAAAATGATCTTTCTCTTGGTTTTCACATTATGTTTGGAGTAATGATGGAGAAACCATGATTATATTGTGGTTAAGGGCATTATGATTATTTGGCTAAATTTCACTAAATATGTGCCCGTATGCGCCCGCCCTATAAAAATTTAAGAACATATTCAGGGAATATTCGATTCAATCGCAAAAATTATGCATTAGCCGCACAAGACAAAAGAAGAAATAAGAAAAGAAAATAGTAATTGTGTTTTGCTCAAGAGTTGTAACAAAGACCCGCTTGACATTGACCTGCCTCAACCAAATACACAACATAGCGGCCCATCAAATGTCAACATAATCATATTTGAAAGCATACTATTTATAAAAGCACTTCCATAAGTCTATACACACGTAAACACACATGCCAATTACAACTTGAATCAAATTCCATAAAAAACAAAGAGAGAAAATAAATAAGAATAACTAAAATACTATAATTAGGAGAAACCTTTATTTTCATACACAATTGCAATAAATTGGAAGAAGGTCTCATGTTCATTTTTCCTCATCCAAGGTTGCTGCATCAGACTGCCAAAACAGGGAGAAAAGATCGGTTGTAAATAACATAGGTGGATTCTAGGGAAAAAAAGGATACACGTTTCAAGAAATTATAAAATGTTGCCTTGCCCAATGATAATCAATGTCTGGATTGTAGCATCTGTGAATTTATAAGCCACGATTTTCAAATGCATTACGAAGTCGCATACTATTCACGCCCTGTATGAATTGAAGACGTAGAACCTTAACAGTAGGCCAATGCGTTTCACCGAAAGTGCGAAGGTCCAACCTTCCTCCCCTTAGATACAACCTTTCCAGCTTTGTGAATTTTCTAGGAAGTCGTGGCAGTGTGCTTTGTGGAAAGCCTCTTAGGTCTAGCTTCTTAAGATTCAGAGGAGGAGAGACATCCATCTGGTCCACGGTCGTTGATCTAGAATCCTTGATGCTCGATGGTGACTGGCTCACTGCCCAAATTATTGTGAGCGAGACCATGGATTCTAACAGCCTCGGGCTGTTGAGTTCCCCTTCTTCAAGAGAAGAATCACGCCCAATGCTCACGCTCAATTTTCGTAATTGGAGTAACACGGAAAGATCACCGAGTTGGGATGACTTCGTGTCTTTGCGAGTTCTCAACAACAAATCCCTTTTGCTCTTCGAGATTATGTAGAAAACCAATCCCCTTTGGCATGTGGCTAAGAAAGCAACACTCTCATGTATCCAAGTGGTGTAACTTCTTGAGCCTTGTGAGCTCAACTGGCAAGCTATGCAAATCATAACATGCTTGAAGATCAAGAATCACGAGGTATGAAAATTTGCCGATCTCGGGTGGGAGCTCCGTGATTCTTGAAAAGCCTCGGAGGCTCAGATGCTTCAAGCTCCTAAACAACTCTAAACACCTGAGGAATTCAGTGTTTTTTACTTCGATGTGCTGCTTGGCCGAACTATGCCACCTCGCAAGCATCATAGTCTCATACTCCCTCATATTCATAAAATTTTCCACCTCAAATTTCAAGTAGCTGCAATCCATGTTGAAGCAAGTTAGCTTACTAAAACCCCGGCGGGAATGTCTGATTCGTGATAACCATATTCCTTGATTTACTTTCCAAAATAGGTGTCCAGGATCATATGGATTTGCAGTTAAATATAACATAATGTTTTCTTCATAAGAAAGCTTGATTATCGCTTTGTGAGCTAAGGGATTTATTACGCAAGTGTTAAAAGCCCAAGGTTTGTACTTTTTGTATATACATTTTATGCATCCCCTTCGATCAAGCTCTCATATGTTCGTATACACTACCTTCAGACAAGTACTCCCCTATCCACCAGTAACAAATCACTCTTTTCTTTATGGAAGTACCTATCAGGAAGATGCTTAAGAATACTAGTATATGCACCACCAAAGGATCGAAGCTTTTGATATCTTTTTTTAATTTCATATATTGATAAGTTTTTATCAAGTTGAATCTCTCGAAAGTCGGCATTATCATCAACTTGTGTCCAAGGATTGGTAATGTCTACCGATGGCGTTGCATTGGATACAGATTTAACATAGGCTTCAAGATGTTGTAAATGGAGTGGGGAGTCATTTGTGACGGTTCTCTAAAACCGATGGACTTCTTCTTAACCATAAGAAGCTTGGAACAGAACTCATCTACATCGTTGCCATGCTCTAAAGCCTTGTCGAGGTCCTTGGCTATATATGTCTCCGAATATATCCTTCATGTCTTTTTCCCATATCTCGAGTTGTCGAAAGATGTCAGCAACGAAATGGATATCTCCGTCGACATGTTCAATTAGCTCATCTATAATTGAGAAAATAGAGGGTACTCCATTGTCGTTGTATTTTGAAGCAAAGGAACTGGCCTTTTCCAATTGCACTAGTAGAGGCGAAGAACGACCGGGATCTTTTGTTCTGGCATTCTATGTAATAGCAAGAAGCGAGAGCATGTATTAATCTTAGCTACAATGCCCACACTTCTTATTTGATCAGGGGTTAACTCAAGATTAAAAGTTTAATCGTTGGAATTATGAGGTCTGACGAAGTATGACTTCTACTAATTATGGCATAATAACATGTTCTGATGATATATTAAGCCTTCATGTACAAATGATTTCGAAAGTCCTCATTTGCACCGTGATATATGTTGTTAGGACTCGTAACCAGTTTGATTAAAATTAGTATGTGGGTTAGTCATATTCGGTGAGAAATCGTAACTCATGCTTACATTTTCATGGTTACTTTTTTTACGGAAAACTTCAGCATGCAAACTATAGCATAATTAAGTAGTAACAAGAGTATCGAACATTACCGGATGAACGCAACAGTAAACGGAAAAGCAAAGATACATTATTAAGCTAGCTCTAACCAGTTTGTACAAAAACTAGAAAATTTTGTTTCTTACATATGGAGCATTTAAATACCAAAAATATTATCCGTAGTTGAGATATAGAGATTAAATCATGTCTGTACAAGGAAAAACTAGCAGTATTTTGAAAGATATATAAGGAACTGAGATATATTATTGCCTCATTAAGATAGAATAAGTAACAGAAACAACGGGCTCTAATACAAGACGAACATTTCAATTATGTTTTCATGAACCTATGTAAACTAAAGAGAAGAAACCGAAACCGATACCGTTTCAGCGTATGGCGTCCTGTGCATGTGTCAAGCTCTGTTTCCACCAATTTATGAAATACGATGATGATCAGTTCAAAAAATTATAACTTAGAAAATTTTATATATATATAACTCAAACGTAGTGTAACAAGCGGAGAACCTTAAGGATAGTTAAGCTTGTATATGAGGCGAGAAATTTATGCCCATAAGTTCGTCCCATTTTATCGAAGCTACTCGGAGCATTTTTTTGGAGAAAAAGAAAAATTACCTGCATAAAGAATAGCTTGCTTAGTTGGAAAAGCAAAGAATCCTCAAGATATAATAATATTCGCAAATCACCCAAAACATATGATAATTATTTATATAGCATGATAAAACTTATATCCTTGCTCAGCTTTGTATTATTCATTTTGGAAGTATTGAATGCAATTCAGGTAATCTGCACTCTCAATTCAGGTATAAAATGTAAGAAAAATCCATCCTAAATAATACAGCCTTTTTAATAGCTTTTTGTTAGTGAGAAATTTAAGAAACTTAATTACCTAAGCAAATCCTGATTGTCTACTATACTCATGTTTAAACTTAGAAATCAATAGAGTCGATTAAGCTATAGCCATGAACATTTTGGTAACCAATTTTAAGATGTTTTAACTCTTAAAACTCCAATTTTGTATCATGTATTATTCATGTGGTCCTAGAACAATATGTGCCTTGCTTAAAGATGTAAAAGTATGAGCATGTATGATGTATCCTTTTAGGTTATTCCTTTCTTTGGGTAAGGTAAACTTCTGGCATCGATCCTTCAGTCATTATTCCTTTCTTTGAGTTGAGGTCCTTTTATATGATCCTATGATTTGACAAAATAATAATCTTGCAAGTAAAGCAAAGCATTTGTATATGCTCGATCAATGCAATAAGATTTTTCAGTATAGCTAGAAATAATGTTCTTTGGTTGAAAATGACTTCACCTCTCATATTGAAGCAAGAATTTTCAATACAATGACATGAGGATTCTTAAAGAATACGTAGATCGCCATGAATCGAGATGTGTTGTTGCTGAAATAGGGCGAAGGTAATGCCGTCGACATAATGCAAATGTGATGAATCATGGGATTGTGTATGCGTATCATGCACCGAAAACGAGTAATGGAATCATATATCATGATAAACGCATATAACACAAGTAAATCAAATAATTTCCAACGATATTTTCTTGTTGGATTACCCTTGTGTCACAGGATTCTTACAAATGATGAATTCCTTTTCAGGGAAGAGTTGAGTTGTTCTACCCACGACCCTATGATCCTTCAATAATTCCATCGTTTTCTGAGATAACTATAATTCTTAAATTTCAAAGATTATGTGTTTTCTGAGTTAACTTGATGCAGAGCAGATTGCAAAAGAGTATCTGTGTCGTTTGGATCGAAATAAATCCAAACGGATGGATCAAAAGCTCAGTTTTTAGGTCCATCTTTGAGAGGCCACAACTTTTAATCCATAAGTCCAATTGACATGTTTTTTGGTAATTCGGAAACGGACGGACGGAATCTATTTTCGGTTGATGGGCTACCCGCTGGTATCCGGTGGCCCGCTGGACCATGATCTGATATCGTTCAGAGAGTCTATGGAGGCTCCGAAGCTTATGGTGTGGTTTAACGGTTTCTTAATTTAGTGTTTTTCTTAATTAAAGAACTTTTTAGTAATTTTCCTTATTATGCCTCTTTTTGTACTTTGGTTATTATCTTCTCTCACTATGTTGTCTTTCTAAAGTATTGTCGAGTGTTCGCATCATGAAGGTAGGTAAGCAAGCGTGTTAGGTATACAATACAAGATTCCATGAAAAGATGAAGAAATTCCAATGATAGGTTTTAAAATGCCAATACCAACTATCTAAATTGATCCCAAATTCCTTGCCAAGTAGGTAGATGTAAAATGATAAGCATGTATCCTTTATCTTTGTATGTTACCATGAGGTTATTGCTGATATTTTCCTGCATCTCAGTTTTATGATTCGAAACATATTAAAGTTCGCCTTGACGTTCATCGATTTCCACAGACCGTTGGCATAGCTAACAATCTTCCCATAGATTAAATCTTGCTTTAGATCTAGGTGTACACCTCTAGCGGATTGATAATGAATCTCATGAGATTATAATCCAATTCCAACAAATCTGTTACGGATGATCGAGATAAACGGGGAAACAAAGACCAAACAAATCGCAGAAAACAGAGAAGATCAACTCAAGGGGACAGTACACACACATATATATATATATATATATATATATATATATATATATATATATATATAGTTTTGCAGTATGGCTCATACTCAGTCTTAACCATACAAGAATTCTTCATTAGAAACGACAATAACAACAACAAGCCTTTATCCCGACCTTTTCAAGAGAAAGAAACATCATTCAAGTATGGCTTGTTGGAAGCTTCTGAGTTGGAAATTGAATAGGCCCATGAAAAAGAAATCGATCACCTCTAATTTCTTCGATCTTATTGTAACAAAAGAACAAGGTTTCTACTAGGACTTCTATTTGTAGGGTTGGACATTAAAACTAGTCAAGCGATTGCTCTTATAATCTTCCTTCTGCTTATAGTGAATCTGATTCTACATGTACGCTTTGCTGCGTCGTGTTATGTCCCAACACTTTGAAATGACCAAACCTCGTAATGGAGAAATACTCTTATGAATTACATAAAATTTAGAATGAGAAGATGTGTTTCTTCACATTCTAATGTGTATAAGAAAAACATGTATAACCCTATCATTTTAACGAAAAGTGAATGAATCTAATTTTCATGATTTGTTATTTATTCTATCATTTGCTCCAAATTAATTAGTTTATAGATGATACTAAAACTATGCAAGTAGCTTTTGAGTGGATTTATATCGTGTTCAGACGTTTTCTGCATGTAACCCTGAACCAGTCCCCTTAACCAAATTTAACAAAGACATGATCTGGCACTATTTACTGGGAAATGTGAGTTTCGGGTATATATGAGAGAGCCTCTCTCCGGACATTGGCCAAAAAGTCGACTTTCCACAACTTGTTCTAATGATCGGCATCATCTAGCTTGACCTTCATGGTCTAAAGCATAATTCCATGTGTTGGAAAAATGTTTTATTATCGGTAAAACATTAAATTAATTTGCGGTCTTTTGATGCAAGTTCAAAAATATCGAAATTAGGTAATTATTCGTGCATGCTTTAGAATATGTTGATCAAGATAAACAGTGACGATCATTAAAAAAGAAATTAGATTGTTGAGTTTTAGAAGGAACAGGAGAGAGCCCCCCCCCCCCCCATATGCCTTCGACACCCACAATCCTTTTGTTGATTATTGCATTTTGTCTGCCATGAATCCATTATGTTCTTTCCATTGCAACCTTGCTGTTCTTTCCATATATGTTAACCTTAAAGGACCGGCAATATCAAAGCCCTCGTCTTAAAAAGGATTATATTAGACGCACATAAAACTGAAAAGCACTTGTTTCTTTCAACATGTTTGTGTCATACAGTTTTGGTTATCTGATTATTAATGCACACATCCATTGTTACAGAAATGATAACGGGAAAGCTTGGATTTGTTGGTCAAGCCGTCATGACAAACTTCTTATGGATTTGATGGTAGAAAATTCTCTCAAGTGTCAAAAAAAGGGATCATGTTTCAATGTTGCTGCATTGCGCGACATGGTATATAAATTAAACGCAAATTCCCGGATAAAATATGATGTCAAACTCCTAAGAGCCCGTCAATCGTCATATCGAAGGGACTATGATCTGTCACCCCCTTGCGGCTTCGTATAGAAGGAGACGAGTGCCTTTTAGAGAGTTGGAGGTTATTTGTTTCACACCTCCTAAACTATTTTGGAACAAATTGTCTATCACTGCAATTCAGCGATGCTGAGACAAAGTCAAAACGAGACACTCTACCCATTCAATAAGATAGCAGTGAAGGCAAAAGTGAAGGTAATGCCTTGTTCAGTTATTTTATGGAGTTCAAAGACATTTCCTTCTTACCAACTCTATTTTGGTACCTTTTATGGTACATTCAGGAATTCAAGCCGTCTCTGTGTCGGAAAGTGTTAGTACTTCCCATGCCACATCTTCGGATTTGAATGATTGTATGAAAGAGCTTGAAGCAATGGAAGATATCGACAACGAGTTATATGTGAAAGCCTTGTTGATCTTCAAAGAGGAATTCAATCGGAGTGTATTCCTAAAGACAAAGGGGGTCAGGAGACTAATGTGGTTACGAGCCGCGGCCAAAGATGTGAATCTTTAAGGTGCTTAATTTTGATTGTTCTCTTTTGTTTTGCGAGTCTAATCATCTTCCTTTTATAAAAAATTTTCTCTTGGTATCTTTTGAGTCATAATTACCTATAATAAAACAATTTTATAGTATATTTCAAAGAGGTATTTGTTTCGCCAAAAAAGTCTGTTATCGATTAGGTTTGTTGTGATGTATTAAGCCGTGGCCCTGTCGGACTCTTTCAAGTCTTTTTTTTTGTAGGTCTCAAAATTTTGCATAACATCCTCATGTTTAACTATTCTTCTAAAACTAATCACTGCTCTATTGGTTTATTGCATGTCAATGCGTCTATATGGATTCTACCGTATATTTCGATGCGCGTTGTTTGAACCAAAAAAGTGTATTTCAGGTCCTTGCTCGTATTTTCGTAAACATATATTAGTTGCATAATCTCTTTCGTACCAATTAAAGGTTCTGTTGATCATCATCCAAGGATGGAAAAATCCATGTACATGAGTATCAACAAAGAATTTAGACTTGGGTTTCTCAACATCAATTTAACATGAAAAATAATCAAGCTTTAGGGTGGTTCACATAAAGAAGCACACATTGACAAAAGACACCCCCAGTTTATTGAAACTCCTATCTTTTGTCGTGAGAAATCGAAACCTCCCTCTTCCATTCATATAAACTATGGTAAAAAATAATAATATTATTATACTGGTATTTTTTGCACATTCGATAGACATGGAATGCAGATTTCAAAATATACAAATTTATTAGTTTGAAAGAAAATATATATATTTGAATTTAAAAACATAAGTGAGAATTTTTATTTGTTTGTTTTTTCCTTTTTTGGTTTTTTTTTGGTTGGGGGGTTTGACAATTTCGGAAAATAATCAAGAAAAAGAAAATCTTTTTTCCATGCTCATTATATTCCTTTGTATATATTCAAACTCTGAAAAAATGGTCTGAAAAAATGGTCATAAAGGGAAAAGATTCACAGGATTGCGCACCGAAACCAAAAGGAAATACAAAAAAAAATAACCCCACCATTGATCTAATGCCAAAAAAAGGACATGGTCCTTAAATTGAATTTGCAAATTAAATTCTTAGGATAGCAAGTGACAGGATAAAAAATGTTAGAAACGAATATTTTAGAAAAGATGACTAACTTCGTAAATCTTTTCGCATCTTTAAAAGTAAAAATTAAAAATAAAAAATAAAAATTAAATCTCTACTATGTTGTCTAAAAATCTAAGTATCTTCTGATTTCTGAAACCTTTGTCTGCATGGATTAGGATACTCATGGGACAGTAGTATAAATATCAATACAAATTCTTGGCGCCTCTTCTGTTTCAAAAATCCTCTCCCATGGAGAAACCCCTGAAGTTGCGCTGTCGCATCCAATCCTTTCGTCTCCGACAATCTCATCTACGGCATCCTCCTCTGTCTTTCCGCCAAATCCATCATCCGCCTCCGCTGCATCTGCAAGCGATCACTATCCTCCACCTCCTCCCAAGCATTCATCCTCAACCATGCCGCAAACTCCCCAGTCTCCGGTTTCTTCCTTCGAGGCTGTCACATCCCCCTTGATTTCTCATCCTCCATCTCCGATCCTACCCTCTCCTTCCTAGATTACTACGGCGACGCCCCCGACTTCTTCGACTGCTGCAACGGCCTTATCCTCTGCTGCAAACCCCGCCGATACTCGAGTAGTCGGAGACAAACCCCGGCTCTTTCTATATGCAACCCCCTCACCCGGTCCCATCAACTGATACATGTACCTGACTGCGACGACGACAGGGTCGAGCACAACTTCTTGTCCTTGGCCGTCGATCCCTTGAGATCGCCGCACTTCAAGGTTGTCTGTGTTTATGATGACAAGATGTTTGTCTACTCCTCTGAGACTAGAGAGTGGAAGCTGTTTGTGAAGGACCTGAAAGCGGAGTTCGGCGACATCCTCTTTCGCAAGAGGTGTGTGTGTTTTGGGACGGAACGCTCGTTTGGGTCGGTAACAAAGGTTCACTTCTTGCTTTGGATTTGCAGAAGGAGAAGTTTAGTAGGCTGCCGCTGCCGGGTCTTGGAGATAAATTCGAATGCAGGCTTGATTTTTTTCACTAGGGGTTTGTTTGATTCATAGGGATTGGGATGGAACTGAAGGGATAGGGAAGATAACTCGTGTCCGATGCGATGTTTTGTGCTTAGAATTCAATTCCTTTGTTTGTTTGCAAGAAAATGCGGGGACAAGAACTGTCCGCATACATCAAGAAACGCCGGCATAATATGAAAAGTTAATTCCTAAAAATTTCAAATGCAGGTTTTTCAAAACCCTAGATACTTCTCGATACATGATTTCCTCTCATTTTGAAGCACTATTAAAGAAAGCTTTGGTTGTTGGATTACTAAATTGAGATTTACCAAAGATCGGTTTTTTCACCATTGATATGGATTATTACCCTCCCAACTAAATCATTGAAACCGGTTTCAGGTATATCGGGGAATCTAGAGGCCGTTTACACTTCATAGGAGAACCTATGCTTGTTACGCGTCATTCTATCACCCATTTTGCTATTTTCGAGATGGCGCCCGGCTCCTCTAAGTGGTCATCTTTGTACCGAATTGATCTTGAATCCATGAAAGATGACTATTGCAAGGTAAATAGAGATCTTTCGAGTCCGTCGTGTGTGAAATCGGCAATTAAAGTGGCATTTTTCCTTCGAGGAGAAGGCGGCAGAGGAAGAGACAGGCTATTGCTAAGCATACCTCAGAAGATAGTCTGTTACCATATCAACGATATGCACTGTACAACCATCTGCAATGCGCCTTCTTTCGATACCGTCTCCTAGGAATCCTTCTTTCTGCTATCTCACAATCTGTTTACTTTGTGAGTTGCAATGTGTCCACGATGCATCCAATGTCGATTCCATTGAATTCAAAAGTTCTCATCATACATAATGCCGAACAATACTATTTTCTTTCTAAAATTTTACATGCTATAGTTTTGGTTATCTGATTAGTTACGCACATATCCATTGTTACAGAAATAACGACGGGAATGCCGCTACATCAGACCAAGATTGGATTTGTTGGCCAAGACATCACCACAGACTTCTTATGGATCTGATGGTAGAAAATTCTCTCAGGTGTCGGAAAAACGGACTGCATTTCAATTCTGATGCATTGCACGACATGGTGATCAAAATAAACACAGACACAGGATAAAATATGACGTCAACCGCCTAAAAGCCCTCCAGTTGTCATATCGAAGGGACTACCATATAGTGCTTAAAATGTTGAAATCCAAATCAGGCTTTCGATGGGATCCAACACTACAAATGGTGACTGCAGATGACGATATATGGCGCAGATACTTAAAGGCACCATGTTTTTTTCCGATAGGTTAAATCATATCTTAATCCGTATGCCATCGATCTTGCTAACTTAACTCAGTACTCTTCAGAGGAACCATGATGCAGTTCCGTATAGTTGGATACGAGTACCCTTTAGGGAGTTGGAGGTTATCTCTTTTTCATGTCTGAAACTGTTTTGGAATGAAATATCAATTGCGTCAATAGGTGATGCTCAAACAAACTCGGAAAAAGAGACTTGGGCCGTTGAAGAAGATGGCTGTGAAAGTAGAAGTAAAGGTAATGCCTTCTCTAATCATTTACGGAGTTCAAAGACCTTTTCTTAACTAATTCGATTATGGCGTTTTTTTGGTACATTCAGGAATTCAACCTGCCTCTGTGTCGGAAATGATTGGTACTTCCCATTCCGCATCTTTGAATTTTGATAGTTGTATGGAAGAGCTTGAAGCTATGGAAGATGTCGATAATGAGTTATATGTCAAAGCCTTGATGATCTTCAAAGAGGAATACAATTGGCATGTATTCCTGAAGACAAAGGGGGTCAGGAGACTAATGTGGTTACGAGCCGTGACAAAAGACGTGAATCTTTAAGGTGCTTAGGTTGTTTTGACTGTTCTCTTCTGTTTTGTTTACTTTTGTGCATGAAGATCATTCAGAACTTTTAGACAGGTCTTGCTCGTATCCTTGTTGCTGAAAACAAAGATTTTGCTTTATAAGATGGATGTGTGCGCACGTGCGCGCGGGAATAATTAATCGTCTTCCTCTTACTATCTTCTATAATTGGCAATTTATGGGGATGATTATCTGGTTTGTGAAAGAGAGAGTGGGAGTTTCATACAGTTTTGGGTAGCATGCGAGATCCATACTTCTATTTATTCTTTGTTTTGTCCGGATGTATATGACCAGCATATGGAATAAATTTTGCTTTGGCAGACGAACTGCGGATGGTAAAAGTATTGCTCTGAAACTTTTCCTTATCGAAATTGCGTGGGGACCGCTCCATCAACCTAATCAACTGCGTGGATTTGTGCAATTTCTTCTCCCCCGCAAAACCCTGGAATCGTCGATGAGTTCCACAATTTATCTGGTTTGTGATTATAAAAATCTTTCTCTTAATTCTTGTTGTATTTTTTGAGTTTTGATGCTGTGATGACATTATATTTACCTAGATCGAAATGATTTTGAAGTATTTCTCGAAAAGGTATCATTTTGCAATTCTTTTTATGTACTACAACGGGTCTCGCGCTTCCACTTATTCTGAAACCAATTACTTCTCAATTGGTTTATTGCATGTCAGTGCGTCGTGGATTCTCGTCTTTAGAGCTTGGCTCCTGCCTTTCTTTCCTATCCAACGATCTCATCACCAATACGCAACTGTGAACAGGGCTGAGTACAGCAGAACTTTTCGAAGGATCGGACTTTAGAATAGTATGTCCGAAAGAGAAACTTCACGGCATAATCCATAAGATAAATTTGGGAAGGATCACATTATGGTGTCTCATGTTCATGCCAGATAGTTTAAATAATTCCCAGAAAATGATGAAAACCTTACTTGACTTTGATAGAATCCATCCATATTGCTTGAAGCATATATTGGCCATGAGTGAACAAAATTTCAGTAGATCTAACATGACTAGTAAATATAAAAAAACCAAATCTGTATCCCCAAAAAAGAAGATCTATCATGACTAGTAAGTATAAAAAAAAAGCCAAATCTGTACCCCCAAAAATTTTTTAAAAAAAGATTCACAAAATAGAATGCATAAAAGAGAAGATTAAGCACTTGCATGGTTATTAGTTGGTAATATAAAAATAATCAACATGTTCTAGACTGAACAAAGGAAAAAAAAAACATAAAATTTTCAGATGATGAAAGCTCAATGTAGTTTCAGATCTTTGGTCGCTGCCCGTAACCACCTTAGTCTCCTAGCACCCTTCGTTTTTAGGAACACAAGTTGATTGACTTCTTTTTGCATGATAAACGACCTTTTGACATATAGCTCGTCATCCACGTCTTCCATAGCATTAAGCTCGTCTGTCCAAACAATCCGCAAACATCTTTAGTTTTCTACATTTTAATGCATTCCTCATTCTTTGTTCTGAGTTCTTTGCAATTGCTCTTCGTGCTAGCGACGTGCCTTGCTTTGAGATTCTTGACGAGCGAGCATGACAGGTAATGACATTTTCAGCTCCAGAGTCATCTTGAATTTCTAAAGGTACAGCAACTGTGTATAAAGATTCAGTGAACAAGCCATTACCTTTGCCTTTACATTCTCCATCATCTTCTTTAATGGTTAGAGCATCTTTCTCGGCGTTTATTTCAGAATCGTTCCTTTCAGAGGGCGGCATATTGTGGCAAATCACAGTAAGGGGAGCAAAGTCGATCTCCAACTCTCTAAAGGGCGCTCATCTCCGCCTATACACCGATGAAGAGGAGAGCCTCTGCATAGTGAATTATGTTTGCGTAATCAATATAATGAATTGATAAGCCTTATATATTTAACATGGCAATAAAAAGGGTTAATTGCACAAACCCTCATCTTGTTACTGTTATGCATGATCGAGATAAACACGGAAACAGAGATCAAACAAATCCCAAACAGGAAAAGCCATGGGCAGCAGCGGAGAACGTATCACTATTTATAGAGAGTTACAGAATTATGAGACGACGGCAAAACACAACCCGTCTCTCTCTTTTCTCTCTTCTCTCAATTTTCTCTTTTTCAAACCCTAAACTATTGGATTCATATTTATAGCGTACAATTAATCATTAGAGATAAGTTCAAATGGTATCGAAATCAGGTAATTTTCCGTGCATTCATGCACGCTTTAGAATATGTTGATCATGATATTAGATTGTTGAGTTTTAGACCGAATAGGAGAGTTTTTTTTTTCTTCCCTCCTATGCCTCCCACATTCCTTTTGTTGATTATTGCGTTTTGTCTACCATGAGTCCGGTATTGATTCCATTGAAGTCGAAAAGGTTTTCCCTTGGCGACCTTCACGACTCTTTCGATATATGTTAACCTTCAAACGATCGGCAATATCAAAGCCCTCGACTTACGAAGAATTATATCATAAAACTGAACGGAACTAGTTTCTTTCTACATTCTGTGTCATACCGTTTTGGTTATCTGATTTATTTTCACACATCCATTGTTACAGAAATGATAATGGGAATGCTGCTAGATCAGACCAAGATTGGATATGTTGGCCACGCCATCACGACAAACTTCTTATGGATTTGATGGTAGAAAATTCCTCATGTGTCGAGAAAACGGACTACATTTCAATGAAGCTGCATTGCGCGACATGGTGGATAAACTAAACACGAATTCATGGGCAAAATATGATGTCAACCAGCTAAAAGCCTGCCGGTCGTCATATCGAAAGGACTATCATATAGTGCTTAAAATGTTGAAATTCAAAGGTTTTCGTTGGGATCTGACACTACAAATGGTGATTGCAGATGACGAGACATGGCACCATTGATCTTGCTGACTTAATTCACTCTTCAGAGCAACTATAATGCAGTTCCACATAGATGGAGACGAGTTCCTTTTAGAGAGTTGGAGGTTATCTCCTTTTCATGTCAGAAACTGTTTTGGCACAAAATATCAATCGCTTCAATTGGCGATGCTGAAACAAACTCAAAAAAGGAGACTCATGCCGTTCATGAAGACGACGGTGAAAATAGAAGTAAAGACTTTTTCTTGACTAACCCTCTTATGGCGCTTTTTTGTTGCATTCAGGAATTCAAGCTGTCTCCGTATCGGAAAATGTTAGTGCTTCCCCTGCTGCATCTTCGAATTTTGATAATTGTATGGAAGAGCTTGAAGCTATGGAAGACATCGATAACGAGTTATATATATGTCAAAGCCTTGATGATCTTCAAAGAGGAATCCAATCGGCGTGTATTCCTAAAGACAAAGGGCGTCAGGAGACTAATGTGGTTACGGGCCGCGGCCAAAGATGTGAATCTTTACGGTGATTAGGCCGTTTTGATTGTTCTCTTCTGTTTTGTGAACGATGAGCATGTAGACTTTTAGATAGGTTGAACTCATATCCTTGTTGCTGAAAACAGAGATTTTGCACTTCATGGGGATCAAAATGATCTGGTTTGTGGTGTAAGATTATAAAAAATCTCTCTTAATTCTTGTGGTATTTTTTGAGTTTTGATGCACTGATGATGTTATATCTACCTAGATCAAAATGATTTCAAAGTATTTTTTTCGAAATGGTATTGTTTTGCAACTCTTTTTATGTATTACAACCGGTCTCAAAATTGCATAACATCCTCGCGTTTACTTGGTCTAAAACTACTCACTTCTCAATTGGAAGCTGAGCCACTCCAGTTCTGTCCTCTCCGACAACCGTATCGCCGAGATGCAATTGAAAAGAGTGGCTGAGTACAGCAGAATATTTCGAAGGATCAGACTTTAGAATACTATGTATCCGATAAAAGTGCATTGTGTTATACATCTAAACGTATTCGCACAATTTGATAAAGTGCATCGTGTTATACATCTAAAAGGTCCTCTAAAGCTGTTCGGCCGTTTTAATAATAAATTGCATTTTGCTATTTCTTCATAAAAATCTAATGATATATATATCTTTATTTTTACAAATGCAAACTCTAAAAACTAGATAGGTTAATTCTACTTTTAGAAGGCAGTAGGCAAAGAATGTAAATGGGTCCCCCTATTGTGCTACAATCAACCTTACTTAATCCGCGCGTGTGTGTGTAGGGAGATGATCCGTTGAGTCCAGATCTCATTTTATAAAATGAGGCCAACTCCTTCAACACCGAACTTCGTCGTGTTTTTCATAGATCCGACCGGACATCATGATCTATTTGTATTAGATAGGTTATGTATCATATTTCACGGGATTTGAAGACCTCTAAGATAGCCATCAAGTGGACTAGAAATTAACGGCTTTTTGGTACATGAAAATTACTGAAAAATGTGATCACTCGATGGTTATCATAGAGGTCTCCAAATTCCATGAAATTTGATACATAACCTATCTAAAACACATAGATCACGGCATAAAGTCGGGTCGGTGAAAAATACGCCGGGTTTGGTGTTTGAGGAATTGACCTCATTTTATAAAATGAGGTCGGGCCTCAATGTATCATCTCCCTATTTATATATATTCATAAATACTCTAACTAAATATATCTTAACAATTACAATGCAAACTGTCGAAATTGAAAATTTGCTGTTATCTATCGAAAAGGTAGTAAGTGATGTATGCTAGCGTATCTTTCTATTGTGTTACACTCAACCTTATTTCACCCGCGATATCACCCATTACAACTTTGTGATGTTTAACCTAATTAAGTGAAGACAAAGAAAGTTAGCATGTGTTTAACAAAAATAGTAAAAAAGACACAATACATGAGGAAAACAATTTTCATCTTACCTTCCAAAAGTTAAGAAAACAACTCTTAGTCGTTGAAGTTTGAACATATACAAAAGAAAAGATTTTCTTTTTTAAAACTGAAAGATTTTGAGGTGTAAGCGCGAGCAAAGGGTAAAATTCTAAAATTTAAATAGGATAAAAATAAAACCCAATAATTGTTATGTTTGCCTCGTATTTTTGATCCCTAGAAGTTTTCCAAATGAATTCTGCATTTCACACAGGATAAACCTCTATGAACCGGCTCACAAGATGTCCAGTATTGTCATCGGTTCTCTGGTTGCAAGAGACGCCTCAAGATAATCTTGATCCAGCTCACAAGACGTTCATGATCTCTGTTTGTAAAAAACGGCACAATACCTCTCTTAAGACGTCTCACGAGACGTCTGGAATCGGTGATTGTTCTTTATTTGTATGAGCCGGCTCATCATTAGCTTGAGGCAGCTCTTGAGCGGATTGAGCTGAATATTTACAGTTTCAAGAAATTTGAGAAATTAGTTATTTAGTCATATCTCTAGCATACTATATATATTGTAGTATTTTATAACCCTAGAGATTGATAGCTTTTGAGATATCGCTTTTGATTTTTTGTTTCTTCTCTTTATCGTTTTGTTTATTGCTTCGTAATCGTGTTTGCCTTTGTGTACATACATAAAATGATGTTTATATCTTCTATTCTTCAAGGCATGATTCTCTTTACGCGCACACAGTGAAAATATTGGCAAATTTTTATTTGTTCTTTATGTCATGAAGATTGTGATATTCCTCTGTTAGGCTTGAATAGGATTTCTTCCTGTCTCTATGCCGGTGTAGTAAAGACCAAATAATTAAACTGCAAACCAACATTTAACAAACATCTTTACTGCATTTAACCAACATTTAGCAAATTATGCAAGTGCGGCTATAGCATACTAGTAAAGTTTCTTGCCGTCAAGTCTGGAGTTCAAACCCCGCTCGCGTTCATATACATATACGCCCTGCCATCTCCATTATCAAACTAAAAAAACCAGAAACAAAATCAACGGAAAATTAACTAACGAAGGGCAAGCCTTTAATTTATTCCATGATCATAGATAAATAATAAACAATTAACTTCAGGCTCCTACAGCATCTGCAGCCTTAGCAGCAGCCTTTTCTGCAACCGTGGCCTCAAATGCAGGGAGGCAAGCAGTCTTGCACATTGCCGTGCAGCTGTCCAGGTTCTTCCCGTTCGAGCACCTCTCGATGCAATCGGGGACGCACCCGTAACCGTTAACCGCGGGCATTGATGCCGCAATGATGACTGGGATGAGGAAAAATGCGACGGCGGCGGCCTTGGTGTTAGGCATTTGGTTTGGTGTTTGGTTGCTGGGATATGCTGGTTTTTGAGAATGTGCAGGGCAAGGATAGAAGAGAACGGTGGCAGGGTTTTTATAGGGATTGGATTGGATTGGATTGGAAAAAATTTGTTACTGTGTTTGTGGATGTGAGTAAATTATGGAGAGTGTTGTTTTATGAGAGGTAAAAGACTTGGTCTGGTGGTTACCATTTGAAGTAGGGGGGATGGTTTGATCTGGTTAAATTTCAGTAAAATACCATGAACTATCAGGGTTGTTTTAAGTTGAATTTTATATATTGCAAATGAGAAACAGACACGTAATCAGTTCAGATTATTCTTATCCGCATCACTGGTGTTTTTCGTTTCCCTGTTTTTGTTACGGAATATGATATATATTGAGTTCAAAAATTTAGATCTAATCCTACAAAATGGGAAATTAAACAACATGCACCACTAAAATCAGCAGTTTCTACAACTCATAAATTAAGCCTGACCGCAAATTAACCCAAGAATCCTCAACGCACCCAACAAACTCGCATCCTCGTTATTACTATTTCCTCCTCTTACACTCCTTTCTTCTTGGATCAAAAATAAATTTAGATTAAAAAAAAATTTAACTCGGTTCTTAAATTTTTTTTTATTTATCTGAAGCATAGTTTAAAGCAATATCAAGAGATCAATGAGCCGCATTACGGCGGAGGATCAAGAACGCATGGATAAGGTCGCGAATTTCGTCGCCACCGATGGAGGAGAGCTTGCAGAGAGATTGCTGTTAAGGCTTTTGAGGATCTCGAAGAATTATAGGCGATGGGGTTTCTTGTCGCCGGATCATCCTCACCATTCTTATTATTTACGTAAGAAGGTTTCGGAGCAATGCCGAGCGAAAAGGCCACCGGTTGCTTCTTAGTAATGTTTAGGTTGTTCGTGCGTTGTGTTTTTGCCGTTTCTGTTTCGGTTTTTGTTTGTTTATTATTTTTCATCGCTATATGAAATTTATGATTTCTTGGATATTTGAATTAGAGATTATTGGATTATTGGAATTTGAATTTATGTTGTGTTCATGTGTTTGTTGGTTGCACACAATTGCAATTTATGAAGATTAAGTCCAATTGGAAAGCTAAGAGTGCTCATGTTTTATTACAATAAAAAATAAATAACTTGAAGCTTTAATTGATTGACTTAATTATAGAATTAATTTAAATTTCCTCTTCATTTGTTCTTCTTCCCACATTTGGAGGTTGTGAGTTCAAACATTGTTATTGATGATTTAAATATAAATTTCCTTTTTCATTTGTTCTTCTTCCCCAAAAAATCTTCAATAAAAAATATCTCTAATCTTAGCCAAACAATTTGTTAATTGATGTGATGATTAACATATTTGCAAAAAAACTAGATTCCCCCACTTCGTATAAAGGAGGAATCTACAAATTTGTCGACATAAAAAAAATTATCAAATTACTAAGAAACTTTCCTACCTCGAGAGGAGAGTTACCGTCCTATAAATACCTCTTGATTCATTACTAATCTCTCAAAGCTAAAGATTCTTGAAATTTTACATGGCTGTCTCTGCTTGTTATTTGTTCGCGTTTCTTGTCTCCGTTATGAGCATAATCATGAACGTTGACCGTTTCTTTTGTTACGGTGAGCCTACTGATGGATTTAGCGAAGTGAAGTTGACAGAAACGAGTTTCAAAAAACAGTTTCCGTTCGATTCACGTCTCGAAGATCGATATAGCAATGTCAACGGAGTGCGCAGACTTTGGGTGTATTCTAAAGACAAGCCTCATTTTCGTGGCAGTAATACTAAGCCTCGTACCGAGATTCGTATTACCGTAACGTCTTACTATTCTCTTTTTTCTGATCAAATTTGAAGTTGCTAGTTTTACAATTAGCTTATAATAAAATATAATTATATCTCACATAGCAGAATGATGTGAAACAATTTATAATATGAAACCATCCGATATCTACTTGCATTGCAGGGACACGATTATTCATCAGGGGTATGGCAATTCGAAGGCAACTTCTACGTCCCCAAAGGAACGACCGGGGTGTGCATCATGCAAATATTCGGCGCCGAGGGGCACGCCACGACGTTGATGCTGAGGGTCTATGATGGCGCGCTCCGGTACTACCAACGGCAACTCATCGAAGACGACATATACGATCGATGGTTCAGATTGAATGTGATTCATGATGTTGGTGGTAGAAATGTGAAGGTTTTTATTGATGGGGAATTGAAATTGACTGTGAGTGATGCTGGAGGTGAGAATCATCGCTTCAAGTTTGGTGTTTATGAGCAGAACGATAGCTCTGATTACATGGAGTCTAGGTGGAAGGGGGTCAGGGTGTTGAGAAAAAAATTTACTTAAGCACTTTGATTAGTATTAAATTGTGTTATGCTGTGATTTTAAAAAAAAAAAAATTTTGGGAAATATAATTTAGATATGTTGTGATGCTGAGATGGAAGGTTGAAGCACTTTGAGTGGTATTAAGATATGATATGTTGAGAGAGTGGCTTGAAATATGTATTAAACCAAGACATTTGAACTAATTACTGCATCCAACCACATTTTATTTTTCAATATTCCTATACTAATTTTGTAATATTTTGACAGATTATAGCTGCATTAAGCTTAAAATTACTGCCTTTCTCATATAATTACTACACTCAGAACATAATTACTATCCTCACACGGGCTCACTTTTTTCAAACTGCCACTTTTTTTATATGTAAAAGTCATATGCTGAATGCCCGGGTTATTTGACAACCGTAATGGTTGACTTGTCAATTTAATAATTATCTAATACAATATGGTAGTAACATGATAAAAGCGGTTGTATTTGAGTGAATTAATCCTATTACTTTTTGAAGCAAGAGAGTTTTTCATAAGTTTTTTTCATGGGTGGGGTGGGGTGGCGGGGCAGGGAGTAATACCGATTTTTCTTGTAAATATTTCATAGGATTAAAAAATAAGTGACGGTTTTCAAAAATATTTATTTTCTCAACAAATTTTTTTTTGAATTATTGAGGTGTATGAACAAATTTTCAATAAATTCAGGAAACTATTGGCTTAAAGCGGAAAACCTTTCTAAAAGCGGAAAACCTTCCTGACGTTTAGAAAACCTGCATTTCGTCCCCTCATTTAACTCCTATTAAATTTTTCATACATGCTTTTCGTGACTTGCGAAACTGTCTTGGGTCCTTCGGCCCAGCCCAATTACTGTTTAGATTCCAATGGATTCTCTTTTTGTCAGGGAGCAAAAAGGCCAAAGCCCAAATGAAAGACTTTTACGTGACAGACTAATGAATCTGATCACGTTCTAAACGGCTTCTTGTCGCATCCAAACAGACGACAACATCATCATCGACAACGGTCGCCATCCCTGCGATGATCACGAGATTTAGGTAGCAGCTGCCGCCGACAACCACCAAGATAAAAACGTCGTCTTTTTCTCCCAAATCTTCGTCACAAATAAAAAAGACCCTAACCCTAATTATCAAATCACACATCATCATCATCTTCATCCATGGATTCCTTAACCATCTCCGCGATTCGACCTCCGATCAAAACCCTAGCCCTCTCCTCAAACCCTAGACCCTCCTCCAAAGTCCCCTCTTTTAGGGTTTCCTGCTGCAGCTCCAACCCTAACCCTAACCCCATCACCAAAACCATCAGAACCGCCGCCTCCGCCGCCGTCATCCTCGCAGCCGCGTCATCTGCCGTCTTCTCCGGCCGCATCCTCTCCCCGCCCCCGGCCAGAGCCGATCCGGTTCCAGCAACCGAGATCGAGACCGAGTCGAAAACTGATACCAACTCGGTCGAGTTCAGTTCAGAAACGATCGGCTCTCTCAAATCTCTTGTTTATCAAAAGCTTGAGGAAGGCGAAGATTCCGAAGCCTTGACGATCGTCAACCAGCTGATATCTTACCAGCCTTCGGAAATCGATTGGAAGTTTCTAGCCGCGAGGATCCTCAACGAAATGGGAGAAGCTGCGGAATCGAGAAAGATCTATGAAGAGATCTTGGCGATCGAACCGCTCTCGTTCGAAGCCCTTTTCGAAAACGCGGTGCTCATGGATCGCTGCGGCGAAGGGGACACGGTGATCGAGCGGTTGGAGAAGGCTTTGGAGACTGCGAAAACAGAGCAGAATGAGAAATCCGCGCGAGATGTTATGTTGATTATGGCGCAGATTAAGTATCTGCAGAAGAATTTTGATGAGGCTTTGGAGATTTATGAGAGTTTGATTAAGGAGGATCCGAAGGATTATAGGCCGTATTTTTGCCAAGGTGTGATCTTTAGCTTTTTGGAGAGGAACAAGGAGGCGAGGGAGAAGTTTGCAAAGTATAAGGAGCTTGCGCCGAAGAAGTTTGAGGTGGATGCCTACTTGCAAACCCCATTGTCTCGGGTGAAATTGGGTGGGGCCGAGGATTCGGAGATTTGATCGTTGCGGATTTTGGGAATAAAGGAGGTTAGCTCTCTTTCTTGCTTGAGGAATTATTGTTGGTTTTGGTCCTCTAGTATTTAAATTTTTGTAGTGACTATGTTTAGGAGAAATTATTTTAGGTTTATATAGGAGATTGAGGGTCTATATAAAGATATTATGAAGATCGTTGTAGTGTTTTGGCATCTTTAGACGATGAAGAAAGAAATTACATATGGAATAATTTTTAGATAAGAATTCTTATGGATCTTTTCTATTGCCTGGAAATTATATTGATATAGTGATTTGCTTGTTTTATTTTTAGTTGTTTATAATTGGGGTAATAGGCATCTCAACCAAAGAAGATATCTTTACTGGCTTGATGCTTCAAATGCTTGATTTTGTAGGCGTTGGCTGGGTTTGGACTTTTGGGCAATTGAATCACTTCCTGACACTAAATTGTTGAAGGGTACCACTAGACCATGAATTACCATCACTCGAATGTAGGTGTCAAGTTTATCGTTGCGTCAAGGAATTATTATTATTATTGTTATTGTTATTAACAAACTATGGAGTGAATACCACTGATAATTATTCATTAGATGCACACACCATCTAGATTATGCATTTTTATTTGTGGCAGGAATTCGATTGTACA
This sequence comes from Agapanthus africanus, assembly GCA_030015575.1. NCBI lineage: Eukaryota > Viridiplantae > Streptophyta > Magnoliopsida > Asparagales > Amaryllidaceae > Agapanthus > Agapanthus africanus. Next base: position 14,833,544 of record JASDDO010000001.1, on the reverse strand, counting down.
AAATACAATCAAATGTTAGGTGGAAAAAATAATAATATGTAAATCGAAAATCATTTCATCGAAAGGCGACACCTGAGTAATTCTCATTCAGCTTCCACGCAATCACTAGTCACTTCGGCTTCACTACCAATCTTCTTCTTCTTTTCCTGAATGAACTCAAGGAGTCCTCTAAGTGCAATTTCTTTACCAACGCTCTTCATCAATGCTTCATCAACTTCAGCCGGTGTCACTTCTGCCCCTTCTAAAAGCCCTTCAATCTCCCTAAACAATATATGATCACCGACACCATGATAGTTTGAAGCCAAAATTCTAAACCCAGACCTTGTACAATGCCCCATCTAGACGATCCTTATAATTAGTCATGATCACAAGAATTCTTTCTTCCTCACAACTTGACCACAACGCATCGACAAAATTCAACAACCCTGATAGCGTCACTCTCTCATTATTATCTTCAGAATTGGAATTAGGATTAGAATTCGGACGATTTTCCTCTAGCATCGACTCCCTGTCTTTGATTTCCTTGGAGCAATCGATGTCCTCGATGACTATTATGGACCTATTCACCGTCCCGACCAGTAATCGGCGCAATTCATTGTTCCACCTCACCTGGGTGGGCTCCAAATCATAGATGTTGAAGTTAAGGTAATTAGCCATGCCTGCGACCATGCTAGACTTGCCAGTGCCTGGAGGCCCGTAGGGAAAATACCCATGTTTCCAAGCCTTGCCAATCTTTTTATAGTACTCGTGACAAACCTCGCAAAATCATCCATAACAGCTTGCTTGAGCTCTGAGTCCATTGCTAGAGTATCAAAGGTTGCAGGATGATGTAGGTCTATTGGATACCAAGAGTCGGTCTCGGTGGTGTAGAGCTTGACAGTCTGATCTTCTATTTTATTTTCTTCTGCCCTTTCTTGAATGTTAGGTAAGTATGTCGTTAGGACCTTGTCCTTATGCTTCTTGTTGAACCTGAGCTTATAAGAGCTGACTTTAATAGGAGGGTGCGGATTATAATTGTACGATTATAATTGTACTGGTTGTAGTTGAAGCTGGTTCTTTCTTCTTCGCGGCTGCAAAACCTCCATTTGAAATGCCTTAGAAGATATTGATCAATTCCTCTCCTGGTTCTATAGAGGGTCAAACTTTTTTGCTCTTGATTGTCTAGTTTGCTCACTTTTACCCTTCTTATTGTGGTGGAGACTTTGGTTGCTAGGTAAGTTTGTGTTGTGTTGAAAAGTTGGTTTGTTGAAAACCTTCCATTTGTTCGATCACGATGGTGTGTTGAGAGGAGAGGAGAAAGACAGGAGAGTTGGCGGTGGAGGAGAAATAGTTGCCGAGTTCATAAGGAAGGAGTTGGTCGATGAGAGAGCGAGCTAGCATTGCTGAGGCGGCGAGAGAGGCCGTAGCGGCCAGTGCAATTTTGTCCGACTCTATTGCTTTGTTGTTTGAATCCATGTAAAGAGGTCTTTAATCACAAATATTGGGATGTTTGTTGTGAGGACAAAATTTATAGAGCAGGATTGAACCAGGTTCCATGTCATGTTTAAAAGGGTTAAGTGAATTCGATACCTATCCATCACAAGACCGATACTACCCTAACTTTTGAGTGATTACATTAAAGACAAATTGTTCTGAGTTGATTATAGTAGATAGAGTGGCTATTAAAGATATCTTGAAGATGCTAGTAGTGTTTTTGACATCTTTAGATGATAAGAAAGTAGCTATGAATATTTTTTGGATAAAGTTTCTTATGAATCTAATCTGTTGCCTTTAGGTTGTACTCAACCCATCCCATGCATCAAATAACATCGCAGTCTTCCATCTACTTTCTTCTCCTCGCATTCCAATTCTTTCAAAAAAAAACAATGAAATGTAAATTCCTTTATGAAATTGGGTGTTACAGTATTTGTGTATCAGTGTCGACTCAGTCCGTTACTTTAGCTTCTACCATATTCCTGCATCAAACAACCGGTGATGTCGTTGGATCTTCTCCTACAAAGCAGTCTCAATTTCAAGAAGGTGTTGCTTTACAAAGTACAGTCCTTATGTTAAGGGGAACGAAAAACTTGTGAATTGTAAAACATTTTCCATCGATTGTAGCACCTCACGCATTTCTCAGTCATCTCTGGCACAATCTTCCTTCCCCTCTACTTCACCACCAACCTTCATCTTCTTATCCTGAATGAAGTCAATGAGCCCTTGAAGTGCAACCTCTTCATCATCGCTCTTCATCAATGTTTCAGCAACTTCCGCTGGAGTCACCTCCACCGCATCTATAAGCTCTTCGATCTCCCGAAACAACAGGTGATCATGTAAATCATGATAGTTCGAAGCCAAAACCCTAAACCCAGACCTCGTACAATACCCCATACAAATATGCATGTCCATCCGTCCTGGCCTTAGCAGCGCCTGATCAAGACGATCCTTGTAATTGGTTGTGAACACAACGATCCTTTCTTCCCCGCAACTCGACCACAATCCATCCACAAAGTTCAACAACCCTGATAGCGTCACTCTCTCATTATTATCTCTAGAATTATTGGAATTCATGTGATTCTCCTCCGACCCCGATTCCCTTTCTTTGATATCAATAGAGCAGTCAATGTCTTCGACGACGATTATAGACCTATTCGCCGTCCCGACCAGCAATCTTCGTAACTCACTATTACATCTCACTTGAGTGAGCTCCAAGTCATAGATATCGAAGTTGAGGTAATTAGCCATGGCTGCGACCAAGCTAGACTTGCCTGTACCTGGAGGCCCATAAAGCAAATACCCGCGCTTCCAAGCCTTGCCAATCTTCTTATAGTACTCCTTCCTCTTCACGAACCTCGCTAAATCATCCATAACAGCTTGCTTGAGCTTGGAGTCCATTGCTAGGGATTCGAAGGTCGCAGGATGATGGAGGTCTATTGAATCCCAACAATCGTTGTCGTTGGTGTAGAGCTTGAGAGTCCGATTGCTTACCTTAATTTCTTCGGCTCTCTCTTGAATGTAAGGTAAATATGAAGTTAGAACCACGTCTTGGTGCTTCTTGTGGAAGCTGAGCTCGTAAGAGCAGACTTTGATAGCAGGGCGTGGATTATAATCGTACTGGTTGTAGTTGCAGCTTGTTCTTTCTTCATCGCGACTGAACAGCCGCCATTTGAATTGAACGCCTTCAAACATATCGATCAACTCCTCGCCTGGTTCTAATGAGAGAAGCGTGTTCTTTTTCTCATCGGCTTCTACTCTGCTCACTTTTATCCTTCTCATCGAGGTGGATACTTTGGTGGCTAAGTATGTTTTGGCTGCATCAAAAATCTGGTTAGTTGAGAAACCTTCCGTTTGTTCAATGACGATGGTGTGTTGAGACGAGAGGCGAGAGCGGAGAGAGTTGGCAGTGGATGAGAAATAGTTGTGAAATTCGTTAGGGAGGAACTGGTCGATGAGAGATTTAGCGAGCACCGCTGAGGCGGCGAGAGAGGCCGCGGTGGCTAGTGCAATTTTTGCTGATTGGATGGCTTTGTTGTTTGAATCCATGGTTAAGGGATGTTTGTTGTGATGGGATGGGAGTTTGTGTTGATGTGTAGGGTTTATATAGAAAGGATTGAAGCAAGTATAGTGTTGAGTTTGAAAGCATCAAACTTTATGGGATTGTTTTCATTTACTTGGGGTCCAAGGTTTTGCAGGAACAAGTCCAAAGTTTGAAAGTAGGCGACCCGCAGAAAGTCTTGTATGTTTCCATAAGCAGGTAAGTACCATGAGCTTTCAGATTATTTAATCTTTTGATGCTGTGGAGAAAGTTGGGGGGAACGGATCTTTTACGTTTAGGTGGAGCTTTTTTCTGTTTGAATAAGCTTTGAAGAAGACCTAGAACGATTATAGTAACCTTTTTTTTTACCAGTTCATTTGGTTCGAAAATTTCCAACTTCAGTGGTAAAAATATATTTCGATGCGCAGACACAATGTTCTAGATCCATTATGTAAAGGCTGATGTTTGCTGTATATGTAGGTGCTTGCATGTTTTGTGAATACTTCACAAGAATTCCGAAAATTTCTAAATTTCCTCAAAGTTCATGATGCTGGTTTATATTATGATTACGTTAGTATTGACAAAAATGTTTATATGATTCCTGTTCGAATAATATCAGACGTTGAGTTGATGCAAGCGGGATTTGAATTTCAGGACTTTGTGCCCACTTGATTAATAGAATTGTTATGCACCTTCAAAAAATTTCAACATATAATACTTCTCAAGAAAAAGTACATGGGTTGATGCAAGTTGGATTGGAACTCATGCTTCTTACAAATGACTCCACCATCATTGTACTACAGCCCTTGATTTATTTTATTCCAGCGATATGTAGCTCCGAATTGAAAACAAACATTTCGATTCTTACTAAAGGAAATACCAAATGTTTTTCTTCCAATGAAATTTTTTATAATTACCATGAATAAAATAAGTACGTCCTTTCATCTTGAATTTTTCACAAAGAAGAAAGAGAAGAGAAAAGAAAGGAAAGAAAGAAAAGAAAGAAAGAGGAGGCAATAAAAGCAAATTTGCATTCACCATCTTTCAAATATCAGGTGATCATCATGTGTAATACTCCAACATTTCCTAGTTAGACAGCGATCATACCAAATTCGATATTTCATATCCAATCATTATTAATTACGAAGATAATTGGTACTGTAGTCTCTTTTAGGCCAGTCATTGATTATTTATCAGTCAATTACAGAAAACATCCTTGTACTTTACTGCGTGCAGCACCGCACCCTCACGAGCGTTTTATCAGCATTAACACTGCTCATGGACCAAAGGTTATTATTAAAAATAGTCAAATTCAATTCTAGAATTTAACCATGTAACTTGAATGTTTTGTTTAGAATAGAATATGAATGTCTCAGTTGTATCAATTATTTTAATAAACAAAATTAAAAAAAAAAGGAAAAGAAAAGAAAATCATTATCTCTAGCTCGTACAAATTTTCCATGAATCTAAAGAGCATCTTCAATCTTTTTCTTGTACTACTATAAAGAAAACTTTGCACATCCTTCTACGTTTCCCATAAAAAAATCTTCAAGCATTAAAGAGACAATACACGCCATCTTCCCATGAAGATACACCAACAATGATATATATTGCACAAAATACGGAGAGAGAGAGAGATTAGAAGGAATAAAAACAAAAACCCATAAACTTTCAGCTCTTGTGCATTCAAAAAAAATCTCATGGAGTGCAACAAAGATGAAGCAGAGAAAGCAATGGCCGAAGCCGAACAATACTTCAAAGCCTACGACTTATCGGGTGCAAACAAACACGCTAACAGAGCCAAATCTTTATACCCTTCTCATATGCAGCTCCCTCGGTTTCTCGCCGCTCTTCGAGTTCACACAGCAGCTGCGAAAAAACCAACAAAGCCAAATATAAAACACTGGTGCAAAATTATCAGATCGAATCCTTAAGATAATATCCAAACCATAAAGTCACAGTAGAGGAAAATGTGTTTGCTTACTCACCCTGATAAGCATTCTTCGGCCGCTGCTGAAGGAGCTTATAAGCTTGTTTCCGATGCATGGGAAGCCTTATCGGCTTCTAAACCAGACAAAAATTCAGATACAAATAACGGTGACGGCCATTCTTCGACACAACCAAATGCTAGTCCAAATGCTGGTTCTTCTACGACAGAACCAAATACTAAATCAGATGCTTCTAAAAAGACTGAAGCCGAAAATTCGACACAATCAAACAAGCAGCCTTCATATGCTAGTAGTGATTCAGCTCCAGATTCTGATTTTGGTTCAAACTTTGCTAGTTCTTCTGCAAAGTCAAGTGCAGGTTTCAATATTGTTGGTTCTGAATCTGATTTTCATGGAAAATTTTCAACGCTGAGGAGATGAGTGAGGAAGCAAACCTGACGAGGATAATGTTCTCATGGTCGCTGAATGATGTCTTAAACAGAAACTATTTTAAAGATGAGGTAATTGCTTGTTTCTGTCATGAGTGAAAGTGTGGCTCATAATTATATTTTGTCGTGCACGCGGGCATGTGTGAATGCGACCCTGGTAATTTATAATATGCCCAGTTGGTTAGTAATTTAAATATATTTTTTAAAAGAAAATTTGTTATTAGTAAGATTTTCTAGACTAACTATTCTGCGTTTTTGGACATAATCTTCTCACTAGGTATATCATAAAAGCAACCTCTTTAACTATTTCTTATGTAGTATTACAAGTTGGTTTCAAGCGTAACAGCTTACTCTCTTTTTTTTCTGGGTAAATGGCCTGTAAGCCTCACCAAGCACACATTACATCCATGCACACAAACACACAACACACGCACACATCCAGGGCATGCATGAATTTGCCCTGAAAGCGTTAATTTGTGGCCACTTCCCATCGTGGGGTTTGAATCGCGGATTCTCTCCAGGAGGGGAAGTGCCATACCAACTAAGCTTTCGCTCATTTTTATGATTTTTTTCATTTAAGAATATCTGAATGTCTTAATAACAGAACTATTCACCTTTTTTTTTTGATTAACAGTTTAAGCAGCAAAGTAGATTTGAAGCCATAGCATAGAATCACCTTTAATTTTTTTTGACCAGTACATGGATCGAAGCTCTTATTAAAGTATTTCCTCCGTTACTGTGGTGTCCGCACAGTTAACACCTAGCAAAACATACCAAAAGAGTTCAAAGTGCGGAAAAAACAGAGCAGCTGCCAAAAAATCATGATGATATTGTAAGAATGTAATATTTATCGAATTCAGACTGGAGTTTATTTTAAGTGAAGTTTATTTTAAGTGAAGGTATAGGTTATTCAAACTCTAGTTTCCAAGGCCCTAACTCCACTTAAATTAAACTTTGATGCATTACTTGGCCTTGGATTATCTAACCTCCGAAAGGGTGTTGCAGTTATCTAAAACCCTACATGAGTGTTTTCTTCTTATTTCTTGGAGTCTAGGAGAAATAGAACGGATTAGATTTTAGATAACTCCGAGTGTTATCTCAATTTTGAAGCTATGATAAACTCTAAGGTCCTGTTTGTGAATAGAGTTAAGTTTAGATAACCGTCATAAAGTTACTTAAATTTAACTCTAAAATCCTGACTATGCCATGTTTTGCTTTCATCTTGGAGTTTAAAAAATACCGATTATCTAAACTCCAAAGTTAAGATTGTTTACCCCAATCAGTGCAAAGCTCTCTTCAAATTCTAAGGTGGGAAAAGAAGCAATACTTCTGTTTTCCTCCAATCAGAGCAAAACTCTGTCTTGAAAATTAAAGTGAAAATTAAAATTAAAATAAATGAAGCAACGCTTCAGATCTCCTGCACTGCGCGCATAGCGCCACGTGTCAAAATCAGACACGTTAGCGCATGGAGCGTAGCGCCCAAGGCAGCACACCCAATCAGAGCAAAGCTCTGTTTAAAGTAAAATCAAGGGAAGCAACGCTTCAGTTGCGCAAGCGCTGCGCTGCGCGACATGTGTCAGCGCAGATGCGCTAGCGCAATTGCGCTGCGCTTTGCGCTGCGCGACACGTGTCAGCGCAGATGCGCTCGCGCAGTTGCGCTGCGTGACACGTATCACGCTCTGGAGCATTTGCGCAAAATAGAATGAATATTTTAAAGAAATCTTTCTATTCTTGTTAAAACAAGAAGATTTTCTTCTATAAAACAGAAGCTCTTAGATCAAAGATCCAACGGTGGGGAAAATTCCCTAAATCACTCAGAGAAAAATCTCTTTAACAAATTTAACTAATTTATGAGCACTATAAAAAGGACCCTAGACCTTAATTCAAAAGTATCAACATTTGTGAGAAATCAAGAAATTCAAACAGAGAGAACTCTGAAGAAATTTGAAGAAGAAAAGGTAAAAACCTTTGGATAGAAGAATTTCTTCTAATAGATCATTGATCTAAGAACAAGATCAATGATCTCCAATAAAAAAAACAAATAATAATAGTGCTTTGCACTTATGAACCATTGGCTCTCTGAGATCAAGAAAAAACAAGAAATACTTGTTTTCTTGGATTCTAATTAAATCAAACAAAACAAACAGTGCTTTGCACTTTTTCATGAACCTTTGGTTCTAAAAAATTCTCAAATTAATAGTGCTTTGCACTTATAAAACTGCATTGTTGCGCTCCTGGGTTGGCGCAAGCCACCGGAGAGCGCCACGTGTCAGCATATGACTTACTTGCACTGTGCGCTTTTAAGATAGAGCTTTACTCTCTGAGACTGGCGCAACCCACCAGAGCGCGCCACGTGTCAGCAGCGCACTGCGCTTGTGTGACACGTGTCGACACCACAAGCGCTTGCGCTCTCTGATTGGCGCAAAGCGCCTGACAAATGCAATAAATTGCAAAGCAATAAATGAGCAGAGCCCAAAACAAATTGATGCTCTGCATCCTTTATGGGCAGAGCCCAACCAAAACAAAATAATGCAGTGCATTACTAAAAAGGGGCAAAGCCCTAGCACAGGTCTAATAAGCCAAAAAACAAAAGAATATTGAAACTGGACTTAGCCTAATCATGGCCATAAGTCCTCAAATTAAATTGACTGAGCACGACTGCTCCCTAAATCAATTTACATCCGGTTCGAGGGTACATCTCCGAACTCCTCTGACCCCTATCGTTGTAATCCTTCAACGACGTCAGAGAGGTGACGGGTCCCGACGACCACACACCCATATGGACTGCGGGGTCCTTAAACTCGCGGACCGAAATGTCCTTAAACTAATGATGGACCACTACGTCCCTAAACTGGAATATGGACCACCATGTCCCTAAACTGACGATGGACCACCACGTCCCTAAACTGGAACAATAGAGCATCCAAATGCTCTTTTGCCGGATCTAAACGATCCCGTTTAAGTTGATCTTAGCCCCAACCATGGCTAACGTATCCTTAAACATTTAAATGGACTATAAAACTCCAAATCGACTTTGGTTCAAGGGTACATCTCTGAACTCTTCTGACACCTATCGCTGTAATCCTTCAACGACGTCAGAGAGGTGACGGGTCCCGACAGCCATACATTAAATGGATCACCACGTTAAGTTGATCTTAGTCTTAAACAGGACTAACGTATCCTTAACGAACGTTTAAGTTGATCTTAGCCTCAATAGGGCTAACGTATCCTTAAACTAAAACACCAAACCCAAATCTAAGTAAATGCGGATTTGGACTAATCCACGTCCTACGGACGACGGCATTACTCAGTCTCCGTATACAATCCACGGACAGCCACAAACAAAACAAACACACACGACACGAAGTGAAATTCTGGAGAAGGAGAAAGTTGTTACCGCGACGCGGTAACGTAATTAACTGCAAGGGCTTGCGCCTGCAAGGAAGAGCGTCCCCACAATCAAAAACCCCTTAAACGAGAGGGAATCTGACGAAGTCTGCTACATCGGCCGCATCCGTCTAAACCTCCGATACACGGTGCCATAAATCAACTTGGCATCTTCGGAGAGGTAGACGGATAAAACCATATAGCATCTGCCCCGAATCTCAGGCAAGACGTTCAGTCTCGGCCGCTATTCGGAGGGGAACAGATTCTGGCACGCCCGGTGGGACCTTTTCCTCTTTCCACTCCACACTTCGTGTGTCGTCTTCGCGAACCAATCACGGTTTGTTAACGGTTGCCTTTGGATTTCAAGTTAATAAGACTTGGTCTTTTTGCCTGGTGCAGAACTCAAGCATCAATGGCCTCAAATTGCTCGAACCGCTCGAAGTGCCACTGCAACGGACGCTCCACCTCACCTGGAGGTGTAGCATACGGGCCCCAAGCGGCTTCTGTCTTCACTATGCCGGTGGAGAAAGTGACACCGGCCTGTTTTTCGGAACCATGATTCCTCCTGCAAGCTTCAACCTGCCAATACCCATACCAGAAGCTTCAAAGAAGTCGGTTTTCGATCGACTTGCTGCTCTCCCGACCCCTCTCAATGGGTCGTCCAACTCCTCGGTCTTTTCCAGACTGAGCAAAAAGCCCATGATACCTGAGGAGGCCATCTCTAAGAAGACGGCTACTCCCGAAGTTGCCAAGGCAGCTTCTCCGGTCAAGGAGTCAGTCTTTTCGAGGCTGACTATTCCAGCTCCTGCCCCTGCTCGAGAATCTGTCTTCGACAGATTGAATATCACACCCCAAAGGACAACCTCAATCTTTAAGAGGTTAACACCAACGGCGCCTCATTCAGACAGGGGGCAAAAAGAAGCTGTCTCTATCTCCGAGCCAGTCCCAACGGCTTGTCATGCTCGACGTCGCCATTGGCGACGAGTGAGGAAGGCAGGAGGCAACTCCCCCTCAGGGCTAACTCCACCCGCTCCAGTGGTGGAAGTCAACGCTGCTGTTCCAACTGGGAACAGCTTTGAACTGTTGAGAAGGGTACGTAAGAACTCTCCAACCACTACATTGAAAAGATCTCCTCCGCCCGCGGAGAGAGTTCCGGAAACGAAGCAAGAACAGCCCCCTCAACGGCTGTCCTAAAAAATATACAAGGTTTGGCGGAGGGTTCAAGACTCCATGATTGACCCAGATCACTTTCGTCAACAGAAAAAGGCGAAGGTGCAAAAAGAAAAGGACCGTCCTATTAAACAGCAGAGGACAACAATCGCTAGGGTGCCCACTTCAATGGCCCCCTCAACTTCAACGGCCCACAAGAAAAGGAGGCCGGAGAAAATTCCTACGCCTGCGGCAAATGTCAAGGGCAGTGAACTTAAGCGCCCTAAGGCCGGGGGCATCATAGTCCATACTGTATACATGGCGTCGGGGAAGGAAGACAGCTGTGCGTCTACAAGTCATAGACCACTCACACGGTCCGTAACCAAAGCTCAGGAGCAACAGCAGAAGCTCCAGGAGATGATGATCGCAATGGCCGCGCTTACTGGGCCAAAAGAAAACCTTGAAGTATCCTCGGATCAGCAACAGGAACAAGAAACCGACGCTGAGTTCCTTCGGAGGATATTGGAAAAGAAAGATAAAGAGGTTGCAGAACAAGCAGCCAATATAAAACAAATAGCCCATTTATTTCAAGACATGGTTGGGATGATGATTCAACAAGATCCTCCCGCTGAAGATCCCCCGACCGTCCTCGAAGATGATAAAGGAGAAACGTCGAATCCACCACCGGCTCTTTCAACGGCCAAGGAGGAAACAATCTCCAAGGCTGACTTAGACGACTACATAGCCCAACAGATCCGGGTTCATCATGCGACTGAGGCAGCCGGTCAGATCGTCAAAACAGGACGACCATATCCGGGCTGGTATGATCAGATACAGTACCCGTCGGGCTATACAATACCTAAGTTCCGCATATATAAGGGGACTGGCAATCCCCACCAACATGTCGCTCAGATCAGAGCCATCTGCGGTAACATCGGCGGTGAGGACAAACTGTTGTTTCGCCAGTTCGTGGGCAGCTTATCAGAAACAGCGTTCGAATGGTATTCGGAACTCCCGAACGATTCCGTCAAGACGTTCGCTTAAATGGAATTGCTATTCACTCAGCGATTTGCAAGCGCCAGCGAACGCACTCCGATAACGGCATTGATAAATGCCAGGATAAGGCCCGGCGAAACGTGGGTCCAATACGCAACACGATGGCGGAACCTATGGTCGAAATGCGAACGCATTGAAGAAGCGCCTGCGGTGGGCATGTTCGTGGGTACCCTAGACCTTCATGCCACCATCTCACAGTTCATGATGTTCTTTAAGCCGACCACATTCCAGGCTTTGATCGACAAGCTAGCCCAGATGGATCAAATGGGTCACAGACCTTCTCCCCCAAAGCCAGAACCGCGGAACGACAAGGGTAAAGGGAAGACAACCTTCGTTGCGAACGCTCAGCAGCAACCCAGCACCCCAAAGCTAGCAGATCAATTTGGAGAGAGACGGCGGTTCTATATTGAGAAAATGAGGCGCCCCTACTCATTCCCGCGGGATAAGACGAAGAGGTTGTTCGAGCTGGCTGTGCGCAACAGGCTTATCAACCTGCCGAATCCAAGGCAACCGCCACAACCCAGCGAAGCGAATAACCCCAATTATTGCCCTTATCATCGAACGGCAAACCATCCGATTGAGGATCGCTTCGTCTTCAAGGGATGGATTGAAGATCAATACATACAAGGCAAGTTTGCCCTATCTGAAAAGTGGAAGGTAAACCCACCACAACCGCACACTCCTAAGAAGACGGACACATCGGGGGCAACTTGTTCTTTCATTAAAGAAGCTCCATGGGAAATCGTGCTTTCAGCAAAAACCAAAAGAATGCCGAATGAGCTCCAGACATGCCCGGCGATCAGGTGGAAGAACCCGCTGGAACCCCAGATTATTGAAAGGATGCCGAAGCCGCGCCCAAATCCAAAGATCGGTGGTGATGGCCCAAGTACTCACACCCAGCCGTCAAAATCTTCAAAGAAAAAAAAGAACAGATCCAAAAAAAACCGTGAAGCCTGGCGACGAGCGCACGGACTGGCGAGGAGTACAATCAAAAAGTGCGGACTCCTATCACCCTCCAAGAATTCCTCAACCACGTTTTTCTGGAGGAAGATAGTGGAGAGAGTTCGTCAGAGGAATCTGAGGGATACGTGGCAAGTTGTCACGTGATCTCTCACTCATTGGCGGACGATAAAGAGGCTCCTTGCACCGAGAAACCGATAGGGGACCCTGAACCAGAAGTTCTGCAGCCGTCAGATGAGATGATCGATGCCTTCCTGAATGAGATTCGTCTGAAAGTTAAAGCCAATCAAGAGCGTGAAATGGCCATACTGGAAGGAGCTAAACACCGCCGACTGGATGAAAAAGTCGAGGCACTCCCATCAAATCAAAAGACATCCGCTGCCGATAAAAACAAATTCAAGACGAGGAAAAGATTTGCTAAAGCCATATCAATGGGAATGAAGCTGCCACCCTTTGAAGAAAACACTCTCGGGGGAATAGAGATGTATCCTAATTATTGCCTATATCCTCAGAAAATCGCACACTCTACTGAAGACTGCGACTCCTTTAAGTGTTGGTGGCAAGGGTATGTCGCTCACAAGCGCTACGTCAACAGAACAAAGCGGGAAGCTCATAGATGGCCGAAAAATACGAAAGATGAGCATAAAAGAGTCACCGGCAATTGCCATAGGAACGACCCCGATGAAAAAACAGCCTTCAACTCCCTCTTCGAGGAACCCATCTTTGAAAAATTGAAGAATCATGAAAACATTCATCCGTGCGAGGGCGTACTACCCGGAAAGGATCCCGGACCCGCAAACGACGAATCGAACAAAAGGGATAAAGGAAAAGGAAAACCGACCTTCGTCGCCAACACTCAACAACAGCCAAGCAATTCAAAATCGGTTGTTCGCCAAAACAACATACATCCACGCCTATCACTCGAGGAAAGACTGGGACGTCCTTACTCGTTTCCCCAAGATAAAACGAGAAAACTGTTTGAACTGACAGTGCGCAACGAATTCGTCAATCTGCCGACTCCGAAACGTCCACTACAACCAGGAAATGTAAACGATCCTAATTACTGCCCCTACCATCGAGCAGTAAGTCATCTGCTCGAAGATTGCTTCGTCTTCAAAAACTGGGTTGAAGACCAATACCAATAAGGCGAACTCGTGCTGTCCGAAAAGTGGAAGGTGAGCCCGCCACAACCACATATTCCGAAAAAGATGGATATGTCGGGGGCATCATGCTCATTCGTAGAGAAAGCCCCACGGACCACTACGTCCTAAAACAGGATAACGGACCGAAACGTTCTTAAACTAATGGCGGACCGAAACGTTCTTAAACTAATACCGCAGCATCCGTAGGCTGACGAGATAAAAAAAAAGAAGAAAAATATAATTAAAAAAAGGTATGTCCATAAGCAAAATGGGCACGGATGAAAACTCGAAAGGGCTCCGTGAGTAAAAACAGCAGGGCTACCGGCGAGTGTTCGTAAAAACCCGAAAGGGCGTGGCCTCGTAAAAAAAAGAAGAAGAAAATAAAAAAAAGAAGAATAAAAAAACGGTATGTCCATAAGCAAAATGGGCACGGATGAAAACCCGAAAGGGCTCCGTGAGTAAAAACAGCAGGGCTACCGGCGAGTATTTGTGAAAATCTGAAAGGGCGCAACCTCGTTAAGAGACACTTACAGGATCCTCTCGATCTTGTAAGGAGAAACCACCCGCGTGAGATCCTTACGACTCACAAGGGAGCAATACACTTAGGGATCTCCACGATTCCTAGGGAGAAAATACACTTGCGAGATCCTCACGACTCGTAAGGAGAACTCGCTTATGGGATCCTCACGGCTCATAAGACTTGAAAGTCTTAAGTTACAGAAACCTGAACCCGTTCTTAAGCAAACCCCCCACAACCTTCGACTATGCCCTACAAGCGGCTCGTACTGACCCTTGTATACAATCCACGGGCGCGAATAAACATTTCCCTAATCAAGTCCCATCCGAGACTAAGGATATGTTCGCATGATGAACAACCCTTGTAAATCCTCTCGATTTATGGGGAGAAAATTCTCCTGTAGGATCCTTACGACTTACAGAGGAACAAACACTTAGGAATCCTCACAATTCCTAAGGAGAAAATACACCTACGAGATCCTCACGACTTGTAGGGAGAAATAACTTTGTGAGACCCTTACGGCTCATGAAATCAAAAACCTTAGTCGACAGGACCCTAACCCTGGTCGCTAAGCCACCTTTGTTCGACATCGACAGAGACAGATAATGATTCGCTCCTGGTAATATCCCAGTTGTAGCGGTGCTGATGCCGAAATCGGTGTCTAAACCAGAGCTTGCAGCGAAAAGCCGGCAAACCACACATGCATACGAAATAGCCGAAATGATGAAGCAACTTGCAGACAAAATCAGCAAGTAAAATGTATGCATAAAAAATAGCCGAAATGATGGGGCAACTCGCAATAAAAAGCAGCGAGTAAAAATAAAATAAATAGCCGAAATGATGGGGCACCGTGAAAAATAGCCGAAATGATAGGGCAATCGCGACCTTCGCGATATAAAAGCTGAAATGATAGAGCATCGCGGAAAAAGAAACAAAATTTAAAAAAATGAAATTTATGCCCTACATGTGATGTTACATCAAACCCTGTATACAATCCAAGGGCGTAAACAAAGAAGAGATCATACTCCTCTCCCAGGTTTCATCATAAGAAGAAGCCAAATCTCGACGGGCTGCAAATGACCTGGAGGTCATCTCAACACTCGTCTCGTAATAACGGACACAACTTCAAGCGAAGCGGAACAGCGGCAACTCCCAGTTCCATGGCTCGGCGATATACAGATCACCAAGGGTCAAATCCTCATTCCGTGAAATACGGATACAATCAACAAAATTCCTGGTTACGTGAAACGCGGATTATGTCAATCCTGATCCCGTGAAAAAACGTCCCAAAGCAAAAATTCCTGGCTACGTGGAACGCGGTTTATGTCAATCCTGACCCCGTGTGAAACACCCAGAGCAAAAATTCCTGGCTACGTGGAACGCGGCTTATGTCAATCCTGACCCCGTGTGAAGCATCCAGAGCAAAATTCCTACGTGGAACGCGGCTTATGTCAATCCTGACCCCGTGTGAAGCATCCAGAACAAAATTCCTGGCTACGTGGAACGCGGTTTATGTCAATCCTGACCCCGTGTGAAGCATCCAGAGCAAAAAATTTCTGGCTACATGGAACGCGGCTTATGTCAATCCTGACCCCGTGTGAAGCATCCAGAGCAAAAATTCCTGGCTACGTGGAACGCGGCTTATGTCAATCCTGACCCCGTGTGAAGCATCCAGAGCAAAAAATTCATGGCTACGTGGAACGCGGCTTATGTCAATTCTGACCCCGTGTGAAGCATCCAGAGCAAAAATTCCTGGCTACGTGGAACGCGGCTTATGTCAATCCTGACCCCGTGTGAAGCATCCAGAGCAAAAATTTCTGGCTACGTGGAACGCGGCTTATGTCAATCCTGACCCCGTGTGAAACACCCAGAGCAAAAATTCCTGGCTACGTGGAACGCGGATTATGTCACTCCTGACCCCGTGGAAAACGTCCAGAGCGGATCCTAGTCCTCGCAGAGCACGGCAGTAAACCCGTGCGAAGTATCCAGAGCGGAGCCTAGTCCTCGCCGAACACGGCAGTGAACTCGTGGGAAGCATCTAGAGCAAAAAATTCATGGCTACGTGGAACGCGGATTATGTTAATCCTGACCCCGTGGAAAACGTCCAGAGTAGATCCTGGTCCTCGCAGAGCACGGCAGTAAACCAGTGCGAAGCATCCAGAGCGGAGCCTAGTCCTCGCCGAACACGGCAGTGAACTCGTGAGAAGCATCTAGAGCAAAACATTCCTGGCTACGTGAAACGCGGATTATGTCAATCCTGACCCCGTGGAAAACGTCCAGAGCGGATCCTGGTCCTCACAGAGCACGGCAGTGAACCCGTGCGAAGCATCCAGAGCGGAGCCTAGTTCTCGCCGAACACGGCAGTGAACTCGTGGGAAGCATCTAGAGCAAAAAAATTCCTGGCTACGTGGAACGCAGATTATGTCAGTCCTGACCCCGTGGAAAACGTCCAGAGCGGATCCTGGTCCTCGCAGAGCACGGCAGTGAACCCGTGCGAAGCATCCAGAGCGGAGCCTAGTCCTCGCCGAACACGGCAGTGAACTCGTGGGAAGCATCTAGAGCAAAAAAAAATTCCTGGCTACGTGGAACGCGGATTATGTCAGTCCTGACCCCGTGGAAAACGTCCAGAGCGGATCCTGGTCCTCGCAGAGCACGGCAGTGAACCCGTGCGAAGCATCCAGAGCGGAGCCTAGTCCTCGCCGAACACGGCAGTGAACTCGTGGGAAGCATCTAGAGCAAAAAAATTCCTGGCTACGTGGAACGCGGATTATGTCAGTCCTGACCCCATGGAAAACGTCCGGAGCGGATCCTGGTCCTCGCAGAGCACGGCAGTGAACCCGTGTGAAGCATCCAGAGCGGAGCCTAGTCCTCGCCGAACACGGCAGTGAACCCGTGGGAAGCATCCAGAGCAAAAATTCCTGGTTACGTGGAACGCGGATAAAGTCACTTTTTGACCCCGTGGAAAAACGTCCAGAGCGGAGCCTGGTCCTCGCGGAACACGGCAGTGAACCCGTGGGAAGCATCCAGAGCAACTCCTGACTCCGTGAAATGCGGATAAGGACAACTTCACCCATCACTTGCGGGTCCTCACGACTCATAAGGGAATAAATTCTCTTGTGAGATCCTTACGACTTCCAAGAGAACACGCTTAGGAATCCTCACGATTCCTAAGGAGAAAATCTACCTACGAGATCCTCTTGATCCGTAGGGAGAAAAATCTCTCTGAGACCCTCACGGCTCATAGAGTTGAAAAGTCTTAGGCAGCAGATCTGAACCTGCGGCCTAAGCCATCGCTATCTCTTAAAGAAACCAAGGTGCTTACTCTGTTATCTTTCAACCATGTTTACTAAGGTAACATGCGGATAATAAAAGAAAGAAGAAAGCGACAAAGAGAGCATCTGATTGGCATTGGATTAAGCATTCGAGACACACTCCTTCATGCATGTGCAAAAGACTCAGAGCGAGAAATAAGACAAGCTTAAAGGAGAAACTTTTCCATTAATATTGCCAAAAATTCTTATAATCATAAAGCAATAAACGAGAAATATTATTATAATGGAATAACCTCAGATCCAGGGCACGGATTGAGGAAGTCAAAAGTAAGGCAATCCAGAGTTCTTCTGGCCTTTCTGATTATTCTTGTGCGCAGCCTCTCGCGCTCCTGTGTGTCAAGATCCTCGGCAAGCTCCCCCAGCCTTCGATAAGCAGCGATTATCGTCGTCTGCTGGAAGACTTGATGAAGAATTTCGACAAGGCTGTCCCGTCGATTCTTCGAGATTAGCCCCGACAGGTGCACTGAATGCACCTTGTCTTCGGCGTCATCCAACGCATTGAGCGGCATGGCTTCGTGGAGCCCCGGGAGTGCTCTCCAAATCGCTCCCAGCATGACTTTCAAGAGAGCTGAACGTCGAGGAAGCAGCCAATCAACGCTTGCGTGAAGGCGACCCATAACTTCCGCACACTGGGCATCTGTAAACTCCTGGTTCTATTGACGGCCCTGTACACGGCTATCCTCATAAGTGGTGAACTCGTGCAAGCTGTATAGACGCACCGCCATAATACCTGAAGAAAACAGTACAGGGAGATTAGCAAATAAGAAGATACAGAAAGTTAAAAGTTAAACTCCTCGAGAGCAATGCTCTGCAGACAGGAGTGACACAAGTCAAAATCAGTTATGAGAAGAATTCGAGGAAAATTCCCTAAGAACATTGAGAGCTTTGCTCTGGGAAAAGATGATATAATAATAATAATAGTATCAAATGCCATGAAGAACTCTTAAGAGTTCTTCTATATGATTTGGAAGGAGCAAAGCTCCATTAATTAAGAAAATCCAAGGAAAATCTTTTAGAGAGCAGAGCTCTATTAATGGAACCCTAATAGAGTTCCCTTTAGTTCTCTTTAGACCCCCTTAGAGCAAAGCTCTGCTAAGTGAAACCCTAAATGTGTTTTGTTTAGATCAGGGATCTATTTAGAGCAAGGCTCTGTTAATTAAAATTAATTTAATTTAATTCAAGTTAAAAATTTTACCTAAAAATTTTTTAAGAAATTCTAACTCTTGAAGTTCTTAAAGGCAAGAGCAAAGCTCTGAAGTTTTGAAGATAAAATTTTTTGAAGATGATAATCATCTCTTGAGGACCAAATGTCATATTTATAAGCATCAAGTGCCCTTTCAACTTCCAAAAGTTGCCGCAACGGTTGGAATTCTGTCACCGTTGCGCTCACGTTTTGGAGCCACATAAGCGCAACGGTGGGGGGCATTTGTTTATCCCAATCAGAGCAAAGTTCTGTTCAAATTCCAAGGTGGGAAAAGAAGCAATGCTTCTGTTTTCCTCCAATCAGAGCAAAGCTCTGTCTTGGAAATTAAAGTGAAAATTAAAGTTAAAATAAATGAAGCAACGCTTCAGATCTCCTGCACTGCGCGCAGAGCGCCACGTGTCAAAATCAGACACGTTAGCGTAGGGAGCGTAGCGTCCAAGACAGCACACCCAATCAGAGCAAAGCTCTGTTTAAAGTAAAATCAAAGGAAGCAACGCTTCAGTTGCGCAAGCGCTGCGCTGCGCGACACGTGTCAGCGCAGTTGCGCTGCGCTTTGCGCTGCGCGACACGTGTCAGCGCAGTTGCGCTGCGCTATGCGCTGCGTGACACGTATCACGCTCTGGAGCATTTGCGCCAAACAGAATGAATATTTTAAAGAAATCTTTCTGTTCTTGTTAAAACAAGAAGATTTTCTTCTGTAAAACAAAAGCCCTTGGATCAAAGATCCAACGGTGGGGAAAATTCTCCAAATCACTCAGAGAAAGATCTCTTTAACAAATTTAACTAATTTATGGGCACTATAAAAAGAACCCTAGACCTCAATTCAAAAGCATCAATATTTGTGAGAAATCAAGAAATTCAAAAAGAGAGAACTCTGAAGAAATTTGAAAAAGAAAAGGTAAAAACCTTTGGATAGAAGAATTTCTTCTAATAGATCATTGATCTAAGAACAAGATCAATGATCTCCAATAAAAAAAACAAATAATAATAGTGCTTTGCACTTATGAACCATTGGTTCTCTGAGATCAAGAAAAAACAAGAAATACTTGTTTTCTTGGATTCTAATTAAATCAAACAAAACAAACAGTGCTTTGCACTTTTTCATGAACCTTTGGTTCTAAACAATTCTCAAATTAATAGTACTTTGCACTTATAAAACTGCATTGTTGCGCTCCTGGGTTGGCGCAAGCCACCGGAGAACGCCACGTGTCAGCATATGACTTACTTGCGCTGTGCGTTTTTAGGATAGAGCTTTACTCTCTGAGACTGGCGCAACCCACCGGAGCGCGCCACGTGTCAGCAGCGCAAACGCTGCGCATTAGCGCAGCGCACTGTGCTTGTGTGACACGTGTCGACACCACAAGCGCTTGCGCTCTCTGATTGGCGTAAAGCGCCTGACAAATGCAATAAATTGCAAAGCAATAAATGAGCAGAGCCCAAAACAAATTGATGCTCTGCATCCTTTATGGGCAGAGCCCAACCAAAACAAAATAATGCAGTGCATTGCTAAAAAGGGGCAAAGCCCCAGCACAGGTCTAATAGGCCAAAAAACAAAAGAATATTGAAACTGGACTTAGCCCAATCATGGCCATAAGTCCTCAAATTAAATTGACTGAGCACGGCTGCTCCCTAAATCAATTTACATCCGGTTCGAAGGTACATCTCCGAACTCTTCTGACCCCTATCGTTGTAATCCTTCAACGACGTCAGAGAGGTGACGGATCCCGACGACCACACACCCATATGGACTGCGGGGTCCTTAAACTCGCGGACCGAAATGTCCTTAAACTAATGATGGACCACTACGTCCCTAAACTGGAACATGGACCACCACGTCCCTAAACTGGCGATGGACCACCACGTCCCTAAACTGGAACAATAGAGCCTCCAAATGCTCTTTTGCCGGATCTAAACGATCCCGTTTAAGTTGATCTTAGCCCCAACCACGGCTAACGTATCCTTAAACATTTAAATGGACTATAAAACTCCAAGTCGACTTTGGTTCAAGGGTACATCTCTGAACTCTTCTGACACCTATCGCTGTAATCCTTCAACGACGTCAGAGAGGTGACGGGTCCCGACAGCCATACATTAAATGGATCACCACGTTAAGTTGATTTTAGTCTTAAACAGGACTAACGTATCCTTAACGAACGTTTAAGTTGATCTTAGCCTCAATAGGGCTAACGTATCCTTAAACTAAAACACCAAACCCAAATCTAAGTAAATGCGGATTTGGACTAATCCATGTCCTACGGGCGACGGCATTACTCAGTCTCCGTATACAATCCACGGGCAGCCACAAACAAAACAAACACACACGACACGAAGTGAAATTTTGGAGAAGGAGAAAGTTGTTACCGCGACGCGGTAACGTAATTAACTGCAAGGGCTTACGCCTGCAGGGAAGAGCGTCCCCACAATCAAAAACCCCTCAAACGAGAGGGAATCTGACGAAGTCTGCTACATCGGCCGCATCCGTCTAAACCTCCGATACACGGTGCCATAAATCAACTTGGCATTTTCGGAGAGGTAGACGGATAAAATCATATAGCATCTGCCCCGAATCTCAGGCAAGACGTTCAGTCTCGGCCGCCATTCGGAGGGGAACAAAGATAACCCGAATTCAATTTAAAAATCGTTGAAGTTTTCTAAGCTCCAGACTTTGAGAAGATAACATGCATTTTGGAGTTTAGATAACTCCAAAACAACAATTTGGAGTTTAGAAAAGTACAAAGCAAAACAAACATCAAGTTAACTTTGTAAAATGGAGATAGAGCCTCACAAATTTAGAGCTTGCTTTGTCTCTACCTCCACTTACATGTAAAGTCTAGTTTTCCTTACCCCATGCCCAAACATGGCCTGATTATCTAAACTCCAAAATGAAAGTCAAACAAGGTATAGTTGGGAACTTGGAGTTAAGTTTAGATAACTATATGAAACTCTGGTTATCGTCACCTAACTCCAAAGTCAAATAGGTCCTCCAACCGCATTCATACAACTCATATGCATTGCGACAGTAATACAACTGATATGAGCCTCACTCTGCGTGGTGGTTAAGTAAATGTTTTCTGCTGTGTTTCATGAATTTTCTTCTGTAAACCCACTGTTGCCGGTCCCAAGTCCGGATGAGAAAGGGTGAGGGTTGTGGTAGGCTTGTGACAGCCAACGTAAAACTTTGTCACATTCTATGACATGAACCAGAATCAGAATATCGTTGGGGCGTCCCCTACTCAGCGACGCGCTACATCGGATCCCGGGTGTAGTGTTAAATATGCAAGGGCTTGGTCGTCGTCCAGATGCGGCGCGCTACATCGGACCCCGGGTGTAGTGACAAATAAGCAAGGGTCGTCGTCCAGAGACGGCGCGCTACACCGGACCCCGGGTGTAGTGACAAATAAGCAAGGGTCGTCGTCTACAGACGGCGCGCTACATCGGACCCCGGGTGTAGTGACAAATAAGCAAGGGTCGTCGTCCAGAGGCGGCGCGCTACATCGGACCCCGGGTGTAGTGACAAATAAGCAAGGGTTTCATAGGATCCGTCTAGCTTCCTGGAATATAGGTTCCCTTACGGGTAGACTAATAGAATTAGTGGAGGTGATGATTAGGAGGAGAGTTGGTATTATGTGTTTGCAAGAAACTAAGTGGGTAGGTGAAAAGAGTAGAGTCATAGAGCCTTGGGGTTATAAGCTTTGGTATACGGGTAGAGATAAAAATCGTAATGGGGTAGGTATAATCATAGATAGACGGTTACTTGAGAATGTAGTTGAGATTAGGAGAAAAGGTGATAGAATTTTACTGGTTAAGCTTATTCTAGGTGGAGAGATCTTTAATGTTATTAGTGCTTATGCACCACAGATAGGTCTTGATGACGCTAGTAAGCGTCTATTCTGGGAGGATTTAGACGAGGTGGTGCAAAGTATACCCAGTGGAGAGAAGTTATTTATTGGTGGTGATCTTAATGGACATGTAGGTACTAGTCGTAGTGGGTTTGATACTATCCATGGAGGTTTTGGTTTCGGACAAAGGAATGAAGTAGGTGACTCGATTCTAGATTTTGCTTTATCTTATGACTTGATCTTAGCAAACACCTGGTTTAGGAAAAGAGAGTCCCACCTTATCACTTTTAGGAGCGGATCAAATGCTAGTCAAATAGACTTTTTTCTGACGAGAAGAATAGATAGAGGTTGTTGTATCGACTGTAAGGTAGTGCCAGGTGAGAGTGTAACTACTCAACATAGACTTTTAGTTCTAGATTTTCGATTTAGAAGAGAACCTAGGAAGATTAGACGTAAGGTAGAGCCTAAAATTAAATGGTGGCGATTGAAAGAAGGTAATCAAAAGGCTTTTATAGATCGTGTAATACAAGAAGCGGATTGGCAGTCGGAAGATGATCCAGACAAAACATGGAACAAAATGGCTAGTTGTATCAAGAAAGTAGCTAGAGATCTACTTGGTGAGTCGAGAGGTGGTGCTCCACCATCTAAGGACATATCATGGTGGAATGAAGATGTAAAGGCTGCTATTAAAATTAAAAGAGATTCTTATAAAGATTTGAAGAAAAGTAGAGATGTGGAGAGATTTGAGAAGTACAAAATGGCTAAAAAGGAAGTTAAGAAAGCTGTTCGGGAAGCTAAATCTAAGGTCTACAAGGAGGTGTACGAGAAATTAGACACTAAAGAGGCTGCAAATGATATATACCGGATTGCTCGAATGCGGGAAAGGAAGACTAGAGACTTATGTGCGGTGAAGTGTGTCAAAAATGAAAATCAGAAGGTTTTAGTTCGAGATGAGGATATCAAGGAAAGATGGAGAGATTATTTTGACAAATTGTTCAATGAGAGCTTTACTAAGAATTTGGATGGACTTGTCATTCAATCTCAAGATATAAATCGTGATTTCATGCGTAAAATAAGACTTACTGAGGTTAAAGAAGCTTTGAACAGAATGGGTTTAAGAAAAGCGGCTGGTCCTGACGGGATTCCTATCGAGATTTGGAGATGCTTAGGAGAAATAGGCGTTAAATGGCTGACAGATCTGTTTAATAAGATTTGGCAGACAAAAAAGATGCCAAATGAATGGAGGAAAAGTATCCTTGTACCTATCTACAAGAATAAAGGTGACATTCAAAGTTGCTCAAACTACCGTGGAATAAAACTAATGTGTCACACCATGAAACTTTGGGAGAGAGTGATTGAACACAGGCTAAGGAAGGATATTAAGATAACAGAGAACCAATTTGGTTTCATGCCTGGACGATCGACGACAGAGGCGATCCATTTGCTTCGTCAACTTGTCGAGCGCTTTCGAGAGAGGAGAAGAGATTTGCATATGATATTTATTGATTTAGAAAAAGCGTACGACAAGGTACCTAGAGAGGTATTATGGGGGACAATGATGAAAAAGGGGGTCCCCGTCAAGTATATTGACATAATCAAGGATATGTACGACGGAGTAGTGGCAAATGTCAGAACTTGCGGTGGCTTAACAAGTGATTTTCCGATTACTATTGGTTTACATCAAGGATCTGCATTAAGTCCTTTCCTGTTTACCATCGTGATGGATGAGCTTACTAGAACTATCCAAGATGAGGTCCCTTGGTGTATGCTATTCGCTGATGATATTGTTCTAGTAAATGAGACGAAAGCAGGGGTTAATGCAAAATTGGAATTATGGAGACAAACATTGGAATCTCGGGGATTCAGATTGAGCAGGTCCAAGACAGCATATATGCACTGCAAATTTAGTAGCCAGAGAAGTCAAAACCATATTGGTATAACATTGGAAGGGCAAGAGATATCACCGAGCGACCAGTTTAGATATCTAGGTTCCATCATCCAAAGGAATGGGGAGATCGATAGTGATGTTAATCAAAGGATCCAAGCTGGTTGGTTGAAATGGAGGAGTGCAACAGGGATTTTGTGTGATCGTAACTTTCCGTTAAAATTGAAAGGGAAGTTTTATCGGAGCGCTATTCGGCCTGCCTTATTATATGGTACAGAATGCTGGGCTCCTAAGAAGCATCATACACAGAAGATGCACGTAGCGGAGATGCGCATGCTTCGTTGGATGTGCGGTAACACTAGAAAAGACAAGGTGCGAAATGAGGATATTCGTGCAAAAGTTGGTGTAGCACCCGTGGAGGAGAAGATGCGGGAAAACCGGCTTAGATGGTTTGGTCATGTGCGACGCAGACCTATGGAAGCACCGGTTCGACGAATAGATACTCTCGATATGGGTAATGGCAAAAGGGCAAAAGGGAGACTGAAGAAAACATGGATGGAGGTGATACGAAACGATATGGTTGCCAAAGGACTCAATGAAAGTATATTGTTCGATAGAAGTGAGTGGAGACAGAGGATTCATGTGCTGGACCCGGCGTGATTCTCATGTTGGTTCATGTAGCCTACCCCATATGCTTGGGATAAAAGGCTCAGTTGTTGTTGTTGTTGTTGTATCCTCTGAACACGTACATGTCTGCTTGCTTGTTACAGGTGAAACCTATCCCGAAAACCTTTTCGTCTTTGAAGCAGTATTTGGATTCCTATGCATATCCTTTAATTGAAGAAACACGAGCTGATCTTTTTTCGGTTTTAGAGGCCATATCTCAATCACCTCATGTTGAAATACAATCCATAGAAGAAATAATGCAAGGAACACAGTTACTATACTGTATTGAGGTCAAAAGAAACTGGATTGGCAAAGAAGCATACATGCCAGTGGAGTCTGATATATTTCTATTATCTGAACTCAGACCAAGACGTCTATCTGATCTCACTCGGAATGGAACACCATATATAATTGCATCTGTTATAAAAGCTGAAGACAGAGATGGTAAATTAGCACCAAATAAGTTTCTTATCAAAAAACATCACAGAAAATCCCTATTGAGAAATATGGTAAACAGAAGAATTGTAGAAAGGCAGAGCGATGCAAATCCTTATTTGCTGTTTACTTGCTAACCATGATCACATACAATCGTGTTTTGAAATCTCTGAAATTCGAGACGGCGAGTAAAAGAGACACTGACCTTATCAACTTGGTCTGGGCCTACAACTCTTCGGTATGTATGGCAATCCTATCAATACGTCTTGTCCTAGTGATATAATCTAGAAAGTAAATCATAAGTTAAAATATTGATATTGTTTCTTCCTTATGTAACATTAACGAATCACTTATTGCAACAGGATGCAGAAGAACATACTTCGTCTTCATTTGGCTTTCAGGATTTAAATATTAGGCACAGTTTATGCAATTTCGAGCTCAATGATTCACAAATGAACGCTGCCTTGGATTGCCTTTCTTCAATTCACCAGTTTCGAAAGAGTTCCATTAAGCTTATATGGGGGCCACCTGGAACAGGTAAAACTAAAATAATCAGCACTTTATTGTGGGCTGCTGTGTAGAAAACACAGAACACTTTCATCTGCACCTACAAATACTGCTATTGTTGAGGCCACTTCAAGGCTAGTCAGATTGGTGGAAGAAACATCAAGTGAAAAGAATCTCTCTTGGAGATGTCGTGTTGTTTGGGAATAAACCCGGATGAAGATTGATGATGATCTCAACGTAGTGTATTTAGACGACCGTGTTGAGAGACTTTCAAAGTGTTTTCAACCGCTAACTGGTTGGAAGCGTCACTTGAATTCTATGATATCCTTGCTTAAGAATGCTGTTTGCCAATGTAAAATGAATCTAAAGAGAAGAGAAGAGAAGAGGAAGAAAAGATGATGGAATTTCTGAGGAAGCTGTCTCTTAAGGAGTTCATATTAAATAAGTTTTCTGCTTCTGCAAAGGAATTGAACTTATGCATGAGAACACTATCATCAGATCTACCAAAAGCTTCTGCTTCTGAGGAAAACTTCAATAATATGGATCTATTACCAGAGTATTTAAATGAATTGGGGAGCTTGTTGGAGATGAAAGATAACGGACAGTATGCTTGATGAAATATTTAGTTCAAAAGTAGATGAATGTTGTGTTATGGATTTATTTTCGGACTTTCTTTACACAAAAGACTATACAAATACAAAGCTCGAATTAAAGAGACTCAGATCTTTCTGTGTCCAGATTCTACGGGACCTTTCAAGAACTCTTCATCTCCCTGATAAATGAAACAAAAGTTCAATTCAAGATTTCTGCCTGCAAGGGGCAATCCTCATTCTCTGCACAACCACAAGTTCTTTCAGACTACATAATGTAAAGAAGGAGAAACCAATTGAAATTTTGGTAGTTGATGAGGCTGCACAATTGAAGGAATCTGAGTCTTATTCCCTTGCAGCTCTCATCAATCCGATATGCCATTTTCTTAGGCGACGAGCATCAGCTTCCCGAATGGTCAAAATCAAAGTATGTATCCACATACTTGTGAACTTTGTACTTATATTTAGGGGTTAATAGAGAAAACACCCCAGTAGTTTAGCCCATATAGCACTTGTACTCCATCAAGGGATTTATTAGCAAAAGCACCCCCTCTTCTTACTGCCCAACACCCTTAAAAACACTCAAATTCAACTTTGAACAACTTCAAACGATTCTCTAATTTAACTCTAGAACTTGTTTGTGTTGTTTAGACTTCAGAGTGCAACATGAGTGTTTTTTTTTAAGGTTTAGGTCGATGTCCAGAGGGGGTGCTTGTGCTAATAAATCACCTGCGGGTGTGTAAGTGCTATACGGAGTGTTTTGTGCTATTAACCCTTCTATTATTATTATTATTATTATTATTATTATTATTATTATTTTTAATTTATATTACCACTCATCACTTCCCATTTACTGCCTGAAGGATCATTATTAATGTTATTGATCTCAGTAGAAACAGCATTTTTCCAGGTTTCTGAAAATGCTGGCTATGGAAGAAGTCTTTTTGAAAGACTGAGCTTTCTAGGGCACAAGAAACACCTCCTTGATGTTCTATATAGGATGTATCCTTCCATCAGCAGATTTCCGAATTCAAATTTCTATGGCAAAAGAATTTTGGATGGTCCGAATGTCATCTGTGATAGCTACAAGAGGCATTACTTAGCAGAACCAGTGCATGGTCCCTATTCATTTATAAACATTGAAGTCGGAAAAGAAACAGCGGATAGATTTGGACATAGTCGGAGGAATATGAACGAGGTTGCTGTGCTGTTGCAAATTATGAAAAACCTGTACAAAGGTAAATCTTAATCTATTTTTAAATCCTGTTGCCATTTACATTATCCAGGTATAATGATCTTGCTTAATTGTAAGTACTATATAACATTCCTAGTTGAAAATAACAATCCCTAATTCTACTGCTGTACTTTGGCATTCAACACATAAATCAAACCTTGCTTAAAATATATGGTTGATTAAAGTTATCATTGTCAGCCAACCTTTTAGAGCATATTCGTGTAGGGTCATGATAAGAGAGATGCAATGCATTTGCTTAACATTGTAATACATAGAAGAAAATGATTATGAGTAAATGATTCAGCCAGCTGAGGCGGGTGAGATCGCGTCAAGATATTACTTTCCGTTGATCTGCTGGCGGCGATGGACGGCTGAGATTGGATCTGGAGGCCGGCTCCTGAATCGTGTGGATCTCAATGGGTTTGAGGCTGTTGTTGCCGAGCTACCTGTAAGGAAGTCCCGGGATGGTTGTACCACCGAGGACCCTCCGACGGTCAAGTTAGAGAGGAAATCCGAGCAGAGTAATGGCTTAGTGAGTGGAAAATGACTTACTTGAACCGTCTGAAGGAGGGGTTTAAATAGCGTGGCAGCAGGCAGGCGCGAGAATCACGCCGGCCGTTACGCTCCCGACGTCACGCCCGCGTGATGGGCGGGATTCCGCATTAGTGGCAAGACAGGCTCGTTAATGGGGGCATGATGGCGTGGAACGTGAGATGTGGCCGGCAGATATCTCGCGTATGGCGAGATTCACAGGATAGCGGTTGCGCCTGTGAGTGGTGCCGTTGGTCGGCCAATGAGACTGAGGAAGATGACCTCGATGGGAGAGCTCGCGGACGAGCGGGAGAGCCGAGGTATCTTGGTTCTGCGGTAGCCCGGAGATGAGCTGGGAGGGCGAGGAAGCTCGGCCCGAAGGAAGGCTCGGAGACGAGCCGGATGGCCGAGGAAGCTCGGGCCTGTGATAGCTCGGAGTAGAGCAAAGGGACGGTTGACTTGGTTGCTGAAGTGCTCGGGGGCAAGGAGTGGGGTGTAACCTCGGAGATAGGGTTTGAGGGAAGCCCCCACTGTAGCACGCTGGTTCCCCCTCCGTGCCCCTCAAGGGTCTAACTGGCTTACGCATGTGACACGTCATCCGCCATGTGTCATGATATAAGGAATTACCGTTATTGAGCATCATCACCATGATTTAGTAAACTTGGATACTTGGCACATCACAGGACCAGTTGGAAGGTATTTTTATTTCCTCTTATACTCATGCATCAGTGTTGCATTTCATAGCTTGTGGTTTTGTAAACAAGCTTAAAGTAGGGCAATTGAATATACATAACTATATTTAGGCAAAAATAAACTTGAACGTGCTAAATAGTTTAGTTTCCTACTATATTTAAGGCAAGTTATTTATCAACTTCAATTAAAATGGAGAGGAGGGTGGCTTACCGTTGACTCTGACAAACAAAATGCATTTATGAGCATGGCATTGTACTAAGAAAATATTAAGTGTTGTGCACAAACAAAATATTTGAATATGATCAAAGAGAAGATTACGGCATGTCATACCAACATTATGGAAAAAGTTCTGAAATGGCTTCTCATCATCTTTTGCTTAATATTTTGATAGTAATAATCATTTGCGGTTACATCCACCTATATAACAAAGACTAGTTAACTTTCTCGTGTCATTTCAGAAAATCTCAGATTTTGAATTTTCTCCTCCAAAGTTTAATATGTATCTAGCCAATTGCTGATGATGGCAATATTTTCTTAAAGACTAAGACGTGCAACAAGTACAAAACCGTTGAAGGCCGCAAATTTGGTGACAAGTGCAATGACAATATGGAACATGGCCTCACCAGTCCACCACTTCTTTCACAAAGGAGCTTGGGTGATTCATCTAGCACTACAAAACTTGCTGTTAATGCCTCACTCTCTGGTACCATTAATTGGAAAGGGTGGTGCAAACACAAAGCATATTTACCGTGTCACGGGAGCAAAGTTGGTTATTCGGGATAGCAAAACTGATGCAAACATGAAGATCATCTAGCTTGAGGGAACCATTGATCAAATCAATAATTCTACTTCAATGGTCCAGGAGCTAATACTAAAGGCCCAAGCTTTCGCTCCTGATGCAAGCAACCTCAAGACAAAGCTCTGTGAGAACTTTATGAAGGCTTCATGCGCTTATAGGGATCAATGCCGTTTTGCACATGGTGCACGATGAGTTGCATAAGCAAGCTGTTGATATGTAAGGCACGATATTACTAATGACTTCAGGATTTAAGTCATTTAAACTGTTTTAGGAAGTGCTTTATGGTAGTTGATACAATTTGCTGCATGAATGGTTTAAGTTTGCCTAGAGAGTTGTATCGTACATATCGCGCTAATATCCACATCTAACTTGTGTGTCAGGGTGTTATTCTTTGTATGCGAACGAAACTGATCCAGACCTAATGTGATTCTCCAAAAGACAATTATTGGTCATGATCATGGAAGATGTGTTTGGTAAACCTAATGAAATTTCTAAACAAAATCGAAACCCAGATTCTAATGTATGATGTTTTTTTATTTCCATTTTTTTTTTTGGCTTTCAACCCCAAGTTAAAACTAAAGATCCCAATTCTGAGAAGCATAGTTCACAAATATATCAATATGATTTGTACAAGTGATCATAGTCACATAATTCGCGAATTATTCGCCGAATTCGTGAATAATTCACGAATTATTCGCCGAATTCGTGAATAATTCACGAATTTTTGATCAGCCGATTTAATCTCCGAATTAATCGGCGTTACCGAATGGGCCGAATAATTCGCGAATTATTCCCGAATAATTCGCGAATTATTCCCGAATAATTCGCGAATTATTCGGGAATTATGTGAAAAAATAACGAATAATTCAAAATACAGCAAATAATTCACAAAATCAAAACCTAGCATCTCATATATTAATTTCTTGCTCGAAATCCTTCCAGAACATTTCCCGAACACTTACCGAATCTTTCCCGAATACATGCCAATTTTTTCCGAATAGTTCTCCGAATCCGAATTTTCGACCTCGCCTAGTTATATCCGAACGACGAATTTGTGACTATGCAAGTGATTTTGGGGGATTGACCTTGTTAGAGATCTATGCCATTGTTTTTTCTCGTTTGATTAAAACCTGAAGAATCCATGAATGATTACATCCTCAAATCTGCATCCAAAAAAGATTGGGTGTTGTTAGGAAATTATCGAGATATTCTCTCATTTTAGAAGAAATAATCAAGTATTCACATACAATTGTTCACACTTTTTTCCCCTGCAACTCTGAACGGTCATTAAGCTCGAATAAGGCCTAGTTGGCAATACGGTTTCAAAAAACACGGTTTCGTTTAAGTTGAATCAAAACAGCGGTTTGCATATGGTTCCTTATAAACGAGGTTTTGCAGAGTCTACAGATGTTTAACAACAAGAAATGCCAAACCTACCAGGCTAGTGGGTTTTTATTCCCCCACTAGCCTTCCTAATGGATACATGTCAGTTTCAATGACGTCAATGTTGAGGTCAAAAATTACACCCCACGGCCGAAAACAAAAAATCAAACTCAAGGCTCAAAAAGTGGGCCCGGGCTCAAGCCTGAATTCAAGTCGAGTGGGCCCAAGCCTGAACGCAAGTCCAAACAAATGGGCCTAAACCCAGACCAGTTCAAGCTCAAGTATGGGGGCCGGCCCCGTTTAAAGAAGAAAGAAAATGCAATAAAATAGATTTAATATATAATAAGTATGAATAATGTAGAAATAATGAGCAAACAACCAATTTTGCAAAGCCTAAAAGCTAATATGTAAATATGTAAGGGTATTTAAACCCAATAAGATGATAAAATGAAAAGTTTTTCCTCTTCTCATAATTTTTGCTAGGGTTTGAGCCTCCATCAAGAAAGAAGCAAATCACTTTCTTCTTCATCTTCTTCCTAAAAAAAAATAAAAAAATAAAAATAAAAGAGAGAGAGCGTCAAAAGGAAAGAGAGTTCGCTTTGGGTCTCTCCCATCTCCTTCCTCAAAAAAGCCCATAACAAAGAGAACCCATCTCTTGAAAAAGACTCAGTTTCTCAAAGCTCAAGATCCAAGATCAAAACCCAATAAAGGAGCAAGTTTTCATCATCAAACTTGAAAAACAAGAGAAAGGAAGAACTCTTGGGATGTCTTTCACCCCAAGCAAACATAGATTTTGAGCAAGCGAACCCCAAGCATGGAGAACCCGAGGAAATTCATCGATTTTCATCACTGATCACCTAAGAAAACCCCGCAATTGGGTTTTTCAAGCTTCGGATGTACCCACGAGGGGGCTTCCCACTGTCGGGGACCCCAAAGGGGGTCCCGCCGCCTCGGGAGGCCACCAAGGCTCTCTCTTTCCCCCTTGTCGGGAGCTCCCCGACACACTAAAAAGACTTCTCCCCTTCAAAAATTTTCCAACGGAACGCTGCTCCGCATCCCACAAGGAGACTACTAGCCCTCTTGATTCCCAGCCAGCTAACTGGGTAGCAGGACCCACGAAAACTCTGTGAGGCCCCCAAAATGCCAAAAGCATCTTCAAAATTGTTTTCAAAACACAACAAGCACATATTTCACATTGAGTTCGCATGATTGCATGACCCATTAATCGGAGGTTCTGTCGTCACACTAAGGTGAAGAATATTTAACGGCAGTTTTATTTGCGGCTGCCAGAGATTAGAATCTCCACAATCAATAAACTCTTACCTATCATAGGGCAGGGGGAATCTGTATACGCCCGAAGCGCGGGCGCATCCATCTCAACAGAATGACGAAAAACACTCAACAGTCATCCGTATAAAATTTAGCTTTTTAGCAACATAGACTTCAAGTTAAGGTTTTCGTTTAAAAATAAGGCTAAAAACTTTAGAAAGTCTTTTTGAAGTTGGTAAGATGGGATTTTTGTTTCCTTAAAACCTTTTGAAACTGCTCTATTGAGATATTTTATTTTCATTTTGCTAAACATGCATCGGGTACAATTTTGGAGTTTATATTGTAGTCTCGTTCCCAAAGGGGGTCTAAAAAGCATAAAATCTATCTTAAATTATTTATTTATTTTTTGAAAAAAGAAAGAAATATAAAAAAGAGACATTAAGAGGCCTTTTTCGAGTTTAGTACTATAAAAATAACTCAATATTGATTGACACATGGGTTTTACAATGAAGCAAGAAAAGTTTTGACGATTTCAAGGGCTATTACTATTAATATTAGTATTACCATTACATGTGCAAATACAAAATTTAGAGGGCGGTATATTCAAATACAGAAGATTGAGAGGGGGGTAAAAGAAAATCTCACCTCTTTTCAACAAAAGCCATCGCTGCAGGTCTTCTCTCTCTCCCCCAGATCCCATGCCTATGGGACGACACAAAGGCGGCGGCGACGGAGACGGCGACTCCGACTCCGACTCCGACTCCTCAAGAGGAGATGGGGGCCCACACCCGAGCAGGCCACGGGATTGGGCCGCAGGTGACCGGCACGGAGGCCCGATACCGCCGGCCCAGAAGGTGTTCACCGTCCTCTTCTTCGCCGCTGCGCTGCTCCTGGCCCGTCGCTGGAAGCAGAGATGCCGCGCCTCGTCGATCTTCGATGATGGAGTCACCCCCTCCGAGATCGCTGCGATGGTATCGTTGGTGGCGTCGCTGATCTATTTGGTTCCCTATTTCCTCTTTCCACCTCAACAACACCCTTGTTAAATTAAGGTGTTTTTTTTATATAAATTTTATTGGTGCTGATGCTTTCTACAAAGAATTAAATGTAATAGTGACAAAGGCGTGGTCCGACCACTTCAAGTCCGATCCGGCGGAAGGCAGACCGATGGACTAATTATTTCTGAAGATCGGCTTGTGCCAGACGGTGGTGTTTGATACTAATATTTTATTTGTTTTCTACTTTACTTTTTTCTTATCGTTTTGATGTAGTTTCGTAAATCATGTTTTACATGAAATGTGTTTGCCTTTGTTCAATTAAAAAAAATTTGAAACGGTGACATAAAGGTGTATGTTGCGTTGTTATTTATTTTTTCATTTTCTAAGTTTAAATTGTTTTGTTTGCATCACAAAAGAAAGGCAATTGGCTTTCGCGTGTCGAATCTTTCACTCTCACTGAATCCTATATGGTGGGATAGAGGTTGAAATTCTCTAGGTAAAGTCCGGTAGACAGCATGAATTCTATCTGGTCCGATGGTACAAAGAAAATTTCAATCTCTTTAGGCCCTATTTGATTGTAGAGGGTATAATGCAGACTATACCTTTCAATCTTCAAACTCCATATAGAAAATAAACTATAATTATGTTATAAGATTGTGTTTAGAAAAATAAAGTTTGGAATGTGGTGATTATGTTGAAGTTGAGATAAATTCAGTTATCTCACCATCAAAATTGATATCAAACATGGTAAAGTCAGCATTTTGGAGTTTACTTTTATCAACTTTATGAAACCCCACTTAAAGAATTATGCTACACTTATTATCATTTACCCAAAAATTAAAAAAAACACAAAAAAATCACTCGCACACTAAATTAAATAAGAAGTACACTTTAAAGACAAATAATAAACATGGGCCTCATTTATGTGATCAAGATATTGATATGATGGTTGTGTTCATGCTATTGTAAGGGCTTCTAGCTTTGGGGGGTAAAAAAGACAAGCTATTAAATTTACTTTTACTATGATCAAGATATTGATATGATGGCTTGTGTTCATACTATGTGCTCATGCTATTTCAATCGCTGCTCTTGTTTTGATGCTTGGGAAGCCTTATCGGCTGCTGATTCCAAAAATAATGATGGTGGTTCTTCTTCCGTACAACCAAATTCTAGCTCTGATTCTACAAGTACCAATGTTGGTCCTTCTTCAACACAAGCAAATGCTAGTTCTGATGGCACTTCTGAAAGTACTAAAGCTGATCATTGGACAAAAGAATATGCTGGTTCAGAATCTTCATATTGAAGATCAAAACCGCGGCCAATCAAATGAGCAGACTTCATATGCTGATAGTAGTGATTCAGATTCTGATTATGGTTTCAGCTTTGCTAGTTCTTCTGTATCATCAAGTGCAGGTTTTAATGTAAACAGTAACGTGGGTTCAGCAGGCGAGTATTATGGAAATGTTGATGAGATTGAGAAGAAGATTAAGGAAGCAAACCTGGCGAGGATGATATTCTCATGGTCTCTGGAGGATGTCTTTAATAAAAATCTCTTCAAGGAAAAGGTTTGTTATTTCTGTTACTCGTATAATATTCAGTGTCTTCAGCAAGTTTCAGAAAGTAGTTCATCATCTGTTATTTCTTAGACTATTTATTCGGTAGTTTTGGACATAAGTGAACCAGCCGTAGCGTCTAGGTACTTTGCAGTGAAACCGTTTTTTGTGTACTTAGTAATTGCATTACAGGGCTCTTAGATGCATAGAATATTGTAATAACCTTCTTATATTATTGCTATTCTATCACGGTTTTTTTTTGGGAATACTATTTTAATCTATCAGCTTCACAATTTCTTGATACAAAGCACAGCAAAAAGTACAGCAAAAACATGGCGATCGTCTATTTTGTTTGCTCATTTAATAATATATTTGAAATGTCATGAAAACAATACTATTCAGCTCAATCTTTTGATTAAGGGGTCAAGCATCAAATTATTTTTAATATATAAGACCATAGCATAAAATAATATGTACTCTTCCCCAGTACCTGTCTTGATTCTCTTCTCAAAATATCTCATTCTATATGTAAAATTAGATCTATGCAGCTCGCATAAGCTGTCATCGTTAAGATAACACCTGATGGAACATACCAACATAGAGTATGGAAAAACAGAATAACCAAAAGATCATGAGTCACTAAAATCACCGACCAAGAGCCAAGTAAAGGACTCTTAAGCGTCAATACAGTTACTAAGACCAGACATCTATGCATGCAACTTACAAGACGAATCCCATGTTCAATTTCAGCAACTAGAAAGAAAAATCTCCTCAAAATGTAATTTCCAAATTCTTCTAGAATCTAAGTTTGAAATTCGCTTTGCTGAGCTATCAATAGTTAATTAATAAAAAAGGGAATTACCTAAACTAGGACAAATTTCGCAATTACATTAACACAGTGTAATGTTGAGGTTTGTATTTGACAATGAATACTCTATGCATTCATAATTTTCTTTTGGTGTGTGCATGTGTGCACTCTTTTGCTGATGCCTATAACAACAATTAACAAATTTACTGAACTTCTACCTTGATAAATCAGGTAAAATTGTACGTAACTGATATGAATCTAAGGCTAACGGTTGTGAGAGGCAAGAAGTTTACTCAGACCCAAATCAGTGATGTAGGCTCTTTGAGCATTCTTCCAGTCAAAAATTGATTAGTCATTAAAGCACCACTACTAATTTCATATCATTGTCTTCGAGTTGTCGGTTTTATGGTCTATTGAACTCACAAATGTCTGCTTGTGTTCTTACAGGTGAAACTATTCCAAAAAACTTTCACATCTTTGAAGCAATATTTA
This sequence comes from Agapanthus africanus, assembly GCA_030015575.1. Lineage (NCBI taxonomy): Eukaryota > Viridiplantae > Streptophyta > Magnoliopsida > Asparagales > Amaryllidaceae > Agapanthus > Agapanthus africanus. Next base: position 14,797,227 of record JASDDO010000001.1, on the reverse strand, counting down.
GGTTCCTACATAGATCCACTGATTGAAGAAACAAGTGCTGACCTATGTTCCGTTCTGGAGACCATATATCAAGCACCTTATATCGAAATACAATCCATAGAAGAAATATGCTAGGAATGGAGTTACCATACTGTATTGAGATCAAAAGCCAACAAAATTCAGTTGGCAAAGAAGCATACACGCCAATGGAGGCGGATATATTTCTGTTATCTGAACTCAGACCAAGACATGTATCTGATCTGACCCGGAATGCAACATCATATATAATCGCATCCATTATAAAAGCTGGAGATGAAGAAGGTAAATTATCACCAAATAAGTTCATAATTAAAACATAAGAAAAAGTCCCAGTCGAGAAGTACAGAAAACAGGAAAATAGTAAAAAGACGGAGCGACGTACGTCCCTGTTTGCAGTTTATTTACTAACCATGACAACATACAATCGCATTTGAAATCACTCGATCTAGATACGGTTAAACAAAGAAATAATGACATCATCAATATGGTGTGGTCATTTGACACTATGGTATGCACCAAGATCTCTCTCTCTCTCTCTCTCTCTCTCTCACACACACACACACACACACTCAGCATGCACACACATTATCGCATCGATGCATTATGTAACATTAAGCACTCACTTATTGCAACAGGCTTAGGACGAATGTGCTTCATCTTGGTCTGGCTTGCATACCGCCTTTACAAACAACAACCGAGCCTTTTATCCGAAGTATATGGGGTAGGCTACATGAACCAACATGAGAATCACGCCGGGTCCAGCACATGAATCCTCCGCCTCCACTCACTCCTATCGAACAATATACTTTTATTGAGGCCTTTGGCAACCATATCTTTTTGTATCACCCTCATCCTTGTTTTCTTTCGCCCTTTTGACATTGCCTATATCGATAGTATCCATTCGTCGAACCGGTGCTTTCATAGGTCTGCGTCGCACATGACCAAACCATCTTAGACGGTTTTCCTACATCTTCTCCTCCACAGGTACTACACCAACTTTTGCACGAATATCCTCATTTTGCACCTTATCTTTTCTAGTGTTACCACACATCCAACGAAGCATGCGCATCTCCGCTACGTGCATCTTCTGTGTATGATACTTTTTAGGAACCCAGCATTCTGTACCATATAATAAAGCATGCCGAATAGCGCTCCGATAAAACTTCCCTTTCAATCTTAACGGAAAGTTATGATCGTACAAAATCCATGTTGCACTCCTTCATTTCAACCAACCAGCTTGGATCATTTGATTAACATCGTTATCGATCTTCCCATCCTTTTGGATGATGAACCTAAATATCTAAACCGATCGCTTGGTGATATCTCTTGTCTTTTCAGTGTTATACCAATGTGGTCTCGACTTCTCTGTTTGCTAAATTTACAATGCATATATGTTGTCTTTGGACCTGCTCAATCTGAACCCCCGAGATTCCAACGTTTGCCTCCATAACTTCAATTTGGTATTAACCTCTACTTTCGTCTCATTTACTAGAACAATATCATTAGCGAATAGCATATACCAAGATACCTCGTCTTGGATAGTTCTAGTAAGCTCATCCATCATGATGGTAAACAGGAATTAATGTGGATTCTTGATGTAAGCCAATTGTAATCGGAAAATCACTCGTTAGGCCGCCGCAAGTTTTGACATTTGTCACTACTCCATCGTACATATTCTTGATTATGTCAATGTACTTGACGGGAACCCCCCCTTCTTCATCATTGTCCCCCATAATATATCTCTAGATATTTTGTCGTACGCTTTCTCTAAATCAATAAATATAATATGCAAATCCCTTCTCTCTCGAAAACGCTCGACAAGTTAACGAATCAAATGAATAGCCTCTGTCGTCGATCGTCCAGCTATGAACCTAAACTGGTTCTCTATTATCTCAACATCTTTCCTTATCCTGTGTTCAATCTCTCTCCCAAAACTTCATGATGTGACACATAAGATTTATTTCACGATAATTTGAATAATTTTGAATGTCACCCTTATTATTGTAGATCGGTACAAGGGTACTTTTTCTCCACTTATTTGGCATCTTTTTGGTCTGCCAAATCTTATTAAACAGACCTGTCAGCCATTTAATGCCTATTTCTCCTAAATATCTTCAAATCTCGATAGGAATCCTGTCTGAACCAACCGCTTTTCTTGATCTCATTCTCTTTAAAGCCTCTTTAACCTCTGGTATTCTTATTTTACGCATGAAATCACGGTTTATATCTTGAGATTGAATGTCAAGTCCATCCAAATTCTTAATAAAGCTCTCATCGAACAATTTGTCAAAATAATCTCTCCACCTTTCCTTGATATTCTCATCTCGAACTAAAACTTTCTGATTTTCATCTTTGACACACTTCACTGCACATAAGTCTGGTACTTTTTTCCCGCATCCGAGCAATCCAGTATATATCATTTTCAGCCTCCTTAGTGTCCAACTTCTCGTACACCTCCTTATAGACTTTAGTTTTAGCTTTCCGAACAGCTTTCTTAACTTTCTTTTTAACCATTTTATACTTCTCAAATCACTCCGCAACTCTACTTTTTTTCAAATCTTTATAAGGATCTCTCTTGATTTTAATAGCAGTATTTACTTCTTCGTTCCACCATAATGTATTCTTAGATGGTGGAGCACCATTTCTCGACTCGTCAAGTAGATCTCTTGATAAACCAGTCATCTTGTTTCATGTTCTGTCTGAATTATCTTCAAACTGCCAATCCGTCTTTTGAACTACACGATCTATAAAAACCTTTTGGTTACCTTCCTTCAGTCACCACCACTTAATTTTAGGTTTTATCTTACGTCTAATTTTTTCTAGGTTCTCTTCTAAATCGAAAATCTAGAATTAAAAGTTTATATTGAGTGGTTACACTCTCACCTGGCACTACCTTACAATCGATGCAACCTCTATCTATCCTTCTCGTCAGAAAAAAGTCTATTTGACTTGCACTTGATCCGCTCTTAAAGGTGATAAGGTGAGATTCTTTTTTCCTAAACCAAATGTTTGCTAAAACCAAATCATAAGACAAGACAAAATCTAGAATCGAGCTACTTGCTTCATTTCTTTGTCCAAAACCAAAACTTCCATGGATAGTATCAATCCCACTATGACTAATACCTACATGTCTATTGAGATCACCACCAATAAGTAACTTCTCTTCACTAGGCATCTTTTGCACCATCTCGTCTAAATTCTCGCAGAATAGACGCTTACTAACTTCATCAAGACCTATCTGTGGTGCATAAGCACTAATAATATTAAGAATCTCCCCATTTAGAATAAGCTTAACGGGTAAAATTATATCACTTTTTCTCCTAATTTCAACTACATTCTCAACACTACTACAAATAAGGGTTGCCCTACGGATTTATTCGTAGGAGCAAACCACCGCCCCTACGGATATATCCGTAGGGGCAAGAAATTACCCTGTAGGTGCAAACGCCGTAGGTGCAAGTCTTAGCCTTAAACATGCCTCTACGGTTAAATACTTGCCCCTACGGCGTAATGCGTAGGTCCATATGTCCCTACGGATTAGGCTGTAGGGACAAAAAAGTTATTTAATTTAGCGGTTTATAAAATAAAATAGTTGTCCCTACGGAGTTGTCCGTAGGGCCAAATGTCTGCCCATACGGAGACATGCGTATGTCCAGATGTGTAGGGGCAAAATATCAGGTATCCTGATATTTTGTCCCTACGGATACCTGTGTAGGGGCATGTTGAAGCCCCTACGGTCAAATCCGTAGGGACAAGTATAACCCTCTCTACTGAGATCATAGAGGCAAAATATCATGTATCCTGATATTTTGCCCCTACGGATAAATCTGTAGGGGCAAAGTAGGACCCTACGGATTAATCCGTAGGGGCAAGGTTGGGCCCTACGGATTAATCCATAGGGACATATTATCAGGGTTTTTTTTATAAAAAGGATGCATGTTTTTTTCTCGCCCTGTGCACAATAATATATACATCATATATAAAATTAATCAACACGCAGAATATATACCGCAGTATTCATAATCACATCTCACGCATAATATACAAAAGAAATCAACAAGCAGAATACGATATCAATATAAATACGCAAACACCACCAATATCAACATCGTCCAAAATATATATAATATGTATCATATAAATAAATACATGTTTAAAATATAAGAATCAAAAAGCTACCCTAGCTCGATCCAGCTCCACCTCTGATAAACGCCGTAATCTGGCGCGCCTGCTCCTCGGATATACCCTGAGTCAATATCTCGAGCTATGCGGAGTGTGCGGGAGTTTGAGCAGGCTGTGGAGCTGTATGAGTGGTCTGCGCAACCGCCGTCGAGGTAGTGGCTTGCGGAGCCGCAGCTGCGGGAGTCTGAGCGGGCAGTGGAGCTATAGGAGTTGTCTGCGGAACCGCAGCCGAGGTAGTGGCTTGCGGAGTCGCAGCCGAAGGAGATGCATGTGGAGGCTCGGCCGATGTACCATGTCGCGTCTGTTCAATTTTGTGTATAATAAACGAGTAAGAACTGTGTATTAGTCGAATTCGTATCATTATCAAGTTATTGCGAAACCCCAATCTATGTATACTTAGGGACTTAGGCCTCGTTTGGATATCTAGTTTGGAAAACCGTAGTTTATTTTAATTAGATATGTATGTATGATTAATCAAAGTTAAGTCTACAACCAAATAAGCTCAGGCTACGTACTAATATTGGATATGTTGCTATCTATAATATGACATAATATTTTACTATTAAGTAGTATACATACCAACATCTCCTTCAACTCCTAAACGGTGGCCCTCAAGGTGTCCAGTTCTTGCTGGAAACGTCGCTCATGAGAGACAGAGGAAGTAACCGCCGGAGAGAAGTCCAACCTCATATGGGCCCTGCTAGGACCCAGTCCTCGGCCTCTCTCCCAACCTCCGTGGTGCCCTTCGTGTGCGGCGTTTAGGACTGGAGTCAGCAGCATCGGATTGTTCTGTCCAGTAAAATCGATCCCCGATGCCTCTGCCTGCTCAACCACCCGCTCCTACACCCACATTAACCGGTACAATATAAGTATATCATTTAAATTTGAACCTTTCAAAACAAAAATTTTAAATAGGGGTTGAATAAATATTAACACTTACGCAATACTCCTGGGTAGCGGTGTCGGGGTATCGAAGCTCGCCCGTGGCGGGATCTGTCGAGGTGCCGTGGACGGCAAGATACGCGGACAGTATGCTCAGTGTACCACCCTGCTCCAGGGTCTGAGCTCACTGCAATATTAGAAAATAATTTTTAATATTAGATATATTAGAAAATAACTCTTAATATTACATTATATCACAAAGGCCGGTCTATTTTAATTTACCGATAACTCCATGGCACGAGTAATATTCCTCGAGCCACCTGTATAACTGGGGCGACCCCTCTTCGCCGACTTCATATTCTCTTTATTTTGATCGGCATGTTTCTGCACAACACATTCAGATTTAGTTTTCTAATTAAGCAACACAAAAAAATAAATTATATACTAAACAATGAATTACATTTAAAATACATACCTGTTTGCGATGAGTCGAAATATTGGCACAACAGAGGCCATGTATCTACGTCGACTCTCGCAAAGGCCGGAGTAGATAGGAGGGCCGCTCTCTCTGCCTCGGGAGTCGCCATCCACAGGGAATAACAGTCGATCTTCAGCTCATTCATGTTGTATCGGACCTTCGTCTACATGTTCTTCATCAGGCCATTGTACAGAGCGTGAAGTTCGAGCATCCTCCCAGGGTGATCAGGGTCGGGTACAGGCTGAAAATCGTAATCCAACTGAAAATACAAAAAAAACATTGTTATTAGATTGCAAGTGTTAATAATAAATATATATTAGATAAATCAAATGAAAATATATATTAATACCCGAGCCTGATCCCAGAAGAGGGCGAATGAGCGCCGGTGCTGGTCGCCCCACTCAATATGAAGTGGATAGTTCTTCACGAGACGGCTCTCATCCCCCATATACCGACCGATAGACGTCGATATTGTTTCCCGGTGAGTTTGGTCCGTCGATAAAAAGAGGCGTCATAAAGTATGATTGGTCCATAACCAACCAAGACGATAGATTATAAATTATCATTACAGCGGGCCATGTGCTGTAGCTTCCAGCCATATAGTTGAATGGACAAAAGCCATCACTAGCCAGTCCGAGCCTGACATTGCGAGAATCGCTACTGAATATTGCGTGCCTCCTATCGAAATCCTTCCATGCCGGTGAATCTCTTGGATGGCTCATTTTTCCATCTTCACTTGGAGGAGCACGATGATGCCAAATCATTGTCTCGGCTGTTTTCTTGCACCTGAATAGCCTCTGCAACCTCTGTGTTATGGGAAAGTATTGTTCTATCTTGACAGGTATATCAGGCTTCTTATCAGAATCTTTCGGTTTATACCTGGCATCTCCGCATATTGGACACTCTTTCAAATCTGAATTCTCTTTCTGGTACAACACGCAATTTTTAGGACATGCTTGAATCTTCTCTCACTTCAGACCCAAATCAGACATTATCTTCTGGGCTCCGTACCAGCTGTCGGGCACGTTATTTCCCGGGGTATAGAATGTTTCAAAAACGAAAGAAGTATTGTGAATGACTTGTTGCTCCATCCATTTAGGCACTTAATCTGAAAAAGTTGGACGAACCATGAGAGAATGGAATACTTTGCATTCTCATAAATTGGTTTTCTAACATCATTCATGAAATTTTCATATTTATCCGCACACGGTCCTTGACCGGAAGGAATGTCATCTTCGATACGAATAGATTCACCTAGAACAGCCTCTACCATATCCTCCATTTCTTCTGATGGAAAGAAATTACCGTCTTCTTCTTCTGCCGCATTACCTTCTTCTCCTGCCGCATTATCGTCTTCTCCTTCTTCTTCTGCCGCATTACTGCGTTCTTCTTCCCCGTGATATAGCCAAGTTGTATAAAGTCTAGTAAAACCATATTTTACGATATGAAGCTCTGCCAATTCTACCTTCTGCCAGTATTTATTCCCACATCTATCGCACGGGCAGAGAATCTTCTCTATCACGATCTTATTATGTGCGCGTGCAAATTCAATAAAAGCAGCAACTCCTGCGACAAACTTAGGTTGCATACGTTGTTGCCAATCCACATACATCCAGTCCTTAACTCTGACGTACTTATGGGCCATGTTAGACTGTATAACATATAAATTGTAGGTTATGATAATTATATTGAGAAATCTAAGAACGGGATGGTTACCGATAAAGGAGAAAATTCGTGTATATGCTTTGTGTGTGCGTTTGTCGTTGAAAAGAATAAATTATCGATAATCAAAGATAGATTTGAGGATACTCATGTATGATAATATGAAAAACGTGCCGTTGAAACAAATTATTGTTCTCCACCTTGCACTCTCTTAACAATGGTACATGCATTAAACAACATGTAAGAGCTATCTATAACAACTCTAAACTTTCACCTGTTGGGTTCAACAAAAAGGTTTTTGATATAACAAACACAACCTTCCTCAATTTTTCCCTTGAATCGATGTGAGATTAATAGTGTCCATATGACACAATGGATATATTTTCAATTGTAATTCTATCAAATATCCAGACTGAAAAAGAATAAATAGCAAACTAAAAATTAATCACTAATGAAAAACAAATAAAAGTGTATCATTACAACCAGCAAATTAAAAGGACCATAAAGAAAACAACAAAGATTTAATTCTCATCTATGACAATTAAATCGGTGCTCAAGTATTCGTCATCTAAATTAGACATGGACGGAGCAATTTAATATGTAAGTCATGAAAGTCGACGGTCTTCATGCAAGTACATGTATATGCTTGTAAAAACGAATTAATCCAACCCTGTGGAAGATACCTATGCAAACAATGTAAAAATCTATTGATCTAATGACCTTACATGGTTTCAACTTGGTAATCTGACTAGTATTAATTTGTGCCGAAAACAGCCGACTTTAAATGGGATAAATCTTATATGAGCTCACTTTTGATTACGGCTTCAAATTTTACATTCTTGCAAAGCCTTAAGCACCCACTATTGTTCACAAAGAATATGTTAAAGATGAAAATGCCCTGAGCTAATGAAACGCTAGAGCCTCAGCCCCAGCCGAACCCCAACCCCAACACCAAACCCCAACCGAACCCTAACCCCAACCGAACCCCAACCCCAACCCCAACACCAACCGAACCCTAACCCTAACCTAAACTGAACTCGATGCCTAACCCTAACCCTCATCCCTACCCAAACCCTGAACTCTAGCCCTAACATCATCAAAATTATGTTTAATTGGATATTTACTAACCTGTAGACGGTGGAGGAGACGACGGAGACGCTTAGCGGTCGACGACGCGCGCAATCGGCGACGAGAAACTCGACGAGAAAGAACGAGGGCGGTGGCGGGCCGCGAACGGAGGGCGGTGGCGACTGCGAGAAAATTGGAGACGCGGGAACGGAAACAAGAATTTTGGGAACGAGGAAAGAGATCGAGACGTAGGGCATTTCTGTGTCTTTTTTTATTAAATTCCCATTTAGATGCCCTTACGGACTTATCCGTAGGTCATTGGTTTGCGGCTCCGTAGGGCCAAACAACAAATTACGATTTAATATTTTTAAATTAAAACGCCGGGCACCATAGGGACAACCATTGGGTCCTACGGCTTAGTCCGTAGGGGCAAGAAAAATTTGCCCCCAGGATTCCATTATCCGCAGGGGCAACCCCATATTGTAGTAGTGCAAGCAATCGTCTATCTAGATTACGCCTACCCTATTACGATTTTTGCCTCTACCCGTATACCAAAACTTATAACCCCAAGGCTCTATGACTCTACTCTTTTCACCTACCCATTTAGTTTCTTACAAACAAATAATACTAACTCTCCTTCTAATCATCACCTCCACTAATTCTGTTAGTCTACCTATATGGAAAGCTATGTTCTAAAAAGTTAGACGGATCCTATGAAACCCTTACTTATTTGTCACTACATCCGGGGTCCGATATAGCGCGCTGCTTCTGGACGACGACCTAAAAGACTTTGCATGCTTAACACTACACCTGAGATCCGATGTAACACGTCGCTAAGTAGGGGACACCCCAACGATATTCTTATTATGGTTCATATCATAAAATGTGACAAAGTTATACGTTGGCTGTCACAAGCCTACCACAACTCTCACCCTTTCTCATCCAGACTTGGGACCGGCAACGGTAGGTTTGCTTGCATACCGCTTTTACTGATTCAAGAATTAAGGATGGCTTATACAATTTCAAGCTTAATGATTCGCAGATGAACGCTGTCTTAGACTGCCTTTCGGCAATTCATCAATTTCAAAGGAATTCCATTAAGCTTATATGGGGGCCTCCTGGAACAGGGAAAACTAAAACAATCAGTTCTTTATTGTGGATTCTCCTAGATAGAAAATGCATAACACTTTCATGTGCAGCTATGAATACTGCTATTGTCGAAGTCGCCTCAGGGCTACTCAGATTGGTGAAAGATTCATCAAGTGGAAAGAACTTCTCTACAGGAGATGTTTTGTTTAGGAATAAAAGCAGAATGAAGATTGATGATGATCTCAGTAAAGTATTTCTTGAGGACCGCGTCGAGAGACTGTGGAAGTGTTTCATGCCACCAAGTGGTTGGAGGCATCAAGTGAGCTCCATGATCGATTTGCTTGATAATGCTAATTTCCAGTATAAAATGTATTTAAAAGAAATAGAAGAGAAAGAAAAGAAGATGGAGGAAGAAAAGAATGAAGAAAATAAGGAAGAAAAGAAGAAGGCAGTTCTGATAAAACTCACATTTAAAGAGTTCATATATTTTTATCTTTTGAAAAGGAATTGAACTTATGGATGTGAACGCTATCATCAGATCTACCTAGAGCTTCTACATCTGAAGAAAATTTTAAGAACATGGATCTGCTACTTGAGTATTTAAATACTTTAGGGAGCTTGTTGAAGTCGAAGATGCTACGGACAACATGCTTGACGAACTATTTAGTTCAACAGTTGATGAATATTGCATTATAGATTTATTCATGAAATTTTTTCGCATAAAAGATTATACTTATACAAAAATCAAGTTAAGAAAAACCAGATCTTCATGTGTCCAGATTCTACGGACTCTTTCTAGTAATCTTCATCTCCCTGATATGTACAACAAAGGTTCAATCCAAGAATTTTGTCTACAAGGGGCAGTACTTATTTTCTGCACAACTTGTAGTTCTTTCAGATTACATAACGCGGAGATGGTGAAACCGATTGAAATTTTGGTTGTTGATGAGGCTGCACAATTGAAGGAATGTGAGTCTCTTATTCCCTTACAGCTCTCTGGGATCCGACATGCTATTTTCATAGGAGATGAGCACCAGCTCCTCGCGATGGTCAAAGGCAAAGTATGTATCTACATACTTGTGAACTTTACTTTTCTACCTAGGGTTAAGTACACAAGACACCCAGGTAGTTTACCCTGTAGGGATTTATTAGCACAAACACATTCTCTGCTCATTGACTGAAACTCTAAAGAACACTCAAATTCAACTCTAAACAACTGAAAATGATCGTCTAATTAACTATAGCACTACTTTGGTTGCTTAGTGTAGAATTTGAGTGTTTTTTAAAAAGGTTTTTGCACTAATAAATCACTTGAGCGAGTATAAGTGCTATACAAGGTAAACTTAAACTACAACGGTGCTTTGTGCTATTGACTCTTTTCCTTATCAAGTATTTGACATCTGTTGAAATTGCATTTTCCAGGTTTCTGAAGTTGCTGGCTATGGAAGAAGCCTCTTTGAAAGACTGAGCTCACTAGGACACAAGAAACACCTCCTTGATGTTCAATATAGGATGCATCCTTCTATCAGCATATTTCCAAATCTAAATTTTTACGATGGAAAGATCAAAGATGGTCCAAATGTCATCTGTGATTGCTATAAGCGGCATTACTTAGCTGGACCAATGTATGGGCCCTATTCTTATAAATATTGAAGTTGGAAAGGAATCAACAGATTGATTTGGACGTAGCAAGAAGAAAATGTTCGAGGTTGCTGTGGTCTTGCAAATTATCAAAAACCTATTCAAAGGTATAATGCCTTGTTACATCTTTCATATATTGTTGAATCCCGTCTATCATTTGTCCGGTTGTATTACACCTATACATGCAATACCTTGTTTAATTGTAGTACTGCATTGCATTTCTAGCTGAAAGTTGAAACACCAATCCCTTCTTGAAGAATAGTATAGTGGCTGTTAAATTAGACAATAAATTAGGAGATAACCCATAAATCAAGCTTTTCTTAAATTCTATGGTTATTATAACTATCATTTCCAGCCACCTTTCTAGTATCTGTGTAGGGTCATGACAGGAGATATGGTATGCATTCGGTTAACATTGTAATAAGAAAAAATGATTATAAGTGAATGATACAGTATGCAATGCAAGCTCGAGAAATATCTGTCAGATGCAAAACTATCAATAGTATATATATAATTAAAGAGAATAATGGAGGAAAGAGGCGGGAATTTTCTTCTATGACGTCGAAAAAGTACGCCCTCCCTCATTTTTTCCGACAATCGGCACCCATCATCTTCATCGTTATCATCTAAGATGTGGGTACACCAAATTTCATGTGATTTTACAACTTTTTTCACCGTTGATTTAGCAATGTAAAAAGTTATGTTGTCGGTAAACCGTTAATTTTGAACCCACTAAATTAACGGTGAAAAAGTTGTAGAATCACATGAAATTTGGTGTACCTATATCTTAGATGATAACGATGAAGATGATGTGTGCCGATCGTCGGAAAAAATGAGGGAGGGCATGCATTTTCGACGTCATAGGAGGAAATTCCCTCCTATGGCATCTTTCCTCCATTATTCTCATAATTAAAAATATCCTTCAAATGTAACTTAATTAGTACAATATAGGAAGAACATCCATAGCCATATAAGAATAGGTATTGTCAATCTGACAAGCAATCATGTTCTGGTGTTACCTCAAAAGTGTAGTATAAAAGAGCATTTGAAGGTTGCATCATCAAACTTTCCTCCAATCCCACTGATTGAAATGAACCTGGCCAAGGTGTTGCACAATTGTTACTAATAAAATAAACTTTTTATGTAAAAATACTGTTTTGTACATGAGCCGAATATAATATACAATATTTGATGCCATTACAGCATCTTCCACTATGGGGCAACAGATCAACGTCGGCGTTATATCGCCGTACACGGCCCAAGTATTTGCAATTCAAGAGAAACTTAAGAAAACATATTGGACGTCAAATGATTTTTCTGTTAAGGTTAAATCGGTTGATGGATTTCAAGGTGGAGAGGAGGACATTGTAATTATTTCTACAGTGCGGTCCAACAAAACTGGATCTACCGGCTTCCTTGCTGACCTTCAGAGGACCAATGCGGCTCTAACACGAGCAAGTAAGCAACTTTAATAGAAAATTATGTATTATTTTATTTACATACATCAACGTTAATGTTGTTATTTTGTCGCAGGCATTGTTTATGGATTTTAGGAAACGAGACAACCTTAATCAGGAGCAACTCAATTTGGGGAAAGTTAATAAGAGATGCAAAGAATAGAGGTTGTTGCTTCAATGCAAGTGGTGACGAAAGTCTAGATGTGGCCATTGTCAAGGCTACTGTGGAGCTTGACGAAGTTGATGATTTGGTAAATATGGATACTCTACACATCAGCAGGACAAGTTGGAAGGTATTTGACTTCCAACTTTTAGTTTCATATATTGTGAGTTTCTCAACAAACTTAAGCTAACTTCACTGAATATTAAACTCTTTTTTGGCACCCAAAAAAAACAAAACGTAAACCCACTCGAATTTATTTTCCTGCTACACCTGAGGCAAGTATTTATCACCTTCAATCAATATTGAAAAAGAGTAGCTTCTGGTTGACTTCGCCTGTTCTTGTCGATATGTTGTCAACTAATTTGTTAGATGGAAAAACAATGAGTATATTTAGTGCTAAGCAAGTCAGTACACAAAAGATAATCAGTTTCCGTAGATCCTATATTCACAGTTGATTCACTTAAACGCCTTGGTTATTGTCTATATGAAAAATTAGCCTCCTCCTCAACATCATCTTTATAAGCCTTTTACCATCAGCATGGGTCCCAATTACAGCGAGGATAATTAGCCTAGGGAGGACCATATCACAAAACTTACATAAGCTTTTTGGCAGGACAACTTTCCAAATGTGATTTCAGCTGGAGTAACCCTAAAACCACAACTCTAGAAAAAGCGACAAGATAGGCATACAAAATTTCTTGAGCTACATACTAGTCTAAGACACTAATATTAGAAGAAACAAGAAAGGGACAAAGCAGAACACATTGCCAAGATTACTATAAAATGTATTAAGGAAGCATAAGTGTTGAACCTCGGGTTAATAGAAACTGAGAAGATTGACCCAGATTTTGTTTGGAACTCCAATGCAGAGTTCATGCCTAACCATTAATGAAGAAGCTATAGGAATGACTAAATAAGGGAAACAGCCCAAAAACATGGGAAAATTAAGCTTTTGCAACAAAACATTTGTATATGATTAATGAGAAGATTTTGACATCAATCGTTCACTGCTTTTAACACTGTAAGCCATTTTGATGATAGTAGATGATTAATTGGAAAAGCTTCTTAAATGTCTTCTCATCATCTGTGCTATATATCTAGCATATTAATCATTTATGAACTATTCCATTATTGACGCTAGTGAACTTTCTCGTGTCATTTCAGCAAAATTTCCAGTTTTGATCTTTCCACTTAACGTTTTTCTCTATATCTAGCAATTGCTAATTGAAACTAATGCGACGTCGACATTGTCTTAAAGTGTACTAAACCGTGCAACAAGTACAATAAGGCTACAAATTTGGCGACAAATGTCATTTTGACCATGGTGAAAGCGAGGCTCGAGACGCCCCCCCTGCTCCGTCACATTGGCCCCCACTGAGCTTTCTTCCTTCATCTAACGGTACAAAGATAAGTGTCAACGCCTTGCTCGCTGGTACCATTATTGGAATGGGTGGTGCAAACGCAAAGCATATCCATCGCGCAATGGAGCAAAGGTACTTATCCGAGAGCATGAGTCTGATGCGGATCTGAGGACCATTGAGTTTGTGGGAATCGACGATCAGATCAAGAAAGCTAGTGCAATGGTACAGGAGCTAATCTTGAAGGCGCAAGCTTCAGATCCTGATGCAAACAACTTCAAGACGAAGCTATGCGAGAATTATGTCAAGGGTTCATGCACCTACGGGGATCGATGCCGTTTCGCACACGGCGCGTGTGAGTTGCGCTAGTGAGCTGCATTAAGTTCTTGTGTTTTGTTTGGACTCATGGATTGATACTTGATAATAGCATTATTATTATAATTATTAATTTCTTCTTTTTTGCTGTATAAATGTTGGATTTTTATGCCATCGTTGTCATAATAGAAGATCGAAACCCTAATAAAATTCACAAGAAGAAACCCAAAATCAAAACCCTAAGCTAAAACTACAAAATCCCAATTTCGAGAAGCATAACTGGAAAATATATCAATTATGATTTGTTCAAATCAAATTAGGGGACTGACCTTTTTAGGGATCGCAATGCCATTACTTTCTTCTCGCTTGATCAATAATAACTGAATCCACGAACGATTGCATCCTCAAAACTGCAATAAAAAAGATTGGATTTTGTTAGGAGATTATCAAAATAATCTCTTTTTCAAGAAGAATTGATCAATCATTCGCATACTATTATTTTTAATTTTTTTCTGGAACTCTCAGTGATCATTAAGCTCGAATAAGACCTGGTTTGGGATTGGGTTAAGTTGAAATCGGCTCTAGATATGGAAACCAAGATTATAAAAATAGGGTTTAAAAAAGATAGCAATTTGAAAAATGGAGAAATTATTCAGTATGGGGCCTACAATAGACCTGGGCCACAAAGAAAAGAAAGAAAAGGAAAAACTTTGGGCATCTTTTCACCAGTTTGATGGGGTTATGCTTCTATTTCTCTCTTTCTCATGACCGGACATATATGGCCGGTTCATCGAATTATTTTTCTGAAAAATGGCGTTTCGTTTATAATTTGTAGGTCTGGTTTGGCAACAAGGTTTCGAGAACCACGATGGTTCAAGTAAAACGAACATGTGTTGTAAGCATGTAAACTTCATTTTTTGTTAAAATAGGGTTTCATGTTTAGGATCGGATCGTTGGTGACTTTGAAACAAAAGTTTCATATAACTAATTATTTATTTAAAAAAAAGAAAACAAACATGTGTTGGCATCTTTTCACCAGTTTGATGGGGTTATGCTTCTATTTCTCTCTTTCTCATGACCGGACATATATGGCCGGTTCATCGAATTATTTTTCTGAAAAATGGCGTTTCGTTTACAATTTATAGGTCTGGTTTGGCAACAAGGTTTCGAGAACCACGATGGTTCAAGTAAAACGAACATGTGTTGTAAGCATGTAAACTTCATTTTTTGTTAAAATAGGGTTTCACGTTTAGGATCGTTGGTGACTTTGAAACAAAAGTTTCATATAACTAATTATTTATTAAAAAAAAAGAAAACAAACATGTGTTGGCATCTTTTCACTAGTTTGATGGGGTTATGCTTCTATTTCTCTCATGACCGGACATATATGGCCGGTTCATCGAATTATTTTTCTGAAAAACGGCGTTTCGTTTACAATTTGTAGGTCTGGTTTGGCAACAAGGTTTCAAGAACCGCGACGGTTCAAGTAAAACGAACATGTGTTGTAAGCATGTAAACTTCATTTTTTGTTAAAATAGGGTTTCACGTTTAGGATCGTTGGTGACTTTGAAACAAAAGTTTCATATAACTAATTATTTATTATAAAAAAAGAAAACAAGTAGCAATTTTCAGTTACTGCCGTTTTTTATTATGGAAAATCACAGTAAATAAATAACAAATTTATATGTTACTTTCATTCATATCTTCATGTTGATGAAATTGAGACGACAAAAACAGAGTATATTAATAAATATTTTTTTGGTGGATCGGTTTGGAGACGACGAAATCATTGATATAATTTTATTGATTTAGATATAAGGGAAAAAAATACAAAAGGGAAGAGATCATAACTGAGAGAGAGGGGGGGAGGCGGAATGATCTGTATGAGATGAAAAAAGTTATATGCAAAGGGATTAAAAACAGAGAAGAAAAAAGCGTGGACGGCAGGATTCGAACCTGCGCGGGCAAAGCCCACATGATTTCTAGTCATGCCCGATAACCACTCCGGCACGTCCACTTCCTTGTCTCGTTGTTTCTGTAGATGTTACTTCACAATATATCCCTTAGCATCAATTTAAGGAAAAGACTCAATGGCAAATCAAAAGAGGGGTCCACATTTAACTTTGTAAAAACATCTGCTTACAAATCCTATTTATATCCGGTGCTCATTAATTCGTAAAAGAATTCCACTTGGGACCAATACTTATGGTATCATGAATGTGGTGCTTGCAGCCGAGAAAGTATCCAGTACTTTGAAGCTATAACCAACTTGTGGCATGTGGCATGGATGTATTTCAACCCATTTAATAAAATAAATCTTACAACATCACGATGATGCGGCCACAACAAATTCGTTGATCGTTGTAATGTCAGCGACAAACAAACACGGCGGTCATAAGAAAGTTGATCTTTCTAAAGACCAGAGATCAGAGATTTGTTGCAATTTGATTGCATTTTCATGATTTTAGGAATTTTAATAAAACTAATTTTATCTGCTAAATTTTTTGTGAACAATTTGACAATTGGGATCTTGGCATTTCTCTACATGGCTTTTTTTATAGACTAAGTGGGTCCATGGGGGCTGTGGATTTTGCAGGAAATGATGTGAGTTTTGTTTAACTTTTGCATGAATATTTATGACGAAGCCGACCATCAGAGTTGGAGTTGTAGCTGGATCCATCATTCCATCCTCTCCAAAATCTAAATTTTAACGGAATTACTACTGTCAACAATACTCTAGCATATATGCACCGGCAGAATTTCGTAAAAAATATTTTCGATGAAATAATTTTCACAAATGAGGCTCTTTCATAATATTTCAACTTGCAAAGTCAAAAGTTTTATTTAGAGATTAAACTGTGCGTTTTCAAAAGCCATGGTCGGATTAGCAAAGTGGTGTTGGCGTTAATAAATCACTTGAGGGGTACAAATGTTATAGAAGATAATCTTTTTAACTATACATTTTACTAATAATTATATTTAAAAAACGTTCCTTTCAAAAAATATAAATTGCAACAACGAGTCTTCCTAGGGCAAACTGCCTTCACAAGCCAACCATTAATCATGGCATATTCATTTTTCTTTTTTCCTTTTTTTTGTTCCTTTGGTTACCAAAGAATAAAGCGTGAGACAACTTTGTTAGATTCTAGAGACATAATAATGATCAATATTCTTCTAGCATCCCATCCATGTTGATGAGCAAGGCGAGTCATTAAGGAATCAAAACATATATATATATATATATTCATCACCGAAATAACCAATTTATTAAGCTCTTCCAAATTATTTTAAATTGTAATGAAACGAGAATTTAACCAAAAGAAAAACATATATAGACTAAATGGTTTTTACACTTGATGCCATTCGATCAAGAGCCTGTAACTTTTTCGAGTGAATTTGTGATACATACACAGCCATGTGTGATACAACATGGTCAAAAAGTTCTCCCGCGACAAATCATCTGTATCGACAAGGAAACTAATGGTCAATAAACTGAACGGGTGCCTCAATAGCCTGGTCGCGCTTTGCGTATAGAAACAAAGCACAAGCTAGATTAACTTCATTGGCTGCCATTATCGTTGAATGTGAAGAGCGTGGGTGCGTCCATTGCACTACTTCAGTTTAGCCCTCTGGTAACGGTTTTGACCGTTACCAGAAACATTTTGCGTCACGGTTTTGACCGTTACACACCCGTTACGAGAAATCCTGTAACCATAGGCCAGCTAACGTATTAAACCGTTACCATAGATGAATATAGTAACGGTTTACACCGTTACCATAGAAGAGGCATTACGAATATTGGTTTAGCAAATTGAACCAATCCTGGATGGGGCCACATCTGTGGTAACGGTTTTAACCGTTACCATTTTAATTGATAACAATTTAAACTGTTACAATGAGAAATATATGGTAACGGTTTTCACCGTTACTATATCTTATAAGTTAACTGATACCTGATATCTTTCAGGTTTCAGTTAGCTGATGTCCCCTATGGTAATGGTGATGATTGTTACCAAAGTATCGTGGTAACGGTTATAACTGTTACCACAGAAGAAATATTTTTTAAAAAAAACTGAAAATTCTGTGCCCCTCACGTGATACTTTCAATCACAAACAAAAACGGATAATAATATTCATAATATTAAATCTTACGCGGTTATAATAAGCAACAAGTAATATTAATCAAATCGCAAGTAATTACAAACAAAAAATATAAACATTCCATAGATCAACACATCAACCGACAAACATATGTTTGTATTAACAAAATAATAAAGTCTATGATCCACGGGACGATCCACCTCCATCGTCCCGTGGCATGAAGAAACTTCCTAACTCCTCCCGTATAGTCTAACGGATGGACTCGGCGTTCGACTGCCTCAGCTCCTAGACCTTCGTCGTAAGGTTCTGTAGCTGCTCCCGCGTCTGCTGATACTTGGGCCGCCGCTGTGCCATCTGGTCGCGGAGCTGACGGATCTCCTCCTGCGACGCAGTTGTCGCATCCGCCCGCGTTAGGGTCATAGCGTATTCATAAACGGATGCACGCCCAGCAAAGTGTCGTTGGACCCCGAGACCAACCCCACGCTCAAAACCATCTTGATGCCCGCCGGATAGCGAATCCAGGACATGGACAATGACGGTAATCGGGTCGTCGGGGTCAAGTCCTAAGGCGTCCGTCCTCTCCTGTAATTAGGTCCGTAAAGAATATATATATATATATATATATATATATATAATTTATATACTCGTGTTAACTTAAAATACATGATCGACTTAATTATATGAAATTTATCATGTACTCGTCCGTGCCCCTGTATAACACGTACCATCCCTTGGCAGCATTGCAGTTGGTGGGGTCTTTTTGTTTCTGCGATAAAATTAAGATTCATTTTAATAAGTAATTTGCGACAAAGAAAACATATATTCTTAAACGTCAAAATACTCACGAGCCGGTGCCAAGCGCTGGCCTGCGAGTGCTTTCTTTGGATCGGGACAGCACAGTTTCTCACGTCCCGCTTCCCAAAATACGGAATACGAGGGGTGACAAGACCATCCATGCTCCTACGGTCAAGGAAATATCCTGATATAGTCATACTTCGGCTTCTAGCATTATGTACTAATCAGTAATCATAACACAAGTAATGAGAAATGCAGTCACTAATTCTATCAAACAGATGTAAGACTAACCAGATAGAGTCAGCGGAAAGGATAGCGCTGATGTCGCTGATCTAGATGTCCGCAATTTTCTCGAGGTAAGGAAAGTCCTGATCCGAGCTAAGTCCACTTCTCACTCTGAGCATGCAAACTCAGGTCGTCAGAGCGACACAATAGCAATATATATAAATATGTAATATATGCAATGATGATGAATGTGAAACAGTAATCATAAGGTAATGACGTGAGTATGATATAACCAGTACATGTCAACAGTAAAGTATGTGTATCGAATCAGTAATCAATGCAATGTCCATATCACTAAAGCAATCAGTCTCTAAGTCTCAATGTCCAAGTCACTAAACTTATCGTCAGTCGAAATGTAAGTGTTAACCACCGCAGAAATATCCCCAACCCAAGGGTAAGCCCTAAGGGCAAGGGAACACGGGCCCGAATCACTATTAGTAAGTGTAACAACCCCAAACTTTCTGTACAACTTTCTGTACAATTTTTTCAAAATTACAGAAAGGGGTATTTTTGCCTGAGCACAACTTATAAGTTTGTTTTGCTTTTTAATAGCAAGAAGGAGCTTGTAGCTCATTGGTAAGACCTTGCACTGCTGAACCAAGCCACTAGAGTTCAAATCACATACCCCACGTTATTTTTAATATTGTTTTATTTTGAATTTTTAGAATACTAAGAGTTTACACGTGCATAACTCGTAAAAACCCCACTACACATGAAAACTTAACAGTACCAGAGGCTACATGAACCGACAAGGGACCCTCCGACCACCCGACTCGGCCAGGATCGGCCGAATCGCCCGGCGACTCGGCCGACTTGGGCCGCCGCCGCCGGCGGGACTCGGCCGGACCGCCAAGTCCCCAACATGAAAATGTTGGCTTTTCACATTCCCTGCACATCTGTATACTTTATTTCTTCAGACCAGTACCAGAGACTCTTTAAAACCCTAATTACTTTATTTTAATACATTTTATTACATTTTTTCAATTCAACCTTTCACCTACCCTAATCCTAACCTTACCCTATAAATACAACCCCTACACACACACCCTCATCCAAAATTCTGAACAAAATTCTCAAGAAAATTCCAAGAAGCTTAGTGTGCTTTTGGAGTAGCGAAGGGCGAAAGCTTCGGCAATTTTCCGACGACAACCCTAGGAGTCCCCGGCGATGAAATAACGCACCGGCGCCTCCTCCCGTCTCCTCTTCCTCATCCCTAACTTCTAAACCCATAAGTCTCGCTCCCTCTTCTCTAATCTTATTCTAAAAATACGAAATTTTAAAACCTGACGGAATCGGAGTTAAACCGATTTCCGATTCGGTTCTTTCTAAAAATCCAACATTTTCTTAAATACAATCACACAAAACCCTTATATGTTGACTATTAATCATGAATAAACATGTTGAATAAGTTTCATGACAATCTAATTCATTTTTTAACTTTTATCGTACTTTTTCACTAAAATACTCTGCAGTTTCATTTCGACATTAAACCATCACAATCTTTCTATACCTTTAACTAGATCACGAGATAATGACCTACCTCCTCACAACACTCATATGCAACATAGCACAATACTTTTCGGAAACATAGAATACGAGAAAACGAAACCTTTCAAATAAATACCATTTACTAATAAAACCGTTTTCTAAAAGATTGAGTATTTTATAAATTTTTGCAAAGTGCCGCTACAACCCTTTTTGGGGAACCCGACTGGGATGTTGCGGATTATCACACATCCCGGGACTTAGTAGTGTGAGATTCAGACCTCCGCAAGGAGCATTCGGTCTCGAAGATTTAAAATACGAATATCTTAAGAAAAGGAGATTTCTAGAAATATAATATATATTAAATTTATTTTTATATAAATATATATATATCTATTTTGTAATAATATAAATATTCCAACTTTTTCTAAAAATCACAAGAATCACTTTATATTAAAATACCATGAAGTCCATACAAGTTCAATATTACAAATAAATACTATGTATTATGAAAAATAGGTTATTCTCACTAGAAATGTCACAAATATAAAATCTACATTTATTACAACTCTAAAGACGATAAATAAACACTTGGGGTGTATTTTGAAAAGTATACAAAAGTATTTTTACATAAAAACCCCTCAAGTTCTATAAATTACCCTAAGG
The DNA here is from genome assembly GCA_030015575.1 of Agapanthus africanus. NCBI lineage: Eukaryota > Viridiplantae > Streptophyta > Magnoliopsida > Asparagales > Amaryllidaceae > Agapanthus > Agapanthus africanus. The sequence continues at coordinate 14,775,582 of JASDDO010000001.1, read as the reverse complement.
ACCCTAGTAAATATAGGTTTAAGCGGGACCAGTCTCTTGAGCCTCAGGGAGCCGGAGATATGGGTGTTTGCCTATCTAAGGTAGACAACTTAACAACGGTGTTATCAACACGGTAATCTTCTTTGAAAAAGACACAAATCCTGCCGCCTATGTGCAGCGGTTACTGATAACATCAAAACAATCAGGACTTCAATTTCTTTTCTAATTGTCTGACTCAGACTGAGTCTCATTAATAATCTGACTTGAATATGATTCAAGTACAACCTACAATCTACAATTCAACATGAATCCTGGAATACATATATTCAATCTATTCAATCTATATTGATTGAATTGAACCGTGGATATACATCTATTTACATGATTCTCCAGTTACATCCATGCTTCTCCAATACATCAATTTTACTGATATCATGGTTTCGGCAAGTCATCCATATATACAAGACAATATAATTTACAATACAACACAAACAACATAATCAAAATATCGCGGGGTTTAAGAGGTAGATTGGTATGGAAGGTGTTAGAAGTGGCACGAGACTGCTGTAGGGTTCCTAGGTACTCTTGTGAAGGTTCATAAGGCATCAAACATGCCTGAATAAAATTTTATATGTGCCGAACAACCCAAAACCGGGATCTTTGCTAGATTATTAGGGTTTAACATGCAAGTAAACATCATTACTACTAAGTGTGAGGGATTACAACCTTTGTAGTCCGCTCCTTCGCTTCATAAGCTCCGAGTAGAAGTCCCTTCGCCGCGATCCATGATCTCCCGGACTCAAGAGAGGCTCCACGACTCGAACGATCCATGATAGCTTGTCGTATTCCTTTTCTCCGATGATCTACGTTGAAGTTGCAATAGCTCAAGCTCTCTCACTCTAATGAGGTGAACACCCTAATCTAATGGGCTAGATTAGATGATGACGACGGAGTAGTATTTATGCTTTCTTTTTATATCATAATCTCACATGAAATCATCACAAAAGGAATTTCTAGTAAGCTTTTTCAAAGCTAAAGAGAGAAGCAGATGATGAATGAAAAAGATAATCCTTTTGTGATGAATAGTAGTAAAGAATATATGATTGATTATGGAACCATGGTCAAGGATGAGAGGCTTAACCTTTGTAGAGAATAAACTAGAGCTAGGGTTTGGTTAGGTTAATAATGAGTCATGGATAAGTATCAACCATAATATCTTAACCAAGACAAAAGAAAATCCTTTTAGAATAAGCAAGAAGGAGCTAACCCTAATCAAACCCTAATCTCTTTTTATCATCACTAAACATGTTTCATAATAAATCATATCATGTTACTATAATATATATCACATATATATTATATTTGTAACAAAAGAAAATAATACAATTAATATATATCGCATATATATTAATGTATTATCCTGTGAGAAAATGAAATAATAAAGCGAGCCAATATTAGATAATGTAATATAATATATAATATATATTATTATACATTAAATTATTGAATCAACACTTGATCCGACAATCCGGCTATATCGAATATAACCGACTAATATATCATGTACCGATTTATCGAATCAACACTTGATCCAATGACCCGGTTCATATCTAAATATCGCGAGAATATAGTACAGTATCACATATCGTATTATCCTCGGTCCTGCACATATCACATATGTGCCTTTACTCCGTTTTGCCTGAGCCAAGAAACTTCTGTGTAGGACTCTAAAGAATCGTCAATACGCCGGTAGCAGATGATGATCATATCAAACACCCACAAGCTGCAAGCGGTCAGCTAAACGTAACATCCACCCAGGTATTGAGCGATCAGAAGATCAACAAGCTAGCCTGTCCGTTCTCCTGTGAATCCAATCAGTAACACTCCCGTACAGTCCGGTCTGTTCGTCTGATATGTCGCATATCAAGTCTAGGGGTGGTATACGTCAGACCCCAGTAACCGATAAGTCGTGTCGATGTGAGGCTCATAACAGGTCGAGAAACTACTGGTAACACTTACCAGTATATCTCTATATCAGCCATGGCCAGGGACTTCCAGTTATAGCCAATCGAACACAGCACAACATCAACTCCCTATACCGGGAGAGACGAATCCCCTCCTATCGCTCATTGCCTCCATATGATTTGGGACTGTACCCAAAAGCCACCGTTTTGCACGCCCTCTTGGACGTGGTAAGGTGGAAATCAAAGCACAATGGGATTCACACAAGACTCTATGACGATCTCGGGTCTACAAACTACCCTGTACCAGTGTCACCGGAGAACTGCCATCTGACGTGTGGTATATCACCATCTGGGAGTTCTCGGCGAGTCCGTCCAGTGTACCCAGTCTCCACTGAGCACCCGTACACCATCCTTGATGTCAAACACCGATGGATATGTGATTATCCATCGCCCATCATATGGGTCAAGATGCGTATACACTAGTCTACTCTGGTGTATCGATGCCCTGTCTCGATATACCCTCGACTAGGAACATTTATAGGATGTACTCATCGACTACCGTGGCCCCACTAGTATGATCTTATCATAATCCCAGTAGTCGAGTACAGATCCTAAGGGCTTTATCAACATGTAAGAGAAAGACAGTAAACCAATACAAGTCAACATGTTAAGATAAAGTGAAACCAAATAGCATAATATCATGACAAGCAAGAAAGTCCTCTCTGTATATATCCAAGCATCCATCATAATATACATCATATGTACAACAATGGTCTCTAGGGCATATACATAACTAATAATCTCCCACTTGCACTAAGGCCAGCTGCTGTAGTATCTCATACCTAGCATCCCGAATAATCTCTCGAACTGTATCTGGGGAATGGTCTTCGTGAGTGGATCCGCAGTGTTGTCCTTCGTATCTACTCTCCTGACCTCGATCTCCCGGCGATCAATTATCTCCCTGATCAGGTGATACCGCCTCAGAATATGTCTGGACTTCTGATGGGACCTGGGTTCCTTGGCCAAATCCACAGCTCCATTGTTATCGTAATACAGAGGTATTGGATGCTCAATGGATGGAACCACACCAAGTTCACTAATGAACTTCTTAATCCAGACAGCCTCTTTGGCAGCATCGTTGGCAGCGATGTATTCAGCCTCCATCGTCGAGTCTGCAACGGTATCCTGTTTGGAACTTTTCCAACATACCGCCCCTCCATTGAGGGTAAAGATAAATCCCGAGTGTGACTTAGAGTCGTCCTTATCACTTTGGAAGCTGGAATCGGTAAAGGACTCGACCCGGAGTTCTCTGTTACCATAAACCAAGAACATGTCTCTAGTCCTTCGCAAGTACTTGAGAATGTTCTTCACAGCTGTCCAGTGACTCTTTCCAGGATCTGCTTGATACCGACTCACTACACTTAGTGAGTATGCTACATCGGGTCTGGTACATAGCATCGCATACATGATAGAGCCTACTACCGAAGCATAGGGTATCCCTTGCATGCGAGCTCTCTCCAAATCAGTCTTGGGAGACATCTCTTTGGAGAGAGTGAGTCCAGAGATCGTGGGTTGGTTCCCACGCTTGGATTCTTCCATACTAAACCTCTTTAGTATGGTGTCAATGTACCTGGATTGGGACAATCCCAGTATCCTTTTAGATCTATCTCTATAGATCATGATTCCCAATATGCAGGAGGCATCACCTAGATCTTTCATTGAGAATCTTTGTGATAAGAAGAGCTTGACTGATTGCAGCATAGGAATATCATTTCCTATCAAGAGTATGCCATCCACGTACAATACGAGGAAGACAACCTTACTCTCTGCTACCTTCTTATAGATACAAGGTTCATCTATATTTTTGATGAAGTCAAACTCTTTGACTACAATGTCAAAACAGATGTTCCAACTCCGCGATACTTGCTTTAACCCATAAATGGATTTAAGCAGCTTGCACACCTTTCCGCTGCTCCCACTATCTACGAAGCCCTCTGGCTGAGTCATGTACACGCACTCCTCTAAATCACCATTTAGAAAGGCGGTCTTAACATCCATTTGCCAGATTTCGTAGTCATGGTATGCAGCAATGTCAAGTAAGATCCGGATAGACTTAAGCATAGCCACTGGAGAAAAAGTTTCGTCATAATCCACACCTGGTCGTTGACGAAAACCCTTTGCTACAAGTCTAGCTTTGAAAGTCTCAACTTTTCCATCTACACCAAATTTCTTTTTAAAAATCCATTTGCTCCCAATGGGTTTTACCCCTTCAGGTGCATTTTCCAAAGTCCATACTTTGTTGGTGTACATGGATTCCATCTCAGATCGCATTGCATCCAGCCATTTCACAGAGTCACCACTCGTGATGGCCTGCTCGAAACTAGTTGGGTCATCATCTTCCATGATGCAATCCTCGCTTCCACCATCAATGAGAAAACCATAGTATCTCTCAGGTGGACGAGAAACCCTACTAGATCGGCGGAGAGGCTGATGTTCGTCGGGTACTACTGAATCTTCTGGTTCCAACAAATCATCAGTTGTAGTTTGTGGTGCTGGAACCTCTTCCAGCTCTACCTCTTTGCCACTAATTTCTTTTGGAAGAAATTCCTTTTCCAAAAAGGTGGCATGTTGAGCAACAAACACTTTTTGTTCCTCAGCGTGGTAGAAAAATATCCTTGAGAATTGTTTGGATATCCCACAAATTTGCAAAGAACTGATCGTGTCTCGAGTTTGTCCGGATTTTGCCTTTTGACATAGGCCGGACAACCCCATATCTTAACTCGTTTAAAATATGGTCTCTTCCCACTCCATATCTCATATGGTGTGGTAGGTACAGATTTAGACGGAACTAGATTCAATATGTATATGGCTGTCTCAAGCGCATACCCCCAGAAAGAAATAGGTAACTCAGCTTTGCTCATCATAGAGCGCACCATATCTAATAGAGTCCGATTCCTTCGTTCCGATACACCGTTGTGCTGTGGTGTATAAGGAGGAGTAAGCTGAGAGAGAATCACATTCTCTTTTAGATAATCCAGAAAATCATTGCTCAAGTATTCTCCTCCTCGATCAGATTGAAGGATCTTAATACTTTTGCCCGTTTGGTTCTCTACTTCGTGCTTATATTCTCTGAATTTCTCAAAAGCTTCAGACTTGTGTTTCAACAGGAACACATGCCCGTATCTAGAGAGATCGTCAGTGAATGTAATGAAGTAGGAAGAACCATTCCTGGCGTGTGTATACATGGGACCGCATACATCACTATATACCAGTTCTAAGAGTTCCGTAACTCTTTCTCCGTGTCCACTAAACGGAGCTTTGGTCATTTTTCCTTTGAGACATGAATGACAAGTATCATAAGATGATAATTCGAATGAATTCAAATATCCATTTTTATGTAACTTAGCTAGCCGTGTCTCATTGATATGGCCAAGTCTACAATGCCACAAGAAGGATTCGTTCATTTCTGAACTTTTCCTCTTGTGTGTGTTTTGTATATTGTGTGTGTTTTGTATATTGAGAACTGTATTTTGATTTAGAATGAAAATGCCATTATGTAACGAGCCTGGTGTAATCAACTTTTGATCTAGGAATATGTTCATAACATTATCCTTTACTACAAAATTATATCCTTCTTTACTTAATAAAGAAACTGATATAATGTTGCACATCATGTTCGGTATATAATAGCACTCATTCAGAATCAGTGTATTACGACTTGGCAATACTAGGTGATATTCGCCAACTGCTTTGGCTGCAATACTTGCACCGTTTCCTACTTGAACGGAATGATCACCTTTTCCCAGTTCTCTACCTTTTCGTAGCCCATGTAACAATTTACATATGTGGGATCCTGATCCGGTATCTAATACCCAGGACGTAGGGTGAACTGAGAAACAGTTCTCAATAACTAACACACCCGAAGAAGATGCATCAACATGCATGTTCTTTTAGGCGGCTTGAGAATCCAGATATTCTCCTATTCTCTGTGTAGGGTGTTTTTCGTCACCCCATTGAGATGGGAATACGCGCGCGCTGGTCAGGCGTACTACAGATTTCCCCTGCCTAGGGTAGGCCGGGGTTTAATGATTGTGGGGATTCGAATCTCCGGCAGCCGCGAACTAAGCTGCCGTTAATTACCCCTCGTATTTGGAGCGAAGGAACCTCCGATTAACGGGTTAAACTGGTCATGCGAACTCGATATGTAGTGTGTTGGTGTGTGTGTATTTTTTTTCTGTTTTATTCCACTTGTAAAAAGAGAGAGTGGAGGAACAAACCCTAGTTTTTGAGGGAATGAAAAAAGTCTTATGTTATTCATCATCATGTTGCCTTATATAGGCTTACACATTTACATATAGCCCCTTGGGCTTTGCAAAATGGCATTTTAGCCATCCCATGGCTCATGTGCCATTTCATTTTTGCACATAAGCCATGGGCTTACAAAATATTGGCTTTATGCCCATTTTGTTTACATTCATGCATAAAAAATTACATAGAAATTATTTATGACATGATTTTGTTGTTGGCATGAGAGAGGCTGGCCGCGGGCTCGACTTGGGCATGGGCCCGCTTGACCTGGGCTTGGGGTTGACCTTGACTTTGACTCGGTCAACGGGGGTGTAAATTTTTACCCTAACAAAGTGCCCCCATCAATAAATGCACACCGCACATGTGGGTCGTGTGCATGAAATTGATGGATCTTCTTTCACGTGGAGGCGACTTGCTTTGGTTCCCACTTTTTGGGATGCACTGCCCTTTTTACGACATGGACGGTCGACGCTTGACGCGCCTCCGAGACAGAGTGTTCGTGGTAGACGTTTTCCTGGCCCGGAGCGATCTGGTTCCTGCTTCGTAGGAAGCCTGCACTGCCCTTTTTGCGACATGGACGGTCGACGCTTAACGCGTCTCCAAGACGGAGTGTCCGTGGTAGACGTTTCCCTGGCCCGGAGCGATCTGGTTCCTTCTTTGTAGGAAGCCTGCACTGCCCTTTTTGCGACATGGACGGTCGACGCTCTGATCCGAAGCGATTTGGGTTCCCAATTTGCGGGAGCCTGCACTACCCTTTTTGCGACATGGACGGTCGACGCTTAACGCGTCTCCGAGACGGAGTGTCCGTGGTAGACGTTTCCCTGGCCCGGAGCGATCTGGTTCCTGCTTTGTAGGAAGCCTGCACTGCCCTTTTTGCGACATGGACGGTCGACGCTCTGATCTGAAGCGATTTGGGTTCCCAATTTGCGAGAGCCTGCACTGCCCTTTTTGCGACATGGACGGTCGACGCTCTGATCCGGAGCGATTTGGGTTCCCAATTTGCGGGAGCCTGCACTGCCCTTTTTGCGACATGGACGGTCGACGCTTAACGCGTCTCCGAGACGGAGTGTCCGTGGTAGACGTTTCCCTGGCCCGGAGCGATCTGGTTCCTGCTTTGTAGGAAGCCTGCACTGCCCTTTTTGCGACATGGACGGTCGACGCTCTGATCCGAAGCGATTTGGGTTCCCAATTTGCGGGAGCCTGCACTGCCCGTTTTACGACATGGACGGTCGACGCTCTGATCCGGAGCGATTTGGGTTCCCAATTTGCGGGAGCCTGCACTGCCCGTTTTACGACATAGACGGTCGACGCTTAACGCGTCTCCGAGACGGAGTGTCCGTGGTAGACGTTTCCCTGGCCCGGAGCGATCTGGTTCCTGCTTTGTAGGAAGCCTGCACTGCCCTTTTTGCGACATGGACGGTCGACGCTCTGATCCGAAGCGATTTGGGTTCCCAATTTGCGGGAGCCTGCACTGCCCGTTTTACGACATGGACGGTCGACGCTCTGATCCGGAGCGATTTGGGTTCCCAATTTGCGGGAGCCTGCACTGCCCGTTTTACGACATGGACGGTCGATGCTCTGATCCGAAGCGATTTGGGTTCCCAATTTGCGGGAGCCTGCACTGCCCGTTTTACGACATGGACGGTCGACGCTTGATTTGAAGCGATTTGGGTTCCCAATTTGCGGGAGCCTGCACTGCCCGTTTTACGACATGGACGGTCGACGCTTGATTTGACTTGCTCTGCTTCTTGCAGTGTCAGGGGTAGACTTGACTTTCTCCGCTTCTTGCGGTGTCGAGATTGGATTCTGACTTGCTCCACTTTCTGCGGTGTCGGAGTGGAAGCTGACTTGTTGATTTTGATTTGGGTTGACATCAGCATCGCTATACTGGAATATGGTACCAGGAGCGAATCATCATCTGTCATGAGAGGATTTGGGAATTGGTTTTTGTTTGGTATCAGCATTGCTGCACTGGAATAATGCCAGGAGCAACTCATCATTTGCCTGAGAGGATTTGGGAATTGGTGGCTTACGAGACAGGTTTAGATCCCTGTCACCTAAGGCTTTTCAATTTTATGGGCCGTGAGGGTCCCATAAAAGCATTTTCTCCCTACGAGTCGAAAAGATCTCGTAGGTGTATTTTCTCCTTAGGAGTCGTGGGGACTCCTAAGTGTATTGCTCCTTTGTGAGTTGTAAAGATCTCACGCGTGAATTTTCTCCTCACAAAGTCGAGAGGACTTTGCGAGTGCATTTCATCTCTTCTCTTTTTTTTTACGAGTTTGCGTCCTTTCGGGTTTTCACAAACTCGCCGGCAGTCCTGCTGTTTTTACTCACGGAGCCCTTTCGGGTTTTCATCCGTGCCCATTTTGCTTGTGGACATACCGTTCTTCTTCTTTTTTTTCCTTTTTTTTCCTTCTTTTTTTTTCATTTTTTTCATTTTTTTTTTGGAATCTTCCCTGCCGGTGGGACTTTGAATGTGGTCTCGCCGGTAGGACTTGGGAGATATTGGGATCGTTTTACGCCCGTGAATTGTATACGGTTTTGCAGGATGTATGATCCAGACCGTAGGGCCAAAAACATTTCGGGACTTTGTTGGCGTCTGCATCGCTGCACTGGAATATGGTACCAGGAGCGACTCATCATTCGCCGTTGGTATGAGATTTGGAATTTGGTTGGCGTCTGCATCGCTACACTGGAATATGGTACCAGGAGCGACTCATCATTCGCCGTTGGGTATGGGAGTTGGAATTTGGTTGGCGTCTGCATCGCCGCACTGGAATATGGTACCAGGAGCGACTCATCATTCGCCACTTGGGGATTGGGATTTGGAATTTGGTTGGCGTCTGCATCGATGCACTGGAATATGGTACTAGGAGCGACTCATCATTCGCCACTTGGGGATTGGGGAGCGATGGCTTAGGAGACAGGTTTGGATCCCTATCACCTAAGACTTTTCAATTTTATGGGCCGTGAGGGTCCCATAAAAGCATTTTCTCCCTACGAGTCGTAAAGATCCCGCATGTGTATTTTCTCCTTAAGAGTCGTGAGGACTCCTAAGTGTGTTTTTCCTTGGTGAGTCGTAAGGATCTCACGAAGGTTTGTTCTCCTCATGCATCGTGAGGACACATGAGTGGATCTTTCCAATGAAGCATAATTCCAAAGGCGGAGACCAGCCGCGTAACTGGTGGTTGCGGTGGGGCATGAGTATGCTGAGAATTATTTGAGCCCGTGGATTGTATACGGTAGTCAATTTGGGGACTAACCGTAGGGCCGAAAGAATTTTGGGAAATTGGATTTTTGTTTGGCGTCTGCATCGCTGCACTGGAATATGGTACTAGGAGCGACTCATCATCCGCCGTTTTTTTTTTTGTTTTTTTTACTGCGATTGCTCTATCATTTCAGCTTTACTTATCGCAAAGATCACGATTGCCCTACCATTTTGGCTTTTATTCGCGGTTGCCCCATCATTTCGGCTTTATTTCATCTTTATTTTACTCGCTGATTTTTATTGCGAGTTGCCCCATCATTTCGGCTTTATTTCATCTTTATTTTACTCGCTGATTTTTATTGCGAGTTGCCCCATCATTTCGGCTTTTCTTTATATTTCTTTTATTTACACATTTTTTTTATTTACATTTTTTTTTACATCCCCAGTTTAACGACTTAGAGGTCGACTGTTTCCCAGTTTAACGACGTGGTGGTCCTCTGTTTCCAGTTTAAAGACTTAGAGGTCATCTGTTTCCAGTTTAAAGACGTAGAGGTCATCTGTTTCCAGTTTAAAGACTTAGGGGTCTACTGTTTTCCAGTTTAAAGACGTGGAGGTCATCTGTTTCCAGTTTAACGACTTGGAGGTCATCTGTTTCCAGTTTAAAGACGTAGAGGTCATCTGTTTCCAGTTTAAAGACGTAGAGGTCATCTGTTTCCAGTTTAACGACTTGGAGGTCATCTGTTTCCAGTTTAAAGACGTAGAGGTCATCTGTTTCCAGTTTAAAGACTTAGAGGTCATTTGTTTCCAGTTTAAAGACTTAGAGGTCATCTGTTTCCCAGTTTAAAGACTTGGAGGTCATGTGTTTCCAGTTTAAAGACTTAGAGGTCATCTGTTTCCAGTTTAAAGACGTAGAGGTCATCTGTTTCCAGTTTAAAGACGTAGAGGTCATCTGTTTCCAGTTTAAAGACGTAGAGGTCATCTGTTTCCAGTTTAACGACTTGGAGGTCATGCTGTTTCCAGTTTAAAGACTTAGAGGTCATTTGTTTCCAGTTTAACGACTTAGAGGTCAGCTGTTTCCAGTTTAACGACGTAGAGGTCATCTGTTTCCAGTTTAAAGACTTAGAGGTCATCTGTTTCCAGTTTAAAGACGTAGAGGTCATCTGTTTCCAGTTTAAAGACGTAGAGGTCATCTGTTTCCAGTTTAAAGACTTAGAGATCATCTGTTTCCAGTTTAAAGACTTAGAGGTCATCTGTTTCCCAGTTTAAAGACTTGGAGGTCATGTGTTTCCAGTTTAAAGACTTAGAGGTCATCTGTTTCCAGTTTAAAGACGTAGAGGTCATGTGACGAGAAGCTTAAAGAAGATACCTGATCGGGCAGTTGTCGGGGGTACCGCTGGAGCTTGCATGAGATGCCTTATTATTTTGTCGGAGTTGATGGCCTTGCCCCCGGCTGGGGCCAAGAAAAATCGTTCAAATACCGACTTGCATCGAATATGGCAATTGGAAATTGTTAAACCCTGCAAATAGAAATATTATTTCAGTATAGGTAATCGATATGTATATTGATTGAGTTCGCATGAACATTTAACCCGAAATATGGGAGGAGAGAAGGTCCCACCGGGCGTGCCAGAATCTGTAGGGTGTTTTTCATCACCCCATTGAGATGGGAATACGCGCGCGCTGGTCAGGCGTACTACAGATTCCCCCTGCCTAGGGTAGGCCGGGGTTTAATGATTGTGGGGATTCGAATCTCCGGCAGCCGCGAACTAAGCTGCCGTTAATTACCCCTCGCATTTGGAGCGAAGGAACCTCCGATTAACGGGTTAAACTGGTCATGCGAACTCGATATGCAGTGTGTTGGTGTGTGTGTATTTTTTTCTGTTTTATTCCACTTGTAAAAAGAGAGAGTGGAGGAACAAACCCTAGTTTTTGAGGGAATGAAAAAAGTCTTATGTTATTCATCATCATGTTGCCTTATATAGGCTTACACATTTACATATAGCCCCTTGGGCTTTGCAAAATGGCATTTTAGCCATCCCATGGCTCATGTGCCATTTCATTTTTGCACATAAGCCATGGGCTTACAAAATATTGGCTTTATGCCCATTTTGTTTACATTCATGCATAAAAAATTACATAGAAATTATTTATGACATGATTTTGTTGTTGGCATGAGAGAGGCTGGCCGCGGGCTCGACTTGGGCATGGGCCCGCTTGACCTGGGCTTGGGCCCACCTGGCTTGGGGTTGACCTTGACTTTGACTCGGTCAACGGGGGTGTAAATTTTTACCCCAACACTCTGTTCAGTCTTATAACTCTTATAAGAAAAAACGGGTCCAACGTTCCCCTGCTCAGTATAATAAACTGGTTCAGTCAATACATCCATATTATTATCTTGATTATGCCCTGACATGGTCGCTACCTGGAGAGAGAGAGAAGAAAACACTTTAGCGTATGCTCTTACAAGATTAGATTGGTTATTATCTTATCTAATCAGGATGTCTCCCACTATTTTTATCAAATCTTCCTTCAAACCCTAAAAGGTAAGATTAGCCGGGATTAATTACACCCTACAATTTCGTCAATCTTTCAGCCAGATCAGTGTCGGTACTTGAGGGAGGTTCCCCGTGCTTTCGCACGGACCTAATTAAAGTAAACCTCGTTTTCCCAGAGCCGTAACCCCGTTAACACTTTTCTAGACACTTACTTGATCGGCTAATTGTCATGTGTAAAACTCTCCCAGGAGTAACACTTACTCGCAGTGGGTATCGGGATCCAACTATCTCATAGGAGGTATGCAATCTCATTGCAAATTTCAATACTTGAAATTCCCGATAATATTTTGCCCCTAGCGGTCTATGACCTTGACTAAGTCAACAAACCATAAATAGCAAGTCAAGTTCAACCCGTACATTTCCCGATTGAATTAAACCCACCCGTACGACCCTTGACTGAGTCAACAAGGCCGTGCGAATACCCTAATCCAATCACATCTCATGTTTTAGCAGATAAACACTATTTAGCTACCGTACACTACGCCTTGACTAAGTCAACAAACATAGCACGAATACTAAATAATATCTATCTGAAATGACGGAGGGCTATGCAGGTTTTTCAGAAAATCATGAGCGTAATGAACTTGATATCGTCGTAGAATCATGTGAAATTTTGAAAAGGAGTGTTTTTGAGGCTTTTCTAGTTTTGCTAAAGAGGTCACTCCCGGTGAAGGGATCTCGGCTCTTTCCTCATCGAATAAGGTGCAGGACATATCATATACATCGCTGTGCAAAGCAAAACTCTAAAAGCAATCAAAAGACAAACCGAGTTTTGTAGCATCTGCCAGTTTCGCTAAAGAGGTCACTCCCGGTGAAGGGATCTCGGCTCTTTCCTTATCGAATAAGGTGCAGGGTATATCATATATACCGCTATGCAAAGCAAAACTGTAGCTACCCTTTTTATAAAGTTTTGATTCTACAACATCTTTTAGGTTTCTTTTCTTTTTATTAATCTCATTAATAAAATCCCATCAGCTTATGCTTCCTAAGTATCACAGAAGAAACGAAAGCAGTAATATTTATATATCAGCATATATATATATATATAATATAAGCATTCGTCTCAGGCAGTAATATGATCTCATCACAGAACATTGCAGCAGAAGAACATATATGAAATATTGGATATACTAGGACGTCCGTGTTTTCAATACGAGCCTGTATAAAACACGGATTCCACGGTCGCGATGAATAGCCAAACCCACATCCCTAGACCCCTATGAGAGCGGCAAGTAACACTGCCAATTCTAGGGTTAGGAGACCCGGTCTCGACTCCTCGAGATGGCCTCCCACTGGACCCTAGAACCCGGTTACTTGTGCTCCCCTTCTTAGGTCCACCTAATGCGGAAAAGTAAATAATATACAATGGTGACATCAACCTCATCCCGGAAGTGCCCCAATAAAAGAATATTACATACAAATGAATTTTACATGAATGAAAATAAAAACCCTCATCTCACATAAAACCCCCGGCTATTCAGAACATGACGATCCAACATAACATATCACAACAACACATAATATCACATATCATCAACGTAAGTAAGTATGCATACACCGATTGTCATTGATGTATAGCAACGAAAACCGGCAATACAACTACATACTACACTTACGGTCACAGAAAAGAAATTGTAAAACTACAATATTTGGAATCCACAATTACTTTAGATATCGTAAATCCGAAATATCACATACTTCGCATTTCATGCCTAACTCTATGAATTCCACATATTGTATCACATTCCAGATAAATAGACAGTATTAAACTTTTCGAACAGATAATCAAATACCCAAAATTTCCTAAATAGCTCAACACTTGAGCGGAGTTCAAATAATCCCAGAATATGTCACAGTACCAATGATCTAGCCGTAGAAGGGTCAAGCTAACGCCTCACATGTGGCACGCCGTACTGCCCCAAACCCTAAGGTTTAGAGGCAGTTCAAGACGGTCACATAATCGAGTTAAGGTTTGTTGTCTTCTAGAGGGTCCACCGTGTTACTTGCACATTATTCCGAAAGATTTAAACCCGATAAAAATTCAACACTTGAAAGTTTTTCGTGCCAGGAAAAAATGAGTTAATGATATCCGTTCGAACATTTTAACAGTTTCTAAATATCCGGAAATAATAATGAATTTAAATTTTCCGATCGAATCAAAGATTACAAAATAAACCCCATAACACTCAACACTTGAGTCAGAATGAAAAATACCCAGAAAGTATATAAGCAGCATAGGGAATTACTGTGAAAACAGAAGGGTCAAATCAAACATTACTGCCGCGGATCCGCGGCCCAAGCAAGGTACGGCCGCGGTTCCGCGGCTCTATGTAAGGATGACGTCATCGTTTTTCACCGTTATTCTTAAAATTGCCTGCTGATTTTTTTAGGTATTTTTAATTCAGGAAAAATAGCATTTTTGAAAAATATCCAGAGAGGGGTTCATTTTCGTCGTATCGGGTTCGATCGGAGTTTTAACTTCGTATACACGTCGCCTAATACTCTAGCTAGGCTCTGATACCACTGTAGGGTTCCCAGGCACTCTTGTGAAGGTTCAAAAGGCATCAAACATGCCCGAATAAAATTTTATATGTGCCGAACAACCCAAAGCCGGGATCTTTGCTAGATTATTAGGATTTAACATGTAAGTAAACATCATTACTACTAAGTGTGAGGGATTACAACCTTTGTAGTCCGCTCCTTCGCTTCATAAGCTCCGAGTAGAAGTCCCTTCGCCGCGATCCACGATCTCCCGGACTCAAGAGAGGCTCCACGACTCGAACGATCCATGATAGCTTATCGTATTCCTTTTCTCCGATGATCTACGTCGAAGTTGCAATAGCTCAAGCTCTCTCACTCTAATGAGGTGAACACCCTAATCTAATGGGCTAGATTAGATGAGGATGATGGAGTAGTATTTATGTTTTCTTTTTATATCATAATCTCTGTTCCCCTCCGAATGGCGGCCGACGACGTGAGGACGTCTTGCCTGAGATTCGGGGCAGATGCTATTTGGTTTTATTCGTTTACCTCTCCGAAGATGCCAAGTTGATTTATGGCACCGTGTATCAGAGGTTTAGACGGATGCGGCCGATGTAGCAGACTTCGTCAGATTCCCCCTCGCTTGAGGGGTTTTTGATTGTAGGAACGCTCTTCCCTGCAAGCGCAAGCCCCTGCAGTTAATTACGCTACCGCATCGCGGTAACAACTTTCTCCTTCTCCAGAATTTCACTTCGTGTCGTGTGTGTTTGTTTTGTTTGTGGTTGCCCGTGGATTGTATACGGAGACTAAGCGATGTCGTCGCCCGTAGGACGTGGATTAGTCCAAATCCGTATTTACTGAGATTTGGGTTTGGTGTTTTGGTTTAAGGATACGTTAGCCATATTTAGGCTAAGATCGACTTAAATGTTTGTTAAGGATACGTTAGTCTGATTTGAGACTAAGATCAACTTAACGGGATCGTTTGGATCCGACAAAAGAGCATTTGGGGACTCTATTGTTCCAGTTTAGGGACATAGTGGTCCATGTTCCAGTTTAGGAACATAGGGGTCCATGTTCCAGTTTAGGAACATAGGGGTCCATATTCCAGTTTAGGGACGTGGTGGTCCATGTTCCAGTTTAGGGACGTGGTGGTCCATCGCCAGTTTAGGGACGTGGTGGTCCATCATTAGTTTAGGGACGTTTCGGTCCAACATTTGTTTAAGGACGTCCCGGTCCAACATTTGTTTAAGGACGTCCCGGTCCCCAACATTAGTTTAAGGACGTTTCGGTCCAACATTAGTTTAAGGACGTCCCGGTCCAACATTAGCTTAAGGACGTCCCGGTCCATATTGATGTGTGGTCGTTGGGACCCGTCACCTCTCTGACGTCGTTGAAGGATTACAACGATGGGTGTCAGAGGAGTTCGGAGATGTACCCTCGAACCGGTCGTAAATTGATTTAGGGAGCAGCCGTGCTCAGTCAATTTAATTTGAGGACTTATGGCCATGACTGGGCTAAGTCCAGTTTCAAGATTCTTTTATCTTTGGCTTATTGGAACTGTGCTAGGCCCTTGCCCGTTTACTGTATTATTTTTCTTTATTTTGGTTGGGCTCTGTCTCTTTTTTAAAATGCATAGCATTTTTTATTAGGCCTGTTAGGCCTTTTAATTGGGCTCTGTCCCTTTTCTTAATAATGCAGAGCATTAAATACTCTGACAGTGCCCCACGTGGCTTGTCAGGCGCTTTGCGCCAATTAATAAGCGCAAGCGCTCGTGGAGGTGACACGTGTCACGCTCTGGTGAGCGCAAGCGCAACAGCGCAGTGCGCTGCGTCAGTGGGCTGCGCTGTTGCACTGCTGACACGTGGCGCTTCCTGACGGCTTGCGCAATAGTGCAGTTTTGGCAAGTGCTGGGCACTGTTAACTTGAGAATCTTTTAGATTCAGAATCAATGGTTCATAAAAAGAAGTGCAAAGCACTGTTTATTTTCTTGATCTAATTTAGATCAAAGAAAACAAGTTCTTCTTGTTTTTCTTATCTCGGGGAACCAATGGTTCATAGAAAAGTGCAAAGCACTTATTTATTTTTCTTTTTATTAGAGATCCTTGATCTTGTTCTCAGATCAATGATCTGTTCATAAGAGAATTTTCTCTTTTTTCTAAAGGTTTTTTACCTTTTTTGTTCTTGAGGATTTCTCTTCAATTCTTCAGAGTCCTCTCTGTTTAATTTTTCACAAAATGTTGATCGTTTTGAATTGAGGTCTAGGGTCCTTTTTATAGTGCCCATAAATTAGTTAAATTTTTTAAAGAGATCTTTCTCTGAGTGATTTGGGGAATTTTCCCCACCGTTGGATCTTTGATTCAAGAGCTTCTGTTTTACAGAAGAAAATCTTCTTGTTTTAACAAGAACAGAAAGATCTTATTAGAATTTTAATTCTGTTTGGCGTAAACGCCCCAGTGCTTGACACGTGTCGCGTAGCGCAGTTGTGCTTGCGCAACTGCGCAGACACGCGTCGCGCAGCGCAATGCTTGCGCGGCTGTGCTTGTGTAACTGCGCAGACACGCGTCGTGCAGTGCAGCGCTTGCGCAGCTATGCTTGCGCAGACACGTGTCGCGCAGCGCGGCGCTTGCGCAGCTATGCCTGCGCAACCGCGCAGACACGTGTCGCGCAGTGCAGCGCTTGCGCAACTGAAGCGTTGCTTCCTTTTGTCTTTTAATAGAGCTTTGCTCTGATTGGGCGTGCTGCCTCGAGCGCTGCGTTGATATATCAGCGCCTGACACGTGGCGCGTTGCGTGCAGCACAAAGAATTTGAAGCGTTGCTTCATTTATTAAAGTTTAAATTTTCAAAGCAAAACTTTGCTCCGATTGGGGGAAGATGAAGCGTTGTTTCATCTCCCGCCTTAGAATTTGAACAGAGCTTTGCTCTGATTGGGGTAAACAAATGCCCCCTACCGTTGCGCTTACGTGGCCCCAAACACGAGCACAACGGTGGCAGAATTCCAACCATTACGGCAACTTTTGGAAGTTGAAAGGTCATTTGACGTCTATAAATAGGACCTTCGGTCCTCAATAGATGATTATCATCTTTAAGATTTTTATTTTCAAAACTTCAGAGCTTTGCTCTTGCCTTCAAGAACTCCTTGAGTTACATTTTCTTTAACAGAAACTATTTAAGTAAGAATTTGTCTTGAATTAAATCAATCTTAATTAATAGAGCTTTGCTCTCATAGATCTTTGATATAAAGAAAATTCTTTTGGGGTTTCACCAAATAGAGCCTTGCTCTCAGGAATCTGTTTCAGGGTTTCTTAACCCATGAACAGAACCTTGCATCTTTGGCAAAACATAGACCTCTTTGATCTACAAAAAAGATGAACTCTTAAAAGTTCGAATATGGATAATGAAAATTAAAAATGGAGTTTTGTATTTAATGGATTATGTCATCTTTTAATAGTAATGATCTCAGAGTCCTCGGGGGAATTTCTTTAAATTCCCCTTATTAGGATTTTGACAGTCACTCCTGTTTGCAGAGCATTGCTCTCAAGGAGTTTAACTCTCTGTGTATTTTTTTATCGCTAATCTTCCTGTGATGTTTCCTCCAGGCATTATGACGGTGCGCCTATACAGTCTGCATGAATTCATCACCTACGAGGATATCCGTGTACAGGGCCGTCAGCAAAACCAAGAGTTTACGGATGCCCAGTGTGCGGACGTCATGGGTCGTCTGAACGCACGTGTTGGTTGGCTGCTCCCCCGCCGCTCTGCTCTCTTGAAAGTCGTGCTGGGAGCAATTTGGAGAGCACTCCCGGGGTTCCACGAGGCCCTACCGCTTAATGCGCTGGATGATGCCGAAGACAAGGTGCATTCAGTGTACCTGTCGGGGCCGATCTCAAAGAAACGGCGGGATAACCTTATCGACATCCTGCACCAAATTTTCCAGCAGACGACGATAGTTACTGCTTACCGAAGACCGGGTGGGCTTGCCGAGGATCTTGACACACAGGAGCGCGAGAGGTTGCGCACGAGAATAATCCAAAAGGCCAGAAGAACTCTGAATGGCCTTACTTTTGAATTCCTCAATCCGTGCCCTGGCTCTGAGGTTATTCCATTGTAATAATGTTTTTCGTTTATTGCTTTTATGATTGTAAGAACTTTTGGCAATATTAATGGAAAATTTTTATCCCAGCTTGTCTTTATTTTTCGTTCTGAGTCTTTTGCTTATGCATGAATGAGTGTGTCTCGAACGCTTGATCAAATGTAAATCGGATGTTCTTCCTGTCACTTTCTTCTTTCTTTTATTATCAGCATGTTGTCTTGATAAACATAATTGGAAGATAACTTAGTTTTTCCAAAAGATAGCGATGGCTTAGACCGCAGGTTCGGATCTACCGCCTAAGACTTTTCAACTCTATGAGCAGGGAGGGTCTCATAGAGACTTTTCTCCCTATGGATCGAGAGGATCTCGTAGGTGGGTTTTCTCCTTAGGAATCGTGAGGATTCCTAAGTGTGTTTTCTCTTGTAAGGCGTAAGGATCTTATAAGAGAATTTTTCCCTCTTACGAGTCGAGAGGACCCGTAAGTGGTTGTTTCCCTCCTTGCCGAAACTCGACTTTGGAGAGTGAGATCCATGAATAGTATGCAAGAGACCGTTTTAAATCGACCTGCAGGGTCCCATTGTTCAGGAAGCAAGTTTTTTAGTCCCTGCTGCCTGAGGCTTCATCTTGCAAGTTGAGACGAATCGGGAATTTTTCCGCGGAGACACTGGTTTCTCTGCGAGCCGACGCGAACCAGGAGGCTCTCGTCAAGGATGTTTGTTTCCCTGAGTTGAGGTATTTGCCAAGGATTATTTGTTTCCCTGGTGTTGAAACGAATCGAGAATTTCCCACGGAAACACTGGTTTCTCTGCAAGTCGATGCGAATCAGGAGGCTCTCGTCAAGGATTGTTTGTTTCCCTGAGTTAAGGTATTTGCCAAGGATTATTTGTTTCCCTGGTGCCAAGGATTATTTGTTTCTTTGGTGTTGAAACGAGTCGAGAATTTCCCACGGAGACACTGGTTGCTCTGTGAGTCGACGCGGATCAGGAGGCTCTCATCAAGGATTGTTTGTTTTCCTGAGTTGAGGTATTTGCCAAGGATTATTTTTTTCCCTGGTGTTGAAACGAATCGAGAATTTCCCACGGAGGCACTGGTTGCTCTGCGAGTCGACGCGGATCAGGAGGCTCTCATCGAGGATTGTTTGTTTCCCTGAGTTGAGGTATTTGCCAAGGATTATTTGTTTTCCTGGTGTTGAAACGAATCGAGGATTTCCCACGGAGGTACTGGTTGCTCTGCGAGTCGACGCGAATCAGGAGGCTCTCATCAAGGATTGTTTGTTTCCCTGAGTTGAGGTATTTGCCAAGGATTATTTGTTTCCCTGGTGTTGAAACGAATCGAGAATTTCCCACGGAGACACTGGTTGCTCTGCGAGTTGACGCGAATCAAGATTTTCTTCGTCAAGCTCGAGTCGAAGGATTTGCCGAAGACACCGGTTTCTTCGGGGTTGGGATGAACCGTCGAGATTTGGCTTCGTTTTCTGGCGGAGCCTGTTGGGAGAGTATGGTTCTTTCTTCGTTTGCGCTCTTGGATTGTATACAGGGATCGATGTGATCTCAACTGTAGGGCCAAAGTTTTATCATCATTTTTTTTGTTTTATTTCCGCGATGCTCTATCATTTCCGCTTTTATATCGCGAAGGTCGCGATTGCCCAATCATTTCGGCTATTTCTCGTGGTGCCCAATCATTTCGGCTGTTTATTTTGTTTTTACTCGCTGCTTTTTATTGCGAGTTGCCCAATCATTTCGGCTATTTTGCATGCATACATTTTACTTGCTGCTTTTTATTGCAAGTTGCCCCATCATTTCGGCTATTTCGTATGCATGTGCGGCCTACTGGCTTTCCGCCGTAAACCTGAAATT
Organism: Agapanthus africanus; assembly: GCA_030015575.1. Classification (NCBI taxonomy): domain Eukaryota; kingdom Viridiplantae; phylum Streptophyta; class Magnoliopsida; order Asparagales; family Amaryllidaceae; genus Agapanthus; species Agapanthus africanus. Next base: position 14,755,140 of record JASDDO010000001.1, on the reverse strand, counting down.
AGACACCGATTTCGGCATCAGCACCGCTACAACTGGGATATTGCCAGGAGCGAATCATCATCTGCCTCTGTCGATATCAAACAAAGGTATCTTAGCGAATAGGGTTAAGGTCTTGTCAACTAAGGCTTTTAACTTCATGAGCCGTAAGGGTCTCACAAAGGTATTTCTCCCTACATGTCGTGAGGATCTTGTAGGTGTATTTTCTCCTTAGGAATCGTGAGGATTCCTAAGTGTGTGTTCCTCTGTAAGCTGTAAGGATCCTACAAGAGGGTTTTCTCCTTGTAAATCGAGAGGACTTACAAGGGTCATGCGAACATATCCCTAGTCACGGATGGATCTTGGTTAGGGAAATGTATATTCGCGTCCGTGGATTGTATACAAGGGTTAGTATTGAGCCACTTGTAGGACGATATTGGAAGTTGTGGGGGTTGCTTAAGCACAGGTTTAGGTCTCTGTAACTTAAGACTTCCAACTCTTATGAGCCGTGAGGGTCCCATAAGAGAGTTCTCCTTACGAGTCGTGAGGATCTCGCAAGTGTATTTTCTCCTTAGGAATCGTGGGGATCCCTAAGTATGCTGCTCTCTTGTGAGTCGTAAGGATCTCACGCGGGTGGTTTCTCCTTACAAGGTCGAGGGGACCCTGTAAGTGTCTTTTAACGAGGTTGTGCCCTTTCGGGTTCTCACAAACACTCGCCGGTAGTCCTGCTGTTTTTACTCACGGAGCCCTTTCGGGTTTTCATCCGTGCCCATTTTGCTTATGGACATACCGTTTTTTTATTCTTTTTATTTTTATATATTTTTTTTTACGAGGTCGCGCCCTTTCGGGTTTTCATGGACACTCGGCAGTAGCCCTGCTGTTTTTACTCACGGAGCCCTTTCGGGTTTTCATCCGTGCCCATTTTGCTTATGGACATACCGCTTTTATATATTTTTTTTATTTTTTTATTTTTTATTTTGTCAGCCTACGGATGCTGCGGTATTAGTTTAAGGTCGTTTCGGTCCGCAATTAGTTTAAGGAAGTTTCGATCCGCCATTAGTTTAGGTGTGAGACCTCGCCTGCTTGTTCGGGGTGTTTAGACTCCGGCAGTGTAAGCATCTGATGTTTTAAAGCGAGGTCAAGTATTTTCTTCGTCTTGTCCCGAGGAAAAGAGTATGCTCGACCCATTTTTCTCATGAGGGATAGATCGGACCGCTTGGTTCCCGCTTGCATGGCCTTTTAGCCCCGCTTCGTTGCTGTTGAGCGCCTTTTTCGCGTTTCGACTTATTTCTGCCCCTGCGTCGGGCTTTCTTTATAACAGGTTGACAAGGAGCGGAATTTTCATCTTTCACGGCCTGTTGGAGGAGGCGTTTCGTTTTGGCTTTCTCGTAGATGGCCATTTCGCGGTTATGGTCGTTCTAGACTTTTTGACCCGCTTCCCTTATAAGCTTATTCATTTGTTTTTCGAACGACGGACTGGGCTCTTTTGCATCTGGAACTTTCACTGGCTCAAGATTAGCGTCCTCCCATTGAGCATCCGCTTCTTCATCGAAATCATACATGATATAGCATCTGTTTAGTAGCTCTCGTTTCTTTGACCGGATGTACCCAAGTCCTTTTGTCTCCATTCTCCCATTAGGCAGTTTGCATTGAGTCCCGGGAACGTTCCAGACTTTGTCATAGAACTTGGCTTTTCGAACGGTCTGCTTGAAGGATATCCCCTGGCGTTTCAGCAGCTTTTTCAAACCTTCCGTATAATATCTGGGAGGACGGATAGGCTGAAGCCTGTCAAGCGTAGGATCCGCGCCATGCCAGATTTCTTTCTCCACTTTGTTTTCTTCAGAGCGGTAGAATAGAATTGCTTTTTCGCTTTCCCGCCTGGGAGGGATATAGAACGTTTGTAACTCTTCTACATTGTAAATATCAAGTGCATCCAGTTCTTTACGGTGTTTAAGCGGCACCATGGCGACTTGTAGACTTTGTTCTTCATCAGTGAACGTTCGTATTGAAGGTCGAGCAGAGAATATAGCATGGGTCTCATCTTCCGAGTCGCTACCAAAGATCAACGTAGGAGCGGACGGCCCTGGCTTGTTGTGTTGGGGCGGACCCGAATACACCATCTCCTCTTCCTCCTCGGTATCACTCCCGAAAACAGGGATGGTGGCGTTAGCTTTGTTCTCCGGCTTGCGACACCTTTCTGTGTCTTCGAAATCCGGTAAGAAGTATTTGGCATCTTCATATTTGCGGACTTTGTTCACGGAAAACGGATTCAGTTCTCCCGCCACGGTATACTCGAGACCATCCCGATGACCAGAATACACTGATGTTGTGTAGAAGGGATGACGTTGTACTCGTGTAACCACGGTCGGCTGAGCAGAGCATTGTAGCATGTCTTGGCGTTTATGACGTGGAACTTAATGTCCGTGACGAGTAACCCAAAGCGTAGCGTCAGTATCACAGACCCAAGAGTTCTTGATGACTGGGAGTCGAACCCGGAGATGGTGATCTTGTCCCGAGCAAGGTGCTGGACGCTCATGCAGATTTCTTTTAACACCCGCATATTGAGGAGATTAACGGAAGATCCATTGTCAATCAGGATTTTGCCTATCTTTATATCATGGCAGTATCCTGAGATATAAAGGGGGCGATTGTGTTCGCACGTCCCAAGGAGAAGGTCTTCGTCACCAAAAGCGATATCGGCCGTGTGCACTTCCTCCAATTCATCCTTCATCTTTTCTTCAGCCAGGAAAGCTTGGAATTGCTCCGGATCCTGTAGTGCCTTGATTAATGAATCTCTCGCTTCCTTTGATAGCAAAAGGGTGTCAAGAATGTTGAGCTGTGACGGTAGCTTCCTCATATGCGCTAAGACGTTGTAATCCACCTTATTCCTCTTTGGCGGGTCCTTGGCGCTTAGCTCTTCCACTACTTGGTCATCTAAGACGATATCTTTAGAGACCTTTTCTTTCCCCTTATCCTTCCTATTTGAGGGTCCGAGATTCTTTTCGGGCAGCGTCCGATTACGCAACCGGATATTTTCGCAAACCTTCGTCTCTTCTTCTTTTCCCGAAGTGGATTCTTTAAAGAGAGGGGCAAGTTCCAGATCTTCATCAGAATCACTCCCGAATGTAGGCACCTGTGATCCCCCGGCGTTAACCATGCGACAATCGCCGGTAGTTCTTTTAAGCCTCTCGGTCGTATTTTCTCGCTCTTCACGAGTTTTACGCTTCTCCCGCTTAAAGCGTTGTCGATGAGCTACGTATCCTTGCCACCATCTATCGAAAGCTTTGCACTCTTGAGTGGGGTGTGAAACCTTCTGATGATATAAGCAATAGGAGGGGTGCATTTCTATTTCACCAGTAATTTTTCCTTCGGAGGATGGTAGCTTCATGCCCATTGATATGGCCTTAGAGAACTTTTTCCTCATCTTGAATTGGCTTTTGTCGGTAGTGGAGGTATTTTGCTCCAGCGAGATCGTCTCAATTCTTTCGTCAAGACGCTGGCGCTTGGCCCTTTCGAATATGGTCGTCTCGTGTTCTCGATCAGCTTTACTTTTCAACCGAGCTTCATTAAGGAATGCGTCAATTACTTCATCTGATGGCCCCAGAATTTTTGATTCAGGATCTGCCCCCAGTGTTTCAGTACAAGGAGTCTCCTCATCGTCCATGAACGAATGAGAAATCACATGACAGCTCGCCACATATTCTTCAGAATCATCAGATGAACTTTCTCGCTCATCTTCCTCTTGAAAGACGTGATTGAGAACTCTTGGAGCGTAATGGGAGTCTGTGACTTCTGGTTGTATTCCTCCAGTGCGTCAATTTGTTTTTGCAAGTCCGTGCGCTTGTCGCCAGGCTTCACGGGCTTCTTTGATTTCTTTTTCTTCTTCTTTGAAGACTTCGACGGCTGGTTGTGAACGCTTGGGCCACCACCATCGGTCTTTGGAGTTGGACGTGCCTTCAACATCCCTTCAATGACCTGCGGTTCCAACTGGTTATTCCACTTGATCGCTGGGCACACTTGAAGATCGTTTAGCATCTTCTTTGTCTTGGCTGATAATACAACCTCCCAAGGAGCTTCTTTAACGACGGAGTATGTTGCCCCCGGCGTATTCATCCCCTTAGATGTGTGGTGCTGTGGGGGATTCACCTTCCATTTGTCAGATAGCGCGAACTTGCCATGTCGGTACTGGTTTCAAGCCAATTTTTGAAAACGTAGCAATCTTCGATCGGATGGACCAGTACTTGATGATAAGGACAGTAGTTAGGATCATTGACATCATTTGGCTGCGACGGACGTTTTGGATCCGGCAGATTTATGAGTCGATTGCGCAACGCCAGCTCGAATAGCCTTCTCGTTTTATCTCGGGGAAATGAGTAAGAACGTCCTAGCCTCTCCTCAAGGGCTACGTACGGGCGCGTATTATTTTGACAAACAACCGGCTTCGAGTTGCTCGGCTGTTGTTGGGCATTAGCGACAACGATCGCTTTCCCCTTCCCTTTGTCATTTCAGGAGTCCGTCTTTGGAAGAGGGGGTTTATGGCCCATCTGATCCATTTGCGCTAGCTTGTCAATCAAGGCCTGGAAGGTAGTCGGCTTGAAAAATATCATAAATTGCGAGATGGTTGCTTGCGGATCAAGGGTTCCCACAAACATACCCACCGCGGGAGCTTCTTCAATGCGCTGCTCGCACTTCGACCATAAGTTCCGCCACCGTATAGCATATTGAACCCACGTCTCGCCTGGCTTTACCTTGGCGTTAATCAGTGCCGTCATCGGGGTGCGTTCACGGGCGCTTGCAAAACGCTGAGTAAACAACAACTCCATCTCCGCGAAGGTCTTGATAGAGTCATTCGGGAGCTCAGAGTACCACTCGAACGCCGTATCTGATAAACTTCCAACAAACTGGCGAAGCAAAAGCTTGTCATCATCGCCGGTGTTGCCGCAGAGTGCCCTGAACTGGGCAACATGCTGATGAGGATTGCCCATCCCCTTGTAGACATGGAACTTGGGAATTGTGTAACCCGGCGGGTACTTGATTTGGTCGTACCAACTTGGATATGGCCGCCCCGTTTTTACGACCTGGCCAGCTGCTTCAGCCGCATGATGAACCCGTATTTGTTGGGCTATGTACTCGTCCAAATCAGATTTGGAGATTGTATCCTCCTTAGCCGTCGACAGAGCTGGCGGAGGATTTGACGTCTCTCCCCTATCGTCTTCAAGGACGATCGGGGGATCTTCGGCCGGAGGATCTTGTTGGATCATCATCCCCACCATGTCTTGGAACAGGAGGCCCATACGCTGTATGTTGGCTACTTGTTCAGCAGCCTCTTTATCCTTCTTCTCCAATATTCGACGAAGGAATTCGGCGTCGGTTTCTTGCTCCTGGCGTTCATCTGAGGATGTTTCAGGGTTTTCTTTTGGCCCAGTAAGTGCGGCCATAGCGTTCATCATCTCTTGGAGCTTCTGCTGCTGCTCCTGCGCTTTGGTCACCGATCGCGTGAGCGGTCGATGACCCGTAGATATGCGACTGTCCTCTTTACCAGACGCCACGTAGACGGTATGAACTACAATGCCCCCTGACTTAGGGCGTTTGGGTTCACCACCTTTGATATTCGTCATTGGCGTTGGCACTTTCTCCGGCCTTCTTCTTTTATGGGCCATAGAAGTTGAGGGGGCCGTTGCTTTGGGCACCCTGGTGACTGTCATCCTTTCCTGTTTGATCGGGCGGTCTTTTTATTTTTCCACTTTCGCCTTTTTCTGTTGACGAGAGCGATCTGGGTCAATTACGGAGTCTTGAACTCTCCGCCAAACTTTATAAATTTTTGAGGACAGCCGTTGAGGGGGCTGTTCCTGCTTCGTTTCCGGAACTTTCTCCGCAGGTGGAGAAGATCTTTTCAGTGTAGCGGTTGGAGAGTTCTTACGTACCCTCCTCAGCAGTTCAAAGCTGTTCCCAGTTGGAACAGCAGCGTTGACTTCCACCACTGGAGCCGGTGGAGTTAGCCCCGAGGGGGAGTTGCCCCCTGCCTTCCTTACCCGTCGCCAATGGCGACGTCGGGCGCGACGAGTCATCGGTATTGGTTCAGAAACAGAAACAGCTTCTTCTTGCCCCATTTTCAGGTATGGGGCTGTTGCCGGCGTCAGCTTGTTGAAGACTGATGTCTTTTGAGCAGCAAGAGCAGGAGTGGGAGTTGGGACGGTAAATCTTATAAAGACCGATCTCTTAGTAGGAGAAGCCGCCTTGTCGACTTCAAGAGCAGGTTTGGCTACTCTTTTTGGAATAACTTTTTCTGGGACTGCAAGCTTCATTGTGGGCTCGCAGGAGTTTTGGCCTAGTCTGGAAAAGACCGAGGCACTGGTGTTGGGCGACCCGTTGGGAGGGGCCGCAGTAATTGAAAGTCGATCGAAGACCGACTTCTTAGGAGCTTCTTGTACGGGCAAGGGGGTGCTGAAGCTTGTTGGCGGAAGCAAAGTTCTGAAAAACAACCCCGTGGTGGCTTGAGTAATCTGCTCCACGGGCATGGTAAACAAAGAGGCCGCTTGGGGACCATAGGTTATGCCCCCAGTTAAGGCCGGACGCGAGCTGCAGCTGCAGTTAGAGCACTTCGAACAGGTAGAGGCCATTGATGCTTGAGTTCTGCGCCAGGCAAAAGACCAAATCTTAGTAAACTTGAAATCCAAAGGCAACTATTAACAAACTGCGATTCGTTCGCGAAGACGACACACGAAGTATGGAGTGGAAAGAGGAAAAGGTCCCATCGGGCGTTCCAGAATCTGTTCCCCTCCGAATGGCGGCCGACGACGCGAGGACGTCTTGCCTGAGATTCGGGGCAGATGCTATTTGGTTTTATCCGTCTACCTCTTCGAAGATACCAAGTTGATTTATGGCACCGTGTATCGGAGGTTTAGACGGATGCGGCCGATGTAGCAGACTTCGTCAGATTCCCTCTCGCTTGAGGGGTTTTTGATTGTAGGGACGCTCTTCCCTGCAGACGCAAGCCCCTGCAGTTAATTACGCTACCGCATCGCGGTAACAACTTTCTCCTTCTCCAGAATTTCACTTCGTGTCATGTGTGTTTGTTTTGTTTGTGGTTGCCCGTGGATTGTATACGGAGACTAAGCGATGTCGTCGCCCGTAGGACGTGGATTAGTCTAAATCCGTATTTACTGAGATTTGGGTTTGGTGTTTTGGTTTAAGGATACGTTAGCCGTATTTAGGCTAAGATCGACTTAAACGTTTGTTAAGGATACGTTAGTTTGATTTGAGACTAAGATCAACTTAACGGGATCGTTTGGATCCGACAAAAGAGCATTTGGGGACTCTATTGTTCCAGTTTAGGGATATAGTGGTTCATGTTCCAGTTTAGGAACATAAGGGTCCATATTCCAGTTTAGGAACGTGGTGATCCATGTTCCAGTTTAGGGACGTGGTGGTCCATTGCCAGTTTAGGGACGTGGTGGTCCATCGCCAGTTTATGGACGTGGTGGTCCATATTCCAGTTTAGGGACGTGGTGGTCCATCGCCAGTTTAGGGACGTCGTGGTCCATCATTAGTTTAAGGATGTTTCGGTCCAACATTAGTTTAAGGACGTCTCGGTCCAACATTAGCTTAAGGACGTCCCGGTCCAACATTAGTTTAAGGACGTCTCGGTCCAACATTAGCTTAAGGACGTCCCGGTCCAACATTAGCTTAAGGACGTCCCGGTCCATATTGATGTGTGGTCGTCGGGCCCCGTCACCTCTCTGACGTCGTTGAAGGATTACAACGATGGGTGTCAGAGGAGTTCGGAGATGTACATTTGAACCGGTCGTAAATTGATTTAGGGAGCAGCCGTGCTCAGTCAATTTAATTTGAGGACTTATGGCCATGACTGGGCTAAGTCCAGTTTCAAGATTCTTTTATCTTTAACTTATTGGACCTGTGCTGGGCCCTTGCCCGTTTACTGTATTATTTTTCTTTATTTTGGTTGGGCTCTGTCTCTCTTTTAAAATGCATAGCATTTTTGATTAGGCCTGTTAGGCCTTTTAATTGGGCTCTGTCCCTTTTCTTAATAATGCAGAGCATTAAATACTCTGACAGTGCTCCACGTGGCTTGTCAGGCGCTTTGCGCCAATTAATAAGCGCAAGCGCTCGTGGAGGTGACATGTGTCACGCTCTGGTGAGCGCAAGCACAACAGCGCAGTGCGCTGTGTCAGTGGGCTGCGCTGTTGCACTGCTGACACGTGGCGCTTCCTGACGGCTTGCGTAATAGTGCAGTTTTGGCAAGTGCTGGACACTGTTAACTTGAGAATCTTTTATATTCAGAACCAATGGTTCATAAAAAGAAGTGCAAAGCACTGTTTATTTTCTTGATCTAATTTAGATCAAAGAAAACAAGTTCTTCTTGTTTTTCTTATCTCGGGGAACCAATGGTTCATAGAAAAGTGCAAAGCACTTATTTATTTTTCTTTTTATTAGAGATCCTTGATCTTGTTCTCAGATCAATGATCTGGTCATAAGAAAATTTTCTCTTTTTTCTAAAGGTTTTTTACCTTTTTTGTTCTTAAGGATTTCTCTTCAATTCTTCAGAGTCCTCTCTGTTTAATTTTTCACAAAATGTTGATCCTTTTGAATTGAGGTCTAGGGTCTTTTTTATAGTGCCCATAAATTAGTTAAATTTGTTAAAAAGATTTTTCTCTGAGTGATTTGGGGAATTTTCCCCACCGTTGGATTTTTGATCCAAGGGCTTCTGTTTTATAGAAGAAAATCTTCTTGTATTAACAAGAACAGAAAGATCTTATTAGAATTTTAATTCTGTTTGGCGTAAACGCCCCAGCGCTTGACACGTGTCGCGCAGCGCAGCGCTTGCGCGGCTGTGCTTGGGCAACTGCGCAGACACGTGTCGCGCAGCGCAATGCTTGCGCGGCTGCGCTTGCGCAGCTGCGCAGACACGCTGCGCTTGCGCAGCTGTGCCTGCGCAACCGCGCAGACACGTGTCGCGCAGCGCGGCACTTGCGCAGCTATAGCATTGCTTCCTTTTGTCTTTTAATAAAGCTTTGCTTTGATTGGGCGCGCTGCCTCGGGCGCTGCGTTGATGTATCAACGCCTGACACGTGGCGCGTTGCGCGCAGCGTAAAGAATCTGAAACGTTGCTTCATTTATTAAAGTTTAAATTTTCAAAGCAAAACTTTGCTCCGATTGGGGGAAGATGAAGCGTTGCTTCATCTCCTGCCTTGGAATTTGAACAGAGCTTTGCTCTGATTGGGGTAAACAATGTCACATGAAATCATCACAAAAGGAATTTCTAGTAAGCTTTTTCAAAGTTAAAGAGAAAAGAAGATGATGAATGAAAAAGATAATCCTTTTATGATGAATAGTAGTAAAGAATATATGATTGATTATGGAACCATGGTCAAGGATGAGAGGCTTAACCTTTGTAGAGAATAAACTAGAGCTAGGGTTTGGTTAGGTTAATAATGAGTCGTGGATAAGTATCAACCATAATATCTTAACCAAGACAAAAGGAAATCCTTCTAAAATGAGCAAGAAGGAGCTAACCCTAATCAAACCTTAATCTCTTTTTATCATCACTAAACATGTTTCATAATAAATCATATCATGTTACTATAATATATATCACATATATATTATATTTGTAACAAAAAAAAATAATACAATTAATATATATCGCATATATATTAATGTATTATCCAGTGAGAAAATGAAATAATAAAGCGAGCCAATATTAGATAATGTAATACAATATATCATATATATTATTATACATTAAATCATCGAATCAACACTTGATCCGACAATCCGGCTATATCGAATATAACCGACTAATATATCATGTACCGATTTATCGAATCAACACTTGATCCGATGACCCGGTTCATACCTAAATATCGCGAGAATATAGTACGGTATCACATATCGTATTATTCTCGGTCCTGCACATATCACATATATGCCTCTACTCCGTTTTGCCTGAGCCAAGAAACCTCTGTGTAGGACTCTAAAGAATCGTCAATACGCCGGTAGCAGGTGATGATCATATCAAACACCCACAAGCTGCAAGCGGTCAGCTAAACGTAACAGCCACCCAGGTATTGAGCGATCAGAAGATCAACAAGCTAGCCTGTCCGTTCTCCTGTGAATCCAATCAGTAACACTCTCGTACAGTCCGGTCTGTTCGTCTAATATGTCGCATATCAAGTCTAGGGGTGGTATACGTCAGACCCTAGTAACCGATAAGTCGTGTCAATGTGAGGCTCATAACAGGTCGAGAAACTTCTGGTAACACTTACCAGTATATCTCTATATCAGCCCTGGCCAGGGACTTCCAGTTATAGCCAATCGAACACAGCATAACATCAACTCCTTATACCGGGAGAGAAGAATCCCCTCCTATCGCTCATTGCCTCCATGTGATTCGGGACTGTACCCAAAAGCCACCATTTTGCACGCCCTCTTGGATGTGGTAAGGTGGAAATCAAAGCACAGTAGGAATCATACAAGACTCTATGACGATCTCGGGTCTACAAACTACCCTGTACCAGTGTCACTGGAGAACTGCCATCTGACGTGTGGTATATCACCATCTGGGAGTTCTCGGCGAGTCTGTCCAGTGTACCCAGTCTCCACTGAGCACCCGTACACCATCCTTGATGTCAAACACCGATGGATATGGGATCATTCATCGCCCATCATATGGGTCAAGATGCGTATACGCTAGTCTACTCTGGTGTATCGATGCCCTGTCTCGATATACCCCCGACTAGGAACATTTATAGGATGTACTCATCGACTACCGTGGCCCCACTAGTATGATCTCATCATAATCCCAGTAGTCGAGTACAGATCCTAATGGCTTTATCAACATGTGAGAGAAAGACAGTAAACCAATACAAGTCAACATGTTAAGATAAAGTGAAACCGAATAGCATACTATCATGACAAGTAAGAAAGTCCTCTCTGTATATATCCAAGCATCCATCATAATATACATCATATGTACAACAATGGCCTCTAGGGCATATACATAACTAACAACTGCAACCATAAGATACCTAACCTATATTCCGTTGCTGTTGCACCGTGGCATAACGGTTTCTTGAGTTCCTGACACCTTAGTCTCCGGAGCAAGTGAGACTCCTCTCGTATACACTGGCATTCTTCTGTACCAAGCTACAAACAACAGCGTTAACACTAAATACAACATTATAACACTATGATACAACTTTAAAAGCTACTCTCTCTCTCTTTGTCTATTCTATTTCCCCTTATCTTTGGGACTTACCGAGCGATTTGTTCGCTGACGACATTCTCTTTCTTTCTTCTTTGAATGTCATCATGTGTCGGACCTTCCAGAGATCGAGCCTAGCACCGAAGACTTGGACCAGTTCATTGAAAATCCCGAGCTGTAGTTACACTTGTACACATTTCATTTCAGTACTTTCCTTTTCTGTTATGCCACTGTTTAGGCATCGCTTTCATCAGATGTATTTACTTTCCTTGTATTGTACAAAAGAATGTGAATAAATAAAGTTTTTGTTTTATTATACCTTGTCTCTTGTGCATTTATATTTATATTGCTTACATACGCTTAGCGTATTTACTTCAGAGTAAATACGTAGCGGCCTCGTCGCGTCTTTTTCACCGTATTCCGGGAAGCGGGGCGTGACAGTAAGAACCAGAAACACTATCGGTACAAATCCCGAAATCACTAAATATGCCGGCAGTGGGACTCCTGAGATTCCGTTGATTGAACTCACACTCAAACTACCCCACACCCCGCGGTCTACATCAAACACCGACCATAAATCTAAATACCAGTCGCCCCATAACAAGTCTACGCGAGAACTGGAGACATGGTCTCCACCAAGCATGCCTCGACGGGTATCCAAGATAAACGGACAGTGCTCGATGTCTTATCTATGATACTAATATAAGTGCTTCCATACCCGTCCCATACCAGTTATAGTTACACTTATATATGTCCCATAGACATCGACAATGCAATAATTAACTGGTTTCGCTGATTGTGTACAAGTACGTATCACTTCCATTATTCAATCACGTTTTTACACTAACATACTTGCCACAATTCAATCACTAATATTTAGCACTTGGTAATATAACACGGTCATCAGGATATCGATGGAAATTAACACTATTTATAAGGGTATAACAGTCATGCAATATGGTGGGGATATAGTAAATGCACTACTGAATACATATGAGCAACCGGTGTCGGTTGGAATAGAAAAATCACATAAAATCACACGTGCATAATTTGGCGAAAAAACGTAAACAGTGTATTAAATTATCTGTACGGTAAAATTGGTTTCGAGTCCATCGGGTATCAAGTTTGCGAGTTTTGGTCATTCTATTTTAAGTGTTTACTGCTGGAAATCCAATTTCTGAATTGAAAGTCCGTTTCATAACACGTTTTACTCCCAATTGGGATCATTAGGCGACATTACAGTTAGATAATGTAACAACTCCAATTTTTAGTGTACAAAAATTTGTTTAAAAGTTAATGTATACTTGGGGTATTTGCATTTACTTTGAGTACTATAAGTATTTGTTTTGCTTTTTAATACCAAGAAGGAGTTTGTAGCTCATTGGTAAGACCTTGCACTGCTGAACCAAAGCACCAGAGTTCAAATCCCATCCCCCACATTATTTTTAATATTGTTTTCTTTTAAATTTTTAGAAGTCCAAGGGTCTACACATGCATAACTCGTAAAAAACCCACGTCACACTAAAAACAAACTGGACCAGGGGAAAGACAAAACGACGATGACCACTTGACGGTGATCCCTGGCCCGACTCGGCCACCCCCGCCGACCGAACTCGGTCGGATCGGGTTGGGTCCAACATGAAATTTCTGTCTTTTTGTATTCTCAACTTCCCTGTACACTTTAAATTTCCTGCACAGTTCCAGATCCTTTTAAATTCAATTAAAACCCCATTAAACTATATTTTTAATACAATTTTTAATACATTTTCAATACAACCTTTCACCTACCCTAAACCCTAGATTACCCTATAAATACCACCCCTAAACACCCCCTCTCACTCATAATTCTGTCCAAACTCTCAAGAAAACTCTATAGAATTTTAGTGTGCAATTGGAGTTAGCAAAGGGCGAAGCTCCGACAATTTTCCGACGACGACTCTAGGAGCTCCAGGGGACGAAACGATGCACCGGCGCCTCCTACCGCTTCATCTCCCTCTTCTCTTGACTCTAAACCCGTAAGTCCCACCTCACTCTTCTCTAATCTATTCCTAAAACTTCTTTTATTAAAACCCGATGGAAACAAAGTTAAATCCAACTTCCGATTCGGTTTCCTTTATAAAGTTCAATTTTCCTTAACACAACCATATTAAACTCTTACATCTTTATTATTAATCATTAACAAAACATGTTGAACAAGTTTCATAGCAAAATATTTCATTCTGTAACTTTTACCGCTCTTTTTCAGTAAAATACCATGTAGTTTAGTTTCGATTTTAAAACTTCATTAATCTTGCTATACCTTTAGATAGATCAAGAGATAATGACCTACCTCTTCACAACACTCATATGCAACATAACACAATACCTTTCGGGAACAAAGAATACGGGAAAACGAAACTTTACATATAAATACCATTTACTATTAAAACCGTTTTCTACAAGATTATGTATTTTACGCAAATCTTTGCAAAGCGCCGCTACAACCCATTTGGAGAACCCGTTCGGGATGGTGCGGATTATCGCACATCCTCGGGCTTAGTAGTGCGAGATACAGACCTCCGCAAGGAGCATTCGGTCTCGAGATATTTAAAATACAAATATCTTAAGAAAATGAGATTTGTAGAAATATAATATATTAAAATTATTTATATATATATATATATATATGTGTGTGTATCATTAAAATATCTATTTTTGTGATAATATAAATATCCCAACTTTTTTTTCTAAATCACAAGAATTACTTTACATTAAAATACCATGAATTCCATACAAGTTCAAAATTACAATTAAATACCATATATTATAAAATTAGGTTATTTTCACTAGAAATGTCACATATATAAAATCTACACCTAAGAAAACTCTGGAGAAGATAATTAAATACTTAGGGTGTATTCTGAAAAGTATACAATATTATTTTTACATAAAACTCCCTCAAGCTCTATAAATTACAATAAGGACCCTAGTAAATATAGGTTTAAGCGGGACCAATTTCTTGAGCCTCAGGGAGCCGGAGAAGTGGGTGCTTGCCTATTTAAGGTAGATAACTTAACAAACGGTGTTATCAACACGGTAATCGTCTTTGAAAAAGACACAAATCCTGCCGCTCATGTGCAGCGGTTACCTATAATATCAAAACCTAATTCAGGATTCAATTTCTTTTCTAATTGTTCTGACTCAGACTGAGTCTCATTAAATAATCTGACTTAAATATGATTTAAGTACAAATTACAAACTACAATTCATCATGAATCCATATATTCAATCTGTTCAATCTATATTGACCGAACCGAACCATGGATATACTTCCATTTACATGATTCTCCAGTTATATCCATTCACTGATATCATGGTTTCGGCAAGTCATTCATCTATACAATTCAATTTACAAAATAATACAAGTTGCAATACAATACAAACAATACAATCAAGATATCACGGGGTTTAAGGGATAGATTGGTACGGAAGGTGTTAGAAGTGGCATGAGATTGCAAGACTTAAGACACCTAACCTGAATTCATGTTGCTGTTGTACCGTGGCATAAACGTTTCCTTGTACTCATGTTGCCCTTAGTCTCTGGCATATAGAGACTCCTCTCGTATACACTGGCATTCTTCTGTACCAAGCTACAAACAGCAGCGTTAACCATATAATACAATTTTAAAAGCTACTTTCTCTCTCTGTCTATTCTATTTCTCGCTTATCTTTGGGACTTACCGAGCGATCGTTCGCTGACAACATTCCTTCTCTTTCTTCTTTGGAATGTTGTCAGGTGATCTGGACACTCAGGAGATCGAGCCCACCAGCGACGACTTGGATCAGCTTGCCTACGACCCAGAGCTCTAGATTCATTGTACATATTTCATTTCAGTACTTTACATTTCTGTTATGCCACTGTTTAGGCATCGCTTTATCCCATGTATTTACTTTTCCATGTATTGTAAAAAAGAATGTGAATAAATAAAGTTGTTGTTCAATTATATCTTTTGTCTCTTGTGCATTTTCATTTATATTGCTTAGATACGCTTAGCGTATTTACTTTAGAGTAAATACGTAGCAGCCTCGTCGCGTCCTCTGCCCGTACACTGGGAAGCGGGCGTGACTGATAATATTTAGATTTATCTGTTATGCTTCCAACCCATCAGACGGATCAATAATATCCGCTGTACGCACGGAGATATGCACTGTCTAAGGTTAAGGTATACATTCTGTCTCTGCAAGAAACTGCAGTACACATCTACGGTTTAAAAGATATTATAAATATCAAACGACATTGGTATGCAATGAGACCAGCACCGTTAGAAAACTAATTCAATTCTATACGCTTCCATGTATGATTCCACACACTTGTGCATTTAAAAGGTGAGATATATGCATTCTAAAATAAGCAAAGGCAGGGATTCTTGCTCTGGACTGCAGTTCAGAGCCATGAATCGCCTCAGTTTTCGTTGTTATAACTTATTAAAATTCAGAGATCAACAATGGGATACTGTAGGTTTATCTGCTGGCTTCGATACGTGCTCTAAAACATTAAGTTGCGAGTTGTATTCAATTTAGATTTTAGAACGTGGTATATGCTGTGAATTCCAAATTCAACGTCACCTTTTGGGGCATCGTTACATGATATAAACTTCACTATTTTCAACCCAAATTCCTACATGATGTTCTTTATCAGCAAACGGATCTATCTATAACAAGTTACACCATTTTAAGATATGTTTTGATCTAGGGTTAATCTTGATTGATCTTGATTATGCATATCGGTATCATTCGGGATATCTATTTCAATTAGTCGACATGAGTTTTTATCAGTTCAATTTCTAAATATTATCAAAAATGAAAATAGCAATCACTATACGGATTCCAATCACAACCACTAACTTACCACGGTTTATTATTAAAACTACCGTGATACTTTGCGATTTATAGCTAGATACACACACATCCCCACACACTCACATATCTATACACATCGATCTATTATTACTATAGCATGTAAAGCAAGTGGAGTTCACTTGCTTTGGTCGCTGATATAGAAATGACGAATGTGCAGATTATTCGTCTCGACACACGAGACAACGATAAACGTCACGGAACTGGCATGGCGTGATGCGAGGCTCGAGCGCGATAGGGGTTGCGACGAACATGTGCGATATTGCGACGACAATTGCGTTAACGATCGCAACAGCTACAGAGACTGAGACCACGGTTTAGATTTGATGGCGGCAGCCGAAACAGCGGGGATCACGATAAATGCACGTGGTCGACGAAATGCCGGGCCTCGATTTGGCTTGGAACTTAGGCTCGGCCGTGGTACGACGCGACACTGCTGGGCACGGGGGCAGCGGCGAGGCAACGGTGGTCTAGGGGTATCCGTCGATGGTTGCTCTGCTGTGATGGTGGCCAGAGTTGGGGTGGTGGCACAGTGAGACGAGGCGGTCATCGAGGGTGCAGTGGGCGGTTATGGGTGCTTGGATGCAGTGGAGAGGAGCTCAGACGATGTAATGGTGAGCTGGGGTTGGTCGGAGTTGGGCTTGGCTGCAGGAAGAAGGAGGATGTCGTTATGGTCGAGTGGGTGCGCGATGGTGTTTGGAGTTCTCGAAGATGGTGAGGCCTCGGGAAGAGGAAGTCGATGAAAGTGAAGATGAGGGAGATGATGGCGACAGTGGTGAGTCGGGGTCGAAGGCTCGGTAGAGGTTGGAGATGAGGTCCCGCCGACAATGGAGGTAGTGAGGGAGATGGTCGCGGCTGGTCGGAGACGAGGGCAGCGGCGGTCGTGGAGGAGCTCGAGGACTTGTAGCAGAGGAGTTTGTGGGTTCGTGGAGAAGTCGAGGAGGGTGGTGGTGATGGTGCAGGAGTGGGGTTGCAGGGTGGTAGTGTTCGTTGAGGACAAGGAGGGTTGCCAGAGTTGGAGGCAGTGAGCTTGGTAATCGGGTTGAGTGGAGGAGAAGTGGGAATCTTGGAGGAGTGCGTGGGGGTCGGTGGTTACTAGGAGGCCGGTGATGGTGTAGTGACGACTTGAGCTCGTCGGCGAAGCTCTGATGAGATGGAGGTGAGCGGTGAGAGGTGAAGAGATATTTAGAGAGAGATGGAGAGAACCGAAGAGAGAGCGAGATAGAGAGAGAGTGAGATAAGGAGGTTGAGAAATTGGAGGTCGGGATCTCGGGGAGCAGTTGCGGCGTCGAGGGGGAGTGGGTGTCGTGGTCGGTTGGCGAAGGAGAAGGGGTCGTGGGTTTGTGCGAGTCGGTTGGTGATTTCAGGGAGCAGTTCCGGGGCTTACACGAAATTCGGGTTTAAAAAATCTCCAAATTTGTTTTCATAAAAATATAAATTTGCATAAAAAATATTTTAATTTTTTTTTTAAAAAATCAATTTTTTTAAACGGGCCGAGCCCGGCCCGATCCAAGCCGGGCCACAGGCCGGGACGGGTTCCGGTTTGGGGGCTTTGGGCCGGGCCTAAGCCCAGCTCGAAGGCCGGTCAGCCCGGGCCAGGCCCGGCCTGAAGTCCGCCTGGCCGGACAGGCTCCTGGCTGGCCTGTCCTGATAGACACCCTGATATACAATGGATAAAGCATCTTAGCAACACTTTCTTGATATCTGTAGCATTTTCATCATTTTATTTTGGTTTGCATCCAGCGTGGGTGAAGGGATTGTTTGTTTTCCATGATAAGCAATAGATTGGACGCAACAATCGTTCATTAATTTTAATTTGTCTGGAGAAATAATTATTAGGAAATTATCCAGCAGTGAAGTCCTCATATCCTTTCTATTCTAGCTTTGTCTAATAGTGATCTAATAGTGATCCAGGAAGGCGAGGTTTCGCGCATGCATGGAAAGGTTTTGCCTTGAACATTGTGTTGGTGGCTTCGGCGAAGTCGCCTTTAGTTTCCCCAGGGGCCAAACTCCATTCAAATGCTTGCAGAAGCCTAGCCAACAACATGTAGGTCGCCCAAGCGCCGACCCTGTACCCCATGCAGCTGCGACGCCCCGCGGTGAAGGAGATGAACCTAAGTTCAGGTTCTGCCAAATCGATCGGTGCCGGATCGTTCAAGTGTCGGTCTGGGTTGAACAGGTGAGGATCATCCCAAACCCTAGGGTTTCGGCCAAGACCAAGCCTGCTTAGCAGTACCCAGCTTCCCTTAGGGATCAGGTATCCAGCAACTACTGAGTCCGCGACGGCGATGTGCGGGAGGTTGAAGACGGCGACAGGATGCATCCTCAACGTTTCACGACAGATTGCTCTGATATACGGTAACTGCGGGAAGTCGGATTCCTCAACCAGCCTTTCTTTGCCGATGACTCGATCCAGCTCTTCCATTGCTTTGGCATAGATAACAGGTTGATCTATCAGATGCGCAAGTGCCCACTCCACAATATTTGATATGTTATCGACTGTTGCAAGGGTTAAATCCTGGGGAAAATACAATACTTAAGGTGATTTATATATACAAAAACACTATTGTAATTAGGATATTATCTTTGATGGAATAGTTATTTGGGTTAATTGCTAAATAATACCCCAATATTTCACATAATTTGCATTT
Organism: Agapanthus africanus; assembly: GCA_030015575.1. Taxonomy (NCBI): domain Eukaryota; kingdom Viridiplantae; phylum Streptophyta; class Magnoliopsida; order Asparagales; family Amaryllidaceae; genus Agapanthus; species Agapanthus africanus. Next base: position 14,736,393 of record JASDDO010000001.1, on the reverse strand, counting down.
ATATACCTTATTGATTTTTTCGCTGCACTAAAACACCATGAAGTTCAAACTGTATGGATTTTGTTTAAAATAGTGATGCATTTGATGGTCGACTGAAGAGAGCAAAATGTTAGCGGTATGTACTTTAGGATATATAACTGCAGCGAAAAAATCAATATGGCATATAAGTGCAAAATAGATGAAACATCGGGGTATTATTTAGCAATTAACCCAATAGTTATTGAGATTCAACTTGCTGGTGCACCCATATTTATATGTTAGATATCATGGACAAAACCATATATGTATGTAGAAATTAGAACATTTATGTGGAAGAATTAAGAGTTCTCCAAAATTCATAATACATGCCCTTGTTCATTTCTTTTATCTTTTTGTGAGTAGTACAAGTATGTTTGTGTGTGGGAGAGATAAAATGATAGTTCAAGAATTAAGAGACAATTTATTAAATTTAAATATATATAAAAGAGGCGGCGTTATATTTTTATTTATATGAGAACACAAACGGACTTTCAATACATATAAGAGGGTTCCTTTCATTAAGATGCAAGTCTTATGGAGGTTTGTCCCCATCCGATATCTTATACTCATGCATCTCTCATAGTTTTTCTGACATGGGGCTATAATAAAATCCTAATATCTCAACGATTACCTTTTAATTAGGAAAAATGAGAAGATGTCACATGTATGCCCCGTTGCGTTCTAGTTAAAAAACTCCATGTGATGCATAGGATTCGCGGATTATCCATAGGGTTAGACGGCATTTATTTGCAATGAAACAAAGTCCATGGTAATCTAAAAAAATGTTGAGATTTCATTTATTTGTGATAACAAAGTCCATGGTAATTATGAGAAAACTTAAAAAATTGTGGTATTTATTTGTAACAGAAAAGTTCCATGTTATTTATCTGGAAAACTGTGAATGTTCGCGGTACTTATTTGTGACGGACAAAGTCCATAGTATTTATCTGAAAAGGTCAAAAGTTCTTGGTATTTATTTGTAGCGGAAAAAGTCCATGATATTTATTTGAAAAAAGTCTAGCTTTTGGTATTTATTTATAGCATATATGTACAACGTCCATGGTATTTATCTGAAAAACGTCGAAAGCGTTTGGTTTTAATTTACAACGTACAAAGCCCCATCGTATTTATCTGAAAAACATAGAAAACTTTTGCTGATTTTTTGCAATGGGCAAAGCGCATGATATTTTCATATTATTTTAATAAAAACGCAATGGTATTTATCTCTAAAACGTTGAAAGTTCATGGTATTTTAGTGAAATGATATTTTTCCGAGAAACGTTGAAAATCGAAGCCATTCCTTGAAAAAATGGTGAATGTTTACGCCTTTTATTTGCGACAATGAAAGTAAATGAAAGTACATGGTATTTATCTAAAAATGGAAGTTCATTGAATTTTCTAACCAACAAAGTCTATGGTATTTAATTTTCCTGAAAATGATAAATGTTCATGGTGTTTATCTGCGAAAACACATGGAGGTTCATAGAGTTTAGTATCTTTGAAAACAAGGTGTGTTTTCCATATTTCTCATGTCCATACCATACACACCATTTATATATATGGTTTTGTTTTCTTAATGAAAACGAGCGTATCCTATTATAGAAATATACACCTGCAGATTTATACTTAATTTGATAACATCTTACGTACCATGCATAGCGCCCTGATGTCTTCATGCGTTAACAGCGGCTTCCCATGGTCGTCCTTAAGTGAGATGAAAGCATCAAGATTATCCTTTCCTTTGATCTCGACGCCATCTTTCCGCCATTTCTTCAACCTCTCATCGATGATGGGATTATGGAGCCTATGGACAACATTTTTGTGCCCCTTTATGATCTTCTCATGCCCATCCAAATCGAGAATCCTCAGCCACGGCAGGAAATCTGAGACGCAATATGCGTAAGTCAGGGAAAGAAGGCCGTATGCAGCTTCTACATGGTTAACTTCATCCTCGCTCGGCCCATTAAACGGACGCTCCTTCCCCGTTTCGAACCAGCGCGTCCCAAATAGCATTCTCCTTATCACATTGCCGGAGTAGTAGAGTGTCAACCGTCGCGTGTTAATAACACCTGTCAAATTATTGTTACGCTTGCATTGGTTGTATGCATAGCTGACTATGTGATCGGCTTCTTCACGTCGAAGTTGAACTTGGCTACGAAGCATTGTAAGGTTAAGGACTGTCGATGCAGCTCGACGCATCTTCTTCCATTGCTCGCCATATGGGGTAGTAGCTATAGCTCGGTGTCCTCCACCTTGGGAAACCATTACTCATAGCATTATCAATTTTATATATATCTATCTATATCTATATATATATATATATGTGTGTGTGTAAATTACATAAAATTTAAAGCACCATCTCTCAGAAGAAATCCCTATACCAATGTTGTACACTATAAAATTTAAAATCTACAGATGCTTCCATCCAATAGGCCATTGGTTGAGCATTTGAATGGTGATGCGCGTTTATTAATGTATCCCAGAGATGACGCATCAAAACCCTCTTCAAGGGTTGGAGAATATAAATCTCACACTGTGTTGGCACAAATGTTTAAAAAGAAAGAGATGTTCCTATCTTAATCCTTTGATATCTCCTTTTCTTGCTTATGTTTTATTTTATTGTTATGAAATTTTATTTGTATTTTATGAGTTCATTCTTAATTTTCCAACATCTTATTTAAATTACAATAAATTGCATGCTTAATATACTACCTGCTTCGACAATTCTTTATATTCGGATTTTGTATAGGGCATCATAAAATGATAGTACACGTTGTATCTGTATGAGTACGAGTACGTGTGATCATAATGTGTGATCATAATATGACGCTGATGCTGATGGTGATGGAGAAAGTGTTATAGGAGCTTTTTTCTACGGGCAAAAGTCAACCGTAAAACATTTATTTTGTGCGGTCCATATCACTTAATTATGGTGAAATTTTACAGTCTAAAACATAGATAAACTGAATTTTACTTGACTTCATTATCTTTTACTTGTTGATCGGTCTATACCATTTATGGTGATTTTTATAATTTAAACATAGATAAACTGAATTTCACGTGACTATATTTATTTCACATGATTTTTATTGACTAATATCTTTTATTTATTGATGGAAAATGCTCCTGTTGAAACACCACTAATTTGGCACCGAACTCAATGAAAATGCAAGAAAGTTGAAATCAATAAAATATGGTGTATCCATGATTTAGATCATGATGATCAAAATAATTAATGGTGTAAATCACTTTTAAAAAGTTAACTTCGAATTTTAAAGAAGATTTTCATTCTATGTTACCTTCTCTCCATTATTATATTATCACTGTATAACCACAAATGAAGAACATAACATACATGTTCTATTATCGGCAACCAGATATATAATTTTGCGTCCGTAAATTAAAAGTATTCATACCTGAGTACTCTGAGGCCATTGTTAAAGGTCTAGATGCAAAGTTGGCATCCTGTGTCTTGAGAAATTCTTTAGCGATCTCGGGACTGTTGACGATGATAGCATAGGAGTTGCCGAGAGGAACACAGGTTATGTCCCTACCTGCAGACATTTTGAGGAGCCACTTAGAACGTGGTTCATGGCGCACCATCGTAAATAAACAACCCACGATCGGCCATCCTTTCGGACCAGGAGGGAGTCGACTCCCTTTTTTAAAAGCAAACATGAAAAGGAGGTAGAAGAAGGCACTGAGAAAGAAAAGGGCTATGAGGGTGGCCATATTGAAATGATATTTGAAGAGAGAACACTGGATATATAAGTCCATGGAATGAAACTCTCTTTTATAATGTCTATAGATAGATAGATAGATAAAATGCATGCTTGTATATATGGTATATCAGGTGCAATGCATACGAACAGGATAAAGAAAGAAATATTCCAGGAACATTTTTGGTGGGATTCACACTTTTTTTCACTCGAGAGTACTGGATGCATGCACATGCATGGCAAATATAAGAATTTTCGAGGATACGCTCATTAAATCATATAAATATAATAGGAAATGAATATTACTATTTTTATTTGGTGAAATGTTATCTTTAAGAAAATCTTAATTCAAGTCTTTGGCAAAAGATTGAAAAATCTTTATAAAAATACTACTATAAACTAATGGTGCACGTCAGCACTAACGGTGATGTAGAGTGTTTTCCGTCATCCTATTAAGAAAATAAATACGCGTCGTTTGTCAGGCGTATTACAGATTCCACCTGTCTGGAGTAGACCGAGCTTTATTGGTTGTGGAAATCCGAATCTCTGGCATCTCCGAACCATAGTCACATAATTCGTGAATTATTCGACGAATTCGCGAATAATTCGCGAATTTTTTATCAGCCGAGATTTAATCGCCATTGCCGAACGCGCCGAATAATTCACAAATTATTCGCGAATAATTCCCGAATTATTCGAAAAAATAGCGAATAATTCACAAAATCAAAACCCAGCGTCTCATATATTAATTTCTTGCTAGAAATCCTTCATGGACATTTTCCGAACACTTGCCGAATCTTTCCCGAATACTTACCGATTTTTTCCGAATAGTTCTCCGAATCCGAATTTTCGACCTCGCCGAATTATACACGAATCACAAATTTGTGACTATGCTCCGAACTAAGCTACCGTTAATTACCTCTCGCTTTCGGAGCGAGAGAATTTCCGATTGACAAATAAAACTAGTCATGTAAACTCAATGTGCGGTGTGCGTGTATTGTGTTTTAGACGTATCGGGGGCCTCGCAGAGTTTACGGGGGTCTTGCTGGGCGCGTGAGACAATACGTGACCGCTGGACACAAGTGGGTCACGTGCCAGGCGCCAGCGGGTCGCATGCGTGGCGTTCGGGCGCCGGTCGGCAGCGGGTGGCTTGAGCAGCACTCGGCCGCTGGAAGCTTGCGGGTCATGTTGGAAACACTCATTTCCACTAGAAACACCAGCGGAAGAAGGGGCTAATTTCTTGGGTTTGGAGTTGAACTCTCGAACAGAAATTGAGTGTACATTTGGAGTTAAACTCCCAAAACATTTGGATTTGGAGCTGTCATGCCCCGCTTCCCAGAGTGCGCTAAGATCGGCACGTGACAGAGCCAACCATACTACCTGTGGTTAGGAAATATCCCTCCACAGTCACATTACGGTTGTAGAGATATCAAGAACAGTAATAAACTATCTAATATATGTCCATGAGCCAGAATAAACGAGTCATGAAATAAAATAATGCGAAAGCAAAAGATCCAAGTACAATAATAATCTGGAATGTACGTCCCATAATGCGGGCTCATATCAGGAATGAAAATACTGAAAGGAAAACTAAACCAAACTAATAACAGGTCCTCACTGCTCGGCCTGTCGATCAAGATACTCCTGGGCAGCTTGTGACAAGGATTAGGGATCTGGGCCATGCAAAACTCTGACGTCAGTGCGTCATAATATCAATAATTCTAAACAAGCAGAATGTAATGAAATATGCAGGCATGAAGTATAAACAGTAACAAGTTATCAGGGATAAGCAGTAACATGAATATGGATCAGTGAACAGGATATCTATAGAGGAAGTGCAGTGAGTTGTCTAAACTGTGCTATAGGGTTATCTACTCTAAAGTTATTGAAATCAATTAATATAATTCTCATCGTAACCCATCGGTCTATACCCCGTTCATTCCCCACGGGACCACGGTAAAATGATATAATAGACTGTGAGTCTATGTCCCGTTCATTCCCCACGGGACCACGGTAACATGATGTAATAGTCCTTTGAGTTACGTTCGGCTACATTCTTGATTTTCCCATACCCCCAAGGTTATGTGTGTAAGTCAGGTATTGATAAATCTGGAGCTAATGCCAACACAGGATCAAGCAGGTACAAGTTTGTCTGTATAGACAACAGGATATGTCCGTAGGGACAACATGTCAAGATTGTCGGCATTAGTAACAAGATCAGGTATCAAGTCAGGCTGTGGTACATCAGGTCGTGTCAAGTAGTGCACATGTATCAAGTCACGTCAAATAGTGTATCAGGTCATGTCAAGTAGTGTACAGGTATCAAGTGGGTACTCATAATCAAACTGTAGTAAATATGGGTGCACACAATCAAGTATGGAGTACTAATATAACACTAAAATGAAATAGTGTAACATGGTATGCAAATAGGTATAAAATAAATGGTATGGATGCACAATTATTGATTAGGGTTACCTTTTATATTTCCAATACTAATTTGGATGCACTTTATTAAACGTGGGGTGTTAAAATAACAGTATTATGTAATAATGAGATCTATAGATGCAGCTATATGTATACTATATAATATGGATGCAAACGAGTATCCGAAAACTGTAAAACTTGCATATGGATGTATAATATGATAAACGGATAATATTTTACTCATATGGATGCGTAATACTATACCTAGAATGTAGCAAGATGATTTAGCATGCGACTAGATATGTAATTACTAATATGGATGCACACGGACGCGATATAACAGTAAAATGATAAACTAGTAAATGAGGGATGTACAATTAAACGATATGAACTGTTAAATTCAATTGGATGCAGTATATTGTAGTATAGTATGTAACAAGATAGGTTTTCATGCACTAGATCTGAAATGATATGAACGGATGCATACAGACATCGTAAAGCTGTAAAACTAAACATGGGGTGCATAAATAATCTTTATGGGGTATTATAATTTAAATAGACATAGATTGTAGTAGTATAGCATGCAGCAAGATTAACTTGCCTAGACGGATCACGAAACGGATATGTACGGTACGTCCGACGTCGGCAAAATGTCGCGACGCACGCACGGCACACGGGACAGGTCCAAGCAATGCAAGAGGGTGATCACGCAGGTAAGGTACGTTCTCTGGGTCGTCTGGAACGTCGGCGTCGAGCCCGGCTCCGGCGAACTATGAAAATACAGATCCAAGATTTAAAGAAAAGAAAAAGAAAAGAAGAGAAGAAGAGGAAGAAGAAAGGATAAGGAAAAGGGATTGGCTTACTGTGGTTGGTGCTCTGTGATTGTAGAGAGGAGGTGTGAGGGTGACGATGAGGTCGACGGAGCTCCGGCGAGGCTAGGGTTTGGTGTTAGGGTTATGCTAGGGTTTGGCTCGGTTTTGTTTGCTGGGGTATGCAGGGTTGGTGTATGAGGGATAGCAGAGGAGAGAGAGGAGAGGTGTAAGGAGATGGCGACGGCGAGGTGAAGGGGTCGTCGGCGATGAGGTGAGGTGGTGGTGTAGGTGGGTTCTTGGTGTGCAGTGGGTGCTCGGGGAGAATGAAGAAGATGGCGATGGCGAGGAGGTTGCAAAGAAGAGGAAGAGGCTTGGTTGGGATGATGAGGTGATGAGGCAGTGGGAGTCTTAGGGTTAGGGTTTGAGTTGGTGATGGGTTGAAGGAGGAAGGCTCGGGGTTTAATAGGAGGAAGAAGAGAGAATAAAAGGAGTTGTTAAGGGAGGCGACCACATCAGAGGGAGGTGACGCGATCCGAGATGCGAACAATAATCGCGAGAGGTGTGAGAAAGGGTGCGAGAGGAGAGAGAAAGAGACCGTGCGGGGAAGAGAGAAGGAGAGAAGAAAGAGGAGAGAAGAGAGAGAAGAAGAAAGAGAAAGAGAGAGAGCTCTGAGATGGTGGGGTTCCCGAGTCAGAGAGTTGAAAGAGAGAGAAAGAGGTTGTTTTAATTTGTTTAGATGTTAAATTTAAAAGGATTTATGAGTTAACTAAATATTTAAAATTGTTAAATAAAATTTAAACTATCGAATTAAGAAAATAAATATTAAATAAATTTGAATTTTGGCGGGATACAAAATATTCCAAAACACGCCCGGGTTGGATCTAAAATTTCAGTTTTAAAATATGAAAAATATATGTGACGAACAAAATTCAAAATGAATGCTCGGGTAACGAAAATGCATACCCTCAAGAACGGATGCACGTACGTGCGCGTAGCCATCCAAACAAGTCCGTTTCACTGAACGGGACGAGAACAAGATGCGCGGATGCTACCACGGGGTTAGAGGTGTCATGCAGGCCATGCAATGTATTTTTAAAATATTTTACGTGATTAAAAATGTTATATTGTGAAAATGCAAATGTCAGATAAAATACCAGTATGCAGTATTCGTGAATGTGCACAAGTCTACATAACAAGTCAGGATAAATCATAAACATGAACCAAGACGGGTTTCAAGCAAGCAGGCCGGGTCAGATACTAATATAGATGTCAGATATAATATTTGCACCCAAATACAGTAAATCAGGAAAATACCATAATTAAAGAAATACGCGAACTGGAATTTGTATAAATGAACTAGAGTGTTACATTATACCCAACTACAAAAAGAATTTCGTCCTCGAAATTCCAAGAACAAGGAAAGATAAACAATCATGAAACTATAAGAATAGGTGTGGAAACTTCTGTCGAATTTCGTTTTCTTGTTCCCAAGTCGATTCTCCATGCGAGCGATTTCCCCAAGAAACAAGTACGAGAGGGATAATCTTGTTCTTAAGGACCTTTTCTCTTCGATCAACAATCGACATCGGTCGTTTCTCAAAGGTTAAATCCTCTCTTACAGTCAGTTCTGAATGATCCAGCACGTATGTTTCATCTCGAACATACTTACGGAGTTGAGATACCTGAAACACGTCATGAACATTCGTCAAAAATTGTGGTAACGCCAATCGATAAGCCACTTCTCCAATACGCTCCAAAATCTCGAAAGGCCCTACAAATTGAGGACTAAGCTTGGCTCGACTCCCAAAACGAATCACTCCTCTAGTAGGTGATGTCTTCAAGAACACCAGATCACCAACAACGAACTCTAGATGTCTTCTCGATGTATCGGCCCAACTCTTCTGCCGATCTTGTGCTGCCTTCATAAAATTCCGGATAGTATTAACTTTCTCAACTGTATGCACGATCAAATCCGGTCCTAACAATCTTCGTTCTCCAATATCGTCCCAACAAACAGGTGAACGACACTTGCGACCATATAATTCTTCGAATGGAGTCATCTGAATAGTCGCCTGAAAGCTGTTATTGTAAGAAAACTCCACCAAGTGTAGATGATCCTCCCATGAACCTTTGAAGTCAAACATGCAAGCTCTCAACATATCTTCAAGAGTTTGGATCGTTCTCTCCGACTGGCCATCTGTCTGAGGATGATAAGCTGTGCTAAATTTTAATCGAGTCCCCAAACTTTCCTGTAAGCTCTTCCAGAAGTGCGACAAAAATCGGGTATCACGATAAAAAACGATGCTCACAGGTACTCCATGAAATCTTACAATCTCCTGCATATACCGTTCTGCTAACGTTTCCGTTGACTGACCAACTCGAAATGGTATGAAATGAGCTGCCTTGGTCAGTCGATCAACAATCACCCAAACTGCATTGTTGCCCTTTGGACTCCGCGTAAAGCTGTTACGAAATCCATGATTATATGTTCCCACTTCCATTGAGGAATCGGAAGTGGTTGCAATAAACCAGCTATCCTTTGATGTTCAGCCTTAACTTGCTGACACACCAAGCACCTCGCTACAAAGCGGGCGATCTACCTTTTCATGCCTTCCCACCAGAAATATTGTCGTAGATCACGGTACATCTTCATGCCTCCTGGATGTACGGAATACGCGGAACTGTGTGCCTCCTTCATAACTTCTTCACGAATGTCTTCTTTTGGCACACACAAACGGCTACTATATCGCAACGAATCATCTTCATAAATCAACAAGTCTGTTCGAAGTCCTGCTTCAACCTGTTCTCGAAACTTCTGCAATCTTGGATCCTGCAACTGCGCTGATTTAATATTCTCGATCAAGGACGATTGTACTTGCAGCTGCATCAATTGTCCCGAAGAATGCTGTAGCACAATCTCCAGCTCGAATCTTCGGAAGTCTTCGATAAGCTCTTTCTGTGCAGTTAACATCTGAATTGTTGGCAACCGACTAAGTGCATCCGGCACAACATTAACCTTCCCCGAATGGTACTTAAGATGAAGATCGTAGTCAACTATCAGCTCCAACCATCTACGCTGCCTCATATTAAGCTCTTTCTGGGTGAACACGTACTTCAGGCTTTTGTGATCGGTGAATACTTCGACTCTTTCGCCTAATAAGTAGTGTCTCCAAATCTTCAAAGCGAAAATTACCGCTGCTAGCTCCAAATCATGAGTTGGGTAATTCTTCTCATGAATCTTCAATTGTCTCGATGCGTAAGCTATAACCTTCCCATGCTGCATCAAAACACATCCCAATCCTTTCCCAGATGCGTCGCTGTGAATCACCAATCCTCCGAAACTGTCTGGTACAGTCAAAATAGGAGCGGTTATCAATCTCTGCTTCAATGCCTCAAAAGATGACGCACATATATCCGTCCATACGAACGGTACTTTCTTACGCGTAAGGTTGGTCAAAGGCTCAGCCAAACGAGCAAAATTTTCCACGAACCTTCTGTAATATCCGGCATGTCCAAGAAAACTTCTGATCTCTGCTACGTTCTTCGGAATCGGCCAATCTTGAACTGCTACAATCTTCTCGGGATCAACGGCGATTCTATTTCCAGATAAGATATGCCCCAAAAACTTCATTTCGCACTTGCTCATCTTTGCATATAATCTTTCTTGCCTCAATGTCTGCAGTGCGATCTTCAAATATTCTGCATGCTCTTCAATGCTCCTTGAGTAGACCAAAATATCATCGATGAATACCACGATAAACTGGTCCAAGAACAGTGAGAAGATTCGGTTCATCAAGTCCATAAATATCGCCGATGCATTCGTGACTCCGAATGGCATCACTAAATATTCGTAATGGCCATACCGAGTTCGGAACGTAGTCTTGCAAATATCCTCTGGTTTAACCCGGACCTGATGATATCCGGATCGCAAATCCAGTTTTGAGAATACCCTCGCGCCACTAAGTTGCTCGAATAATTCGCCAATGCGAGGGATCGGGTACTTGTTCTTAATAGTCACCCGGTTTAATTCTCGATAGTCGATGCACATTCTCCGTGTGCCATCTTTCTTCTTTACTAGAAGAACTGGAACTCCCCAAGGTGAATTGCTGCTGCGAATCCAACCCTTCTCAAGTAATTCGGTAACCTGCTTCTTGACTTCTTCCAGTTCCACTGGTGCCATTGGATAGTACGCCTTTGAGACTGGCGCTGCACCAGGAACAAGATCGATCGCGAACTCTACATCTCATTTTGGCGGTAAACCTGAGATGTCCTCGAACACGTCCATGAACTTCGAACTACAGCTGGCGCTTCTTCCTTATCAACTTCCATTGACGAAAGAACATTATTTGTCGGCCTAACCCTAAACTCGACTGGCCCGATAGAACTGCTACCTCCAGTAAAGAAAAACCCCGGATGTCCAGGAATCTGGAAAATCACTTTCTTTGCCCTACAATCAATGTGAGCGTGGAAAGTGCCGAGAAAATCCATTCCCAAGATAACTTCATAACTGCCGGTATCGATCACCAAGAAATCTGCAAAATATGAACTGGTAAGCAATGAAACAGAGAGAAGGAAGATAATGTAACGACCATACAACAAGGAGATGAATCAAGACTAGGACTCCAAGTTACTTAAATAGAGTACTGCATTGTAACCATACTGCAGTTTATGGGTACAATCACATAATTCCGTTCAAGTTGCCCAAATCCTAGTATCAGAATCAAAGGAACAGGGAGAAACAATAGGAAACCAAAAGGTTTCAAGCCGAGATGCAAAATTGTTTGCATATCGTCAAGACAAGGGTCAAGAGAAAGACATGATTCGAAAATCATGATAACAAGGTGGCAGGACATGTTCCTAATCACGGATTTTCTGATTCGTGTATTGGGTCCAATACCCAACTACAAAAAGAATCAAACCCGATTAACCTAAATCCTATGGCTCTGATACCAAACAAACCCTGTCACGCCCCGCTTCCCAGAGTGCGCTAAGATCGGCACGTGACAGAGCCAACCATGCTACCTGTGGCTAGGAAATATCCCTCCACAGTTATATTACGATTGTAGAGATATCAAGAACAGTAATAAACTATTTAATACATGTCCATATGCCAGAATAAACGAGTCATGAAATAAAATAACGCGGAAGCAAAAGATCCAAGTACAATAATAATCTGAAATGTACGTCCCATAATGCGGGCTCACATCAGGAATGAAAATACTGAAAGGAAAACTAAACTAAACTAATAACATGTCCTCACTGCTCGGCCTGTCGATCAAGATACTCCTGGGCAGCTTGTGACAAGGATTAGGGATCTGGGCCATGCAAAACCCAGACGTCAGTGCGTCATAATATCAATAATTCTAAGCAAGCAGGATGTAATGAAATATGCAGGCATGAAGTATAAACAGTAACAAGTTATCAGGGATAAGCAGTAACATGAATATGGATCAGTGAACAAGATATCTATAGAAGAAGTGCAGTGAGTTGTCTAAACTGTGCTATAGAATTATCTACTCTAAAGTTATTGAAATCAATTAATATAATTCTCATCGTAACCCATCGGTCTATACCCCGTTCATTCCCCACGGGACCACGGTAAAATGATATAATAGACTGTGAGTCTATGTTCCGTTCATTTTCCACGGGACCACGGTAACATGATGTAATAGCCCTTTGAGTTACGTTCGGCTATATTCTTGATTTTCCTATACCCCCAAGGTTATGTGTGTAAGTCAGGTATTGATAAATCTAGAGCTAATGCCAACACATGATCAAGCAGGTACAAGTTTGTCTATGTAGACAACAGGATATGTCCGTGGGGACAACATGTCAAGATTGTCGGCATTAGTAACAAGATCAGGTATCAAGTCAGGCCGTGGTACATCAGGTCGTGTCAAGTAGTGCACATGTATCAAGTCATGTCAAATAGTGTATCAGGTCATGTCAAGTAGTGTACAGGTATCAAGCGAGTGCTCATAATCAAACTGTAGTAAATATGGGTGCACACAATAAAGTATGGAGTACTAATATAACACTAAAATGAAATAGTGTAACATGGTATGCAAATAGGTATAAAATAAATGGTATGGATGCACAATTATCGATTAGGGTTACCTTTTATATTTCCAATACTAATTAGGATGCACTTTATTAAACGTGGGGTGTTAAAATAACAGTATTATGTAATAATGAGATTTATAGATGCAGCTATATGTATACTATATAATATGGATGCAAACGAGTATCCGAAAACCGTAAAACTTGCATATGGATGTATAATATGATAAACGGATAACATTTTACTCATATGGATGCGTAATACTATACCTAGAATGTAGCAAGATGATTTAGCATGCGACTAGATATGTAATTACTAATATGGATGCACACAGACGTGATATAATAGTAAAATGATAAACTAGTAAATGAGGGATGTACAATTAAACGATATGAACTGTTATATTCAATTGGATGCAGTATATTGTAGTATAATATGTAACAAGATAGGTTTTCATGCACTAGATCTGAAATGATATGAACGGATGCATACAGACATCGTAAAGCTGTAAAACTAAACATGGGGTGCATAAATAATCTTTATGGGGTATTATAATTTAAATAGACATAGATTGTAGTAGTATAGCATGCAGCAAGATTAACTTGCTTAGACGGATCACGAAACGGATATGTACGGTATGTCCGACGTCGGCAAAATGTCGCGACGCACGCACGGCACACGGGACGGGTCCAAGCAACGCAAGAGGGTGATCACGCAGGTAAGGTACGTTCTCTGGGTCGTCTGGAACGTCGGCGTCGAGCCTGGCTCCGGCGAACTATGAAAATACAGATCCAAGATTTAAAGAAAAGAAAAAGAAAAGAAGAGAAGAAGAGGAAGAAGAAAGGAGAAGGAAGAAGGATTGGCTTACTGTGGTTGGTGCTCTGTGATTGCAAAGAGGAGGCGTGAGGGTGACGACGAGGTCGACGGAGCTCCGGCGAGTCTAGGGTTTGGTGTTAGGGTTATGCTAGGGTTTGGCTCGATTTTGTTTGCTGGGGTGTGCATGGTTGGTGTATGAGGATAGCAGAGGAGAGAGAGGAGAGGTGTAAGGAGATGGCGACAGCGAGGTAAAGGGGTCGTCGGCGACGAGGTGAGGTGGTGATGTAGGTGGGTTCTTGGTGTGCAATGGGTGCTCGGGGAGAATGAAGAAGATGGCGATGGCGAGGAGGTTGCAAGGAGGACGAAGAGGCTTGGTTGGGGTGATGAGGTGATGAGGCAGTGGGAGTTTTAGGGTTTGGGTTTGAGTTGCTGATGGGTTGAAGGAGGATGGCTCGGGGTTTAATAGGAGGAAGAAAAGAGAATAAAGGGAGTTGTTAAGGGAGGTGACAACATTAGAGGGAGGTGACGCGATCCGAGATGCGAACAGTAATCGCGAGAGGTGTGAGAAAGGGTGCGAGAGGAGAGATAAAGAGACAGTGCAGGGAAGAGAGAGAAGGAGAGAAGAAAGAGGAGATAGGAGAGAGAAGAAGAAAGAGAAAGAGAGAGAGAGCTCTGAGATGGTGGGGTCCCCTAGTCAGAGAGCTGAAAGAAAGAGAAAGATGTTTTAATTTGTTTAGATGTTAAATTTAAAAGGATTTATGACTTAACTAAATATTTAAAACTGTTAAATAAAATTTAAACTGTCGAATTAAGGAAATAAATATTAAATAAATTTGAATTTTGGCGGTATACAAAATATTCTAAAACACGCCCGGGTCGGGTCTAAAATTTCAGTTTTAAAATATGAAAAATATATGCGACGACCAAAATTCAAAATGAATGCTTGAGTAACGAAAATGCATACCCCCAAAAACGGATGCACGTACGTGCGCGTAGCCATCCAAACAAGTCTGTTTCACTGAACGGGACGAGAACAAGATGCGCGGAGATGCTATCACGGGGTTAGGGGTGTCATGCAGGCCATGCAATGTATTTTAAAAATATTTTACGTGATTTAAAAATGTTATATCGTGAAAATGCAATTGTCAGATAAAATGCCAGTATGCAGTATTCGTGAATGTGCACAAGTCTACATAACAAGTCAGGATGAATCATAAACATGAACCAAGACGGGTTTCAAGTAAGCGGGTCGGGTCGGATACTAATATAGATGTCAGATATAATATTTGCACCCAAATACGGTAAATCAGGAAAATACCTGTTTACCTCCGAAAGACACGACAGAAATGCGGCGAACGTCTTTGCCTGAAATTCGGGGCAGATGCTAATTGGTGCTATCCGTCCACATCTCTGAGAATGCCAAGTTGATTTATAGCACCGTGTATCGAAGGTTTAAACGGATGCGTCCGATATAGCAGACTTCGTCAGATTCCCCCTCGCTTGAGGGGTTTTTGATTGTGGGGATGCTCTTCCCTGCAGGCGTAAGCCCCTGCAGTTAATTACGCTACCGCATCGCGGTAACAACTTTCTCCTTCTCCAGATGGTCACTTCGTGTCGTGTGTGTTTGTTTTTATGTTCGGTTGCCCGTGGATTGTATACGGAGACTAAGTTATGCTGTCGCCCGTAGGACGTGGACTAGTCCAAATCTGTGTCTTTCTTAGATTTGGGTTGCGGGTGTGTGTGTGTGTGTGTGTGTGTGTTTAAGGATAAGTTAGCCTTATTTGAGGCTAAGATCAACTTAAATGTTCGTTAAGGACACGTTAGTCTAGTTTTAGACTAAGATCGACTTAACGGGATCGTTTAGATCCGACAAGAGAGCAATTGGGGGCTCTATTGTTTAGTTTAGTGACATTGCGGTCGATAAGTAGTTTAAGGGACATTGCGGTCCAATATTAGTTTTAAGACATTGTGGTCAAGGTTAAGGACGTCATAGTCTATGGGCTTAAGGACCTCATAGTCCGATATTAGTTTTAAAACATCACGGTCAAGGTTAAGGACATCATTATCCGGTATTAGTTTTAAGATATCACGGTCGAGGTTAAGGACATCATAGTCCGGTATTAGTTTTATGACATCACGGTCGAGGTTAAGGACGTCATAGTCCATGAGTTTAAGGACCCCACAGTCCGTAGCAGTATATGATTGTCAGGACCCGTTACCTCTCTGACGACGTTGAGGAATTACAACGATAGATATCAGAGGAGTAAAGAGATATACCCTCGAACCGGGTGTAAATTGGTTGGGAGAGCGGTTAGGCTCAGTTCAATTTATATTGAGGACTTATTGCCAGAATTGGGCTAAGTCCAGTAACATTTTATTCATGTTCTGCCTATTAGGCTTTTACTTGGGCTCTGCCCTTTTATAATGCACAGCATTGGGTTCTGTAATTAAATGCATAGCATTTATATTTGGCTTGTTAGACCTTTACTTGGGCTCTGCCCTTTTTTAATAATGCATAGCATTTATCTTTGGCCTGTTAGGCCTTTACTTGGGCTCTGCCCTTTTAAATAATGCATAGCATTTATCTTTGGTCTGATAGTGCGCCACGTGGCTTGTCAGGCGCTTTGGGCCAATTAAAGAGCGCAATGCGCTAGTGCATGTGAAAGTGACACGTGTCACGCTCTGCGTTAAGCGCAAGTCTGTTAGCGCAGCGCGCTGCTCCAGTGCCAGTGCGCCGCGCCAGTGAATGACACGTGGCGCACTCTGGTGCAGTGCGCCAGTCCAAGAGCGCAGTGCGCTGTTTTAGAAGCGCAAAGCGCAGATTGTTCTGTGGTTGACACGTGGCGCGCTCTGGTGCAGTGCGCCAGTTCAAGGAGCGCAAAGGCGCATTTCAAAAGTGCAAGGCACTGTCCAATAGCGCAGAGCACATCTTGATCAAATTAAGATCAAAGACCAAATTGTTTGTTCTCTCAAAAGAGGTTCTACCTCAAGATTCAAGAACCAATGGTTCTTACTCTTATCAAAAGGCTGTGCCTTTATATAGATCAAATGATCTGTGAATGAAGTAAATTACTTCTTTTAATTTTTTTATGATTGGATCTTTCTGATCTTTTTCTTTTTATTGAAGATCTTGATTTTGTTCTTAGATCTTTGATCTTTTTAGAAGAGATTCTTCTTTTTTAATGAGATGATTTCATCTCTGTTCTTCAAGAATTAAATTCTTTACCTTTAAAGATGAAGAAGAAGATCTTCTTTCTTCAAAGGCTTGCCTTTCTTCTTTTTAAGTTTTTCTCTCAAATTTTGCAGAGGGTTCTCTCTCTTCTGTATCTATATCTCTCTATGTGTGAGACTTGGAGTCCAGGGGCCTTTATATAGGGCCAATTGATTTGTTAAGTTTGTTACAGAGATCTTTCTCTGATTGATCTGGGGATATTTCCCCACCGTTGCATCCTTGATCCTAAGGCCTCTGTTTTACATAAGACAATCTTCTTATTTTAATAAGATTGGAAAGATCTTTCTAGAATTTTAATTCTGATTAATTAATAATTTATTATTTAAATTCCAGTGCTGGCGCAATTGGCGCTAGCGCACCTGCGTTTGACATGTGGCGTGCAGCGCAGAGCGCAGCGCAACTGTGCTAGCGCACCTGGCGCGCAGCGCAGAGTGCAGCGCAACTGCGCTAACGCGTCTTTGTTTGACACGTGGCGCACAGCGCAGAGCGTAGCGCAACTGCGCTAGCGCATCTATGTTTAACACGTGGCGCGCAGCGCAGAGCGCAAGTGATCTGAAGCGTTGCTTCATTTTAAAATTTGAATTTTGAAACAGAGGTTTACTCTAATTGGAGGTGCGCTGCCTTGGGCGCAGCGCTCTTGGCGCTGGCGTGTTTGTTTTTGATACGTGGCGCTCAGCGCGCAGCGCAAGAGATCTGAAGCGTTGCTTCAGTTTTTGAATTTTGAAATTCGAACAGAGTTTTGCTCTGATTGGGGGAAACAAATGCCCCCCCAACGTTGCGCTCACGTGGCGCACACGTGAGTGCAGCGGTGGCAACATCTGAGCTCTTGGATCAACTCAGAAGTTGAGGAGGCGTTTTAGCGCCTATAAATAGGACTCTTGGTCCTCAGATGATTATCATCTTCTCAAGATTTTTATTTTCAGAGCCTTGCTCTCATTTTCAAGAACTTCAAGAGTTAAACTCTAGAAAATTTTAGGTAAAACTTTAAATTAAATTAAATTAATTTTAATTAATAGAGCCTTACTCTCATAGATCTTTTGATCTAAAGAAAACCCCTTTGGGGTTTCATAAACAGAGTTTTGCTCTCAAGAATCCATAGATTTAAAGAGATCTTGTTTCAGGATTTCTTAACCCATGAACAGAGCTTTGCTCACTGATAATGTATAGATCTTTTGATCTTTGGATGAAGAACTCTTAAGAGTTTTTTCATGGATCTCTAAGATCCCAGAACTTTAATTCTTAAGAATTAATTTTTCTTTGATGGATTTTTCCATCATTATTACAGAGCTAGGCTCTTTAAGGAATTTTATTCCCTTGTGACCAGAGTTTGACAAGTGTCACTCTGTTACAGAGCTTTGCTCTGAAAGGGAGATTTTCTCCTTGTCTCAAGGGATTTCTCATTTGATGAGAATATTCTTTGAGGATTTCCTCATTAATTGACAGTCTCATTCAATGATGAGGCTGTCTTATTAATTGATGCATTGTCATCTGGATTTTGTGGGTCCCCCTTTGGTCCCCCTCTCCACTGCATTGCAGTGTGGTACAAATTTTAAAGTACCAAGCGTTGGGCTTTTAAAATTAAATTATGATACTGATAATTGAATTTCGCTTTTTCTTGCAGGCAACATGTCTTCTGACCTTTCGTTCCCGTTTTTCCGTTCAGAGGGAGGTTCCCTGAGGCACCGGTAGACCGGGAGGTTCTTGCTCTCATTAAGGACTACGACCCGGAGTACAAGAACCTTCATCTGTGGGGTAGGTGGTACAGCGAAATTATCAAGGGTCGCCGAAGCTTCTCTTGCGCGATGCCGTCGGATCCAATCTCGTCAATCTCGTACGCAGATATGCCCCCGGCGAACTATGCCGTAGAGGTCGTAAATTGGAATTCGGAGGATCTTCTTCAACCTTCGATTGCTGCCATACCCGTGCAGCTGCCGGCAGCCGTGGATATTTTTGGGCGGCGCATATGTCAGGGTGAGTCGTGCCCTTGGGGACAACCCTATAACATTGGATTGACCCCTCGACATTCGGCCGGGTATTTGCAGTGTGCTAGGTACATTTTGTCAGCGAAGAAGGCGCATTTGCTGAAGATCGGTATGTATCGTGCAGTTTATGCCTCGCTGTTCGAATATTCTGCTCCTCCGACGTGGTGGATTAAGGTGTTCGTGGAGCAATGGAACATCCCCATCCATACCTTTCTTCTGACGGACAGGGAAGTTTCCATCCCCCAAGAAGAATTTGCTGATATTTCCGGTCTGCCGGTGAGGGGGGAGCACTATGAGGAGCTACTTCCTCCGGATGAATATGTCTTCGCCACCAAGCCGTTGGTAATGGACCTAACGCCGGAGAATGCTATTCAGCACCAGTTTCCGAGCCTGGTAAAGGTGCTGAATATGTATGAACGTCTCTACTTGGAATCGGGAGGCCGGGGAGTTAGTTTCCCAGACTTCATCGCCCGCTTTCTTCGACCGGAGATTCTATCGCAGCGGGGTGAAAAATTTGCCAAGCTTGACGACCCCTTCGGCCTTGGCTTAGATCGTCGACCAGTACTGGAAGACGACCAAAAGGGTTTTTACCTCCCTGATGCTACAATCATCCCCTTATCGGAAATCGCCGCCCCGAGCATCGATGAGGAGACTTTATTTCTCGGGTTTCTGAGGCTATGGTTGTGCTGGTTCACGCTCCCCATGCACCCTCGCTATATGAGGCCATCCATCTTCTACCCAGCGCATCGGATGGTGGCTGGCATACAATTGTCGATTGGAATCGTCGGGTTGGCCCACCTGTACCATGGTCTCAGCGTGGCGGCGGACGCAAATGAACCGGGGGTGCAACCCGCGAATTTCCCGATGCACTGCTTCACTTCGTGGATGGAAATGCATGTGCTCGGGGTATTTGGTATTCATAAAAGTCCCTCATTTTACGAGAAGTGCAGACTCCCGAGAGTTATGCGGCTGATTGGCGCCTCTATTGTGAATCCGCCTCCGCGGGAGGCTAGGGGGTTGCTTCTTCGTCCGTGCATGGTCGGAGCAGGCATTTCTTTCATGGACAAGGTCATGACCATCGGCCCGGAGACCTCCAAGGCGGTGTTGGCGCTGCGTGATACTTTCAAAGACGGGGCCTCCGTATTGAAAGCCCGGGAGAATCTACATTTATACTCCATCCGGCCGTGCTTCCTTATGTTCAGGCAGAATGATTTGGCGCTTTTTATGAGGTACAACCCCCATCGGTTCTCCCAACAACTAAGCTATAACCAGAGGGTCTCACTGGAGGCGTTTTTGGAAGAGCCTGCGGTCACCAGGGAGGGAATACGGAGCGCACTGCACCACTTTATGCGGTTAAACACGGGCTCCCACTTCTTCATTAGTGAGCCGAGTTGCATTCCAAGGGCCTTCAACGTGTACGGGGATTGGTATCAACACGCGATGGGTGCTGTTATCCGGGAAGAGAAACGACTGCTGCTTGATCGCAAGGGTGTGCCCCCCGCTAGCGATCGCAACGTCCCCCTAAGGCGAATGACCCCTGTCGTTCCTCCATTAAGAGGAGATGCTGGAGTTGAGCCCCCACCATGCTAAGCCCTCTGCGTAGATTGCCCCATGATTCTGTGGATGAGCCCTCAACGTCCCGTGCTCCAGTGGAGACGGTAAATGTGGTTTCGCCTGAATCCGGCGTGGGCTCGGACATCGGGACCCGCCGTCCCAAGGTGCCCACGAAGCGTAAGTTGATTTTGGGTGCGACCAGGGTTCGCGCGCATAAGAGGAAGAAGAAGTCGGTCCTTTCTCTTGATGCCGTACTGGGCTTAGAGCCTCAGGCCCCTCTTACCGAAGGCCTAAGTGAGTATGGAACCAACTAGGGTTTCGTCGTAGTGCCAGAAGACACTGATCTGGCGGCCGCCATCGCAGTTTCTGAGCGATTGGCAAGGCGCGACGCGTGGTTGGCTAAACTCGCGCAATCAGGTAATCACCAGTTGTATTCTTCGTCATTTCATCGTACTTTTATCATTGTTTTTTACTAAAGCTTTTCCTTTTTAAACATGCATTTCTACCGAAGAAGCAATCGCTGCTTCTCTCAAAACTTTCGAGGAGGAGGAAAGGAAACGCGCTCTATTAGGCGTTGGTACGTCTTGGCTCATTGAGTCTTTATTCTCCTTTTTATGGTCAATCCAACCTTTTCTTTATCTCATTACAGGGACCACAAGACCTGCCTAGCAGGCTGATGCGGGAATTCTCCCCGGGCCAGCTACCGAAGTCCCGGCCTCTTCGGGGTTGCCGCGAGAGGCCCTACCTAAAAAGCCGATGATGGATGCCTTGAAGGCTCTGGAGGCAACCCTGAACACGGACGATGATGCCTTGCTGAAAGAGGCTTCCAAAAGGTCCGTCGTGACAGCCTGGAAGGAAAGGAAGCGCCTGAAGCGCGCGGCAAGGGAGCGTAGCGCTGCTTTGGCTGCGGGAGTAGGTTCGAGCGCCGTTACTCCCGCTGCTACTCCTTCAGAGGAGCTCCCGGTCGCCTTGTCTACTGCTCATAGACGGGTGGCGCGTGCAGCTCGGGAAGCCAACGGTAAATCCGTCCCAGGTAATGTGCTTTTGAGGCTTTGTTATCAAAGTTTTAAAACCGTCGGTTCTTATATATCTTATTCTGCAGGGCCGAGTCCTACTGAAGAAGCGGCGGCAACCGTTGAGCCTGAGGGGACAGTGGAGAAGGTAGCAACTGAACCCGAGGCGACGGTAGGCAACGTAACCATAGCTGCCAGGCCCGAGATAGTGGCTGACGAGACAGTCACAACTGCCATGCCCGAGAAGGCTGCCGATGTCGAGCCCGAGGGGGCAGCGGGTGAGACGACTGCTATGGCAGAGCCTGAGGCAGCAGTGGATGAAATGGCTGCTACGGACGAGCCTATGACAGCGGTGGACAAGACGGTTGCGACCGCTGAGCCTAAGGGGGTAACGGGCGAAACGGGCATGATTGCTGAGCACGAGACGACCGCTCTTTCTCAAGAGTCAGGCACTGCTCCGATTATCGCTCTCCCTGCCTACGGTTCCTTGTCGTCTCCTGGAGTTGCTAGCGTGATGACAGCTCCTTTAGAGTCAGGCAATGAGGCAACTGGAGGTGAGACCATCCCAATGGAAGAGGGAGACGCCACCGTTGCATCAAGGGACGCCCTCGTTACGGCTCCTGCCGGCCACACATCAGGTAAATCTTGGGTGACCGCCCTTCTTTCTTTATTCTGCAATCCTTCCTGACAGGGCTTATCTTGTTTCTAACGCAGGTGCGGCTAGCGCTGATGCCACTTTAGCCGAAGGAGCGCCGTCAGTTACCGCCCTGGCGGTGGCCACCTCTCTACCCTCTTTCGTACCGTCGCAGATGCTGGAAGGTATGGATTTGTGACTTATCAGTTTCATCTTTAGGCTGCATAATTTATGTACTGACATTATACTATTGCGTCTTTATAGGAGTCCTTTTTGACCACCTGTACCAGGTGCTGCATCCCCATTTCTCCTTCTCGTCGGAGCTTGCTTCCTCCAGTGGCGCTGGTGAATATAGTTTTCAATTAATGCTCTTTCTTTTTCCAATAATGAAATTATTTCTGATTCTTCTTTTCCCCTGATTGCAGTGCTACAGATTGAAGGAGGAGATGTAAGATCAGTTGCGCCACCGGTCCTCCCGGCCTTGCCGCCTGCTGCAGCTGGTATAGTAAATTCCATTGTTCACGAATCTCTTATATTCCTAGATCCGTGATCTGATTGTGATTTGTTTTGCAGCTGTCGCTCCGACTCCGGTTCCTTTTGAGTCTCGCATTATGATGCCGGCAGACCCATTCTCCAGACGTCCATCCTCAAAGGGCGCTACGATGAGTCTGAGTATGCTGAGCGGATGCGTTGAGGAGCTTGACGCAGAAGCTCCCACATCTGCCGCAGATTTCGCTGCCGAGGTCAATCCGATGCTGGCGACGCTTGTAAACTTCTATAATGAAGGCGCCGTCGAGTCTTGGGTTAATCATTGCAGGGAGATCGAGGCCTGTCTGCATCAACTTGAACTTATGCGTCCGGCACCTGAGGTTTTGTCCACGAGCACTCAACGGGAGGCATGGATCGAGCAGAGCGCTTCTTAATTCCGCCATCTTGAACAAGAAGTGGCTTTAAAGCGGAGGGAATGCAAAGAAACTTCAAGCGAGTCTGCTCGACTGCATGCTGAGGTCGACGCGAACGCTGCCCGGGTGAAAGTTATCTTCGAGGGCCTTCTGCAAAGTATCTCTGATGGGTTAATATTGAAGCAGAAGATCGATGCCGTTGAGCGTGATGCCCAAGGTCGTGAAGCATCTCAGCGAGCCGTCGAAGAACAACTTTCATCCTACATGCAGCAGCAAGCCCAGGTGGAAGCAGAGTTGGCTGCGGCATTCGATCATGAGAAGGCACTGAAGGAAGTGCTAGAGCAACTTGCGGATTTATTGAAGACGCTTCCTTCTCAATGAAAATTTTGTATCATTTGTAATTGTGAATAAAATGTATTTGTTTCTTTTATTCTTTAACAAGATGTATTTTGTACTCAATCGAATTCATGAATAAAAGATACATATTCTTCATAATGTCTTGTGTCATTTCTCTTCTTTCTTCTTTCTTGCTGTGTTTTTTATCATGAGATTTTAGCGAGTGCGGCCCGTAGACAGTATATAACTGTCAATCTTATGCTTTTTATAGAGTGGCGATGGCTTAGAAAACAGGGTTAGGATCTGTCACCTAAGACCTTTCAACTTTATGAGCCGTGAGGGTCTCATAAAGAATTTTCTCCCTACCGGCCGAGAGGGTCCCGTAGGTGTAATTTCTCATTAAGAATCGTGAGGATTCCTAAGTGTTTTCTCTTGAGAGTCGTAAGGATCTCATAAGAGAATTTACTCCCTTACGAGTCGTGAGGACCCACAAGTGATGGGTGAAGTTGCCCTTATCCACATTTCACGGAATCAGGGGTTGCTCTGGATGCTTCTCACGGGTTCACTGCCGTGTTTGGCGAGAACCAGGCTTCGCACTGGACGTTTTCTAGGATACCGTAGTTTAAAGACATCGCGGTCGAGGTTAAGGACATCGTAGTCCGTGGATTTAAGGACCCCACAGTCCGATGTTTAGTTTTAAGACATCACGGTCGAAGTTAAGGACGCCATAGTCCGTGGTTTTAAGGACTCCACAGTCCGGTGTTAGTTTTAAGACATCACGGTCGAGGTTAAGGACATCATAGTTCGTGGATTTAAGGACTCCACAGTCCGGTGTTAGTTTTAAGACATCACGGTCGAGGTTAAGGACATCATAGTCCGTGGATTTAAGGACTCCACAGTCCATGAAATGTGTGGTTATTGGGACCCGTCACCTCTTTGAAGACGTTGAGGAATTACAACGACAAATATCAAAGGAGTGAAGAGATGTTCCCTTGAACCAAGGTAAAATCATTTTAAAATCATTTTGGTTGATTGTTAGTTTTAAGACTTCACGGTCAAGGTTAAGGACATCATAGTCCGTGAGTTTAAGGATATCACAGTCCGATATTTGCTCTGGATGCTTCCCACGGGTTCACTGCCGTGTTTGGCGAGGACCAGGCTCCGCTCTGGATGCTTCACACGGGTTCACTGCTGTGCTCTGCGAGGACCAGGATCCGCTCTGGACGTTTTCCACGGGGTCAGAAGTGACGTTATCCGTGTTCCACGTGACCAGGAATTTGCACTAGATGCTTCTCATGGATTCACTGCCGTGTTTGGCGAGGACTAGGCTCCGCTCTGGATGCTTCACACGGGCTCACTGCCGTGCTCTGCGAGGACCAGGATCCGCTCTGGACGTTTTCCACGGGGTCAGAAATGACGTTATCCGTGTTCCACATGACCAAAAATTTGCACTAGATACTTCCCATGGGTTCACTGCCGTGTTTGGCGAGAACTAGGCTCCGCTCTGGATGCTTCACATGGGTTCACTGCCGTGCTTTGCGAGGACCAGGATCCGCTCTGGATGTTTTCCACAGGGTCAGAAGTGACGTTATCCGTGTTCCACGTGACTAGGAATTTGCACTAGATGCTTCCCACGGGTTCACTGCCGTATTTGGCGAGGACTAAGCTCCGCTCTGGATGCTTCACACGGGTTCACTGCCGTGCTCTGCGAGGACTAGGATCCGCTCTGGACGTTTTCCACGGGGTCAGAAGTGACGTTATCCGTGTTCCTCATGACCAGGAATTTGCACTAGATGCTTCCCACGGGTTCACTGCCGTGTTTGGCGAGGACTAGGCTCCGCTCTGGATGCTTCACACGGGTTCACTGCCGTGCTCTGCGAGGACCAGGATCCGATCTGGTCGTTTTCCACGGGGTCAGAAGTGACGTTATCCGCGTTCTACGTAACCAGGAATTTTGCTCTAGATGCTTCCCACGGGTTCACTGCCGTGTTCGGCGAGGACTAGGCTCCGTTCTGGATGCTTCACACGGGTTCACTGCCGTGCTCTGCGAGGACCAAGATCCGCTCTGGACGTTTTCCACGGGGTCAGAAGTGACGTTATCCGCGTTCCACATAACCAGGAATTTTGTTGATTATATCCGCCTTTCACGGAGTTGGGATTTGGCTCTCGGTTATCTGTATACCGCCGAGTCATGGAACTGGGAGTTTCCGCTGTTCAGCTTTGCTTGATGTTGTGTCTGCTGGGACAAATGTTGAGATGATTTTCAGGCTATCTGTGACTCATCGAGATTTGGCTTCTTCTTCTGATGAAATCTGGGGGGGGGGGAGGAGTGCGACTCCTTCTTTGTTTGCGCCCCTGGATTGTATACAGGGATTGATGTAATATTACCTGTAGGGCATAAATTTTATTTTTATTTTTATTTTATTTCTTTCCGCGATGCTCTATCATTTCAGCTTTTTATTTCGCGAAGGTCACGATTGCCCAATCATTTAGGCTATTTTTCGCGGTGCCCAATCGTTTCGGCTATTTGTTTTATTTTTACTCGCTGATTTTTATTGCGAGTTGCCCAATCATTTCGGCTATTTCGCATGCATACATTTTTACTTGCTGATTCTGTCGCAAGTTGCCCCATCATTTCGGCTATTTCGTATGCATGTGTGGCTTGTTGGCTTTTCGCCGCAAGGTTGGGATTAGATACCGATTTCGGCATCAGCACTGCTACAACTGGGATATTACCAGGAGCGAATCATCATTTGCCTATGTTGATGTTGAACAAAGGTGGCTTAGCAAACAGGGTTAGGGTTCTGTCGACTAAGGCTTTTGACTTCGTGAGCCGTAAGGGTCTCACAAAGGTATTTCTCCCTGCGAGTCGTGAGGATCTCGTAGGTGCGTTTTCTCCTTAGAAATCATGAGGACTCCTAAGTGTATGGCTTCTCGTAAGTCGTAAGGATCTTATAAGAGAGTTTTCTCCTTATAAGTCGAGAGGACTTACAAGGGCTGTTCACCGTGCGAACATATCCCTAGTCACAGATGGGACTCGGTTAGGGAAATGTTTATTCGCGCCCGTGGATTGTATACAAGGGTCAGCATTGAGCCGCTTGTAGGGCAATATCGAAGGTTGTGGGGGTTGCTTAAGAACAGGTTCAGGTCTCTGTAACTTAAGACTTTCAAATCTTATGAGCCGTGAGGGTCCCATAAGAGAGTTTTCCTTACGAGTCATGAGGATCTCGCAAGTGTAATTTCTCCTTAGGAATCGTAGGGATCCCTAAGTGTGTTGCTCCCTTGTGAGTCGTAAGGATCTCACGCGGGTGATTTCTCTTCACAAGGTCGAGAGGACCCTGTAAAGTGTCTTTTAACGAGGTCGCGCCCTTTCGGGTTTTCGCAAAACTCGCCGGTAGCCCTGTTGTTTTTACTCACGGAGCCCTTTCGGGTTTTTATCCGTGCCCATTTTGCTTGTGGACATACCGTTTTCTTTTTTCTCTCTTTTTTTTTATTCTAACGAGATTGCGCCCTTTCAGGTTTTCACAAGACTCGCCGGTAGCCCTGCTGTTTTTACTCACGGAGCCCTTTCGGGTTTTCATCCGTGCCCATTTTGCTTACTAACATACCGTTTTCTTTTTTTTTAATTCTTTTTTTTTCTATCATCTTTGGGATGCTGCAATCCACCGTAGTTTCTCGACATCTCGGTCAACAGCTAGTTTTAGGACATAGTGGTCCGTCGTTAGTTTAAGGACGTTTCGGTCCACTGTTAGTTTAAGGACGTTTCGGTCCATTGTAAAGTAAGCCGGTTACTATTTATAGAGTTTGGGCTTAGGAAGATAGCGAGCGGACATAGGCATCGTCATCTATCATTGACCTAGGCCGTGACTCGTCAAGCGTAGTACTTCTTCAGGAAGCGACCATTTATTTGTCTGAAGAGCCTTTCGCCATGCATGTCCATGAGTAGATAGGCTCCACCCTGATAGACCTTGTCTATGATGTACGAGCCTTCATAATTCGGCTCAAATTTCCCTCGTTTAGCATGATTGGGGATCATAGGTCTTTTGACCACTAGCACGAGTTCGCCTCGGCCGAATGTTCTCGGTCTGGTCAATCTTTCATATGAGCGCGTCATCTTTGCTTTATAAGCTTCCAGATTTTGCTGCGCCAGGAGCCGGGTTTCATCATGGGCATCGAGCTCCTCGAGGCGAAGGTGAGCGTTCTCTTCGTTCGTTAGCTCGTAATGAACTGCCACTCGTAGAGAGGGTAACTCTATCTCGAGGGGGAGTACCGCTTCTGTACCGAATACCAACGCGTACGGCGTTGTGTTCGTGGCCGTCTTGAACGTAGTTCGATACGCCCAGAGAGCTTCTTGTAGTCTTTCGTGCCAGTCTTTCTTATTTCGAGACACCGTCTTTTTTACGATCTTCGTCAAGGTCTTGTTGAAAGCCTCGGCTAGACCGTTAGACCGGGGATTATAAACTGAGGAGTATCTCCAGTCTATGTTGTGCTGTTGTGTGAAGCGGCTGATTTTGTGCCTTATGTAGGCTGGCCCGTTATCGGAGATGATCCGTCGCGGAGTTCCAAACCAATAAATAACGTGCGTCTTGAAGAAATGGAGGATATTCTCCGTCTTCACTTCCCTCAGCGGTACTGCTTCTGCCCATTTGGAGAAGTAGTCAGTCGTCGCCAAAATGAAACGATGTCCTCTGGACGATACCGGTTCGATGGGGCCGATTATGTCAGTTCCCCACATTTCGAATGGCCAGCTAGCCACCGTTGGATGTAGTGGATTTGTATGTTAATGGATAAAGTCCCCATGGATCTGGCACGAGTGACATTGCTTCGCATATTCGAGGCAGTCCTGAATCATCGTGGGCCAGTAGTAGCCCATCCGTTTAATCTTCAACTTCATCTTCGGGCCTGCTTGATGATAACCGCAGAGTCCGTCGTGAACTTCTTGGACGACTCTTCTTGCTTCTTCAGGTCCCAGGCATCTTAACCACAAAGAATCAAATGACCTCTTGTACAGAGTATCATTAACGAAGGCGAAAGACAGAGCTCGTTTCATAAGCTGATGTCTTGAGGACGCATCTTCAGGCGTTCGACGGGATTTGAAGTAGTCTATAAAGACTTCTCTCCAATCCTTGACCGTTTCTTGGTCTTTTATTTATAGGGCCGTCTGCTCGGTCGTTTCCTTTTCCTCGGATGATTTCGGAGATATCTCCGCCGGTGCAAGAACCCGACGGCTTTGCACAATGATCCTCACGTCATCGAGGTTCTCGTCGGCCAGTTCTTTAGCGAGCTTAGCTAGTGCATCCGCCTTACTATTTTCCGCACGCGGTATGTTTTCGAGGGTGTAGGAAGGAATTTGGGTCAGCAGCTGCTGTACTTTCTCGCCGTACTTTACCAACTCTGGTTTGCACGTCTGATAGCCACCATTTACTTGACTGACGACCAGCTGGGAGTCTCTATATATGATGAGGCTTTCAATTCCCATGTCGATGGCGATCTCGAGGCCTGCTATCAAAGCTTCGTATTCAACTTCATTGTTCGTCCTCGGCTCTGTCAAGGAGAAGGCGAAGCGCATTATCCCTCCTTGTGGGGTCACGAAGATAAGGCCTACCCCTGATTTGATTATAGGCGCGTTCTGTCTGCGTTTCTTTATGGAAAACGCTCCATCAAAATAAAGTTCCCACTGGTTTCCACCACCGTCGATCGCATCGAACGCGTGTTCATCTGGCAGTTCGCAATTCAAGGGAGAATCGGCCGGTATCGGATGCTTGGCGAGGAAGTCGGCGATGGCCTGGCCTTTCACTGCCTTAAGGGGTTGATAAGTTATTGAAAACTCCATCAAGAGCAGGACCAATTTAGCGAGTCGTCCCGTCAGTATGGCCTTCGACATTAAATATTTGAGGGGATCCACCTTCGATATGAGACGGACTTCATGTGCCAACGCGTAGTGTCTGAGCTTCGTTATGGCGAAGATCAATGCCATGCAGTGTTTTTCGATGGGAGAATAATTGCTTTCTGCCCCCAGTAGAACTTGACTCAAATAGTAGAGAGCTCTTTCTTTCCCTTGGTCGTTCTCTTGTGCCAATAATGCGCCTAAGGAACCTTCGAGGGCGGTCGTATAAAGAATGACGGGCTTTCCCTTGACCGGAGCGGCCAGTACTGGCGGATTCTGCAGGTATTGCTTGATTTCGTCTAGCGCGCTTTGGCATTTGCGATCCCAGACAAAAGGGGTTCCCTTCTTCATCAGGTGACTATAAGGACGGCACTTGCCAGAGAGATTGGCTATAAATCACCGGATATACGCGAGCTTCCCTTGAAGAGACCACAATTGTTTGAGAGTCCTTGGCGGAGGCATTTCCATGATCGCCTTGATCTTTGACGGATCTATCTCGATACCCCGATGTCGGACGATGAATCCTAGGAATTTTCCTGAGGACACCCTGAATGCGCATTTGAGAGGGTTCATCTTTAAGTTGTATTGCCGAAGGCGTTGAAATACGATCTTCAGTTGTTCGAGATGTTCCTCGTATGATTTGCTTTTAACCACGAGGTCGTCGATATAACATTTGACGATTTCATGTATGAGGTCATCGAATATCTTCGTCATGGCCCTCTGATAGGTGGCACCGGCGTTCTTTAGACCGAAGGGCATCACCTTGTAGCAGAATATACCCAAAGGGGTCCGGAACGCGGTGTGCTTCTGGTCTTCGGGATGCATCTTTATCTGATTGTATCCTGATGATCCGTCCATGAAGGAGAAGACTTCGTGAGTGGACGTATTGTCTATCATCAGCTCGGTGACCGATACTGGGAAATCGTCCTTCGGGCAGGCTTTATTGAGATCCCGAAAGTCCACACAGATGCGCACCGTCCCATTTTTCTTCATCATCGGGACGATGTTGGCAATCCAATCAGGGCACTGAACCTCTTGGATAAAGCCAGAGTCAATCAGCTTCTTGACCTCGGCGTTGATGCTCATCTCAAGCTCGAGCCGCATTCTTCTAGGTGCTTGTTTGATTGGCTTGACATCCGGGGATATTGCCTGTTTGTGGACAACAATCTCTGGATCTAATCCTGGCATCTCAGAATAGTTCTATGCGAAGCAATCCTTATGCCGCATAAGCACGTCTTTTAACGCAGCCACCCTTTCTTCAGATAGCAGCTCACTGACGAATGTAGGTCGCGGGTCACTTGCCGTTACCAAATCAATTTTCTTGAGGTTATCTGCAGTGGTGTGTATTCCGTCTTCCAGCTCTTTTGGTGCCAGTGGAAACTCTGAGATCACCTCGTCATCATTGTTTTCGAGGCACCAGGGAAGGCCATGCACATTCTCAGGTTCTTCTTTTGACGATGCTATCATATGACAAGTACGAGTTCGCTTCCAAGACCGATGTGGATCTGGTTCTACTCTCGTAGCTTTGGGTTCATGCTTCTGTGGCGGTGTTACCCTCCAATTGTCGGATAGAGCGAACTTGCCGAGCTGATATTGGTCTTTGACCCAGTTCTTGAAGGTGAAGCAATCTTCAAGAGGATGTCCTATTGCTCGGTGATAAGAGCAATAGTCTGGATGAGAGACCTCGTTAGCTTGCTCGGGGTGCTTAGACTTCGGAAGTGTAAGCATTTGATGTCTTATGGCAAGATCAAGTATCTTCTTTGTCTTGTCTTGAGGAAAAGAGTATGCTCGACTCATCTTCTTCATAAGGGACAAATCCGGACCGCTCGATTCCCGATCGCGTGACTTCTTGGTCTCGCTTTGTCGCCGTCGAACGCCTTTTCCGCTCTTTGACTTGTTTCTGCCTCTGCGTCGGGCCTTTCGTACAACAGGTTGACAGGGAGGGGTATTTTCATCTTTTGCAGCCTGTTGAAGAAGGCGTTGCGTCTTGGATTTCTCATAGATGGCCATTTCGCGATTATGGTCGTCTCGAACTTTTTGACCAGCTTCCCTTATAAGCTTGTCCATTTGTTCTTCGAACGGCGGACTGGGCATTTTCACGTTGGACCCTTTTCTGGTTCAGGATTAGCACTCTCCCATTAAGCATCTCCTTCTTCATCAAAGTCATGCATGACATAGCAGTCGCGGAGTAGCTCCCGTTTCTTGGACCGAACATATCCAAGCCCGATTGCTTCCATTCTCCCGTTGGGCAACTTCCGCTGAGTTCCGGGAACGTTCAAGACCCTGTCATAGAATTTAGCTTTTCGAGCGGTCTGTTAGAAGGGTATCCCTTGGTGCTTCAACAGCCTTTTCAAGCCTTCTGTATAATATCTAGGCAGACGGATGGGCTGGGGCCTGTCGAGCGTAGAATCAGCGCCATGCCAGATTTCTTTTTCCACTTTAGTTTCCCCGGAGCGGTAGAATAGGATCGCCTTTTCGCCTTCTCGCCTGGGAGGGACGTAAAACGTCTGCAGCTCTTCTACACTGTAGGTATCTGTAAGTCCACGGTAGTGCCCGGCCGTCTAACAGACGCCAAATGCGGAACAAAAACTTTTACGACTGGCGCTATCGCGTACTATAACCCGGATCTGCCATTAAACCTAAACTAACAAACTACAAAGTGGGTAGAAATGTTATACCGAACGATCCGAGTCCTTCAGTCTTCAACCATCATCCCACGCTTTGTTGCGGCTGCTCCGATCTCCTGAATCTCCAGTCTTCTCGTCCAGGTGGCACCACGTCGACGGATCTTTAAACGGGCTTCCGCCTCTGAACCGAGGCAACTCGATCATCAAGTTTGCTAAAAGAGACGGCCAAGATTGATGTAGAGAATGAGTATAACACTTTGTCTCGTTACGTCCAAAGTTATGAACGAACGGTTAATGAAATTGCCATTTGGATCGAATAAAAATGAGCTATGAAAATATATTAATTTCCATGAACCAAAACCTTAATCTTTTTCCCAAAATGAACAACCATCCCTCACAAAAGAGGGGCCGACCACTATTTGAAGGAGGAGGGTGAGTGTAGGAAGATGAGAGGGTGACCATAAGAATATGAAGCTTATCATAACATTAAATGAAAAGGATGACACACTAAAGACAATTAATGCAAAATGGTGATTCATTAACCTAGTCACCATTTCAATTAATGCTAATGAATGAATCATCAAGCCTTGTCACCAAATCAAGAACCTTCTAGAACCACGACTCACCCTCATCAAGAAAAGATAAATCCATCTTTAACCGAATGTTAAAGACGGGTGATAGAAAACTGGAAACTGGCAACTTCCAAAAGCGACCCCGAAATGAATTTCAGGATAACCCCGTAACAGTATAAACATACCCGTATTTGTATTACGACCGAATACAAATGCAACTGAGACAAA
This sequence comes from Agapanthus africanus, assembly GCA_030015575.1. Taxonomy (NCBI): domain Eukaryota; kingdom Viridiplantae; phylum Streptophyta; class Magnoliopsida; order Asparagales; family Amaryllidaceae; genus Agapanthus; species Agapanthus africanus. Next base: position 14,703,576 of record JASDDO010000001.1, on the reverse strand, counting down.
TATATTATATCTACACAGTATAATACTGGGATCCGGCTTAAACCAAAGCCTACCAGTATTATCTGCCCGAAATATGACACGTGTGTAAACGCACGTGCAATTTCCGAACCCTGCCATAAAACCATACGGCCTCTACAACGTTTCGCCCGAACATGGGAAACTGTGTGTGGGGGACTCTAATGACTCATCAACACACTGGCACTGGGTATAACCACTAGCACGTCAGAGGTACAAGCTGTACGTAACGGTTGCCAATGTATTGATTGGAAGGGAAGCTGACGAGCGAACTCATCCAGAAACCCTACTGAGCCTGACAGTGACAATAATCGTACAGTCCGGTCCGTTCGTTTAAGAGTATCGCATATCGAGTCTAGGGGGGTGGATAAAATCAGACCCCTAATAACGCGATAATTCGTGTCGGTATGAAGCCCATCACCTCCTGAGAAACTACTGATCCAAATCAGTAATTCTCTACTACCTCGGCCGAGGATTTCTAGTGATGGCCACCCGTGCACTGTGTGACATCAACCCCCAATACCGGGAGAGACGAATCCCCGAAGATCCGCTCACTACCTCCATGTGGCTCGGGACTGTACCCAACTAAAACCTGTTTGCACGTCTCCTTTGAGCGTGGTAGGGTAGTAATCAAAGCACAGTGGGAACTCACACTAGACAAATGATGATCTCAGGTCGACAAACTAACCTGTACACATGTCACCAGGGAACTGCTATCTGACGATATATATAATACCAACTAGCATGTTCCCGGCGAGTCCTGTCCGGTGTACTCATAATACAATGAGCACCTGTATACATCTTAGGTGAACCAACTGACACCAATGGCTTGTGAGACCGGCCATCGCCCCTCGTCGGGGTCTCGACTGTATACACTAGTCTACTCTGGAGTATCGATGCCCTGTCTCGAAACTCCCACGACTAGGGACACTTTAAGGATGTGCTTACAGACCCCAGCTCCTACGTATATGATCGCCATCATACTGCTGGCAGTCAAGCAAGAATCCTATGGGCTCTATCAACATGCAATAGAGAACTAAAGCATGTAAACAACGATAAAAACAAACCAGATAGCATACTATCATCTCGAGTAAGACAGTCATATTGGTATAGGTCATCCCTCAATCATTGCAATCACATACCTGCGATCCAATAATTGACTTAGAGGGCACTATATCCAACAGTATCAAGTGCGTCTAGTTCCTTATGATGTTTGGGCGGAACCTTGGCATCTTGCAAACTTTGCTCTGTATCAACGAATGTTCGTATTGAAGGCCGAGCGGAAAATATAGCATAGACCTCATCTTCCGAGTCGCTGCCAAAGATCAACATAGGAGCGGACGGTCCTGGCTTGTTGTACTGGGGTGGACCTGAATAAACTATCGCTTCCTCTTCTTCAGTATCACTCCCGAAGACTGGAATGGTGGTGATAGCTTTGTTCTTCGGTTTGTGACATCTCTCCGTGTCCTCGAAATCTGGCAAAAATTATTTTGTATCTTCGTACTTGCGGACTTCGTTCACGGAGAATGGGTTCAGCTCTCCCGTTACGGTATACTCGAGACCATCCTTAAAGTATTTCATGCACTGATGTTGTGTAGAAGGGATGATGTTGTACTCGTGTAACCAAGGCCGGCCGAGCAAAGCGTTATAGCATGTCTTGGCGTCTATGACATGAAATTTAATATCCGTGACAAGTAGCCCGAATCGTAATGTCAATATCACAGACCCGAGAGTTCGCGATGACTGGGAGTCAAAACCAGAAATGGTGATCTTATCACGAGCGAGCTGTTGGACGCTCATGCAGATTTCCTTCAATACTCGCACGTTAAGAAGATTGACGGAAGAACCATTGTCGACCAGGATTTTGCCTATCTTTATATCGTGGCAGTATCCCGAGACATAGAGGGGACGGTTGTGCTCGCACGTCCTAAGGAGAAGGTCTTCGTCGCCGAAGGTGATATCGGCTGTGCGTACTTCCTCTAGCTCGTCCTTCATCTTTTCTTCGGCGAGAAAGGCTTGGAATTGCTCTGGTTCTTGTAGCGCCTTGATCAATGAATCTCTCGCTTCTTTGGATAGTAAAAGGGCGTCGAGAACGCTGAGCTGCGAAGGTAACTTCCTCAAGTGTGCCAGAACGTTGTAGTCCACCTTGTTCTTCTTTGGCGGGTCCTTGCAGTCAGCTCTTTCATGACTTGGTCATCCAGGGCGATATTCTCAGAGACCTTTTCTTTTCCCTTATATTTTCTACTCGTGGGTCCTAGATTCTTTTCTGGAAGCGTGCAATTGTGCAGCTGAATGTTTTCACAGGCCTTCGGTTCTTCCACCTTCCCCAATATGGATTCTTTAAAGAGAGGACCAAGAGCCATCTCTTCGTCAGAGTCGCTTCCGAAAGTGAGAACCTGCGATCCCCCGGTGTTGACCATGCGACAGTTACCGGTAGTTCTTTTATGCTCCTCGGTCGTACTTCTTTGCTCCCGACGAGTTTTGCGCTTCATCCACTTAAAATGTTGCCGGTGGGCAACATATCCCTGCTACCATCTTTTAAAAGCGTCACACTCTTCGGTAGGGTGCGAAATTTTTCGATGATATGAGCAGTAGCTAGGATGCATCTCTGCTTCACCGGGAGTGTTTCCTTCAGAGGGTGGTAGCTTCATTCCCATTGATATGGCTTTAGTAAATCTTTTCCTCGTCTTAAACTTGTTTTTATCCGCAACGGATGTCTTCTGATTCGGTGGGAGTGACTTGACTCTTTCGTCTAGTCGCTGGCGTTTGGCTCTTTCAAATATGGCCATCTCACGTTCCCGATCAGCTTTACTTTTCAAGAGAGCTTCATTGAGGAATGTGTCGATCATTTCATCTGACGGCCCCAGAAGTTCCGGTTCAGGCTCTGCCCCAGTTTCTTTGTACAAGACGCCCTTTCATCATCTGTAAACGAGTGAGAGATCACATGACAACTTGCTACGTAATCCTCAGATCCATCTGACGATTCTTCTCCATCATCTTCCTCCTGGAAGACGTGGCTGAGGAATTCTTGGAGCGTGATGGGAGTCCGCGCCTTCTGATTATACTCTTCCAGCTCGTCGATCTGTTTCTGCAAGTCCGTGCGCTTGTCACTAGGCTTCACGGGCTTCTTGGATTTCTTCTTCTTTTTCGAAGATTTTAACGGCTGGATATGAGTGCTTGGTCCATCACCACCGATCTTTGGAGTTGGGCGCGGTTTCAGCATTCCTTCAATTATCTGGGGTTCTAGCGGGTTCTTCCACTTGATCGCCGGGCATGTATGAAGATCATTCAGCATCCTTTTGGTTTTGGCTGACAGCACGACCTCCCATGGAGCTTCTTCAACAAAAGAACACGTTGCCCTCGGTGTGACCGTCTTCTTAGGAGTGTGCGGTTGTGGTGGGTTTACCTTCCACTTCTCGGACAGCGTAAACTTGCCTTGCAGGGATTGATTCTCGATTCATCCCTTAAAGACGAAGCAATCCTCGATCGGGTGACTTACCGTTTGGTGGTAAGGGCAATAATTAGGATTATTCGCTTCGCTGGGTTACGGCGGTCGCCTGGGATTCGGCAAGTTGATAAGCCTGTTGCGCATCACCAGCTCAAACAGCCTCTTTGTTTTATCCCGCGGGTATGAGTAAGGACGCTTCATTTTCTCATTATAATAGCGCCTTCTCTCCTCGAGTTGATCCGCTAGTTTTGGGGCACTGGGCTGCTGTTGGGTGTTAGTGACGAAGGTCGCCTTCCCTTTACCCTTGTTGTTCCGCGGTTCCGGCTTTGGGGGAGATGGTCTGTGACCCATTTGATCCATCTGGGCTAACTTATCAATTAAGACCTGGAACGTGGTCGGTTTGAAGAACATCATGAACTGTGAAATAGTTGCATGAGGGTCTAGGGTGCCCACGAACATGCCCACCGCTGGTGCTTCTTCGATGCGCTGTTCGCACTTCGACCACAGGTTTCTCCATGGGATTGCATATTGAACCCAAGTTTCGCCCGGCTTCACCCTTGCATTAATCAACGCCGTTATTGTGGTGCGTTCGCTGGCGCTCGCGAATCGCTGAGTGGATAGCAACTCCATCTCTGCGAAAGTTTTGACAGTGTCGTTCGGAAACTCGGAGTACCACTCAAACGCCGTCTCCGATAAGCTGCCGACGAATTGGCGAAGCAAAAGCTTATCATCACCGCCGGTGTTGCCACAAAGAGCCCTGAACTGGGCGACATGTTGATGGGGATTGCCTGTCCCCTTGTAGACATGGAATTTCGGGATTGTGTAGCCCGGCGGGTACTTTATCTGATCATACCAGCTCGGATATGGTCGCCCCGTTTTGACGACCTGGCCAGCCGCTTCATTTGCCTTGTGAGCTCGTATTTGCTGACCAATATAGTCATTTAGGGCGGCCTTAGAGATTGTTTCCTCTTTGGCTGTGGAAAGAGCCGAAGGTGGATTTGACGTTTCTCCTCTGTCGTCTTCGAGGATAACCGGAGGATCCAGCTGTATCATTATGCCCTCCATGTCTTAGAACAGAAGAGCCATTTGTTTTATATTGGCCGCTTGTTCCGCAGCCTCCTTGTCCTTCTTTTCGAGCATTCTGCGAAGAAATTCAGCGTCAGTCTCGTGTTCGCGACGTTGTTCCGACGACGACTCCGGGCTTTTTTTTAGCCCGGTGAGTGCGGCCATTGCAGTCAGCATCTCCTGGAGCTGCTGCTGTTGCTGTTCCTGGGCCCTTGTGATGGATCGGGTGAGAGGTCGGTGGTCCGTAGAAGCGCGGCTATCCTCCTTCCCGGATGCCATGTAGATAGTATGGACCGGTATGCCCCCAGACTTAGGGCGTTTGGGCTCAGTGCCTTTGACATTTGTCGCAGGCATGGGGATCTTCTCTGGCCTTCTCTTCTTATGAGCGGTTGAAGTTGAGGGGGCCGTCGCAATAGGCACCCAGATAGCTTTCCGCGATTTGGCAGGATGGCTTTCTTCCTGTCGGACCTTCAGCTTTTTCTGCCGGCGGGAATATTCTTGATCCACCACCGAGTTCTGGACCTGCCGCCAGACTTTGTAGATCTTGGAGGACAGCCGCTGAGGGGACTGTTCTGGCTTGACTTCCGCAACATTTTCCACCGGAGGAGGAGATCTTTTCAATACAGCGGTAGGAGAATTCCTACGCACCTTATTCAGCAGCTCAAAGCTGTTCCCGGTTGGAATAGCAGCATTAATTTCCGCCGTCGGGGCTGGTGGAGTTAGCCCAGAAGGAGAGTTGCCTCCGGCCTTCCTCACTCGGCGCCAGTGGCGACGTCAAGCATGTCGAGCTGAGGGAGTTGGCTCGGTGACAGGGATGGCCTTGTCTTGCCCCTTATTCAAGGGAGGGGCCGCTGCCGGTGTCTGTTGAAAACTGATGCCCTTTGAGTATCAGGAGCGGGAGTGGGAGTTGGGACAGTCAGTCTTGTAAAGACTGACCCCTTGGCAGGAGAAGCCGCCTTGACGACTTCGGGAGCAGGGTTGGTTACTCTCTTCGGAATAACCTTATCTGGGACTGCAAGCTTCATTGTGGGCCCGCAGGAATTTTGGCCCAGTCTGGAGAAGACCGAGGTGCTGGTGTTGGACGACCCGTTGAGAGGGGCCGCAGTAGCTGTAAGTCGATCGAAGACCGACTTCTTGGGAGCTTCTGGTACGGGCACGGGAGCACTGAAGCTCGTTGGTGGGAGCATGGTCCCGAAAAACAGCCCTATGGTGGCTTGAGTAATCTGCTCCACGGGCATCGTGAACAGAGAGGCCGCTTGGGGCCCGTAGGTTATGCCCCCAGTTGAGGCAGGCCGCGAGTTGCAGCTGCAGTTGGAGCATTTTGAGCAGGTGAATGCCATTGCTGTTTTGCTTTCTGTGCCAAGCAAGAGACCAAATCTTAGTAACTTGAAACCCAAGGGCAACCATTAACAAACCGCGATTCGTTCGCGAATACGACACACGAAGTGTGGAGTGGAAAGAGGAAAAGGTCCCACCGGGCATGCCAGAATCTGTTTACCTCCGAAAGACGCGACAGAGACGCGGCGAACATCTTTGCCTGAAATTCGGGGCAGATGCTAATTGGTGCTATCCGTCCACCTCTCCGAGAATGCCAAGTTGATTTATGGCACCGTGTATCAAAAGTTTAAACGGATGCGTCTGATGTAGCAGACTTCATCATATTCCCCTCGCTTGAGGGGTTTTTGATTGTAGGGACGCTCTTTCCTGCAGGCATAAGCCCCTGCAGTTAATTACGCTACCGCATCGCGGCAACAACTTTCTCCTTCTCCAGATGGTCACTTCGTGTCGTGTGTGTTTGTTTTTGTGTTCGGTTGCCCGTAGATTGTATACAGAGACTAAGTTATGCTGTCGCCCATAGGACGTGGACTAGTCCAAATCTGTATCTTTCTTAGATTTGGGTTTGGGGGTGTGTGTTTAAGGATACGTTAGCCTTATTTGAGGCTAAGATCAACTTAAACGTTCGTTAAGGACACATTAGTCTAGTTTTAGACTAAGATCGACTTAACGGGATCGTTTAGATCCGACAAGAGAGCAATTATGGGCTCTATTGTTTGGTTTAGTGACGTTGCGGTCGATAAGTAGTTTAAGGACATTGCGGTCCAATGTTAGTTTTAAGACTGCGGTCAAGGTTAAGAGCGTCATAGTCCATGAGCTTAAGGACCTCATAGTCCGATATTAGTTTTAAGACATCACGGTCAAGGTTAAGGACATCATAGTCCGGTATTAGTTTTAAGACATCACGGTCGAGGTTAAGGACATCATAGTCTGGTATTAGTTTTAAGACATCACGGTCGAGGTTAAGGACGTCATAGTCCATGAGTTTAAGGACCCCACAGTCCGTAGCAGTGTATGGTTGTCGGGACCCGTTACCTCTCTAACGACGTTGAGGAATTACAACAACAGATATCAGAGGAGTAAAGAGATGTACCCTCGAACTGGGTGTAAATTGATTGGGAGAGCGGTTAGGCTCAGTTCAATTTATATTGAGGAATTATGGCCAGAATTGGGCTAAGTCCAGTAACATTCTATTCATGTTCTGCCTATTAGGCTTTTACTTAGGCTCTGCCCTTTTATAATGCACAGCATTGGGTTCTGTAATTAAACGCATAGCATTTATATTTGGCCTGTTAGACCTTTACTTGGGCTCTGCCTTTTTTTAATAATGCATAGCATTTATTTTTGGCCTGTTAAGCCTTTACTTGGGCTCTGCCCTTTTAAATAATGCATAGCATTTATCTTTGATCTGATAGTGCGCCACATGGCTTGTCAGGCACTTTGCGCCAATTAAAGAGCGCAATGCGCTAGTGCATGCGAAAGTGACATGTGTCACACTCTAAAAATCGTATTAAACTAATTTATTCCTTCATTCTTTGTCATGGGGCTGATCCCTTCCATGCTCGGTCTTGACCTGGGCTTGGGCCTACTTGGCTTGGGCTTAGTCCCGCTTGCTTAGGCTCAGGCCCACTTAATTTGGGCTTGACTTTGATTTTGACTCGGTCAACCGGGGTGTAATTTTTAACCCCAACACAGTGCCCCCATCAATAAATGCACACCGCGTGTGTGGATTGTACGCATAAAATGATAGATCTTGTTCTATATGGAGCTTGATTTGGTTGGGTTCTCTTTTGATGACGTGGAAGGTATGCTTCCATTTTAGCGATGCGGACGGTCGATACTGCTCTTTTAGTGACGCGAACGATCGATACTGCCATTTTAGCGACGTGGACGGTTGATTCTACCATTTTTGCGACTTGTACGGTGGATACTGCCATTTTAGTGACGTGGACGGTCGGTGCTACCATTTCAGCGACGTGGACAGTCGGGACTACCATTTTTGCGATTTGGACGATCGGTGCATGACTTTGAATTACAATTAGTTCAATTGTATGACTTTTAATTACAAGTCCTCACAGATGCAGTTCTAGAATATTGAATTCAAAGTCATACAATGAACTAATTAAGGCTTAATTATTCAAAGGTCGTATATATGCAGACGCTTTCTCGTTCAATCTGACAACCAGTTTCTAGCTGCTCCTGAAGTAATGTAAACCAAGATTAATTAATCCCGTGCACTGCGCAATAATATCTATAAATATTCCTTCTAATGGATCTCTGGATCTCCTTCCGATGTTACCTTCCGTAGATCTGTAGCGAGCGTTGATGGATGATTGAGATTGAGTTGGGAGGTTGCCTCCTGGAGCGTGTGGATCTCAATGGGCTTTATGTGGTTGAGACCGAGCCACCTGCAAGAAAGTCCTGGGGTGGTTATGCCACTGAGAACCTTCCGACGATCAAGTTAGACGGAGTATTTTGGCAGAGTAACGGCCTATTGGGGTAGAATTCGATTACCTGAGTCGTCTAAGGGAGGGATTTATATAGTGGCAGCCATGGGCAGGCGGGCGCGAGATTCACGCCGGCCGTTACGCCCCTGGCGTTACACCCGCGTGACAGGCAGGATTCCCCATTAATGACAAGATATGCTTGTTAATGGGGGAATGTGATGGCGTGAAATGCGGGATCAAGGGCGGCAGATATCTTACGTCTTGAGAGATTCATGGAGCCGTGGCGGAGGCGCCTGTGATCGGTGTTGTGGGTCGGTCGGTGAGACCAAGGAAGCTAAGCTCGGCGGGAGGCTCGGGAACGAGCGGGAGGCCGAGGGAGCTTGGTCATGAGATAGCTCGGAGGCGAGCTGGAGGGCTAAGAGAACTCAACGCGTGGGAGGGATCGAAGACGAGCCGAGGGTTTTTTGTAAGGTGAGCGTAGGAGTGGTCTGAAGGGCCACCGAAGGTCGGGAATTTCCTCGGGTCGAAGGCCCGGGGTATGCTTCCACTGTACCATTCTTGATCCTTTCCCGTAAGCTCCGGGACACGTCATCTGCCACGTGTCATGATATGGGAAATCACCAGTATTGATCCTCATCATTAGCCCCCCATTCTCGTCTTGACCTATTCATGGGTCGAGCCGAGAGTGGTCTGATCGGTCACCCGGGGTAAGCTCTTATTTGAAGATATCGTCGGTGCATATTTCCGGGCAATTAATTGTGTTTTCTCGATAATGTCAGTGGATCAGGGGAGAGATCTTGCATTAAAGAGGAAGCACCGACTCATGCGTGCCTTCGCCGTAGCGCCAGTCCACGTATCTAGCGTTCGTTGGCTGACGCGACGTGCTGCCTGTGTCCTTTGCGCCCGAGGGGACGCGCCCAATGTGAGTGCGACAGGTGGAATGTTGTCGGCCGTTGGTTGCGATGCGCTGTTTTGGCTGTTGGATATAGTGCCCTCAAAGTAAATTATTGGATCCCAGGAACGTGATTGCAATGATTGAGGGAGGACTTATACCGGTAGGACAGTATTACTCGAGATGATAGTATGCTATCTGATTTGCCTTTATCATCGTGTACATGCTTTAGGTGATATTACAAATCACTATTACACATTGATAGAGCCCATAGGATTTTTGCTTGACTGCCAACAGTATGATGGCGATCATATACGTGAGAGCTGGGGTCTATAAGCATATCCTTAAAAGGTCCCTAGTCGAGGGAGTTTCGAGACAGGGCATCGATACTCCAGAGTAGACTAGTGTATACTGATCGAGACCCCGACGAGGGGCGGTGGCCAGGTCTCACAATCCATTGGTGTTATTTTTTTCACCTAAGATAGTATACAGGTGCTCATTGGGTTATGAGTACACTGGACGGACTCGCCGAGAAACTGCTAGTTGGTATTATACCTATTGTCAGATAGCAGTTCCCAGGTGACATGTGTACAGGTTAGTCTGTCGATCTGAGATCGTCATTTGACTCGTGTGAGTTCCCACTGTGCTTTGATTACTACCCTACCACGGCTCAAAGGAATCATGCAAACAGGTTTTAGTTGGGTACAGTCCCGAGCCACATGGAGGCAGTGAAGGGATCTTGGCTCTTTCCTCATCGAATGAGGTGCAGGATATTCCAAACTGAATACCACGATGCAAAGAAAAAATAATCGACTATAGTGAAGTTATTACCCTGACGCAAACCTCTGTCCAAGGGGTCAATCCCGATGAAGGGATCTCGGCCCTTTCCTCGTCGAATGAGGTGCTGGATATTCATAACCGAATACCACTGTGCAAAACAAAAGAGAACGTCCTTGTAATAACAGCTTTTTGAAAAATATTCCAACAATATCAAACAGATTTGTTTTCCTTGCATTGATCTGAATCACCGCAATCCCATCAATTAATCACACCAATAAAGATCGAAAATATAATGTACGTATATGCCATCCGCATTCGCCACTGGGTCCCGTCATCACCCGTTAGGTTACTTAACTAACGACAGAGCGGGGACTGGACTAGCGCGGGTGTAAAACATATACAACATCTACTAGTATATATATCAAAATATAATAATTGCTCCAGGCGTGATAAATGCAACATCACAGAAATATAATAAGTATCACAGAACAATACAGATAATTTGGGAGCCCCAGGTTTCATTGAGCCGCAAGTGAAACCCGACGTTCCCCTGGTCATGTGGATAACCTGTGCAATGAAAACCTAGACCCCTACGGGCGCAGCAAGTTACTCGCCTAAACCAGAAGCAAGGCAGCCCCCTTCAGCAAAGTGAATGGGTCACTCAGCACTTCACGGAATCCGGTAACTTGAGCACCCTCATTGGGTCAACCTGTACCCCCTACGAGTGCGGTGAATAGCCAGCCAATTCTAGAGTGAATCCCCATCCGTCTCAAAGCCATGAGATGCGGTCTCGTTGCCCTATAGAATCCGGCTATCCGTGCACTCCACCGCGGGGTAATCCTAGTACAGAAAAGAAAATATGTACAACGGTGACATCGACCTCAACCCGGTCGTGCCCCAAAAGAATAATATACAAACAGGCAGTGACGGCAGTCCACATGTCGGACGCTTGCCCTTCGATATCAAATGTACAAATAAATCCAAACTGCACTATCATTGCATGCAAGCTATCCACCACGAAAAATCCGCAACAACACAGCACAACACAGAACATCAACGTGAATGTCACGTTTGCAAACTCGTCTAAAAGGACATATAGCAATTAGACGAGTTGTACCACTCGAATGACATTCACGGTCGCAAATAGAAATGTAAGTACTGTGAATTAACATATTTAAAATTTCGATCGACAAAATTTCCCAAAATGGCCCCAATTGCAAAACCCAACACTTAAACAAATCTGGGCCTAAACTAAATATTCCAGAAACCATAATTCCAAATGAAAGACACCCACAAGAAAAATGGTGCACTGAATCAACTGTTCCGCCGCGCAACCGCGGCAAACACGATGTTTTGGTCGCGGTTCCACGGTGCTACTGTAGGATCGTGCTCTCAAATTTCTTGTGGAGTCTTAGAAAAGCCTGCACGATTTTCTGACATACTGAAAATAATTTTTCGACGACTTTTAAAATTCAACATAAACTTTCAGAATGGAATTTCGGTTTTGGAAATTTTGTTCGATCGATATTTTAAACATGTTAGAACAAGCTAGTATGGGTTAAAGACGTGTGGGTTCGAGTTAATCCAGGACACTGACGGGTTGAACTTGACTAGTGGTCTATAACTTGTTGGCAAGCGTCAAGGTTATAGGTCGTTAGGGGTAAAAATCACATCGGGAGTTTCTAAAGAAACTGAAACTTCCCAGGCATGCGCATACCTTCTGGAGTATGGTGACTTGAGTGGATTTCATTAAGTTATCATGCAATGATAGTTGGATCCCGATTCTCACTGATGAGTTGGTTTACTCCTCGGGCGATCCCGACTAATTCTTCTTTCAGGTTTGGAGGAGAATTTGAGGATACAGTGGGAGACATCCTGATTAGACAAAGTGATTAACCATTCTGATCTAGGTTAGAGTGCACGCAGAGTGTTTCTTCTCTCTCTCTCTCTTTGACAGCGACCATGGCCCGACCCTGGACTATAACTTAGTGACCAAGTTAACCGAACTTTCTTAAAACTCTGGCTTTTGGATTGTCTGAGTTGCATACATCATTGCCACTCCTTCTTTTACCCTTTGCATTTCTCCAGAACACCCCGTATCACTACGAACATCCACTTCCATTGGATAAATCCATCGTATGGTTATATACGAACTCGAAGGAACTTGTTCCAGATTCGAGGATGGATTCTGGTTCAGGAGAAAATGAATAGGACTATTCAGTTTTCTTTTCCTTTTACCTTCTCTCAGATTGTGAAGGCTCCTAGGATTAGGAGAGGGTACACCTATTACGCTTATCAGATAGTCTTCTTCCAAACCATAGGCAGGTGCCAAAAGGTAGGGAAAGGAAAAAACCAATTAGCCTAAGTTGGGTGTATAGAAGGTAATAAGTAAAGACAAAATAAAAGGGATTAGAAAGAGGGCAAAGTAAATTGTAACTGCTATCATTCACGACCAAACCACATATTTCATCGCCACTCTTACTTCACCTTTGTATTTCTCCAGAACACCCCGTATTACTACGAACATTCACTTTCATTGGATAAATCCATCGTATGGTTATATACGAACTCGAAGGAACTTGTTCCGGTTCGAGGATGGATTCTGGTTCCGGAGAAATAGGTATATGGTTTATTCAGTTGTCTTTTATCATCACCTTTTCTCAGGTTGCGAGTACTCCTAGGATTAGGAGAGTACACATATTACGCTTATTAGATAGTCTTCTTCCAAACCATAGGCTGGTGCCGAACGGTAGGGAAGGAAGAAAACCATTTAGCCTAAGGATGGTGTACAGAAGGTAATGAGTAAAGACAAATAAAGAGATTTGGAGAGATGCCAACGAAATATACGGTTACAGTCATGGATCTGGATAGTGGAAGTGGCATTACTATGAATACCCGGACCCCTTCGAAATATTTAAATGTTTCAGTTTCACTGTGTATTGTTGATTGAAAAACTGATTTCCCAATTAGACCTTTACTCCAGGGTGTGCATTTACCAAGTTTGATTCTCACATCTGTATGGTTTTACAGATGATGAGTGGGAGTAAGTTATTGGGAATTATGTGATCATCCTCATTATATCGGAATTCGTTGTAATTGGTGATATTTAAGGAAATCGCCTGGGTTTTTGCTTGACGGCAAATATTTGGTTTTGAATATCCGTTGCTATGCACCAATTTCAAACTGATATATCTGTACGTTTATTTTATAAAGTGAGATATAACTTTTTGAAATTATGTCTGTGACATTTACCTGTATCAGTTGATGGTTGGGTAAGGTGCATTCAACAGCGGTGTAATTCTTCTTGACCATAGTACAGTTTTCAACCTACGACGCACAGGGTTAGAGTCATTAAACTCAGGGGACTTATACAAAGTATTGTATGCTTCCAGTGTTCATTAGGACAAAGGGGTTGGTTCTCGTACTATATTCTATTTACTTGTGACTTCTCTAGTTTTTAGACAAGTGTTTCATAGAAATACAAGGTCTAAGTTTTGAGAAGTTATAGGTACAAGAACAAAGTAGAGAACCACGTGATGCAAGTATCTGGATTCTTCAAGGTAATCGAAGATGTAGATACTTGTGTTTGGTATTCAGTCGATAGTAATGGTTTTAAGAAACTTGTTTCTCTGTCAGGTACTCATATCTGGATGCATTCCTAAGTTGAGTAATACTGATCAGCATCTCTCCATTTAGTTGACATGCACCGGAGACAGCTGCATGATTTGAATCAGGTTGAAATTAAATCAGTGCCTCTGTTTCTATATTGTATATAGAATGGATCATATCTTAACGATGTTAAGGTATTTGGAGTTGTCCGGCTTATGCTTAAAACCAGACTCTGGATAACTCAAGGCACGTTTCTGTAATGGCAGTTTGTGGGTTAACCCAGGCTATGACGAGGGTTAACTTTCTACCATCTGGAAGATCAATAGTGATATTGTTCTTGACTCGCCACAGTTTTAGTAAAATGGACTTTTTCAGAAAACAGTAGTGGGAGTATGGTAGAACTGGAAGTGATTTCAGAACCGCAAACGATTATTGAAAATTTAATAGGACCTAAAGATTCAATCGGATTTGACATTCTATTAGCCACTCCGCAGATATGGTCGGTAACCTCAGGCGCCCGAGAGGTACTTCGGTATTCTCAAAGACGGTGGTAGGGAGGTTCTTGTTTACCCAGACTTGCCATTACTGCTGTTCTAGACTATGAGACCCGGCAGGAGGATGAGTATAGCGCCGTTCTAAACTAGATTTATAAGTGCACGTGTATATGACTCTGCCAGAGGGTTGTTGTAGTCAGCGGGAGCAGCGGAAGCATAGTGGACAAGTAGCTTGTGTCTATTTATAGTCTAAAGCAGATATAGCGGAGATAGATTATCTAATTTTGATATGACAGTCATAGGTTTTGACTTCATCAGAATAAGAGATGGATCTGTTAAGAAGGTAGTAGGGTGTGATGTCCTGGTATTTGGATGGCATGCACGTTGTAGGAAGTGAAATTCCTATACTACGATCGGTTATACTACGGTTCTCATACAGTGGTTTCTCCGCATAGAATATGGATATAATATCAGACATTCTGGTTACTAGATCTATGGTTTTAGATCTAGATTTGGGAAGTGTCCCAATCTGGGTACTTAAACAGTATTCTATAAGTATTTTAGAATGGATGGCTCCTGGCATGGTAGTGTACCTGCAGGTGATGGAGTCACCCTCTTTAAAGGTGTCTTACAGACGAAAGGGGAGAGGGATGTACATGATTGGCATATCACTTGCTTAGGCAATTGAGTCAATCATGAGATGTCAAGTACCACATCAGATGTTTTTTTTGCACTAGATGCAATAAGTTGAGATATTAATCCAATCCTGGAGAAATGTTCGGAAGTAGTTTTTGAACATAAGTGGATGTTCTAGGGATTTGATAACGACAGCCTTTTTCGAGAGACGGTTATCATTCCAGGCTTCCAAGGTGACCTGGCTGACAGAGTGACTGTCAGAGTTATAGTTTTCCCTCTGACGAGGGGCAGTAGTTTGGACAGGTGGTCCAAGTGGATACTGATGGAGGCATGGCGCAGGATACTGATTAAATTCAGTTGACGATACAGTCTAAGAAGTTTGCTGGATTTGGAGTTCATTTGTGAACTATATCCCATCGGATATCCAGACATATTCTAAGACAGGTATTGCTCATTTCGGGAGATGGTTTTCTCCGCGAACTTGAGATTAAGAGAGACATAGAAAGAAATATCAGAGCGGATCCACTCACTGAGGCTATTCTCGAAAGCAATAGTTTCACAAACGAGTTTTGTGAAACTGATTAATAGAGGAGTGGGATATTCGGTATCACACGGGCAGTGAGTATGCGACATCGCAATAATTAGCCTTAAGTGCAAGTGGGAGATTATTGGATATGGTGCCCTCAAAGTCAATTATTGGACCGCAGGCACGTGATTGCAATGATTGAGGGAGGAGCTATACCGGTAGGACAATATTACTCGAGATAATAGTATACTATCTGGTTTGCCTTTATCATCGTGTACATGCTTTAGGTGATATTATATATCACTATTACACATTGATAGAGCCCATAGGATTTTTGCTTGACTGCCAGCAGTATGATGGCGATCATATACGTGAGAGCTAGGGTCTATAAGCACATCCTTAAAAGGTCCCTAGTCGAGGGAGTTTCGAGACAGGGTATTGATACTTTAGAGTAGACTAGTGTATACCGATCGAGACCCCGATGAGGGGAGGTGGCCAGGTCTCACAATCCATTGGTGTTAGTTTGTTCACCTAAGATAGTATACAGGTGCTCATTGGGTTATGAGTACACCGGACGGACTCGCCGGGAACCTGCTAATTGGTATTATACCTATTGTCAGATAGCAGTTCCCAGGTGACATGTGTACAGGTTAGTCTGTTGACCTGAGATCGTCATTTGTCTCGTGTGAGTTCCCACTGTGCTTTGATTACTACCCTACCACGGCTCAAAGGAGTCGTGCAAATAGGTTTTAGTTGGGTACTCACATGGAGGCAGTGAGCGGATCGTCGGGGATTCATCTCTCCCGGTATTGGGGGTTGATGCCGCACAGTGTACTGGTGGCCATCATCAGAAAAGCTTGGCCAAGGTAGTTGAGAATTACTGATTCGGATCAGTAGTTTCTCAAGAGGTGATGGGCTTCATACCGACACGAATTATCGCGTTATTAGGGGTCTGACTTTATCCACCCCCTAGACTCGATATGCGATACTCTTAGACGAACAGACCGAACTGTACGTATATTGTCAGTGTTAGGCTCAGTAGGGTTCCTGGATGAGTTCGCTCATCAACTTCCCTTTCGCTCAATATCTCGGCAGTTGTTACGCACAGCTAGTGCCACTGACATGCTTATGGTTAAATCCACAGCCAGCGTATTGATGAGTCATTAGAGTCCCCCACAGAAAGTTTCCCAAGTTCGGGCGAAACGTTGTAGAGGCCGTATGGTTTTATGGCAGGGTTCGATCATATACATGCACTTGTGCACGGATCATGATCGGACGGATCATATTAGTGGGGTTTGGTTTAAGCCGGATCCTAGTATTAGATTTGTTGGATTGCTTTTGTCTCATTGCATTCGCATTCAGTCGGAATGCGGATGCAGGTATATATATACAGGTGAGGGGTATCCTTGTGATCCGTCACGAGTTTACTTTAGAAGATGCCATTCTATTTAATGTTATAAACATTTGGGTTAATGTTTATTAAGTGGAAATTGTGAGTTCAAGTCATTATGAAGAGCAATTAATGTGGCATGTGCAATTTGGTGACTCATGGTATTATTTTTTGTACCATGTCCACTTGTTTATTGATTTATTGGGTGAGATTGAGATGGAGAGAGAGAGAGAGAGGGCAGCCACAAGAGTGTGGGGTTGGCTCTTGAGATTTCATTCTAGTGCTCTCTTATTTTTATCTCACACAATAGCAAGCTCTTCTTCTTCTTCTTCTTCTTCTCTTGAGCTCACCATCTCCTCATCAATGGCTTCTTCTTTAACCTCCACTCATTCAATCTCATGTGTTGAGAATCAATGGATGAATTGAGACAAACTTATCACACACATTCTCTACTTCATCTTGGACATGTCGGCTAGCAAACTTCATGTCCGAGTTGCTTCGGTTTGAAGCGGGAGCCCGTATAAAGATTCCTCGACGTGGTGCCACTTCGACAAGCGAGACCAGAGAGCGAAGTTCGTCGGGGCAGCAGCGAAAAGTATAGGATGGAGATTGAAGACCGAAGGACACGGATCGATCGGTATAATCTTTGAAACCCCTTTACAGTTTTGCTAGTTAACGGTTAATGGAACGATCCGGGTATTTGGTTGTGGTAGCGCCAAGTTTGAAAAGTTTTTGTTCTGCATTTGGCCTCGGATTGACGGCCGGGGCGCTGTCGTAACCCAACATTGGCGGGAAGCGATCGGAGCCGTATGATGTGTATGCTGGCTGCTATAAATAGAGGTGGGATCCTTTTCAGGGCCCACACTTCGCCATAATCTTCTCGTCCCTTCGTGTGTTAGCTCGGCGCGCTTCCCCTTAGGTCGGGATCCTTGCATTTTCTCTTCCGAGGACTTCATCCTTTTGATCAGGTTAGATGTCTTCAACCGAGGAGTCTGTAGAAATAGTCCGAGAAGAGTATAGGGAGTCTTCCATAGCCTCCTCTTCTTCTTCTTCCTCTTCTGCTTCTTCCTCTTTCTTGTCTGAGTCGGAGTCCCCCCGGGAAGTTAGGGTTAGTCATGCTTCCCGGGGTCGTGTGACGGGAGCGGTCCCCAGAGCGCAGGTTAGGGGTGTTCTTGGCGCGTCATCTATGCTGAGGCATGCGGATGAGCTCGCCACCATCCGGACTCATTTCCACATTCCTCCCGGCTACTCGCTTCGTCTGGCCGAGGAGGGGGAAAGGGCAGACCAGGTACAGGACAAGGAGACTGCCTTGTACCTGGAAGCCTTTTGGGTCGGGATGCGCCTGCCCTTCTCCCCCAAGGTGAGTGCGTCATTTAATTGTTTTGAGTTAGCCCCCGGCCAGTTAGTGCCGAACTCTTGAAGGATTCTCCTTGGGTTCCCGGTCCGGTTGAAATTATGCCAGATCCCTTTCAGCTAGAGCCTTCTCATTTCTTCTCTCTACTACAAAAACCACCCCGGCACTCGCAAGGGTGAGCCGAGCTGGGTATACATCTCTTTTAGAAAACACGGAGGAGGTGTTTCCGGGTCGGGGGTCATTGTAGTATCTTATTCTATTCACGAATGGAAGAAGAAGTTTTTGTTTGTCAGGTCGCCCGAGGGTGAAGACTGGCCTGTGCCCAACCAGTGGCACAGGGCCAACTACCCGTGGGTGAGGCGGTCGATTGATCCCGACGCGGTGGCGGTGTCGGAGTGGGAGTCCCTCCTCCGGGCTGATGTGTTGCTGTCTGAGCAGGCCTTCAGTTGGGCCGGGCTTAGCCCCATCCAGTTCGTGGGTAAGTTAGGAGTTTTCAGGCGACTTGTTTAGACTTGTGCATTCTTCCACTTTTTCTGGCATTGCTGACTCCTTCTTTGTATTTTCGTCTTATGCAGAACCCATGGATCTAGGCAAATTTTGGGCAGCCCTGGTCAAACAGAAGAAGGGGAAGAAGGCTGGAGGTGCCGGTCCCTCTCGCCCATCTTCTGTTCCGGCTCCACTGGCGGCCGCTCCAGCTAGCGCTCAAGCGAGCCCCGGGCCCCGGAGTCCAGCCATGTGCCAAGCCGAAAATGCGCTCGGGGGCAGGAGCCCCGGGTTTTGGAGGTGGGAGGCGAGACTGGTTCCCATGCGTCTCTCCTCAAGAGGTTCCCACAGACGGCGCCAACTGATGGATCTCTGGATCTCCTTCAGATGTTACCTTTCGTAGATCTGTAGCGAGTGCTGATGGATGGTTGAGATTGAGTTGGGAGGTTGCCTCCTGGAGCGTGCGGATCTCAATGGGCTTTATGTGGTTGAGGCCGAGCTACCTGCAAAGAAGTCCCGGGATGGTTGTGCCACCGAGGACCCTCCGACGATCAAGTTAGATGGGGTATTTTGGCAGAGTAACGGCCTATTGGGGTAGAATTCGCTTACTTGAGTCGTCTGAGGGAGGGGTTTATATAGTGGTAGCCACGGGCAGGCGGGTGCGAGATTCACGCCGGCTGTTACGCCCCCTGGCGTTACGCCCGCGTGACAGACGGGATTCCCCATTAATGACGAGATATGCTCGTTAATGGGGGAATGTGATGGCGTGGAACGTGGGATCATGGGCGGCGGATATCTCGCGTCTGGAGAGATTCACGGAGCCGTGGCGGAGGCTCCTGTGATCGGTGCTGTGGGTCGGTCGGTGAGACCGAGGAAGCTAAGCTCGGCGGGAGGCTCGGGAACGAGCGGGAGGCCGAGGGAGCTTGGTCATGAGATAGCTCGGAGGCGAGCTGGAGGGCTGAGGGAACTCAGCGCGTGGGAGGGCTTGAAGGCGAGCCGAAGGTTGTTTGTAAGGTGAGCGTAGGAGTAGTCTGGAAGGCCACCGAAGATCGGGTATTTCCTCGGGTCGAAGGCCCAGGGTATGCTTCCACTGTACCGTTCTTGATCCTTTCCCGTAAGCTCTGGGACACGTCATCTGCCACGTGTCATGATCTGAGGAATCACCGGTATTGAGTGTCATCACCTTGTAAACAATAATTAATCGTTTCCAATTACATAAATAATATAGCAAGCTTTATCATGAGCTAGCGAAACTTAATGTAATTGCAAACGACAATAAAATACTTTACTCTACACTTTGTTACGTTAGAAAATCAATCCTCATCTTATATTTAGGTTTATTAAGTGCTGGCTATCCATCGATTAGATTAGATTAATTTCAATCCATTAATAATTTTATAATTACCTCATTTCTGCTTTCTCTATCTTCTTCGTTGGATGCCATCCCGCCGTCATCCACCATCAACCAGTCGCTCCTCACGCTCGCCGTAAGATAACAAGTCCATGGGATGAAACATTCTTTTATAACGTGTCTGGAGACAGACAGGATGCATGCATCCAATTCTAAGGATGTTGTCACGCCCCGCTTCCCGGTGTACGGCGAAGGGGACGCGACAAGGCCCGCTACGTATATACTCAGAAGTACATACGCTAAGCGTATCTAAGCAATATAAAATAAATACACAAGAGACAAGATATAAAAATAACATCAACTTTATTTAATAACATTCTTTTGTACAATGCATGAAAAGTAAATACATCTGGAATAAAAGCGATGCCTAAATAATGGCATAACAGGAAATGAAAAATGCTGAATAGAAAAAGGTACAATGTCTATAGCTCGGGGTCTTCGTGGAACTGATCCAAGTCTTCATCGGTGGGCTCGATCTCTGACGGGTCCAAAACACCTGACGACATTCAAAGAAGAAAAAAATAGAATGTCGTCAGCGAACAGGTCGCTCGGTAAGTCCCAAAGATAAGGGAGAATTAGAAAAGACAGAATAAGAAGTATCTTTTAAAGTTGTATAATATTGTAGAATATCGTGTTTACGCTGTTGTTTGTAGCATGGTACGGAAGGATGCCAGTGTATACGAGAGGGGTCTCAGTATGCTAGAGGCCAGGACAAACGGAATGTACAAGGAACCGTTAAGCCACGGTACAACGGCAACAGAATATAGGTTATGTGTCTTAATCTTACTGTCTCGTGCCACTTTTAACACCTTCCGCACCAATCTACCCCTTAAACCCCGTAGTGTTTTAATTGTATTGTTGTATTGTATTGTATAGTTGGATGACTGACCAAAACCATGATATCAGTAAACAGATTGTAACTGCATGATCATGTAAATAGAATAACTGGATAATGGATGTATATCCATGGTTTGATTAAGTCAAGTTGTATAGAATGATAATTGGATTCATAGATTCATGTGTTCATATTGAATTGGAATATTGTAGAATGTAGATTGACTTAAATCATATTCAAGTCAGAATAATCAGACTCAAACCCGAGTCAGACAATTAGAAATGTAGATCGCAATTTTGATTATTTCTCAAACCTATAATTGCTAGGGTCCTTAGGGTAATTTACAAAACTAAAGGGGGTTTTATGTAAAAATACTTTTATATACATTTCAAAATACACCTTAAGTAATTATTATTCATCTTTAGAGTTGTAATGAAGGTGGATTTTATATTGTGATATTTATAGTGAAAATATCCTAATTTCATAAATAAGGTATTTATCTGTAATATTGATTTATTTGAAATTCATGGTATTTTAATGTAAAATTTATTCTTGCAATTTTTAGAAAAAGGGTGGAATATTTATATCATAACAAAATAGATATTTTAATGATAAATATACATATATCTATACAAAAGCAATTTTAATAAATATTTTATATTCTAAAAATCTCATTTTCTTAAGATGTCGTATTTTAAATATTTCGAGACCGAATGCTCCTTGCGGAGGTCTGAATCTCGCATTACTAAGCCCGAGGGTGCGCGATAAACCGCACTATCCTGAACGGGTTCCCCAAAAATGGGTTGTAGCGGCGCTTTGCAAAGATTGTAAAATACTAAATCCTTTAGAAAACGGTTTTATAAAGTAAATGGTATTTATTTGTAAAAAGTCAATTTTCTGTATTTTAGATTCTAGGGTTTTCTAAATCAACTAGACTATTTCTAAAAGGTCTAAATGAAAAGTTGTTAGATGCCTCAAATCGCCTCTTCACCGCCAATTGTGGCTAGGTAAGTACAAGTGAAGAAAGGAGGGATCCGCTCATGAATCACCGTGAGACGGGTCTTTTAAAATTACCTTTCTCCCTGCCTAGTCTAGACACCACAAAGTCAGGTTTAGATAAACGACCGATGTCCACAACTTATCGTATTTTCATAATAAGAGGTATTTATTTAAAAGTGTATCAACTCTAAATCTTTTATGATAGTTTTATTAAGTATGTGGTATTTAAATGTAAATTCTTGTTTTCTCGTATTCTAAGGTTTTAATGGTATCGTTTTAGGTTGTAAGTAAGTGTGTGAGGAGGTAGGTCGTTATCTCGTGATTCTACTATAAATGTATAACAAATTTGATGGGTTAAATGAAAGAGTGAAAACAATATGGTATTTAAGCGAAAAATAAGGTAAATTGAGAAAGCTATCATTTCATGTGGTGAAATTTGTTCAAATTCTTTGATTAGTGTTTAGTAGTCAACATAAAGAAGTTTAATTATAATTGCATTAGTGAGAAGTGAAATTTATAGAAAACCGAATCAGAAATCGGATTGGTTCCGATTCCATCGGGTTTGTAATTTCGTATTTCCTTGAATAGGGAAGAGAGAGATAGAAAGGGACTTACGGGTTTGGACAATACGTGGGGGATAAGGAAGAAGAGGGTTCGTCGGTGCGTCGATTCGTCTCCGCGAGTTCCTAGCACGATCACCGAAAGTTCCCCGTAGATTTCGTCGGAGGTTCGCCTTTCGCTCGCTTTCAAAGTACACAAGATTTTCTTGGAATTTTGAGAGAGTGGGCTCAAAAATTTGAAATGAGAGGGTAGAGGGTAGGGGTGTATTTATAGGGTTAGGCTAGGGTTAGGGTAGGTGAAGGGTTTTTAATTAAAAAATGTAAAAAAATATATTAAAAAATCATTAAAAATGGAGTAAATAGGGGTTAATGGGCTCTCTGTAACCGATATGACTATTTAAAGTATGCAGGGGGGTTAGGAATAAAAAGATACAAGTTTTTGGTGCTGGGGACTCGGCCGTCGAGGAGGTGGGGGGTCACCGTGGTAAGACACTGGTACTTTTACATTTTCATGTGTAGTAGGAATTTTGTGAGAAACGCACGTGTAACTGTTGGTATTCTAAAATTTTTAAAAAAATAATATTAAAATATGGGGTATGGGATTTGAACTCTGGTGGCTTGGTTCTGCAGTGCAAGGTATTACCAATGAGCTACAAGCTCCTTCTTGTAATTATGGAGTTATTTAATTACTTAAAATGATAGCAGTAAGAGTAAATACTCCAAGTATACATTAAATTTAAAGTAATTTCTTGTACACTAAAAATGGAGTTATTACATTCTTGTAATTTGTAATTAAAAACAAAATAATTACTTATATCTTGTGCTCAGGCTAAAATACCCCTTTATGGATTTTGAAAAAATAATTTGTTTAGAAAAGTGTATAGGAAAATTAGGGTTGTTACATTCGACCCTCCTTATAAAAATTTCGTCCTCGAAATTTGTAAAAGGAAAGTGTAACAGATTCAAGAAAGTTTGGTGATAGAAGTACTGATAGTGTATAAAAATCATAAAGTGATTTAAGGGTTTAGAAATGTGAAAGAGTCTTACCAGTGTTACCTTGACCTACAGTCTCGGCTTCTACGGCTTGCTAATGTGAAGTTGGTGAGGATGTGAGCTGAGTTGCGTTTATAGCGACGGTTTCCAATTCTATGATCGGATGCGCCGCAAACTAGGCACAGGCCTTTTGCGCGCCTACAGTCCTTCCACAAGTGTCCATCCCTACGACGGTAGTAACAAAAACCCGGACTTGACTGGTTAATTGTTTCCTTCTGTCTCTTGGGTTTAGAAGGTTGTGTAGGGTATGCTCCTCTTGCTATCTGGGTGGCAGTGCGTTTCCTGGCGGTTGCTTCTGCTTCTGGTCGGTTCAATAATATAGCAGTCTGCTGCTGCAGTCCAACCAGGAGGCTTCGGATTTCCTCAAGCAGAACCGTCTGCTCGTCGGGTGGAGCAGGAACGGCAGGTGTGATTGGTAGTGGTGGTGGAGTGTTGTTGAAGTTGGTACTGGTGTTGTTTGGGGAATCCATAACCTTGAATGAAAAATTTAGGTTAGGACAGATTCAAAGCATAGGATTCAAGGAATATGAAACTAATAAGATTCAAGGAACATGAATTGTAATGAATATTTTAATTGCAGGTTCTTGTATTATATTGCTTAGGTTGTTCACGCAGAACAGAACTGCATAGTATGATTCTATACAGCTCTGATCTGCATGGGCCACCAACAAAACCTGTCACGCCCCGCTTCCCGGTGTACGGTGAAGGGGACGCGACAAGGCCCGCTACGTATATACTCAGAAGTACATATGCTAAGCTTATCTAAGCAATATAAAATAAATACACAAGAGACAAGATATAAAAATAACAACAACTTTATTTAATAACATTCTTTTGTACAATGCATGAAAAGTAAATACATTTGGAATAAAAGTGATGCCTAAATAATGGCATAACAGGAAATGAAAAATACTGAATAGAAAAAGGTACAATGTCTAGAGCTCGGGGCCTTCGTGGAACTGATCCAAGTCTTCACCGGTGGGCTCGATCTCTGACAGGTCCAAAACACCTGACGACATTCAAAGAAGAAAGAAATAGAATGTCGTCAGCGAACAGGTCGCTCGGTAAGTCCCAAAGATAAGGGAGAATTAGAAAAGACAGAATAAGAAGTATCTTTTAAAGTTGTATAATATTGTAGAATATCGTGTTTACGCTGTTGTTTGTAGCTTGGTACGGAAGGATGCCAGTGTATACGAGAGGGGTCTCAGCATGTTAGAGACCAGGGCAAACGGAATGTACAAGGAACCGTTAAGCCACGGTACAACAGCAACGGAATATAGGTTAGGTGTCTTAATCTTACTGTCTCGTGCCACTTTCAATACATTCCGCACCAATCTACCCCTTAAACCCCGTAGTGTTTTAATTGTATTGTTGTATTGTATTGTATAGTTGGATGACTGACCAAAACCATGATAGCAGTAAACATATTGTAACTGCATGATCATGTAAATGGAATAACTGGATAATGGATGTATATCCATGGTTTGATTCAGTCAAGTTGTATAAATTGATAACTGGATTCATGGATTCATGTATTCATATTGAATTGGAATATTGTAGAATGTAGATTGACTTAAATCATATTTAAGTCAGAATAATCAGACTCAAACCCGAGTCAGACAATTAGAAATGTAGATCGCAATTTTGATTATTTCTCAAACCTATAATTGCTAGGGTCCTTAGGGTAATTTACAAAACTTGAGGGGGTTTTATGTAAAAATACTTTTATATACATTTCAAAATACACCTTAAGTAATTATTATTCATCTTTAGAGTTGTAATGAAGGTGGATTTTATATTGTGATATTTATAGTGAAAATATCCTAATTTCATAAATAAGGTATTTATCTGTAATATTGATTTATTTGAAATTCATGGTATTTTAATGTAAAATTTATTCTTGTGATTTTTAGAAAAAGGGTGGAATATTTATATCATAACAAAATAGATATTTTAATGATAAATATACATATATCTATACAAAAGCAATTTTAATAAATATTTTATATTCTAAAAATCTCATTTTCTTAAGATGTCGTATTTTAAATCTTTCGAGACCGAATGCTTCTTGCGGAGGTCTGAATCTCGCACTACTAAGCCCGAGGGTGCGCGATAAACCGCACTATCCTGAACGGGTTCCCTAAAAATGGGTTGTAGCGGAGCTTTGCAAAGATTGTAAAATACTAAATCCTTTAGAAAACGGTTTTATAAAGCAAATGGTATTTATTTGTAAAAATTCAATTTTCCGTATTTTAGATTCTAGGGTTTTCTAAATCAACTAGAATATTTCTAAAAGGTCTAAACGACAAGTTGTTAGATACCTCAAATCGCTTCTTCACCGCCAATTGTGGCCAGGTAAGTACAAGTGAAGAAAAGAGAGATCCGCTCACGAATCACCGTGAGATGGGCCTTTCAAAATTACCTTTCTCCCTTGCCTAGTCTAGACACCACAAAGTCAGGTTTAGATAAACGACCGATGTCCACAACTTATCGTATTTTCCTAATAAGGGGTATTTATTTAAAAGTGTATCAACTCTAAATTTTTTATGATAGTTTTATTAAGTATTTGGTATTTAGATGTAAATTCTTGTTTTCTCGTATTCTAAGATTTCAATGGTATCGTGTTAGGTTGTAAGTAAGTGTGTGAGGAGGTAGGTCGTTACCTCGTAATTCTACTATAAATGTATAACAAGTTTGATGGGTTAAATGAAAGAGTGAAAACAATATGATATTTAAGCAAAAAATACGGTAAATTGAGAAAGCTATCATTTCATGAGGTGAAACTTGTTCAAATTCTTTGATTAGTGTTTAGTAGTCAACATAAAGAAGTTTAATTATAATTGCATTAGTGAGAAGTTAAATTTATAGAAAACCGAATCGGAAATCGGATTGGTTCCGATTCCGTTGAGTTTGTAATTGCGTATTATCTTGAATAGGGAAGAGAGAGATAGAAAGGGACTTACGGGTTTGGACAATACGAGGGTGATAAGGAAAAAGAGGGTTCGTCGGTGCGTCGATTCGTCACCGCGAGTTCCTAGCACGATCACCGGAAGTTCGCTGTAGATTTCGTCGGAGCTTCCCCTTTCGCTCATTTTCAAAGTACACAAGATTTTCTTAGAATTTTGAGAGAGTGGGCTCAGAAATTTGGGATGAGAGGGTAGAGGGTAGGGGTGTATTTATAGGGTTAGGCTAGGGTTATGGTAGGTGTAGGGTTTTTAATGAAAAAATGTAAAAAATATATAAAAAAAAAACATTAAAAATGGAGTAAATAGGGGTTAATGGGCTCTCTGTAACCGATCTGACTATTTAAAGTATGCAGAGGGGTTAGGAATAAAAAGATACACGTTTTTGGTGTTGGGGACTCGGCCATCGAGGAGGTGGTGGATCGCCGTGGTAAGACACTGGTATTTTTACATTTTCATGTGTAGTAGGAAATTTGTAAGAAACGCATGTGTAACTGTTGGTATTCTAAAATTTTTAAAAAAATAATATTAAAAATAATGTGGGGTATGTGATTTGAACTCTGGTGGCTTGGTTCAGCAGTGCAAGGTATTACCAATGAGCTACAAGCCCCTTCTTGTAATTATGGAGTTATTTAATTATTTAAATTGATAGCAGTAAGAGTAAATACTCTAAGTATACATTAAATTTAAAGTAATTTCCTGTACACTAAAAATGGAGTTATTACATTCTTGTAACTTGTAATTAAAAACAAAATAATTACTTAAATCTTGTGCTCAGGCTAAAATACCCCTTTATGGATTTTGAAAAAAAAAATTTGTTTATAAAAGTGTATAGGAAAATTAGGGTTATTACATTCTACCCTCCTTATAAAAATTTTGTCCTCGAAATTTGTAAAAGGAAAGTGTAACAGATTCAAGAAAGTTTGGTGATAGAAGTACTGATAGTGTATAAAAATCACAAAGTGATATAAGGGTTTAGAAATGTGAAAGAGTCTTATCAGAGTTACCTTGACCTACAGTCTCGGCTTCTACGGCTGCTAATATGAAGTTTGTGGGGATGTGAGCTGAGTTGCGTTTATAGGGACGGTTTCCAATTCTATGATCGGATGCGTCGCAAACTAGGCACATGTCTTTTGCGCGCCTACAGTCCTTCTACAAGTATCCATCCCTACGGCAGTAGTAACAAAAACCCGGACTTGACTGGTTAATTGTTTCCTTCTGTCTCTTGGGTTTAGAAGGTTGTGTAGGGTATGCTCCTCTTGCTATCTGGGTGGCAGTGCGTTTCCTGGCGGTTGCTTCTGCTTCTGGTCGGTTCAATAATATAGTAGTCTGCTGCTGCAGTCTAACCAGGAGGCTTCGGATTTCCTCAAGCAGAACCGTCTGCTCGTTGGGTGGAGCAGGAACGGCAGGTGTGATTGGTAGTGGTGGTGGAGTGTTGTTGAAGTTGGTGCTGGTTTTGTTTGGGGAATTCATAATCTTGAATGAAAAATTTAGGTTAGGACAGATTCAAAGTATAGGATTCAAGGAATATGAAACTAATAAGATTCAAGGAACATGAATTGTAAGGAATGTTTTAGTTGCTGGTTCTTGTGTTATATTTCTTAGGTTGTTCACGCAGAACAGAACTGCATAGTATGGTTCTATACAGCTCTGACCTGCATGGGCCACCAACAAAACCTGTCACGCCCCGCTTCCCGGTGTACGGCGAAGGGGACGCGACAAGGCCCGCTACGTATATACTCAGAAGTACATACGCAAAACTTATCTAAGCAATATAAAATAAATACACAAGAGATAAGATATAAAAATAACAACAACTTTATTTAATAACATTCTTTTGTACAATGCATGAAAAGTAAATATATCTGGAATAAAAGCGATGCCTAAACAATGGTATAAAAGAAAATGAAAAATACTGAATAGAAAAAGGTACAATGTCTAGAGCTCGGGGCCTTCGTGGAACAGATCCAAGCCTTCACCGGTGGGCTCGATCTCTGACGGGTCCAAAACACCTGACGACATTCAAAGAAGAAAGAAATAGAATGTCGTCAGCGAACAGGTCTTTCGGTAAGTCCCAAAGATAAGGGAGAATTAGAAAAGACAGAATAAGAAGTATCTTTTAAAGTTGTATAATATTGTAGAATATCGTGTTTATGCTGTTGTTTGTAGCTTGGTACAGAAGGATGCCTGTGTATACGAGAGGGGTCTCAGTATGCTAGAGACCAGGGCAAACAGAATGTACAAGGAACCGTTAAGCCACGGTACAACAGCAACGGAATATAGGTTAGGTGTCTTAATCTTACTGTCTCGTGCCACTTTTAACACCTTCCGCACCAATCTACCGCTTAAACCCCGTAGTGTTTTAATTGTATTATTGTATTGTATTGTATAGTTGGATGACTGACTAAAACCATGATATCAATAAACAGGTTGTAACTGCATGATCATGTAAATGGAATAACTGGATAATGGATGTATATCCATGGTTTGATTAAGTCAAGTTGTATAGATTGATAACTGGATTCATGGATTCATGTGTTCATATTGAATTGGAATATTGTAAAATGTTGATTAACTTAAATCATATTCAAGTCAGAATAATCAGACTCAAATCCGAGTCTGACAATTAGAAATGTAGATCGCAATTTTGATTATTTCTCAATCCTATAATTGTTAGGGTCCTGAGGGTAATTTACAAAACTTGAGGGGGTTTTATGTAAAATTACTTTTATATACATTTCAAAATACACCTCAAGTATTTATTATTTATCTTTAGAGTTGTAATGAAGGTGGATTTTATATTGTGATATTTCTAGTGAAAATATCCTAATTTCATAAATAAGGTATTTATCTGTAATATTGATTTATTTGAAATTCATGGTATTTTAATGTAAAATTTATTCTTGCAATTTTTAGAAAAATGGTGGAATATTTATATCATAACAAAATAGATATTTTAATGATAAATATACATATATCTATACAAAAGCAATTTTAATAAATATTTTATATTCTAAAAATCAAATTTTCTTAAGATGTCGTATTTTAAATCTTTCGAGACCGAATGCTCCTTGCGGAGGTCTGAATCTCGCACTACTAAGCCCGAGGGTGCGCGATAAACCGCACTATCCTGAACGGGTTCCCCAAAAATGGGTTGTAGCGGCGCTTTACAAAGATTGTAAAATACTAAATCCTTTAGAAAACGGTTTTATAAAGTAAATGGTATTTATTTGTAAAAAGTCAATTTTCCGTATTTTAGATTCTAGGGTTTTCTAAATCAACTAGACTATTTCTAAAAGGTCTAAACGACAAGTTGTTAGATACCTCAAATCGCCTCTTCACCGCCAATTGTGGCGAGGTAAGTACAAGTGAAGAAAGGAGGGATCCGCTCACGAATCACCGTGAGACGGGCCTTTTAAAATTACCTTTCTCCCTTGCCTAGTCTAGACACCACAAAGTCAGGTTTAGATAAACGACCGATATCCACAACTTATCGTATTTTCCTAATAAGCGGTATTTATTTAAAAGTGTATCAACTCTAAATCTTTTATGATAGTTTTATTAAGTATGTGGTATTTAAATATAAATTCTTGTTTTCTCGTATTCTAAGATTTCAATGGTATCGTGTTAGGTTGTAAGTAAGTGTGTGAGGATGTAGGTCATTACCTCGTGATTCTACTATAAATGTATAACAAATTTGATGGGTTAAATGAAAGAGTGAAAACAATATGGTATTCAAGCGAAAAATACGGTAAATTGAGAAAGCTATCATTTCATGTGGTGAAAGTTATTCAAATTCTTTGATTAGTGTTTAGTAGTCAACATAAAGAAGTTTAATTATAATTGCATTAGTAAGATGTGAAATTTATAGAAAACCGAATCGGAAATCGGATTGGTTCCGATTCCGTCGGGTTTGTAATTTCGTATTTTCTTGAATAGGGAAGAGAGAGATAGAAAGGGACTTACGGGTTTGGACAACACGAGGGTGATAAGGAAGAAGAGGGTTCGTCGGTGCGTCGATTCGTCTCCGCGAGTTCCTAGCACGATCACCGAAAGTTCGCCGTAGATTTCGTCGGAGCTTTGCCTTTCGCTCGTTTTCAAAGTACATAAGATTTTCTTGGAATTTTTAGAGAGTGGGCTCAGAAATTTGGGATGAGAGGGTAGAGAGTAGGGGTGTATTTATAGGGTTAGACTAGGATTAAGGTAGGTGTAGGGTTTTTAATTAAAAAATGTAAAAAAATATATTAAAAAATCATTAAAAATGGAGTAAATGGGGGTTAATGGGCTCTCTGTAACCGATCTGACTATTTAAAGTATGCAGGGGGTTAGAAATAAAAAGATACACGTTTTTGGTGTTGGGGACTCGGCCGTCCGGCGGCGCCGGCCCGAGTCGGCCGGTCCACCGGCCGACTCGGCCGTCGAGGAGGTGGGGGGTCACCGTGGTAAGACACCGGTACTTTTACATTTTCATGTGTAGTTGGAAATTTGTGAGAAACGCACGTGTAACTGTTGGTATTCTAAAATTTTTAAAAAAATAATATTAAAAATAATGTGGGGTATGGGATTTGAACTCTGGTGGCTTGGTTCTGCAGTGCAAGGTATTACCAATGAGCTATAAACTCTTTCTTGTAATTATGGAGTTATTTAATTACTTAAAATGATACCAGCAAGAGTAAATACTCCAAGTATATATTAAATTTAAAGTAATTTCTTGTACACTAAAAATGGAGTTATTACATTCTTGTAATTTGTAATTAAAAACAAAATAATTACTTATATCTTGTGCTCAGGCTAAAATACCCCTTTATGGATTTTGAAAAAAAAATCGTTTAGAAAAGTGTATAGGAAAATTAGGGTTGTTACATTCGACACTCCTTATAAAAATTTCGTTCTCGAAATTTGTTAAAGGAAAGTGTAACAGATTCAAGAAAGTTTGGTGATAGAAGTACTGATAGTGTATAAAAATCACAAAGTGATATAAGGGTTTAGAAATGTGAAAGAGTCTTACCAGTGTTATCTTGACCTACAGTCTCGGCTTCTACGGCTTGCTAATGTGAAGTTGGTGGGGATGTGAGCTGAGTTGCGTTTATAAGGACGGTTTCCAATTCTATGATCGGATGCGCCGCAAACTAGGCACAGGCCTTTTGCGCGCTTACAGTCCTTCCACAAGTGTCCATCCCTACGGCGGTAGTAACAAAAACCCGGACTTGACTGGTTAATTGTTTCCTTCTGTCTCTTGGGTTTAGAAGGTTGTGTAGGGTATGCTCCTCTTGCTATCTGGGTGGCAGTGCGTTTCCTGGCGGTTGCTTCTGCTTCTGGTCGGTTCAATAATATAGCAGTCTGCTGCTGCAGTCCAACCAGGAGGCTTCGGATTTCCTCAAGCAGAACCGTCTGCTCGTCGGGTGGAGCAGGAACGGCAGGTGTGATTGGTAGTGGTGGTGGAGTGTTGTTGAAGTTGGTACTGGTGTTGTTTGGGGAATCCATAACCTTGAATGAAAAATTTAGGTTAGGACAGATTCAAAGTATAGGATTCAAGGAATATGAAACTAATAAGATTCAAGGAACATGAATTGTAAAGAATGTTTTAGTTGCTGGTTTTTGTGTTATATTGCTAGGTTGTTCACGCAGAACAGAACCGCATAGTATGGTTCTATACAGCTCCGACCTGCATGGGCCACCAACAAAACCTGTCACGTCCCGCTTCCCGGTGTACGGCGAAGGGGACGCGACAAGGCCCGCTACGTATATACTCAGAAGTACATACGCTAAGCGTATCTAAGCAATATAAAATAAATACACAAGAGACAAGATATAAAAATAACAGCAACTTTATTTAATAACATTCTTTTGTACAATGCATGAAAAGTAAATACATCTGGAATAAAAGCGAAGCCTAAACAATGGCATAACAGGAAATGAAAAATACTGAATAGAAAAAGGTACAATGTCTAGAGCTCGGGGCCTTCGTGGAACTGATCCAAGTCTTCACCGGTGGGCTCGATCTCTGACGGGTCCAAAACACCTGACGACATTCAAAGAAGAAAGAAATAGAATGTCGTCAGCGAACAGGTTGCTCGGTATGTCCCAAAGATAAGGGAGAATTAGAAAAGACAGAATAAGAAGTATCTTTTAAAGTTGTATAATATTGTAGAATATTGTGTTTACGCTGTTGTTTGTAGCTTGGTACGGAAGGATGCCAGTGTATACGAGAGGGGTCTCAGTATGCTTGAGACCAGGGCAAATGGAATGTAAAAGGAACTGTTAAGCCACGGTACAAGAGCAATGGAATATAGGTTAGGTGTCTTAATCTTACTATCTTGTGCCACTTTTAACACATTCCACACCAATCTACCTCTTAAACCCCGTAGTGTTTTAATTGTATTGTTGTATTGTATTGTATAATTGGATGACTGACCAAAACCATGATATCAGTAAACAGATTGTAACTGCATGATCATGTAAATGGAATAACTGGATAATGGATGTATATCCATGGTTTGATTCAGTCAAGTTGTATAGATTGATAACTGGATTCATGGATTCATATGTTCATATTGAATTGGAATATTGTAGAATGTAGATTGACTTAAATCATATTCAAGTCAGAATAATCAGACTCAAACCCGAGTCAGACAATTAGAAATGTAGATCGCAATTTTGATTATTCCTCAAACCTATAATTGCTAGGGTCCTTAGGGTAATTTACAAAACTTGAGGGGGTTTTATGTAAAAATACTTTTATATACATTTCAAAATACACCTTAAGTATTTATTATTGATTTTTAGAATTGTAATGAAGGTGGATTTTATATTGTGATATTTATAGTGAAAATATCCTAATTTCATAAATAAGGTATTTATCTGTAATATTGATTTATTTGAAATTCATGGTATTTTAATGTAAAATTTATTCTTGCAATTTTTAGAAAAAGGGTGGAATATTTATATCATAACAAAATAGATATTTTAATGATAAATATACATATATCTATACAAAAGCAATTTTAATAAATATTTTATATTCTAAAAATCTCATTTTCTTAAGATGTCGTATTTTAAATCTTTCGAGACCGAATGCTCCTTGCGGAGGTTTGAATCTCGCACTACTAAGCCCGAGGGTGCGCGATAAACCGCACTATCCTGTACGGGTTCCCCAAAAATGGGTTGTAGCGGAGTTTTGCAAAGATTGTAAAATACTAAATCCTTTAGTAAACGGTTTTATAAAGTAAATGGTATTTATTTGTAAAAAATCAATTTTCCGTATTTTAGATTCTAGGGTTTTCTAAATCAACTAGACTATTTCTAAAAGGTCTAAACGATAAGTTGTTAGATACCTCAAATCGCCTCTTCATCACCAATTGTGGCCAGGTAAGTACAAGTGAAGAAAGGAGAGATCTGCTCACGAATCACTGTGAGACGGGCCTTTTAAACTTACCTTTCTCGCTTGCCTAGTCTAGACACCACAAAGTCGGGTTTAGATAAACGACCGATGTCCACAACTTATCGTATTTTCCTAATAAGAGGTATTTATTTAAAAGTGTATCAACTCTAAATTTTTTATGATAGTTTTATTAAGTATGTGGTATTTAGATGTAAATTCTTGTTTTCTCGTATTCTAAGATTTTAATGGTATCGTGTTAGGTTGTAAGTAAGTGTGTGAGGAGGTAGGTCGTTACCTCGTGATTCTACTATAAATGTACAACAAGTTTGATGGGTTAAATGAAAGAGTGAAAACAATATGGTATTTAAGCAAAAAATACGGTAAATTGAGAAAGCTATCATTTCATGTGGTGAAACTTGTTCAAATTCTTTGATTAGTGTTTTGTAGTCAACATAAAGAAGTTTAATTATAATTGCATTAGTGAGAAGTGAAATTTATAGAAAACCGAATCGGAAATAGGATTGGTTCCGATTCCGTCGGATTTGTAATTTCGTATTTTCTTGAATAGGGAAGAGAGAGATAGAAAGGGACTTATGGGTTTGGACAACACGAGGGTGATAAGGAAGAAGAGGGTTCGTCGGTGCGTCGATTCGTCACCGCGAGTTCCTAGCACGATCACCGGAAGTTCGCCGTAGATTTCGTCGGAGCTTCGCCTTTCGCTCGTTTTCAAAGTACACAAGATTTTCTTGGAATTTTGAGAGAGTGGGCTCAGAAATTTGGGATGAGAGGGTAGAGGGTAGGGGTGTATTTATAGGGTTAGACTAGGGTTAAGGTAGGTGTAGGGTTTTTAATTAAAAAATGTAAAAAATATATAAAAAAATCATTAAAAATGGAGTAAATGGGGGTTAATGGGCTCTCTGTAACCGATCTGACTATTTAAAATATGCAGGAGGGTTAGGAATAAAAAGATACACGTTTTTGGTGTTGGGGACTCGGCCGCCGAGGAGGTGGTGGGTCGCCGTGGTAAGACACTGGTATTTTTACATTTTCATGTGTAGTAGGAAATTTGTGAGAAACGCACTTGTAACTGTTAGTATTCTAAAATTTAAAAAAAAATAATATTAAAAATAATGTGGGGTATGGGATTTGAACTCTGGTGGCTTGGTTCAGCAGTGCAAGGTATTAGCAGTGAGCTACAAGCTCCTTCTTGTAATTATGGAGTTATTTAATTATTTAAAATGATAGCAGTAAGAGTAAATACTCTAAGTATATATTAAATTTAAAGTTATTTCTTGCACATTAAAAATGGAGTTATTACATTCTTGTAACTTGTAATTAAAAACAAAATAATTAATTATATCTTGTGCTCAGGCTAAAATACCCCTTTATGGATTTTGAAAAAAAAATTTGTTTAGAAAAGTGTATAGGAAAATTAAGGTTGTTACATTCTACCCTCCTAATAAAAATTTCGTCCTCGAAATTTGTAAAAGGAAAGTGTAACAGATTCAAGAAAGTTTGGTGATAGAAGTACTGATAGTGTATAAAAATCACAAAGTGATATAAGGGTTTAGAAATGTGAAAGAGTCTTACCAGTGTTATCTTGCCCTACAGTCTCGGCTTCTACGGCTGCTAATGTGAAGTTTGTGGGGATGTGAGCTGAGTTGCGTTTATAGGGACGGTTTCCAATTCTATGATCGGATGCGTCGCAAACTAGGCACAGGCCTTTTGCGCGCCTACAGTCCTTCCACAAGTATCCATCCCTACGGCAGTAGTAACAAAAACCCGGACTTGACTGGTTAATTGTTTCCTTCTGTCTCTTGGGTTTAGAAGGTTGTGTAGGGTATGCTCCTCTTGCTATCTGGGTGGCAGTGCGTTTCCTGGCGGTTGCTTCTGCTTCTGGTCGGTTCAATAATATAGCAGTCTGCTGCTGCAGTCCAACCAGGAGGCTTCGGATTTCCTCAAGCAGAACCGTCTGCTCGTTGGGTGGAGCAGGAACGGCAGGTGTGATTGGTAGTGGTGGTGGAGTGTTGTTGAAGTTGGTGCTGGTGTTGTTTGGGGAATCCATAAGCTTGAATGAAAAATTTAGGTTAAGACAGATTCAAAGTATAGCATTCAAGGAATATTAAACAAAATAGATTCAAGGAACTTGAATTGTAAAGAATGTTTTAGTTGCTGGTTCTTGTGTTATATTTCTTAGGTTGTTCACGCAGAACAGAACTGCATAGTATGGTTTTATACAGCTCCGACCTGCATGGGCCACCAACAAAACCTGTCACGTCCCGCTTCCCGGTGTACGGCGAAGGGGACGCGACATAGCCCGCTACGTATATACTCAGAAGTACATACGCTAAACTTATCTAAGCAATATAAAATAAATACACAAGAGACAAGATATAAAAATAATAGCAACTTTATTTAATAACATTCTTTTGTACAATACATGAAAAGTAAATACATCTGGAATAAAAGCGATGCCTAAACAATGGCATAACAGGAAATGAAAAATACTGAATAGAAAAAGGTACAATGTCTAGAACTCGGGGCCTTCGTGTAACTGATCCAAGCCTTCACCGGTGGGCTCGATCTCTGACGGGTCCAAAACACCCGACGACATT
This sequence comes from Agapanthus africanus, assembly GCA_030015575.1. Classification (NCBI taxonomy): domain Eukaryota; kingdom Viridiplantae; phylum Streptophyta; class Magnoliopsida; order Asparagales; family Amaryllidaceae; genus Agapanthus; species Agapanthus africanus. The sequence continues at coordinate 14,667,285 of JASDDO010000001.1, read as the reverse complement.
CAAAGAAGAAAGAAATAGAATGTCGTCAGCGAACAGGTAGTTCGGTAAGTCCCAAAGATAAGGGAGAATTAGAAAAGACAGAATAAGAAGTATCTTTTAAAATTGTATAATATTGTAGAATATTGTGTTTACGCTGTTGTTTGTAGCTTGGTACGGAAGGATGCCAGTGTATACGAGAGGGGTCTCAGTATGCTAGAGACCAGGGCAAACGGAATGTACAAGGAACCGTTAAGCCACGGTACAACAGCAACGGAATATAGGCTAGGTATCTTAATCTTACTGTCTCGTGCCACTTTTAACACCTTCCGCACCAATCTACCCCTTAAATCCCGTAGTGTTTTAATTGTATTGTTGTATTGTATTGTATTGTTGGATGACTGACCAAAACCATGATATCAGTAAACAGATTGTAACTGCGTGATCATGTAAATGGAATAACTGGATAATGGATGTGTATCCATGGTTTGATTAAGTCAAGTTGTATAGATTGATAACTGGATTCATGGATTCATGTGTTCAAATTGAATTGGAATATTGTAGAATGTAGATTGACTTAAATCATATTCAAGTCAGAATAATAAGACTCAAACCCGAGTCTGACAATTAGAAATATAGATCGCAATTTTGATTATTTCTCAAACCTATAATTGTTAGGGTCCTTAGGGTAATTTACAAAACTTGAGGGGATTTTATGTAAAATTACTTTTATATACATTTCAAAATACACCTCAAGTATTTATTATTCATATTTAGAGTTGTAATGAAGGTGGATTTTATATTGTGATATTTCTAGTGAAAATATTCTAATTTCATAAATAAGGTATTTATCTGTAATATTGATTTATTTGAAATTCATGGTATTTTAATTTAAAATTTATTTTTGTGATTTTTAGAAAAAGGGTGGAATATTTATATCATAACAAAATAGATATTTTAGTGATAAAATTACATATATCTATACAAAAGTAATTTTAATTAATATTTTATATTCTAAAAATCTCATTTTCTTAAGATGTCGTATTTTAAATATTTCGAGACCGAATGCTCCTTGCGGAGGTCTGAATCTCGCACTACTAAGCCTGAGGGTGCGCGATAAACCGCACTATCCTGAACGAGTTCCACAAAAATAGGTTGTAGCGGCGTTTTGCAAAGATTGTAAAATACTAAATCTTTTAGAAAACGGTTTTATAAAGTAAATGGTATTTATTTGTAAAAAGTCAATTTTCCGTATTTTAGATTCTAGGGTTTTCTAAATCAACTAGACTATTTCTAAAAGGTCTAACCGACAAGTTGTTAGATATCTTAAATCGCCTCTTCACCGCCAATTGTGGCGAGATAAGTACAAGTGAAGAAAGGAGAGATCCGCTCACGAATCACCGTGAGACGGGCCTTTCAAAATTATCTTTCTCCCTTGCCTAGTCTAGACACCACAAAGTCAGATTTAGATAAACGACCGATATCCACAACTTATCGTATTTTTCTAATAAGGGGTATTTATTTAAAAGTGTATCAACTCTAAATCTTTTATGATAGTTTTATTAAGTATGTGGTATTTAAATATAAATTCTTGTTTTCTCGTATTCTAAGGTTTCAATGGTATCGTGTTAGGTTGTAAGTAAGTGTGTGAGGAGGTAGGTCGTTACCTCGTGATTCTACTATAAATGTATAACAAGTTTGATGGGTTAAATGAAAGAGTGAAAACAATATGGTATTTAAGTGAAAAATACGGTAAATTGAGAATGCTATCATTTCATATGGTGAAACTTGTTCAAATTCTTTGATCAGTGTTTAGTAGTAAACATAAATAAGTTTAATTATAATTGCATTAGTGAGAAGTGAAATTTATAGAAAACCGAATCGGAAATCGGATTGTTTCCGATTCCATCGGGTTTGTAATTTCGTATTTTCTTGAATAGGGAAGAGAGAGAAAGAAAGAGACTTATGGGTTTGGACAACACGAGAGTGATAAGGAAGAAGAGGGTTCGTCGGTGCGTCGATTCGTCTCCGCGAGTTCCTAGCACGATCACCGGAAGTTCGCCGTAGATTTCGTCGGAGCTTCGCATTTCGCTCGTTTTCAAAGTACACAAGATTTTCTTGGAATTTTGAGAGAGTGGGCTCAGAAATTTGGGATGAAAGGGTAGAGGGTAGGGGTGTATTTATAGGGTTAGGCTAGGGTTAGGGTAGGTGTAGGGTTTTTAATTAAAAAATATAAAAAATATATTTAAAAAATCATTAAAAATGGAGTAAATGGGGGTTAATGGGCTCTCTGTAACCGATCTGGCTATTTAAAGTATGCAGGGGGGTTAGGAATAAAAAGATACACGTTTTTGGTGTTGGGGACTCGGCCGTCCGACGGCGCCGGCCCGAGTCGGCCGGTCCGGCCGTCGAGGAGGTGGGGGTCGCCGGGGTAAGATACTGGTAATTTTACATTTTCATGTGTAGTAGGTAATTTGTGAGAAACGCACGTGTAATTGTTGGTATTCTAAAATTTAAAAAAAATAATATTAAAAATAATGTAGGATATGGGATTTGAATTCTGGTGGCTTGGTTCAGCTGTGCAAAGTATTACCAATGAGCTACAAACTCTTTCTTGTAATTATAGAGTTATTTAATTACTTAAAATGATAGCAGCAAAAGTAAATACTCCAAGTATACATTAAATTTAATGTAATTTGTAGTACACTAAAAATGGAGTTATTATATTCTTGTAACTTGTAATTAAAAACAAAATAATTACTTATATCTTGTGCTCAGGCTAAAATACCCCTTTATGGATTTTGAAAAAAAAAATTTGTTTAGAAAAATGTATAGAAAAACTAGGGTTGTTACAGATGTATATAGATCTACCAAATATGCAAAAGAAACTATTTGGTGCATGTATCCGGTGCAATGCTTCAAGATAGGATAGAGAAACAAATATTTCGGACATGTTTTCGGTAAGGTCAAAACTTCTAAATTTTTCTTTCTCATGCATGAGTACTCTGCACACATGGCAAATAGAAGAATTTTTGAGGATATGATCATTCACTCAAATAGAATATAATAGGCAATGGCTATTACTATTTTTATTTGGTAAAAGGCTCATCTTTAAGAAAAAAATAAACATGAATCAAACTCCCTAATAACCAAGATCTTGCATGATTAGCTCCCTTGGCTTAAAAAAGTTGCTAAAATCTCCTATATTAAAAAATTCATGTGTTTGACTCCTTCCAGTACATCAAGAAATTTGAATTTTTCTTATTCCAATATTACCTCTACTTTACACATATCCATGTAGGGTATTTTTATATCCATACAATAAAGTATAGTTTAATCTAAAAAGTGCTACATTTAATCTCTGACGGCAACCACATCTGTAATTTCTCATATATGTTATAAAAGATAAATATAGCACTAAATAGTTATAAATGGTAAACTTGAAGTTGCTAAACATGTGCTGAATCTACTGCTACAATATTCAATTGCCTTTACGGATTTAACCGTAGGGGTAAAGAGCTATCTCTATGGATATATTTGTAGGGATATAAAATGCCTCCGTAAGTCCAAAAGGCACGGGTGCAAGTTTTCGTCATGATCATAACCCTACGGAGTATTATTTCCCCCTACGGCTTAAACCGTAGGGGGCCGTATCCTTACGGATTATTCCGTAGGGACATAAATTTTATTTAATTTATCTGTCTATAAAATAAAATAATTGCTCATACGGAGTAATCCGTAGATCTTTCTATATGCCCCTACGGATCCGTAGGGACATATAGAAAGCCCTATGGATTACTCCGTATGAGCAATTATTTTATTTTATAGACAGATAAATTAAATAAACCCTTCTATATACCTAATTAATAAATGCCATTTATTTAATAAAACTTGTTATATTATTAATTAAATTATGAAATAATATTAATAAATTTTCAAGTTGTTATAATCTTCCCCTTAAATAAATTCGGTCTCCGAATTTAAACTAAACTCAAATCTGAAAATATTTTATTAAATCAAATCAAAAAAGATTCCAAAGTCCTACACGACATAGAAATCCATGACAAGTTTTCCTCAAAAGCCGACTGGCACTAAGTGTAGAGATCAAATGGTCATGGGAGGCACCGCGGTCCACCTGCACCACCAAACAGGCTCATCCGAAAAACGAAATATGACCGCTTTCTCACGGCAGTCCACAGATGCATAACAAGCAGCTAACCAATCCACACCGAGAAGGATGTCGAAATCTAACATATCGAGAAAGATCGGATTGACCAAAGAATCTTTATCCCCCGATCCAAACAGAACATGTTCTGAACACGTGTTGGGCAACCAATAATTATCCCACTGAAGTAACCACAACTAGAGGCTGATCTAATAAGGATGAATCTCAAACCAATCACGATGTGAGGTGCATGGATATATACGAGTGCGTGGAGCCAGGGTCAAACAATATATACGGGTCAAAGGAACAAGAGTTGGTAAGTATATCGCAACTGGAACGAAAGAATGCGTGGAATCAAGGAAAACATTTCATAATAACCATAAGGTCACTCAAGTGGAGTATCATATTGTAAATATGCCGTGGAACATGCCAATTCTATGCAACACTTTTTAAGTTACTTACTCTATCATACCAAGGTCAACATAGAATCAGAAAGGTAAAACTTAATACTCTGATACCAATTTTGTCACGATCCGGAAATGGCACGTAACTGGAACTTAAATCACGTGACATATCTTGGACGCCGATGCGACCCAAGTCAGCCGAAACCCAGAATCTAAAGCATAAGTAAAAGATAAATGGATGTGAAGTTTTGAAAAGGATTTTTAAAATGAAATAAAGCTTGTTCTGAAAGATTGGTTGTTTTAAAAATTCTGGCAGTAGCTTCTTTGTAAATTTTGAAATAAACCAGTACAATAATAGAATAATAAGCGTCCCCACATGGGAGCTAACTCAACACACACACGACAGAGACACAAACCATGTAATCTAAATATGATGCCTATGGCAAAGAATAATAAGTAACACGCAACAATACTAACATAATAGAAATCAAGTCGGCTCCACACGTGCTTGATACCAAAAATATATACATCTTGTTCCCCTTCGAAAGACGGCGATGACGTGAAGACGTCTTGACTGAGATTCGGGGCAGATGCTATTTGGTTTTATCCGTCCACCTCTCCGAAAATGTCTAGTTGATTTATGGCACCGTGTATCGGAGGTTTGGACGGATGCGGCCGATGTAGCAGACTTCGTCAGATTCCCTCTCGCTTGAGGGGTTTTTGATTGTGGAGACGCTCTTCTCTGCAGGCGCAAGCCCCTGCAGTTAATTACGCTACCGTATCGCGGTAACAATTTTCTCCTTCTCTAGAATTTCACTTGATGTCGTGGGTGTTTGTTTTGTTTGTGGTTGCCCGTGGATTGTATACGGAGACTAATTTATGTCGTCGCCCGTAGGACGTGGATTAGTCCAAATCCGTATTTTCTTAGATTTGGGTTTGGGGGTTTTGGTTTAAGGATGTGTTAGCCATATTTGAGGCTAAGATCAACTTAAACGTTTGTTAAGGATACGTTAGTCCTGTTTGAGACTAAGATCAACTTAACGGAAAGAGCATTTTAGGGGTTCTATTGTTCCAGTTTAGGGACGTAGTGGTCCGTTTAATATATAGTCATCGGGACCCGTCACCTCTCTGACGACGTTGAAAGATTACAACGACAAGTGTCAGAGGAGTTAAGAGATGTGCCCTTGAACCAAAGTTGATTAGGGAATATGTAGTCCGATTGAATGTTTAAGGATACGTTAGCCAGATTTGAGGCTAAGATCAACTTAAACGGGATCGTTTAGATCTGACAAAAGAGCGTTTGGGGACTCTAATGTTCCAGTTTAGGGACGTAGTGGTCCATAGGTAGTTTAAGGACATTACGGTCCATTGCCAGTTTAGGGACATGGTGGTCCATGTTCCAGTTTAGGGACATGGTGGTCCATAGGTAGTTTAAAGACGCATAAGTCCATGGGCTTAAGGACCCCACAGTCCATGTCAATGTGTTTAAGGGCGCATTAGTCCGTTAGTTTAAGGACGCATAAATCCGTGGGTTTAAGGACTCCACAGTCCGTGTCGATGTGTTTAAGGACGCATTAGTCACGAGTTTAAGGACCCCGCAGTCCATGTCGATGTGTTTAAGGACGCATTAGTCTACTAGTTTAAGGACCCTGCAGTCCATATCGATGTGTTTAAGGACGCATTAGTCCATGAGTTTAAGGACCCCGCAGTCCATGTCGATGTGTGGTCGTCGGGACCCGTCACCTCTCTAACGTCGTTGAAGAATTACAACGATAGGTGTCAGAGGAGTTCGGAGATGTACCCTTGAACCGGCTGTAAATTGATTTAAGAGAGCAATCTTGCTCCGTCAATTTAGTTTGAGAACTTACGGCCATGATTGGGCTAAGTCCGGTTGAGAATATTCAACGTTTTATTTGAATTTGGCCTATCAGGCCTGTGCTAGGGCTTTGCCCTTGCACTGCATTTTATTTTGGCCTGCTAGGCCTTTCTGATTTGGGCTCTGTCTCTTTATGATGCAAAGTATCTGTTTGGGCTCTGCCCTTCTTTAGAATAATGCATTGTATTTAATTTGGCCTGTTAGACCCCTTTTTAATTGGGCTTGGCCCTTCTATAGATAATGCAGTGCATTAATTATTTGACAGTAGCTTGTCAGGCGCTTTGTGCCAGTTATTGACGGCAAGCGCTTGTAGAGGTGACACGTGTCACGCTCTGGTGAGCGCAAGTGCAACAGTACAGTTTTGCAAGTGCAAGGCACTGTTTTTATAACTTAATCCAATTTTAGATTTCAAGAGAGGAATCTTTTGAGATTCCAGAACCAATGGTTCATAAAAAAGTGCAAGGCACTGTTATTATTTATTTATTATTTTTTCATTGAAGATTATTGATCTTGTTCTTAGACCAATGATCTATTCAGAAGAAATTCTTCTCTTTTATAAAGGTTTTTACCTTTTTCTTTTTTTTTCCTTGAGTTCTTCTCAAAATTCTTCAGAGCTCTCTCTGTTTTTTTTTCCTGAAGTTCTTGATGTCGATGTCTTTTGAATTGGGGTATAGGGGCTTTTATATAGTGCCCATAAATTTTTTAAATTTGTTAAAGAGAATATTCTCTGAGTGATTTGGGGAATTTTCTCCACCGTTGGATTTTTGATCCAAGAGCTCCTGTTTTACAGAAGACAATCTTCTTGTTTTAACAAGAACAGAAAGATCTTACTAGAATTTTAATTCTGTTTGGCGCAAACGCCCCAGCGCTTGACACGTGTCGCGCAGCGCAACGCAGCTGCGCTTGACACGTGTGGCGCAGTGCACAGCGCAGCTGCGCTGACACATGTCGCGCAGCGCGGAGCGTTGCTTCCTTTAATTTTTATTTTAAATAGAGTCTTGCTCTGATTGGGCGCACTGTCTTGGGCGCTGCGCTGACGTATCAGCTTTTGACACGTGGCGCGTTGCGCGCAACGTAAGGGATTTGAAGCGTTGCTTCAATTTTTGAATTTTTAAAATTCAAACAGAGCTTTGCTCTGATTGGGGGAAACAAATGCCCCCCCACCGTTGCGCTCACGTGGCGCACACGTGAGTGCAGCGGTGGCAAGATCTTGGCCGTTGGATCAATGGGTGAGTTGAAGGGGCGCAGGCGCCTATAAATAGGACCCTTGGTCCTTGGTAAATGTTTTACCATTTTTCAAGAATCTTGATTTTCAGAGCCTTGCTCTTGCTTAAGAATTTTAGAGCCTTGCTCTCGTTTGTTTCCAAGAACTCCAAAGTTCAGAACTTAGAATCATCTTAGGTAAAATTTAAATTAAATTAAATTAAATTTAATTAACAGAGCCTTGCTCTCATAGATCTTTGATCTAAAGAAAACCCCTTTGGGGTTTCATCAACAGAGCCTTGCTCTCAAAAGTCCATAGATCTACAGAGATCTTGTTCATGGGTTTTAACCCATGAACAGAGCTTTGCTCATGGATCAAATGTAGATCTTTTTTTTTGATCTGAAAATGAAGAACTTTTTATAAGTTTTCATGGATTTTTTAAGACCCTAAATTTTTAATCTTTAGGAGTTAAAATTTTCTTTTGATGGATCTTTCCATCATTATTACAGAGCTAGGCTCTTTTTTTTTTAGGAATTTTTATTCCCTTGAGACTAGAGTTTGACAAATGTCACTCTGTGACAGAGCTTTGCTCTGAAAGAGGAGATTTTCTCCTTGTCTCTAGGGATTTCCCATTAATGAGAATATTCTCTTGGGAATCTCTTCATTAATTGACAGTCTCATCCAATGATGGGGCTGTCTTATTAAATGATGCACTGTCATCCAGATTTTATGGGTCCCCCTCTGGTCCCCTACCCACTGCATTGCAGTGCGATGTAAAATTTTAAAACGCCAAGCGTTGGAGTCACAACACTGACGACTGACTTTTGTCTCTCTACAGGAAACATGCCTTCTGACTTATCGTTCCCATTTGTTCGCTCGGAGGGAGGATTTCCCCAGGCACCAGTGGACCGAGAGGTGCTCACTCTCATCAAGGATCATGACCCCGAACACAAGAACCTTCACTTGTGGGGTAGGTAGTATAACGATATCATCCAGGGTCGCCGAAACTTCGGTTTTGCTACGCCGTCCGAGCCAATATTTTCGATCCCTTTTGCGGATGAACCCCCGGTGAAGCATGCCGTGGAGGTCAAAAATTGGAACTCGGATTACCTCCTTCAGCCTGCAATTGGTGCTATTCCCGTGCAGCCGCAGCCGGCAATAGACATTTTGGGGAGGCGAATCTGTCAGGGTGAAGCACGCCCTTGGGGACAGGCCTATAACATTGGAATGGTCCCGTGACCGCCCGCCGGATATTTGCAGTGGGCCCGGTACATCTTATCGGCGAAGAGGACTCATCTGATGAAGATTGGTTTATACTCGGCTATCTACGTCTCGCTCTTTGAGTATCCCTCTCCTCCAACGTGGTGGATCAAGGCTTTTATCGAACAATGGAATATCCCCACCCATACCTTCCTGATGACGGACAGGGAAGTCTCTATCTCCTTAGAGGAGTTTGCCGAAGTCTCGGGTCTGTCGATGAGGGGGGAGCATTACGAGGAGCTGCTTCCTCCTGACGAATACGTCTTTACCACCAAGCCGTTGGTGTTTGATCTGACTCTGGAGAACGCTATTCAGCACCAGTTTCCGGGCCTGGTGAAGGTGCTGAACATCTATGAAGGGCTCTATCTGGAATCGGGCATCAGGGGAGTCAGTTGCGCAGATTTTATCGCCCGCTTCTGTCACGCCCCGCTTCCCAGTGTACGACGAAGGGGACGCGGCGAGGTCCGCTACGTATATACTTAGAAGTACATACGCTAAGCGTATCTAAGCAATATAGAAATAAATACACAAGAGACAAGAGTATAAAAAGAATATCAACTTTTATTTATTAACATTCTTTATACAATACATGAAAAGGAAATACAACTGAAATAAAGATGCCTAAACAGTGGCATAACAGGAAATGAAAAGTACTGGAAAGAAAATTGTACAATGATACTACAGTGCAGGGTCCTCAGTAAACTACTCCAAGTCTTCTTGCGATGGCTCAACCTCTGCCGGGTCCAAATCACCTGACGACATTCAAAGAAGAAGGAAACAGAATGTCGTCAGCGAACAGGTCGCTCGGTAAGTCCCAAAGGTAAGAGGGAAGTAGAGAAGACAGAATAAGAAAATACATTTTAAAGTGTAAACTATTGTTGTAATGTTATGTCAACGCTGTTGTTTGTAGTTTGGTACAGAAGAATACCAGTGTATACGAGGGGGATTTATATATGCTAGAGACCAGGGCAAACGGAAAGTACAAGGAACCGTTAAGCCATGGTACAACAGCAACGGAATATAGGTTAGGTGTCTTAATCTGACCACCTCGTGCTATCTTTAACACCTTCCGTACCAATCTACCTCTTAAACCCCGTAGTGTTTTAACAGTATTGTTGTATTGTTTTATGTAAGTTGGATGACTGACAAAAACCATGATATCAGTAAATGGATTGTATCAGGTAATTGGAATAACGGAATAATGGATGTATATCCATGGTTTGATTCAGTCAAGTTGAATAGATTGTTAACTGGATTCAGGGATTCATGTGTTCATATTGAGTTGGAATATTAAAGAATATAGATTGACTTGAATCATATTCAAGTCAGAAATAGTCAGACTCAAACCCGAGTCAGACTAAAAGAAATGTAATTGAAGTTCTATAATTGTTAGGGTCCTTATTGTAAATTATAAAAACTTGAGGGGTTTTATGTAAAAATACTTTTGTATAGTTTTCAAGATACATCTCAAGTATTTATTATTTGTCTTTATTGTTATAATGAGTGTAAATTTTATTTGTGTTATTCTAGTGAATATATCCTAATAAAAGTATTACTTTATAATATTGATTTATTTGAAATTCATGGTATTTTAATGTAACTTTTAATCTTGTAATTTTTAGGAAAAAGTGGAAACTTTATCTTATAATAAAATAGGTGTTTAAATGATAAATATACATATGTTAATACAAGAATAATTTTATATAAATATTTTATTTTCCAAAAATCTCATTTTTCTTAAATGTCGTATTTTAAATCTTTCGAGACCGAATGCTCCTTGCGGAGGTCTGAATCTCACACTACTAAGCTCGAGGGTGCACGATAAACCGTACAATCCCTAACGAGTTCCCCAAAGGTGGGTTGTAGTGGCGCTTTGCAAGAATTTAATAAATACCGATCATATAGAAAACGGTTTTATAAAGATAAGGTATTTATTTGTAAAAGGATATAAATTTCCGTATTTTAGTTTCTAGGGTTTCCTAAGCCAACTAGCCTATTTCTAAGGTCTAAACGACAAGTCATTAGAAGCCTCAAATCGCCTCTTCACCGCCAATTGCGGCCGGTAAGTGCCAGGTAAGTGGGAGGCTCTCCACTACAAGTAGTGGCCCTAATTAAGTAACCACTTGTCTTAGACACACTTTTCTAGACACCACAAAGTCAGGTTTAGATAAACGATCGATGTCCATGACATAACGTATTTTCCTTTTAAAAGATTTTGTTTTAAAATTGTATACAACTTAGAACTTTCAGAAAAGGTTTATAAAGAAAATGGTGTTTTAATGTAAAGTCTTGTATTTTCGTATTCTAAGTTTTGATGATATCAATTTGGGTTGTATTTACGTGTGTGTGGAGGTAGGTCATTACCTCGTGATCTATTTTAAGGTATAGTGAAGTTTAGGGTTAAATATGATAAACTAAACATGAGGGTATTTAAGTGAAGGAATACGGTATTTTGCAAAAGTTATCATTTCATGTGTGAAAACTCATTCAAATTGATTTTTACAAGTTTAGTGGTCAGGTGAAGATGTTTAGGAATGATTGAATTGATTAGAATAAGAAAAATAAACATTATGGTATTAATGTGAAAAGAATACGATATTGCAAAAAGCTATCATTTCATGTGAGAAACTTTATCCAAATTAATTGTTATATGATTAATAGTCATCATGAATATGTTTAGGTATTATGGAATTGGTGACAAGTGAGATTTTGTAGAAAAACCGAATCGGAAATCGGTTTGTTCCGATTTCCGTCGGGTTTCATAAGTTCGTATTTTTGAGAAGTAGAAAGAAGAAAAGAACGGGACTTACGGGCTTCGATCTATACTAAAGAATATAGGGGAACTAGGTGAGTGGTCGAGGCTTTGTTTCGTCGCCGGTTGCTTCAGAAAAATGTCGCCGGAATTCCGTCAGAGCTTCGCCGTGAACTCGATTTCAAAGCACACCTTTCTTGTAGAAATTTTGAGAGAGCAAACCTAGTGTTTTGAGATGAGAGGGTAGGGGGTAGGGGGTCTATTTATAGGGTATCTAGGGTAGGGTAGGTGAAAGGTTTTTTTATTTTTTAAAAAATTGTAAAAATTAAAGAAAAAGCATTAAAATTTGTATTAAATTGGTTGTAATTATCTTTCAGAAACTGATCTAATAAAATGGTGTATACAGGGGGTTATGGAATGCAAAAATCCACGAATTTCGTTTTGGGGACTCAGCCGTCCGAGCGAGTCCGACCGGCGGCGCCGGCCGACTCGGCGGATCCCGGCCGAGTCCGGTGGCCAAATCGTGAGGGGTCTTCTGATGTAGCTCATGGTATATTTAGTTTTTAGGGTTCAGTTCATCTTTTGGGAGTTATGGCCTGTGGACTGTTGGGCTTCCAAGAATTTTAAAAGAAAAAATAATCTAAAAATAATATGGGGCAGGGGATTTGAACTCTGGTGGCTTGGTTCAGCAATGCAAGGTATTACCAATGAGCTACAAGCTCCTTCTTGTAATTATGGAGTGAAATAAATACTTAAAGAGATATCAGCTGTAATAAATACTCCAAGTATCCATTGAATTTTAAATCAATTCTTTGTACTTTAAAAATGGAGTTGTTACAGTCTACCCTCCTTATAAAAATTTCGTCCTCGAAATTTACAACTTTTATTTGAGAACTAGTTTACAAAGAGGTGTGGATATCTAGTACGCATTTCATCCTCCCTTTCCCAAGTGGACTCTCCTGGAGTGTCTTTCCTCCACATCACTCGAACCAAGTTAACTTTCTTGTTCCGAAGTGTCTTCACTTTCCTGTCCAGGATCTCCACGGGCTGTTGCTCACAAGACAAATAGGGCTGTAGAGTGAGCTCGGAATGATCGAGAACATGGCTGGGGTCACTCACATACTTTCTGAGTTGGGATATGTGGAACACATTATGCACTCCTTCCAATGAGGGTGGAAGCGCTAAACGGTATGCCACTTCACCGACTCGTTCGAGTATGTCGAACGGTCCAATATATCTCGGACTCAACTTACCCCGTCTTCCAAATCGGATCACTCCGCGGTTCGGAGATATTTTCAGGAATACATGATCTCTTGGCTGGAACTCCAAGTGTCGTCTCTTTGCATCAGCCCAGTGCTTCTGTCGATCTTGGGCTATGCGCATCCTCTCCCTGATTGTACAAACCACATCAACAGTTGCTACTATCATCTCCGGTCCAAGAAGTTCCCTATCTCTGATGTCATCCCAACTTAATGGCGATCGACACTTCCTTCCATACAATGCTGCAAAAGGTGCCATTCCTATGCTTGCTTGGTAGCTGTTGTTGTACGAAAACTCCACAAAATGTAGGTGATCTTCCCACGATCCTTTGAAGTCTAGCATACACGCTCTGAGCATATCTTCCAAGATCTTTATAGTTCGTTCCGACTGACCATCTGTTTGTGGATGATAAGCCGTGCTGAAGTTCAGACTTGTTCCCAAGCTTGCTTGCAGACTCTGCCAAAATTGCGATCGGAATCTGGTGTCACGATCGGAGACAATGCAGACCGGTACTCCATGAAGTCTCACAATTTCCTGTATGAGTTCATGGGTATCAGAGATAGTACATTATAAAGAGTTTTAAATCTAAATTAGATTATTACCTCCATGTACTTCTTCGCTAGTGTCTCGGTTGATTGGCCAACTCGAAATGGGATGAAGTGAGCCGACTTTGTGAGTCGATCCACAATGACCCATATCGCATCGTTACCCTTTGTGCTGCGAGGAAGAGCAGTCACAAAGTCCATCGTGATGTGTTGCCACTTCCATTCTGGGATTGGTAACGGTTGAAGTAATCCAGCAGTCCTGTGATGTTCAGCCTTTACTTGCTGACACACCAAGTATTTTGCGACATTTCTGGCTACTTCACGCTTCATTCCATGTCACCAATAATTCTGACGTAGATCTTTGTACATTTTGGTACCTCCAGGATGTACTGAGTAGGGAGAGCTGTGAGCTTCTTTCATTAACTCTTCCCGAACAGGACCTTTTAGTACACACAATCTGCTGCCGTATCTCAAAGATCCGTTTTCATGGATGATGAAGTCTGTTCTGAGTCCATTCTCCACTTGTTCTCTGATCCTTTGCAACTTAGCATCACTTGCTTGAGCTGCTTTGATCTGATTGACAATGGTTGACTGAACCTGTAGATTCATCAAACTTGAAGAATTATCTGGCATGACTACTTCAATTTCCATCTGATGTAAGTCTTGCTAAAGCTTCCACTGAGCAGTGAGATTCATGGATAATGGTTGGTGACTAAAAGCATCAGGTACTACGTTCACCTTTCCTGGGTGATATTGCAAGTTGATGTCAAAGTCCGCCATGAGTTCTAACCATCTTCTCTGCCGCATATTCAACTCCTTCTGAGTAAACACGTACTTCAGACTTTTATGATCTGTGTAGATATTCACTCGTTCACCAAGTAAGTAGTGGCACCAAATCTTGAGAGCAAAGATGACGGCTGTCAACTCCAGATCATGCGTCGGATAATTGCGCTCATGAGTCTTCAGCTGTCTTGAAGCATAAGCCACAACCTTACCGTGCTGATGTAGAACACATCCTAATCCCTTACCGGATGCATCACAATGCATTTCGAATCCTCCAGATTGATCCGGTATTATGAGAATAGGTGCAGATGTCAATCTTGACTTGAGTTCTACGAAAGCTTGCTCGCATGCTTCTGACCACACAAATTCTTCATCTTTTCGTGTGAGCTTGGTCAGGGGTGTTGCTATCTTTGAGAAGCCTTCAATAAACCTTCTGTAATATCCAGCTAAACCCAAGAAACTTCGAATATCCTTCACTGACTTTGGTGTAGGCCATTCGCTAACTGCCGAAACTTTCGCTGGATCCACAGAGATTCCTTCTCCTGATATGATATGTCCAAGAAAACCAACTTGATTTAGCCAAAACTCGCACTTGTTGTACTTGGCATAAAGCTGATGTTGTCGAAGAGTTTCCAAGACAATTTGTAGATGTTCTGCATGCTCTTTCCGACTCTTAGAATACACCAGGATGTCGTCGATGAAGATGACAACAAACCTGTCTAAATACTCCCGGAAAACTTGGTTCATTAGGTTCATGAATATTGCTGGTGCATTGATCACTCCAAATGGCATCACTAGAAATTCGTAATGTCCATAGCGAGTTCTGAAAACTGTTTTGTGAATATCAGCTTCCTTGACCTTCACTTGATGATAACCTGAACGAAGATCCAATTTAGAGAAAACACAAGATCCACTTAGCTGATCGAATAAATCATCGATGCGCGGGAGTGGATACTTGTTCTTTATAGTGACTTCGTTCAAGGCCCTATAATCGATGCACATTCTGTATGAACCTTCCTTCTTCTTTACCAGTAGTACAGGTGCTCCCTAACTTGAAGTGCTGGGACGAATCCATCCTTTCGCCAGTAATTCGTCCAACTGTGTTCGGACTTCCTTCAATCCTTCCGGACTTAGTCTATAAGGTGCTTTGATCACCGGTTGTGTTCCTGGTACTAAATCAATACTGAATTCAAGAGCTCGATCGGGAGGCAAACCTGATATATCGCCAGGAAATACATCGTCGAACTCTCGAACCACATCTGGTCTTGATTCTTCCTCTGCTTGAGCTACTGCAACTACTGATTCTCTTGGCTTCGCTTTGTAGGTACTTGGCTCCAGTGTACGGTCTCCGCTTTTAAAATAGAAGACCGGATGGTCTGGGATCTCGAATACTACCCTCCTTTTACGACAGTCGATGGTAGCATAAAAAGTTCCAAGCCAATCCATTCCTAGAACCACATCGAAATTTGGTATGTCCAGCACCTTGAAGTCAGCATAAAACTCTCGACTGCAGACGACGACTGGACACATGCTGTATCCCATAGTTGCCTTTAGAACGCCATTTCCGGAACTGACATTCCAGCTGGATACAAGCGGTGAAACTGGAATCGCATGGGTTTGGACAAACCGTTGCGACATAAAGCAATGTGATGCTCCAGTATCAAAAAGTGCAAGTGCAGGGATTGAGGATACTAAGATTGTATTTAAGGTATGTGGGATTTGTTTTAGGTATAAGAAATATGTGAATAAGTAACGGATAGAAAAGTAAAGTTTGAAAAGAAAAGTTTACCAGTGATGACTTGGCCAGTGGCCTCAGCTTCTTCCACGGACATCGTGAAAGCCTGGCACCTTGGTACATTCCTCCTGGCCTGAGGAGTATTCCTCGGAACGTTCCTTTGAGCTTGATGGAACTGACGAGGAGGTGGTGCAGCTTGTGGTCCTCTGGGTGGTGCAGGTAGTGTAGGTCTGGGAGCAGGTGCCTGAAGAGCTGGTCGCTGCGGATAGGTAATTGCTGGCCTGGGTGCAGCAACTGGGTTCTGTTTTTGGGGACAAGACCCAATATCGTGAGTAGCCGAGCCACAGACTAAGCAAAGGCGGTTGGCTTGACGGCAGTCCTTCATCATATGTCCAGTTCTCTTGCAGTAGGTGCAAAAGGCTGGGCTAGGACGAAGGGTTGGTACTCCAGGTCGCCTTGGCACGAAAGGTGGTCTGGACGAGGCTCCACCTGCCATCTGATTGGCAGGGCGTTTGACTCCTGCAGACTGAGGTCTGCCCCTCTCTTTTATCACCGCCTCATAACTGCGGGCAGCTTCTAGAGCATCCTCATGAGTCAAAAACTTTCCTGTGGCTAGAGCAGCCTTAATCTCTGTGTCCAAACCTTGTTGAAAGCGACGGGCTCTGATCTCGTCCATCGGTATCAAGTGTGCAGCGAATCTGTTTAAAGATTGTGTTAGCTGTGTAGTATGTGATATTTAAAAATTGAACTATTATGACATATCTTACCGGCTTAACATGGTGAATTCAGCATCGTATTCATCTACTGATTTATCCCACATTGAACCCTGTTGTAAATGAATAAATTGTTGCTCCATTGCAAACCTGGCAGTCACAGGGAAGTATTTCGCGCCGAACTTCTCGCGAAACGTTTTCCATTCAATCGTCTGTACCAGACGGTTTTCTTCCGCTTTCCACCAGTTGCGAGCATTATCCGTGAGCTGTAGTTTTGCTACACGGACCCAAGCGTTGTCTGGCACTTGAGCTGCTGCCAGATCGTCTTCGATGCTTTGTGCCCATTCTTCCGCTTCAAGAGGGCTTCCTTTACTAGAGAACTGCTTGGGGTGTAAAGCCCTGAATTGCTTTACTCCCGACGCATCGGTCTCAGGACGGTTCAGAAGTTGTTGCTGTCCCTCGAGAAGACTGCGGATCACCTCAAATAGCATTGTTTGCTCGGTGGGTGGTGCAGGAATAGCTGGTGTAAGAGGTAGTGCTGAAGGGGTGTTGTTGACGTTGGTGCTGGTGTTGTTCGGGGAATCCATAACCTTGAAGAAAAATTTGGGTTAGGACAGATTCGAATACATGAAATGGTAAGATTCAAGGAATAGAAATTTGCAAGATTCAAGGAACATGAATTGTAAAGAATGTTTTAGTTGCTGGTTCTTGTGTTATATTGCTTAGGTTGTTCACGCAGACCAGAACTGCATGACAGGGATTCATACAGCTCGGACCTGCATGGGCCACCAACAAAACCTGTCACGCCCCGCTTCCCAGTGTACGGCGAAGGGGACGCGGTGAGGTCCGCTACGTATGTACTCAGAAGTACATACGTTAAGCGTATCTAAGCAATATAGAAATAAATACACAAGAGACAATAGTATAAAAAGAACAACAACTTTTATTTATTAACATTCTTTGTACAATACATGAAAAGGAAATGCAACTGAAATAAAGATGCCTAAACAGTGGCATAATAGGAAATGAAAAGTACTGGAAAGAAAAGTGTACAATGATACTACAGTGCAGGGTCCTCAGTAAACTGCTCCAAGTCTTCTTGCGATGGCTCAATCTCTGCCGGGTCCAAATCACCTGACGACATTCAAAGAAGAAGGAAACAGAATGTCGTCAGCGAACAGGTCGCTCGGTAAGTCCCAAAGGTAAGAGGGAAGTAGAGAAGATAGAATAAAAAGATACATTTTAAAGTGTAAACTATTGTTGTAATGTTATGTCAACGCTGTTGTTTGTAGCTTGGTACAGAAGAATGCCAGTGTATACGATGGGGGTTTCTATATGCTAGAGACCAGGGCAAACGGAAAGTATAAGGAACCGTTAAGCCACGGTACAACAGCAACGGAATATAGGTTAGGTGTCTTAATCTGACCACCTCATGCTACCTTTAACACCTTCCGTACCAATCTACCCCTTAAACCCCGTAGTGTTTTAACAGTATTGTTGTATTGTTTTATGTAAGTTGGATGACTGACCAAAACTATGATATCAGTAAATGGATTGTATCAGGTAATTGGAATAACGGAATAATGGATGTATATCCATGGTTTGATTCAGTCAAGTTGAATAGATTGTTAACTGGATTCAGGAATTCATGTGTTCATATTGAGTTGGAATATTAAAGAATATAGATTGACTTGAATCATATTCAAGTCAGAAATAGTCAGACTCAAACCCGAGTCAGACTAAAAGAAATGTAATTGAAGTTCTATAATTGTTAGGGTCCTTATTGTAAATTATAAAAACTTGAGGGGGTTTATGTAAAAATACTTTTGTATAATTTTCAAGATATACCTCAAGTATTTATTATTCGTCTTTATAGTTATAATGAGTGTAAATTTTATTTGTGTTATTCTAGTGAATATATCCTAATAAAAGTATTACTTTATAATATTGATTTATTTGAAATTCATGGTATTTTAATGTAACTTTTAATCTTGTAATTTTTAGGAAAAAGTGGAAACTTTATCTTATAATAAAATAGGTGTTTAAATGATGAATATACATATGTTAATACAAGAATAATTTTATATAAATATTTTATTTTCCAAAAATCTCATTTTTCTTAAATGTCGTATTTTAAATCTTTCGAGACCGAATGCTCCTTGCGGAGGTCTGAATCTCGCACTACTAAGCTCGAGGGTGCACGATAAACCATACAATCCCTAACGAGTTTCCCAAAGGTGGGTTGTAGTGGCGCTTTGCAAGGATTTAATAAATACTGATCATTTAGAAAACGGTTCTATAAAGATAAGGTATTTATTTGTAAAAGGATGTAAATTTCCGTATTTTAGTTTCTAGGGTTTCCTAAGCCAACTATCATATTTCTAAGGTCTAAACGACAAGTCATTAGAAACCTCAAATCGCCTCTTCACCGCCAATTGCGGCAAGGTAAGTGCCAGGTAAGTGAGAAGCTCTCCACTACAAGTAGTGGCCCTAATTAAATAACCACTTGCCTTAGACACACTTGTCTAGACACCACAAAGTCAGGTTTAGATAAACGATCGATGTCCATGACATATCGTATTTTCCTTTTAAAAGATTTTGTTTTAAAATTGTATACAACTTAGAACTTTCAGAAAAAGGTTTATAAATAAAATGGTATTTTAATGTAAAGTCTTGTATTTTCGTATTCTGAGTTTTGATGATATCAATTTGGGTTGTATTTGCGTGTGTGTGGAGGTAGGTCATTACCTCGTGATCTATTTTAAGGTATAGTGATGTTTAGGGTTAAATATGATAAACTAAACATGAGGGTATTTAAGTGAAGGAATACGGTATTTTGCAAAAGTTATCATTTCATGTGTGAAAACTCATTCAAATTGATTTTTACAAGTTTAGTGGTCAAGATGAAGATGTTTAGGAATGATTGAATTGATTAGAATAAGAAAAATAAACATTATGGTATTAATGTGAAAAGAATACGATATTGCAAAAAAGCTATCATTTCATGTGAGAAACTTTGTCCAAATTAATTGTTATGTGATTAATATTCATCATGAATATGTTTAGGTATTATGGAATTGGTGACAAGTGAGATTTTGTAGAAAAACCGAATCGGAAATCGGTTTGTTCCGATTTCCGTCGGGTTTCATAAGTTCGTATTTTTGAGAAGTAAAAAGAAGAAAAGAACGGGACTTACGGGTTTCGATCTATACTAAAGAGTATAGAGGAACTATGTGAGTGGTCGAGGCTTTGTTTCGTTGCCGGTTGCTTCAGAAAAATGTTGCCGGAATTCCGTCAGAGCTTCGCCGTGAACTCGATTTCAAAGTACACCTTTCTTGTAGAAATTTTGAGAGAGTAAACCTAGTGTTTTGAGATGAGAGGGTAGGGGGTAGGGGGTCTATTTATAGGGTAGCTAGGGTAGGGTAGGTGAAAGGTTTTTTTATTTTTTTTAAAAAATTGTAAAAATTAGAGAAAAAGCATTAAAATTTGTATTAAATTGGTTGTAATTATCATTCAGAAACTGATCTAATAAAATGGTGTATACAGGGGGTTATGGAATGCAAAAAGCCACGAATTTCGTTTTGGGGACTCAGCCGTCCGGCCGGCCGACTTGGCCGATCCCGGCCGAGTTCGGTGGCCAAATCGTGATGGGTCTTCTGATGTAGCTCATGGTATATTTAGTTTTTAGGGTTCAGTTCATCTTTTGGGAGTTATGGCCTGTGGACTGTTGGGCTTCCAAGAATTTTAAAAGAAAAAATAATCTAAAAATAATGTGTGGCAGGGGATTTGAACTCTGGTGGCTTGGTTCAGCAATGCAAGGTATTACCAATGAGCTACAAGCTCCTTCTTGTAATTATGGAGTGAAATAAATACTTAAAAAGATATCAGCTGTAATAAATACTCCAAGTATACATTGAATTTTAAATCAATTCTTTGTACTTTAAAAATGGAGTTGATACAGCTTCATTCGACCAGAGTTTCTATCAGAGCGGAGCGAGAAGTTCGCCCAGCTCGATGACCCTTTTGGTTTCGGCTTGGACCGTCGACCCACATCGGAAAATGATCAAAGGGACTTTTATCTCCCCGGCGCCCCCGTCATCCCTTTATTAGAAATCGCCATCCTGGGCATGGATGAGGAGACCTTTTTTGTAGGGTTCCTGGGCTTATGGTTGTGCAGCTTTGCGCTCCCCATGCACCCGCGCCACATGCGGCCATCTGTTTTCTACCCAGCGCATCGGATGGTGGCTGGTTTGCAGTTGGCAGTAGGAATCGTCGGGCTGGCTTACCTTTATAATGGACTTAGCGTAGCGGCGGACGCTAGTGAGCCTGGGGTGCAGCCCGCTAACTTTCCGATGCACTACTACACCGCTTGGGTGGAAATGCATGTGCACGGGGTGTTCAGCGCCCATAAGATCCCTTTGTTTTTTGAGAAGTGCAGACTCCCAAGAGTCATGCGGTTGGTCGGCGCTTCGATCGTGGGTGCACCTCCGCGGGAGGCTAGGGGTTTGCTCTTTCGTCCACACCTGGTCGGAGCGAAGGTTTCCTTTTTGGATAAGGTCATAACCATAGTTTTTGGATAAGGTCATAACCATAGGCTCAGAGACCACCAAGTCGGTAGTGCCGCTGCGTGACGATTTTAAGGATGGGGCTTCCATATTGAAGGCTCGGGAGATCCTCCATCTCTACTCCATTCGGCCGGGCTACCTGGTGTTTAGGCAGAATGAGACGGCACTCTTCATGAGGTATAACTCTCTCCGGTTTGCTCAGCAATTGAGCTATCACCAGGGGATCCCGATGGAAGCTTTCTTGGAAAAGCCCGTGGTCAGCCGAGAGGGGATAAGGAATGCAATGCACCATTTCATGCGGCTTAACACGGGTTCCTATTTCTTCATCAGCGAGCCGAGCTGCGTCCCCAAGGTCCTCAACGCGTACGTGGCTTGGTATGCGCATGCAATGGGTCCAGTTATCCTTATGGAGAAGCGCATGCTGGTTGACCGCAAGGGTGCGCCTCGTGGCGGCGATCGCAAGGCTCCCTTGAAGCCAAGGACCCCGGTCATTCCTCCGCTGAAAGATGCCGGAGTTAGGCCACCGCGCATGCTGAGCCCCCCATGCAGATCGCCGCTTCCTAATATAGTAGATGCGCCACCGGCGCCCCGTGCTCCAGCGGAAACGGTCAATGTGGTATCGCCGGAGTCCGGCGTGGGCGCGGATATCGGGACCCGCCCCTAAAGTGCCTGCAAAGCGCAAGTTGATCTTGGGTGCACCCAAGGCTGGCGGGCAGAAGAGGAAGAAGAAGTCGCTCTTCTCAGGTGACGTTGTGTTCGGTCAGGAACCTCACGCTCCCTATAGCGAGGGCTTGGGCGAGTACGGGACCAATAAAGGATTGGTTATGCTGCCAGATGACACTGATTTGGCAGCCGCCATCGCAGCTTCAGAGCGATTGGTGAGGCGCGACGCGTGGCTAGCCAAGCTTGCACAATCGGGTAATTACTAGTCGCATTTTTTTATTTCATTGTACTTTTATTATTGTCTTTGACTAATATTTTTCCTCTCTTTTCTTCAAACAGGCATCACCACTGAAGAAGCCATTGCTGCTTCCCTCAAAACTTTCCAAGAGGAGGAACGACTCAGAGCGTCTTTAGGCCTTGGTACATTTCGATTCATCAAGTCTTTATTCTCTTTTTGGTATGGTCGATCTAACCCCCTTTTTTTATCGCAGGAACCACAATGCCGGTCCCGCCAGGTGACGCGGAGACTCTTCCCGGGCCAGCCACTAATGTTCCGGTTTCTTCGGGGCTGCCGTAAGAACCTCGACTCGAAAAGTCGGTAAGGGATGCCTTGAAGAATTTGGAGGCATCTCTGTTTACGGACGATGACGCCTCAATGAAGGAAGCTTTGAAGAGCTCCGTCTTGACGGCTCGGGAAGAGAGAAAGCGGCTAAGGCGTGAGGCGAAGGCATGCAGGGCTGCTTTGGCCGTTGGAGCGGGCCCAAGCACCGTCCCTCGTGCTGATACTCCCTCAGAAGAGCCCTCTGTCGCCTTATCCACCGCTCGCAGACAGGTGGCGCATGCAGCTCGGAGTGCTAACGATAAGTCTACCTCAGGTGACGCATCTTTCAAGATTTTGGTGTAAGAATTGTAAATTCGTCGGTTCTTATATGTCTTGTCTTGCAGGGCCAAGTCCAACCGAAGGGGAGGCGGAAATCGTCGAACCTAAGGGGCCAGAGGAAGAAGCACCGGCCGAACCCGAGCCGACGGTGGGCAACGTCGCTGGGGTTGCTGAGCCTGAACTGGGGGCTGAGGGAGCTGCACCTGAGAAGGTCGTTGATGCCGAGCCTGAGGTGGCGGCAAATGAGACGACCGCTATAACTGAGCCCGGGGCAGCGGCGGACGAGACGCTTGAGACCGGTGATCCCATGGTGATGGCGGATGAGACAATGACGACCGCCGAGCCCGAAGAAGTAGCGGGTGAGATGGGCACGACTCTTGGGGAAAAGCCAGCCGCTCTTTCTCAAGAGTCCGACAATGCTCCAATTATTGCTCTCCCCGTCTACGGTCTTCCGCCGTCTCCTGGTCGGGCGAGTACGACGACCGCCCCTGTCGAGTCCGGTGATGAGGCCACGGGAGGTGGGCTCGTATCGATGGAGGAGGGAGACGCCTCCGTTTCGGCCGGCGGCTCATCAGGTAAATTTTGAGTTACAGTCCCTTTTTTTTATATTGCAATCTTTTCTGACAAGTTTATCCTTGTTTTTAACGCAGGTGCGGCCAGTGCCGATGCTCCATTGCTCGAGGGGGCGCCGTCAACTACCGCCTTGGCGGTGGTCATCTCTCAGCCTTCCCTTGTACCATCAAAGATGTTGGAAGGTATGGATTTGCAACCTATTAGTTTTATCTTTCAGCCGCATAATTTATGTACTAAAGTCATACCGTTGTGTCTTTTCAGGGGTGCTTTTTGATCATTTCTATCAGGTATTGCACCCACACTTCTCCTTCCCATCTGAACTCGCTTCTTCCTCCAGTGGCGCTGGTGAGTATAGTTTCCAACTGATATCTTTCTTTTTCGGTAATGGAATTATTTCTAACTTTCCCTCGTCCTGATTGCAGTGCTGCAAATCGAAGGAGGGGATGAAAGATCGGCCGCGCCACCGGCCCTTCCGGCCTTGCCACCTGCTGCAGCTGGTATAGTAAACTATCGCATCGATGACTTTTTTTTTGTATTTCTTGAACTGTCATATAATCGTATTTTGTTTTGCAGCTATCGTTCCAATTCCGGTTCCTCTTGAGTCTCGCATCCTAATGCCGGCAGGCCCCTTCTTGAAACGTCCATCTTCAAAGGGTGCCGTGATGAGTTTGGGCATGTTGAGCGGATACATCGAAGAGCTTGACGCAGACGCTCTCCCATCTGCCGCAGATCTCGCTGTGGAGGTTAACGCAATGTTGGCGGCGCTTGTAAATTTTCATAACGAAGGCGTCGTCGAATCTTGGGTTAATCACTGCAGGGAAATCGAGGCCGGCCTGCACCAGCTGGAGTCGATGCGTCCTGCCCCCGAAATCTTGGTCGCGAGTACTCAACGGGCGGCATGGATTGAGGAAAGCGCTTCTTACTTCCGCCATATGGAACAAGAAGCAGCTTTAAGGCTGAGAGAATGCCAAAAGACCTCGAGCGCGATGGCTCGTCTGCGTGCCGATGTTGGGGCTAACGCTGCCCAAGTGAAGGCTATCTTTTAGGGCCTCCTGGAACGCATCTCAAATGGGCTGAACCTGAAGCAGAAACTCGATGCTGCCGAGCGTAATGCTCAAGGCCGCAAAGCAGCTCAGCAGGCCGTTGGGGAGCAGCTTGCATCCTTCTTGCAGCAACGTGCTCAAGTGGAGGCGGAACTGGCGGTGGTGGCCGATCAGGAAAAAGCATGGAAGGAAGTGCGCGAACAACTGATAGGGCTATTTAAGACGCTTCCTTCCCAGTAGCTGCCTTTATATCAATATACTTGTAAAAATTTTCTTTTTCGAATAAGATGTATCCATTCTTTATTCTTTTGTACGATTCACCTTGTACTTGATTGAATTAATAAATAAAGATACACATTTTTTCTTTGCAATGGCTTGTATGCTCTTTTGCTCTCTCCCTTTCTCTTATTATCAGCATGCTGTCTTAATAAACATGGTTGACAGATAATAGAGTAAGCATCTTAGTTTCTCCAAGAGATAGCGATGGCTTAGGCCGCAGGTTCAGATTTGCTGCCTAAGACTTTTCAACTCTATGAGCCGTGAGGGTCTCATAGAGATTTTTCTCCCTACGGATCGAGAGGATCTCATAGGTGGATTTTCTCCTTAGGAATCGTGAGAATTCCTAAGTGCGTTTTCTCTTATAAGTCGTAAGGATCTTATAAGAGAATTTTCCCTCTTACGAGTCGAGAGGACTCGTAAGCGGTTGTTTCCCTCCTTGTCGAGATTCGACTTTGGAGAGTGAGACCCGTGAATAGTATGCAAGAGACCGTTTTAGACCGACTTGCAGGGCCCCAGTGCTTAGGAAACAAGTTTTTTTTAATCCCTGCTGCCTAAGGCTTTATCTTGTGACGAATCGGGAAGTTCTCGCGGAGACACTAGTTTCTCTGCGGGCCGACGCGAATCAGGAGTCTCTCATCAAGAACGCTAGTTTCCCTGAGTTGAGAAGTTTGCCAAGGACACTGGTTTTCCTGGGGTCGAACGAGTCGAGGTGTTCCTACAAAGACGCTAGTTTCTCTGCGTGTCGACGCGAATCGGGGTGTTCTCGTCAAGGACGCTGGTTTCCCTGAGTCGAAGTATTTTGCCGAGGACGCTAGTTTCCTCGAAGTTGAAACGAATCGGAGTATTCCTGCGGAGACACTGGTTTCTCTACGGGCAGACGCGAATCAGGAGGCTCTCATCAAGGACGCTAGTTTCCCTGAGTTGAGGTATTTGCTAAGGACACTGGTTTCCCTGGGGTTGAAACGAGTCGAGGTGTTCCTGCAAAGACGCTAGTTTCTCTGCGGGTCGACGCGAATCGAGGTGTTCTCGTCAAGGACACTGGTTTCCCTGAGTCGAAGTATTCTGCCGAAGACACTGGTTTCTTCGGGGTTGAGACGAATCGGAGTATTCCTGCGGAGACACTGGTTTCTCTGCAGGCCGACGCGAATCAGGAGGCTCTCATCAAGGATGCTAGTTTCCCTGAGTTGAGGTATTTGCCAGGGGCACTGGTTTCCCTGGGATTGAAACGAGTCGAGGTGTTCCTGCAAAGACGCTAGTTTCTCTGCGGTTCGACGCGAATCGAGGTGTTCTCATCAAGGACACCGGTTTCCCTGAGTCGAAGTATTCTGCCGAAGACACTGGTTTCTTCGGGGATGAGACGAATCGGAGTATTCCTGCGGAGACACCGGTTTCTCTGCGGGCCGACGTGAATCAGGAGGCTCTCATCAAGGATGCTAGTTTCCCTGAATTGAGATATTTGCCAAGGACACTGGTTTCCCTGGGGTTGAAACGAGTCGAGGTGTTCCTGCAAAGACGCTAGTTTCTCTGCGGGTCGACGCGAATCGAGGTGTTCTCGTCAAGGACACTGGTTTCCCTGAGTCGAAGTATTATGCCGAAGACACTGGTTTCTTCGGGGATGAGACGAATCGGAGTATTCCTGCAGAGACACTGGTTTCTCTGCGGGCCGACGCGAATCAGGAGGCTCTCATCAAGGACGCTAGTTTCCCTGAATTGAGGTATTTGCCAAGGACACTGGTTTCCCTGGGGTTGAAACGAGTCGAGGTGTTCCTGCAAAGACGCTAGTTTCTCTGCGGGTCGACACGAATCAAGATGTTCTCGTCAAGGACACTAGTTTCCCTGAGTCGAAAGATTTTGCCGAAGACACTGGTTTCTTCGGGGTTGAGACGAATTGGTGGCGGTCTTTCAGGTTTCATATAAGTTACCGTCTAAACCGTGAAGCTAGGAATTTGATCTTCGCTTCGTTTGCTGGCACTGCGTCTGTTACATCAAGACGAATGTCACGGTTGTCTCTAAGTTGTTGGTGAACCGTCGAGATTTGGCTTCGCTTTCTGGCGGAGCCTATTGGGAAGGTATGGTTCCCTCTTTGTTTGCGCCCTTGGATTGTATACAAGGATCGATGTGATCTCAACTGTAGGGCAAGAGTTTCATCATCATTCATTTTTTTTGTTTTATCTCCGTGATGCTCTATCATTTCAACTTTTTATATCACGAAAATCGCGATTGCCCAATCATTTCGGCTATTTTTCGCGGTGCTCAATCATTTCGGCTGTTTATTTTATTTTTACTCGCTGCTTTTTATTGCGAGTTGCCCTATCATTTCGGCTATTTCGCATGCATACTTTTCTTTACTTGCTGATTTTTTTGCAAGTTGCCCCATCATTTCGGCTATTTCGTATGCATATGCGGCTTGCTATCTTTTCGCCGCAAGCTTGGGATTAGACACCGATTTCGGCATCAGCACCGCTACAACTGGGATATTTTCAGGAGCGAATCATCATTTGCCTCTGTCGATGTCGAACAAAGGTGGCTTAGTAGACAGGGTTAGGGTCCTGTCGACTAAGGCTTTTGATTTCATGAGCCGTAAGGGTCTCACAAAGGTATTTCTTCCTGCGAGTCGTGAGGATCTCGTAGGTGTATTTTCTCCTTAGGAATCGTGAGGATTCCTAAGTTTATGTTCCCCTGTAAGTCGTAAGGATCTTACAAAAGGGTTTTCTCCTTATAAGTCGAGATGACTTACAAGGGTTGTTCACCATATGGACATATCCCCAGTCACAGGTGGGACTTGGTTAGGGAAATGTTTATTCGTGCCCGTGGATTGTATACAAGGGTCAGTATTGAGCTGCTTGTAGGGCCATATCGAAGGTTGTGGGGGGTTTGCTTAAGAACAGGTTTAGCTCTCTGTAACTTAAGACTTTCAAATCTTATGAGCCGTAAGGGTCCCATAAGAGAGTTCTCCTTACGAGTCGTGAGGATCTCGCAAGTGTAATATCTCCTTAGGAATCGTGAGGATTCCTAAGTGTGTTTCTCCCTTGTGAGTCGTAAGGATCTTACTCGGGTGGTTTCTCCTTACAAGGTCGAGAGGACCCTGTAAATGTCTTTTAACGAGGTCGCGCCCTTTCGGGTTTTTACAAACACTCGCCGGTAGCCCTGCTGTTTTTACTCACGGAGCCCTTTCGGGTTTTCATCCGTGCCCATTTTGCTTATGGACATACCGTTCTTTTTATATATTATTTTTTTATTCTTTTTTTTACGAAGTCGCGCCCTTTCAGGTTTTCACGAACACTCGCCGGTAGCCCTGCTGTTTTTACTCACGGAGCCCTTTCGGGTTTTCATCCGTGCCTATTTTGCTTATGGACATACCGTTTTTATTATTTTTTATTATATTTTTTATTATTTTTTTATCTCGTCAGCCTGAAGATGTTGCGGTAGTTGTTTAAAGGCGTTTCGGTCATTAGCTAGTTTTAGGACGTAGTGGTCCATTGTTAGTTTAAGGACGTTTCGGTCCGCCATTAGTTTAAGGACGTTTCGGTCCGCTCAGGAGAAGGCATGCTACTACTCATAGAGTTTGGGCTTAGGAAGATAGCGAGCGGACATAGTCGTCGTCATCTATCATTGACCTAAGCTGTGACTAGTTAGGCGTAGTATTTTTTCAGGAAGCGACCATTTATTGGCCTGAAAGACCTTTCACCGTGTATATCTATTAGCAGATAGGCTCCACCCTGGTAGACCTTGTCTATGATGTACGGGCCTTCATAGTTCGGCTCGAATTTTCCCCGCTTGGCGCGACTGGGAATCATAGGTCTTTTGACCACTAGCATTAGTTCGCCTTGGCGGAATGTCCTCGGCCGGGTTAATCTTTCATATGAGCGCGTCATCTTTGCTTTATAAGCCTCCAGATTTTGTTGCTCTATGAGCCGGGTTTTATCAAGGGCATCAAACTCTTCAAGCCGAAGGTGAGCATTTTCTTCGTTCGTTAGCTCATAATGGACTGCCACTCGTAGAGAGGGTAACTCTATCTCGAGGGGGAGTACTGCTTCTGTACCGAACACTAACGTATACGGCGTAGTGTTCGTGGCTGTCTTGAACGTGGTCCGATACGCCCAGAGAGCTTCTTGCAGTCTCTCGTGCCAATCCTTCTTATTTCGGGACACCGTCTTCTTCATGATCTTTGTCAATGTCTTATTGAAGGCCTCAGCTAGACCGTTAGCTCGCGGATTATAAACTGAGGAATATCTCCAGTCTATATTATGTTATTGCGCGAAGCGACTGATCTTGTGGCTTCTGTAGGCTGGCCCGTTATCGGAGATGATCCGTCGTGGGGTTCCAAACCAATATATGATGTGTGTTTTGAAGAAATGGAGGATATTCTCCGTCTTCACTTCCCTCAATGGTACTGCTTCTGCCCATTTGGAGAAGTAGTCAGTCGTCACCAAGATGAAACGATGTCCTCTAGACGATGCTGGTTCGATGGGGCCGACTATGTCAGTCCCCCACATTTCGAACAGCCAGCTGGCCACCGTTGGATGTAGTGGATTTGGATGCTGGTGGATGAAGTCCTCATGGATTTGGCATGAGTGGCATTGCTTCGCATATTCGAGGCAATCCTGAATCATCGTGGGCCAGTAGTAGCCCATCCGTTTGATCTTCAACTTCATCTTCGGGCCTGCTTGGTGAGAACCACAGAGTCCGTCATGGACTTCCTGAACGACTCTTTTCGCTTCATCAGGTCCTAGGCATCTCAACCATAGAGAATCAAACGACCTCTTGTACAAAGTACCGTTGACGAAGGCGAAAGACAGGGCTCGCTTCATGAGCTGATGTTTTGAGGACGCATCTTCAGACGTTCGACGGGATTTGAAGTAGTCTATAAAGACTTCTCTTCAATCCTCAACCCTTTCCTGGTCTTTTATTTGCAGAGCCGTCTGCTCAGTCGCTTCCTTTTCCTCGGATGATTTCGGAGATATTTCTGCTGGAGCAAGAACCCGACGGCTTTGTACCACGATTTCCCGTCCTCTTATATACGTGGAATTTGGGGATCGTATATCCCGGCGGGTACCTTATTTGGTCATCCCACCGTGGTTGCCAGCATTTGTTTCCTGCTCCCTGTGCTGCTCCGAGGATGTCTCCGGGATTGCTTTCGGTCCCGTAAGTGCGGCCATGGCTGTCAGCATTTCTTGGAGTTTTTGTTGTTGTTGCTCCTGAGCTTTAGTCACTGATCGCGTAAGCGGTCTATAACCTGTGAAGACATGGCTATCCTCTTTTCTGGATGCCATATAGACGGTATGTACCATCATGCCCCCAGACTTGGGGTGTTTGGGTTCAGTGGTCTTGCAGCTCGTCGCAGACCCAGGGATTTTCTCTGGCCTTCTCCTCTTGTGAGCGGTCGAAGTTGAGGGGGCCGTTTTAGTGGGCACCCAAGTAGCTGTTGCTTTTTGTGGCTTGATGGAGTAATCCTTCTCCTGCCGAACCTTCATCTTTTTCTGTCGGCGAAGATAGTCTTGATCAATCACCGAGTCTTGGACTTGATGCCAGACCTTATAGATTTTAGAGGACAGCCATTGAGGGGTTGTTCCGGCTTCACCCTTATAGCGCTCTCCATAGGTAGAGGAGATCTTTTTAATACGGCAGTTGGTGAGTTTTTGCGCACCCTTCTAAGTGGTTCAAAGCTGTTTCCAGTTGGAACAGCAGCATCAATTTCCGCCGTTGGAGTCGGCGGAGTCAGTCCAGAAGGAGAGTTGCCCCCGGTCTTCCTTACTCGGTGCCAGTGGTATATCCCTAGTAGGAGGGGTGTTGTCTCCTGAGGGTTTTCAGCGGATTACACCCACAAAATCGTATAATAAAAGAGAGATGGTGAAAGTTATATAAATATAAGAACTATAAAAGAAAGAACTTGAAAATAAGAGTTTTCAACTCTACCAGCTTTTCAGTTGCTATGAGCCCTATCTTAATAGTCATGAAAAGATGTTAGAAATCACATCATCTCTCAATAAAATATCGCCTTTAGTTTTCATTCCTACCTTTCTTCCAAACATTGATCATATACCCCTACGTGTGTGAACTGGACATCCCTACACTCAGAGAATTCAATTCAAGCAATCATACTCTTGTCCATCTACCTCAGTACTTTTTAATAGATATTTAGATGGAATTTGCTCACACATTCTTAATGCGACCATTAATACTTCTTGAGGTACTAACCGATCGATTACTCATGTGCTTTCTAATTAGGTGTTTTTCCTCGTCTTGCAACACCTAAGACTTAGCAGTGTCTCCCAAACCAGTTGGTCTAAAGCACTAGGTGATAAAGCACCCTCGCTATATTTTTTTATTGCTGCCTCGGTGATAACAAAACCAGTGTTCATTTTTCTTTTCACCATTTTATCTTTTATTCTCCACTTTTATTTTCTTCATACTTTGGCTTCTAGACAAGAGCATTTCAAGATATCCTCTACTATCCCGAGTTTCAAGATGTATGTAAGTGCGTATAGTAGGGTTTCAACGTTCAAATGTTTGGCTTCCAGAATAGAAACTATTTTTCAGGCTTATTTTTATCCTCAGATTAGTAATTTCCTTCATCTTACTAACCTTTGGGACAACAGCTTATAACCACTTATTACTAGTTTCATTTAAGAAAACATCTAACTTTCTTGTTTTTCTTAAACTATTCCTATCTTTTAAATATAATTTTTCACTTTCTACTCTTTTATTATCACAATTTTTTTGTGTGCTTATATACAGTATAATGCAAAGTAAGGCGTAAATAAGCACAGGAGCGCTGAAAAACGTCTTCTTGGGAGCTTCTTGCGATGGTACAGGAGCGCTGAAGCTCGTTGGTGGGAGCATGGTCCCGAAGAAGAGCCCAGTGGTGGCTTGAGTTACCTGCTCCACTGGCATAGTGAAAAGGGAGGCCGCTTGGGGCCCGTAGGTTACTCCTCCAGATGGGACAGAGTGAGAGTTGCTGTTGCAGTTAGTGCAATTTGAAGCCAATGATTTTTTGAAGAGCTTGAATATTCTGCCCCCTGCGTCGACCTTGGTCTTTGGCATGTGCCAGCTGTTTGAGGACCGATTCCGTCGGCAAGGCTGCTACTTGGGGAGCCTGCCTGTGGGCGACAAACATCCTCTGGGCTTCCTCCATCGGCGTTGAGGCACTGAAGGTGGGAGGTGGGAGTATCGACCCAAAAAAAAGCCCGTTGATTTCTTGAAAAGTCGGATTGCAGATACTTGAGGCTGCAAGTGACCCATACTTGACTCCGCCGGATATGACAGAGCCTGAGTTGCTAGGGTGGGAGCAAATGCCATTCTTCATAGAGACGAAATGCGGCCTTCAATATCCACTCCCCTAACACCGCGATTATTTGATCGCGGGAAAAACACGACCCATGAAGTGTGAAGTGGAAAGAGCAAAAGGTTCCACCGGGCGTGCCAGAATCTGTTCCCCTCCGAAAGACGGCGACGACGTGAAGACGTCTTGACTGAGATTCGGGGCAGATGCTATTTGGTTTTATCCGTCCACCTCTCCGAAGATGCCTAGTTAATTTATGGCACCGTGTATCTGAGGTTTGGACGGATGCAGCCGATGTAGCAGATTTCGTCAGATTCCCCTCGCTTGAGGGGTTTTTGATTGTGGGGACGCTCTTCCCTGCAGGCGCAAGCCCCTGCAGTTAATTACGCTACCGTATCATGGTAACAACTTTCTCCTTCTCCAGAATTTCACTTCGTGTCGTAGGTGTTTGTTTTGTTTGTGGTTGCCCGTGGATTGTATACGGAGACTAATTTATGTCGTCGCCCGTAGGATGTGGATTAGTCCAAATCCGTATTTTCTTAGATTTGGGTTTGGGGGTTTTAGTTTAAGGATGCGTTAGCCATATTTGAGGCTAAGATCAACTTAAACGTTTGTTAAGGATACGTTAGTCCTGTTTGAGACTAAGATCAACTTAACGGAAAGAGCATTTTAGGGGCTCTATTGTTCCAGTTTAGGGACGTAGTGGTCCGTTTAATAAATGGCCGTCGGGACCCGTCACCTCTCTGACGACGTTGAAAGATTACAACGACAGGTGTCAGAGGAGTTAAGAGATGTACCCTTGAACCAAAGCTGATTAGGGAATATGTAGTCCGATTGAATGTTTAAGGATACGTTAGCCAGATTTGAGGCTAAGATCAACTTAA
The DNA here is from genome assembly GCA_030015575.1 of Agapanthus africanus. NCBI lineage: Eukaryota > Viridiplantae > Streptophyta > Magnoliopsida > Asparagales > Amaryllidaceae > Agapanthus > Agapanthus africanus. The sequence goes on along the minus strand of JASDDO010000001.1, from coordinate 14,634,443 downwards.
ACGGGATTTTTTAGATCTGACAAAAGAGCGTTTGGGGGCTCTAATGTTCCAGTTTAGGGACGTAGTGGTCCATAGGTAGTTTAAGGACATTACGGTCCATTGCCAGTTTAGGGACATGGTGGTCCATGTTCTAGTTTAGGGACATGGTGGTCCATAGGTAGTTTAAGGACGCATAAGTCCATGGGCTTAAGGACCCCACAGTCCATGTCGATGTATTTAAGGACGCATTAGTCCGTTAGTTTAAGGACGCATAAGTCCGTGGGTTTAAGGACTCCACAGTCCGTGTTGATGTGCTTAAGGACGCATTAGTCCACGAGTTTAAGGACCCCACAGTCCATGTCGATGTGTTTAAGGACGCATTAGTCCACGAGTTTAAGGACCCCGCAGTCCATGTCGATGTGTGGTCGTCGGGACCCGTCACCTCTCTAACGTCGTTGAAGAATTACAACGATAGGTGTCAGAGGAGTTCGGAGATGTACCCTTGAACCGGCTGTAAATTGATTTAAGAGAGCAATCTTGCTCCGTCAATTTAGTTTGAGGATTTACGGCCATGATTGGGCTAAGTCCAGTTGAGAATATTCAACGTTTTATTTGTATTTGTCCTATCAGGACTGTGCTAGGGCTTTGCCCTTGCACTGCATTTTATTTTAGCCTGCTAGGCCTTTCTGATTTGGGCTCTGTCCCTTTATGATGCAAAGCATCTGTTTGGGCTCTACCCATCTTTAGAATAATGCATTGCATTTAATTTGGCCTGTTAGACCCCTTTTTAATTGGGCTTGGCCCTTCTGTAGATAATGCGGTGCATTAATTATTTGACAGTAGCTTGTCAGGCGCTTTGCGCCAGTTATTGAGCGCAAGCGCATGTAGAGATGACACGTGTCACGCTCTGGTGAGCGCAAGCGCAACAGTACAGTTTTGCAAGTACAAGGCACTGTTTTTATAACTTAATCCAATTTTATCAAGAGAGGAATCTTTTGAGATTCCAGAACCAATGGTTCATAAAAAAGTACAAGGCACTGTTATTATTTATTTATTATTTATTTATTGAAGATTATTGATCTTATTCTTAGACCAATGATCTATTCAGAAGAAATTCTTCTCTTTTATAAAGGTTTTTATCTTTTTCTTCTTTTTTTCCTTGAGTTCTTCTCAAAATTCTTCAGAGCTCTCTCTGTTTTTTTTGTTGTTTTTCTGAAGTTCTTGATGTCGATGTCTTTTGAATTAGGGTCTAGGGGCCTTTATATAGTGCCCATAAATTTGTTAAAGAGATCATTCTCTGAGTGATTTGGGGAATTTTCCCCACCGTTGGATCTTTGATCCAAGGGCTCCTGTTTTACAGAAGACGATCTTCTTGTTTTAACAAGAACAGAAAGATCTTACTAGAATTTTAATTCTGTTTGGCGCAAACGCCCCAGCGCTTGACACGTGTCGCGCAGCGCACAGCGCAGCGCAATTGTGCTTACGCAACTGCGCTTGACACGTGTTGCGCAGCGCACAGCGCAGCGCAGCTGCGCTTGCGCAAATGCGCTGACACGTGTCGCGCAGTGCAGCGCTTGCGCAACTGAAGCGTTGCTTACTTTAATTTTTATTTTAAATAGAGCCTTGCTCTGATTGGGCACACTGTCTTGGATGCTGTGCTGACGTATCAGCTTTTGACACGTGACGCGTTGAGCGCAGCACAAGGGATTTGAAGCGTTGCTTCAATTTTTGAATTTTTGAAATTCAAACAGAGCTTTGCTCTGATTGGGGAAAACACATCTAAGTCTCGTCTCTAAGTCAAGAATATACAAGTGATAGATAGAGTGACATTTAGATACAAAAGACTACAATACGATGTAGTTACGAGGCAACTGTAAACCCATATAGCGAAAAGCGATTACACCCCAAAAGAAGTAGTGTGCCAACAAGCCACAACTAATCCGAGCGGTCTATCCTGCAAGAAATTATGGCACAACAGGGGTGAGTTGCCAACTTGTGAGTAAAAATATATCATAAGATAGAAATCACATAAATAGATGAATTACCTACAGGTTATAAGGTATAATACTAACATGATAATACATATAGCAAAAGTAAATGTAAATGCATCATCACGGAACGCACACAATAGAAACATCATCAACAAATCCATCATCAAATCCCGTATCAAGAATAAACACTAAAAATATCAATCTCATAAGGTGTTATCTCTCGGATTAGGCTTTATCTCAATCAAAACAACCACCCCCAATCGGTAACAAGGTATCCGTACCGGTCTCTCCCCTACCTAGATATCTGGATAACCTCGAAAAAATCCACAGTGTATCCATATCGGTCTCTCTCCTATCTCGATACCGGATAACACCCAAAACAAATCCATCACGTATCTGTATCGGTTTCTCCCCCTACTTGATACCGGATAACAGTAAAAACAAAACAAATCCATAATGTATCCATATCGGACTCTTCCCCTACCTCGATACCGGATAACGCTAAAAAACAACAACAAATCCATCACGTATTCGTATCGGTCTCTCCCCCTACCTCGATACCGGATAACGCGAAATCATAAATACATAGAAATCGGGAAAACTCATCCAAACAATATTACAAAATGAACCGTGCAACAACGGAAATGAAAATATAAGAATGTACATAATAATGGTATCAATCGTGACGAAAACGTGATAACAGCAGCATGAGGTACTTGCAGAAATACAAGTACGATGCAATACAACATGACATGTTCTATACGTGTCATGGCAGTTACCGATGATGTGTACATGTAACATGTGAGACTGTGTTGGTGCCGTATGGTAAATCGGTAATTGTGTAAGTGTTCTAATCTATATGTGATATAGCAGTTACCGATGATGTGTACGTGTAACGTGTGAGCTTGTGCTGGTGCCACAAGGTGATCATCGATAATTGTGTAGGTATCCTAACAAGAGTATGTTAGTTGTATGTAAGCCCTAGAGTCCATTATTGTACATCTGATGTATATTATAGTGGATGCTTGGACATTTATAGGGAGGACTTTCTTACTCGACATGATAGTATGCTATTTGGTTACTTTTTATCTTAACATGTACACTAATTGTCTCTCTGTTACATGTTGATAAAGCCCTTAGGATGTGTACTTGACTACCAGGATTATGATGCAGATCATACTAGTGGGGACAGGGTAGTCTATAAGTACATCCTTCAATTGTTCTTAGTCGTAGGAGTATCGAGACGGGGCATCGATATTCTAGAGTAGACTAGCGTATACGTTTCTTGACCCATATGATAGGCGATGGATGATCCTACATCCATTGGTGTTTGACATCAAAGATTGTATACGGGTGCTCAGTGGAGACTGGGTATACTGAACAGAACTTGCCGAGAACTCCTAGATGGTATTATACCTCACGCCAGATAGCAGTTCTCTGGTAACACTGGTACAGGTTAGTCTGTAGTCCCAAGATCGTCATAGAGTCTTGTGTGATTCCCACTGTGCTTTGATTTCCACTTTACCACATTCAAGAGAACGTGCAAAACGGTGGTTTTTGGGTACAGTCCCGAGTCACATAGAGGCAATGAGTGATAGGAGGGGATTTCTTCTCTCTCGGTATTGGAGGGTGATGTTGCGCTGTGCTCGATTGGCCATAACAGAAATTACCTCGCCAGGGTTGCTAAGATTTACTGGTAAGTGTTATCAGTAGTTTCTCGAACTGTTATAGGCCTCACGTCGGCATAACTTATCAAGCTATTGGGGTCTGACGTTTACTGCCCCCAGGCTGGATATGCGACATATCAGACGAAGAGACCGGACTGTACGGTAGTGTTACTTATTGGATTCACAGGAGTATGAGCGGGCTTACTTGTTGATCTTCTGATCGCTCAATACCCGGGTAGCCGTTACGTCCAGCTAGTACCGCTTACGGCTTGTGGGTGACTGATATGATCATCACCTACTGCCGGCGTATTGACGAGTTTTTAGAGTCTTACACAGAGGTTTCCTGGCTCAGGCGAAACGAAATAGGAGTACATATGTGATATGTGCGGGACCGAGATTAATACGCTTATGTGATACTGTATTCTAATCTCGCGATACGTGATATCGGTCGGTTATATGTGATATAGCCGGGTTATCGAATCAATTGTTGATTCGATAAGTCGATACAAATGATATTAGTCAGTTATATATGATATAGCCGGATTATTACATCAAGTGTTGATTTAATAATTTAATGTATGATTATATATTTGATATATTAATTTTACATTAACTAATATTAGGTCACTTAAGCATTTATTTATCTCACTTATACATTTAATATATATGTGATATATATTAATGTATTTTTTTTGGTATCATGCTTGATGATACATTGTACATGGGTGTATGAGACTCATACCATACTTTAGATAATTAGGGTTTTATTTATTCAAGGTAAATACAAAATTAGGTGGAAATTAGTCATGGTTGATACTTAGTGGAAGCTTGTAGAAACCATTGACTTAGTCCACTAATTTTGTTTTACATTAGATATTTATTAACCCAACCATTATCTTTAGTCATGGTTAAATCTCTATATGAGAGAATATATGATATTATCTCACCCGTGGTTGCTTGGTGACTCTCATTCATTCTACACTTCGTCTTTTTCTTCACCTCAAGAAAGCTCTCTAGGTTTTCAAGAGGTGAAGAAAATTAGTGAGAAAAATAATTCTAAAGTGAGCAAAAATCATATTTCATCAACCTACACTAGATTAGCCATTTAGTTTAGGTTGTTTACTTCACTAATTCCCAATTAGTGAAGAGGTAGCTTGAGTTGGAGATTTTTCGACGTAGATCATCTTCGACCTCGAAGACTTCAATCAAGCTTGTTCATTTCGCCTTGTGAACCCTTACTAGAGTCCGGAAGATCACTACTTGGAGCGAAGGGTCTACTACACGGAGCTTTAGAAATGAAGGACCGGTCTACAAAGGTTGTATTTCTCTTTCACTTAGTGTAATGTTTGATTACATGCTAGCTTACTCCTAATCCTCTAGTTAGATTCTTAGTTTGGGTTACTTAGCTCACTAGAATTTTAAAATTTCATACTTGATGCCCTTGAAAACATAGTGAGTATGCTAAGGAACCCAGCAGAGTATAGTAGGTGAAAATGTAACAAGGCGATTGTAACTTAAGCATGAGACATGAATAATGATAAACCTAATCGTAATTTTAATAGTTTTGGTTAGACTAAGAATATAAGGTATAAATTATAATAAAATGATCAACACTGCATTGTAACTAGTATAACATTGTTATATGAAACAGATATGTTAAAACATAGCATTTGGTTTCGGGAGTTTTGTATGCCATCCACCCGATTCCCCATATAGATATAAATCTACTCACAGTAATACGACTCACTCTATTTGGAATCCATGACCGCCTTTTCCTTCTTGCCGCCTCGGACATCTCCGCAACCGATCCTAGCATAGACATAATCACGTAATCGTATAATAATCTAAATCGGTATCGATACAAACGAGTTAAACTTTCATAGGTTAGAACATATGACCAATGTGTGCTATTCGTGTGCTAACTGTGTAGAACTACCCCCATGCCCCCGGAATCACCGTTTAAACGTGAAAAGATCGGATCGAGAATTAGAAATTCATTTTCAAGTTAAAAACTTTTAACATCGGACCATATTAACTAAAAACATTTCCAAATTTCACCATATAAAATCTGAGAAATTTTGATATATCTAAATGTCTTAATTATCAAGCATACAAGTCACTGCCCAAACCCTAACGCAAAAATCCAAAATTTAGCCAACTTAAGGTGCTATTGTAACCGAATGGGACGGTTCAACTTAGGAATTAGGTCTTTGTGTTTCGTGCATGGTCTCAAAATTGTCTCATTAGGTCAAAACTATGTACTACATATTTTTCAGAGATCCAAATAAACTCCAGCAGAGACTATCAAATGGTGTCTTTATTATCAACACACACACACACACTGTGACTTTTCAAATGGTGTTTTTTTTTTCAAAAATATCGTAGCCCTCTATTTTCTAAAAACAACGATTCATACTATTTTAAACTATAACTGTATGGCTTATACATAGTTGCATATTATTTTTATATCGTTCACGTTTACGATTTCTTGATTCTGTTTACGCTCGCGTTACGATTTCTTATTTCTGCATACGCTTGCATTTCCTTCATTTACAATATATATATACTGCATTTCATATCCTTATCTTTACATGACTTCGTATGTTAGGACACACCCACCATTACCGATGATGCACATGTTGCACGTACACATACTTGCCGGCTCACACACACATCATCGGTAATTTCCATGCCGCGTACACATTAGAAATCACCATGGTACCGTATCACCTTATAATCTTTTAGTATTTTAGTTACTGATTAGTACACAATATCATATATTGGTGTAGATATTGCACTTTCTTTACCTTACTACACGAAACATTCATATGAACACACTTGCTGTGCATTACAGTATTGTTCTGTGCCTGTACATATTGTTTCATTACAGGCATGCTTTATGAGATTTTGTTTTCATGAGATTTCTGGATTTGAAAAACCGCAGATATTATTTAAAAACTTATGATTGTTTTAAAAACGCAGTTTCTTTTGATATGATATTTCGACGTCCGCCATAAGATTTCTCGATTCTGAACTATGATACTACCCGATTCAAGGAGTGAGGAGTTACCATCTACGGGTATATGGTGGACCTGGTATGGTACTCCGGGACAAGAAGATCGTATAAAAAGGTATTGAGCCTGGCAGGGGAACACTACCTACCGGTGACAGTACTGGACTCGACAGATATCCGGAGGATACCGACCGGAGTGATATGAGACAGATGGATATGAGGACCGATCTGATGAGACGGTGCCTGAGATATGAAAGCCGATCCTATGAGACAGCACCTGAGATATGAGGATTTACGTGTCGATATTGGACACGGGTTTTATGATGATTTCAAGTGTCGATACTGGACACTCAGAATTTTATGATGATTTCTAAGGTCGGTATGGACACTCCTTGGATGATATGTATACACACACGATATGGATGACTTAGTATCATATATTTACACAGGCACGAGTTTTTATATATATATATATATGTATGTATGTATGTATGTATGTATGTATGTATACACGATCACTTGATACCACACGGCACGATATTACCATATTACTATATGACCTAAGAGATCATCATACATTCAATTTCTACCTGATGATGTGTTCTACTCATGAGTGGCAACTCACCCCCGCTGTACCATAGTTTTCTTGCAGGATCGACCGCTCAGATCAGTAACGGCTTGCTGCCACATTACTTCTTTCGAGTGATTTGCATTGGTAGGTGGGTTACAGTACATAGCGTAACCACCATTGTATACCTTATACTCATTGTATCTAGTTAAAAACTCTATCAACCAGACTATGTATATTGGATAGACCTAGAGACCAGTTTGTATATTCTTTGGATTTAGATTCGAGACTTGTATATATATTCTTTATATTGGATTGGATGTTTTTGGTTTTCTTTATTCTTTTTTGTGATTGATTTTTTCCTTAGGCGTCGTATATTCATGTTGCATGGCTGTATTTCCACCAATTGGCGAAGAACTAGCTCCCGCTTGGGGATACCTATTGTCACGCCCCGCTTTCCAGTGGATGGAAACGGTGATGTGGCAAACCCGCAACGTATTTACTAAGAAAATACATTAAGCGTAATTAAGCAATATAACAATGTGTAGGAATAACAAGAGTAATAAAATGAAACATCAAATTTATTTACATTTAACTCTACATACAACTGTCTGAAATAAAAGATACAATAATAAAAGCAAATGCCTAAACAGTGGCATACTGAAAGTAAGTGCAAGCTGGAAAAGAGCTAGCAGTCAAGCTGTGCTGTGAACTGGTCCAAGTGCTCCTGGCTCGGCTCTAAGTCTTCAAAGTCCGGTCCTCCTGACGAACATTCCAAAGAAAGAAAACAGAGAGGAATGTCTTCAGCGAACCAGCGCTCAGTAAGTCCTAAAAGAAGTAAGAGAAGATATTATATAATGTGAATAGAAACCAAATAAACAAAGGACAGGTAAAATTGTATATGATCATTCACAAGTATAAGATAGTTATTCTAACGTGGTTATTTGTAGCTTAATAAAAAAAAGTATTCATGTATATGAGAGGAGTCCATCTTATCTCGTGGACTATGCTAACATGTAGTACAAGGCCCCATCATAACTCATGGGACAACGACATATGAATTCATGTAGGTGTCTTTTAAAGTGATCTCTCATGCCACGATATACGTTCTGTACCAATCTACCCCTTTATCCCTGCGTACTGTATTGCATAAATTAAAATTACAGTTCTTGTCCGAATCCATGGATATAAAATGTTCAGGTTCATGTTCAAGATGGAATCATGTGTTCAGGTATTCATGTGAAGTTCATGTCAAGTTATAACCATGGTTCGGTCAAGTCGAGTCAAGTATTCAAGTTTGAGTTTGATATTTGAATTCGAGTGTTCAGGTTCATGGTAAAAAATTTAATTTCGTGTTTGATTTTGGATTCTGGTTGAGGTTGGACTCAGATTGAGTCAGAAACTTGTGAACGTATTTAACTCTTGAATTTTTCTTAAGTTAGGAAGTAATCGGCAACTGCTGCACATGGACGACAGGATTTGTGTTTTTTTCAAGACAATTGCCATTGTTTTCTGTTAAGTTGTCTAGCCTGAATAGGCAAGCATTCACTTTCTCCGGCTCCTCGAGATTCAAGAGAAATGATACCGCTTAAGTTTATATTAATCTATGGTCCTTAAAATATTGTTTTGCATATCTCGAGGGGTTTTTATGAAAATATACTTTAATATAATTTAAAAATAAACCTCGAGGGTGATTTGTACCATTTAGGGTTTTCAGGAACATGTATTTTAATTATTATGGTATTTTGGTGATGAAACTTAGCATTTTTAAAAGTTTATGGTATTTTATTGAAAACTAGCTCTTTTGGAAACTTGATGGTATTTTATTAAAATTCTAATCATTCATTTTAAAAATATGGTTTCAGAATATATTTTATTGAAAATACGGATTCATATTTTTTATATAATTTTTCAAAAATTATTTTTGTTTAGAAAAGTCGTATTTCTTAAAAACCGTATTTTTATTTCCTTTCGAGACCGAATACTCCGTGAGAAGTTCTGCATCTCGCTCTACTATCCCAAGGATATGCGATAATCCGCACCATCTATTAGTGGGTCCCCCAACGAGAGTTGTAAAGACGCAATTTCCAAGGATTTCAAAATACCGATTAAAAGAAACCCATTTTGTAAAGGTGTGGTATTTTAATATAAAAGTTATTCTTTAAATTAGTCATGTGTTTAGAATACCGTGCTATGAAACTATAGTGTACATGTGGGGTGGGTCGTTACCCCGTGAAGTTTTCCTAAAGGTATTTTTTAACAATTATTGAAATGAGAGTTATACTAAAGTTCATGATATTTTAATGAAAAGTTCGTTATATGATAGTTTCACGTGAAAGTTTTGGTTAAGTCAAAGCTAAAATGTTGTAATCAAAGTTACAAGTTGTGCGAGAAAGTTATTTTGACCTATTTTGCTTTAAAAAGGGGAATACAAAGGTTAAAACTACACATATCTGAGTTAACTCCACTTTTCCGATATGTTTTAGAAGATGGTTTTGAGATGAAAGAAGAAGAGAGAAGAGGGACTTTCTTGCTATGTAGCGTATGAAAGAGGTTAAAAAAAAGAGAGGGATTCCCATGGTGTCGTGAAAGCTCCTGAAATAGCTTCGATTTTCGATGGAAGGAGCTTGGTTGCTAACTCCACTTGACCCCACTTGCACTTAGGAACTTTTGGGATGATTTTGATAGAAATTTTAAGAATAGAGGGGAGCTAGGGTATGTGGTGGTATTTACAGTGAAGAATTAGGGTTTGGGAATTAAAAATATGGATTAAAAGAATTTAAATGGTGTTAAATGGTGAATTGAAGAGCCTTTGTTTGATTGCAGGAAAATCAAATAGTGCAGGGGAGTTGAGAGGAGTCGAAGGGACAAGTGTGTAAAGCACGGAGGCGATTGGGAACATCTCACTCGTCGACGACGGCCAATAGGGAAGAATGGGCGTTTGGATTTGATTGGCCTGTCTCGAGATTTGTGCTACATGTCAAGTTTGGGGTGCACACCTCATTGCGCATGTTTGATTTTTCTGAAATTTTTCGTTTCTCCGTGTATTGCATGTGCAACTCTTGGGCTTCCAAAAAAATAAAAAGAAAAATCTATGAATAATTTTGTCTGATGAGAATCGAACACATAGGCTATATCACAGCAGTGTAGAGGCTTTACCAGTCAGCTACAAGCTGTTTCTTGCTTTTATTAAACAAATCTAACTTATAACTCTTACACAGGCTGTAATACCCTTTACAAGAAATAACAAGAAATTTCTGTACAGTGATTTTAGAGTCATTATATTCTACCTTCCTTATAAAAATTTCGTCCTCGAAATTTATATAAAGGACTAATTTTCGAATAGCTGAAGGTATCTTGCACGCATATCGTCTTCTCGCTCTATGTCGATTCTCCTAGCGAGTCTTTTCTCCACATCAGTTGGATCAAGTTTACCTCCTTGTTCCGTAATGTTTTCACTTTTCGTTGCACGATCTCAACTGGTTGTTGCTTGCAGGTTAGGTCAGTTTGTACTGTGAGCTCTGAGTGATCAAATATGTGGCTGGGGTCGCTCACATATCGTCATACTTGGGATATGTGGAACATGTTGTGCACTCCTTCCAATGAGGGTGCTAGTGCTAAACGGTATGCCACTTCTCCAACTCATTCTAATATGTCAAACGGTCCTATATATCTTGGACTTAATTTACCCCTCTTGCCAAAACAGATCACTCCTCTGTTTGGAGAGATCTTCAGGAACACATGGTCTCCGGGTTGGAACTCCAGATGTCGACGTTTTGCATCTTCCCAATACTTCTGTCGGTCCTGGGCTACGTGCATCCTTTCCTTGATCGTGCGGATTACATCTACAGTTGCCACGATCATCTCTGGCCCAAGGAGTTCACGATCTCCAACGTCATCCCAACTCAACGGGGAACGACATTTTCGTCCATAGAGTGCCGCGAAAGGTGCTATCCCAATACTTTCCTGATAGCTGTTGTTGTATGAAAACTCCAAAAGGTGAGCTGATCTTCTCACGAACCTCCAAAGTCTAACATACAGGTTCTCAGCATATCTTCTAGTATCTGAATTGTTCACTCGGACTATTCGTCTATTTATCGATGGTACGCCGTGCTGAAATTCAGACTCGTTCCCAGGCTAGCTTGCAGACTCTTCCAAAATTGATCAGAATCTTATATCACGATCGGAGACGATGCAAACAGTTACTCCATCAATCTCACGATTTCCTGCATGAGTTTATGGGTATCAAATATGGTATATTTTGAAGGTTTAAATCTTACTTTAGGTTTATACTCACCTTCATGTACTTCCTTGCTAATGTCTCAGTTGACTGGCCGACTCGGAATGGAATAAAGTGAGCCGACTTGGTGATTCGATCCACAATAACCCAAATTGCGTCGTTACCCTTCGTGCTGCGAGGGAGAATAGTCACGAAGTCCATGCTAATGTGCTGCCATTTTCATTTTAAGATTGGTAACGGCTGAAGTAGACCAGCAGTTTTGTGATGTTCAAGCTTCACTTACTGATACACCAAAAACTTTGCTATGCTTCTAACTACTTCGGGCTTCATTCCATACCATAAGTAGTGTTGTCGTAGATCCTTGTATATCTTCGTACCACCGGGTTGTACTAAATACGGAGAGCTGTGAGCTTCTTTCATCAACTCTTCTCGAACATGGCTGATTGGTACGCATAAACGGCTTCCATATCGCAAGGATCCATCTTCGTGGATGATGAAGTCGGTTCGTACTCCAGTTTCTACTTGTTCTCGGATCCTTTGTATCTTGGCATCATTTGCTTGAGCTGCCTTGATATGATTTACAAGAGTGGACTAGACTTGTAAGTTCATCAAAAATGAAGCATTACCTGGCACAACTACTTCAATCTCCAATCCATGCAATTCTTGTTATAGTCTCCACCGAGCGGTGAGGTTCATTTCTAATGGCTGGTGACTAAGTGCATCAAGAACTACATTCACCCTCCCATGATGATACTGTAGGTTGATGTCGAAGTCTGCTATGAGTTCTAACCATCTTCTCTGCCGCATGTTGAGTTCCTTCTGAGTAAATACATACTTTAGACTTTTTTAGTATATATCCACTCGTTCTTCCAAAAGATGGTGGCGCCAAATCTTTAGTGTGAAGATGACGATTGCCAATTTTAGATCATGTGTTGGATAGTTGCGTTCATGTACTTTTAACTGTCTTGATGCAAAAGCCATAACTTTTCCATGCCGGTGTAGAACACATCCTAATTCTTTACCGTACGCATCACAATACACAACGAATCCGCCATATTGATCCGATATTACGAGGATAGGAGCAGAGGTTAATCTCAACTTGAGTTCTACAAAAACCTTCTCACATGCTTCTAACCACACGAATGCTTCGTCTTTACGTGTGAGCTTGGTCAGGGGTGCTGCGATCTTTGAGAATCCTTCAATAAATTGTATATAGTATCCCGCTAAGCCCAAAAAACTTCTTATATCTTTCACTGTCTTTGGTGTCAGCCACTCACTGACTGCTGGCACCTTAGCTGGGTCTATAGAGATTCCTCTGCCTGAAACAATATGTCCATGAAATATGACTTGATCTAGCCAAAATTCACATTTGCTGTATTTAGCGTAGAGCTGGTGCTGTCATAATGTTTTCAGGATAATGCGTAAGTGCTCAACATGCTCTTTCCAATTCTTTAAATACACCGGGACGTCGTCGATGAATATAACAACAACCTTGTCTAAGTACTCTCAAAAACTTGGTCCATCAGGTTCATAAAGATGGCAGGTGTATTGGTCACTCCAAATGGCATTACGAGACATTCATAATGGCCATAATGATTCTTAAACGCCGTCTTCGGAATATCGGACTCTTTCACCTTTATCTGATGATAACCCGAACAAAGATCTAGCTTTGAAAAGACACAAGATCCACTTAACTGATCGAAAAGGTTATCGATGCGTGGTAGTGGATACTTGTTCTTAATTGTCACTTCGTTCCGAGCTCGATAATCCACACACATCCGGTAGGAACCTTCCTTCTTCTTCACTAGTAACACCGGAGATCCCCAACTTGAAGTACTGGGTCGGATCCAACCTTTCTTCAGTAGTTCGTCCAACTGAATGCGGATCTCCTTCAATCCCTCCAGACTTAATCTATATGGAGCTTTGATTACAGGTTATGTATCAGGTTGTAAATTAATACTAAATTCAAGAGCTCGATTAGGAGTCAAACCTGATATGTCTTCAGAGAACACATCCTCGAACTCTCGAACTACCTCGGGTTTTTTTTATTCAGCTGGTAGAGAGAATACTTCTGCATTCTTCGGTTTAACACGGTTGCTTCCTGGATCCAAGGTTCTATCTCCAGTTTTGAAATAGAAGACTGGGTGATCTGGTATCTCAAATACTACCTTTTTTAGATGGCAGTCAATAGTAGTATAGAATACTCCCAGCCAATTCATTCCCAACACAATATCGAAATTTGGTATGTCCAGTACTTTGAAATTTGCATAGAATTTTCGACCGCAAACTACAACTGGGCACTGATCATACCCCAAAGTTTCCTTCAAGACTCCATTCCTGGAACCGACATTCCATCTTGAAATGAGTGGTTTTACGGGAATCGCATGCATTCTCACGAATCGTTGTGACATGACGCAGTGTGAAGCTCCAGTATCGAAAAGTGCGAGTGTAGGAAGGGTGGCTACTAGTATAGTACCTAAGTTGTGTGAGATCGTGTTTAGATATAGAGAAGTATAACGATATACAAGGATTGAAAGGTTGAAAGGATGGGTCAATTTACCGGTGATGACTTATCCTGTGACTTCGGCCTCCTCGACCGTCATTGTAAAAGCCTGTCGTCTCGGTACATTCCTCCTTGCCGGAGGCACGTTCCCCTGTCCTTAGTGCATGTTTCTCTGTACCTGATAGAATTGATGATGAGGCTGTGCAGGTGGCCCACGTGGAGCTGGTGCAGAAAGAGCTAGGTGAGGTGCAGGTGCCTGAATGGCTGGCCTCTGCAGAGCTTTAATTGCGGGTCTAGGTGCTAGTGCTGTGTTAATAAGATATGGGCATGCTCCTATAGCGTGAGTAGATACTCCACAAATCAAACATAGGTCATTTGCACGCTTGCAGTCTTTCGCCAAGTGTCCAGTTTTCTTGCAGTAGAAATAGAAATCTGGATTGGACCGATTAAATGATCCTCCTGGCCTCTTGGGTGTAAAAAATCGGCCTAGAAGAGGTTCCTCCTATTATCTGTGTAGCAGGGCGTTTGATTCTAGCTGTTTAGGTGTTACCCTTCTTCTTGACCATAGCTTCATAACAATGTGCTGCCTTCAGAGTGAGTTCATGAGTTGGGTAGTCGCCTGTGGCTAATGCCGCCTGAATCTCCGGGTCTAAACTATGTTGGAATGGCTCAAATCTCATCGGTCGGAATCAAGTGTGCCAAGTATGATGAATTCGGCATCATATTCATCTACCGATTTTACCCATATGGAACCTTGTTGCAGGTGGATGAACTGTTGCTCCATCTCAAATCGAGCAGTATCGGGGGAAAACTTCGCATCGAACAGATCGCGGAACGTTTTCCACTCTATCGATTGTGTGAGATGGCTTTCCTCAGCTTTCCACCAGATTCTTGCATTGTCGGTGAGCAGGAGCTTGGCCACACGAATTTAAGCTATGTCTGGACTTATGCTGCGGTAAGGTCATCCTCTATACTTTGGGCACATTCTTAAGCCTCAAGAGGACTTTCTTTCCCTGAAAGGTTCCTTAGATGCAACACATGAAATTGTTTTACTCCAGGTGCTTCGGCTTCCGGACTGTTCATGAGAATAGCAGTCTGTGTTAGTTATATGTATGCCCTAGAGGCCATTACTATACATGTGATGTATATTGTAGTGGATGCTTGGACATATATAGGGAGGACTTTCTTGCTCGACATGATAGTATGCTATCTGGTTACCCTTTACCTTAACGTGTATACTGATTGTCTCTTTGTCACATGTTGGTAAAGCCCTTAGGATGAGTACTTGACTACCTGGACTATGATGCAGATTATACTAGTGGGGACATGGTAGTCCATAAGTACATCCTTCAAGGTCCCTAGTCGTGGGTGTATCGAGACGGGGCATCGATATACCAGAGTAGACTAGCGTATACCTTCTCGACCCATATAGATGGGCGATGGATGATCCAATATCCATTGGTGTTTGACATCAGAGATGATATACGGGTGCTCAGTGGAGACTGGGTACACTGGACAGACTCGCCGAGAACTCCAAGATGGTATTATACCTTACGTCAGATGGCAGTTCTCTGGTGACACCGGTACAGGTTAGTCTGTAGACCCGAGATCGTCATAGAGTCTTGTGTGATTCCCACTGTGCTTTGATTTCCACCTTGCCACGTCCAAGAGGGCGTGCAAAACGGTGGTTTTTAGGTACAGTCCCGAGTCACATGGAGGCAATGAGCGATAGGAGGGGTTTCGTCTCTCCCGGTATTGGGGGTTGATGTTGCGCTATGCTCGATTGGCCATAACAGGGAAGTCTCTGGCCAGGGCTGGTTTAGAGATATACTGGTAAGTGTTACTAGTAGTTTCTCGACCCGTTATGAGCCTCATATCGGCATGACTTATCGGTTATTAGGGTCTGACGTTTACCACCCCTAGACTTGATATGCGACATATCAGACGAGGAGACCGGACTGTACGGTAGTGTCACTGTCAGGCTTTTACAGGAGTTGGAGCGGGCTTGCTTGCTGATCTTCTGATCGCTCAATACCCGGGTAGCCGTTACGTCCAGCTAGTACCGCCGACGGCTTGTGGGTGCTTGATATGATCATCACCTACTGCCGGCGTATTGACGAGTCTTTAGAGTTCTACATAGAGGTTGTACTGGCTCAGGCAAAACGAAATAGAAGCGCATATGTGATATGTGCGGGACCGAGAATAATGCGAGTATGTGATACCGTATTCTATTCTCGCGATGTTTGTATCGATCGGTTATCTGCGATATAACCAAGTTACCGAATCAAGGGTTGATTCGATAAGTCGATACATTGCATGTTAGTCGGTTATATGTGATATAACCGGATTATTAAGTCAAGTATTGATTTAATAATTTAGTGTATAATTGTATATGTGATATACTAATTTACATTAACTAACATTGGTTCACTTAAGCATTTGTTTTTCTCACTTGTGCACAAGTTAATATATATGTGATATATATTTATGTACAAATTGTATCATGGTTGTTGATACACACTACATGGGTGTATGAGACATACACCATTATAATTATATGGATGGGGTTTTAATATACAAAGTAAATACAAAATTAGTGGATAATTGTTCAAGTGCATGAAGTTTCATGAAGCTTGTGGGTGCATTGACCAATGTCAACTAGTTTTGTTTTTACTTAGCATATTCATAAACCTAACCACTATAATTAAACCATGGTAATGTCTCTACATGAGTTAGTATATGATACTCACTCACCATGGTTAGCTCATTCTATCTCTTGATCATTTTTCCATTCTCATTTTTGAGCTCATCTTCTTCCTCCTTCATATTCATGCTAGGGTTTGAAAAAGAGAGAGAACCAAAGTAAGAAATCAAATTCTAAAGAGTACCCATTTCCTATCTCACCTCCTCTACTAGACTAGCACTTTAGTTTAGAGTGTTTGCTTCACTAATTCTCTAGTTAGTGAAGTACAAGCTTGAGTTCGTATTCCCTCGACGTAGATCATCTTCGGCCTCGAAGACTTCGAGCAATACCGTTGCAATTTCTCATGGAGCCGTCCAAGAGTCTGGGAGTTGGATGATCGTAGCGAAGGGACTATATCAAGGAGCATATGAAGTGAAGGACCGATCTACAAAGGTTGTATTCCGTATTCTTTTAGAGTAAAGTTGTTTACTTGCTATATGATTCGCCTAATCTTTAGTATACGATCTTGCTTAGGGTTGTTCGGCACATAAAAATTTAATTTTGGCATAGTCGATGCCTTGTAGAGCCTTGTTAGTGTGCCTAGTAATTCTACAGTGGTATCAGAGCCTAGCTAGAACATTAGGCGATGTGTTAACGAAGTTAAAACCCCGATCGAACCCGAACACGTCAAAGTTAACCCCCTCTCTGGAAAATTTTTCAAAACTGGGATTTTTCTGTATTAAAAATACCTAAAAAATTCAGCAGGTGATTTTAGGAATTATTGTGCAAAACGAAAAAGTGAGTCGTACGGATGGCCGCGGAACCGCGGCAGTACCCTTCTTATGCCGCGGATCCGCGGCCATACAATGAGCTTGTGTTTTATATTTTGCACAGTAATACCCTTCTCTGTTTTTTCTATTTTCTGGGTATTTTTAACCTGACTCAAGTGTTGAGTATTTTGGGGTTTATTTTGTAATCGTCGATTCGATCGGAGAATTTAATTTTGTTATGTCTTTCCGGATATTTAGAAAGTATTAAAAAGTTCGAACGGATGTCAATAACTCACTTTTTCCCGACCCGGAAAATTTCCAAGTGTTGGATTTTTCCGTTTGTTTAAGAACGTCTAGATCGTGCAAGTTACGCGATGGACCCTCTAGAAGACAACAAACCTTAACTCGATTATGTGACCGTCTTGAACTGCCTTTTGAATCTTAGGGTTTGGGGCAGTACGGCGTGCCACATGTGAGGCGTTGGTTTGACCCTTCTACGGCTGGACAATTGGTACTGTGGCATGTTATGGATGTTTTTAAACTCCCCTCAAGTGTTGAGAACAATTTGGGAAAACTTGGGTGTTTGATCATTCGATCGGAAAGTTTAACATTGTCTATTTATCTGGAATGTGATACAATATTCGGAATCCACAAGTAGTTATAAGATAACTAATTTGGATGTTATAAACATAGCAGTTTAGTCTCAAATGATCGGTTGCCACGGAATTTTGATGTGATCAAAAGTCCGTCGCAATCACGTAGCGTACGCGGATACTCACCGGGTAAACTTAATAGACAGCCATGCCCCATAGCCCCGACCAAGTGACTGTAGGAGAACTCCATCACTGAAAGCATCTGTTCGGGTGCTTGCGGCAGCGGTGTTCCGCCTTAGTGCACTTCGTCGACGGCATCCGTGGGTGCGGCCGTCTACTAAAGTTTGCGATGAGCATTCGATCACTTATCGGGAATCTTGTTGAATTGTCCGACTTGATATTGAAAAGTGTTTTCGATATGGAGACTAAAATGCGGGGTTTATAACTGTTAGGCATGCGATGTCTAAGGAGGTTGCGGATTCCAACTGTTGTAGTTTTACACTTTCTTTTCTGTGACCGTAAGTGTAATATGTGATATCGCCGGTTTCATTGCTATATGTCAACGACAATTGGGATGCGTATATTTACTTACGTTGATGACATGTGATGTTATGTGTTGCTGGATATGTTATATTGGATCGTCGCGTTTTGAATAGCCCGGTTTTTTTTATGTGAGATGAGTGTTTTTTCATTTTCATTCATGTAAAAACTTGTAATGTAATATTCTTTTGTTGGGGCACTTCCGGGTTGAGAATGATGTCACCATTGTATATTATTTACTTTTCCGCACTAGGATAGACCCAAGGAGGAGAGCACAAGTAACCGGGTTCTGGAGTCCAGTGGGAGACCAACTCGAAGAGTCGAGTCCGGGTCTCCTAACTCTAGAATTGGTAGGGTTGCTTGCCGCTCTCGTAGGGGTCTAGGGGTGTGGGTTTGGCTATTCATCACGACCGTGAAATCCGTGTTTTATACAGGCTCAAAATAAAACACGGACGTCCTAGTATATCCAATATTTCATATGATATTTTCTGTTGCGTTATCTGTGATGTGATCATTTGATATGTTGTGATAGATACTGTATATAGTATATATGATATATTATATAGACGTTACTTATGTTTGACACCCGCGCTAGCCCTGCCCCGCTCTGCCGTTAGTTACCTAATCTAACGGTGCACGAGGAAACATCGAGGCGAATGCGGATGGCATAAGTGTCCGTCGTATTTATCTGTGATGTTTAGGTGCTTAATTGATGGGACTTCATTAATATGATTAATGAAAGAAAAAGAAACCTAAAAGATGTTGTGGAATCGAATTTTCAAAAACAGGTAACTACAGTTCTTGCTTTGCATCGCGGTGTTCCTTGTAGAACATCCTGCACCTTATTCGATGAGGAAATGTCCGAGATCCCTTCACCGGGAGTGACCCCTTTAGCAATAACTGACAGATGCAACAATCCTCGGTTTTTCTTTTGATTGCTTCTATTGTTCTTGCTTTGCATAGTGATATTTATGAAATATCCTGCACCTTATTCGATGAGGAAAGGGCCGACGATCCCCTCACCAGGAGTGACCCCTTTAGCAAAACTAGAAAAGCCTAAAAAACACTCCATTTTAAAATCATTTGATTCTACAACGATATCAAGTTCATTACGCAATAGGTTTTCAGAAAAACCTGTCGTAGCCCTCCGTCATTTCAGATAAGTTGTATATAGTATTCGTGCTACATTTGTTGGCTTTCGTCAAGGTGTAGTGTGCGGTAGCTATATGCTGCTTATCTACTGCATACGATGCGATTGGCTTAGGGTAGTCGTACGGCTTTGTTGGCTTTCGTCAAGGGTCGTGCGGGTGGGTTTAATTCAGTCAAGAAATGTACGGGTTGAACTTGACTAGCGGGCTATGGTTTGTTGGCTTTCGTCAAGGTCATAGCACGTTAGGGGCAAAATTATCGGGAATTTCAAGTATTGAAATTTGCAATGAGATTGCATACCTTCTATGAGATAGTTGGATCCCGATACCTACTGCGAGTAATTGTTACTCCTGGGAGAGTTTTACACATTACAATTAGCCGATTAAGTAGGTGTCTAGAAAGGTGTCAACGGGGTTACGCCTCTGGGAAAACGAGGTTTATTTTAATTAGGTCCATGCGAAAGCACGGGGAACCTCCCTCAAAATACCGACACTGGTCTGGCTGAAAGAATGGCGAAGTTGTAGGGTGCAATTAATCCCGGCTAGTCTTTTCTTTTAGGGTTTAAAGGAAGATTTGATAAAAACAGTGGGAGCCATCCTGATTAGATAAAATAATAACCAATCTGATCTTGCAAGAGCATACGCTGAGTGTTTTCTTCTCTCTCTCTCTCCAGGTAGTGACCATATCACGCCTTAATCAAGATAATTATACGGATATATTGACCGAACCCGCTTGTTATACTGAGCTGGGGAATGTTGGTCCCGCTCCAACTTATAATTGTTATAAGACAGAGTAGGAAACAGGGGATTACCAGAATTCCCGTGCCGCCCAAACGAAGAAAGTGCATGTTGATGCATCATCTTCGGGTGTGTTCATTACAGAGAACTGTTTCTCAGTATCCTTTACGTCCTAGGTATGAGATACCGGATCAGGATCCCGCATATGTAATCTGTTACATGGGCTACAGATAGGTAGAGAACTGAGAACGGGAGATAAGTTTCATGAGATAGAAAACGGTGCAAGTGTTGCAGCCAAGTCTGTTGGTCACTATCATCCTATATTACCAGAATACATTGATTCTGAACGAATGTTATTAGATACCGGACCTGATATACAAAATCATATCAGTCTCTTTATTAGTAAAGAAATGATATAATTTTGTATTGTTGGATAATGTTTTGAATATTTCCTATATCAAAAGTTGATCGGTTCAGGCACGTTATCTAAAAGCATTGACGTTCTAAATCAAACTACAGTTCTTAGTATATAGAACACACACAAGAGGAAGAGTTAATAAATGAACAAATCCTTCCTGAGGTATTGTAGACTAGGTCATATCAATGCGACCCGACTAGCTGAAGTTACATATAGATGCATATTTAAATTTGTTTGAATTTACATTTTCTGAAACTTGTCGGTCATGTCACAAAGATAAGATGACCATAGCTCTGTTTAATGGAAACAGAGAAAGAGTTAGTGAACTCTTGGGCTTAATACATGTTGATGTATGAAGGTCCCTTGTCTGCACATGCCAAGACCGGTTCTTTGTACTTCATTACATTCTCTGACGATCTCTCAAGATTCAGACATATGTTCCTGTTGAAACACAAGTCCGAACCTTTTGAGATATTCACCGAATATAAGTGAGAAGTAGAGAACCAAAATAAGGGTATAAGTATTATGTCCTTTGATGTGATCAGGAAGGAGAATACTTGAGCACGGAAATCCTAGACTATTTTAAAGGAGAATGAGATTCTCTCTCAGCATTACTCCCCCGTATACACCATAGCACGATGGTATATCGGGGCGGAGCTATAGCACCCTATGTGATATGGTGTGCTCTTTGATGAGTACTACTGAGTTTCCTATTTCCCTTTGGGAGTTATGCACTTGAGAAGCAGCATACCTATTGAATAGGGTTCAAATCAAATCAGTTGCCTACCACTTCATATGTAATATGGAATGGGAAGAGCCCATATCTTAAGATTTGGGGTTGTCCAGCCTATGTCTAAAAGCATAATCCGGACAAGCTCGAGGCAAAATCAGGTCTGTGGAAGTTTGTAGGATATCCCAAGCATAAGCAAGGGAATATCTTCTACCAAACCGAGGAACAAAAATGTTTTGTTTCTCAACATACCACCTTTGTGAAAGGGAATTTATTGAGAAGAAATTAGTGGTCATGAGGTAGAACTGGAAGGAGTTCCAGCTATACAAACTACAGCTGACGATTTGGTAGAACCAAAGGATTCAATAGTATCCAACGAACCTCAGCCTCTCCGCCGATCTAGTAGGGTTCCTCACCCACCTGAGAGTTACTTCGGTTTCTCTATGACAGTGGGAGCGAGGATTGCATCATGAGATGATGACCCAACTAGTTTCGAGCTGGCCATCAGGAGTGGGACTCTATAAGAATGGCTGGATGCTTAGCGATCTGAGATTGAATCCTTATACACCAACAAAGTATGGACTTTGGTTGTTTTATCTGAAGGGTTAAATCCCCATCAAGAGCAAGTATATCTTGAGAAGATTACTTGGTGTACATGGAAAAGTTGAGACTTTCGAAGCTAGACTTTTCAAAGGTTTGCATCATAGACCAATTGTGGCTAATGATGAAACCTTTTTCTGGGGCCTATGCTTAAGTCCATCCAGATCCTACTTGCCACGGCTACATACCATGACTACGATATCTGGTGGTTGGGTGTCATGACTGTTTTTCTAAAATGATGTTTTAGAAGAGAGCATCTATAAGTACATAGCCAGAGGGCTTCGTAGACAGTGGGAGCAGCGGAAACGTGTACAAGCTGCTTTATAGGATAAAGCAGGCATCGCGGAGTTGGAACGTCTGTTTTGTGATAGTCAAAGAGTTTGACTTCATCAAAATGGTAGATGAACCTTGTATATACAAAAAGGTAGTAGGGAGTATGGTAATGATCCTTATAGAGTACGTGGATGACATACTCTTGATAGGGAAGGAGTTTCCTATGCTACGCTCGGTCAATCTCCGCTTATCATAATGATTCTCCATATAGGATCAAAGTGATACCTACTAAATCCTAGGTTTTAGATCTATGAGATAGATCTAATTGGATGTTAGGATACTCACTAGATGTAGTGAGATGGTATCAATCGATCCTGGGGAGAATCACTGGAAAGGTTCCAGGGTGATAAGGACGACTGAAAGTCAGTCACAGGCATTGTCTTTACCCTCAGTAAAGGGACGGTATGTTGGAAGAGTTCCAAGCTAGATACCATGGCATACTAGACGATAAAGGCTGGATACATCGCTACCAAAGATGCTACCAAAGAGGATGTCTGGGTGTATATTAGTTCATGAGATGAACTTCGTTCCTACCATTGTGAGACAATGGAGTTATGGCTTATCCCTAGGAACGCCCGTCCCATCAGTGATCCAGACATATTCTGAGGCAGTGTCACCTGATCATGGAGATGGTTAATTTCCAGGGGATCGAGGTCAGGAGAGTATACTCAGAGGACAATACGGCGGATCCACTCACAAAGGCCTATTCTCAGAGAGAGACTATTATGAGATGGTTGAGTATGAGACACTACAACCACTGTTGTCAGATGGCCCTAGTGCAAGTGGGAGATTGTTAGTTATATGTATGCCCTAGAGGCCATTACTATACATGTGATGTATATTGTAGTGGATGCTTGGACATATATAGGGAGGACTTTCTTGCTCGACATGATAGTATGCTATCTGGTTACCCTTTACCTTAACGTGTATACTGATTGTCTCTCTGTCATATGTTGGTAAAGCCCTTAGGATGAGTACTTGACTACCTGGACTATGATGCGGATCATACTAGTGGGGACATGGTAGTCCATAAGTACATCCTTCAAGGTCCCTAGTCGTGGGTGTATCGAGACGGGGCATCGATATACCAGAGTAGACTAGCGTATACCTTCTCGACCCATATAGATGGGCGATGGATGATCCAATATCCATTGGTGTTTGACATCAGAGATGATATACGGGTGCTCAGTGGAGACTGGGTATACTGGACGGACTCGCCGAGAACTCCCAGATGGTATTATACCTTACGTCAGATGGCAGTTCTCTGGTGACATCGGTACAGGTTAGTCTGTAGACCCGAGATCGTCATAGAGTCTTGTGTGATTCCCACTGTGCTTTGATTTCCACCTTACCACGTCCAAGAGGGCATGCAAAACGGTGGTTTTTGGGTACAGTCCCGAGTCACATGGAGGCAATGAGCGATAGGAGGGGTTTCGTCTCTCCCGGTATTGGGGGTTGATGTTGCACTATGCTTGATTGGCCATAACAGGGAAGTCCCTGGCCAGGGCTGGTTTAGAGATATACTGGTAAGTGTTACCAGTAGTTTCTCAACCCGTTATGAGCTTCATATCGGCATGACTTATCGGTTATTGGGGTCTGACGTTTACCACCCCTAGACTTGATATGCGACATATCAGACGAGGAGACCGGACTGTACGGTAGTGTCACTGTCAGGCTTTTACAGGAGTTAGAGCAGGCTTGCTTGCTGATCTTCTGATCGCTCAATACCCGGGTAGCCGTTACGTCCAGCTAGTACCGCTGACGGCTTGTGGGTGCTTGATATGATCATCACCTACTGCCGGCGTATTGACGAGTCTTTAGAGTCCTACATAGAGGTTGTACTGGCTCAGGAAAAACGAAATAGAAGCGTATATGTGATATGTGCGGGACCGAGAATAATGCGAGTATGTGATACCGTATTCTATTCTCGCGATGTTTGTATCGATCGGTTATCTGCGATATAACCAAGTTACCGAATCAAGGGTTGATTCGATAAGTCGATACATTGCATGTTAGTCGGTTATATGTGATATAACCGGATTATTAAGTCAAGTATTGATTTAATAATTTAGTGTATAATTGTATATGTGATATACTAATTTATATTAACTAACATTGGTTCACTTAAGCATTTGTTTTTCTCACTTGTGCACAAGTTAATATATATGTGATATATATTTATGTACAAATTGTATCATGGTTGTTGATACACACTACATGGGTGTACAAAGTAAATACAAAATTAATGGATAATTGTTCAAGTGCATGAAGCTTCATGAAGCTTGTGAGTGCATTGACCAATGTCAACTAGTTTTGTTTTTACTTAGCATATTCATAAACCTAACCACTATAATTAAACAATGGTAATGTCTCTACATGAGTTAGTATATGATACTCACTCACCATGGTTAGCTCATTCTCTCTCTTGATCATTTTTCCATTCTCATTTTTGAGCTCAGCTTCTTCCTTCTTCATATTCATGCTAGGGTTTGAAAAAGAGAGAGAACCAAAGTGAGGAATCAAATTCTAAAGAGTACCCATTTCCTATCTCACCATCCTCTACTAGACTAGCACTTTAGTTTAGGGTGTTTGCTTCACTAATTCTCTAGTTAGTGAAGTGCAAGCTTGAGTTCGTATTCTCTCGACGTAGATCATCTTCGGCCTCGAAGACTTCGAGCAATACCGTTGCAATTTCTCATGGAGCCGTCCAAGAGTCTAGGAGTTGGATGATCGCAGCGAATGGACTACATCAAGGAGCATATGAAGTGAAGGACCGATCTACAAAGGTTGTATTCCGTATTTCTTTAGAGTAAAGTTGTTTACTTGCTATATGATTCGCCTAATCTCTAGTATACGATCTTGCTTAGGGTTGTTCGGCACATAAAAATTTAATTTTGGCATGGTCGATGCCTTATAGAGCCTTGTTAGTGTGCCTAGTAACCCTACAGTCTGCTGCTGCTGGACCTCCAGAAGATTTTTGATGGCTTCTAGAAGCACTGTTTGCTCATTAATCGGAGTGGCAACGGTAGGGGAGGCGGTAAGGTAGGTGGTGGTGTATTGCTATTGACATTGGTAAAGGTGTTATTGAGAGAATCCATCACCTTGATAGAGAAGGAAAGGTTATGATAGATTCAAGAAATTTGAAATGCAAGGAATGTATAGTTGCTAATTCTTATAATTCTTGTGATATATTTTTTAAGAATTCATGCAGAACTGACCTGCATGGGCCACCAACAAAACCTGTCACGCCCCGCTTCTCAGTGGATGGAAACGGTGACGTGGCAAGCCCGCAACATATTTATTAAGAAAATACGTTAAGCGTAATTAAGCAATATAACAAAGTCTAGGAATAATAAGAGTAATAAAATGAAACAAAAACTTTATTTACAACTTTATATGCAACTGTTTAAAATAAAAGATACAATAATAAAAACAAATGCCTAAACAGTGGCATACTGAAAGTAAGTGCAGGCTGGAAAAGAGCTAGTAGTCAGGCTGTGCTGTGAACTGGTCCAAATCCTCCTAGCTTGGCTCTATGTCTTCAAAGTCCGGTCCTCCTGACGAACATTCCAAAGAAAGAAAACAGAGAGGAATTCAGCGAACTAACGCTCGGTAAGTCCCAAAAGAAGTAAGAGAAGATAGTATATAATGTGAATAGAAACCAAATAAATAGAGGACAGATAAAATTGTATATGATCATTCACAAGTATAAGATAGTTATTCTAACATGGTTGTTCCCGCCAAATTTTTTGGCTCAGAGCTTGCTGTTCCATTATAAAAATAAAGAGAAACATCCACGTGTTAAATACGTGCATCCACATGCAAAGCATGTAACTATCACCTCAGATAGGATTAAATCCTATGGTGGCACCGCACGTGAAGTTCATGTGGGCACCAATGTGCAAAACACAGGAGCGTCTGTTCCCCTAATGTTTAAACATAATAAAAAGAGCTAAACTCTATTAAATTTTAATGAGGCAGCGCCTCACGTGCTTCCCACGAGGGCGCCAACACCAGCGCCAACCCCTTAGGATTAAATCCTATGGTGGCTCCGCACATGAAGCTCACGTGGGCGTCAATATGCAAAGCACAGGAGCGCCTATCATATATAAGAATTAAATTCTTAAATGGCGCCCACGTGCACAACACGTGAGCACCGACGCCCACGTGCACAACACGTGAGCACCGACGCCCAAATTAAAAGCAAGTAGAGTTAAATTCTACACGGGGATATTTCCCTATAAGCTGGGATACACTATGTTAAACAGAGCCGTTGGATCAAAGATCCAATGGTGATAATAAATCATTAAATGATAAATTCTATTTGGGAAATATTTTTCCCTGATCTTTCTAATATGGAAAGATCATTCTGTATTTTTCAGAAGCTTGGATTTAAAATCCATTGGTGATAAAATATCACCAATTAAACTATCTGATAGAATTAAATTCTATGTGGGAAATATTTTCCTGATTTTTCTCAAACTAGAAAGATCTTCTCTGTTAAATAGAGAACACTTTGATCAAAAATCCAATGGTGATTATAAAATCACCTATCGATCATTTGATAGAATAAAATTCTATCTTAGAAAAATATTTTCCTAATCTTGTTAAACTAACAAGATATTCTATATGATAGAATAAAATTCTAATCTTGTTAAACTAACAGGATATTTATATGATAGAATAAAATTCTATCTTAGGAAAATATTTTCTAATCATGTTAAATAAACAAGAAATCTTCTCTGTTAAACAGAGAGCTTTTGGATTAAAAATCCAACGGTGAATAAAATTCGCCGATTAGTCTAAAAAATCATTTTGATTGATTATAAAATCAATCATGATATCTCAATGAATTTGCCGATTAGTCTAAAAAATCATTTTGATTGATTATAAAATCAATTATGATATCTCAATGAGATATTTTCTCAACAAATTGATTTTTTTTCCTCCTAAAAATAGAAGCAAAGAGATTAATCGAGGAGAGACGGAGATAGAGGGAAGCCCCCATAAGCTTCTGAAAAATTTAGAAAGCTTCCAAAACAAAAGAGAATTCTATTCTCAAGAAAGAAGAAGACTTTCCTCCTGAAAACCCTATGTAACGACTCTAATTTTACTGTTCGAAAATTTCTAAGTTAATGTATAGAATGGAGTTTGCAAGCCTGACTACAATTTAAAAGTTATTTTTGTTTAAGAACAGAAAGAAACAACTTATAGCTCACTGGTAAAGGCCTACACTGCTGTGATATAGCCCCTATGTTCGAATCCCATCAGCAACATATTATTTTTTCTGAATTTTTCTTTTAAACATTTTAGAAACCCAAAAGTTTACACGTGCACTGCACATAGAAATGAAAAGTCGGAGAAATCTAACATGCGCAAAATGTTGTATGAACTGAGGTGAACACGTGGCAAGAATCCAACGGTCTCCTTCACACAATGGACCGGCGAGATCGGGTATTAAGCCGGCGTCGACGATCGTCCGTAGGGGAAAGGTCCCCGTTCTTTGCATACTAAACCTTTGACCTACCCCCATTACCCTTGCACTGCTTGTTTTCTCTGCAATTTAACAGAGAATTCAATTTTCCAATTAATCCAATTTTAAATGCATTTTAATTCATTCTTTCAATTCCAAAACCCTAATTCCACACTATCAATACAACCACATACCCTAGCCCCTCATCATTTTGAAATCCCTAATCAAAACTATCAAATTTTTCTAAGTACAAGTGGAGTAGAAGTGAAGTTAACCCAAGGTCAACTTCCGGCGAGGAAACGAAGTAATTTCGGCGACCCCGCGACGCCACGACGACTACACAATCTTCTTCTACCTTATCTTCACCATTCTAACTAGTAAGTCCCACCCCCTTCTTCTCTTTCTATATTAAAAGTCTCTTTTTATAAAACATGTCGGTAAGTAGAGTATACCAACATTTGATTCTAAAATCTTTGAAACTACAATTTTTCTTAAGAATTTCTCATTCATATCCCTATACATTACTTTTTAATCATAAAACTAAAGTTTAGAACAATTTTCCACCCTAAATTATCATGCTAAACAACTTTAAATTGAGTTTTACCTTTAAATACTATGAACTTTGTATCGACCATATTTATTTGTTTTGCTTGCTATTATCTCTAGAAAACTTCATGGGGTAATGATCTACCCCTCACATACACACATATTGAAATAGCACGATACTCTTGGAAACCTATTTTTGTGGCGATTACAACTTTTCATCAAACTACCATAAACTATAAAAACCCGATTTTCTTTAGAATTTTATTTCAAACTCTTTACGATTATGCCTCTACAACTCATTTTGGGGAACCCTCTATTGGATGATGTGGATTATCGTACATTCTCGGGATAGTAGAGCGAGATGCAGACCTCCTCGCGGAGCATTCGGTCTCGAAAAAATTTTAATATGATTTTTAAGAAAAACGACATTTTCTAATTAATAATAAAATTTAATTTTGTTAATATTATATAAATATTATCAAACCACATATTTCAAGTGATAATAAAATTCCATGTTTTCTAAAAGATAAAAGAATTACAAGTTTCACCAAAATACCATCAAGTATCAATACAAGGCAAGTCTTGCACTAAAATACCTTGAACTATTCAAGCTAAGTTAATATTCACTAAAAAACCTCAACTCTTAAAAATTACATCCATGAAACCCTAAATACGATAAATAAATACTCGAGATTTATTTTGAAAGTATATAAAAAAATTCATAAAAGCTCCTCGAGTTATATAAATTACATTTAAGAACTTTAGTAAATATAAGTTTAAGCAGGATCAATTCTCTTGAGCCCTAGGGAGCCGGAGAAAGTGAGTGATTGCCTATTTAAGGTAGAAAAACTTGACGGAGTTATCAATGATAATTGTCTTGGAAAAAGATACAAATCCTGCCGTCCATGTGTAGCAGTTACCGATAACACCCAAACCTAATTCAGGATCAAAATTCTGTTTAAAGTGTCTGACTCAAGTCTGAGTCTAAATCTAATCTTAATCCAATCCAAATATAAATCCAATGCAAACATGAATCCAACATGTATACTTGAATCTGAACCTGAATACCAGAATAATATCAACATGCAAACACGACTTGAGTTGATCAAACCATAGCTATATCTTGACATGATTATATGACTACTTGATACATCCTGAAACTGTTTACATGAACAACTTATATCCATGGTCTCGGCAAGTTTGATAACTACAATTTATACAATATACATTACGGGGTTTAAAGTGGTAGACTGGTATGGAATGTGTTAAAAGTGGCATGATGATGGACACTAAAAGACACCTACATGAACATCCTGTGTCGTTGTCCCGTGGGTTTTGACGGGGCCTTGTACTTACATGTTACCATAGTCCACGGGATAGTTGAACTCCTTTTATACATGCTGATACATTCTGTACTAAGCTACAAAAAACTATGTTAGTATAACAAACATATACCTGTTTATATTACCAGTTCTCTCCTCTTTACTTGTTATATTCAATCTTATCTTTGGGACTGACCGAGCGCTAGTTCGCTGACAACATTTCTGTCTTTTTCTCTCTTTGGAATGTTCGTCAGGAGGACCCGACTCTCAGGAGACCGAGCTCAGCCAGGAAAACTTGGATTAGTTCACAGAGAAGCCAGACTTTTAGTTTTTACTTATACTTATTTTCTTTTCATTTGTATGTCACTGTTTAGGCATTGCTTTTATCATTATACATTTTCTTATCAAATCAGTTGTAATGTAAAGAAAAAATATTAATAAAAGTTGATGTTTATTATTACATCTCTTGTTATTCTTGTGTATTCATTTATATTGCTTATTTACGCTTAACGTGTTTACTTCTGAGTAAATACGTCGCGGCCCGTCACGTCTACTTCTCCGTATACTATGAAGTGGGGCGTGACAGGTTTTGTTTGCGGCCCATGCATGCCAGTTCTGCATGAAATCCTAAGCAATATATCACAATAATTACAATAATCAGCAACTAAACATTCCTTACATTTTTAATCTCTTGAATCTATCCTAACCCTTCCTTTTCTCTCAAGGTTATGGATTCCCCGAAGAACACGAGTACAAACGTGAATGGCAACACCTCAACACTTCCTCTACCACCACCTACCATTACAACTCCTATCAACGAGCAGACATTACTGCTTGAGGCGATAAATAGCCTCTTGGAGGGCCAGCAGCAGCAGACCGCGATACTCTTGCACTGCCAAGAGACCGAGGCACCCGGAGTCAAATAATTCCGGGCATTGTATCCTAAGCACTTTTCTGGGAAAGAGAGCCCACTATAGGCAGAGGAATGGGCTCAGTCTATAGAAGATAACCTGGCAGCAGCGCAAGTCCCAGAGGTTGCTTGGGTGAGAGTTGCGAAGCTGCAACTCATTGACAACGCTAGAGTATGGTGGAAGGTTGAAGAAAGCCGTCTTTCCCAGCCGATTGAATGGAAGGCTTTTCGTGACATGTTCGAGGCAAAATACTTCCCTGAGACTGCCTGATTCGACATGGAACAACAGTTCATCCACTTATAGAAAGGTTCAATGTGGAACAAATCTTTAGAAAAATACGATGCTGAGTTTACCATGCTCAGCAGGTAAAATATGTCTCAATATTCAATTTCTTGATATCACATAATACACTACTAACACAAGACCGTAACAGGTTCGTGGCACACCTGATCCCGACTGCTGAGATCCGGGCTCAAAGATTTCAGTAAGGGTTGGACCCGGAGATCCAAGTTGCACTAGCTATAAGGGATTTCCCAACCCATGATCTTGCACTGAAGGCTGCCCAACGATATGAGGCAGTGGTGAAGAAGAAGGGCATACCTCAGACCGCCGGTGTGAAATGCCCTGCCACTCAGATGGCAGGAGGAGCCTTTTTTAGGCCTACTTTTGTACCTAGGAGACCGGGAATACCATTTAACATGCCCAGTCCAGACTTTTTCTTCTATTGCAAAAGGAATGGATACCTGGCGAAGGATTTCAGGCATGCAAATGGCCTATGCTTAGTTTTTGGTGCATCCACTCACGCCATTGGAGCTTGCCCACATCGTCTCACCCCAGCTCTCGTACCCCGACCAACGATCACATTTCCGCAGCGGCCAGCTATTTAGGCTCCTGCACCTCGCTTAGCCCTACATGCTCCACCTCCTCATGGACCACCTGCACAGCCTCCTCGTCAGTTCCATCAGGCACAGAGGAACATGCCACAGGGACAGAGAAACGGATAGAGGAATGTGCCTCTGGAAAAGAGGAATGTACCTAGGCATCAGGCTTTAACAATGACTGTGGAAGAAGCTGAAGCCACTGGCCAAATCATCACTGGTAACTCCCATATTTCAAACCTTTTCAATCCTTATACATCAATATATTCTTTTTCTATACCTAAATATATCCCATACAACTTACGTACAATCTTAGTAGCCTCCCTACCTTCTTTAGCACTCTTCGATACTGGAGCATCACATTACTTCTTGTCGCAACGGTTCGTCCGAACTCATGCGATTCCAGTTAAACCGCTCGTATCCAGCTGGAATGTGAGTTTAGGGAATGGAGTTCTAAAGGCAATTATGGGATACGATCTGTGTCCAGTAGTCGTCTGCAGCAGAGAATTTTATACGGACTTCAAGGTGCTGGACATACCGAACTTCGACGTAATCTTGGGAATGGACTGGCTAGGATCTTTCTTCGCTACCATCGACTGTCCTCAAAGGAGGGTAGTGTTCGAAATACCAGATCATCCGGTCTTTTATTTCAAGAGCGGAGACCGTACCTTGGAACCTAGAACCTACAAGTCTAAAACAAAGAAGGCAGTGATTGCAATAATACAAGCGGAAGAAGACAAGCCAGAGGTAGTTCGAGAGTTTGAGGATGTATTCCCTGAAGACATCTCAGGTTTGCCTCCCGATCGAGCTCTTGAATTCAGTATTGACTTAGTACCTGGTGCATAACCGGTGATCAAAGCTCCGTACCGATTAAGCCCTGAAGTATTGAAGGCTATTCGTACTTAGTTGGACGAACTTATGAAGAAAAGATGGATTGGTCCCAGTACTTCATGTTGGGGATCTTCAGTTTTGCTCGTGAAAAAGAAAGAAGGTTCATACAGAATGTGTATAGACTGCCGAGCTCTGAACGAAGTGACAATTAAGAACAAGTATCCTTTACTGCGCATCGACGATCTATTCGATTAGCTAAGTGGGTCTTGTGTTTTCTCAAAAGCTAGATCTTCGTTCAGGTTATCATCAGGTGAAGGTCAAAGAGTTTGATATTCCGAAGACGACATTTAGGACTCGCTATGGTCATTATGAGTTTCTCGTGATTCCATTTGGATTGATCAATGCACCTGCTATATTTATGAATCTGATGAACTAGGTTTTCCGAGAGTACCTAGATAGGTTTGTTGTTATTTTCATCGACGATATCCTGGTGTATTCAAAGAATTGGAAAGAGCACGCTGAGCATTTGAGGATTGTCCTGGAGGCATTGCGACAGCATCAACTCTATGCCAAGTACAGCAAGTGTGAATTTTGGCTAGATCAAGTCGGATTTCTCAGACACATTGTTTCGGGCGAAGGAATCTTAGTAGATCCAGTTAAGGTATCAGCCGTCAGCGAATGGCCAACACTAAAGACGGTGAAGGATATTCAAAGTTTCTTAGGATTAGCAGGATACTACCGAAGATTCATAGAAGACTTTTCGAAGATTGCAGCACCCCTGACCAAGCTCACACGTAAAGATGAAGCATTCGTGTGGTCAGAAGCATGTGAACAAGCTTTTGTAGAACTCAAGTCAAGATTGACATCCGCTCCTATTCTCGTAATATCGGACCAATCTGGAGGATTTTTTGTGCATTGCGATACATCTGGTAAGGGATTATGATGTGTTCTATACCAGTATGGAAAAATTGTAGCCTTTTCATCAAGACAGCTGAAAGTTAATGAGCGCAACTATCCAACACATGACTTAGAGTTGGCAGCCGTTATCTTTGCACTTAAGATTTGGCTCCACTATCTGCTGGGAGAGCGAGTGGATATATACACTGACCACAAGAGTCTGAAGTATGTATTTACCCAGAAGGAATTGAACATGCGGAGGAGAAGATGGCTAAAACTTATGGCGGACTTCGACATTAATCTACAATATTATACAGGGAAGGTGAATGTAGTTCCTAATGCACTTAGTCGCTAGCCGTTATCAATGAATCTCACCGCACAGTGGAAGCTACAACAGGAATTGCACTGGATGGATATAGAAGTGGTTATGCCAGGTAACACTTCGTATTTGATGAACATACAAGTTCAGTATACTATTGTCAATCAGATCAAGGCAACTCAAGCAAGTGATGCCAAGCTGTAGAAGATACGAGAACAAGTAGAAAGTGGACTGCGAGCAGACTTCATCATCTACGAAGACGGATCTTTGAGATATGGAAGCAGGTTGTGTGTACCACAAGGTTCTGTTCAGAAAGAGTTGATGAAGGAAGCTCACAACTCTTCGTACTCGGTACACCCTGGTGGTACAAAGATATACAAAGA
The DNA here is from genome assembly GCA_030015575.1 of Agapanthus africanus. NCBI lineage: Eukaryota > Viridiplantae > Streptophyta > Magnoliopsida > Asparagales > Amaryllidaceae > Agapanthus > Agapanthus africanus. The sequence continues at coordinate 14,600,369 of JASDDO010000001.1, read as the reverse complement.
TCTACAACAACATTACTGGTGGCATGAAATGAAGCGTGAAGTAGCCAGAAGCGTAGCCAAGTGCTTGGCGTGTCAGCAAGTGAAGCATGAACATCACAGAACTGCTGGTTCACTTCAACCGTTACCTATCCCAGAATGGAAATGGCAACACATCACCATGGACTTCGTGACTGCCCTTCCTAGCAGCATGAAAGGTAACGATGCAGTATGGGTTATTGTGGATCGACTCACCAAGTCGGCTCACTTCATCCTATTTCGAGTTGGCCAATATACCGAGACACCAGCAAAGAAGTACATGGAGGTAAGCATGAATCTAATGTAAGATTTAACCTCAAGATGTACTATTTCTAACACCCATGAACTCATGCAGGAGATCGTGAGATTACATGGATTACCGGTTTGCATCGTCTCCGATCATGATACCAGATTCCGATCGCAGTTTTGGCAGAGTCTGCAAGCTAGCCTAAGAATGAGTCTGAACTTCAGCATACCTTACCATCCACAAACAGATGGATAGTTTGAGAGAACAATTCAGATTCTAGAAGACATGCTAAGAGCTTGTATGTTAGACTTCGGAGGATCGTGGGAAGATCACTTACATCTTGTGGAGTTTTCATACAACAATAGCTACCAGGCGAGTATTGGAATGACACCATTTGCAGCGCTCTATGGAAGAAAGTGTCGTTCACCACTGAGTTGGGACGATATCGGAGATCGGGAACTCCTTGGACCAAAGATGATCGTGGCAACTATGGACGTAGTTCGCATGATCAGGGAAAGAATGCGCATAGCCTAAGACAGACAGAAGGACTAGGCTGATGCAGAGCGTCGACACCTGGAGTTCCAATCGGGAGATCATGTGTTCTTGAAGATCACTCCAAACCGAGGAGTAATTCACTTTGGCAAGAGAGGTAAGCTCAGTCCGAGATATATAGGACCGTTCGACATACTCGAACGAGTCAGAGAAGTGGCATATCGTTTAGCACTACCACCCTCATTGGAAGGAGTGCACAACGTGTTCCACATATCCTAACTTCAAAGATATGTGAGCGACCCTAAACATATCTTTGATCACTCCGAGCTCACTTTACAGACAGACTTAACATGTGAGTAACAACCTGTTGAGATCCTGGACCGAAAGGTAAAATCATTGAGGAATAAGGAAGTAAACTTGGTCTGAGTGATGTAGAAAAAAGATTCGCCAGGAGAATCAACTTGGGAGCGAGAAGATGACATGCGTGCAAGACACCCTTACTTATTTATAAATTAGTCCTTATATAATTGTAAATTTCGAGGATGAATTTTTCGTAAGGGGGCAGAATGTAACGAATCTAATTTTACTGTACAAATTTTTTTAAGTTAACGTACAGAATGGAGTTTGCAAGCCTGGTTGCAATGTAAAAGTTATTTTTGTTTAAGAACAGCAAGAAACAACTTATAGCTCACTGGTAAAGCCCTACACTGCTGTGACATAGCCCCTGTATTTGAATCTCATCAGCCACATATTATTTTTTCTGAATTTTTCTTTTAAATATTTTGGAAGCCCAAAAGTTTACACGTGCACTGCACATAGAAATGAAAAGTCAGAGAAATCTAACATGTGAAAAATGTTGTATGAACTGAGGTGAACATGTGGAAAGAATCCAACGGGCCCCTTCACACAATGGACCGATGAGATCGGGTATTAGGCCGGCGCTGACGGTTGTCCGTAGAGGAAAGGTCCCCGTTCTTTGCACACTAAACCTTTGGCCTACCCCCATTACCCCTGCACTGTTTGTTTTCTCTGCAATTTAACAGAGAATTCAATTTCCCAATTAATCCAATTTTAAATGGATTTTAATTCATTCTTTCAATTCCAAAACCCTAATTCCACACTATAAATACAACCCCATACCCTAGCCGCTCCTCATTTTGAAATCTCTAGCTAAAATTATCAAATTTTTCTAAGTACAAGTGGAGTAAAAGTGGAGTTAGCCCAAGGTCAACTTCCGGCGAAGAAACAAAGCAATTCCTGAGACCCCGCGACACCACGGTGCCTACACAATCTTCTTCTACCTTATTTTCACCCTTCTAGCTAGTAAGTCCCACCCCCTTCTTCTCTTTCTACATAAAAAGTCTCTTTTTATAAAACATGTCGGTAAGTGGAGTTATATCGACATTTGATTCTAAAATCTTTGAAACTATAATTTTTCGTAAGAATTGCTCATTCATATCCCTATACATTGCTTGTTAATCATAAAACTAAAGTTTAGAACAACCTTCACTCTAAATCATCATGCTAAGCAACTTTAAATTGAGTTTTACCTTTAAATACCATGAACTTTGTATCGACCATATTTATTTGTTTTGCTTGCTATTACCTCTAGAAAACTTCACGGATTAATGACCTACCCCTTACATACACACATATTGACATAGCACGATACTCTTGGAAACCTATTTTTTTGGCGAATACAACTTTTCATCAAACTACCATAAACTATAAAAACCCAGTTTTTTTTAGAATTGTATTTCAAACTCTTTGTGATTATGCCTCTACAACCCATTTTGGGGAACCCGCTATTGGATACCGCGGATTATCGCGCACACATTCTTGGGCTAGTAAAGCGAGATGCAGACCTCCTCACGGAGCATTCGGTCTCGAAAGGATTTTAATAATATTTTTATGAAAAATGACATTTTCTAATTAATAATAAAATTTAATTTTGTTAATATTATATAAATATTATCAAACCATATATTTTCAAGTTATAATAAAATTCCATATTTTCTAAAAGATAAAAGAATGACAAGTTTCACCAAAATACCATCAAGTATCAATACAAGGCAAGTCTTACACTAAAATACCTGAACTATTGAAGCTAAATTAATATTTACTCAAATTGCTCAAATCTTAAAAGTTACATCCATGAAACCCTAAATACAATAAATAAATACTCGAGATTTATTTTGAAAGTATTTAAAATATTTTTCATAAAACCCCCTCGAATTATATAAATTATATTTAAGGACTTTAGTAAATATAGGTTGAAGCGGGATCAATTCTCTTGAGCCTCAAGGAGTCGGAGAAAGTGATTGCTTGTCTATTTAAGGTAGAAAAACTTAACGGAGTTATCAATGGTAATTGTCTTGAAAAAAAACACAAATCCTGCAGTCCATGTGCAATAGTTACCGATAACACCCAAACCTAATTCAGGATCAAAATTCTGTTTAATGTGTCTGACTTAAGTCTGAGTCTAAGTCTAATCTGAATCCAATCCAAATATGAATCCAATCCAAACATGAATCCAAATCTAACATGAATCCAACATGTATACTTGAACTTGAACCTGAATACCAAAACAATATCAACATGCAAACATGACTTGACTTGACCGAACCATGGCTAATCATGACTTGATTACATGACTACTTGATACATATTGAAACTGTTTACGTGAACAACTAATATCCATGGTCTCGGCAAGTCTTATAACTATAATTTATACAATATACATTACGGGGTTTAAATGGGTAGACTGGTATGGAATATGTTAAAAGTGACATGGTGATGGACACTAAAAGACACCTACATGAATATCATGTGCCGTTGTCCCTTGGGTTTTAACGGGGCCTTGTACTTACATGTTACCATAGTCCACAGGATAGTTGGACTCCTCTCGTATATACTCATATATTCTGTACCAAGGTACAAACAACTACGTAAATATAACAAACATATACATGTTTATATTACCAGTTCTCTCCTCTTTACTTGTTCTATTCCATCTTATCTTTGGGACTTACCGAGCGCTAGTTCGATGACGACATTCCTGTCTCTTTCTCTCTTTGGAATGTTCATTAGGAGGACCCGACTTTCAGGAGACTGAGCCCAGCTAGGAGGACTTTGATCAGTTTAGAGAAGAGCCAGACTTTTAGTTTTTACTTGTACTTATTTCCTTTTCATTTGTATGCCACTGTTTAGCCATTGCTTTTATCATTTTACATTTCCTTATCAAATCAGTTGTAATGTAAAGAAAGAATGTTAATAAAAGTTGATGTTTATTATTACATCTCTTGTTATTCTTGTGTATTCATTTATATTGCTTATTTACGCTTAACGTATTTACTTCTGAGTAAATATGTCGCGGCCCATTACGTCTACTTCTCCGTATACTGGGAAGCGGAGCGTGACACCCTAGGTAAAGAAAAGGGATCAAAATATCTCTATCACGTCTAAGAGTTTAACCCTTTTAAAAGAATTTAGTTCTTTCTCTGGATCTGAGATCCACAAGGCAAATCTCCTATAAGTTGATAATTTAATTCTCATCGGGAAGATCTTGTTCTTAACAATCAAAAATTCAGGGAAGAACAAATGAGAAGAAAGAAAACAGAGTCCATGATACTCCAGGAACTCAGTTCCTTCAAATCGAGAACTTAGTTCTTTAAAAACTCAACCTAAAATTCTCAAATATAGTGATTTTAGCGAGCGTTAATGGTCAAAGCACCATTGATAGAGATTTAACCTTTTTGAAAATATCAACGGAGATTAAATCTCCATAAAAAAGAGACTAGCGCCTTATGTGCTTCCCACGTGGGCGCCCCTCTTTAACAGCACCTAACGCCTAACGTGAAAGACACGCGGGCGTCCAAAACAGAAGGTCAGCGCCTCGCGTAAAACATACGTGTGCGCTACATAAAAAGTGCTTAGCATTTCACATACAGCCAAAAACGGCTGAGTGCTCAAAACTAATTGGGTAGCGCCCAGCGCTTCATGTGCTCCCCACGTGGGAGCCATAAAAATAAGAGTGCTAACACTCCATAAATACCCAAAACGGCTGAGTGCTTAGCACTGATTGAAAGCGCCTAAGACTAAAAATCAATGCCTTACGTGAAAAACACACGAGCGTCCAAGAATAAAAACTCAGCGCCTCATATGAAAAGCACGTGAGCGCCAGAAAAGATTAGTGCTTAGCACTATGCTAGCGCCTCACGTGAAACAAGCGTGAACGCTATATATCTTAGTGCTTAGCACTGCTGGGTAGTATAGAAACTCAATCTCAGTCCAAATTGGCTAAGTTTCCTGAAGTTAAATCTCTTTGATTTTATATCAAGCGAGTCCATATGCTCATGATTTCCAAACTGATCTTAGTCTCAAACATGACTAATGATCTCTTATTAATGATATCCAAAATGATATTCATCTCATATCTCCTAAGGTAATTTTAGTTTCAACTAAGGCTAACGATTCTTAGGTCCACCACGATTCTTTCCTATAAATACGAGATTTAGTTCAAGGGTATATCTCTTCACACCTCTGATGTATGTCGTAATTTCTCAACGTCTTCAGAGAGGTGGCGGGTCCCAACAACCAACCATAGTCACAAATTCGTCGTTTGGGAATAATTCGGCGAGGTCGAAAATTCGGATTCGGAGAATTATTCGGAAAAAATCGGCAGGTATTCGGGAAAGATTCGGTAAGTGTTCGGGAAATGTTCGGGAAGGATTTCGAGAAATAAATTAATATATGAGACGCTAGGTTTTGATTTTGTGAATTATTTGCTGTTTTTTGAATTATTCGTTGTTTTTTCACATGATTCGGGAATAATTCACGAATTATTCGCGAATAATTCGAGAATTATTCGGCCAGTTCGGCAATGGCGATTAATTCGGAGATTAATTCGTCTGATCAAAAATTCGCGAATTATTCGCGAATTCGGCGAATAATTCGCGAATTATGTGACTATTCAACCAACAACTCCTCTTTCTTCGTCCCAAACATAGGAATGATGGACCGAAATGTCCTTAAACTAATATTCGTCCTGAAAAGGGCAATGATGGACCGAAATGTATTTAAACTAATATCCGTCTCAAATACGGCGATAGTGGACCGAAATGTCCTTAAATTAATATTCGTCCCCAAAATGGGAATGTTGCACCGAAATGTCCTTAAACTAACATTCGTCCCCGAAAGGGGAATAATAGACCGAAATGCTCGTAAACTAACATTCGTCCCCAAATATGGCGATAATGGACCGAAATGTTCTTAAACTAACATTGGCCATAAATACGGCGATAATGGACCGAAATATTCTTAAACTAATATTCGTCCCCAAAATGGGAATGTTGGACCGAAATATCCTTAAACTAACATTCGACCCCAAAATGGGAATGTTGGACCGAAATATCCTTAAACTAACATTCGACCCCAAAATGGGAATGTTGGATCGAAATGTCCTGAAACTAACATTCGATACCAAAATGAGAATGTTGGACCGAAATGTCCTTAAACTAACATTTGTCCCCAAAATGCGAACGTTGGACCGAAATATTCTTAAACTAACATTCTTCCCCAAAACGGCAATGATGGACCAAAATGTCCTTAAACAAATACTCTCCCTAAATACGGCGATAATGGATCGAAATGTTCTTAAACTAATATTCGTCCCAAATACGGCGATAATGGACCGAAATGTTCTTAAACTAATATTGTAACACCCTAAGTTCGTTATACCATGCTTGATTTGATTGATTTATATATCGAGTGGTTATTTCTTGATTTATTGTTGTTATGGGTGCGAATAGTATAATTGGTATCTGTGTTTGCATCCGACCCAACCCGCATGCTTGAAACATGTCTTGATTCCTGTTTATGATCTATCCCGGCTAGTTATGAGGATCCGTGCACTTTCATATTGTATGTCCTGTATACCAGCATTATATCTAGCATCTGCATTTTTTTTAATAAAACAGTTATAATAAAATAATATATTTTAAAAATCTCTAGCATGGCCTGCATCAAACCCTTAACCCTGTTGTGGTATCCGTATATCGTGTTCTCGTCCCGTTCAGTGAAATAAACTTGTTTGGATAGCTACGTGCACGCTACATATATCCGTTCTTAGTGGTATGCATTTTTGTTATCCGGATATCTTATTTTGGTTTTGGTTGATACGTATATTATTCGTATTTTCAAACCATAATTTTAGATCCAATCAGGGCATTTTTTGGAGTATTTTTGTATTTACCAGAAAACTCAAATATAATCAATATTATATTCTAATATATATTTTAACTGTTGTCTATATATTTATATCTAAATATATTTTTAAAATATATTTTTCCAATCCAAATCCTAAAACCAACCTCTCTCTGTCTCTCATATATAATTATATATATTCTTTTATTATTCTTTTAACCCCATACTCTATTTAATCCCCACGTCCTCTTCTCTCTCTCCGTCTTTATTTCCTTTTTCCCGCCGCCTCCTCGCTCGAACCTACGCCCACGCCCCATTCCTGCCCTCGTCGCCGTCGTCGCCACCGGCCCTTCGCCCTCACCTCTCTCCTCCCAACACCATAGCCACCACCACCGTTACCCTCGCTCAAACCCACTTCCCGATGAGGATCCCGAGCCCGACTTCGTAACCCACAACTCGACGCGAGAATCCCCACAACCCTGCCTTCACCTCGCCGCTTGTCGCCTCCTCTCATCGCTGACCTCACCCTCGCCTTCGTCCCTCTCGCCGCACTCCTCTCTCCCCTGCGCACCCACCTCTTTTTTTTGCATACATCAAACTTTCGACTAAGAATCCCAAAAAGATAACGGAAGGACACAAAAAAGTGAACTTCTTGAGGAAGATATAGAAAGATTCTTGCCTTAATAACCTTAAAAAGTTGTCTTAGGTGCTCTTCATGATCTTCAGCAGTTTTGCTGTAAACAAGAATGCCATCAAAATAGATCCCGAAATCCGTCGAAGGGATACCGCGACGACACCCAGTACCGCATGACCTACGCCCATTCCATTCGCTCGTCGCCATCGCCTTTGCCGCCGGTGACCCTTGTCATCACCCTCTCCTCGACCCACACCTCTCATCTTCTACCCCACGACGAGATCCCCTACACCCGAGCCTCCCCACTGCAACCCAGAACCCATCGCCTGCGCACCTCGTCGCTGCCGGAGCTCGCCTCGCCGTCGTCGCCTCACGCCGACGACCTCCCTCACCACCTTCTCCTCCCTCTCCCCTCTCTGCAAACCATTACCACCGAGCAAGAACCCTGCATACCTCGCCGGAGCTCCGACCCATCGTCGGCGTCACCCCCTCACCTTCCTCTATGATCCCAGTGCATCCAAACCTAGAACACAAAACTTCTTCTTCTTCTCTTCTTCTGGTTTCTTGATTCCGTATTTTTCCGGTCCCCGCCGGAGCAGCGCCATCGCCGACGATCCGAGCGATCCAGTTGACATCTCCAGCCAGCATGGTCACTCTCTTGCATTGCCTGGTGTTGTTCTGTACGCGCGCGTCTACATTGCGACGTTTACCCGACGTCGGACGCGGCGTACGTACCCCGTCGTGAGATCCGATTAGGCAAGTTTATCTTGCTGCATGCTATACTAATATATTTATGTTCATATGAATAAAAGTATTACATGTCATTTAATTATGCATCATATGTTACAGTTTTACGATACTCGTATGTATCCATACCGTTTATTACATATCTAGTCGCATGAAAGTTTATCTTGCTACATGCTATGATATGTATTTGTATCCTTATGAATAAAAATATCACATGTTTATTGCATTGTACATCCATGTTACCGTTTTCCTATATCCGTTCGCATCCGTGTTGTTTATTATATATCTAGTGCATGCCAGATCATATTGTTTCATGTCACTGTTATATTAGTACCCTATTCTTGATAATGTGCATCATACATAGTCTTGAAGTTGTAGATGTGATCCCTGATAGACATTGTGCATCCGTGCTTTTACCGTGCTTCGATACTTGCTACAATCTCACTTTGAGCATCCGTTTGATACACTATGCACTACCTGACATGACCTGATACACCACTGCTTGACTTGATATCTGATTTTGTTACTAATGCTCACAATCCTGACTTGTCGTCCTGACGGACGTATCCTGTTGTCTGTTTAGACAAACTGGTACCCGCTTGATCCTATGTTGGCATTAGCTTCAGATTATCAATACCTGACTTGAACACATAACCTTGTGGGTATGGGAAAATCAAATGTGTAACCGAGTGTAACTTAAAAGGATATTACTTGATCCGTGGTCTCGGAGGGTAACGGGACAGAATCATTCGTGATTCTTCTTGATCCGTGGTCCTGAGGGGTAACGGGACAGAGTCATTCGTGACTCTTACTACTTGGTCCGTGGTCCCGGGGGGTAACGGGACAAGAACCATTCTTGGTTCATATATCTTTATCTGTGGTCCCGGGGGTAACGGGGCATATTCTTTGAGTTACATGATGAGTACATCAATTGGTTTCAAATAATTTTAGAATAGATAACCCAGTAGTATAGTTCAGATTACTCACTGCACTTCACCTGCATATATGTGTGTGTGTGTGTGTGTGTGTGTGTGTGTGTATGTGTGTGTGTGTGTGTATGACACACACACACTTCACAGTTCTATATCCGTGTTTACTTATTTTATTGTTGATATTCATGCCTGCATATCTCGTGTATCCTGGTTGTTTATTATTGTTGATATTACGATGCACTGATGTCTGGGTTTTGCATGACCCAGTCCCTTTATCTCTTTCGCAGGCTGACCGGGAGTATTTCAGCCGACAGGCCGAACAGTAAGGAGCATGTTAATGATAGTTTAGTTTAGTTTAGTTTCCGTGGTTTTATTTCCTGATGTGAGCCCGTATTTGGACGTATTTCCAGATGTTACTGTTTATTGGATTATATTGCTTCCCCATATATATTTCTTGACTCTTCTATTCTGGAAGATGGACATGTATTATATAGTTTTATATTTTTACTGTTCTTGATATCTTATGGACAGCCGTAATATGATTGTGGAGGGATATTTCCAAGCCACAGGTATCATGGTTGGCTCTGTCATGTGCCGATCTTAGCGCACTCTGAGAAGCGGGGCGTGACAAATATTCGTCCCCAAAATGGGAATGTTGGACCGAAATATTCTTAAACTAACATTCGTCCCCAAAATGTGATTGTTGGACCGAAATGTCCTTAAATTAATATTCGTCCCCAAAATGGGAATGTTGCACCAAAATATCCTTAAACTAACATTCATCCCAAACAGGGAATGTTGGACCGCGACGTCCTTAAACTAATATATTTTGCCCTGCGGACTATCTCCATAATGACTTTCATGGGCTATTCATATATGATCTAATAATCAGTTGAGCCTATATGCTCACTGCTCATAAGTCGATCTTATTCTCAAATATGGCTAATGATCCTTAGATCAAATCCAAATATTTTATGAACCGATGGACCTCATAAATATGAGATCTGTTTTCTAAGTTCATTTCCATTGGTAAACCAAGCTACCAATATGGACCCCGTTAAACAAATCTTTGACCCAAACCCAAATCTCAAATATACGGATTTGGACTAATCCACGCCCTACGGGCGACGACACAAACTCGTCTTCGTATACAATCCACGGGCAACCAAAACAAATAAAAACACACACGACACGAAGTGAACTTTCGGAGTAGGAGAAAGTGGTTATCGCAATACGGTAACGTAATTAACTGCAGGGACTTGCGCCTGCAGGGAAGAGCATCCCCACAATCAAAAAACCCTCATAAAATGAAGGGGAATCTGATAAAGTCTGCTACAACGGTCGCGTTTGTCCAAACCTCCGATATATGGTGCCATAAATCAACTTGGTATCTTCCGAGAGGTGGACGGATAAATACAAATAGCATCTGCCCCCAGAATTCAGGCCAGACGTCCTAACGTCTTGGTCCCTTTCTTCCGGCGGTAAATATATTCTGGCACGCCCGGTGGGACCTTTCCCTTTTTCCACTCCACACTTCGTGTGTCGTGTTTTTTAGCGATCAAATTATTGTGGTATATATATGTTTATAGTTGCCCTTGGGTGATGGGATACTGAACCTGGCGTTTCGTCTCTTTCTAGATTAGCATTGGCTTCCACTCATAGCAATTCAGGCTCTGTCACATCTAGTGGAGTCAAGTATGGGCCACTTGCAGTCTCAAATCTCTGCAATCCGGCTTTGCAAGAAATAAATGGGCTTCTCTTTGGGTCTATGCTCCCACCTCTCACTTTCGGTACCTCAACGCCGAAGGAGGAAGCCCAGAAGAAGTCTGTCTTCCACAGGCTAGCTCCTCAAGGTTCTGCTTTGCCGATGGAATCGGTCTCCAAACAACTGGTACCTTCCAAAGGCCATGGTCGACGCAGGAGGCAAAATAATCAAACTCTTGAAGATAACAGAGGGAAGGCTCAGCAAAATTCTGAGGCTAATCAATTTCTGGCAGTAAGAAACGGTCGATGTCGATATCGGCATCGTACAAAACAAGCTGAGGCAGTTCTCCATCCGCATTGACACCACCTGCTTCAACTCTGATGATGAATGCTGCTGTTCCAACCGGGAACAGCTTCAAACTGCTGTGAAGGGTTAGACAAAATTCTCTCACCGCAGTATTGAAGAAATCTCCACAGCCCGTGAAAATCCGACATGAACAGAACACAGTTCGCTCCCCAAAAGAACTTTCCTTATCTATATATAAGGTGTGGAAGCATGTGAAGGATTCCGTCGTCAACCGTGGCTCTTTCTCTAAACGTTAGTTAAATTCTGACAAATACCCTTTAAATACAAATGGACTCATCCCAAGACGGTTCCTGCTGCAACGGTTCCTCCCGAAGCCAAAGCGGATTCTCACAAAAAAGAGAGGCCCAATAAGGCTCAAGCGCCCGAGGCAAACTCTAAAGGCCAAAACTCCAATCACCTCAAGCCTGGGGATATAGTAGTTCATACAGTCTACATGGTTAACTACAAAGACGAAGTTCGTGCTTCTACTAGTCATGGACCACATACTCGGTCTCTGAAAAAGGCTCAACTACAACGTGAAAAGCAGTAGGAGATGCTTTCTCAGGCGGCGGCACTTGCTAATCCATCGTTTAAGGCAAAGACGCACCTGAAGAAATAACAGAGCAGGAGTCGGATATTGACTTCCTAAAGCGCGCTCTCAAAAAGAGAGATGAAGAAGCGGCTAAAATGTCCGTTAAAATGAACCAGATGGCCCTTCTGATCCAGAATATGGCTGGAATGATGGTTCTACCGGAACCATTGGAAGATGAATCGCCGGGAGTCGCTCTTAAAGATAAGGGTGACATTTCAAATCCTTTGCAAGTCTCATCTACAGCCGAAGAGGAAATAATCCTAAAGGCAAATCTGGACAAGTACATCGCTCAGCAAATCGAAGCTCACTATACCAGTGAAGCCGCAACTAGGTCAATCAAGAATGGTCGACCGTATCTGGCATGCTACGATCAAGTACAGTACCCGCCAGAATATCTACTTCCAACCTTCCATATATACAAAGAGACCGGAAATCCTCGCCGGCACATCGTATGTTTTAAATTCATGTGCGGCAACACTGGAGGAAATGACATATTGCTCCTCCGACAGTTCGTCAGCAGCCTGACAGGCATCGCCTTCGAATGGTATACGGGACTCCCAAATGATTCCGTAAGGACCTTCGACGAGATGGATATGCTCTTCTGTCAGAGGTTCGCTAGTGTGAATAAACACACTACCTTAGCGGCGTTGGTCAACGAAACGGTTGGACCGAATGAGACCTGGGTTCAATATGTTACCCGATGGCGAAATCTCTGGTCAAAATGCGAGCAACGCATCGACGAAGCCGCAGCCTCAGGAATGTTCATAGCCACCTTGACCCAAATTCAAAGGTATTCCCATATATTGCCCTCTTTAAGCTAACGACCTTCTAAGTGCTCATAGATAAAATGGCTTGATTGGATCAGATGGGTCAAGATCCATCCTCATCCGATGAAGATGAATGAAAAGCAAATGCAAGGTGGCGTTTGTCGCCAAGGCTCAACAAGATGAGCAGCTCTGAAGTAATCTATTGCCAAAATAGCAACGGCGTGGGTACTCGCCCCCCTCCCCCCGAAATATACACAGGGGCATATTCCTCACTGGCGGCAGAATCTCTACCTGAGATGGTTCTTTCCTCTCAAAGAACAGAAAGGATATCAAGGGACCTACAAACAGGTCCTATAATCAAGTGGAATATCCCGCTTGAACAAAAAAAACCATGGGAGAGATGTGAAATCCATGTCCCACTCCGAATCAGACGATGAGAGGAAAACCCCCAAGTCAAGTTCATTCTTTTAAGGAAGAGGAAGACTCGGCAGAAGGAATGATGTGATATCTCGTTCCTTCGTATATGAGAAAGATGCTCCATCAGTATCGGAAACCGACATTGACGAGCAGGGGGCAGGTGCCGTGTAAAATACCGATACTTCACGCAAAACAACCTGATGGGCATGATGATAGATGAAGCAGTCCAAGAAGGTGAAGATAGTCTAAGGCGTGAAGTGTCCATGCAAATAAAGGACAGGCAGTAGTGCCTCAGCAAACAAGACTTGGAAGGGATGGGTTATACAACTCTCCGACCGAATGATAAAATGGACCGAAACGTCCCTAAACTAACACGTTCCCCCAAAAAACGAGAATGTTAGACCGAAACTTCTTTAAACTAACAACAGACCGAAATGTTCTTAAACTAATATTCATCCCAAATATACGAATGTTGGACCGAAACGTTATTAAACTAATATTCGTCCCCAAAATGGGATTGATGGACCGAAAAGTGTTTAAACTAAAAATTCGCCTCAAACATGGCGATAATGGACCGGAACATCTCTAAACTAGGGCGTCGCCTCAAATACGGAGATATACTCTCTTAAGATCTATATTGCATTTGAAATTCCAATGGCAAAAGTTGTGACTCAAGTCCTACCAGCTACATAGCTACTCCAGTGGTGAAACCACCCCTAAATCCCACCAGTAAATAGATGGGTTAACTGCGACGAAACTATTTTCGAGAGTTCCATCGCTCGAAAAAAAACCGGTATGTCCAAAAGTGAAATAAACACGGATGAAAAACCGAAAGAGCGTCATAAGTAAAAACAGCAGGACTGCCGGTGAGTTTGTGAAAACCCGAAAGGGCGCAATCCCGTTTAAAAAAAACTGTATGTCCACAAATAAAATAGGCACGGATGAAAACCTGAAAGGGCGCCGTGAGTAAAAACAGTAGGACTGCCGGCGAGTTGAGAAAACCCGAAAAGGGCGTAAACTTGTAAAAAATAAAAAAAAACAAAAAAAATCATATGCACTTGCAAGGTCCTCTCGATCCTTACGACTCACAAATGAGCACTTAGGAATCCCTACGATTCCTAAGGAGAAATTACACTTGCGAGATCTTCACGGCTCGTAAGGAGAATTCCCCCTATGAGACCCCCACGGCTCATAGGATTCAAAAGTTTTAAGCTACAAGTATCTAAACATGTTCTTAAACCATCATATTCCCCTAATATTGCCCTACAGGCGGTCCAATATTAACCCTTGTATACAATTCACGGGCATAAATAAATATTCTCCCACCAAGTTCCACCAATGACGAGAAATGTCCTTATATGGTGAATGACACTTATATGTCCTCTCGAATTATAAGGTAAAAACACTCTTGTAAGATCCTTATGACTTATAAAAGAGAACACACTTAGGAGTCCACACGATTCTTAAGGAGAAAATACACCTATGAGATCCTCACGACTCGTAGGGAGAAAAAACTTTATGAGACCCTTACGGCTCATAAAGTCAAAAAGTCTTAGTCGACAGGATCCTAACTTTGTTTGCCAAGTCGCTTTTGTTCAAATCGACAAGGGCAAATGATGATTCACTCCTGGTAATATCTCAGTTGTAGCGATACTGATGCCTAAACAGGTGTCAAACTTCAAGTGCTCTCACGGCAAATGATGATTCGCTCCTGGCAATATTCCAGTTGCAGCGATGTTAATGCCAAGATTGGTATCAAATCTCAAGTCCCTGAATCGTAATAAAACTTAACGAGTCAAAAAAATGCATATGAAATAGTCGAAATGATGGGGCAACTCGCAATAAAAATCAGCGAGTAAAAAATATGCGTAAAAAAGCCGAAATGTTTGGACAACTCGCAATAAAAAGCAGCGAGTAAATAAAGAATAGCCAAAATGATTGGGCACCACGATAAATAACCGAAATGATTGGGTAATTATGACTTTCGCGATATGAAAAGATGAAAAGATAGAGCATCGCAGAAAAAAATATAAAATGAAATTTCCTCTGCCCTGCAAATAGGTCTATATTGGCTCTTATATACGATCCATGGGGACAAATGAAAGAAAGGTAACCATATTTTCCCACTAGGCTCCATCAAAGAGAGAGCCAGATATTGATGGCAACATCTATAGCCCAAAGATCTGCTCAACACTCTTCTCATTCCAACAGGATACGGACGTGGCGTCAGCAAAGCTCCAAGGAGCCAAATCAAAAAGGAGTAATGGCAAAATCCCAGCTCCAACTCGACGTTCCTTCTCGGTGCAGATGCAACGTCAACAAACAAAAGTAGAGTGATGGCAAAAATCCTAGCTCCAGCTTGAAGTGCTCCTCATTACAGTAGGGTGTGGACGTAACTGTCAAATAAAATTGGAGCAATGACATATTCCTAGCTTTAGATTTTGATAGAAACATCTATAGACTAGATATCAACTCGACGTTCCTTTTCGGTGTAGATGCAATGTCAACAAGGACCCAAGGGGTCAAATAAAAGTGGAGCCATGGCAAAATCCTAGCTCCTGATCTCAATGGCAATATCTACCGCCTAAAGATCAGCTCGACGTTCTTCTCATTCCAACAGGGTGCAGACGTGACGTCAACAAAGATCCAAGGAGCCAAATCAAAAAGGAGTAATGGTAAAATCCCAGTTCCAACTCGACTGAAACATTTCAAAAAAATAAAATATTATTTTTGGGAGTTTATATAATTGAATAATAAATATTATGAATATTTTAATGTGTGGAGATTAGTTTTAATGTTATGGTATGATCATATACCGATAGATTGGAAAATATTGGAAAATTTCATTTGAATGTTGATTTTGAAAGGATATTATATGATTTAGACACTTTATAAATCCCATACAATTAATTATATTCAAGTTTACGGCTAAGCTTGATTAATAATCACTAATCGTGCATTAAGCCTAGTTAGGCATATGACACACACCATGTCAAGTTTCAAAACACATTTTTCAATTACTATGAACCATGTCATTTTGTTTTTATTTTATATGTATATGGGTTTTATTTGGTTTTGGTTTAAAAAGAAAAAGATAAAGAAAAGAAAAGAAAAGAAAAGAAATGAATAAAGAATGTGGCATGGTGGAAGCATGGGCAAGAGAGAGAAGAGAGAGAGAGAGAGAGGGTGAGGGGTGCTTGATCTTGGCTTCATTTTTCTTCACCTCATTTTCCTCCTTCTCCTTCACCATGGCAGCCCTCCTCCCTCCACCTCCTCTACCACCTTATAACACCCCCATTTCCACATCAAAACCATACATCTCCTTCAAAAAAATCAAGCATAAGCTCGCTACAAGCATGGGGAACTAAACAAGATGAGATTTTGAGCACTTGGGGCAACTCAAGAAAATTCTTGAGTTGCCAAATGAGATAATTGTTTCACCCTTAGCTTAGTAATTTTGTTTATATAGCCTCTATATTAATTTAGAATCCATTTAGTGAGGTTTAGTGATCTTGGAAAATTCCAAGATGAAGGTTAGTGGTTGATTTGAATTGAGATAGTACAATTGAAGTTTAGTAGTGACCTTAAACCCCCCATAGTGTTAAAAACTTGGATCAAACCAAAGCCTAGACCATGATACTTGAGTCGGATATTTCAATGTCGGTTTTTGTGAATTGTAATGCCTACAGGGAATCTGGAGTGACCTGAGACCTGTACGAGAAAAACTAGCAACTCCATTAACCTAATTAAGACACTAGGAGACCACCCTGCAAGTAAGAGCCCAATCTAAGCATCCCAGGCCGGTGAGCTCGGATTTCAAGGTAGTGTGGCCGGCCAAATTGTGGTAATTAGTGTCTAGATTGGTTCAGTAGCTCACATTCTCCCTATACTACACCCCTGTATTGCTAGTTTAGCCTAATTTTACCTGACCAAAAATCTGGGACCATTTTCTAGAATTGTTGTTTAGTGGTGTGACTTTTAATGACTTGAAGTTTTGATATTTGTGTTTTGTATCGGTAACTTTACGTTTATACGTCGATATCGGGTGTTGTTTGGTTCTTTCGCATGCGTAGACCATAGGTTTTAACCTATGTGTGATTCATATGCCGTTTTGGTTTTCGTGCGTAATTTCTGTTTACGATGCGATGTGTGTATTTATGTAGGTACCCTCATGTGGACTTTGAGCAACAAGGATGAGCATGGCATTATCGACTTCGGCAAGCAAAAATCAAGGTGAGTAGATGTATATCTACGGGGAAAGTCGGGTGGATGGCGTTTAGCACCCCCGCAGTTTCGTAGTGTAGTATGGGAATACACTATATATATATATAATATTGTGTATTGTGATACATGGTTAATTAGCAAGAGCGGCTCTAGAAGATCATGGGTTAGTTTAGTGTAATTGGAAGATAGTGCTTTTAGTTAGTTCTTAGTTGCGAAACCCTAGAGTAAAGGTATACGCGCACACACATGTACACACACGATATATTTTTGGTGTATATGATATATGTACATATGTGTGTGTGTGTGTGTGTGTGTGTGTGTGTGTGTGTGTGTTGATGTGTTGACACACACACACACACACATACATATACACACACACACACACACATACGTATACACGGGTGATGAAGATAGTATATGATACTCGGAGGAGAGTCGATATGATCGGGCATGATGCCGTGAGATCGGTTATGTGATTTGGGTCGTGTTATGATATACAACATGATATTATAGTGGATCGATGGGCGATGTGTTTTCATACACACGCGGATATATGTTGATCGGAATGTACTAGACCTTAGATCAATACCCTAGTTCATGATATTATGATGAAGATACCAGATGAATAATGAAATATATGTGATATTTGACCCGTACCCCGATTTGGGATGCCGTACGATGGATTTTTACCGTACAATGTATAAATATGATGATTGATCCAAACTCTTGACTCGAGAATGTCATATTATATATTTTATCGCACGTGACGCTATTGAGGTAGGATCGCCGACTACTAGATATATCTACTCGGACTTTAGATGGATTTTCTTACCTTTTTGACTAGTCTCCTAGTTAGTCTTGTAGTTATGTGATAGATATTAGATTGGGCTCGAGTCATACTTATTTTCAGGAACTAACGAATTGTGAGTATTTTCAAAAGACAACCCGGGGGATATTACGGATTTTCAAAGGACATACCTTTTCTTAAAAACACCGTAGCCCCTATTTTCTAAAAACCATGATTCGTGCTATTTCAATGCCAAAACCGTATGAATCGTACATATAAATGCATATTCTTATATGTTGCGGTGATTATATCTTTTTCCATATATACATGTTGTTCTTGTCGCATTGCATGCTTATAAATGTGGTTTCTTTAGTTGCTATGAACCCTGTTGTCAGGACACCAGCACCATTACCGATGATGCGTATGTCCACGGACACATGATTGCCGGCACACACACATCATCATCGGTAATTGCCATGTCACGTACACTTTAGAGAATAGTATTTCATTGATATCGCTTGCTAGCTGATTGTTCCGATATATCATTACTGTGCTAGTTTAGATATTACATTCTTTACTTAAATGCCGTGCATGTATATATATTCATTGTCATGCAATATTATGGGGCTTTATGCCGGTATTTCACTATTATTTACTCTGGAGTTTGGGATTTCGGATTTTCCCTGAGATTTCTGGATTTGGAGAAACCGTAAGGATTTTATAAACTCATTTTCATTTCAAAGGATAGAAATTGCGGTTTTCTCGTGATATGATGTGAGAGGTGTCCACCATGAGTTTTCTCGGCTCTTGGGCAGTATCATACACCTGATTCGAGGAGGAGGAGGAACCGTCTACGGGTGCATGGTGGACCCGGTGCGGTACCCCGGGGCAAGATGGTCGCAGATAATGGCGTTGAGCCCGGCAGGGGAGCACTATCGATCGGTTATTTACGACGCGGAGGATTTCCGGAGGATACCGACGTAGTCATGAGATTTGATGATATGGGCCAGTCCGTATTGCCGGAGCCCGGGGCCAGTCAGGATTGCCGGATCCCAAGATATTGAGATTTGATTATATGGGCCAGTCCGGATTGCAGGAGCCCGAGATATTTAGACAATGAGATATTGAGATATATGTTTTGTATCGATACTTGACACAGATTCTCTTTTGATTTCATTGATGATACTTCAGTTTTTATACAAAAGCTCACTGAGATAAGAAAACAGTTTTTCTCATGCAAGATATATTCTGTTTTCATTCTTATTGCATCCATACATCATATATGTGATATGTTGCTACCTGAGACACTGACACTAGCACTTAGTATTATACGTATGTTAGATGATTACCTTGCCATTATTAGATACTTCAGGTTATATTTTGAGCATATTATTGTATAACCCAGGATATAGTCATGCATGCGATTTCTGCTCGGTGATGTCTTCTACTCATGAGTTGGCAACTCACCCCCGTTGTGCCACAGTTTCTTATAGGTTTTGCCGTACAGGTTTCGTTGCGGCTTGCTGGCACACTTCTTCCTTCCGGGTGGTTGTCTTGGTAGGTGGGTTCACTCGTATCGTGACCACCATTGTACTTTATTTATATTCAGTTGTATCTAGTAAACTCCATCAACCAGACTTGTATATTTTGATAGACTTAGAAGACCAGTTGTTTATTCTTTCGACCTTAGAATCGCGCGCTTGTATTATTATGGGTCTTCTATTGGGTTTTCTTGAGGATGTTGGTTTATTTTTTGAGTTTTGATCCTCGCCCCTCGGCTTTGTATATTATATTGTATTGCGTGGTTGTTTCCGCCAATTGGCGAAGAGCTAGCTCCCGCTTGGGGATGTCTTTATGCATTACTCATATATATTCCTGTTTGTACCCGTTTGGGGCCAGTATTTACAAAGGAAACTCTGCCGAAATTTTTAGAAAAGACTTGATGTTTTAAAAATGCTTACTACGACTTTCAAAATGAAATTATATGTTAATTTTCAAATAAGTTTTTCCTTCACTCTCTTTTCAAATGGTTTAGATTTCTGGACTTTTGGCTTACTTGAATTAGGCGGGGTCCTATAGACTTCACATGATTCAAGTTCCAGTCATGTGCCATTTCGGGTCGTGACAAAGTTGGTATCAGAGCGCTAGGTTTAACCTTGGTTCGAGTCTAGGTTTGACTATGTAGAGTCTAAGGCGTATATTTATATATATTCGGAACCTAGGCTTGACCTTACGGAACTTAGACTTGGTCGAGTGGGTATTAGACCCGAACTTTCGTCGCGTAGGTTGACCTTGGTTGATGGAGCAGGTGACTTAAGTAGTGTGACGTACTGTGTGTATGTTCCGCGGCATACTTACGATACGCTACTCCGCTTAAGATGACTTAGGATGTACATTTCTTTGCACAATATTCTATTCGTTTCATGATCTATCCCCATCGATGTCAGATGGTGGTTTGTCTTACCACGGTTACACGGGCAGAGAGAGCTGCGTCTAGTGTTGCGGTCAGCACGAGCTCGTCATGGACGAGAACTGTCCATGATGTTTTCCGGTGATATACGATTTTAGATATATCATTTTATTGTGTTTTCACGACATGAGCATTTCGATATATCGTTTTACTATGTTTTCTCGTTGAAGCGAATGTTCAGATCAGCACTAGAGGATTGGGCCACTGTTAGAGGCCGCTAGAATGTGATGACCATCAATGCGCCGTTTATTCTTGATGATTGAGGCATTGTTTAGCGTGCGGACAAATGAGCCAACTGTTGCTGCGACTGACAAGATATCGCCCTAGATGTTTGAAGATATTGCAGCACGAGTTTGTACTTAAGGATATGATTGAAGATCTCTAGTCACCCTTGGATGAATGACTAGGACATGTGGTTCGTTTCCATACCCCGATGCAAGGTCATCAGATTGATTAATTTCAGCTAGAGAAGACTTCACACAGGCACGTTGAGAGTCGATAGAAAAGGGACAAATGAAGAGTATTCTTCCGACGAATTTTAAGAGTTACCGAGGGCGTAGTTGGCCAGATACCTACTAGGAGATTTTGAGCTGTCGAGTTCGTAGTTTCAGAAGGGAGACTGTAGATTTGAGTATAGCCATTTGTAGCGCAGTCCATACAGCTACGAAGAGACGACTCCGAATTAGTCGACATGAGAAAAAGTGGAGTAAGAGGTTCATATGAGGTTTTGATAAGATAACATTCCACTCCGTTGACATCAGAGATGTGATATGCATGTAGAGGCGTTGAATATGGATATACCTTTTAGAAGAAGTCGTGATGAGTATGCAGCTGTTCCGGAACAAGAAATGGATTTAGTAAAGGGTGATAACTTCTGGGCAGTTCGGCAGAAACGAGATTTGGGAGAGACCCCGACAGAATCTTTCTGGATTAATACACTAGAAGAATTGGACCCAGGATCGTTCTTATTACGCACACCCAGTAGACCAGAGTTTGGCATCATCGACGATACATGTTATGAGTGACCATGATAATTGGCCAGAGATCTTTAGAGGATGTGCCAAAGCGGAATTGTTTCCGTCATCATTTCCATATTGGGCCGTCGAGCTGAGGAGTTATGTAACTGGCAATTCGCAGTGAGAGACGAGAGCCTAATGGCACAAGGTGCCAGACCATGAACAGGAGGTAAGTAGATATCTTGCTCTGCTAGCTTGGATGCACCGACACCTTATCGACTTTGAAGGAAGGACACATCGATGACGATGTTTACGATTTGTGATTTTGTGATTCGAATATCACGTGTCCGTCATTTTGGATTTCGGTGTTTTGGGCGGTTTATTTGCATGATCCAGTTTTCGTGCACCACAGTTGCACTCAATTTCGATTTGATGTTATTTCGAGATGTTTGATTTTGATTTCATACCGATTGTATGCATGTGATTTGACTTGTGCCTTCGGTGTAGTTTTCATGTACTTTTAGTACTTTGATTCGATTTTGTGCACGCTGATGTACGTGGTTGTGAGATTATATACCACGGTATGCCTGATTTGGATTGAGGTTTGTTGTATACCGTCGATTTCGATTATGATATTCGATATTTGTTTTCGTGCACCTTGTGCACTTGATTTGGATTCTTGCGCATACTTGGCGCGCTTGATGCGATTTTGGTGCACACCGGATGCACTAAATCGGGATTCTTTGTGCATATCAGATGCACCTGATATTGTTGTCAGGCACACCCGTTGCCGTTGACAGGTGTTTTCTTGCATACCCGTTGCACTTAGATTTTGTTTCTGTACACATGTATGGCATATTCATTGATTTCGATTTCTATGCGCACTCGACGCACGTGGCATTCTTATGCATATTTTGGGATTGGTTTCTTTTGGGGCAGTATGTTTTATGATATTTACTATTTGGTATAGTAATTGAGCAGGACTAGTCAGAGGAAAGTACCTGAATATGTTTTTGCATGCATCGATAGTTATCGAAGGGATTTACAAGAAAAGAGCTACAGTCTCAAAAAAAAATTCCCCTGTGTGTCTGAGATGATACAAAACATTTTTCAAAAGAATCCCTTCTAAATTATTTTGAAAACGGCGGGACGGGTATGTTAAACAATGAATATATATATATATATATAGTTTTTTCTTTCAATAAACGTCCGCTACTTGTGCCGTGATACGCGCATCGCACAACGACTTGAAAAAGATTTGGCATGCATTTCTTTCAGATGTTTTGATGAGTTTACAATGATGCGTACTATGTACATGTTATAGTTTTGACGTATATCATGTTGGTTTTCGTATTGAACTTTGACATTGGTACTTTCACCATGACTCCGATGATTGCGTGATGCTTGACGGAGTTTTGATTTTGAGTTATATACTCGTTTTCATTCGCATGCTGTTAGTTATATGTATGCCCTAGAGGCCATTACTGTACATAGGATGTATATTGTAGTGGATGCTTGGACATATATAGGGAGGACTTTCTTGCTCGACATGATAGTATGCTATCCGGTTGCTCTTTACCTTAACGTGTACACTGATTGTCTCTCTGTTACATGTTGGTAAAGCCCTTAGGATGTGTATTTGACTACCTGGACTATGATGCGGATCATACTAGTGGGGACATGGTAGTCCATAAGTACATCCTTCAAGGTCCCTAGTCGTGGGTGTATCGAGACGGGGCATCGATATACCAGAGTAGACTAGCATATACCTTCTCGACCCATACATATGGGCGATGGATGATCCCATATCCATTGGTGTTTGACATCAGAGATGATATACGGGTGCTCAGTGGAAACTGGGTACACTGGACGAACTCGCCGAGAACTCCAAGATGGTATTATACCTTACGTCAGATGGCAGTTCTCTGGTGACACTGGTACAGGTTAGTCTGTTGACCCGAGATCATCATAGAGTCTTGTGTGATTCCCACTGTGCTTTGATTTCCACCTTACCACGTCCAAGAGGGCGTGTAAAACGGTTGTTTTTGGGTACAGTCCCGAATCACATGGAGGCAATGAGCGATAGGAGGGGATTCGTCTCTCCCGGTATAGGGAGTTGATGTTGTGCTGTGTTCGATTGGCTATAACCGGAAATCCCTGGCCAGGGTTGCTGAGATTTACTGGTAAGTGTTACCAGTAGTTTCTCGAACTGTTATAGATCTCATATCGACACGACTTATCGAGCTACTGGGGTCTGACGTTTACCACCCCTAGGCGAGATATGCGACATATCAGACGACGAGACCGGACTGTACGGTAAGTGTTGCTGGTTGGATTCACAGGAGTGTGAGTGGGCTTGCTTGTTGATCTTCTGATCGCTCAATACCCGGGTGGCCGTTACGTTTAGCAGACCGCTTGCGGCTTGTGGGTGTTTGATATGATCATCACCTACTGCCGGCGTATTGACGAGTCTTTAGAGTCCTACACAGGGGTTTCCTGGCTCAAGCGAAACGAAATAGGAGCACATATGAGATATGTGCGGGACCGAGAATAATACCAGTATGTGATACTGAATTCTATTCTTGCGATTTGTATCATCTGACGGTTATATAAGATATAGCTGGCTTACCGAATCAAATGTTGATTCGATATATTGATACACTTGTTATTAGTCGGTTATATGCAGTATGACCGGATCTTTAAATCAAGTGTTGATTTAATAATTTAATGTATAATTATATATTTGATATATTACTTTACATTAACTAGTATTGGTTCACTTAAGATGATTTTCTCACTTGAATGTGCACATTGTATATATGATATATGTTTGTGCACTAGTTTGTATCATGTTTGATGATACATGCAAACTTGGGTATGTGTATGATTTACACCATGTTTAGTTAGTGGTTAGGGTTTTATTTTCTTTATTTATTTTGTAAAAACAAAATGGTGCTTTTCTTTATTTTTGGCTTAAAGCTTCATGAAGTTTCATAGCATCTTTGAAAAGTCTAAACCATTTTGTTTTATCCTTAAACCTAACCATTACCTAAACTATGGTTTGCTCTCTACATGAGTTAAACTTACCCATGGTTGCATTATGATAAGTCTTCACTTGATTTATAATTTTTCAATTAATTCATTTTCTTTCTTCTTCTTCTTCATCTTCTTTAAGTGGAGAAAACCATTCTTGAAAATTTCCAAGTGATGAAATCAAGTGAGAAATCCAATTCTAAAGTGAACCCACTTCCTATTTCTTCATCCTCTATCAATTGCCATGTAGTAGAGTGTGTTATCTTCACAAGTTTTATGACTTAGTGAAGATGGAGCTTGAGTTTGAGTTGCCTCGACGTAGATCATCTTCGGCATCGAAGTCAACGACCTAGCCCGATCATTTCTCCGACGAAACCATCGCTAGAGTCCGGGATCCCGATGATCGCAGCAGAGGGACGTCAACACCGAGCTAAAGAAGTGGAGGACCAGATCTACAAAGGTTGTAATCCCTTTCACTTATTAGCAAAGTAGTTTGCTTACTTAGTTTCGCCTAATCTCTAGTTAACGATCTAGCATTAGGGTTCTTTGGCACATTAAAAATTTGAATTTGGCATGATTGATGCCGTGTGGAACCTCTTGAGTGTGCCTAGGAACCCTACAGTGGTATCAGAGCCTGGCTAGAGCTTTAGGCGAAGTGTAGACGATGTTAGAAGTCCGATCGAGCCCGAAACCCTAATCCGAAACCCTTCTCTGTACATTTTTCAAAACTGTGCATTTTTCCTAATTAAAAATATGCAGAAAATCAGCAGGGTTTTCTAGGAATTACTGTGGAGCACGTGACCCTAACTCGTCCAATGCGCCGCGGAACCGCGGCCCCACCCTGGCTTCGACGGCGGTTCCGCGACCATAATGGTGACTCTGGGCACGTGCTTTGCACAGTAATGCCCGACTGTGATTCCTGATTCTTCTGGAAATTTTTAATGTATACTCAAGTGTTGAGTTTTCTGGGTTGTATTGGGAGTTCGTCGATTCGATCGGAATCTTTAACTTTGTCTATGTTTTTTTCCGGATAATTTAGAATATGTTAAAAAGTTCGACCGGATAAAAATACCCACTTTTTCCCCTGCCGAGAAATTTCCAAGTGTTGGATTTTTCCGTGGTTTAAGGACGTTCTTAGTAGTGCAAGTAATGCGATGGACCCTCTAGAAGACAACAAACCTTAACTCGATTATGTGACCGTCTTGAACTGCCCTTTGAACCTTAGGGTTTGGGGCAGTACGGCGTGCCACATGTGAGGCGTTGACTTGACCCTTCTACTACTGGACCGTTGGTACTGTGGCATGAAGTGAATGTTTTTAAACTTATTTCATGTGTTGAGCTGTTTCGGGAAAACTTGGGTGTTTGATTGTTCGATCGGAAAGTTTAACATTTTCTATTTATCTGGAATGTGATACAATATTTGGAATCCACAAGTAGTTATGAGATAACTGAATGAATGTTATAAATCTAGCAGTATAGTCTCAATTGATCGGTTGCCACGAAATTTTGATGTGATCAAAAGTCCGTCGCAATCACGTTGTGTACGCGGATACTCACCGGGTAAACTTAACAGACAGCCTTACCCCATAGCCCCGACCAAGTGACTGTAGGAGAACCCTGTCGCCAAAAGCATCCGTTCGGGTGCTCGTGGCAGCGGTGTTCCG
Organism: Agapanthus africanus; assembly: GCA_030015575.1. NCBI lineage: Eukaryota > Viridiplantae > Streptophyta > Magnoliopsida > Asparagales > Amaryllidaceae > Agapanthus > Agapanthus africanus. Next base: position 14,574,138 of record JASDDO010000001.1, on the reverse strand, counting down.
CCTTAGTGCACTTCGTCGACGGTATCAGGGGTGCGACCGCCTACTAAAGTTTGCGACGAGCATTCGTTTAGGATGCCGGGAATCTTGTTGAATTGCCCGACTTGATATTGAAAAGTGTTTTCGATAATGAGACTAAAATGCGGGATTTATAATTATTAGGCATGCGATGTCTAATGAATTCATTTGATTAGGCATGCGATATCTAAAGAGATTGCGGATTCCAACTATTGTAGTTTTACACTTTCTTTTCTGCGATCGTAAGTATAATATGCGATATAGCCGGTTTCGTTGCTATATGTCAACGACAATTGGGATGCGTATATTTACTTACGTTGATGACATGTGATGTTATGTGTTGCTGGATATGTTATATTGGATCGTCGTGTTTGAATAGCCGGGGTTTTTTATGTGAGATTAGTGTTTTTCATTTTCATTCATGTAAAAACTTGTATGTAATAGTCTTTTATTGGGGCACTTCCAGGTTGCGGAAGATGTCACCGTTGATGTATATTATTTACTTTTCCGCACTAGGATAGACCCAAGGAGGGGAGCACAAGTAACCGGGTTCTAGGGTCCAGTGGGAGACCAACTCGAGGAGTCGAGTCCGGGTTTCCTAGCCCTAGAATTGGAAGGGTTGCTTGCCGCTCTCGTAGGGGTCTAGGGGTGTAGATTTGGCTATTCATCGCGACCGTGGAATCCGTGTTTTATAGAGGCTCAAAATAAAACACGGACGTCCTAGTATATCCAATGTTTCATATGTTTATTCTGCTGCGATATCTGTGATGTGATCATTTGATGTTCTGTGATAGATACTGTATATAGTATATATGATATATTATATAGACGTTACTTATGTTTTACACCCACGCTAGCACTGCCCCGCTCTGCCGTTAGTTACCTAACCTAACGGTGCACGAGGAGACATCGAGGCGAATGCGGATGGCATAAGTGTACGTCGTATTTATCTGTGATGTTTAGGTACTTAAATGATGGGACTTCATTAATATGATTAATGAAAGCAAAAGAAACCTAAGAGATGTTGTGGAATCGAATTTTCAAAAACAGGTAGCTACAGTTCTTGCTATGCATCGTGGTGTTCCTTGTAGAACATCTTGCACCTTATTCGATGAGGAAAGGGCCGAGATCCCTTCACCGGGAGTGACCCCTTTAGCAATAACTAGCAGATGCTACACACTCGGTTTGTCTTTTGATTACTTCTATAGTTTCTGTTTTGCACAGTGATATATATGATATATCCCGCACCTCATTCGACGAGGAAAGGGCCGACGATCCTTTCACCGGGAGTGACCTCTTTAGAAAAACTTGAAAAGCCTAAAAAACACTCCATTTTAAAATCATTTGATTCTACAACGATATCAAGTTCATTATGCAATAGGTTTTCTTAAAAATCTGCCATAGCCCTCCGTCATTTCAGATAAGTACTAGTTAGTATTCGTGCTACGTTTGTTGACTATGTTAAGGCGTAGTGTGCGGTAGCTGATTAGTGCTTATCTGTATAAGCATATGATGCGATTGGATTAGGGTAGTCGTGCGACTTTGTTGACTATGTTAAGGGTCGTTCGGGTGGGTTTAATTCAATCGGGAAATGACGGGTTGAATTTGACTAGCACTTATGATTTGTTGACTATGTTAAGGTCATATAGCTGCTAGGGGCAAAATTATCGGGAATTTCAAGTGTTGAAATTTGCAATGAGATTGCATACCTTCTATGAGATAGTTGGATCCCGATACCCGCTGCGAGTAAAAGTTACTCCTGGGAGAGTTTTACACATTACAATTAGCCGATCAAGTAGGTGTCTAGAAAGGTGTTAACGGGGTTACGCCTCCGGGAAAATGAGGTTTACTTTAATTAGGTCCGTGAGAAAGCACGGGGAACCTCCCTCAAAGTACCGACACTGGCCTGGCCGAAAGATTGGCGAACTTGTAATGTGTAATTAATCCCGGCTAGTCTTTCCTTTTAGGGTTTGAAGGAAGATTTGATTAAAACAGTGGGAGCCATCCTGATTAGATAAAATAATAACCAATCTGATCTTGCAAGAGCATACGCTGAGTATTTTCTTCTCTCTTTCTCCAGGTAGCGACCATATCACACTTTAATCAAGATAATAATACGGATGTATTGACCAAATCCGCTTGTTATACTGAGCTGGGGAACGTTGGTCCCGCTCCAACTTATAATTGTTATAAGACAGAGCAGGAATTAGGGAATTACCAGAATTCCCGTGCCGCCCAAACGAAGAGAGTGCATGTTGATGCATCATCTTCGGGTGTGTTCATTACAGAGAACTGTTTCTCAGTATCCTTTACGTTCTGGGTATGTGATACCAGATCAGGATCCCGCATATGTAATCTGTTACATGGGCTACAGATAGGTAGAGAACTGAGAACGGGTGATAAGTTTCATGAGACAGAAAACGGTGCAAGTGTTGCAGCCAAGTCTGTTGGTCACTATCACCCTGTGTTTCTAAATACATTGATTCTGAACAAATGCTATTAGATACCGAACCTGATAAATAAAATCATATCAGTCTCTTTATTAGTAAAGAAAGGATATAATTTTGTATTGTTGAATATTGTTTTGAACATTTCAAAAGATGATCGGTTCAGGTACGTTATCTAAAAGCATTGACGTTCTAAATCAAACTACAGTTCCTAGTATACAGAACACACACAAGAGGAAGAGTTCAGAAATGAACGAATCCTTCTTGAGGTATTGTAGACTAGGTCATATCAATGCAACCCGACTGGCTGAAGTTACATTTAGATGCATATTTAAATCAGTTTAAATTTACATCTTGTGAAACTTGCCAGTCATGTCACAAAGATAAGATGACCATAACTCCGTTTATTGGAAACAGAGAAAGAGTTAATGAACTCTTGGGACTGATACATAGTGATGTAAGAAGGTCCCCAGTCTACATATGCCAGGACTGGTTCTTTGTACTTCCTTATATTCTCTGATGATTTCTCAAGATTTGGACACATGCTCCTGTTGAAACACATTGTTCCCGCCAAAAATTTCTGCGCAGAAGAGTCCAAGGTATCAAATGGAAGCGATACGCTTAAGGAAATGCGAACCAATATCTTCCGGCCTGTATTTTGATAAGTTCCCGAAGGAGAAACTACTAAATTCTGATGGTATTAGAAGCATCTCCAAAAACCCTTCGATTTGATATATTATGGGCCTCATAATTCATCCGGGATCAAAAGTTATGAGGCATCACGTGTCCGCATGTGATGGACCTTTAAGAACCCGCTGGAGGAGCTAAAAGATATAATAAAAACTCAGAAAAGACTCCAATGGGGCATCACGTGCAGACACGTGATGGGCTTTTAAAGCCTCTAAAATAATGAATAGAATTTAATTCTAAAAGTCAGAAAATACCTCAACGAGGTATCACGTGCTTACACGTGACTAATGGTCACGTGTTGACACGTGATGGTTAAAACAACAACATAAATAAGCGGCTGTTAAAGGAACCAATTTGGGGGTCACGTGCTCACACGTGACCAAGGGTCACATGTCAGCACGTGACTGGCTTCGAAAGCCTTACAGTTAATAGAATTAAATTCTAAAATCTTCTAAATCTTTCCAAATGGAAAAGGATTATGGGGACCGTTGGATTAAAGATCCAAGGGTAATTAAATATCACCAATTTATGGAAAAATCTTGGACTTGGAAAGATTTCCCCCCTAAATCTAACTGAGATAACAAATGGACATCTTTGGATTTAAAATCCAATGGTGAATAAAATTCACCTAATAATCCAAAGGTTCAGATGAATGATGAATGCAAATCAAATCTCTAATGAATACAAATCAAATCTTTCAATGAGAGATTTGCTAAACAAATTGCTTCTCTTCCTTCTCCTATAAATAGGAGCCAAGAAGAGAAGGGGGGATCTACTTTTTTGGAGAGAAAAACAGAGAGAGGAGAATTTAATTCTCTGCAAAAGAAAAACCCTAGGTAAGAAAAGAGAGGCTTCAAAAGAGAATTTAATTCTCAAAAGAGTTTAACTCTTTTATAAAAATAAAGAACTTAGTTCTTTCTCTGGTTGAGGATCTGCAAAGTGCACATCTCCCCATGAATTGAGAATTTAATTCTCATTGGGTTGAGATCCTGCCATGCAGATCTAAAACACAGAGGAGGAATTGAGTTCTGAGAATTTAATTCTCCCAAACTCACAGGAATTTAATTCTCCTAAAACAAAACTGGGGTTTAACCCTAATCAAGAATTTAATTCTTTTACATATCTGGGAATTTAATTCCTTTGAAAAGAAATCAGATTTTTACCCTAAATAAGAATTTAATTCTTTTACGATAGGAATTAAATTCCTTCAAATTCATAATTAGGGTTTAACCCTACAAAGAATTCAATTCTTAAAAGATCTCTGTTCATGAAAAGAACAAGGGTCACGTGCCCCCACATGACCCTTGAAAAGATCCCCTGCAAAGAATCTTGAAGCATCACCTCACGTGCTCCCACGTGACTCCCAAAACGCAGAAAGAAAAAGCAAAGGAAATGAAAGCTTTGGGCGCTCTCACGTGTTATCACGTGACCCATCGGCAAATGCTTTAACAATTGGCGCACAGATCCCCATCACGTGCCAACACGTGATGCTCTAAAATAAAAACAAAAGTGTTTAACACTTATTCGCAGATTTGAGGATAAACCAAAAGGAGATCTGGCTCCACATTTAGGGCGCCCTCACGTGTCACCACGTGACCCCTAATGAGCATTTTAACAGACCAGAGCGGAGGCCTCCATCACGTGCTCACACGTGATGGCCGTCAGAATTAAAAGAGTTAAACACTGATGTCACGACCCGCAGGGTACGGAACGTGACTGGCACTTAAGTTACGAAACGTCTCAAGACGTCCGTAAAATAAGTAAGCCAAAGCCCAGAAACCAAAACCAAATAAGCAAAAGAATGAAGGAAAACCAATCCATTGAAAGCGATTTTATCAAATAAGTCATATAAAAACCTTTTTAAAAACAATACAAATTTTTCCGAAAATTTCGGCAGAGTCTCCTTTGTAAATACTGGCCCCCAAAATGGGTACAACAAGAATATATATGAATCCAACAAATAAGGCATCCCCAAGCGGGAGCTAGCTCTTCGCCACAAGGCGGTCACAAATCCCACGCAATATAAAGCAACAACATGCGAAATAATCATAAGGAAGCATGAGAAAAACAGCATGTCGACTCAAGTGAGCTCGACCCCAAAATACAGCATAAAAGTCCACAAATCTCACAGTCTCATCTCTAGGTCAATATACAACAATACTGATAGAAACAGTAGATGGAGTACACTAGATACAAAGAATATACAAGGTGGTGCAAAAATAATAATATAACCCACCTAAGAGCAAAACCTCGAGTCCAGGCAAAAGAAGCAAGTGCGCCCGCCGCTACTGTACTGACGGAGCGGACCTGAAAAAGGCTATGGCACAACCGGGGTGAGTTGCCAACTCGTGAGTAATAAATAACATCTACACAGGCTATCGTATGCATGCACACAAGCATCCTAGCATCTAAATACTGGTAAGGCAGGACATAATGGCAAGTATGTATGCAATATGAATATACTAGCAGGTATGAATGCAATACGAGTCAACTCGTGATCTGAACGTGTAAGTATAAGAAATCATATTTTTCCCTTTAAGAATCTCTTTTGAAATACCAGCACAATACCAATAGAATCAACAAGAACCTGTGTCCAGCAACGACACCTCAAAACTATCACAAATCTCATATATCCATGTCATAGTATCTCTGGCCTCAGCCATCCGGCTGACCCAGCTCAATATCAAAATCTCATCATCTCGCGGCCACGGTCGGTATCCTCTGGATATCCGCCGTGCCAAACAGTCACCGGTAGGTAATCCGTCCCCTGCCAGGCTCAACGTCAACACCACATTCATCTTGCCCCAGGGTACCATACCGGGCCCACCATGTACCCGTGACGGTTCCTCCACTTCTCGACACGGATCTCGAAAACCACAGCAAACTCATGGTGGACGACACTTTACATAACTAGAAAACCGCAATTTTGCATATTTTAAAAAATATAATAAGTTTAGAAATTTTGCGGCTTTCCCCCGAAATCCAGAAATATCATAAAATCTCAAGAAATCCTCATAAATGCATATGCCAATGATAATGAATGCATATGATATCAATAATCAAGTTGCGATGTGTGATTGATGGACTAGGCATGAACAATTAACATGATGAGGTGCATGCACATGATTAGCAATCTCATGATTTCATTTTAAGTAATTAAAGGCAATGGCATAGGTTAAAGCATCAATTATAGTAAAAGGTTTCAAATTATAGGTTATCTAGTGTGGTGGCATGGCAATTACCAAGGCGTGTGTGTAAGCATGAATAGTGCTCGTGCTGCATATAAAAACCCTGGCAATAGTGCAGGTGTCCTATAGAATGGTTTCGCATATGTATGTCAATATAAGGCATGGATGTAGCAATTGATCATACAAGTATTACACCCCTAATTACTAACATTACTAAGAATCTTATTAAGCTACTAAAACTATCGGGCGGCTTGCGCCATCCAACGATAGTCCCCCGTAGATGTCACATCTACTCACCGGAATCCCTAGCTAGTCACGTCCAATCACCGCTTTCCCCTTTCGTGCCGCGTCTGACGTCTCCGCGACCGAACCTGGAATTTACATCAATACCAAATATAAGGTTACATACAATAAAACGACGCAATCCCAAACGAAAATACCAACGTTCACAAGCTAGGTACAACGTGCACAAGGTGTGCGGAACACACGCGAAAATCGCAAAAACTAACTAAAATCGTCGATTGGTCGCCCGACCAAACTAAAACCTGACCACTCAAAGAAACCGCACTCACACATCCTAAATGTCATATGATAAGCCAACACAATCATCAAGATATCAAAAATAATTCATCACATAATTTTATAACAAAACTAGTAAGCACAAACATTCCAAAAATCGGCGCAACATCGCCGTTTTGCGACAAAAAGGATTACAACCTAGTATAACATGTAACTGCATAACTAGTTAACCACAATCACATTAATTATAACACATTACAATGCCTCAAATCATATTTTTCCATAAACAACCCTCTCTTGATTTTTATAACCATCAATTAAATCCAATTTCACACCTGAATAACATAATTTAACACATATCGATGTCCACTTAAGCAAAGTAATCTCTTAAATTAAGTTTGCATAAAACTAGATAACAAAATAACTTAATTAACTAATTAATGGTTTTCTAAACCCTAATTAAAAGTCAAGCCATGAACTAAAAAAAACTAGATTAGGATTTAGCTATAATTTTAATATTAACATAACATGCAAGTCCTAATTAGCATACTTTAACGACAATTTAACCATTTGATTAGAAGTTATACCTTCAAAGTTCAATCCTAAGCTTGCTTAAGCCTCCCAAGACACCTCCTTTCTCCAAGATTTAAACCAATTTGGGCTTGAAAAGAGATAGAATAAGGTTTTGTGTTGAATTTGTGAAGAAAATTAGGGATTTCAGTGGATTTTTGGATGAAATTGAAGCAAAAAGTGTAAGTGCACGGCGGCGCCCCGGCCGTCAATCCGACGCCGGAATGCGGAAGCGGTGAAAAACTTAAATTTTTGCGGACTTTGCAAACCGGCACCACCGCGCACTAAACTCCGGATCGTAACCATTAAACTAGTCTAAGCTAACTAGAAGATGGGTTAGAGATATACCGACTGATCCGAGTCCTCCGGTCTTCATCTCCACTCCGATCTCCTCGCGGGATCTCCGTCCGTCTCCTCCTCGTCGGAAAGGGCACCACATCGCCTGTAGCTTTTACGGGCTCCCACCTCAATACCGAGGCAACTCGGGCGCGAAGCTGGCGAATCGACGCGTCCAAGATTTGCTGTAGGAAGTGTAGTGTAGAGTGCATGTCTCGCTTTGGGGTTGGTTGCCATTTGAAGATGGAGGAATGAGGGTATGAAAAATGGTGCTTTCATTTTTCCTTGTATCAAAATGAGATGAATGAATTTGCCATACTACAAAATGAAAACCACTCTCCCTCTCACTAAGATGTGGCCGGCCATGTCAAGTAGGAAAATGATGGAGGGAACAAAATACATCTCATGAAGGGAGGTGAGGGTAGGAGAGGTCAAGAGGTGACCATAAACAATGAACCATGCTTGTAACACTATTGAAACCATACCCTCACTTTAACCCATCCTCATTCAATCAAATCCCATTAAAGCAAAAGCATGGTGCAAAAGAAAAGAATCTTATCATATCAAACCCTTTTGCAAGAAAACCCCTCCACAAATGTAATTTGCAAAACTGCAAATTACCCCCTCCATCGGAAAAGTCCGGCCGGGAAAGAACAAAGGAAAACCGGCCGGAACGGAATGCAAACTGGCAACTCCAGAAAACTGGTCCCGTAATAAATTACAGGAAAACCCCGATACTTTGCATACACACCCGCATCTGTATTCCGTCCGGATACAAATGCAAAAAGACAAAATCTACACTGTACTAAACTAGGATCCGGCTTAAACCAAAGCCGGCTAGTAAAATCCGTTCGATCCTGATCCGTGCAATACCGCACGTATCTGATCGAACCCTGCCATATACCTATACGGCTACTAGTACAAAACCGTCCGATCCTGATCCGTACAATACCGCACGTATCTGATCGGACCCTGCCATATCTCCATACGGCCTCTACAGCGTTTCGCCCGAAACTTGAGTAACTGAAAGTGTGGTGGACTCTAAAGACTCGTCAATACTATGGCTGTGGATTTAACCACTAGCACGTCAGAGGTATAAGCCAATACGTGACGGGCTACCAGGTACTGACCAAATGGGACGTCGATGAGGAAACTCACCCCGACACCCAACTGAGCCTGTCAGTGACAATATCCGTGCAGTCCGGTCCGTTCGTCTATGAGTATCGCATGGCGGGCCTAGGGGGTTGGTAAAAATCAGACCCCCAAAAGCGGTACAAGTCGTGTCGGAGTGTAGCCCAGAACACCCTGAGATACTACTGGAATACCTACCAGTAAATCTCCTTGCCTTGGCCAAGGACTTTGTGTAATGGCTCTCCTAGACACAGCACGACCTCACCCCCAATACCGGGAGAGACGAACCCCTGAAGATACGCTCACTGCCTCCATGTGGCTCGGGACTGTACCCAACTAAAACCTGTTTGCACGACTCCTTTGAGCCGTGGTAGGGTAGTAATCAAAGTACAGTGGGAACTCACACGAGACAAATGACGATCCCCAGGTCGATGAACTAACCTGCACACATGTCACCAGGGAACTGCCATCTGACGTCTGGTATATGACCAACTAGCATGTTCCCGGCGAGTCCTGTCCGGTGTACTCATAACCCAATGAGCACCTGTATACATCTTAGGTGATCCAACTGACACCAGTGGCTTGTGAGACCGGCCACCGCCCCTCGTCGGGGTCTCGACTGTATACACTAGTCTACTAATGGAGTATCGATGCCCGGTCTCGAAACTCCCACGACTAGGGACCTTTTAAGGATATGCTTGTAGACCCCCAGCTCCCACTTATATGATCGCCCTCATACTGCTGGTGGTCAAGCAAGAATCCTAGGGGCTCTATCAACGTGTAATAGCGACGTGTCAGGTCACCTAAAACAGTACACGATGATAAAGGTAAACCAGATAGCATACTATCATCTCGAGTAAGACTGTCCTACCGGGATAGGTCCTCCCTCAATCATTACAATCACGTACCTGTGACCTAATAATTGACTCTGAGGGCACTATCTCCAACAATCTCCCACTTGCACTCAAGGCTATTTATTGCGATGTCGCATACTCACAGCCCGTGTGATACCGAACACCCAACTCCTCTACTAGTCAGTCTCACAAAGCTCGTTTGCGGAACTATTGCGTTCGAGGAATAGCCTCAGTGAGTGGATCCGCTTAGTTGTTTCTTTCTATGTCTCTCTATATCTCAAGTTCGCGGAGAAAACCATCTCCCGAAAAGAGCAATACCTGTCTCAGAATATGTCTGGATGTCTGATGGGACCTAGCTCATAAATGAACTCCAAATCCAAACTTCTTAGACTGTATCGTCAACTGAACTTAATCAGTATCCTGCGCGCCATGCCTCCCTCAGTATTGCCTTGGACCACCTGTCCAAAATACTGCCCCTCATCAGAAGGAAAAATATAACTCTGACAACCTCCTTGTCGTCCATGTCACCTTGGAAGCCTGGAATGATAACTGTCTCCTGAATGAGGCTGTCGTTATCATATCCCTAGAACATCCACTTATGTTCTAAAACTGCTTCCGACTGTTTCTCCAGGATTGGATTAATGTCAACTTATTGCATCTTGTGCAAGAACTACATCTGGTGTGGTACTTGACATCTCACGATTGACTCAATTGCCTGAGCAAGTGATCTGCCAATCATGCCCGTCCCTCTCCCTTTTAGTCTGTAAGACACCTTTGGAGAGGGTGACTCCATTATCTGCAGGTACACTACCGTGCCAGGAGTCGTCCATCCTAAATACTCTTAGAATGCTGTCAAGTACCCTGATTGGGAAACCACCCAAATCTAGATCTAAAACCATAGATCCAGTAACCAGTATGTCAGATACAATACCCAATTCCTATGTGGAGAAACAACTGTGTGACGACCAAAGTATAACCGATCGTAGTATAGGAGTTTCTTTTCCTACTTTGTGTATGTCATCCAAATACCATGACATCACATCCTACTACCTTCTCAACAGATCCATCTCCTATTCTGATGAAGTCAAACCTATGACTGTCACGTCAGAAATAGATGATCTATCTCCGCTACATCTGCTTTAGTCTATAAATAGACATAAGCTACCTGTCCACCAATGCTTCCGCTGCTCCCACTGACTACGACAACCCTCTGGCAGAGTCATATACACGTACACTTCTAAAACTAGTTTTAGAACGACGCTATACTCATCCTCCCGCCGGGTCTCGTAACCTGGAACAACAGCAATGGCAATTGTGGGTAAACAAGAACTTCCCTGTCACCGTCCTTGAGGCCACCGTAGTGCCTCTCGGGTGCCTGAAGTTACCCACCTTATCTGCGGAGTGGCCAATGGAATGTCAATCCAGATTGAATCTTTAGGTTCCTTATCAAATCTTCAGTAATCGTTTGTGGTTCTGGAATTACTTCCAGTTCTACCATACTCCCACTACTGTTTTCTGAAAAAAAAATCCATTTTTAATAAAACTGTGGCGAGTCAAGAACAATATTGCTATTGTTCATCCAGATGGTAGAAAATCAACCCTCGTCATAGCCTGGGTCAACCCACAAACAGCCATTACAGAAACGTGCCTTGAGTTGTCCAGTGTCTGGTTTTAGTCATAAACCGGACAACTCCCCGTACCTTAACATCGTTAAGATATGAACTGTTCTATATCCAATATAGAAACAGAGGCACTGATTTAATTGAACCAGATCCAAATCATGCAACTGTCTCCAGTGCATGTCAACTAAAATGGAAGGAGGGCCGATCAGCGTTACTCAACTTAGGAATACTTCCAATTATGAGTAACCTGAAAGAGAAGCAAGATCTCTTTATCATTACTATCAACTGAATACCATATACAAGTACCTACATCTTCGATCTCTTTGAAGAATCCCGATACTTGCTATACCTGGTTCTCTTCTCTATTCAAATACCTATAACTCCTCAAAACTTAGACCCTGTGTTTCTACGAAACACATGTCTAAGAACTAGAGAAGTCATAAGTAAACCGAATATAGTACGAGGACCAACCCCTCTGTCCTGATGGACCCTGGACAACATACAATACTCTGTATAAGTCCCTTGAGTCTGATAACTCATTCACTGTGTGTCGTAGGTTGAAAACTGTACTTATGGTTAAGAAGAATTACACCGCTGTTTGATGCTCCTTACCTAACCATCCACTGATATAGGTAAATGTCATCGACATAATATCAAAAGGTATATCTCACTCTATGAAAATAGACGTACAGATATATCAATTTGAAATTGGTGCATAACAGCGGATATTCAAAACCAAATATTTGCCGACCGGCAAACAGCCCAGGTGATTTCCTCAAATATCACCGATTACAACGAATCCCGATATAATGAGGATAATCACCCAATTCCCAATAACTTACTCCCACTCATCATCTGTAAAACCATACAGATGTGAGAATCGTACCTGGTAAATACATACCCTGGAGTAAGTATCTAATCGGGAAATCAGTTTTCTTTTAACATTACACAGTGAAACTGAAACATTGAAATGTTTCGATGGGGTATCCTGGTATTCTTAGTAATGCCTCTTCCAGATTCACGACTGTAACCGTATAATTCTTTGCCACCTCTCCAAATCCCTTCATATGTCTTTAGTCTTTATCTTCTGTACACCCCTTTAGGCCAAATGGTTTTCTTCCTTCCCTACCGTTCGGCACCAGCCTATGGTTTGGAAGAAGACTATCCAATAAGCATAATGGGTGTACTGTCCCAATCCTAGGAACACTCGCAATGAGAGAGGGTGAAGATAAAAGACAACCGAATAAACCTTATTCCTATTTCTCCTGAACCAGAATCCATCCCCGAACTGGAACCAGTTCCATTCGAGTTCGTATATAACCATACGATGGAGTATCCAAATAAACTGTGGATCTTCGTAGTGATACGGAGTGTCCTGGAGAAATACAAAGGTGATGTGGGAGTGGTAACGAAATATTTGGTTTGGTCGTGAATATCTGTTGCAATTTACTTTGCCCTCTTACTAATCCCTTGCTTTGTCTGAACTTAATACCTTCTGCACACCATTGTTATGCTAATTGGTTTTCTTCATTCCCTACCGGTCGGCACCAGCCTAAGGTTTGGAAGAAGACAATCCAATTTGCGTAATAGGTGTACTACCCCTAAACCAAGGAGTACTCGTAACCCGAGAGAGGGTAAAAAGAAAAGACAACTGAATAATCCTATCCGTTTTCTCCAGAACCGGAAACCATCCTCGAATCCCTTCGAGTTCGTATCTAACCATACGATGGTTTTGTCCAATGGAAGTGGACGTTCGCAGTAATACGGGGTGTCCTGGAGAAAAGGGTAAAAGTAGGAGTGGCAATGAGGTCTGCAACTCTGACAATCCAAAAGCCTGTGTTAAAGAAGGTTCGGTCAACTTGGTCACTGAGTCAAAATCTTAGGGTCAGGTCAAATGGTCGCTGCCAGAGAGAGAGAGAGAAAAGAAACACTCAGCGTGCACTCTAACCTAGATCAGAATGGTTACCAATTTATCTAATCTGGAATCCTCCCACTGTACCTCAAATTCTCCTCCAAACCTGAAAGAAGAATTAGTCGGGAACACCCGAGGAGTAAACCAACTCATCAGTGGGAATCGGGATCCAACTATCATCGCATGATAACGTGACGGAATCCGCTCACGTCAACACACTCCAGAAGGTATGCGCATATCTGGCAAGTTTCAGTTCTTTTGAAACTCCCGATGAGATTTCTGCCCCATGCTCTTATGACCTTGGCGAAGGTCAACAAATCATAAGTCACATGTCAAGTTCTACCCGTCATTATCCAGGTTAATTTGAATCCACCCGTACAAGCCCTTGACGAAGGTCAACAAGGCTGTACGACTGTCCCAAACCAACGCATCTATCTATGCAGCAGAAAGGTAACAAGCAGCTACCATACACTATGCCTTGACGAAGGTCAACAAACATAGCATGAATACTACGTGCTACCCGTCTGAAACGACGGAGGGCTACGAATGGTTTCTGGCGAAAACCTTTAACGTAATGAACTTGATATCGTCGAAGGAACGGATAGCTTTTAAAAATATAGTGACGAAAACCGTTGCTAAAGGGGTCACTCCCGGTGAAGGGATCTCGGCTCTTTCCCCGTAGAATGGGGTGCAGGATATTCCAACTGAATACCACGGTGCAAAGCAAAAGTAATCGGCTATAGTGAAGTTAATGCCCTGACGCAAACTTATTGTCCAAGGGGTCACTCCCGGTGAAGGGATCTCGGCCCTTGCCTCGTCGACTGAGGAGCAGGATATTCCAATGAATACCACGATGCAAAACAAAAGTAAACGTCCTTGCAATAACAGCTTTTTGAAAAGTGTTCCAACAACATCAGATAAGGTTTGTTTTTAACTTTGCATTGATCCGAATCAATGCAGTCCCATCAATTGATCACACCACAAAGAACGAAAATATACCGATGTACGTATATGCCATCCGCATTCGCCACTGGGTCCCGTCATTACCCGTTAGGTTAGCTAACTAACGACAGAGCGGGGACTGGACTAGCGCGGATGTAAAACATATACAACATCTACTAATATATATACCAATATATTATATTTCGCTCAAGGCGTGAATTAAAATGCAACATCACAGAGAATGAACAGCATCACAGAAACAATACAGATATCTGGGATCCCCGGGTTTCACAGAGCCACTACTGAAACCCGACGTTCCCCTGGTCGTGTGGATAGCCTGTGCAATGAAATCCTAGACCCCTACGGGCACGGCAAGTCACCCGCCAAAACCTGAAGCGAGGCAGCCCCCTTCAGCGCCGTGAATGGACCACCCAGCACTTCACGGAATCCGGTAACTTGGGCACCCCTCCTGGGTCAACCTGTACCCCCTACGAGTGCGGCGAATAGCCCGCCAATCCTAGAGTGAAGCCCCTTCCGTCTCAATGCCATGAGATGCGGGCTTGTTGCCCTCTAGAACCCGGCTATCCGTGCACCCCTCCGCGGGGCAATCCTAGTAAAGAAAATAAAATATACATATACCGGGTACATCGACCGCAACCAGGTCGTGCCCCAAAAGAATAATACAAACAGGCAGTGACGGCAGTCCACATGTCGGACGCTCGCCCCGCAATATCAAATGTACATAATACAACAAAACTGTACTAGTATTGCATCCAGGCTATCCCCACGACCGATCCGCAACATCACAGCAAATACATAGAACATCAACGTGAAAGTCACGTTCGCAAATCCGTCTAACCGGGCTATAGCAGTTAGACCGGATTTACCGATCGAGTGACATTCACGGTCGCAGATATAATGTAAATACTGTGAAAAATGTGTTTAAAATTTTCCGATTGATCAAACATTAACAAGTGGGCCCCAAAGAAAACTGTAGCACTCACAGAAACAATTGGCCCAACTTTAATATTCCAAAGCCCATATTTTAAGCCCAGAAGGCCTCTGTAAAAAAATGGTGAAGTGATGTGAATAGTGCGCGGCGGAAGGGCCGCACTAATGGGGTTTTCGCGGCGGTTCCGCGCTCCAACTGTGGAGTTACTTCATCAAATTTTTACAGAACTCTTAGATTATCCAGTACATCAATATTCTACAACCTGAAAAAATTTTCGAGACCAAAAATTTTCAACAGAAACTGATGCGAACTAAAATGCAGTTTTGGAACTTTTTGATCGATCGGAAATGCAAACACATTACACAAAGTTAGACTAAGTTAATGGCGAGGCTCTGATACCACTGTAAGTGCACGGCGGCGCCCCGGCCGTCAATCCGACGCCGGAATGCGGAAGCGGTGAAAAACTTAAATTTTTGCGGACTTTGCAAACCGGAACCACCGCGCACTAAACTCCGGATCGTAACCATTAAACTAGTCTAAGCTAACTAGAAGATGGGTTAGAGATATACCGACTGATCCGAGTCCTCCGGTCTTCATCTCCACTCCGATCTCCTCGCGGGATCTCCGTCCGTCTCCTCCTCGTCGGAAAGGGCACCACATCGCCTGTAGCTTTTACGGGCTCCCACCTCAATACCGAGGCAACTCGGGCGCGAAGCTGGCGAATCGACGCGTCCAAGATTTGCTGTAGGAAGTGTAGTGTAGAGTGCATGTCTCGCTTTGGGGTTGGTTGCCATTTGAAGATGGAGGAATGAGGGTATGAAAAATGGTGCTTTCATTTTTCCTTGTATCAAAATGAGATGAATGAATTTGCCATACTACAAAATGAAAACCACTCTCCCTCTCACTAAGATGTGGCCGGCCATGTCAAGTAGGAAAATGATGGAGGGAACAAAATACATCTCATGAAGGGAGGTGAGGGTAGGAGAGGTCAAGAGGTGACCATAAACAATGAACCATGCTTGTAACACTATTGAAACCATACCCTCACTTTAACCCATCCTCATTCAATCAAATCCCATTAAAGCAAAAGCATGGTGCAAAAGAAAAGAATCTTATCATATCAAACCCTTTTGCAAGAAAACCCCTCCACAAATGTAATTTGCAAAACTGCAAATTACCCCCTCCATCGGAAAAGTCCGGCCGGGAAAGAACAAAGGAAAACCGGCCGGAACGGAATGCAAACTGGCAACTCCAGAAAACTGGTCCCGTAATAAATTACAGGAAAACCCCGATACTTTGCATACACACCCGCATCTGTATTCCGTCCGGATACAAATGCAAAAAGACAAAATCTACACTGTACTAAACTAGGATCCGGCTTAAACCAAAGCCGGCTAGTAAAATCCGTTCGATCCTGATCCGTGCAATACCGCACGTATCTGATCGAACCCTGCCATATACCTATACGGCTACTAGTACAAAACCGTCCGATCCTGATCCGTACAATACCGCACGTATCTGATCGGACCCTGCCATATCTCCATACGGCCTCTACAGCGTTTCGCCCGAAACTTGAGTAACTGAAAGTGTGGTGGACTCTAAAGACTCGTCAATACTATGGCTGTGGATTTAACCACTAGCACGTCAGAGGTATAAGCCAATACGTGACGGGCTACCAGGTACTGACCAAATGGGACGTCGATGAGGAAACTCACCCCGACACCCAACTGAGCCTGTCAGTGACAATATCCGTGCAGTCCGGTCCGTTCGTCTATGAGTATCGCATGGCGGGCCTAGGGGGTTGGTAAAAATCAGACCCCCAAAAGCGGTACAAGTCGTGTCGGAGTGTAGCCCAGAACACCCTGAGATACTACTGGAATACCTACCAGTAAATCTCCTTGCCTTGGCCAAGGACTTTGTGTAATGGCTCTCCTAGACACAGCACGACCTCACCCCCAATACCGGGAGAGACGAACCCCTGAAGATACGCTCACTGCCTCCATGTGGCTCGGGACTGTACCCAACTAAAACCTGTTTGCACGACTCCTTTGAGCCGTGGTAGGGTAGTAATCAAAGTACAGTGGGAACTCACACGAGACAAATGACGATCCCCAGGTCGATGAACTAACCTGCACACATGTCACCAGGAAACTGCCATCTGACGTCTGGTATATGACCAACTAGCATGTTCCCGGCGAGTCCTGTCCGGTGTACTCATAACCCAATGAGCACCTGTATACATCTTAGGTGATCTAACTGACACCAGTGGCTTGTGAGACCGGCCACCGCCCCTCGTCGGGGTCTCGACTGTATACACTAGTCTACTAATGGAGTATCGATGCCCGGTCTCGAAACTCCCACGACTAGGGACCTTTTAAGGATATGCTTGTAGACCCCCAGCTCCCACTTATATGATCGCCCTCATACTGCTGGTGGTCAAGCAAGAATCATAGGGGCTCTATCAACGTGTAATAGCGACGTGTCAGGTCACCTAAAACAGTACACGATGATAAAGGTAAACCAGATAGCATACTATCATCTCGAGTAAGACTGTCCTACCGGGATAGGTCATCCCTCAATCATTACAATCATGTACCTGTGACCTAATAATTGACTCTGAGGGCACTATCTCCAACAAAAAGGAGATGAAGAATTTGGGGAAAAAGAAAAGGGGGCTGCTGCTGGTTGTCTCGGCCAAGTGGGAAGGGAGTGGGGGAGAATGGTGTGGGATTGAGGAATTTTCTCCAAGTCAAAGCCCATTCCATTCACAACTACACCATACTCTAAATTACAATATTTTAATCCTTTCTTCACTCCATTCACAAAAGTTAAAGTCAAATAGAGGGGGATGGGGCTGCTCCAGCAGTGGTGGGGCCGGCCTTGGGGAGTGGGGGTGAGTGGGAGTGAATACAAAAAGGTTCTATGCAAAAAAGACCCCCCCACAAGTTCATATTTGCAAGTTTTAGCTCAAAAAAATTATATTTTTATTTTCCATCATAAAAATTTGATAAAAATTAAAATAAAATACTAAAAATTTATGTTACAACTAGATTTTAATTAACATAATTTTAAAGCTTAAATTTAGCCCATTTAAATTTGTATTTATCGCTAATTTAATGTATTTTCTTACCGGCTTAAAATAATATTAAAAAATTGAAAAATAGGGAAAAAAATTTTAATGACCAAAATTTCATAAGTAACTCATTAGCTACTAAAAAAAAGGAATTACCTATCCATTTTAGGTATAATTAGTCCTAAACTGCAAAATAACGAGAAAGACGGTTTTCGGAAAAATACCGAATTTTCACCGATTTTCAGGAAAACACCAAAACGACTTTTCAAGACACTACAACTGATCTGCAGAATAAAATAAGGGAAATCAGGGCGCTCTCACGTGTCCACACGTGACCCCTCTCTCCTTAGTGTTTAACACTAATCTGAAGACTTTGTTCCCAGTGTTTAACACTGATTTGCTTTAGTGTTTAACACTAATTTGAAATCTCTGATTACCAGTGTTTAACACTGATTTGCTTTAGTGTTTAACACTAATTTGAAAGCCCTGTTGCTAGTGTTTAACACTGGTTATCTTTTAGTGTTTAACACTAACTTGCTAATCTTATTCCCAGTGTTCAACACTGTTGGTCTCTAGTGTTTAACACTAGTTTTAGCCCAATTGGCTAAGTTTCTAGAGGCAAAACCTCTCCTTCAATGGACCAACAGAGGGCCAATATTTAAAACATAATTGGACTTTGCCCAAACTGGCCATAAGTCCTCAAATCATCTTGAACTGGGCACATCTGCTCTTTCAACCAACTCATTGGTTCAAGGGTACATCTCTGAACTCCTCTGATATTTGTCGTTGTAATCCTTCAACGTCTTCAGAGAGGTGACGGGTCCCGACAACCACACATCGATCTGGACTCAAGCGTTCTTAAACTCCCGGACTCAAGCGTCCCTAAACTCCCGGACTCAAGCGTCCTTAAACAGATGGACCACTATGTCCCTAAACTGGAGATGGACCACCACGTCCCTAAACTGGAACATAGACCACTATGTCCCTAAACTGGAAATGGACCACCATGTCCCTAAACTGTCAATGGACCACCATGTCCCTAAACTGGAACAATAGAGCCCAAACGCTCTTTTTTCAGATCTAAACGATCCCGTTAAGTTGATCTTAGTCTCAAACTGGACTAACGTATCCTTAACAAAACGTTTAAGTTGATCTTAGCCTCAAATACTGCTAACGTATCTTTAAACCCTCAAACAGACTTTAGTCCCAAATTGGACTACAGGTCTCCCAACCAACTTTGGTTCAAAGGTACATCTCTGAACTCCTCTGACATCTGTCGTTGTAATCCTTCAACGTCGTCAGAGAGGTGACGGGTCCCGATGGCCATACGTGCAATGGACCACTATGTCCCTAAACTGGAACAATAGAGCCCAAATGCTCTTTTGTCGGATCTAAACGATCCTGTTAAGCTGATCTTAGTCTCAAATTGGACTAACGTATCCTTAACAAACGTTTAAGTTGATCTTAGCCTCAAATATGGCTAACGTGTCCTTAAACCAAACCCCCAAACCCAAATCTAAGAAAATACGGATTTGGACTAATCCACGTCCTACGGGCGACAACATAAATTTGTCTCCGTACACAATCCACGGGCAAGCACAAACAAAACAAACACCCACGACACGAAGTGACTGGCTGGAGAAGGAGAAAGTTGTTACCGCAATGCGGTAGCGTAATTAACCGCAGGGGCTTGCGCCTACAGGGACGAGCGTCCCCACAATCAAAAACCCCTCAACGAGGGGGAATCTGACGAAGTCTGCTACATTGGTCGCATCCGTTTAAACCTTCGATACATGGTGCCATAAATCAACTTGGCATCTTCGGAGAGGTAGACGGATAACACCAATTAGCATCTGCCCTGAATCTAAGGCAAGACAGTCCATGTCTCGGCCGTCATTCGGAGGGGAACAGATTCTGGCACGCCCGGTGGGACCTTTTCCTCTTTCCACTCCACACTTCGCGTGTCGTGTTCGCGAACGAATCGCGGTTTGCTAATAGTTGCCCGTGGGTTTCGAGGTACTAAGATTTGGCGTTTTGCTTGGTGCAGAAAGCAAAGGATCAATGGCGTTCACCTGCTCAAAGTGTTCCACATGCAACTGCAACCCACGTCTTGCCTCAACTGGGGGTATATCTTATGGGCCCCAAGCGGCCTCCCTTTTCAAGATGCCAGTAGGGCAGGTAACTCAGGCCACCACTGGATTATTCTTCGGGACCATGCTCCCACCGTTGAGCTTCAATGCCACAATGACGTTGCAAGAAGCCCCAAAGAAGTCGGTCTTTGATCGGCTCACCACTGTCGCGGCCCCTCTCAACGGGTCGCCCAACTCTAGTTCCTCAGTTTTCAACAGACTGGGCCAGGACGTCTACAAGCCCGCAATACCCGAAGCTGCCATCCCAAAGCGGATAGCTATCCTGGCTCAAGCGGACGAAATCATTGGAAAGGCTCCTCTTTCCAAGAAGTCAGTTTTTATAAACTGGCCATTCCGGTTGCTGCTCCAAGCGAGGTCCTCAAAGCTGCTTCCCCTGCTCAGAGGGGGCATAAAGAAGCTTATCCAACAACGGAGGTGATCTCATCCGCACGACATGCTCGACGTCGCCACTGGCACCGAGTGAGGAAGGATGGGGGTAACTCCCCCTCTGAGATAACTCCGCCAGCTCCAACGGTGTGGATCGATGCTGCAGTTCCAACCGGGAACAGCCTTGAATTGCTGAACACGGTGCACAGAAACTCTCCTACCGCCTTACTAAAAAGATCCCCTCCTCCGGTGGGAAATGTTGCGAAAGCCAAGCCAGAACAGTCCACTCAGCGGTTGTCCTCTAAAATCTACAAGGTCTGGCGCCAGGTTCAGGACTCAGTAATTGATCAAGATTACTCTCGCCGACAGAAAAAGGTGAAGGTTCAACAGGAAGACAACCGTCCTGTCAAGCCACAAACGACAACAGCTACTTGGGTGCCCACTGCAACGGCCCCCTCGACTTCAACTGCTCAAAAGGGGAGGAAGCCAAAGAAAGCCCCTGCGACTGTGGCAAATCGTAAAGACGTTGAGCCCAAACGCCCTAAGTCTGGGGGCATAGTGGTGCATACCGTCTACATGGCTTCTGGAAAGGAGGAAAGCCGTGCTTCGACGGGTCACCGACCGCTCACCCGATCCGTGATGAAAACCCAGGAGTAGCAACAGAAGCTTCAGGAGATGATGATTGCAATGGCCGTACTCACCGGGCCAAAAGAAAGCCCGGATGCATCATCAGAGCAGCGTCACGAACAAGAAACTGATGCTGACTTCTTACGCAGAGTCCTCGAAAAGAAGGACAGAGAAGCCGCAGAGCATGCGACTAACATAAAGCAAATGGCACTCCTCTTCCAAGATATGGTAGGGATGATGCTACAGCCGGACCCTCCAGTTGAAGACCCTCCGATCATTACTGAAGACGATAGAGGAGAGACATCTAATCCTCCTCCGACTCTTTCAACAGCCAAAGATGAAACCATTTCCAAGGCTGCGCTGGATAACTATATAGCTCATCAAATACGAGCTCATCAAGTGAATGAAGCGGCTGCGCAAATTGTTAGAACTGGACGACCCTATCCGGGATGGTATGATCAAATCAGTTACCCGCCGGGATATACGATCCCCAAATTCCATGTATATAAGGGGACGGGAAATCCGCATCAGCACGTCGCTCAATTCAGAGCCATGTGCGGCAACACTGGAGGTGATGATAAATTACTGCTTCGCCAATTCGTCGGCAGCCTATTGGAGACGGCCTTTGAATGGTATTCGGAGCTACCTAACGATTCTGTCGAAACATTTGCGGAGATGGAGTTACTGTTTACACAAAGATTTGCAAGCGCCAGTGAGCATACCCCGATCACCGCATTGATCAACGCCAGGGTAAGGCTAGGCGAAACGTGGGTTCAATACGCAACACGATGGCGGAATCTATGGTCAAAATGCGAGCAGCGCATCGAAGAAGCGCCGGCAGTGGGCATGTTTGTGGGAACTCTGGATCCGCAAGCAACCATCTCACAATTCATGATGTTCTTCAAGCCAACTACTTTCCAGGCCTTGATCGACAAGTTGGCCCAAATGGATCAGATGGGACATAAACCGTCTCCTCTAAAGCCAGACTCTCAAAATGAGAAAGGAAAAGGGAAAGCGATTGTCGTTGCCAACACTCAACAACAGCCGAGCAACTCAAAGCCGGTTGTCCGTCGAAACAATATGCGTCCGCGCCCATCCCTTGAGGAAAGACTAGGACGTCCTTACTCGTTTCCTCAGAATAAAACAAGGAGACTATTCGAGCTGGCAGTGCACAACAGACTCATCAATCTGCCGAGTCCAAAATGTCTGAGCCAGGCGATGTCAACGATCCCAATTATTGCCCTTACCACCAAACGGTAAGTCACCCGATCGAGAATTGCTTCGTCTTTAAAGGATGGATCGAGGATCAGTACTTACCAGGCAAGTTTGCACTGTCTGAAAAGTGGAAAGTAAACCCACCACAGCCGCACACTCCAAAGAAAACGGACACGCCGGGGGCAACTTGTTCTTTTGTTGAAGAAGCCCCGTGGGAGGTTGCTCTTTCAACCAAAACTAAAAGAATGCTGAAGGATCTCCAAATATGCCCGGCAATCAGGTGGAAAAATCCACTGGAACCCGAGATCATTGAGGGAATGCTGTCAAACTCCAAAAACGGGTGGTGATGGTCATAGCGCTCACACCCAGCAGTCAAATTCTTTGAAGAAGAAGACCGAAAAGCCCGTGCAGCGTGGTGACAAGCGCACGGACCTGCAAAAACAGATTAACGCGTTGGTAGAATATAATCAGAAGGCGCGAACCCCAGTCACACTCCAAGAATTTCTCAGCCACGTCCTTAAGGACGGAGATGATGACAATGGAGAAGACTCGTCGGATGAATCTGAAGATTATGTGGCAAGCTGCCATGTGATCTCTCACTCGTCAATAAATGACGAAGAAGCTCCTTACATAGAGAAGCTGGGGGCAGATCCTGAACCAGAACTTCTGTGGCCGTCAGACGAGATGATCGATGCCTTCCTGAACGAAGCCCGTCTTAAAAGCAAATCCGATCGAGAGCGCGAGATGGCCATATTCGAGAAAGCTAAACGCCGGCGACTGGACAAAAGGGTCGAAACACTCCCACCGGATCAAAGTACATCCGACGCAAATGAAAGCAGGATCAAGACAAGGAAACAATTCGCCAAAGCGATATCGATGGGGATGAGGCTGCCCTCTTTCGGAGAAAAGTCTCCTGGTGGCATACATCTTGATGAAGCGGAAGTACATCCTAACTTCTGCTTATATCATCAGAAGATCGCATATCCTACTGAGGACTGCAACTCCTTTAAGTGTTGGTGGCAAGGGTATGTCGCTCACAGGCAACACTTCAACAGGATAAAGCGTGAAGCTCGTAGACAGCAGAAAAATGCGACAGATGAGCGTAAAAGAATTGCCGGCAATTGTCATAGGGTTGATCCCGAGGGACCGCGAGTTCTCACATTCGGGAGCGATTCCGACGAAAAAGTAGCCCTCGGCCTTCTCTTCAAGGAATCCATCTCTAAAACGAAAGAGTTGAGGAGTTGCGAGAACATTCAGCCGTGCAATCGCACACTACCCGTAAAGAATCTCGGACCCGCAAATAAGGGATCAAACAAAAAGGATAAAAGGAAGGAAAAAAGGCCTTCGTCGCCAACGCTCAACAACAATCGAGTGGCCCTAGACCGGTTGTTCGCCAAAGCAACAAGTGGCAACCCCTCTATGAAAAGTTGAAACGTCCTTACTCATTTCCTCGGGATGAAACAAGGAGGCTGTTCGAACTAGCAGTGCGCGACGGGCTTATCACTCTACCGGAGCTGAAATGCCAGCTACAACTAAATAAGGTCAACAATCCTAACTATTGTCCCTACCACAGAGTAATGGGTCACCCACTCGAAAATTGCTACGTCTTCAAAAACTGGGTTGAAGACCAATACCAACAAAGCAAACTCGCGCTGTCCGAAAACTGGAAGGTGAGCCCGCCACAACCACATGCCTCGAGAAAGATGGATATGCCGGGGGCATCATGCTTATTCATAAGGAAAGCCCCATAGACCGAAACGTCGTTAAACTAACGATGGATCACTATGTCCTAAAACTGGCTATAGACCGAAAAGTCAGTAAACTAGAGATTCGCCTCAAATACGGCGACGGTGGACCACTATGTCCTAAAACCGGCGTCGGACCGAAACTTCCATAAACTAACGATGGACCGTAATGTCCTAAAACTTGCAAATGACCGAAACGTCGTTAAACTACTCCCAACCCGCGGCATCTTCAGGCTGACATGGTAAAAAAAAACGGTACGTCCACAAGCGAGATGGGCACGGATGAAAACCCGAAAGGGCTCCGTGAGTAAAAACAGCAGGACTGCCGGCGATGTTTGTGAAAACCCGAAAGGGCGCAGACTCGTTAAAAAAAACGGCATGTCCATAAGCAAAATGGGCACGGATGAAAACTCGAAAGGGCTCCGTGAGTAAAAACAGCAGGACTGCCGGCGATGTTTGTGAAAACCTGAAAAGGCGCAGACTCGTTAAAAAAAACAAAAAAAAACGGTATGTCCATAAGCAAAATGGGCACGGATGAAAACCCGAAAGGGCTCCGTGAGTAAAAACAGCAGGGCTACCGACGAGTGTTTGTGAAAACCCGAAAGGGCGCAACCTCGTTAAAAGACACTTACAGGGTCCTCTCGACCTTATAAGGAGAAACCACCGGCGTGAGATCCTTTCGACTCACAAGGGAGCAACACACTTAGGGATCCTCACGATTCCTAAGGAGAAAATACACTTGCGAGATCCTCACGACTCGTAAGGAGAATTCTCTTATGGGACCCTCACGGCTCATAAGATTTGAAAATCTTAAGTTACAGAGACCTAAACCTGTGCTTAAGCAACCCCCACAACTTTCGATATTGCCCTACAAGCGGCTCAATACTGACCCTTGTATACAATCCACGGGCGCGAATAAACATTTCCCTAACCAAGTCCCATCCGTGGCTAAGGATGTGTTCGCACGGTGAACAACCCTTGTGAGTCCTCTCGACTCATAAAGAGATAACACTCTTGTAAGATCCTTATGACTTATAAGAGAACATACACTTAGGAATCCTCACGATCCCTAAGGAGAAAACACACCTACGAGATCCTCACGACTCATAGGGAGAAGTACCTTTATGAGACCCTTACGGCTCATGAAGTCAAAAGCCTTAGTCGACGGGATCCTAACCCTGTTTGCTAAGCCACCTTTGCTCGACATCGACAGAGGCAAATGATAATTCGCTCCTGGCAATATCCCAGTTGTAGCGATGCTGATGCCTAAACCGGTATCAAATTCTAAGCCCTTTCAAGGCAAATGATGATTCACTCCTGGCAATATCCCAGTTGCAGTGATGCTGATGCCTAAACCGGTATCAAATTCCAAGTCCTTTCAAGGCAAATGATGATTCGCTCCTGGCAATATCCCAGTTGCAGCGATGCTGATGCCTAAACTGGTATCAAATTCCAAGCCCTTTTAAGGCAAATGATGATTCGCTCCTAGCAATATCCCAGTGGTAGCGATGCTGATGCCTGAAACGGTATCAAATTCCAAGTCCTTTCATGGCAAATGATGATTCGCAACTGGCAATATTCCAGTCGTTGCGATGCTGATGCTAAGATTGGCATCAGATTCCAAGTTCCACACTCGCGATAAAAAAAATCAGCGAGCCAAAAATGCATATGAAATAGCCGAAATGATAGGGCAACTTGCAACGAAATCAGCAAGTAAAAATGTATGCAAACAAAAACAGCCGAAATGATTGGGCAACTCGCAATAAAAAGCAGCGAGTGAAAATAAAATAAATAGCCGAAATGATTGGGCACCGCGAAAAATAGCCGAAATGATTGGGCAATCGCAATATTCGCGATATAAAAGCTGAAATGATAGAGCATCGCGGAAAGAATAAAAAAAATGAAAGAATGAAACTTTTTGCCCTACAGGTGAAATCACATCGATCCCTGTATACAATCTAGGGGCACAGATAAAAAGGGAACCATACCTTCCCAACAGGCTCCATCAAATAGCGAAGCCAAATCTCGACGGTTCATAGACAACCTAGAGACAATCTCGACATTTTTCGTAATATTGCAGACACAATATCAACAAATGAAGTAGGGGAAGATCCCTAGCTTCAGGGTCTCGGCATCAACATCGACAACTTCGAGATCACCAACGGCGTTTCTCCTCACTCCAACCAGATACAGACATGACGTCAACAATCGACCTCAGAGTCGCAACGAAATGGAACCATGGCAAAGTCGCTAGTTTCAAATCTCAATGGCCACATCTACAGCCTGGAGACCAACAACGGTGTGCCTCCTCATTCCAGCAGGATGCAGATGCAACGTCAACAAAAGACCCCATGGTCAGTAAAGCGGAGCGACGGCAAAATCCCAGCTTCACCTCAGCATTCGTCTCGATACAGCAGACGCAATGTCAACAACGGCGTTCCTCCACAGTCCAGCAGGATATGGATACAACGCCGACAAAAGACCTCACGGTCAAAACAAAACAGAGCGGCGGCAAAATCCCAGCTCCACCTTGACGTTCATCTCGATACAACAGATGAATTGTCACCCCAGCATTCTTCCCCCAGCAGGATTCGGACGCGCCAAAGCAAACGAAGCTAAGGCCAAATTCCTAGCTTCATACGTCTTGACGGCAAGTCATATAAAGCTTGAAAGATAATCGGAGATCATCTCACACCAGCGCGGAGTGGTCATCACCTCGACGATCGTCTCGATACAACAGACGAAATGTCACCCCAGCGTTCTTCCCCCAGCAGGATTCGGACGCGCCAAAGCAAACGAAGTGAAGGCCAAATTCCTAGCTTCAACGTCTTGACGGTAACTCATATAAAACCGAAAAGACAATCAGAGATCATCCCACATGGAGTGGTCACCACCACGACATTCGTCTCGATACAGCAGACGAGATGTCAACAACAACGTTCTTCCTCCAACAGGATTAGGACACACCAAAGCAAACGAAGCGAAGGCCAAATTCCTAGCTTCAATGTCTTGACGGTAACTCATATAAAACCAGAAAGACAATCAGAGACCATCCCACATGGAGTGGTCACCACCACAACATTCGTCTCGATACAGCAAATGAGATGTCCCTCCTCCAACAGGATTCTGACACACTAAAGCAAATAAAGCGTAGGCCAAGTTCCTAGCTTCAACGTTTTGACGGTAAGTCATATAAAGCCTGAAAGACAATCAGAGATCATCTCGTACCAGCACGGAGTGGTCACCACCTCGACGTTCGTCTCGATACGGCAGATGAAATGTCACCACAGCGTTCTTCCCCCAGCAGGATTCGAACGCGCCGAAGCAAATGAAGCAAAAGGCCAAATTCCTAGCTTCAGGGTCTTGACGGCAAGTCATATAAAGCCTAAAAGACAATCGGAGATCATCTCGTACCAGCATGGAGTGGTCACCATCTCGACGTTCGCCTCGATACAGCAGATGAAATGTCACCACAGCGTTCTTCCCTTAGCAGGATTCGGACGCGCCAAAGCAAACGAAGCGAAGGCCAAATTCCTAGCTTCAACGTCTTGACGGTAACTCATATAAAACCGAAAAGACAATCAGAGATCATCCCACATGGAGTGGTCACCACCACGACATTCGTCTCGATACAGTAGACGAGATGTCAACAACAACATTCTTCCTCCAACAGGATTAGGACACACCAAGCAAATGAAGCGAAAGCCAAATTCCTAGCTTCAGGGTCTTAACGGCAAGTCATATAAAGCCTGAAAGACCATCGGAGATTATCTCGCACCAGTGCGGAGTGGTCACCACCTCGACGTTCGTCTCGATACAGCAGACGCAACATCACCAAAAGGAGCCACGGCAAAATCCCTAGTTCCAAACCTCGACGGTTCACCAGCACCTAGAGACAACCATGACATTCGTCTCGATATAGAGGACGCGATGCCAGCAAACGAAGCGAAAGCCAAATTCCTAGCTTCATGCGTCTTAACGGCAAGTCATGTAAAGCCTGAAAGACAATCGGAGATTATCTCGCACCAGCGCGGAGTGGTCACCACCTCGACGTTCGTCTCGATACAGCTGACGAGATGTCACCCCAGCGTTCTTCCTTCAGCAGGGTTCAGACGCGACAATCAAACAAAAGGAGCCACGGCAAAATCCCTAGTTCCAAACCTCGACGGTTCACCAGCAACCTAGAGACAACCATGACATTCGTCTCGATACAGAGGACGCGATGCCAGCAAACGAAGCGAAGGCCAAATTCCTAGCTTCATGCATCTTAACAGCAAGTCATATAAAGCCTGAAAGACAATCGGAGATTATCTCGCACCAGTGTGGAGTGGTCACCACCTCGACGTTCGTCTCGATACAACAGACGCGACATCACCAAAAGGAGCCACGGCAAAATCCCTGGTTCCAGACCTCGACGGTTCACCAGCAACCTAGAGACAACCACGACATCCGTCTCGATACAGAAGACGCAATGCCAGCAAACGAAGCGAAGGCTAAATTCCTAGCTTCAGGGTCTTAACGGCAAGTCATATAAAACCGGAAAGACAATCGGAGATCATCTCGCACCAGTGTGGAGTGGTCACCACCTCGATGTTCGTCTCGATACAGCAGACGCAACATCACCAAACGGAGCCACGGCAAAATCCCTAGTTCCAAAACCTCGACGGTTCACAGCAACCTAGAGACAACCGCGACATTCGTCTCGATACAGAGGACGCAATGCCAGCAAACGAAGCAAAGGCCAAATTCCTAGCTTCAGGGTCTTAACGACTAGTCATATAAAGCCTGAAAGAGTATCGGAGATCATCCCACACCAGCGCGGAGTGGTTATGACTCATCGGGGCTCTCCAAAATGAGCCTAACCTCAAGTAAAAAGCGGCATGGCAAATTTCTAGCGCTTGCTCTTCCGACGGTCAAACTGCCAAGGAGGAT
Source organism: Agapanthus africanus (assembly GCA_030015575.1). Lineage (NCBI taxonomy): Eukaryota > Viridiplantae > Streptophyta > Magnoliopsida > Asparagales > Amaryllidaceae > Agapanthus > Agapanthus africanus. Next base: position 14,544,852 of record JASDDO010000001.1, on the reverse strand, counting down.
TGCTTGAAGACGTCTTGTCCAGCCCCCGAAGGGATCAGAGACATGGCAGTCGCAGGGCTACTCGAACAGCACGATTGCCTAACGAGGAATATATCAGCTCATGCGACGGTACAACGGCCAAAACCCTAAGAACCACAGACCCTAACGGACTTCTGTCGTAAAGAGCAGAGCTTAACTGTGACGTTAGGATATTCTTCCGAGATCTGCTCGATCCGTTTCGACTCGTGAGGATATTGATGTCTTTGCGAGAACTTCTCGATTCGTCTCGACTCGTGAGATAAAGCCTTAGGCAGTAGGGATTAAAAAACCTGTTTCCTAAGTATTGGGGCCCTGCAAGGCGATCCAAAACAGTCTCTTGCATACTATCCACGGGTCACACTCTCCAAAGTCGAATCTCGACAAGGAGGGAAACAACCGCTTACGGGTCCTCTCGACTCGTTAGAGGAAAAATTCTCTTGTGAGATCCTTACGACTTTCAAGAGAAAACACACTTAGGAGTCCTCACGACCCCTAAGGAGAAAATACACCTGCGGGATCCTCTCGACTCCTAGGGAGAAAAGTCTCTATGAGACCCTCACGGCTCATAAAGTTGAAAAGTCTTAGGTGGCAGATCCTAACCCTGTCTCCTAAGCCATCACCGCCCTGCAAAGAGGTCAAGATGGACCATCTATGAGCCACACTCGCCAAAGCTATATGCCACTGAAATGGAAAAGCTACTCATGAGCATATAAACTATTTCACGCCAGACTAAGATATAAAGAGATAGAAGGGTGCGGCTCATGGAGTTAAGGATTTGGAATTATATCTCATAAGAGTCGAGATTTGACTCAATGATAAATGACGATGCTTGTGTCCGCTCGTTATCTTCTCAGATCAAGATTCTGAAAGTAATCTACCAACCCGAAACTGGTCATACGTTATGCATTACTTTGCACTACTTCACCCACGTATATACTTACGTGGGCAAAGTAGTGGGGGGCATTTGTTCCCGCCAAAAATTTCTGCGCAGAAGAGTCCAAGGTATCAAATGGAAGCGATACGCTTAAGGAAATGCGAACCAATATCTTCCGGCCTGTATTTTGATAAGTTTCCGAAGGAGAAACTACTAAATTCTGATGGTATTGGAAGCATCTCGAAAAACCCTTCGATTTGATATATTATGGGCCTCATAATTCATCCGGGATCAAAAGTTATGAGGCATCACGTGTCCACATGTGATGGACCTTTAAGAACCCGCTAGAGGAGCTAAAAGATATAATAAAAACTCAGAAAAGACCCCAATGGGGCATCACATGCTCACACGTGACCATGGGTCACGTGCAGACACGTGATGGGCTTTTAAAGCCTCTAAAATAATGAATAGAATTTAATTCTAAAAGTCAGAAAATACCTCAACGAGGTATCACGTGCTTACACGTGACCAATGGTCACGTGTTGACACGTGATGGTTAAAAAAAACAACATAAACAAGCGGCTGTTAAAGGAACCAATTTAGGGGTCACGTGCTCACACGTGACCAAGGGTCACGTGTCAGCACGTGACTGGCTTCGAAAGCCTTACGGTTAATAGAATTAAATTCTAAAATCTTCTAAATCTTTCCAAATGGAAAAGGATTATGGGGACCGTTGGATTAAAAATCCAAGGGTGATTAAATATCACCAATTTATGGAAAAATCTTGGACTTAGAAAGATTTCCCCCCTAAATCTAACCGAGATAACAAATGGACATCTTTGGATTTAAAATCCAATGGTGAATAAAATTTACCTAATAATCCAAAGGTTCAGATGAATGATGAATGCAAATCAAATCTCTAACGAATACAAATCAAATCTTTCAATGAGTGATTTGCTAAACAAATTGCTTCTCTTCCTTTTCCTATAAATAGGAGCCAAGAAGAGAAGAGGGGGGATCTACATTTTTGGAGAGAAAAACAGAGAGAGGAGAATTTAATTCTCTGCAAAAGAAAAACCTTAGGTAAGAAAAGAGAGGCTTCAAAAGAGAATTTAATTCTCAAAAGAGTTTAACTCTTATATAAAAATAAAGAACTTAGTTCTTTCTCTGGTTGAGGATCTGCAAAGTGCACGTCTCCCCATGAATTGAGAATTTAATTCTCATTGGGTTGAGATCCTGCCATTCAGATCTAAAACACAGAGGAGGAATTGAGTTCTGAGAATTTAATTCTCCCAAACTTACAGGAATTTAATTCTCCTAAAACAAAACTGGGGTTTAACCCTAATCAAGAATTTAATTCTTTTACATATTTGGGAATTTAATTCCTTTGAAAAGAAATCAGGGTTTTACCCTAAATAAGAATTTAATTCTTTCACGATAGGAATTTAATTCCTCCAAAATCATAATTAGGGTTTAACCCTACAAAGAATTCAATTCTTAAAACATCTCTGTTCATGAAAAGAACTAGGGTCACGTGCCCCCACGTGACCCTTGAAAAGATCCCCTGCAAAGAATCTTGAAGCATCACCTCACGTGCTCCCACGTGACTCCCAAAACGCAGAAAGAAAAAGCAAAGGAAATGAAAGCTTTGGGCGCTCTCACGTGTTATCACGTGACCCCTCAGCAAATGCTTTAACAATTGGCGCACAGATCCCCATCATGTGCCAACACGTGATGCTCTAAAATAAAAACAAAAGTGTTTAACACTTATTCGCAGATTTGAGGATAAACCAAAAGGAGATTTGGCTCCACATTTAGGGCGCCCTCACATGTCACCACGTGACCCCTAATGAGCATTTTAACAGACCAGAGCGGGGGCCTCCATCACGTGCTCACACGTGATGGCCGTCAGAATTAAAAGAGTTAAACACTGATCTACAGAATAAAATAAGGGAAATCAGGGCGCTCTCACGTGTCCACACGTGACCCCTCTCTCCTTAGTGTTTAATACTAATCTGAAGACTTTGTTCTCAGTGTTTAACACTGATTTGCTTTAGTGTTTAACACTAATTTGAAATCTCTGATTACCAGTGTTTAACACTGATTTGCTTTAGTGTTTAACACTAATTTGAAAACCCTGTTGCTAGTGTTTAACACTGGTTATCTTTTAGTGTTTAACACTAACTTGCTAATCTTATTCCCAGTGTTCAACACTGTTGGTCTCTAGTGTTTAACACTAGCTTTAGCCCAATTGGCTAAGTTTCTAGAGGCAAACCCTCTCCTTCAATGGACCAACAGAGGGCCAATATTTAAAACATAATTGGACTTAGCCCAAACTGGCCATAAGTCCTCAAATCATCTTGAACTGGGCACATCTGCTCTTTCAACCAACTCATTGGTTTAAGGGTACATCTCTGAACTCCTCTGATATTTGTCGTTGTAATCCTTCAACGTCTTCAGAGAGGTGACGGGTCCCGACAACCACACATCGATCTGGACTCAAGCGTCCCTAAACTCCCGGACTCAAGCATCCCTAAACTCCCGGACTCAAGCGTCCTTAAACAGATGGACCACTATGTCCCTAAACTGGAGATGGACCACCACGTCCCTAAACTGGAACATGGACCACTATGTCCCTAAACTGGAAATGGACCACCATGTCCCTAAACTGTCAATGGACCACCATGTCCCTAAACTGGAACAATAGAGCCCAAACGCTCTTTTGTCGGATCTAAACGATCCCGTTAAGTTGATCTTAGTCTCAAACTGGACTAACGTATCCTTAACAAACGTTTAAGTTGATCTTAGCCTCAAATACGGCTAACGTATCTTTAAACCCTCAAACAGACTTTAGTCCCAAATTGGACTACAGGTCTCCCAACCAACTTTGGTTCAAAGGTACATCTCTGAACTCCTCTAACATCTGTCGTTGTAATCCTTCAACGTCGTCAGAGAGGTGACGGGTCCCGATGGCCATACGTGCAATGGACCACTATGTCCCTAAACTGAAATAATAGAGCCCAAATGCTCTTTTGTCGGATCTAAATGATCCTGTTAAGCTGATCTTAGTCTCAAATTGGACTAACGTATCCTTAACAAACGTTTAAGTTGATCTTAGCCTCAAATATGGCTAACGTGTCCTTAAACCAAACCCCCAAACCCAAATCTAAGAAAATACGGATTTGGACTAATCCACGTCCTACGAGCGACAACATAAATTTGTCTCCGTACACAATCCACGGGCAAGCACAAACAAAACAAACACCCACAACACGAAGTGACCGGCTGGAGAAGGAGAAAGTTGTTACCGCGATGCGGTAGCGTAATTAACTGCAGGGGCTTGCGCCTGCAGGGAAGAGCATCCCCACAATCAAAAACCCCTCAACGAGGGGGAATCTAACGAAGTCTGCTACATCGGTCGCATCCGTTTAAACCTTCGATACATGGTGCCATAAATCAACTTGGCATCTTCGGAGAGGTAGACGGATAACACCAATTAGCATCTGCCCCGAATCTCAGGCAAGACAGTCCATGTCTCGGCCGCCATTCGGAGGGGAACACACATGTCTGAACCTTTTGAGAAATTCACAGAATATAAGTCAGAAGTAGAGAACCAATATAGGTATAAGTATTATGTCCTATGATGAGATCAGGGAGGAGAATACTTGTGCATAAAATTCCTGGACTATTCTAAAGGAGAATGAGATTCTTTCTCAGCATTACTCCTCCGTATACACCACAGCACGTCGGTGTATCGGGGCGGAGCAATCACACCCTATATGATATGGTGTGCTCTATAATGAGTACTACTGAGTTTCCTATTTCCTTTTGGGACTTATGCACTTGAGAAGCTGCATGCCTATTGAATAGGGTTTCAATCAAATCAGATGCCTACCACTTCATATGTGCTATGGAAAGAGAAGAGACCATATCTTAAGTTGGTTAAGATTTGGGGTTGTCCGGGCTATGTTTAAAAGCAAAATCCGGACAAGCTCGAGACAAGGTCTGTTATGTAGAACAGGAAAAGTTCCAGCTATACAAACTACAGCAGATGATTTGGTAAAACCAAAGGATTCAATAGTAACCAACGAACCTCAGCCTCTCCGCCGATCTAGTAGGGTTCCTCACCCACCTGAGAGATACTTTGATTTCTCTATGACAGTGGGAGCGAGGATTACATCATGAGATGATGACCCAACTAGTTTTAGCAGGCCATCAGGAGTGGGACTCTGTAAGAATGGCTGGATGCTTAGCGATCTGAGATGGAAATCATGTACACCAACAAAGTATGGACTTTGGTTGCTATATCTGAAGGGTTAAATCCCCATCAGGAGTAAGTATATCTTGAGAAGATTACTTGGTGTAGATGGAAAAGTTAAGACTTTCAAAACTAGACTTGTTAAAGGTTTGCATCATAGACCAATTGTGGCTAATGATAAAACCTTTTCTAGGGCCTATGCTTAAGATCCATCCAGATCCTATTTGCCACGGCTACATACCATGACTACGATATCTGGTGGTTGGGTGTCATGACAGCTTTTCTAAAATGATGTTTTAGAAGAGAGCATCTATAAGTACACAGCCAGAGGGCTTCGTAGACAGTGGGAGCAGCGGAAACGTGTACAAGTTGCTTTATAGGATAAAGCAGGCATCGCGGAGTTGGGACGTCTGTTTTGATGTGGTAGTCAAAGAGTTTGACTTCATCAAAATGGTAGATGAACCTTGTATATACAAAAAGGTAGTAGAGAGTATGGTGTTGATCCTCGTAGAGTACGTGGATAACATACTCTTGATAGGGAAGGTGTTTCCTATGCTACGCTCGGTCAATCTCCGCTTATCACAAGGATTCTCCATATAGGATCAAAGTGATACCTACTAAATCCTAGGTTTTGGATCTATGAGATAGATCTAATTGGATATTAGGATACTCACTAGTTATAGTGAGATGGTATCAATCGATCCTGGGGAGAACCCACTGGAAAGGTTCCAGGGTGATAAGGACGACTGAATGTCAGTCGCAGATATTGTCTTTGCCCTCAGTAAAGGGACGGTATGTTGGAAGAGTTCCAAGCTAAATACCGTGGCAAACCAGACGATAAAGGCTAATAATATCGCTATCAAAGATACTACCAAAGAGGAAGTTTGGGTGTATATTGGTTCATGAGATGAACTAGGTTCCTACCATTGTGTGACAATGGAAGTGTGGCTTTGGCCCAGGAACCCTGGTCCCATCAGTGACCCAGACATATTCTGAGGCAGCATCACCTGATCATGGAGATGGTTGATCTCCAGGATGATCGAGGTTAGGAGAGTAGACTCAGAGGACAACACGGCGGATCCACTCACAAAGGCCTTTTCCCAAAGAGAGACTTTTATGGGAAGGTTGAATATTAGATACTGCAACCACTGCTAAAAATGGCCCTAGTGCAAGTGGGAGATTGTTAGTTATATACCCTAGAGGCCATTACTGTACATAGGATGTATATTGTAGTGGATGCTTGGACATATATAGGGAGGACTTTCTTGCTCGACATGATAGTATGCTATCCGGTTGCTCTTTACCTTAACGTGTACACTGATTGTCTCTCTGTTACATGTTGGTAAAGCCCTTAGGATGTGTACTTGACTACCTGGACTATGATGCGGATCATACTAGTGGGGATATGGTAGTCCATAAGTACATCCTTCAAGGTCCCTAGTCGTTGATGTATCGAGACGGGGCATCGATATACCAGAGTAGACTAGCGTATACCTTCTCGACCCATACAGATGAGCGATGGATGATCCCATATCTATTGGTGTTTGACATCAGAGATGATATACGGGTGCTCAGTGGAGACTGGGTACACTGGACGGACTCGCCGAGAACTCCCAGATGGTATTATACCTTACGTCAGATGGCCGTTCTCTGGTGAAACTGGTACAGGTTAGTCTGTTGACCCGAGATCGTCATAGAGTCTTGTGTGATTCCCACTGTGCTTTGATTTCCACCTTACCACGTCCAAGAGGGCATGCAAAACGGTGGTTTTTGGGTACAGTCCCGAATCACATGGAGGCAATGAGCGATAGAAGGGGATTCGTCTCTCCCGGTATAGGGAGTTGATGTTGTGCTGTGTTCGATTGGCTATAACCGGAAATCCCTGGCCAGGGTTGCTGAGATTTACTGGTAAGTATTACCAGTAGTTTCTCGAACTGTTATAGATCTCATATCGACACGACTTATCAAGCTACTGGGGTCTGACGTTTACCACCCCTAGGCGAGATATGCGACATATCAGAAGACGAGACCGGACTGTACGGTAAGTGTTGCTGGTTGGATTCACAGGAGTGTGAGCGGGCTTGCTCGTTGATCTTCTGATCGCTCAATACCCGGGTGGCCGTTACGTTTAGCCGACCGCTTGCGGCTTGTGGGTGTTTGATATGATCATCACCTACTGCCGGCGTATTGACGAGTCTTTAGAGTCCTACACAGGGGTTTCCGGGCTCAAGCGAAACGAAATAGGAGCGTATATGAGATATGTGCGGGACCGAGAATAATACCAGTATGTGATACTGAATTCTATTCTTGCGATTTGTATCATCTGACGGTTATATAAGATATAGCCGGCTTACCGAATCAAATGTTGATTCGATATATTGATACACTTGTTATTAGTCGGTTATATGCAGTATGACCAGATCATTAAATCAAGTGTTGATTTAATGATTTAATGTATAATTATATATTTGATATATTACTTTACATTAACTAGTATTGGTTCACTTAAGATGATTTTCTCACTTGAATGTGCACATTGTATATATGATATATGTTTGTGCACTAGTTTGTATCATGTTTGATGATACATGCAAACTTGGGTATGTGTATGATTTACACCATGTTTAGTTAATGGTTAGGGTTTTATTTTCTTTATTCATTTTGTAAAAACAAAATGGTGCTTTTCTTTATTTTTGGCTTAAAGCTTCATGAAGCTTCATAGCATCTTTGAAAAGTCTAAACCATTTTGTTTTATCCTTAAACTTAACCATTACCTAAACTATGGTTTGCTCTCTACATGAGTTAAACTTACCCATGGTTGCATTATGATAAGCCTTCACTTGATTTATAATTTTTCAATTAATTCATTTTCTTTCTTCTTCTTCTTCATCTTCTTCAAGTGAAGAAAACCATTCTTGAAAATTTCCAAGTGATGAAATCAAGTGAGAAATCCAATTCTAAAGTGAACCCACTTCCTATTTCTTCATCCTCTACCACTTGCCATGTAGTAGAGTGTGTTATCTTCACAAGTTTCATGACTTAGTGAAGATGGAGCTTGAGTTTGAGTTGCCTCGACGTAGATCATCTTCGGTATCGAAGTCAACGACCTAGCCCGATCATTTCTCCGACGAAACCATCGCTAGAGTCCGGGATCCCGATGATCGCAGCGGAGGGACGTCAACACGGAGCTAAAGAAGTGGAGGACCGGATCTACAAAGGTTGTAATCCCTTTCACTTATTAGCAAAGTAGTTTGCTTACTTAGTTTCGCCTAATCTCTAGTTAACGATCTAGCATTAGGGTTCTTTGGCACATGAAAAATTTGAATTTGGCATGGTTGATGCCTTGTGGAACCTCTTGAGTGTGCCTAGGAACCCTACACATGCATTGCGTTAAGATGTGTTTTAAGTATTGATGATTTCGGAGCCCCGACGACTTGATTGTTTTACTGAAATGTTTTAGTATTTGAGGGGTTTAAATTTAAATTCGGGTACCGAATTTATTTAAGGGGGGAAGACTGTAACATTTCAGAAAAATAAAATATTATTTTTGGAAATTTATATAATTGAATAATAAATATTATGAATATTTTAATGTGTGGAGATTAGTTTTAATATTATGGTATAATCATATACCGATAGATTGGAAAATATTGGAAAATTTCGGAAAATTTCATTTGAATGTTGAAAGACTGCATATCGAGAAATACATCAGTCAATGCAACGGTACCACGGACTAAAATCCTAGTTCCATAAACCTAACGGACCCCTGTCGTAAAAAATAAGGGTTATCTATATTTCACGTTAGGATACACCTATGAGATCCTCTTGAATCATCTCGACTCGTAAGGAAAATATCTTTATGAAACCCTCACGGCTCGTGAATGTGAAAAGCCTTAGGTGACGGGGATATCAACATATTTTCTAAGCACCGTGGCCCTATAAGTAGGTCCAAAATGACTCTTGTATACTATCCACGGGCCACATTCTCCAAATTCGCATACCGACGAGGAGGAGAAACCACTTGCGAGTCCTCTCGACTCGTAAGGGGAAAATTCTCTTGTGAGATCCTTACGACTCTCAAGAGAAAACGCATCTATGAGTCCTCACGACTTCTAAGGAGAAAATACACCTACGAGATCCTCTCGACTCGTAGAGAGAAAAGTCTTTATGAGACCCTCATAGTTGATAAAGTTGAAAAGTCTTAGGTAACAGATCTAAACCTGTTTTTTAAGCCATCGCTTCCCTACAAGGAGGTCAAGAGTGACTCTTGTATACTATCCACGGGCTACATTCGCCAAAGTTATATGCCAATGAAATGAAGAGGCTACTTACGGGTTCTCACGACTCGTAAGGAAAAAATACCCGAGTGAGATCCTTACGACTCACGGAGGCGATGGACACTTAGGAATCCTCAAGATTTCTAGGGAGAATATGCACCTATGAGATCCTCACGACTCATAGGGAGAGAAAACCTTCTTGAGATCCTTACGGCTCAAGATGAAAAAAGCCTTAGGTTACAAGGACCCTAAACTTGTCTCATTAACCATCTATTCTATGGCCATGCATAACTTTGCACTTCTTTGCCCACGTACATAGTTACGTGGGCAAATTAGTGGGGGGCATTTGTTCCCGCCAAATTTTTTGGCTCAGAGCTTGCTGTTCTCTTACAAAAATAAAGGGAAACCTCTACCTGTTAAATACGTTCACCCACATGCAAAGCATGTAACTATCACCTCAGATAGGATTAAATCTTATGGTTGTGCCGCACGTGAAGTTCACGTGGGCGCCAATGTGCAAAGCACAGGAGCGCATGTTCCCCTAATATTTAAACATAATAAAAAGTGCTAAGCTCTGTTAAATTTTAATGAGGCAGCGCCTTATGTGCTCCCTACGAGGGCGCCAGCACCAGAACCAACCCCTTAGGATTAAATCGTATGGTGGCTCCGCACGTGAAGTTCACGTGGGTACCAATGTGCAAAGCACAGAAGTGCCTATCATATATAAGAATTAAATTCTTAAGTGGTGCCCACGTGCATAACACGTGAGCGTCGGCGCCCAAATTAAAAGCAAGTAGATTTAAATTCTACATGGGGATATTTTCCTAAAAGCTGGGATACTCTCTGTTAAACAATGTCGTTGGATCAAAAATCCAATGGTGATAATAAATCATCAAATGATGAATTCTATTTGAGAAATATTTTTCCCTGATCTTTATAATATGCAAAGATCATTCTGTATTTTTCAGAATCTTGGATTTAAAATCCATTGGTGATAAAATATCACAAATTAAACTATCTGATAGAATTAAATTCTATATGGCGAATATTTTCCTGATCTTTCTCAAACTAAAAAGATCTTCTCTGCTAAACAGAGGACCCTTAGATCAAAGATCCAACGGTGATTATAAAATCACTCATCGATCATTTGATAGAATAAAATTCTATTTTAGGAAAATATTTTCCTAAAATAAAATTTTATGCTATCAAATGATCGATGGGTGATTTAATAATCACTGTTGGATCCTAATCTTATTAAACTAACAAGATATTCTATATGATAGAATAAAATTCTAATCTTGTTAAACTAATAAGATATTCATATGATACAATAAAATTCTATCTTAGGAAAATATTTCCTAATCATTTTAAACAAACAAGAAATCTTCTCTGTTAAATAGAGAGCATTTGGATTACAAATCCAACGGTGAATAAAATTCGCTGATTGATCTAAAAGATAATTTTTATTGATTATAAAATAAATCATGATCTTTTAATGAAACATTTTCTCAACAAATTGATTTTTCTCTTCTCCTATAAATAGAAGCAAAGAAATTAATCAAGGAGAGACGGAGATAGAGGGAACCTCCCATAATCTTCTGAAAATACAGAAAGCTTCCAAAACAAAGAGAATTCAATTCTCAAGAAAGAAGAAGATTTTCCTCCTCAAAACCCTAGGTAAAGAAATGGGATCAAAATATCTCTATCACATTTAAGGGTTTAACCCTTTTAAAAAAACTTAGATTTTTCTCTGGATCTGAGATCCACAAGGCAAATCTCCCATAAGTTGAGAATTTAATTCTTATCGGGAATATCTTTTTCTTGAGAATCAAAGATTTAGGGAAGAACAAATGAGAAGAAAGAAAACGGAGTCCATGGTACTCCAGAAACTCGGTTCCTTCAAATCGAGAACTCGGTTCTTTAAAAACTCAACCTAAAATCCTCAAATATAGTGATTTTAGAGAACGTTAATGGTCAAAGCACCATTGATAGAGGTGTAAACTCTCTGAAAACATCAACAGAGATTAAATCTCCATATAAAAGAAACTAACGCCTCACGTGCTTCTCACGTGAGCGTCCCTTTTTAACAGCGCCTCTTATCTCACATGAAAGATACGCGGGCGCCCAAAACAGAAGGCCAGCACCTCACGTGAAACACACATGGGCGCCATATAAAAAGTGCTTAGCACTTCACATACAGCCAAAACGGCTGAGTGCTCAGCACTAATTGGGCAGCGCCCATCGCCTCACGTGCTCCTTACGTGGGTGCCACCAAAATAATAAGAGTGCTTAGCACTCCATAAATAACCAAGACGACTTAGTGCTTAGCACTAATTGGACAGCGCCCAAGGCTAAAAACTCAGCGCCTCACGTGAAAAGCACACGAGCGCGAGCGCCCAAGGCTAAAAACTCAGCGCCTCACTTGAAAAGCACGTGAGCGCCAGAAAAGATTAGTGTTTAGAACTATACCAGCGCCTCACGTGAAACAAACATGAGCGTTGTATATCTTAGTGCTTAGCAATACTAGGTAGTATAGAAACCCAATCTTAGCCCAAATTGGCTAAGTTTCCTGAAGTTAAAGCTCTGGATTTTAAATCAAGCGAGTCTATATGCTCGTGGTTTCCAAACTGATCTTAGTCTCAAACATGACTAATGATCTTTTATTGATGATATCCAAAATGATATTCATCCCATGTCTCCTAAGGTAATCTTAGTCTCAAATAAGGCTAACGATTCTTAGGTCCACTACGACTCTTTCCCTCAAATACGGGATTTGGTTCAAGGGTACATATCTTCACACCTCTGATATATGTCGTTATAATTTCTCAATATTTTCAGAGAGATGGCGGGTCTCAACAACCAAAAACTCCTTTTTCTTTGTCCCAAACATGGGAATGATGGACCGAAATGTCCTTAAACTAATATTCGTCCTCAAAATGAGAATGTTGGACCGAAATGTTCTTAAACTAACATTCGTCCCCAAAATGAGAATGTTAGACAGAAATTTCCTTAAACTAACATTCGTCCCCAAATTAGGAATGTTGGAACAAAATGTTTTTAAACTAACATTCGTCCCCAAAAGGGGAATAATGGACCGAAATGTCCTTAAACTAACATTCGTCCCCAAAACGGGAATGATGGACCGAAATGTCCTTAAACTAATATTCGCCCCAAATACGGCGATAATGGACCGAAATGTTCTTAAACTAATATTCGCCGCCTTAAATACGGCGATAATAGTTGAGCCCATATGCTCACTGCTCATAAGTCGATTTTAGTCTCAAATATGACTAATGATCCTTAGATCAAACCCAAATATTTCATGAACCGATGGACCTCACAAATGTGAGATCTGTGTCCTAAGTTCATTTCCGTTGGCAAACAAAGCTACCAACGTGGACACCGTCAAGAAAATCCTTGACCCAAACCCAAATCTCAAATATACGGATTTGGACTAATCTGCGTCCTACGGGCGACGACACAAACTAGTCTCCGTATACAATCCACGGGCAATCAAAACAAACAAAAACACACACGACACGAAGTGAACTTCCAGAGAAGGAAAAATTGGTTATCGTAAGGTGGTAACGTAATTAACTCCAGGGGCTTGCGCCTGCAAGGAAGAGTGTCCCCACAATAAAAAAAACCCACATAAAATGAGGGAGAATCTGATAAAGTTTGCTACAACGGTCGCGTCTATCCAAACCTCCGATATATGGTGCCATAAATCAACTTGGTATCTTCGGAGAGGTTGACGGATAAATACAAATAACATCTTTCCCCAGAATTCAAGCCAGATATCCCAACGTCTCGGTCCTTATCTTCCGGCGGTGAACAGATTCTGGAACGCCCGGTGGGACCATTTCCTCTTTCCACTCTACACTTCGCGTGTCGTATTTTTTCGCGATCAAAGTATATATATGTTTGTAGTCGCCCTTGGATGATGGGATACTAAAGCTGGCGTTTCGTCTTTGTTTCCCCCAATCAGAGCAAAGCTCTGTTTTGAAATTCAAAATTTAAAAATTAAAGCAACGCTTCAGATCCAGTGCTAGGCACGCTGCGCGCCACGTGTCAAACACAAATGCGCTAGCGCCAGGTGCGCTGCGCCCTAGGCAGCGCACCCCCAATCAGAGCAAAGCTCTGTTTTAAAATTCAAAATTCAAAAATTGAAGCAACGCTTCAGATCCAGCGCTAAGCGCGCTGCGCGCCACGTGACAAGCACGGATGCGCTAGCGCAGGCTGCGCTGCGCGCCACGTGTCAAATGTAGGTGCGCTAGCGCAAAGTGCATTACGCTCTGAGCAACGCACCACGTGCAAAGCACGGGTGCGCTACCGCTAGAATTAAAAAACTTCCCTCCGCTGGATCAAAAGATCTATTAATGATAAATCATTGGTTAATCAGAATTAAAATTCTGTTATGCAAAGATTTTTCCAATCTTGGCAAAAACAAGAAGATTGTCTTCTGTAAAACAGAAGCCCTAAGATCAAAGATTCAACGGTGGGGAAATGTCCCCAAATCAATCAGAGAAAAATCTCTTTAACTGATTTAACAAATCAATTTGCCCTATATAAAGGCCCCAAGACTTCAAGTCTGATATAGAGAGACCCCCCTACAAATTTTGAGAAAACTCAAAGACAAAGAGAGCATGCTCTTGAAAGAAGATCATTTCTTCAAGGTAAAAAGAATGATTCTTGAACAAAGAGATGAAATCATCTCATTAAAATAGAAAAATTATCTTCTTAAAAGATTATAGATCTACAAAAGACCATGGCCTTTTATAAAAAGAGATCAAAAGATCTCATCATAAAAACAGAAGAAGTATTTATTTCATTCACAGATCATTGATCTACAAAGGCAAAGCCCTTTCAAAAATAAGAACTGTTGTTCTTGAATCTTGAGACAAAACCTCCTTTAAAAAGAACATAAATTTGTTCACAAACCATAAATTTGATCAAATGCGCTTTGCGCTATTAAAAAGTGTCTTGCACTCTTGAAGCAGCGCTTATGCGCTCTCTGGATCGGCGCTCAGCACCAAAATGCGCCACGTGTCAATCACGTATGCGCTAATTAACAAACTGCGCTTTGTGCTTCTGAAATAGCGCACTGCACTCATGGGCTGGCGCAAAGCACCAAGCGCACCACGTGTCATTCATGTGTACGCCACTGAATTAATAGCGCAATGCGCTCGTATATTAGCGCAATGCGCTCATCATCTGGCGCTCAGCGCTAAGCGTGCCACGTGTCACTCACGTATGCGCTACTCAGCAGAAGCGCAATGCGCTCTCTAACTGGCATAAAGCGTCAAGCGCGCCACATGTCACTCATGTGGGCGCTGACAGAACATAAATTGTTCTTTAATAAGCCCAGAGTTTTGGTGAATGCTCAGCATTCAATAAAAGACAAAAACATTGTCAAAAGGGCCAAGCCCAAATAAAGGCTCAACAACCCAGAATAAAAATGTTAAACATTTGTTGGACTTAGCCCAATATTGGCCATAAGTCCTCAACTTATATTAATTGAGCCCATCTGCTCATAAATATTTTAAGTCTTAGTCCCAAATTGGGCTACAGATCTTTCAACCAACTCACATCGGTTCGAGAGTACATCTCTTTACTCCTCTGATATTTGTCGTTGTAATCCTTCAACGTCTTCAGAGAGATGACGGGTCCGACAACCAAACATTCGACGGACTGTAGGGTCCTTTAAAACCCACGGACTATGATGTCCTTAACCTTGACTGTGAGGTCTTTAAACTCACGGACTATAACGTCCTTAACCTTGACGGTGAGGACTTTAAACTCACGGACTATGACGTCCTTAACCTTGACTGTGAGGTCTTTAAACTCACGGACTATGACGTCCTTAACCTTGACTGTGAGGTCTTTAAACTCACGGACTATGACGTCCTTAACCTTGACTGTGATGTCTTTAAACTCAAGGACTATGATGTCCTTAACCTTGACTGTGGGGTCTTTAAACTCACGGATTATGATGTCCTTAACCTCGACCGCAATGTCTTTAAACTAATTGACCGCAATGTCCCTAAACTAAACAAAAGAGCCCAAATGCTCCTTTGTTGGATCTAAATGGTCTCGTTAAGTTGATCTTAGTTTAAAATTAGACTAACGTATCCTTAACTTAAAACCCCCTCGATAAGTAGATCTTAGTCTAAAATTTAGAATAACGTATCCTTAACAAATGTTTAAGTTGATCTTAGTCTCAAATGAGACTGACGATCCTTAAACCCAACCCTCAAACCCAAATCTAAGATAATACGGATTTGGACTAGTCCACGCCCTACAGGCGACAACATAACTTAGTCTCCGTATACAATCCACGGGCAACCAAAAACAAAAACAAACACCCACGACACGAAGTGACCATCTGGAGAAGGAGAAAGTTGTTACCGCGATACGGTAGCGTAATTAACTGCAGGGGCTTGAGCCTGCAGGGAAGAGCATCCCCATAATCAAAAACCCCTCAAATGAGGGGGAATCTGATGAAATTTGCTACAACGGCCGCATCCACTCACACCTTCGATATATGGTGCCATAAATTAACTTGGCATCTTCTGAGAGGTGGACGGATAGCACCAATTAGCATCTGCCCCCAAAATTTAGGCCCGGATGTCCCAACATCCTGGTCGCGTCTTCCGGCGGGGAACAATCTCTTCTTAGAATGGCATTGGCTTCCACTCATAGCAACTCAGGCTCTGTCACATCTGGTGGAGTCAAGTATGGGCCACTTGCAGCCTCAAATCTCTGCAATCCGGCTCTGCAAGAAATCAATGGGCTTCTTTTTGGGTCTATGTTCCCATCTCCCACCCTCGGTACCTCAAAGCCAAAGGAGGAAGCCCAGAAGAAATTTGTCTTCCACAGGCTGGCTCCTCAAGTTTCTGCTTTGCCGATGGAATCGGTCTCCAAACAAGGTACCTTCCAAAGGCCATGGTCGACGCAGGGGGCAGAATTCTCACACTCTCGAAGAAAACATGGGGCAGGATTAGCAAAATTCTGAGGTTAATCAAATTCTGGCCGTAAGAAACGGTCGACGTCGATATCAACATTGTACAAAACAAGCTGGGGGCAGTTCTCCATCAGCGTTGACTCCATTTGCTTCAAATCTGATGATGAATGATGCCGTTCCAACCGAAAATAGCTTTAAATTTCTGCGAAGGGTCAGACAAAATTCTCTCACCGTGGTATTGAAGAAATCTCCGCAGCCCGTGAAAATCCGACGTAAGCAAAAAACAGTTCGCTCCCAAAAATAACTTTCCTTATCTATATATAAGGTGTGGAAGCATGTGAAGGATTCCGTCGTCAACCGCGGCTCTTTCCCTAAACGTCAGCCAAATTCTGACGAATACCCTTTCAAATACAAGGGGACTCATCCCAAGGTGGTTTCTGCTACAACGGTTCCCCCCGAAGCCAAAGAGGCTTCTCATAAAAAAGAGAGGCCTAATAAGGCTCAAGCTCCCGAGGCAAACTCCAAACACACCAAGCCTGCGGGCATGGTAGTTCATACAGTCCCCATGGTGAACTCTAAAGACAAAGTTCTTGCTTCTACCAGCCACGGACCACATACTCGGTCTCTGACAAAGGCTCAACTGCAACGTGAAAAGCTGCAGGAGATGATTGCTCAGGCGGTAGCACTCGCTAATCCATCGTCTAAGGCAAAGCCCGAAGACGAACTGGAGAAAGAATAGAGCAGGAGTCAGATATTGACTTGCTAAAGCGCGCTCTCAAAAAGAGAGATGAAGAAGCAACAGAAATGTCCGTTAAAATGAACCAGATGGCCCTTATGATTCAGAATATAGCTGGAATGATGGTTCTACCGGAACCACTGGAAGATGAACCGCCGATAGTTGCTCTTAAAGATGAGGGTGACATTTGAAATTCTCTGTGAAGGGTTACGCTAGCGCCCCGGCTAGCTTCCGTGGCCAAATGCGGAACAAAATTGTTACTACTATTAGAAACTTGGCGCTAGAATAACACAAAAACCGGATCTTAACCATAAACCTAACTAGCATGTAATGATTCTATCTACTATGATAGAAAGTATACCTAAAGAAACCAAGTTCTTCGGGTCTTCGATCCTCTCCTTAAGCTCCTCGATGGAAGTATGGATCGTGCTTGAACTTCGGGCTTCCTGTATCAACGATGATCCATCCGAGAGTTCCAACCTTGAGCTAAACTTCCAAGTTGAAGTAACTAGATCACTTTGTGTGCTAAACTAAGTAACCTAGAAAGAGTAGAGTGTGATTTAGAGTAGCTAAGTCTCATTAACCCTTGATTATCAACACAAGATACACTAGGGTTTGAAAGGAAGAAGGAGAGAGCAAACTTGAGGAAAGAGAAAGTATTTGTGATAATGATAATAAAAATAGAATGGATAACTTTTATATGACCATAAGCATGGCATGGAAAATATCTCACCAAAATATCTAGAGTAAAAAATATCTCACAAAAATATCTAAGGTCAACAGGTCAAGCCAAGTCAAAAGGTCAACCCAAGTTGCCATGCCATATAATTATCATTTACCAAAAATAACAAATTCTTTTCTCCACCTCATTTTTTGTTTTGACCAAGTCAATGGTCAAAACCCTAATGAGGTGTCTCCTTCTATACCTCCTCTCATCCGTATATACATACCCGCATCCGTGTTCCGAGAAACACGAATACTATGAGACAAAGCTAATCCAATAATCAAATACTAGGATCCGGCTTAAATCAAAGCCCACTAGTATTGTCCGCTTGAATACCACACGCTCACAAGTACACATATGTGATCGAACCCTTTCGTAAAACCATACGACCACTACTCGTTTTGCCCGAAACTGGGAAACCCTCTGTGTGGGACTCTAAAGACTCAACAGTACTCTGGCAGTGGGTTTAATCACAAGCACGTCAGCGGCACTAGCTATGCGTAACGGCTACCCAGGTATCTGTCGATAAGAAGGTCGACGAGCAAGCTCATCCAAACTCCTGCTGAGCCTGTCTGTGGCAATCTCCGTACAGTCCGGTTTGTTCGTCTAAGAGTATCGCATATCGGGCCTAGGGGATAGTAAACGTCAGACCCTAATAGCGGTATAATTCGTGTCGGAGTGTAGCACAGAACACCCTGAGAAACTACTGGAATACCTACCAGTAAATCTCACTTGCCCTGGCCAGGGACTTTGGGTAATGGCTCTCCAAACAAAGCGCGATATCAACCCTCAATACCGGGAGAGACAAATCCTATCAACCGCCACTGCCTTCAAGTGCTTCGGGACTGCACCCAACTACTACCTGTTTGCACGACTCAATAGAGCCGTGTTAGGGTTGCAATCTAAGAACAATGGGAACACACTTGAGGCGAAGTAGCAGTGTCAAGTCAACGGACTAAGCTGTACTCATGTCACATGGGAACTGCTACCTGACGATATGTATAATACCAACCAGCAGTACCCTATGAGTTTGTCCAGTGTAACTCATAACCCAATGAGCACCTGCATACTATCTCCAGTACGACGTACTGATCAATGCTGACATCATCCTCAACCCGGAAGTGCCCCAATAAAAGAATATTACATACAAGCTTTTACATGAATGAAAATGAAAAACTCTTATCTCACATAAAAAAAACCGGCTATTCAGAACACGACGATCCAATATAACAATCACAGTAACACATAACATCACATGTCATCAACGTAAGTAAATATGCGTATCCCAGTTGTCGTTGATATATAGCACCGAAACCGGCGATGCACCACAAATTACTCTTACAGTCGCAGAAAAGAAAGTGAAAAACTACAACAGTTGGAATCCGCAACCACCTTAGACATCATAAACCCAATGTATCACATACTTTGGATTTCATGCCCAACAAAATGAAGTCCTTAGACATCACGTGTCTAACAATTATAAACCCCACTTTCTAATAACATGTCAGGTAATTCAACAAGATTCCCGATAGCCTGATCGAATGCTCATCAGAAACTTTATTAGATGGCCGCACCCCCGATGCCGTCGACGAAGTGCACTAAGGCGGAACACCGCGGCTGCGAGCACTCGAACAGATGCTTTTGGCGACGGGATTCTCTTACAATCACTTGGCCGGGGCTATGGGTCGTAGCTATCTAGTAAGGTTACTTAGCGAGTATCCGCATACGTTACGTAATAACGACGAACTTTTGACCAACATCAAAATCCCGTGGCAACCGATAAAATGAGACTAAACTGCTAGATTTATAAAATTCAAACTAGTTATCTCATAACTATTATGTGGATTCTAAATATTGTATCAAAATCAAAGATAGCTAGACGAAGTTAAACTTTTTGATCGAATAAACAAACACCCAAAATTTCCCAGCAAGCTCAACACTTGAGCGGAGTCTAAAAAGCACCCAGAACATGCCACAACACCTATGAACCAGCTGTAGAAGGGCCAACCAATGCCTCACCTGTGGCACCGCTAAACTACCACAAACCCTAGGGTTTAGTGGCGGTTTTGACGGTCACAGAATCGAGTTAAGGTTTCGTTCTTCTAGAGGTTCCACAGAATCACTTGCAAGATTTTCTGAAAATTTTAAACTCGGAAAAAATCCAACTCTTGAAAATTTTCAGGAGGGGAAAAATTGGGTTATTGATATCCATTCGAACTTTTTAATATCATCTAAATAACCCGAATACATGTTAGAATTATGAATACGAAACACTCCGAGTTACTTTTGCAGAAAGTTAACATCACATGAAAATTTAGCAAAAACAAACAATACCTGAAACCCTAAAACCCAGAGACTGGAACACCCTGAAATATAGAGCCCGGAACTCCACAAAATGGCCGAGGAGGCCGGATTTTCTATGCATGTGGCCGGCCATATTTGCACAAAACCCCCTCAAATTTTCTTGGTGTTCATGTCATATCACATACAACATTCTGCAGTTGTTTAAAAATTTTTTTGAAGACATTTTAAATTTGACAGAAACCAAGTTTTTGTATCGGGTGTTTCGGAGTAGTTTCGGTTTCGTAATCCTAGCAAATATCGTCTGATTTTCTAGCATGGCTCTGATACCATTGCAGGGTTTCCTAGCACGGCAGCAAGGTTTCGGGAGGCATCGTCCATGCCAAATTAAAATTTTAGCCGTACTAGCTAACTCTAACCTAGAATCGTATACTAGAAAATCCGACGAATAAACATGTAAACTACTTTACATACAAAGTGAATGCGGAATACAACCTTTGTAGACCGGTCCTTCACTTTTAAAGCTCCATGTTGTAGTCCCTTCGCTGTGAATGGTGAACTCCCGGACTCTAGAGAGGTTCACTTGAAAAAACAAACAAGCTTGCTCAATGTCTTCGAAGCCGAAGATGATCTACGTCGAGAAAACTCAAGCTCATGCTACCTCTTCACTAATGGTGAAATTAGTGAAGCAAACACCCTAAACTAAATGGCTAATGGTAGAGGATGATGAAGTAGGAAGTGGGCTCACTTTAGTTTTCTTTTTCTCACAATTTTTCATCACTTTTCATGAAGCTAGAAAGCTTCAATGAGAGGAAGAAGAAGATGATGAAGTGATGAACTAAAGAAAATCACATGAGGTTAGAAATGTAACCATGGTTGGTATATGCCATGCCTTAACCATTGTAGAGACTAAACCATATCTATGAGTTAAGGTTGGGTAAACAAATATCTTAAGCAAGACAAAAGAGTGCATAAACTCAATGAAGACTACAAGCTTCTACAAGCTTTGAACCATGACAAATATCTCCACAATTTTGAATTTTCTTGAAATAAATATAAACCCTAACTTAACCCTAGCATGATATAAGTCTCATACATACATGTTGCATGTGTAACCTAGCATGATACATAATATATATTACATATATATAATGTATGCAAAGTGAGAAAAAGAAATGGTCAAGTGAGCAATATTAGTTAATGTAAATTCATATATCAAATATATAATTATACATTAAATTATTAAATCAACACTTGACTTAATGATCCGGATATATCACATATAACCGACTAATATCAATAATATCAACTTACCGAATCAACACTTGATTTGATAATCCGGCTATATCACATATACCCGTCCGATATCATATATCGTGAGAATACAATACAGTATCACATATTCGTATCAATCTCAGTCCCGCACATATCACATATGTGCTCCTACTCTGTTTTGTATGAACCAGGAAACCTCTGTGTAGGACTGTAAAGACTCGTCAATACGCCGGCAGTAGGTGATGATCATATCAAACACCCACAAGCCGCAAGCGGTCTGCTAAACGTAACGGCCACCCGAGTATTGAGTGATCAGAAGATCAACAAGCAAGCCTACTCGTACTCTTGCGAATCCTATCAGTAACACTACCGTACAGTCCGGTCTTTTTGTCTGATATGTCGCATATCACAGCCTGGGGGTGGTATAACGTCAGACCCCAATAGCCTGATAAGTCATACCGATGCAAGGTCCATAACGGTTCGAGAAACTACTGATAACATTTACCAGTAGATCTCAGCAACCCTGGCCAAGGATTTCCTGTTATGGCCAATCGAGCATAGCGCAATATCAACCCCCAATACCGGGAGAGACAAAACCCCTCCTATCACTCATTGCCTCTATGTGACTCGGAACTGTACCTAAAAACCACCTTTTTGCACGATCTCTTGACCGTGATATGGTGAAAATCAAAGCACAGTGGGAATCACAAGACTCTATAACGATCTCGGGTCTACAGACTAACCTGTACCGGTGTCACCAGAGAACTGCTATCTGACGATAAGTATAATACTATCTAGAAGTTCTCGGTGAGTCCGTCCAATGTACCCAATCTCCACTGAGCACCCTTATACCTTCTCTGATGTCAAACACCAATGGATATGAGATCATCTATCGCCCATCGTATGGGTCGAGAAGCACATACGCTAGTCTACTCTGGAGTATCGATACCTTGTCTCGATACTCCCACGACTAGGAACAGTTATAGGGTGTACTTGTGGACTACCCTTGGCCCCACTAGTATGATCTCCATTATAGTCCTGGTACTCAAGTACACATCCTAAGGGCTTTATCAACATGTGAGAGAGAGACAATAAATGTACATGTTAAGATAAAGTGCAACCAGATAGCATACTATTATGTCGAGCAAGAAAGTCTTTCCTATATATGTCCAAGTATCCACTACAATATACATCACATGTACAGTAATGGTCTCTACGGCATACATATAACTAACAGGCATATGCAAAACCCGGGGAATGAGCATTGGAATGCGGTGAAGTGGATGTTGATCTATGTAAAGGGTACGTTAAGTCATTGTTTATATTTCATTGTCGACTCTCTAAAGGTGTAAGGTTACATTAATGTAGACTATTTGGGAGATTGAGATAGTGGGAAGAGCACGATGGGATATGTATTCATAATTGGGAGAACAGCAATGAGTTGGGTCTCTCAATTGCAAACGTGATAGCATTGTCTATTACCAAGGCTGAATACGTGGCGATCACGGAATTCAGCAAGGATATGATATGATTGCAAAGGCCACTTGAAGAATTGGGAAAAAAAGCAAGACTTCAATACCTTGTGGAGCGATAGCCAAAAGCTAATACATTTGGCGAAGAATGCGATATATCACTCTCGGATGAAGCACATTAAGATGCGGTACCAGTTCATACACATAGCGGTTTGAATATGGCGAGTTAACACTGTAGAATATTGCGGGAGAAAAGTATTCGGCGGATTTGTTGACCAAATTCGTAAACAGAGATAAGCTGGATCTCTGTTGCAGGTTGGTGAATCTCTCGATAAAAATATGATGAGGAAAGAGTAGAGAGAAATCGTGTGAAATCTACTAGCGTTGGAATCAAGGCTGAAGTATCTCCAAGTAGGAGATTGTTGAAATTATGGAGAGATTTTCGGCAGATGTCTGAATGTGCGCACAAGCTATATCAGATTTTACCAAAATCACAGTTTCTTAATTAAGGAGCGTCTTATGGCAGTTTCATAATTTTGGCAGTTTCTTAATTAAGGAATGTCTTATAGAAGTTCCTTAATTATGGTAGTTTTTTAATTAAGGAGTGTATCATGGAAGTTTCTTAATTATAGTAGTTTCTTTATTAATGGATCAGTATGTTTATGAATAGGGTTCTCTTAAATGTTTTATGTACAGCAAAAGGAGAGATCATTGTATGGAGAAAATAACGATTAGGGTTTGTGAGATTTAGAGAGATTTGAGAGAAATCTTCTAGAGATACTTGTGCTTGTAATTAATTCAAGAATTCTAGTGGATGTTTGCAGATTCTGCTCCACCGGGGGCTAAGCATACAGTGGGTGAACCTAGTAAACAAATTCTCTATTGTTTGTATTTTGATTTCTTATTTATTCTCGTATCGTTATTAATTTTATTTTTCGTTGATTAGTTGCGCGATTGTGTTGATTGCGTGATTGTGTTGTCACGAGCATTATTCCGTGGAACAGCTTCACCATCCCCAACAATTCATGAATGACCCGTTTATTCATGCACGGGTTACCCGTACACCCATCTGCCGTATACTGGTCAGGTGTTAAGCATAAAAATTATGCTTGATTAAATATGAGCATTTTTACCCGCATTTATTTTACCTGCGACCCACAATGACCCATCCGTGGATGGTCCGACCAACCCATTTGACATCTATATTCATGATCTATCTAGCCTCTCTCCAGCCCCTTGCTTTCAAATTAAGCCCTCTCATGTTCACTATTCATGACTAGACTCTACCTTCATACTCCTCAAAATTGTTAGACTCCTCCCGTTTGATTTTTGATTATTGCCAACTTGCTGTTTCGCATCACGGCTATTATTGTTCTGCGAATTTATATATACGGAACATTAAATGGATGCTGAGGACAAAGCTATAAATATCGAATCTATTGGAGGTTATTATTCGGACTTTACCGATATTTTCAACATCAAGTTTGAAACCAACAATAAACAAGAGCTAGTGATTGACTTATCGGGGCTCATTTTTTTATTCATTTCCTTTTAAGAAACTTAGTGTAAAAAGATTAGGAACTAATGAGCTTGAAAATGCACAAATGTATTAATTTTTATATCGCATCGGAAGGAGGCAAAGAGGGACATGAGGGGGCGGTCTCCTCTTGCTCTGCACTTTTCTGCATTGGTTTATTCCTTCATACCTAGCAATATGTCTATCCAATTAAGTAGTTATATGTAATATCCAAATCTCTATTTTAAAGGATACAATTCTAACTGTTTTTCTCATTCATATCTATTTCAAAACTGCAAATATATTTATTATGGTAATATTTTGTTTAAATTCATTTGGATAACAAACATTAATCTTATCCATATCCTAGTTTTTCTAATCAAATCTAATTTACAATATTCTAATGGATGAATGTTGCTTGCTATTATATATTTATACAAATATATGAATTAGTTGCTCTATATAATTACATATACTTTATATAAGAAAGTCCTTTAGGTGAAATATTATTTTAGTTTGGATAACCCACATATTGATAATTCTTAACTCTACAATTATTTCTTAAAAAAGCATATTCCAATGTTACAATGAGTTTTAATGTTTTGAATATATAAAATTACATGAGTATCATTTATGAATTTATTAAATTAATTAATTGTTGCATGTTGTTAAGATATATAAAAAAAATTAGCCAAATTTTATATATATATATATATATATATATCAACGTAATATAAAGTCTAATCATGTATCACACTCAGCTAATTTTTTTTTTGATTCAAGCCTGCCCTCTCTTGTTGATTCCTGACTTTGTCTTTGCGGCGGCTTGATAAAATAGTTTTAAATCTAAAAGTATTTTTCATAAATTTTTAAAGGCCTTAAATGAGTTTCAAAATTAAAATATACGAGCAAAAAATTATTTACTCGGTTTTTACATCAAAATTAGTTTACATGGATTTTTGGTTTCAACTTGAAACTGAATATTATTTTCTAATAATTTTCGGATGTTTTTTGTTGTGCATCTTACCTTTGTTAATCATACTTGGATATATAATATGAGGAAACAACTTATCGACTAGTAGCTCATAAAACAACCGTCGGCTGATGCTTGATATTTCTCAATCCGACCATCAAATACAACATTGCCACCGGCTACCTTGTTTTTCATGCTAAGATGAACATGTATATAAAAATTTAGATGATTTAAAGCATTGTAAAGGGTTAGTCAATTGTTCACATTTTATGTAATTTTTATGATATATAATAACCGCTCATTTTGTGAACACATGATACATTATCTACAATACTTTCATCTAAAGTTTTACACACATGTTCATCTTAACATTAAAAACAAGATAGACAGTCGTGATTTATGTTTGATGGTCGGATTGAGACATATCAAGCACTAGTTGACGGTTACTTTATCAGCTACAAGCTGATAATCTGTTTTCTCATATAATATATATATGCAAATAATTTGCTAAAACTGTAAATCCCTTCATGATTTTCTCAGCATCTACATGCATGTTTTTGTGATACCAGCTAATCTTTATGTTGGCAATTTTGTGAGAAATCATCAAAATGATCACATGGCTTTGTTTTCTTATGGCATGTTATCATATTTTATAGTGTAAATTGTTACCAAAGACTTCTTTAGCTCTCAAAAAACCCCTCGCCTAGCAATAGTAGTTAAAACACCCATAAAAAAGTTTTTAGTTGTCAAAAAACCTTTTACCTATATTATCTGGTAGTTATCTGCTATATATAGTTTTGTATGATATCTAAACAATAGCCAGCGATATCTAAGCAGTTTTCCTTTAACATCACTAGGGAATTGACCATTCCTTAATTTTCAAGATTTATTTGAAACGTCGGGGGCCTGGTTAGTATCTTTTCAAATATTATGCGTGTAGATTCAGCAAATAGCCGTTTTATTCAAAAATAAATCTATATATACTTCTAATATTTCAAGAAAAAAAGTAGACATACATATGCAAATCACTTTTGCATCCAAAATCTTTTCAATCTCAAGGCCAATAATTGTTCAACCCCTATATATACAAAGAATGTAAAGTTTTATACCACAATACATCTCTCATCTTGTTCAAGAGAGAAAAACATTGTCCACTTATAAGATGATGAGCTTTTCGTGGGAAGAAGCAGAAAAGTGCAAAGTGTTTCTCCGTCCGGTTGGAGGAGAACTATAGTGGATTGGCAAAAGTCTTAAAGACGGAAAGGTTTTTAGATAGTGGACTAGACGAAGAGAGCCGAACCACTCTAAATTGACCGTGTCACAGTTTGCGTCTTTTAATCTCTTTACTTAATCATCATGCTTATATATCTGTGCTGAGTTTATAATTTTAATATTGCTTAAATTGTTTGTGTTATTAGAATATTTTGCTTGTATGATTAAGTCAGAAAATAAATAGTTAAGGGATAAAAGACTCAACTTTTAGCATTATTCGTTTCAAATTTTTGCTCATAGGGCTATGTAATCGAAAAAAAAAGTTTTCTTCAGTTTCAAGCACCCTCTCATTGCGATTCCTGGCTTCCCCCCTGCATTGTGTGGCATTGTCCTAAAACTAGCTTCTTGCAAAGTACACACAACAAATCAGCAACAACCGTTGTCATTGACATGAAGATCATACAACTAAAATGTGAAATGCAAATAGACTACTTGAAGTCCAAAACAAATATTGGTACTGGGTAACAATCAAAAGAAAGAAAAATGAAAAGAGTTTCAATTTTCAATAACCACCTAATCAAATCATGAAAACTCAAAAAGAACGGGGGAAATGTGTACTATTCACTTCGAATCGACGTCACATGCATCGATCGAACTGGCCTGAGTTCTTTAAACAGTGTCATGGCTTGAATCATCAAGCTCGAACTGGCCTGAGTTCTTTAAACAGTGTCATGGCTTGAATCAACAAGGAAAAGAAAAATACTATACTATTGTAAAATCGTTAATTTTGTATCCACTAAATCAACGGTGAAAAGATATTGGATTCTTAAAAAATTTGATATATCCACATATAGATATTGATCGTCGAAAAAATTAGCGGTGGTTTGATTTATTTTTTTTTGACGCCATATGAGATAATTCTCTTTTGTGGAATCTCCGATTCCATTTACTCTTATTATAAATATGGATTCCCAATTAATGTTATCAGATATTATAATTTTCCCATCGAAACATTCAGCATACCGTCTCTTGATTTAGATCTAAAACGTAGAACTCTACCAAGTCGAGCTCACTTAAAGATGGCGTAAATGTTGAGGACAATTAATTGCAGAGATTATAAATAATAAAATAATAGCAGTTCCTTGGGTAAGACGTTGCAATCCTTGTTCTTATGATAATGATTCCCTGCTCTACTACAAAATATGTATTTGGTAAGGGTCTAAAACCGTTACACAACCGTTATAAAAAAATCTCATCAGCAGAACCCTGATAATGATTTAAACCGTTACCATAACCATATTTTGGTAATGGTTTAAACTGCTACAATTTCCCCCTTATTTTTGCCCACTTTTGTATCAATGCCGCTGCCATAATGCAGAGGATTTCAACCGAAGTCCCTATCCGTAAGATACAATTAATGTCTAAATTAGTATTTTCGAAATGTATAGAATCCGCAATCTTTTATCACTTAGTGAACCAAGTATTCTGATCCATAAATCAGAAGCGGGAAAAAGAATAAAACTTGTTGTCTTAAAAAACAAAATAAAAAGGCTCTATGTTATGAATGGTTTCTTAAGAATCCATTCATGAAAAATAATTCCTCTTCACTGTAAGAGAAAGGTTTTATTTGGTCAAATATGCATGCTGTATTATAATTATTAGGAAATTATCCAACAGCAAAGGCCCCGCGGTCCTTTCTATAATAGCTTGTCTAATAGTCGAGGAAGGCGAGGTTTCACGCACGCATGGAAAGGTTTTGCCTTGAACATTGTGTTGGTGCCTTCGGCGAAGTCGCCTTTAGTTTCCCCAGGGGCCAAACTCCATTCAAATGCTTGCAGAAGCCTAGCCAACAACATGTAGGTCGTCCAAGAGCCGAGCGCGTACCCCATGCAGCTGCGACGCCCTGCGGTGAAGGAGATGAACCTAAGTCCGGGTTCTGCCAACTCAATCGGTGCCGGATCGTTCAAGTGTCGGTCTGGGTTGAACCGGTGAGGATCGTCCCAAACCCTAGGGTTTCGGCCGAGGCCGATCCTGCTTAGCAGTACCCAGCTTCCCTTAGGGATCAGGTATCCGGCAACTACCGAGTCCGCGATGGCGATGTGCGGGAGGTTGAAGACGGCGACAGGATGCATCCTCAACATTTCACGACAGATTGCTCTGATATACGGTAACTGCGGGAAGTCGGATTCCTCGACCAGCCTTTCTTTGCCGACGACTCGATCCAGCTCTTCCATTGCTTTGGCATAGATAGCAGGTTGATCTATCAGATGCGCAAGTGCCCACTCCACTATATTTGATGTGTTATCGATTGTTGCTAGGGTCAATTCCTGCGAAAATACAATATTTAAGGTGATTTATATATGCACGCCCCAATGATGAGGGTAGTTACAAAAATAGTACTATATGAGATTAGGACATTATCGTTTGATGGAAGAGTTATTGAGATTCAACTTGCTAGTGCACGTGTTTATGTGTTAATTAAGTACCATGGACAAAGCCATGCAGAAATTAGAAGATTTATATGGAAGAATTAAGAGGTTATTTATACCTTCTCCAAATTCATAATGCATGCCCTTGCACATTTCTCTTATCTTTTTGTGAGTAGTAAGTGTGTGTGTGTGAGAGAGAGAGAGAGAGACAGAGATGGTATTTCAAGAATTAAGAAACAATTTATTACTTTTTAATTAGGAAAAATGAGATGATTTCATGTCACAAGCATGCCCCCATTGTGTTTTGGTTAAAACTAAGGTAAAACCCCACGTGATGAGTGGGATTTTGCGGATTAAAACAAAGTCTATGGTAATTTAATTAATGTTGAAAATTGAAAACGTTCCATGAAAAAAGATGAATGTTTACGGTATTTATTTGCGACAATGAAAGTCGATGGTACTTATCTAAAATTGAAGTCGGTTGAATTTAGTAACCAACAAAGTCCATGATATTTTTCTCATCAAAAGGATAAATGTTCATGGTTTTTATTTGCAAACCATGGCTACCCGTTTAATTTCTTTCTAAGAGATGAAAGAAAGTTTCTTTGCAATTTCAAATAAAGTACCATGAGTTTAGTATCTTTAAAAACACCATATATGTGATTTTGGATATTTCTCATTTCCATACCATACACCATTTATATATATAGTTTTGTTTTCTTAATGAAAACGAGGTATAGTACGTATTAATAAACTAAAAAGATGTAAAAAAGCTTATTGTGTACATACAGAAATATATACGTACCAGATTTATACTAAATTTGATAACATCTTACCACGCATTGTGCCCTGATTTCTTCATGCGTTAACAGCGGCTTCCCATCGTCGTCCTTAAGCGAGATGAAAGCATCAAGAATATCCTTTTCTTTTTTATCCTTCTCCTCGCCATCTTTCCATTCCTTCAACCTCTCGGCGATGATGGTGTTATGGAGCCTATGGACAACATTTATGTGTCCCTTCATGATCTTCTCATGCCCATCCAAATCGAGAATCCTCAGCCACGGCAGAAAATCTGAGATGCAATATGCGTAGAGCAGGGAAAGGATGCTGAATGCAGCTTCTACATGGTTAACTTCATCCTCGCTCGGCCCATTAAACGGATGCTCCTTCCCCGTTTCGAACCAGCGCGTCCCAAATAGCATTCTCCTTATCACATTGCTGGAGTAGTAGCGTGTCAACTGTCGAGTGTTAATAACACCCGTCAAATTTTCGGTATGCTTGCATTGGTTGTATGCATAGCTGAGTATGTGATCGGCCTCTTCACGTCGAAGCTGAACTTGGTTACGAAGCATTGTAAGGTTAAGAACTGTCGATACAGCTCGGCGCATCTTCTTCCATTGCTCGCCATATGGGGTACTTGCTGTAGTTCGGTGTCCCCCACCTTGGAAAACCATTAATTACTCATAGTATTATCAATTATATATACGGTATAAAAAATATGGTAAATTAATTATATAAAATTTAAAACAATATCTCTTATTTTTGTTTTCTAAGTTCTGTTCTGAAAAGAAATCGGTATATCAATGTAAAAAATTAAAATTTACAGAAGAGTTTCCATCCAATAGGCCATTGGTCGAGCTTTTGAATCTTATAGAAGAAAATTTTCCACCTTCCCACATTGCTCCCTCTTTCTCTGTACCTTGGTGGAAATTTATTTGAATATGTAATATATTCTTATACAACAATTTTCATAATATTCCATTCACAAAATGGGTAAAGAAAAGCTTTGGCAAGAGCTCTCGCTCTTTTTTCTATGCAGGAATGAAAAAAGAAATGGTGATGTTCACGGGATATTGTATCCCGAAGGTGGCGCATCAAAACCTGCTTCAATGGTTAGAGAACATAAATCTCGAACTGCGGTGGCATGAATGTTTAAAAAGAAAGAGGTATCTGTATCTTAATTGTTTGGAGAAAATCGATACACGGAACAGTGCTACGACAAAACAATCATGCAATCACACCATGCAATTAACAACGACAAATAAAACGATAAATAAAGTGCGATAACAAATAAGAATCACAAATCAAAAAGGCACAAAGAATTTGTAAACGGGATTCACCTATCGTATGGCTAGTTCTGACAGAGCGGGATCTGCGAGCGTCTACTATCCTTGAATCAAAGTTTATAAGTAACCTTAGGAGAAATCTCTGTATTATTCGTCACTCTCTCAATACAATTAATTGCCTTATCTGAGTCGCCTGAAAGAGGGGTTTTTATAGTGGTTGTTTGGAACGAGCTGCCGCGAGATCCTCGCCGTCGGTTACACCCCTAAAGTTACACCTGCGTGAATGACGGGATCCCCCATTAATGATGAGATATGCTCGTTAATGGAGGGATACGACGGCGTGGAACGCGGGATGTTGGGTGGAGGATATCTCGCTTCTGGCGAGATACGCGGAGCCATGGCGGATACGCTTGGGCTCTGCGTTCTTGTTTGCTGGGTAGAACCGGGGAGGCTTAGCTCGGCGGGGGGTTCGGAGGCGAGCGGGAGGCCGAGGAAGCTCGGTTCTGTTATAGCTCGGAGGGCTGAGGAAGCTCAGCGTGTAGGAGGGCTCGGAGGCGAGCCGATGGTTATTTGTAAGGCGAGCATATGAGTGTTCTGGGAGGCCATCGAAGGCCGGGTCAATCCTCAGAGCGAAGGCCTGGGGAATGCCTTCAATGTATTGTGTTTGCTCCTATCCCGTGAAACCCGGGACACGTCATCCACCACGTGTCATGATCTGGGGAATTCTCACTTATGAGTATCGTCATTAGCCCCCCACTCTCCTCTCAACCTATTTATGGGTCGGGTCGAGAGTGTTCCGATCGGTTTTCTGGGCGTAGCTTGTTGCCCAAAAATTATCGATGTGGATTTCAGGGGCGACTTGGTGTAGGGAAGTTGCGTCGTTCGGATTTATGAGCCCGCGTGGCGTATCCCGGACCCTTGGATCGTCGTGCGCATCTTTGATGACATCAGCGGATCGGGGAAAAGATCGTGCATTAAAGAGGGAGTGCCGATTCGTTCGCATGTCTGTTGAGGTGCAGGCCACGTTTCCGACGCGGATTGGGGGATGCGATAGGCTGTCACTGTCACCTGTGGCCGAACGAACGTCTCCAATGGTTTTTCGACACATGGGGCTTCGACGGCTGGCAGACGTGACGCTTCATTTCGGCGGGAATTGATCAAGGCCGTCGGATGCTTCCCCCAGAGTTGTATAAATAGGATGGGTATCCCCTTAGGGTTAACACTTCTGCCATTACTTTCCTTCGTTGCGAGAGATTACTCGGCGTTCCTCCTTTTTTCAGATTAGATCTCCTGCGTCTTTCCTCGGCGAAACCTTCTCTTTGAATCATGTTAGATGTCTTTCTCCAAAGACTCTGTAGAAGTTGTTAGGATCGAGTCGGGCGATGAGGTTCCAGTTGTTGGAACCGAGTCCAGGGTGTCTTCTCCCGCTTCTTCGGCTGCCCAATCTGCATCGGGTTCCTCCTATAGAGTTAGGTCTACCCGCGCCGCTCGTCGCCAGGCGACGGCAAGGGCTTCTAAAGTGCGCATCGGGAACGCTCGCGATGCGCCCTCCATTTTGAGAAATGTGGACGAGCTTACCGAGATTCGGGTTCGTTTCCACATTCCCCCTAGCTATTCGCTTCATTTAGTTAGGGAGGATGAAAGGGTGGATCAGGTGCAGGGCAAGGAGCTTGCCCTGTAACTGGATGCATTCTGAGCTGGAATGCGTCTGCCCTTTTCACCCGAAATATGTGGGGTACTTTATTGCTTCCAACTTGCCCCGGGCCAACTAGTGCCAAACTCGTGGAGAATTCTCCTAGGGTTCCTGGTCCGGTTGAAACTTGACGACATCCTTTTCAGCCTGACCCTTCTTACTTCCTTCCTCTGTTACAAAAATCACCATGGCATCCGCAAGGATGAGCCGAGCTGGGTGTATATTTCTTTCAAAAAACGCAAAGGAAGGGCGGCGGGGTCGGGAGTAGTATTCGTTTCTTCTTCCATTCATAAATGGAAGGAGAAGTTTGTATTCGTCGGGACACCCGAGGGCGAGGATTGGCATGTGCCTATACAGTGGCACAGGGCCGACTGCCCACGGGCGAAGCAGTCGTCCTCTCCTGAGGCGAGGGCGGTGTCCATGTGGGAGCCGATCCAGCGGGCCGACGTCTTGCTTTCCGAGCAGGTCCTTAGCTGGGCCGGGCTCAGCCTCGCGTGCTTCGTGGGTAAGTTAGGAGCTTGGACAATCTTTTTAGACTTGAATAATTTCCTTTTGCCCTTCTTGCATCACTAACATTTCTGTGTATTCTCCTTTAGAAGGACAAATAGACCGATCCAGGATCCTAGCTGCCATAGCCGCTACGTCCCAGAAGAAGGTCAAGGGCGTGAGCTTGTCTCGAGCTGGCCTGAGCTCGGACCTAAGACCATCTCCACCGGCGAGGCCTTCCGCATCTCCCTGAGCCCCCGATGACCGCCGCGGGGGTAGCTGGAAGCACGCGCGAGACCCGGAACCCCGGGCGAGGGAGGAGGAGGGAACCAAGGTTCCCTTCCAGAGAAAAAGGACGGTCCCCCGCGAGCCGTCGATTGAGATCCCTGAGGGGATTCCCGTGCAGGAGGGGGCGTCTGCTTCGTTGTCCCCTCGGGGCTTTCTGTCGTCGACAGCTTGCTCATGGACATGGAGCAGTCGGCCGGGGGGCAAGATTCCCTGGGGGACCCTAAAGGCCAAAGTGACCACCATTGCTCAGGAGGCAGTACAAGTTGGTATCCGTTTAAGTATTATATTAAGTGCCCTTTCTTAGTCTGAACACCTCTAAATTCACCTGTTGCTTTCTTTAGGTCCTCCAGCATTACGCCTTTATTGTCAACATGGAGTCCGAAGAGATTGCACCGGCCATGAGGAAGGCGGAGGAATCTTCTTCGGAGTCGGAGGATCTGCGCCTTCAGCTGCGGCAGGAGAAGGAGAAGACAGTCGCCCTCGAAACCCGGTTGGCCGCCGGAGAGCTCACGTTCTCGAAGTGCCAGGAGTCCTACCGACTTCTGAGCGAGTCCCACCGAGCTGTCGAGGTCAAGTTGGAGGAGTTGGGCAAGCGCTACGCCATAATGAAGAAGGAGAGGGACGTCAGCAAGAGGGAGACCGAGGCTGCGCTTGAGGCGGCGAAGATCGCCGAGCTCGCAAGTCGGTAGACTTGTATAAGGCGTCAGACCAGTTCTACGCCGACATTGGCGAAGCCTCTGCAATCATTTGGCATGAAGCTCTTGATGACGTCAAGGTGTTAATGCCGGAGTTTGTCGATGGTGAGCTCCGCGCTCGGGTCCCACTTTCGGTGGGTACTTGAGCTTGTTGGTCTTTTCCTCGATTCAAGTGTTAGGCCGTAAGTCGATGACCGGCCTTTAAGACGACGATCGCACGTCGACTGTAAGTCAATTAATCGCAGAGGGCAGGAAGGCAGGTGCCCTCCCGCCCCCGGAGTCGAGGTGGCGATCATTTACTTAGAATACACCGGAAGATCCCTCAGTGTAGGAAGGTCGGCATCTGCCTATTCCTTAGAGTCGGACCGACTGTTCCCGCCAAAATTTTCGGCCAAGAGCTATTTGTTCTCTTACAAGAAAGGGGGGAGAATCCTCAAAAAACAGGCATCACGTGTAAAACACGTGGGCACTCAGATGCAAAGTATATGAGCGCTGAATAACCAAGGGCCAAACATGCATCACGTGTAAAACACGTGGACGCTCGTATGCGAAGCATATGAGCGCTAAACATAAATAACCAAGGGCCAAACATGCCTCACGTGTTACACACGTGAGCGCTCTGAACATACACAGCTAAAAAAACACATTAGGGATCACGTGTTAAACATGTGAGTGCTTTTGCCAATCACATGCAAAGCATGTGAGCACCCAAATTTAAAATGTTCCTATCAAATTCTAGAATTAAATTCTATTTGGGAAATATTTTTTTAATCTTCCTTAAACTATAATGATTTTCTCTGTTAAACAGAGGACCCTTGGATCAAAGATCCAGTGATGATCATTTGATAGAATAAAAATCTATCATAGGAAAATATTTTCCTAATCTTATAACAAGAATAAAATTCTATATTAACAAAATATTCATATTAAGAAAACATATTCCAGATTTTATTAAACTAAAAAGATATAATAGAATAAAATTCTAATCTTGTTAAAACTAACAAGATATTCATAATCTTGTTAAACAAACAAGAAATCATCTCTGTTAAACAGAGGGCCTTTGGATTAAAAATCCAACGGTGAATAAAATTCACCGAGTGATCTAAAAGATCATGTTGGTTATAAAATCAATCAAAAATTTCTTAATGAGAGATTTGCTGAACAAACTGATTCTTTTCTTTCTCCTATAAATAGGAGCCAAGAAGGAGAAAAGAAGGAGGAGGGGAGAGGGGAAGAAAAATAGAAAGAGAATTTAATTCTCTAAAGAAGGGGAACCCCTCCCAAACGATCCCACAAAAAGAGAATTTAATTATCAAACTAAGAGTTTAACTCTTCTAAAAGAACTTAGTTCTTCATCTGGTTAAAATCTGCAGAAGCAGATCTCCCCACAAGTTGAGAATTTAATTCTCATCAGGGAGATTATGTCACGCAGATTCAAAAACTAGGGGAAAGAACCGAATCCAAAAGACTTTAACTCTTACAAAACACATAGGAATTTAATTCCTCTAAATAAAATTAGGGTTTAACACTATAAAAGAATTTAATTCTTAAACAAGGGATTTAACTCTCCATGCACGTAAAAGAGATCAGTACCCAACATGATTATGTGTGTCCACGTGACTTCCCCCCTCAATGATCAAAAGAGAACGAATGAAATTAGGTCACGTGCTACCACGTGACCCTTGAACAAACTTCTCAAAATAAAAAGAGAGTAAAGCCAAGGCATAACAGATTTTGGGCGTCTCACGTGTTCCCACGTGACCCCTAGCAATTATCAAACAAAAGAGGATTCTACCCAAAGGCAATGCCCGCCTAAAGGAGCGCCCCACGTGACCCCACATGACTCCTGAGAAGTGCTACGCACTTATAAAAGAGAAAAGGAAATAAACCCTATTTTTGGGGCGCCTCACGTGATCCCACGTGACCCAATAGCGCTTAGAAAAAAAAACAAGAGAATAAACGCAGAGGAGCATCACCAACTTCAAGTGCCTCACGTGACCCCACGTGAACGTGTCAAATTCTTAGTGTTTAACACTACTTCAAGCGCCCCACGTGAGCGCCTCAAATTCTTAGTGTTTAACACTATTTCAAGCACCTCACGCGGGAGCACGTGAGCGCTGATCATACACTAGTGTTTAACACTACTTTAAGGCCTCACGTGGGAGCATATGAACGCCGATCATATTTTAGTGTTTAACACTATGGGATGCCAATATTAGCCAAACTTAGATCAAATCTGCCGAGGGCAATCAATCGAGCCCCCCATGCTCAGGGTCCCCCAAAACGATCTTAATCCCAGAGATAGCTAATGAGCTCCTAACAAATGGCATCTAAAATGATGTGCACCCCACCATGATCTCTCCCCTCGATCTGGAATTTGGTTCAAGGGTACATCTCTTCACACCTCCAATACATGTCGTTGTAATTCTTCAACGTCTTCAGAGAGGTGGAGGGTCCCAATAACCAATAACTTTTGGCGCACCATCAAACAAGCTTTTCAAAAAGGGGAGTAAATCTAAAATTCATCTCAATTTGGGAGCGTCTTACGTGATCCCTTAATAGAGCTTAGCACTTAGAAAAAGAAAAGGAGAATAAAGCAAAGGCAATTTTAATTCTTCATAGTGCCTTACATGATCTTACGTGACCCAATAATGCTTAGCACTCAGAAAAGGAAAAAGGGAATAAACCCAAGATAACTCCCATTTTGGGGGCACCTCACGTGTTCCCACGTGACCCCCAAACAGGGAGAAAATTCCAAAGACAGCGCTCACATTTCGAAGGCACCTCACGTGTCTGCACGTGACTGTTTGATAAACTAAGTGCTTAGAACTTATAAATGAAAGAGGAATAAAATCCATAGAACAGTTCTCACATCGGGCGCCTCACGTGCTCACACGTGAGCCAAGTGCTCAGCACTTATATATATATATATGAGGGAATAAACTCAAGGAACAATGCCCACTTCGGAGCCCCTCACGTGTTCATACGTGAGCTCCTCCAAAGTCCAGTGTTTAACACTGATTCAATGCTTAGCACTATGAGGTGACTAAGGGAAATCAACCTTAGCTCAAATTAGCCAAGTCTTCCGAAGCTAAGACCCTTTTTGTCACCAATCAACTGAGCCCCCATGTTCAGGTCTCCCCAAACTAATCCTAGTCCCAAAGATGACTAGTGATCTCCTAACAGATGACATCTAAACTGATGTTCATCCCATTCCCCAAATCGGGATATTGGTTCAAGGGTACATCTCTTCGTACCTCTGATACATGTCGTTGTAATTCTTCAATGTCTTCAGAGTGATGGAAGGTCTCAATAACCAATAACTTTTGGTGCATCCTCAAACGGTTGAAGCAAAACTACACAGACTATGATGTCTTTAAACTCTATGGACTATGATGCCCTTAAACTTCTGGACCGCAAATTAGACTAGCGTATTCTTAACAAACATTTAAGTTGATCTTAATCTCAAACAAGATTAACGATCCTTAAATCAATCCAACTACAGATCCCCCAACCAATATTGGTTCAAGGGTACATCTCTTCACTCCCCTGATATTTGTCGTTGTAATCCTTCAACGCCTTCAGAGCGGTGACGGGTCCCGAAAACCAGACATTCCACGGACTGTAGGGTCCTTAAGCCCATGGACTATGATGTCCTTAAACTCGGACTGTGGGGTCCTTAAACCCATGGACTATAATGTCCTTAACCTTGGACTGTGGAGTCCTTAAACTCATGGACTATGATGTCCTTAAACTTTATAGACTATGACGTCTTTAAACTACGGACTGTGGGGTCCTTAAGCCCATGGACTATGATGTCCTTAACCTTGGACTGTGGGGTCCTTAAACCCATGGACTATGATGTCCTTAATCTTGGATTGTGGGGTCCTTTAAGCCCATGGACTATGATGTCCTTAATCTTGGACCGTAATGTACTTAAACTAATTATGGACCGCAATGTGCCTAAACTAAACAATAGAGCCCAAATGTTCTTTGTTGGATCTAAACGATCCCGTTAAGTTGATCTTAGTCTGAAACTAGACTAACGTATCCTTAACAAACGTTTAAGTTGATCTTAATCTCAAATGAGACTAACGTATCCTTAAACCCAACCCGAAACCCAAATCTAAGAAAAAATGGATTTGGACTAATCCATGCCCTACGGGCGAAAACATAAATTAGTCTCCGTATACAATCCACGGGGAACCAAAAACAAAACAAACCCCCACAAAAGTGGTTACTGCGATGCGGTAGCATAATTAATTGCAGGGGCTTGCGTCTGCAGGGAAGAGCACCCCACAATCAAAAACCCCTCAAATGAGGGGGAATCTGACGAAGTCTGCTACATCGGCCGCATCCGTTTAAACCTTCGATACATGGTGTCATAAATCAACTTTGCATCTTCGGAGAGGTGGACGGATAGCACCAATTAGTATCTGCCCATGAAATTCAGGCAAGACGAACTTACGCGGTCTCGTCTCTGTGATTCGGCAGAGAACACCGACGACCACGTCTCTTAGCGTAAGTTGGACAATAGCCAAGTTAGAATTGGTCGGCGTTGACTGATTCCCTCTTGATGTAGTTCCTAGACCCTCGTCTTGGGATGGTAGGAATTTATCACTCAGAGGTTAGCCGAGCAGGGATCTGCGCGGTTGTCCCTTGGTGGGGATTCGATTCTTAGCGTCGGTGGGTAGGAAGTTACCCGCTAAGGATGGACCGAGCAGGGAAGCTGCTCGGTGGCCTCTTGACGATGGCTTTGATCCTTAGCGTAGGTGGGTACGAAGTTACTCGCTAAGGATTGACCGAGCAGAGAAGCTGCTCAGTGGCCTCGTAAGGAGGGCTTTGATGCTTAGCGTAGATAGGTAGGAAACTACCCGCCATGGATTGACCAGGCAGGGAAGCTGCTCGGTGGCCTCTTGGTGAGATCTTCGATTCTCGGCGTCGGTGGGTAGGAAACTACCAGCAAAGGATTGACCAAGCAGGGAAGCTGCTCGGTGGCCTCGTGATGAGGGCTTTGATCCTTGGCGTAGATGGGTAGGAAACTACCCACCAGGGATTGATCGAGCAGGGAAGCTGCTCGGTGGCCTCTTGGTGAGGGCTTTGATCCTTAGCATAGGTGGGTAGGAAACTACCCGCTAACGATTGACCGAGCTGGGAAGCTGCTCGGTGGCCTCATGAGGAGGGCTTTGATCCTTGGTGTAGATGGGTAGAAAACTACCCTCCACGGATTGACCGAGCAGGGAGCTGCTCGATGGACTCTTGGTGAGGGCTTTGATCCTTGGCGTCGGTGGGTAGGAAACTACCCGCCAAGGATTGACCGAGCAGGAAAGCTGCTCGGTGGCCCCGTGAGGAGGGATTTGATCCTTGGTGTAGATGGGTAGGAAACTACCTGCCAGGGATTGACCGAGCAGGGAAGCTGCTCGGTAGCCACTTGGTGAGGGCTTCGATCCTTAGCGTAGGTAGGTAGGAAACTACCCGCCAAGGATTGACCGAATAGGGAAGCTGCTCGGTGGACTCGTGAGGAGGGCTTTTTAGACTTCTCTTCACCTTCATGGGGCATCGTTCAATTTCCCTTGACCCGTAAAATTTGGAAGAGTGACTAACGCAGATAACACGTGGCAGAAACGTACAGGCAAGACGCGACGCTCCATGGTTCACGTCGTTCCAACTTCCTTTGACCGCTTAAGGGCTCGTGAGGATTGGCATGGTCGCCATGTGGCATCTCTGTATTGGGAAATTTGAAAATATCCCGTGATTCGCATTGCTGCGCGCGCAAATTCTTCATTTAGAGATTTTGTTGGAAAGCAATTTTTTCCACCCATCGAAAGTTGATCTTCCGCTCTTGACTTCATGGCGAGCGAAAACCGTGACGATCCCAGCATAAGCCACTGCCTTCCCCATAACGGAGGTGCGGACGGATCTATCCCCCCTCCGAACTCCATCCACGCCCCGCAAGGATCAACAGGCTCGCGTCCATAGTGGACGCCCTTATTCGTGTCCAAACGGCTAGCCCAGTCCTCCAGGTCGCCGTTCCCCCTCCCAGGGATCACGACCTCCGCAGAAGGGTAGATGACACCGCCAACGCTGGCACCACCGAACAACACCGTACTCACTCCGGCGACCGCGGCTCCCCTGAAGGGAGGGCTGAGGAAGCTCAGCGTGTAGGAGGGCTCGGAGGCGAGCCGATGGTTATATATAAGGCGAGCATAGGAGTGTTCTGGGAGGCCATCGAAGGTCGGGTCAATCCTCGGGGCGAAGGCCCGGGGAATACCTTCAATGTATTGTGTTTGCTCCTTTCCTGTGAGACCCGGGACAGGTCATCCACTATGTATCATGATCTGGGGAATTCCCAGTTATGAGTATCATCAGCAACCTTAGTAAATATATCCGCCGGATTCTTTTCTCCAGCGATCTTCTACAATATCAACTCCTCCTTTTCAATCGCTATACGAATAAAATGGTACTGCACTTTTTTGTGCTTCATCCG
The DNA here is from genome assembly GCA_030015575.1 of Agapanthus africanus. Lineage (NCBI taxonomy): Eukaryota > Viridiplantae > Streptophyta > Magnoliopsida > Asparagales > Amaryllidaceae > Agapanthus > Agapanthus africanus. The sequence continues at coordinate 14,504,108 of JASDDO010000001.1, read as the reverse complement.
AGAATGATACGCCGCGTTCTTAGACAAATGTATCACACTTTGGTCGTCGCTCCACAAGGTATCGAAGTCATACTTCTTTCCCAATTCTTCAAGTAGCCCTTGCATCCATATCATCTTCTTACTGTCTTCCGTGATCGTCACGTACTCCGTCTCCGTAGTCGACAATGTCACCACATTTTGCAAATGAGAGTCCCAACTTACTACTGTTCTCTCAACCGTGAATACGTATCATGTTGTGCTTTTTCCACTATCTCGATCTCCCGAATAGTCCGCATCAACATACCAATGCATCTTCAGAGAGTCATCTTCAAAACATAAGCAGTGACTAGACATACCCCTAAGATACCTCAAAATACACTTCACCACGCTCCAATATTCCTTCGCCAGGTTCTGCATATACCTGCTTAAAACTACCACTGTTTGTGCAATATCATGTCTCATACTGACAATCGCATACATAAAACTCCCCACCATAGAAACATATGGTACTTTCGCCATCTCGTCCTTCTGCTCTTGAGTTCTCGGACACAACTCCTTCATGAGTTTGAAATGCTTCGCTAAGGGCGTACTACCAGCTTTGACTTGTCCATGTTAAACCACTTCAAAACCTTCTTAATTTAGTCACTTTGCAATAACAACATCTTCCGCTGCTTTCTATCTCAAATGATATTCATGCCCAAAATTTGCTTGGCGGCTCCCAAATCCTTCATAGAGAATTTCTTAGCCATCATCTTTTTCAAACTTTGAATTTTCTCGAAATTCGGACCTGCTACCAACATGCCATCCATGTATAGTAATAAATGATGCAGTCTCTATCCTCAATAGTTTGAAAGTACACGCTGTGATCTGATTCACTCCACACAAATCCTGTCTCTAGTATAAACCGATCGAACTTGAAATACCACTTCCTAGGAGCTTGCTTGAGGCTATACAAGTTCTTTCACAGTTTACACACCATATTCTTTTCCCCTGTTCTCATATCCCGGTGGCTGCATCATATACATCTCTTTCTCCAAATCACCATGAAAGAATGCAGTCTTCAAGTCAAGCTACTCTAAGTGTAAATGCTCCACCGCCATAATACTAAAGATCGTCCGAATAGATGTCATATTCACCACAGGGGAAAAAATCTCTTGAGAGTCAATTATTTGCTTTTGCGCATTGCCCTTGACCACCAAGAGAGCCTTGTACCTCTACACACCATTGGCCTTATCTTTTATCCTGTACACCCACCTATTAAGCAACGCTTTTCCGATCCTTGGGTAGCTTCACTAGCTCTCACGCATGGTTCATCTTTGAGATTGTATCCCATCGTCTATAACTTGCTCCCACTGCTTGCTAGCACCATCGCTTGTTGCTTCTTCAAGGAATTCGGATTCTCCCACATCTTTGTATGAAATGAAGTCTATAAGTCGATGTCGCGCACCCTGCGTATTCGCGGGGAGGTGGAATATGTAAAAAAATGATTTTCAAAGCTCGCAACACCGGCTTGAACTCCAAGATCATACCTAAACCCTAACTAGCTAACTTGTAATGGGGTTTAACTACTCGGATGAAAGTTATACCTCATGATACTAAGTCCTTCGGGTCTTCTTCGCTGTCCTCCACCTCGTCATCAGCTCTAAGGATCGAAACGGATCGGGCAACCTTGACGGCCTCCTCGGGTCAAAGACGATCCACCCGAGAGTCTATAGTCCGAACTCCTATCTCGAATCTGAGATAACTACGGCTTCTAGTTCGCTAAACTAGAAGTCCTAGGTGGTGTAGAGTGAGAAGATGACTTGATTTGTCTCTTAAAACCCTAAGATTCTTAACACATGAGAGGTTTAAGGTTATGAGGAAGAAGAAGGTCAGTTGAGAAAATGAGAGAGGAGAAGCTCAACTAAAGAAAACCATTGCTCATTTGTGATGAATAGTTGAACCAAACTAAATAATTGAGTGAGATAAATATCTCACACAAATATCTAATATGGTTCACAAAATATCTATTGTAAGTCATGTGCATGAGTCGCCAAGAGCTATGCGTGTCTTTTCTCAAGCCTCCACCTCATTTCCTCCACCCAATTTAGGTTTAAGCAAAAAGAAAAACCCTAATTAGGTGTTTCCTTCTAGAAGCTTTCCTGAGGAATTACGAGAATGCCCCTCATCCATATATACATACCCGCATCCACATTCCGAAGAATACGAATACAAAGAGACCAAAATAATCCATCAATATAATACTAGGATCCGGCTTAAACCAAAGCCCGCTAGTATTATCCGCCCGATCATCATACATGCACAAATACACGTAAGTGATCGAAGCCCTGCCGTAAAACCATACGGCCTCTACACCTTTTTCCCAGTGCAGGGAGACTCTCTATGTGGGACTCTAAAGACTCGATACTATGCTGGCAGTGGGTTTAACCACAATCTGTAAGCGGTACTAGCTGCACATAGCGGCTACCCAGGTATGTGTCGATAAGAAGGCCGATGAGCTAACCCATCCAAACTCCTACCGAGCATGTATATTACAATCTTCGTACAATCCGGTCTATTCATCTAAGAGTATCGCATATCAGGCCCAGGTGGGCGGTAATCGTCAGACCCCTAATAACGCAATAAGTCGTGTCGGAGTATAACCCAAAACACCCTGAGAAACTACTGGAGTACCTACCAGTAAATCTCGCTTGCCTTGGCCAAAAAATTTTTGTAATGGCCTTCCGAACATAGCGCGATATCAACCCCTAATACCGGGAGAGACGAATCCTATCTAACCACCACTGCCTCCAAGTACTTCGGGACTGCACCCAACTACTACCTGTTTGCACGACTCTTTTGAGCCGTGGTAGGGTAGTAATCAAAATACAGTGGGAACATACTCGAGGCGGAGTAGCAGTGTTAAGTCGACGGACTAAGCTGTACTCATGTCACTTGGGAACTGCTACCCGACGATAGGTATAATACCCACCAACAGTTCCCGACGAGTCCTGTCTAGTGTACTCATAACCTAATGAGCACCTGCATACTATCTCCAGTATGACGTACTAATGGCTGTAGGACAGACCATCTCCCCTGCTAGGATGAGATGCGTATACACTAGTCTACTCTGGAGTATCGATGCCCCGTCTCGATAATTCTACGACTAGGGACCTGTATAGGATGTGCTTATAGATTATCCAGCCCCCACTAGTGTGACTGCCATCACAACGCTAGTAATCAAGCAAAGATCCTAAGGGCTCTACCAATATGTATAAGCGATATGCTAAAAGAAACACATGCACATATTGAGATAGAAACAAACCAGGTAGCATACTACCATTTCGAGCAAAACTGTTACTATATCCGTGTATATCCTAAGCTTCCATTAAGTAATATATAAACCAGTATGATACAATAATGGCCTCTAAGGCATATAACACTAACAATCTTCCACTTGCACTAAGGCCATGTATTGGCATATCGCAGACCTAAGATCTCGAATAGCTACTCGAACTGTGTCTGAGGGTGGCCTTGGTGAGTGGATCTGTAGTGTTGTTCTCCGTATTTACTCTCCTCACTTCGATCTCGCTGATCAGGTAGTACCGCCTCAAGATATGTTTAGATCTTTGATATGACCTGGGTTCCTTCCTTAAAGCTATAGCGCTATTGTTGTCACAATACTAAAGTATTGGACCAACAATGGAAGGAACCTCCTGAAGTTCAGTTAAAAACATCCTCATCTAGACTGCCTCTTTTGCAGCGTCTCAAGCAGTGAACTACTCCATTTCCATCGTCAAGTCTGCAATGGTGACTGAGCTCTTCCAACAGACCGCCCCTCTATAGAGGGTAAAGACATAACCCGACATGGACTTGGAGTCATCCTTATCACTATGGAAGCTGGAGTCAGCAAAGGCCTCGAATTGGAGGTCTTTTCCACCATACACCAAGAACAACTCCTTAGTCATTCTCACATACTTAAGAATGTTCTTTGTAGGGTTCCTATCGACGACAACAAGCTTTCGGGAGGCATCATCCATGCCATTTTTTAAAAATTTCCGTTAAAGGGAACTCTAAACTAGAATCGTTAACTAGAATATAATATAATTTTTTTTTGAAAACCCTAGCTAGCTTTTCTTTTGCTCAAGAAAGAAGAAGATGAATAATGTTTTTTTGCAAAAGAGATTAGAGTGAACTAATCAAGAGAGAGAGTGAACCATGGATGAGTTTGTATCACATCCTAACTCATGTAGAGACATTACCATAACTAATTAAAATGGTTAGGTTAACAAATATCTAAAATAAAACAAACCTAGTGGACTTGGTCAAAGCATCCACAAGCTTCCACAAGCTTCATGCCTTTTTCCAATAATCTACTAATTTTGTACTTTAAAATACTAAACCCAACATCATAATTAGCATGGTGTATGTCTCATACACCCATGTAATGTGTATCAACAACCATGATACAAAACTATACACAATTTAATATATATCTCATATATAATAAATGTGCACGTGTGAGAATAGAATGCTTAAGTGAGCTAATGTTAGTTAATGTAAATTAGTATATCACATATACAATTATACACTAAATTATCAAATCAACACTTGATTTAATAATCCGTCTATATCACATATAATCGACTAACACTAAATGCACCAACTTATCGAATCATCACTTGATTCGATAACCCGGCTATATCACATATAACCGACCGATACAAAAGTCGCGAGAATAGAATATGGTATCACATACACGCATTATTCTCGGTCCTGCACATATCTCATACGTGCTCCTATTTCATTTTTCCTGAGCCAGTAAAACCTCTATGTAGTACTCTAAAGACTCGTCAATACGCCGGCAGTAGGTGATGATCACATCAAGCATCCACAAGCCGTCAGCGGTACTAGCTGGACGTAATGGCTACCCAAGGTATTGAGCGATCAGAAGATCAGGAAGCAAGCCCGCTTCAACTCCTGCAAAATCCTGACGGTAACACTTGCCGTACAGTCCGTTCTCCTCGTCTGATATGTCGCATATTAAGTCTAGGGGTGGTAAACGTCAGACCCTAATAACCGATAAGTCATGCCGATATGATGCTCATAACTGGTCGAAAAACTTCTGGTAACACTTACCAGTAAATCTCTAAATCAACCCTGGCCAGGGACTTCCATGTTATGGCCAATCGAGCACAGCGCAACATCAACTCCCAATACCGGGAGAGACGAAACCCCTCCTATCGCTCATTGCCTCCATGTGACTCAGGACTGTACCCAAAAACCGCCTTTTTGCACGCCCTCTTGGACGTGGTAAGGTGAAATCAAAGCACAGTGGGAATCACACAAGACTCTATGACGATCTCGGGTCTACAGACTAACCTGTACAAGTGTCGCCAGAGAACTGCCATCTGATGTGAGGTATAATACCATCTGGGAGTTCTTGGCGAGTCCGTCCAATGTACCCTATCTCCACTGAGCACCCGTATACCATCTCTGATGTCAAACACCAATGGATATGGGATCATCCATCGCCCATCTCATGGGTCGAGAAGCGTATACGCTAGTTTACTATGATATATCGATGCCCTGTCTCGATACACCCACGAGTAGGAACATTAAAGGATGAACTTATGGACTACCATGGCCCCATTAGTATGATCTGCATCATAGTCCTGGTAGTCAAGTATACATCCTAAGGGCTTTACCAACATGTAACCATAAGACAGTATCAAGAGACAAGTATACATGTTAAGATAAAGAGCAACCAGATAGCATACTATCATATCGAGAAAGAAAGTCCTCTCTATATATGTCTAAGCATCCAATATAATATACATCATATGTACAATACTGGACTCTAGGGCATACATACAACTAACAATCTCCCACATGCATTAGGGCCAGCTGCTGTAGTATCGCATACCGAGCATCCCGAAGAGTTTCTCGAACTGTATCTGGGGAATGACCTTCGTGAGTGGTCCGCTGTGTTGTTCTTCATGTCAACCCTCCTGACCTCGATCTCCCGGCGATCAACTATCTCCCGGATCAGGTGATACCGCCTCAGAATATGCCTGGATCACTGATGGGACCTAGGTTCCTTGGCCAAAGTCACCGCTCCATTGTTATCACAATACAAAAGTATTGGATCCTTAATGGATGGAACCACTCAAAGTTCAGTTATGAACTTCTTGATCCAGACAGCCTCTTTGGCAACATCGTTGGCAGCGATGTATTCGGCCTCCATCGTCGAGTCTGCCACGGTTTCCTGCTCAGAACTCTTCCAGCATACCGCCCCTCCGTAGAGGGTAAAGACAAATCCCGAGTGCGACTTAGAGTCTTCCTTATCACTCTGGAAGCTCGAATCGATAAAGGACTCCACTTGGAGTTCTCCGTTATCATACATCAAGAGCATCTCTTTAGTCCTTCGCAAGTACTTGAGAATGCTCTTCACAGCTGTCCAGTGACTCTCTCCAGGATTTGCTTGATACCTACTCACTACACTTGGTGAGTGTGCTACATCAGGTCTGGTACATAGCATCGCGTACATGACAGAGCCTACTGCCGAAGCATAAGTTATCCCTTGCATTTGAGCTCTCTCCAAATCAGTTTTGGGAGACATCTCTTTGGAGAGAGTGAGCCCAGAGATCGTGGGTAAAAACCCACGCTTGGATTCTTCCATACTAAACCGTTTTAGTATGGTGTCAATGTACCTGAATTGGGACAATCCCAGTATTCGTTTAGATCTATCTCTATAGATCTTAATCCCCAAGATGTATGAGGCATCCCCTAGATCTTTCATTGAAAATCGCTGTGATAAGAAGAGATTGACCGATTGTAGCATAGGAATGTCATTTCCTATCAAGAGTATGTCGTCCACGTACAATACGAGGAAGACAACTTTACTCTCTGCTATCTTCTTGTATATACAAGGTTCATCTACGTTTTTGCCGAAATCAAACTCTTTGATAATGACATCAAAGCAGATGTTCCAAATCCGCGATACTTGCTTTAATCCATAAATGGATTTAAGCAGCTTGCACACCTTTCTGCTGCTCCCACTAGCTACGAAGCCCTCTAGCTGAATCATGTACACGCTCTCTTCTAAATCACCATTCAGAAAGGCGGTCTTAACATCCATTTGCCATATTTCGTAGTCATGATATGCAGGGATGGCAAGCATAATCCGGGTGGATTTAAGCATAGCCACTGGAGAAAAGGTTCCGTCATAATCCACACCTGGTTGTTGACGAAAACCCTTTGCAACAAGTCTAGCTTTGAAAGTCTCCACTTTCCCATCTACACCAAGTTTTTTCTTGAAGATCCACTTGCTCCCAATGGGTTATTGTTAGTGTTTATGCCCTAGAAGGCCATTACTGTATCATACTAGTTTGTATATTACTTAATGGAAGCTTGGGATATTCACATGTATATAACAGTCTTGCTAAACATGGTAGTATGCTACTTGGTTTTTCTATCTTAATATGTGAGTATACGTATTGATAGAGCTCTTAGGATCTTGCTTGACTACCAGCGTTGTGATGGCAGTCACACTAGTGGGGGCTGGGTAGTCTACAAGCACATCCTTATTCAGGTCCCTGGTCGTTGGATTATCAAGACAGAGTATCGATACTCCGGAGTAGACTAGTGTGTACGCTTCTCATCCCAGTTGGGGAGATGGTCTGTCCCACAGCCGTCAGTACGTCGTACTGGAGATAGTATGCAGGTGCTCGTTAGGTTACGGGTACACTGGACAGGACTCACAGGGAACTGTTGGTTGGTTTTATACCAGTCGTCAGTGAACAGTTCCCAGGTGACATGAGTACAGCATAGTCCGCAGACTTGACACTGCTACTTCGCCTCGAGTGTGTCCCACTGTTCTTAGATTGCTACCCTACCACGACTCAAAGGAGTCGTGCAAACAGGTAGCAGTTGGGTGCAGTCCCGAGCACTTGGAGGCAGTGGCGGTTAGACAGGATTCGTTTCTCCCGGTATTGGGAGTTGATATCGTGCTGTGTCAGAGAGCCATTACGCAAAGTCCCTGGCCAGGGCAAGCGAGATTTGCTGGTAGGTTCCAGTAGTTTCTCAGGGTGTAATGGGCTTCCTTCCGACACGACTTATACCGCTATTAGGGGACTGACGCTTGCCGCCCCCCTAGGCCCGATATGCGATAGTCTAAGACGAACGGACCGGACTGTATGGAGATTGTCACAGCAGGCTCAGTAGGAGTTCGGATGGGTTTCCTCATCGGCCTTCTTATCGACATCTACCTGGGGACCGTTACGTACAGCTAGTGCCGCTTGCGGTCTGTGGTTAAACCCACTACCAGCGTAGTAGTCGAGTCTCTAGAGTCCCACACAGAGAGTTTCCCTACTCCAGGCGAAACGATATAGAGGTCGTATGGTTTTACGACAAGGGTTCGGACGCATACGTGTGTTTACACACGTACGACTTTCGGACAGTTTTTACCAGTCGGCTTTGGTTTAGGCCAGTTACTGGTATCCGGTTATTGGATTTATACAGTCTAAAGTTTTTCCGTATTTTTGCGGAAAGGAGGGGCGTTCTCGTAATTGCGCGAGAAGCTTCTAGAAGATGGTGACTAAGGAGGTTTAGGTGTCATATACAATGAATGTGATTAGTGAGTCATATGGATGATTCATCCATGTCATTAATGCATCATAAATGCTTAATGACTCATGGAGATGAATCATCACTAGATATTATCAAGCATGGTTGTTAAATTGTTTTATTTTCTTTTCTTGATAAAAGAAATGCTTGATATATATTATCATAACTCATTATTCTCACTTCATTATTATCTTCACCTTCTCTCTCCTCAAGCTCTCCCTCTTCAAACCCTAATCCTCCCCTCTCATGTGTTGAGTACAAGGATTAGTTAGACTAATTGAACCATAACCCTCACTCTATATCACCTAGCTTCTTTGATTAGCACTTAAAGAAGGTTAGTTGCCTCAAGTTTAGAGGCTAAGCTTGGAGTAAAGCTCTCGGGTGGATCGTCTACTACTTCGAGAAGGCCGAGGAGAAGGAGGAGTTCGCAAAGACGAAGGACACAATTCGTTAGGTATAATCCCTAAACATAGTAGTATAGAACTTCTATGTTTCTTGTTAGTTATCGTTTAGCTTCGATTCGTGCGGTTAGTCGATGTTTAAGCAAAGAACAAGATCGTTTTTCATATTTCCGCCTCCCCGCAAGTCGTGGGGTGTTGTACATCGACTTACAGTGGTATCAGAGCCTCGCTAAACAATAAATAACTTACTTGCAAATTTGTATGAATTTCGAACGGAAAAAACGAAACCGGAAAACCCCGAAATCACAAGTTTCTGTCGATTTTTAAATGAAGTCCAAAAATTTTTCAGGGAGGTTCAGAAAGCTTAAAAAGACATTAGAAGAACACACAAGAAATTTGGGCCCCTGAATCACCTAAAGCGCCGCGGAACCGCGGCGGATCGCACCGATCCGCCGCGCTTCCGCCGCCGAGTTGGCGATTCAGGAACCCAAATTTCCTGTGTTGCTTCTCTGTGATATTTGGTATTTTCTGGAAGTTTTTATTTTTGCTCAGGTTTCAGATTTACAGAGAAGTATTGGAGTAAAATTAAAAGTGTTTAATCGATCGAAATTATACAGTATTTGCTTGTTGGATTATATCTGTGTTTGTATAATGTGTTCGTAAACCTCCCCTAACTGCTAGTATGTCGGTTGGCAGGGGGTTGCACATTTCTGTAATGGTTTTTACTGTTTGTGGATATGAACTGTGTTGGACTGTTGTGATGTATAGCCGGGGTTATGTGATGGGTTATTATTTAATTCATTTGATGTAAATGTAATTTGTTGTAATATTATTTTGCGGGGCACATCCAGGTTGCGGTTGTAGCCACCGTTGTATTATTTCATTTTACTGTTTTTGCTCCTAGGACGGACCCAAGGTGGGGTGCACAAACTGCCGGGCGGGTAGTTTGCCGTACCCGTTGGGGTCTTGGGTGGGGTAATGGCTATTCATCACAACTGTGTAATCCGTCTTTTGTTGCAGGCTCAAAACAAACACGGATTGCTTGCAAATCCAGTAAAGTTCATCGGTGATCTGGAATGCCTATTATTGCGTCTGACGAATGTACAATATCTATATATGATAGCTATTTAGACGTCGCTTATGTTTTACACCCGCGCTAGCCCAGCCCCCGCTCTGTCGTTAGTTAAGTAACCTAACGGGTGATGACGGGACCCCGTGGCGAATGCGGATGGCATAAGAGGACGTTGTATTTTCGTTGTTTTCTGCAATGATAGGTTAATGATGGGACGCATTATTTATAATGCAAAGAAAATAAACCAAAAGTTTAATCGTTGGAACAATTTAAAAGAAACCACTCGGTTAATTTTAAAAACAGATATTTTTAAATGCGGAGCTTTAACCACTCCTCTTAAAAGCTATCAGGTTCCTTCGGTTATATCAAGTTCACTACGTTCACAGTTTCGCCAAAACAATTCGTAGCCCTCCGTCATTTCATCTGGGTATTCAGTAGTATTCAAGCTATGTATTTTGACCAACGCCAAGACATAGTGTTTGGTAGCTGCTGGGTATTCATTTGTTGCATAGATAGATGAGTTAGTTTGGGACAGTCGTATGATCATTTTGGCCAACGTCAAGGATATGTACGGATGAGTTCAAATTAACAAGATAATGATGGGTAGAACTTGACATGTGACTTATGATATTTTGACCAACGCCAAGGTCATAAGAGCATGGGGCAAAAATATATATCGGGAATTTCTAAAGAAACTGAAATTTGCAAAGAGATGCATACCATTTGGAGTTTGATGAATGTTGGTAAGATTCCTTCAACATTATCATACGATGATATTTGGATCCCGATCCTACTGTGAGTATATGCTACTTATCAGGAGATTCGTCACTTAACGATCAATGCTATAAACCAAGTAGGTGTCAAGAAAGGTGTCAGCGGGGTTACGCCCCCAGAGAAAAGAGGTTATTTAATTAAGGAACTTCGCGAAAGCGTTGGAAAACCTCCCTCGAAGTATCGACACTAGCCTGGCTGAACGGTTAAGCAAGTATTGTACAGTGAGAATAGTCCTGGCTAATTCTTCTTTTATGGTTTGAGGAAGGATTCGAGAAACAGTGGGAGCCATCCAGTTTAGATAAACTAAAAACCACTCTAAACTTGCAAGAGCATCATGCTAAAGAGTTTTCTTCTCTCTCTCCTAATTGCAGCGACCCTGAAAATGACTGGACTTAAGTTACTTTTAGAGAAAAATATACTGACAGGGCCAAACTATAAAGATTGGCTGCGGAATGTCAAAATGGCTTTGACCTATGACAAATTGGGGTACGTCCTCACCGCTACGGCACCTGCTGTCCCTGGTCCCAAATCCAGCAAAGCGGATAAGGAAATCCGCAAAACCTGGGATTTAGATTGCGCGAAAGCCAAGTGCATCGTGCTTGCCTCAATGAACAATGAACATCAGAGGAGGCACGAGGATATGAACCTAGATGGCATATTTCTCCATACAAAGGAACTTTATGGAGAGCAATCTCGTATAGCAAGATACGAGACCTCTAAGGGCTTGTTTCGAGCGAGGTTGGCTGTCGGGTCATCGGTAGGAGAACATGTCCTAAAGATGATCGGCTATATTGAAGAGCTCGCAGACCTTGGGACGACTTTGGATAATGAGCTCTATACAAACCTTATTCTCCAGTCCCTTCCTCCCACCTACGCCCAGTTTATCCTGAACTTCAACCTTCAAAGAAAAGAAGTTGAACTTCCGGAACTCCTGAACATGTTAAGGAGTGCAGAGGGCACCTTGCAGAAAGCAAGGGAAACACCCGCTATGTTTGTTAGCGGTGCATCTTCTTCCGGGTCCAAGGCTAGGGCCAAAGGAAGGAAGAAGAAGGCCGCCACCAAACCTAGAGGAGGTGTTAGTAAGGTGGGAGGGAAGGGAAAGAAAAAGTTTGCGGTACCGGTAGTTGGCCAGGATGAGTGCTTCCATTGTCACAGGAAAGGGCACTGGAAAAAGGATTGCAAGGCGTGGAACGCTAAGAACCAGGAACCGAAGCAAGCTGTGGCTTCGACTTCAGGTGTGTTTGTAATTGAGAATTGTCTGTCGATCAACTCTACTTCCTGGGTATTGGATACCGGATCAGGATCTCATATTTGCAATTCATTGCAGGCACTGAGAAACCGTAGAGTGCTGAAGGAAGGTGATATGACCCTAAAGGTTGCTAACGGAGCTAGCGTGGGAGCTGCGTCCGTCGGGGATTATCACCTAGGATTGACGAGTGGACACATTTTGGTTTTACATAACTGTTTTTTTGTACCAAGCTTAACGTGTAATATCATATCAGTTTCCTTGTTATCAAATAAAGGTTATGATTTCACGTTTGTAAGAGATGTTGTTAACATCCACCTTAATCATGGTTTGATTGGGTCCGGTACACTAAATAATGGTATATATGTTTTAAACCAACTCCAAATTTTCAACGTCCAGAACACACTAAAAAGAAAGTCTCCAGATTTAAATAAAGCTTTCTTATGGCATTGTAGACTGGGTCACATCAATGAGAGAAGGTTGACTAAGTTGCATAGAGAAGGATATTTGGACTCGTTCGAATATCAAACTTATGACACTTGTCAATCTTGTCTCAAAGGAAAGATGACAAAGACTCCATTTACTGGACATGGAGTAAGAGCGAGCGAGCTCTTAGGACTCATACACAGCGATGTATGCGGTCCAATGTCTGCACATGCAAGAGGTGGTTTTTCCTATTTCATTACTTTCACGGATGATTACTCAAGGTACGGATTCATTTATCTGATGAAATATAAATCCGAGACTTTTGAGAAATTCCAAGAGTATAAGAATGAAGTAGAAAACCAAACCGGCAAAAGTATCAAGACACTTAGATCTGATCGAGGTGGTGAATACTTGAGTGCCGAGTTCCTAGGTTACCTAAAAGAGAAAGGAATTCTCTCTCAGCTTACTCCTCCATCCACTCCACAGCATAATGGTGTATCGGAGAGACGGAATCGAACCCTATTGGATATGGTACGATCCATGATGAGTAATGCTGAGTTACCGCGATCTTTCTGGGGTTATGCGCTAGAATCAGCGGCATATCTTTTGAACATGGTTCCTACCAAGACTGTGCCTACCACGCCATATCAGATGTGGAGTGGGAAGAAACCCTATCTTCAGTATCTGAAAATATGGGGATGTCTAGCTTTTGTTAAAAAGCAGCATGTGGACAAGCTCGAGGCACGATCAGTAAAGTGTCAGTTTGTGGGATATCCAAAGAACTCCAAGGGGTATCTATTCTATTACGCAGAGGAACAAAAGGTGTTTGTTTCTCGTAATGCCCATTTTCTAGAATATCAGTTTTTAGAAAAGGAATCAAGTGGGAGCGAAATAGAACTGGAAGAAATTCCAGAACCACAAACTAATACTGAAAGTTTGGTAGAACCGGTAGTTCAAGAAGAACAGGACATTCCCGCACCCCTCCGCAGGAGTAGTAGACCGTCTCATCCGCCTGAGAGATACTACGGTTTTCTCATAGATGGGGATAGAGAAGATTGCATCATAGATGATGATGAATCTACTGACTTCCAGCAGGCCATCCAGAGCGGCGACTCGGTACGATGGCTAGATGCAATGCGGACCGAAATGGAGTCCATGTACACCAACAAAGTATGGACTTTGGACTTTGCTCCAGATGGGGTAAAACCCATAGGATGCAAATGGATCTTCAAGAAAAAGATTGGTGTAGATGGACAGGTGGAAACCTATAAGGCTAGACTTGTTGCAAAGGGTTTTCGTCAAAGACCTGGTTTGGACTATGACGAAACTTTTTCTCCAGTGGCTATGCTCAAATCCATTCGGGTCCTTCTTGCTATTGCTGCCTTCCATGATTATGAAATCTGGCAGATGGACGTAAAGACGGCTTTTCTAAATGGAAATTTAGAAGAGTGCGTCTATATGGATCAGCCAGAGGGTTTCAATCAGAGTGGGAGCAGCGGGAAAGTATGCAAGCTGCTTAAGTCCATTTATGGACTAAAGCAGGCATCGCGGAGTTGGAACATCTGTTTTGATGAGACAGTCAAAGAATATGACTTTAGCAAAAATCCAGATGAACCGTGCATATATAGTAAAGTTGTAGCCAGAAGTGTCGTATTCCTCGTCTTGTACATGGATGACATTCTATTGATAGGAAATGACATTCCTATGCTACAATCTGTCAAAGGATTCTTGTCACACAGGTTCTCCATGAAAGACCTGGGTGATGCCTCTTACATTCTGGGGATCCGGATCTATCGTGATAGATCCAAGAGGATGTTGGGACTTTCACAGTCCAGGTATATCGACACTGTACTGAAAAGATTCAGTATGGAAGATTCTAAGCGCGGTAATCTACCGGCTTGTCACGGAATCACCCTCTCCAAAGAGATGTCTCCCAAGACTGATTTGGAAAGGGAACGCATGTCTATTATACCCTACGCTTCTGCGGTAGGCTCTATAATGCATGCGATGTTGTGCACCAGACCAGATGTAGCTTACGCACTGAGCGTGGTAAGCCGGTATCAGTCAGACCCAGGGGAGAAGCACTGGATAGCAGTAAAGAACATTCTCAAGTACCTGAGAAGGACTAAAGAGATGTTCTTGGTGTACGGCGGAAAAGACCTCAGGTTGGAGGCCTTTGCTGATTCCGGCTTCCAGAGTGATAAGGACGATTCCAAGTCCATGTCGGGTTATGTCTTTACCCTCAATGGAGGGGCGGTGTGCTGGAAGAGCTCCAAGCAGGACACCGTTGCTGACTCAACGATGGAAGCGGAGTATATAGCTGCTTGCGATGCCGCAAAAGAAGCAGTCTGGATGAAGAAGTTCCTAACAGAACTTCAGGTGGTTCCTACCATAGTTGATCCAATACCTCTGTATTGCGACAACAACAGAGCTATAGCTTTAGCGAAGGAACCAATGTCCCATCAGAAGTCCAGACACATCTTAAGGCGGTATCACCTGATCAGGGAGATCATTGATCGTCAGGAGATCGAGGTTCGGAGAGTTGCTTCTGAAGAGAACATTGCTGATCTATTCACGAAGGCCCTACCTCAGATTCAGTTCGAGAGGCTACTCGAGATCATCGGTCTTCGATACGCCAGTACATGGCCCTAGTGCAAGTGGGAGATTGTTAGTGTTTATGCCCTAGAAGGCCATTACTGTATCATACTAGTTTGTATATTACTTAATGGAAGCTTGGGATATTCACATGTATATAACAGTCTTGCTAAACATGGTAGTATGCTACTTGGTTTTTCTATCTTAATATGTGAGTATACGTATTGATAGAGCTCTTAGGATCTTGCTTGACTACCAGCGTTGTGATGGCAGTCACACTAGTGGGGGCTGGATAGTCTACAAGCACATCCTTATTCAGGTCCCTGGTCGTTGGATTATCGAGACAGAGCATCGATACTCCGGAGTAGACTAGTGTGTACGCTTCTCATCCCAGTTGGGGAGATGGTCTGTCCCACAGCCGTCAGTACGTCGTACTGGAGATAGTATGCAGGTGCTCGTTAGGTTACGGGTACACCGGACAGGACTCACAGGGAACTGTTGGTTGGTTTTATACCAGTCGTCAGTGAACAGTTCCCAGGTGACATGAGTGCAGCATAGTCCGCAGACTTGACACTGCTACTTCGCCTCGAGTGTGTCCCACTGTTCTTAGATTGCTACCCTACCACGACTCAAAGGAGTCGTGCAAACAGGTAGCAGTTGGGTGCAGTCCCGAGCACTTGGAGGCAGTGGCGTTTAGACAGGATTCGTCTCTCCCGGTATTGGGAGTTGATATCGCGCTGTGTCAGAGAGCCATTACGCAAAGTCCCTAGCCAGGGCAAGCGAGATTTGCTGGTAGGTTCCAGTAGTTTCTCAGGGTGTAATGGGCTTCCTTCCGACACGACTTATACCGCTATTAGGGGACTGACGCTTGCCGCCCCCTAGGCCCGATATGCGATAGTCTAAGACGAACGGACCGGACTGTATGGAGATTGTCACAGCAGGCTCAGTAGGAGTTCGGATGGGTTTCCTCATCGGCCTTCTTATCGACATCTACCTGGGGACCGTTACGTACAGCTAGTGCCGCTTGCGGTCTGTGGTTAAACCCACTGCCAGCGTAGTAGTCGAGTCTCTAGAGTCCCACACAGAGAGTTTCCCTACTCCAGGCGAAACGATATAGAGGTCGTATGGTTTTACGACAAGGGTTCGGACGCATACGTGTGTTTACACACGTACGACTTTCGGACAGTTTTTACCAGTCGGTTTTGGTTTAGGCCAGTTACTGGTATCCGGTTATTGGATTTATACAGTCTAAAGTTTTTCCGTATTTTTGCGGAAAGGAGGGGCGTTCTCGTAATTGCGCGAGAAGCTTCTAGAAGATGGTGACTAAGAAGGTTTAGGTGGCATATACAATGAATGTGATTAGTGAGTCATATGGATGATTCATCCATGTCATTAATGCATCATAAATACTTAATGACTCATGGAGATGAATCATCACTAGATATTATCAAGCATGGTTGTTAAATTGTTTTATTTTCTTTTCTTGATAAAAGAAATACTTGATATATATTATCATAACTCATTATTCTCACTTCATTATTATCTTCACCTTCTCTCTCCTCAAGCTCTCCCTCTTCAAACCCTAATCCTCCCCTCTCATGTGTTGAGTACAAGGATTAGTTAGACTAATTGAACCATAACCCTCACTCTATATCACCTAGCTTCTTTGATTAGCACTTAAAGAAGGTTAGTTGCCTCAAGTTTAGAGGCTAAGCTTGGAGTAAAGCTCTCGGGTGGATCGTCTGCTACTTCGAGAAGGCCGACGAGGAGGAGGAGTTCGCAAAGACGAAGGACACGATTCGTTAGGTATAATCCCTAAACATAGTAGTATAGAACTTCTATGTTTCTTGTTAGTTATCGTTTAGCTTCGATTCGTGTGGTTAGTCGATGTTTAAGCAAAGAACAAGATCGTTTTTCATATTTCCGCCTCCCCGCAAGTCGTGGGGTGTTGTACATCGACTTACAGTTTTACCCCTTCAGGAGCATCTTCCAAAGTCTATACTTTGTTGGTGTATATGGATTCCATCTCGGACCGCATTGCATCCAGCCATTTCACTGAGTCACCACTCATGATGGCCTGCTCGAAGCTAGTTGGGTCATCATCCTCCATGATGCAATCCTCGCTCCTACCATCCATGAGAAAACCGTAGTATCTCTCAGGTGGATGAGAAACCCTACTAGATCTGCGGAGAGGCTGAGGTTCGTTGGGTACTATCGAATCCTCGGGTTCCACTAAATCTTCAGTTTGAGTTTATTTAGCCAGAATTTCTTCCAGTTCTACCTCATTACCACTAATTTCTTTTGCAAGAAATTCCTTTTCTAAAAAGGTGGCATGTCGAGAAACAAACACCTTTTTTTCCTCGCCATAGTAGAAAAAAATATCCATGTGAATGTTTGGGATATCCCACAAACTTGCATAGAACTGACCGTGCCTCGAGTTTGTCCGGATTTTGCCTTTTGACATAGGCTGGACAACCCCATATCTTAACTCGTTTAAGACATGGTCTCTTTCCACTCCATATCTCATATGGTGTGGTAGGTACAGATTTAGATGGAACTTGATTCAATAGGTATGCTGCTGTCTCCAGTGCATACCCCCAAAAGGAAATAGGTAACTCAGCTGTGCTCATCATAGAGCGCACCATATCTAATAAGGTGTGGTTTCTCCGTTCCGATACATCGTTGTGCTGTGGTGTATATGGAGGAGTTAGCTGAGAGAGAATCCCATTCTCTTTTAGGAAGTCCAGGAATTCATTGCTCAAGTATTCACCTCCTCGATCAGATCGAAGGATTTTAATACTTTTCCCGGTTTGGTTCTCGACTTCTTGTTTATATTCTCTAAATTTCTCAAAAGCTTCTGATTTGTGTTTCATCAGGAACACATATCCGAATCTATAGAGATCATCAGTGAATGTAATGAAGTACGAAGAACCATCCCTTGCATGTGTAGACATGGGACCGCATATATCACTATGTACCAGTCCCAAGAGTTCCGTAACTCTTTCTCCGTGTCCCGTAAACGGAGTTTTGGTCATCTTGCCTTTGAGACATGACTGGCATGTGTCATAAGATGAAAGTTCGAAAGGATTCAAATATCCATTCTTATGGAACTTAGCTAGCCGTGTCGCATTGATATGACCAAGTCTACAATGCCACAAGAAATATTCATTCATTTCTGAATTCTTCCTCTTGTGTGTGTTTGTTATGCTCAGAACTATTGATTGATTTAGAACATAAATGTCATTGCACAACGTGCCTGATCCAACCAAATTTTGATTCAGGAAAATGTTCATAACATTATCCTATACTACAAAATTATATCCCTCTTTACTCAACAAAGAAACCGATATAATGTTCTTATCAGGTTCGACATGTAATAGCATTCGTTCAGAATCAATGTATTACCAGTTGGTAATACAAGGTGATATTCCCCAACGATTTTAGCTGCAACAATTGCACCATTTCCAACCCTTATGTCTTTATCACCTTCTCCAAGTTCTCTATATTTTCTCAGCCCATGTAACTGATTACATATATGGGATCCTGACCCGGTATGTAATACCCAGGACGTAGAGCAAATGGAGAAACAGTTCTCTGTAACGAACACACCTGAAGAAAATGCATTAAAATGTACTTTCTTCATTCAGGTGGTATGGGAATCCTGGTATTCCCCTATATCCTGTTCAGTCTTATAACTTTTATAAGAAAGAACGGAACCAACGTTCCACAGCACAGTATAACATGCGGGTTCGATCAATACATCCATATTATTATCTTGATTAAAGCATGATATGGTTGCTATATGGAGAGAGAGAGAAGAAAACACTTTAGCGTATGCTCTTGCAAGATCAGATTGGTTATTATTTTATCTAATCAGGATGGCTCCCACTGTTTTTATCAAATCTTCCTTCAAACCCTAAAAGCAAAGACTAGCCGGGATTAATTACACCCTACAATTTCGCTAATCTTTCAGCCAGCCCAGTGTCGGTACTTTTAGGGAGGTTCCCCGTGCTTTCGCACGGACCTAATTAAAATAAATCTCGTTTTCCCCGAGGTGTAACCCCGTTGACACCTTTCTAGACACCTACTTGATCGGCTAATTGTCCTGTCTAAAACTCTCCCACGAGTAACAATTACTCGTAGTGGGTATCGGGATCCAACTATCTCATAGAAGGTATGCAATCTCATTGAAAATTTCAACACTTGAAATTCCCGATAATATTTTTCCCCTAACCCCTATGACCTTGACAAAGGCCAACAAATCATAGGATACTATTCAAGTTCAACCCGTCATTTCTTGATTGAATCAAACCCACCCGCACGACCCTTGACAAAGGCCAACAAGGTCGTACGACTACCCCAAAACAATCTGCATCATATGAATAAGCAGATAAGCACTATTCAGCTACCGCACATTACGCCTTGACAAAGGCCAACAAACGCAGCACGAATACTAAACAGTTCTTATCTGAAATGACGAAGGGCTACGACAGGTTTTTCTAAAAACTTATTGCATAATGAACTTGATATTGTTGTAGAAATAAGTGAATTTTGAAAAAGGAGTGTTTTTGAGGCTTTCATTAGTTTTGCTAAAGATGTCATTCCCGGTGAAGGGATCTCGGCTCTTTCCCCATCGAATAAGGTGCGGGATATATCATATATATCACTATGCAAAGCTAAACTTCAAAAGCTATCAAAAGACAAACCGATTGTTATAGCATCTGCCAGTTTTGCTAAAGAGATCACTCCCGGTGAAAGGATCTCGGCTCTTTCCTTATCGAATAAAGTGCTGGATATATCATTTATATCACTATGCAAAGCAAAACTGTAGCTACCCTTTTTTTGAAAAATTTGATTCTACAACATCTTTTAGGTTTCTTTTCTTTCATTAATCACATTAATGATGTCCCATCATTTAAGTCACCTAAATATCACAGATAAATACGACGTACACTTATGCCATCCGCATTCTCCTCAATGTCCCGTCATGCACCGTTAGGTTAGGTAACTGACGGCAGAGCGGGGCAGGGATAGCGCGGGTGTAAAACATAAGTAATGTCTATATAATATATCATATATACTATATACAGTATCCATCTCAACATATCATATGATCACATCACAGATATCGCAGCAGAAGAAAATATGAAATATTGGATATACTAGGAGGTCCGTGTTTTATTTTGAGCCTCTATAAAACACGGATTCCACGGTCGCGATGAATAGCCAAACCCACACCCCTAGACCCCTACGAGAGCGGCAAGCAACCCTACCAATTCTAGATTTAGGAGACCCGGACTCGACTCCTCGAGTTGGTCTCCCACTGGACTCTAGAACCCGGTTACTTATGCTCTCCTCCATGGGTCTATGCTAATGCAGAAAAGTAAATAATATACATTAATGGTGACATCAACCTCAACCCGGAAGTTCCCCAATAAAAGAATATTACATACATTTAATTTTACATGAATGAAAATAAAAACTCTCATCTCACATAAAACCCCCGGCTATTCAAAACGTGGCGATCCAATATAACATATCTAGCAGCACATAACATCACATGTTATCACATTACAGAGAAAACTAGACGATGTTAAGCATTCCAATCGAATCATTAAACACCCAAAATTACCCAAAAAGCTCAACACTTGAGCGTATTTTTAAAGTTATTCAGCACACGCCACAGTACCAATGAACCAACCGTAGAAGGGCCGAACCAACGCCTCACATGTGGCACCGCTGAACCACCACAAATCCGAGGGTTCAGTGGCGGTTCTGATGGTCACATAATCGAGTTAAGGTTTTGTTCTTCTAGAGGGTCCATCACATAACTTGCATGATCTTTGAAATCCTTTTTAACTACGGGAAAAATCCAACACTTGGAAATTTTCCCAGCAAGGGTTAAAATGGGTATTTGACATCCGATTGAACCTTTTAACAACGTCTAAAGTAACCAAAAAACAGTTAAAATTACGACTACGAAACACTCCAAGTTGCCTTTGCATTGAGTTAATCATCACATGAAAAGGTAGCAAAAAAAACAACACGTGAAACCCCAGATCAAATAGAACAGAGCATGAAAAGAATTTGGGATCCAGAGAACATGCCAGGGCCGGCCACCCCGGTTTTATCCCCCATGTGCTCGGTCCAATTCCAAGCACTGGGTCCCAAATTTCTTCCATGCTCCTATACCTGCTTAAAGATGATTCTGTTGTTTGGAAAAAATTTGGAGCTCTTTTTAAAATCGACAGAAATATGGATTTAGGATTTCAAATTTCGGAATTCTTTTCGTATTCATAATCTAACATTATCCGTATAATTTTCTAGTTAGGCTCTGATACCACTGTAGGGTTCCTATCGACGGCAGCAAGGTTTCGGGAGGTATCGTCCATGCCATTTTTCAAAAATTGCCGTTAAAGGGAACTCTAAACCAGATTCGTTAACTAGAATATATATATATATATATATATATATATATATATATATATATATATATATTTTGAAAACCCTAGCTAGCTTTTCTTTTGTCAAGGAAGAAGAAGATGAATAATGATTTTTTGCAAAAGAGATTAGAGTGAACTAATCAAGAGAGAGAGTGAACCATGGGTGAGCTTGTATCATATCCTAACTTATGTAGAGACATTACCATAGCTAATTAAAATGGTTAGGTTAACAAATATCTAAAGTAAAACAAACCTAGTGGACGTGGTCAAAACATCCACAAGCTTCCACAAGCTTCATGCATTTTTCCAATAATCCACTAATTTTGTAATTACTTTAAAATACTAAACCCAACATCATAATTAGCATGGTGTATGTCTCATACACCCATGTAGTGTGTATCAACAACCATGATACAAAACTATACACAATTTAATATATATCTCATATATAATAAATGTGCACATATGAGAATAAAATGCTTAAGTGAGCTAATGTTAGTTAATATAAATTAGTATATCACATATACAATTATACACTAAATTATCAAATCAATACTTGATATAATAATCCGGTTATATCACATATAACCGACTAACACTAAATGCACCAACTTATCGAATCAACACTTGATTCGATAACCCGGCTATATCACATATAACCAACCGATACAAAAGTCGCGAGAATAGAATCCGGTATCACATACACGCATTATTCTCGGTCCCGCACATATCTCATACGTGCTTCTATTTCGTTTTGCCTGAGCCAGTAAAATCTCTATGTAGGACTCTAAAGACTCGTCAATACGCCAGCAGTCGGTGATGATCACATCAAGCATCCACAAGCCGCCAGCGGTACTAGCTGGACGTAACGGCTACCCAGGTATTGAGCAATCAGAAGATCAGCAAACAAGCCCGCTCCAACTCCTGCAAAAGCCTGACGGTAACACTTGTCGTACAGTCCGGTCTCCTCGTCTGATATGTCGCATATCAAGTCTAGGGGTGGTAAACGTCAGACCCCAATAACCGATAAGTCATGCCGATATGAGGCTCATAACTGGTCGAGAAACTACTGGCAACACTTACCAGTAAATCTCTAAATCATCCCTGGCCAGGGACTTCCCTGTTATGGCCAATCGAGCACAGCGCAACATCAACTCCCAATACCGGGAGAGACGAAACCCCTACTATCGCTCATTGCCTCCATATGACTCGGGACTGTACCCAAAAACCACCGTTTCGCACTCCCTCTTAGACGTGGTAAGGTGGAAATCAAAGCACAGTGGGAATCACACAAGACTCTATGACGATCTCGGGTCTACAGACTAACCTGTACAAGTGTCACTAAAGAACTTCCATCTGACGTGAGGTATAATACCATCTGGGAGTTCTCGGCGAGTCCGTCCAGTGTACGCAGTCCCCACTGAGCACCCGTATACCTTCTCTGATATCAAACACCAATGGATATGGGATCATCCATCGCCCATCTCATGGGTCGAGAAGCGTATACGCTAATCTACTCTGGTATATCGATGCCCTGTCTCGATACACCCACGACTAGGAACATTAAAGGATGAACTTATGGACTACCCTGGCTCCACTAGTATGATCTGCATCATAGTCCTGGTAGTCAAGTACACATCCTAAGGGCTTTACCAACATGTAACCATAAGACAGTATCTAGAGACAAGTATACATGTTAAGATAAAGAGCAACCAGATAACATACTATCATATCGAGCAAGAAATTCCTCTATATATATGTCCAAACATCCAATATAATATACATCATATGTACAATAATGGCCTCTAGGGCATACATACAACTAACATTCTTTACTGCTATCCAGCGCTTCTCCCCTGGGTTCGACTGATACCGTCTTACCACGCTAGTGCGTAAGCAACATCTAGTCCGGTACATAACATCGTATACATTATAGAGCCTACCGCAGAAGCGTAGGGTATAAATGTGATGCGAGCCCTTTCCAAATCAGTCTTGGAAGACATCTATTTGGAGAGGGTGATTCCGTGACAAGCTGGTAGACTACCGTGCTTTGAATCTTCCATAATAAATATTTTCAGTATGGTGTTGATGTACCTTGACTGTGAAATTCGAACCATCCTTTTTGATCTATTATGATAGATCTGGATCACCAAAATGTAGTTGGCATCACTCAGATCTTTCATGGAGAACCTCTGTGATAAGAATCCTTTTGACTGATTGTAGTATAGGAATGTCATTTCCTATCAAGAGAAGTCATCGACGTACTAGACGAGGAATCCTGCAGTTCTCCCTACAATCTTACTATAAATGGATGGGTCATCTGGATTTTTGATAAAATTGAATTGTTTGACCGTCTCATCAAAACAGATGTTCCAACTCCGCGATGCCTGCTTTAGTCCATAAATGGACTTAAGCAACTTGCACAATTTCCTACTGCCCCCACTCTGATTGAAACCCTCTGGCTGATCCATATAGACGCACTTTTCCAAATATCTATTCAGAAAAGCCGTCTGTACGTCCATCTGTCAGATCTCATAATCTTGGAAGACAACAATGGAAAGAAGGATCCGAATGGATTTGAGCATAGACACTGGAGAAAAGGTTTCATCATATTCCAAACCAGGTCTTTAATGAAAAACTTTTGCAACAAGTCTAGCCTTATATGTTTCAACTTGTCCATCTACACCAATCTTCTTTCTATAGATCCATTTGCAGCCTACGGTTTTTACCCCTTCTGGAGCAATGTTCAAAGTACATACTTTGTTGGTGTACATGGACTCCATCTCAGTCCGTATTACATCCAGCCATTTTACCGAGTCACCACTCTAAATGGCCTGCTGGAAGCTAGTTGGCTTATCATTGTAAATGATGCAATCCTCTTTATCCCCATCTATGAGAAAACCGTAGTATCTCTCGTGCGGATGAGACTGCCTACTAGTCTTGCGGATTGGTGTAGGGATGTCCCGTTCTTTTGAAATCTCTGGTTCTACCATACTTTCAGTAATAGTTTGTGGTTCTGGAATTTCTTCCTGTTATATTGCGCTCCCACTAGTCCTTCTTCAAAAAATTGATTTTCCAAAAAGTGGGCATGACGAGAAACAAAAAAACTATGTGTTCATCTGCATAATAGAAAAGATACCCTCTGGAGTTCTTTGGGTATCCCACAAACCTACACAGTACTGAGCGTGCCTCGAACTTGTCCGCATATTTCTTTTTGACAAAAGCTGGACATCCCTATATCTTTAGATACTGAAGATAGGGTTTCTTCCCACTTCACATCTGATATGGTGTGTAGGTACAGTCTTGGTAGGAACCTTATTCAAAAGATATGCAGCTGATTCTAGTGCATAACCTCAGAAGGATTACGGTAACTCAGCGTTACTCATTATGGAACGTACCATATCCAATAGGGTTATGTTCCTCCTTTCCGATACACCGTTGTGTTGTAGTGTGTATGGAGGAGTAAGCTGAGAGAGAATCCATTCTCTTTTAAGTAATTCAGGAACTCGGCAATCACGTATTCACCACATCGATCAGATCTCAGTGTCTTGATACTTTTTCCTGTTTGTTTTTCCGCTTCATTCTTTTATTCCCAGAATTTCTCAAAAGGCCTCGGATTTATGCTTCATCAAGAAGACTTGTCCTTACCTAGAGAAATCATCCATAAAAGTAATGAAATAGGAATAACCACTCCGTGCATCTGTAAATGTTAGACCACACACGTCGCTGTGTATGAGTCCTAAGAGCTCACTCGCTCTTACTCCGTGTCTAATGAACGGAGTCTTTGCCATCTTTCCTATGAGACAAGATTGACAAGTTGCATAAGACTGATATTCGAACGGATCCAAATATCCCTCTCTATGTAACTTCGACAACCGTGTTTCATTGATGTGACCCTGTCTACATTGACATAAGAAAGTTTTATTTAATTCCGGAGACTTTCTTTTAAATGTGTTCTGGACGTTGAAAACCTGAGCTTGATTTAACACGTATATATTGTCCTCTAGTGTACCTGACCCAATCAAACTTCGATTTCGGTGGATGTGGACCACATCGCTTACAAACTAGACTAGGTACACACAAACAGTTACGTAGAATCAATATCTGCCCACTTATCAATTCTAGATGATATACCCTACGGATACAGCGTCCACGCTCCTTTCGTTAGCAACCTTGAGAAGCTAGTTGGCTCATCATTGTAAATGATGCAATCCTCTCTACCCCGTCTATAAGAAAACCGTAGTATCTCTCGGGCGGATAAGACTGCCTACTAGTCTTGCGGATTGGTGTAGGGATGTCCTGTTCTTTTGAAATTTTTGGTTCTACCATACTTTCAGTAATAGTTTGTGGTTCTAGAATTTCTTCCAGTTCTATTGCGCTCCCACTAGTCCTTTTTCAAAAAATTGATTTTCCAAAAAGTGGACATGACGAGAAACAAAAAAACCATTTGTTCGTCTTCATAATAGAAAAGATACCCACTGGAGTTCTTTGGGTATCCCACAAACCTACACAGTACTGATCGTGCCTCGAACTTGTCCGTATACTTCTTTTTGACAAAAGCTGGACATCCCTATATCTTTAGATACTGAAGATAGGGTTTTTTCCCACTCCACATCTGATATGGTGTGGTAGGCACAGTCTTGGTAGGAACCTTATTCAAAAGATATGCAGCTGATTCTAGTGCATAACCTCAGAAGGATTGCGGTAACTCAACGTCACTCATCAAGGAACGTACCATATCCAATAGGGTTATGTTCCTCCTTTCCGATACACCGTTGTGTTGTGGTGTGTATGGAGGAGTAAGCTGAGAGAGAATCCATTCTCTTTTAAGTAATTCAGGAACTCGGCAATCACGTGTTCACCACATCGATCAGATCTCAGTGTCTTGATACTTTTGCCTGTTTGTTTTTCCGCTTCATTTTTTTTATTCCCAGAATTTCTCAAAAGGCCTCGGATTTATGCTTCATCAAGAAGACTTGTCCTTACCTAGAGAAATCATCCGTAAAAGTAATGAAATAAGAATAACCACTTCATGCATCTGTAAATGTTGGACCACACACGTCGCTGTGTATGAGTCCTAAGAGCTCGCTCGCTCTTACTCCGTGTCTAGTGAACGGAGTCTTTGTCATCTTTCCTATGAGATAAGATTGACAAGTTGCATAAGACTGATATTCGAACGGATCCAAATATCCCTCTCTATGTAACTTCGACAACCGTATTTCATTGATGTGACCCTGTCTACAGTGACATAAGAAAGTTTTATTTAATTCCGGAGACTTTCTTTTAAGTGTGCTCTGGACGTTGAAAACCTGAGCTTGATTTAATACGTATATATTGTCCTCTAGTGTACCTGACCCAATCAAATTTTGATTTAGGTGGATATGGACCACATCGCTTACAAACTAGACTAGGTACACACAAACAGTTACGTGGAATCAATATCTGCCCACTTGTCAATTCTAGGTGATATATCCTACGGATACAGCGTCCACGCTCCTTCTGTTAGCAACCCTGAGAGTCATATCACCTGTTCTGATAACTCTACAGTTTTTCAAAACCTGTAATGAACTACAAATATGAGATCCTGATCCGGTATCTCGTACTCAGGAAGTAGAGTTAATTGACAGACTGTTTTCAATCATAAACACACCCGAAGTCGAAACCACAACGTGCTTCGGATTCCTGGGTTTTGGCTTTCCAAACCCTGCATCCCTTCTGCCAATGCCCTTTCCCGTGACAATAGGAATAGCCTCCTTCCCTATTGTTGACCCCGAAACTTTTTCCCTGCCCTTTCCTTCTACCTTACTGACACCGCCTATCGGCTTTGTAGAGGTATTCTTATATTCGCCCTTGGCTTTCGCCTTGGATCAAGAAGAGAAAGATTCCCCAATAAGCAGAGCGGGTGTCACCCTGGTTTCTTTTAGGGTGCCCTCAACTGGAAGTATGACTTTCTTCCCCTGGGCGTAAGTAGAAGGTATGGACTGTAGAATCAAGTCAGTACTTGACTCGTTCTCTAACGTGGTCTCCAGGTCCATGAGCTTTTTAATACATTCGATCATTGTAGGGACGTGGTCCCCTACAGATGACCTGATAGCCAACCTCGCTTGAAGCAATTCGTTTGAGGTCTCATATTTTGCGATACGATATTGCTCTCCATATAAATCTTTGTTATGGAGGAAGATGGAAACTAAGTCCATCTTCTCGTGCTGCCTCTGGTATACACCATCAACTGAGACCGACACGAGACACTTGGCATTTTCACAGTCCTTTTTCCCTTGTCTTACTGATTATCAACATCCGTGATGGTAGAAACTGGACCTGGGACGGCGGGGGCTTGAGTAGTAATGAGGTGGTCCAGCTTGTCATCGATAATGGACATCTGGACAAACCTTTGCCAATCAATATAGTATAACTCAGTCATTTTATTATCTATCTGTAACCTAAATCTGGTAACCTGGTCGTTGTAATTAAGCGAGAGAGAAGAAAGCACTCAGCATGATGCACTTGCAATTTAGATTGTTTTTTTAATTTATCTAAACAGGATAGCTCCCACTGTTTCTTGAATCCTTCCTCAAACCATAAAAGAAGAATTAGTTAGGATTAATCTCATCGTACAATACTTGCTTAACCGTTCGGCCAGGCTAGTGTCGGTACTTCAATGGAGGTTTTACGACGCTTTCGCGAAGTTCCTTAATTAAATAACCTCATTTCCCTGGAGGCGTAGCCCCACTGACACTGTTCTAGACACCTACTTGGTTTATAACATTGATCGTTAAGTGAAAAATCTCCCGAGGAGTAGCGGATACTCATAGTGGGATCAGGATCTAAATATCATTGTGTGATAATCCTGAAGGAATCCTACCAACATTATCACATTCCAAATGGTATGCAGTACTAGCAAGTTTCAGTTTCTTTAGAAACTCCCGATGTGGATTTTTGCCCTATGCTCTTATGACCTTGACGAATGCCAACATATCATAAGTCGCATGTCAAATTCTACCTGTTATTGTCCAGGTTAATTTGAACCCACCCGTACATACCCTTGACGAAGGCCAAAATAGTAGTATGACTATCCCAAACCAACGCATCTATCTATGCTACAGATGAATATCCAGCAGCCACCAATCACCTTCCTTGGCGAAGGTCAAAATACATAGCTTGAATACTACTGAATATTCAACTGAAATGACGGAGGGCTACGAATGGTTTTGGCGAAACCGTGAACATAGTGAACTTGATATAATCGAAGGAACCTGATAGCTTTTAACAGGAGTGGTTTAAGCTCCGCATTTAAAAGTCTCCAGTTTTGAAAAAACCGAGTAGTTTTAAAATTTGTTCCAACGATTCAACTTTGGTTTGTTTGCTTTGCATTAATGTAATGCAGTCCCATCATTTATACCTATCATCAAAGAAAAAGATGAAAATACCACATCCACTTATGCCATCCGCGTTCACCACTGGACCCCGTATAACACCGTTAGGTTACTTAACTAACGCCAGAGCGGAGGCTGGACTAGCGCGGATGCAAAACATAAGTAACGTCTACTATATAGCATATATATAATAAACATTCGTCTAAAGCAATAATAGGAATTCCAGATCACAGATCAACATATTGGATACAATAGGAATTCCGTGTTTCGTTTAAGCCTGTAACGAAAGACGGAATCCACAGTCGTGATGAATAGCCAAACCCCACCCCAGAGCTCTACGGGTGCGGCAAACTACCCGCCAAATACCCAAAGCGAAGCAACCTCTCTCATCAAAGTGAGTAGGCGACTCGGCACTTCAAAGTACCCGGTAGTTTGTGCACCCCACCTTGGGTCTATCCTAGAAGCAGAAATCAGTAAAAGAAAATAATACAACGGTGGCTACAATCTCAACCCGGATGTGCCCCGCAAAAGAATATTACATCACTTTTACAAATTTACATTGAATGAACGAATGAAAACCCTCATCTTACATCCCGGCTATTCATCCACGACGATCCAATAAATTCATATCCACAAACCAATAAAGCAACACAGATATGTGCAACCCCGACAAATCGACGTATAGCAATTAGTCAACGTTTCCAAACACATATATCACAACACACATAAAACATGATTAGCAAATAACTTAGAATTTCGATCGAAAACTATTTTCCGTGTCTACCCTAAATGCAAACCAGCACTCAGATCATCATGGATAGAAACCAAATATACAAGAAAAATGTACACCCAAAATAAGACAGATAGAGGAAGAACGAGCCAACTCGGCCGCGGAACGGCGGCAAATCGACCAATTCGCCGCGGTTCCGCGGTGGTTGTGACGAGTTGGTGACTCATTTTTCTTCTGAGGTCTTAGAATTACCTGCAGTGAATTTTCATGCCTCTGGAAAAATATTTAGCACAGTCTGAAAATTCGACAGAAACTTGAGGGATTGGGGTGCATAGTTTTCGAATTTTCCGACGATCGAAATTCTAATAAGTTGCTAACAAGGTAGTAAAGGTTTAGTTAGGCTTTAATACCACTGTAAGTCGATGTCGCGTACCCCGCGTGTTTGCGAGGAGACGGAATATGTAAAAAACGATTTTTCAAAGCTCGCAACACCGACTTGAACTCCAGGATCGATACTAAATCCTAACTAGCTAACTTGTAATGAGGTTTAACTACTCAGATGAAAGTTATACCTCACGATACCAAGTCCTTCGGGTCTTCTTCGCCGCCCTCCACCTCATCGTCAGCTCTAAGGATCGAAACGGATCGGGCAACCTCGACGGCCTCCTCGAGTCAAAGACGATCCACCCGAGAGTCTATAGTCCGAGTTCCTATCTCGAATCTGAGATAACTACGGCTTCTAGGTCGCTAAACTAGAAGTCCTAGATGGTGTAGAGTGAGAAGATGAATTGATTTATATCTTGAAACCCTAAAATTCTCAACACATGAGAGGTTTAGGGTTATGAGGAAGAAGGTCACTTGAAGAAATGAGAGAGGAGAAGCTCAACTAAAGAAAACCATTGCTCATTTGTGATGAATAGTTGAACCAAACTAAATAATTGAGTGAGTTAAATATCTCACACAAATATCTAATATGGTTCACAAAATATCTATGGTGGGTCATGGACATGAATCACCAAGAGCCATGAGTGTCTTTTGTCAAGCCTCCACCTCATTTCCTCCACCCAATTTAGGTTTAAGCAAAAAGAAAAACCCTAATTAGGTGTTTCATTCTAGAAGCTTTCCTGAGGAATTATGAGAATACCCATCATCCGTATGTACATATCTGCATCCGCATTCCGAAGAATACGAATACAGAGAGACGAAAATAATCCATCAATATATACTAGGATCCGGCTTAAACCAAAGCCCACAAGTATTATCCGCCCGATCATCATACTGCACAAGTATACGTAAGTGATCGAAGCCCTGCTATAAAACCATACGGCCTCTACACCTTTTGCCCGGCACGGGGAAACTCTCAATGTGGGACTCTAAACACTCGACACTACGCTGGCGGTAGGTTTAACCACAAACCGCAAGCGGTACTAGCTGCACGTAACGGCTACCCAAGTATGTGTTGATAAGAAGGCCGATAAGCTAACTCATCCGAACTCCTACTGAGCCTGTATGTGACAATCTCCATACAGTCTGGTCTGTTTGTCTAAGAGTATCGCATATCGGGCCTAGGGGGCGGTAATCGTCAAAACCATAATAGCGCAATAAGTCGTGTCGGAGTATTTCCCAAAAAAAACCCTAAGAAACTATTGGAGTACCTGCGAGTAAATCTCGCTTGCCTGGGCCAAAGATTTTGTGTAATGGCCTTCCGAACACAGCGCGATATCAACCCCCAATACTGGGAGAGACGAATCCTATCCTGACCGCCACTGACTCCAAGTGCTTCAGGACTGCACCCAACTACTACCTGTTTGCACGACTTACCTGTTTGCACGACTCCTTTAAGCCATGGTAGATTAGTAATCAAAGTACATTGGTGTCACGACCCACCCCCAATACAGAGAGTATTGTCCGCTCTGGCCGAAACCGCATGGTTTTGTCCTTTGGGGCGAACCGGACCCGACCAGGAGCCACTTCCCAGGAGGTCACCCATCCCAAGACTTTCCTGGCCCGAGCACGCTTAACTACGGAGTTCTCAAACTCCTGTAGTGCCAGTTCACTTAAAAGGCGCCTCTGTATTGAAGAGTGGTATCATTCTATTTATAGTACAGATCTGTCCTCTTTCGCAATAAGTCGTGTCGGAGTATTTCCCAAAAAAACCATAAGAAACTATTGGAGTACCTACGAGTAAATCTCGCTTGCCTGGGCCAAAGACTTTGTGTAATGGCCTTCCGAACACAGCGCGATATCAACCCCCAATACCGGGAGAGACGAATCCTATCCTGACCGCCACTGACTCCAAGTGCTTCAGGACTGCACCCAACTACTACCTGTTTGCACGACTCCTTTGAGCCATGGTAGATTAGTAATCAAAGTACATTGGTGTCACGACCCACCCCCAATACAGAGAATATTGTCCGCTCTAGACGAAGCCGCACGGTTTTGTCCTTTGGGGTGAACCGGACCAGACTAGGGGCCACTTCCCAGGAGGTCACCCATCCCAGGACTTCCCTGGCCCGAGCATGCTTAACTACGGAGTTCTCAAACTCCTGTGGTGCCAGTTCACTTAAAAGGCGCCTCTGTATTGAAGAGTGGTATCATTCCATTTATAGTACAGATCTGTCCTCTTTCGGAATGTATTCCGAAGATTCCTCATTGTTTTATAGTGGGTCCCCATGCTTATCTGGTATAAATGGGTATACCAGATAATAACCTGGGGTATTACAATTGGAAACACACTCGAGGCGAAGTAGCAGTGTCAAGTCGACGGACTAAGCTTTACTCATGTCACTTGAGAACTGCTACCCGACGATAGGTATAATACCCATCAACAGTTCCCGACGAGTCCTGTCCGGTGTACTCATAACCTAATAAGCACATGCATACTATCTCCATTTTGACGCACTAATGGTTGTGGGACAGACCATCTCCCATGTTGTGATGAGAAGCGTATACACTAGTCTACTCTGGAGTATCGATGCCTCGTCTCGATAATCCTATGACTAGGGACCTGTATAGGATGTGCTTATAGACTACCCAACCCCCACTAGTGTGACTGCCACCACAACGCTGGTAATCAAGCAAAGATCATAAGGGCTCTACCAATATGTATAAGAGATATGCTAAAAGAAACACTTGCACATATTGAGGTAGAAACAAACCAGATAGCATACTACCATTTCGAGCAAGACTATTACTATATCCGTGTATATCCCAAGCTTTCATTAAGTAATATACAAACCGGTATGATACAATAATGGCCTCTAGGGCATATAACACTAAGAAAGTCAGTCATAAGTTTTTCAGGTATCCTTCTTTCTCTTGTAGATCTCCTCAGAACTGGTACATCTAGTTAGTGAATATGATTACCATCATATTCATGAACCTGATCTTGCACTGCGGCTTACTCTAAGTTCTTATCACCACCTGTACGTACCTGAATGCTCTCTTGAGTTCCACCTAGCTCGACGAACTCACATACTGCACATTCCTTGTCTTGCATTTCTTCTTTGTACAAGTGTTACTCATCAAAAATGATGTTTCTGCTCTGTATTACTTTCTTATTTTTGTAATCCCACAGCCAATATTCGAACTCATCTCCGCTATATCCGATGAAAGCACACTTTCTATATTTGGAGTCAAGCTTACTCATTTCCGCCTTATCAACCAAAGAATACGCAACGTAACCAGACACTTTTAGGTGCGAATAATCAACCGGTTTACCTGACCAATTTTCTTCCGCAATGCCTCCATTAAGCGCACTTATCGGGTTTCTGTTGATCAAATACACAGCAGTATCGACCGCCGCTAACCATAGGAACTTAGGCACATCCGCATCAAAGTCATGCTCCGCACTCGCTCTAGGATTTTCATATTCATCTTTTCAGCGATGCCATTCTGTTGTGGCATCCCTGATACCGTTTTCAACCAACGGATACCCTTTTGTAAGCAAATCACCTCGAACTCATGTGTGAGATATTCCCCTCCATTATCGGACTTTAGGCATTTTACCTTAGCCCCCGTTTGGTTCTCAACCCGCGTAATCCAATGTTTGAAGAAACCAAACACATCGAATTTCTTCTTCATCATATACACCCATGTCTTCCGGTTTGCATCGTCGATAAACGTCAAAAAATACCGATTCCCGCTATAAGACTTCACCAAGGCCGAACCCCATACGTCCGTATGCACCATCTCTAGCTTCTTAGTCTTCTTCACTAAGCCTCCAATTTGAAACATGAGTGTGCTTTGCTTCCCAAAAACACAACTCTCATACAGCCATAACTTCACCTTCGTCAGTCCCGAAAGAAGCTCTCTACCCTGAAGAATCTTCATAATCTTCTCGCTGAGGTGCCCCAATCGCCTATGCTACAGTTAAGTCTCTGAAATTATTTCCAAACTAGCCGCCATCACAACCGAACCTCCGCTATTCGTACTGAAAGAATACAATGAACCGCTCAAATTGCCCTTAGTGATCACCAACGAACCTTTGGTAATCTTCCACCGCAAATTCCCAAACGTCGTAATAAACCCTTCGTTATCAAGATGACTAATAAAAATCAGGTTTTTCTTCAAATCTGGAATGTAACGAGCATTCTTCAATTTTTTTGATCACTTTCTGACGATTGCAAGATGATCGTCCCGTTTCCAACGATCTTGCACGGCAGACCATTTCCTACCGTCACATGTCCAAAATCGCTCTGAACATACTCGCTGAAGTGATATGTCACCCCGAAATGCAGTGGAAGGATGCCCCCGAATTAAGGACCCAAATATTCGCCTTTGTGCTTTCGTTTGCCGATAAACAAAGACCTTATTCCCTATGTTCTTATGTAGATACCACATTAGCTTCCTTCTCATCTGCCTTCCCATTCGAGTCTTTCTTTGGAAGTTTGCATTCACTTTTCCCGTGACCCTTCTTTCCGCAATTCCAACACAAACCTTGGATTTTTCCTTGTGATTTTCTCGGCTCCTTGACTTGCCCTTCTTCCCTTTTCCTCTTTCCATCGTTCTACCACGATTCTCCACCGAAAGCGTAGAAGTTCCCGAACTCCCACTTCTGGTCTTTCTCCGCATTTCATTGTTTAATTGCAATACACCGCATCATTAAATGTGGGCGTTCTCGAGATAGAGTTGCTTACCGCCATAACTAGGTTCTCCAAATTCTCCGGCAGCGAACAGAGAAATTGAAATGCTCGAATTTCGTTTTCAAAGGCGATTGAAACCGACTCAAGATGACACGTCATGCTGTTGAACTCATTCAGGTGCTCCATCACCAAACCGTATTCAGCTATCTTCATGTTGAAAAGTTTCTTCATCAAAAATATTTTGTTTGATGTAGAAGACTTCTCATGCAACTTCGCTAACGTCGTCATTAGCGCCTTAGTTACTCCTTCAAGACGTTAAGGCCACCTGCGGAGTCAACGACAACCAAATTGTCGGCAGGGCTTTCCTATCCAAAAAGTTCCACGCCTCATCGGCAATCTTCTAAGGCTTCTCTCTAAGTAATGGAAGAAACATGTACTTTTGATAAAGGTAGTAGTCCATCTGCATACGCCACCAACTAAAATTATGACCATTGAACTTTTCGATCCTTATCTTATCATCTGCCATCTTTCTTCTCTGTTGCAGCAAACTTGATTTCTCCCTTGATCTGAACCAACGAATTCAAAACGACGATCTAAGAAAGTGGGAAAGAGAACGTAGTTATCATTACTCACCGTTGACCTAGATCGTAGATTTGAAGAACCATAGGTTCCTTAACCACACTCTGATACCAGTTGTTGGGAGAAAATCGATACACGAAACAGTGCTACGAAAAAACAATCACGCAATCACACTACGCAATTAACAACGAAAAATAAAACAATAAATAAAGTGTGAGAACAAATAAGAATCGCAAATCAGAGAGAAACAAGTTATTTATTAACGGATTCACCTACTGTATGGCTAGTCTCCGATAGAGCGGAATATGCTAACGTCTACCATCATTGAATCAAAATTTACAAGCAACCCTAAAAGATTTCTCTCAAATTTTTCTATTAGTCGTCACCCTCTCAATACAATTATCTCTCAAATTAATGACAATCTCTCGGGCTCTCTATCTTTGGGTATAGTGCAGATTTCTCTCTGCGTTTTAATCCGTACAGCCGCCTCCTTTAATTATGGCTCTGGAGATTAATATCTTTTGCCGCATACCTTGACCAATCAAGGCACTGATTGATTCTTTAATAAAACCACAGCAGCACCTAATATTCTTCTCTGTTGAATTTATACATTGGAGGCTTCAAATAAGAGATAAAGCAGAAGTTTTAGATTTAGAGATTATTAATTGAGCTTCCGATGATCTACTAAGCACTAGATTTCTCCAGTTGGGCTTTGGGCTTCTTTGGGCGCCTAATTTGCAACAAAAATCAACCGTAATCCTTTACTATTTCATTTTCTTGCTTGTGTTCTATTTTATTGTTAAGAAATTTTATTTGTATTTTATTGGTTCATTCTTAACTTTTTCCAACATCTTATTTAATTTACAACAAATTGCATGCTTAACATACAACTTGCTTCCACTATTCTAAATTTATATGTCTGATGTCATGTAGAACATCCAAAGAAAAAAGATGCTCGCATTTTATTGTATTTGTATGAGCCTTTTTTCGACGGTCAAAAGTCAACTTTAAGAGACTTATTTTTTAGTAGTCCATATCACTTATGGTGAATTTTTCCGGTCTAAAACATAGAAAAACTGAATTTTACATCACTTCATCTTTTTACTTGTTGATCGGTCTGTACCGCTCATGGTGAATTTTATAATATAACATAGATAAACTGAATTTCATGTGGCTTTACTTATTTCACATGATTTTTATTGTCTAAAATCTTTTACTTCTTGATGAAAAATGTTCTACTATTGGAACACCACTAATTTGGCAGAGAACTCAATAAAAATGCAAGAAAGTTGAAATCGAACAAAATGTGGTGTGTCAAATGGTTCAGATCATGTGATGGTCAAAATAATAGAATGGTGTAAATCATTTAGAAAAATTTAGGAGAGATTTTCCTTCTATGTTACCTTCTTATTCTATTATTATTACTATATGATAATCACAAATCAAGAACATATCATACATGTTCTATTATCGCGAACAGATAATTTTGTGGCCGTAAATTAAAAATATTCATACCTGAGTACTCTGAGGCCATTGTTAAAGGTCTAGATGCAAAGTTGGCATCTTGTGTCCTGAGAAACTCTTTCGCGATCTCGGGAGTGTTGACGATGATAGCATAGGAGTTGCCGAGGGGAACACAGGTTATGTCCCTCTCTGCAGACATTTTGAGGAGCCATTTAGAACGCGATTCGTGGCGCATCATCGTAAACAAACAACCCACGATCGGCCATCCTTTCGGACCAGGAGGGAGTCGACTCCTTTTTTTCAAAGCAAACTTGAAAAGGAGGAAGAAAAAGGCATTGAGAAGGAAAAGGGCCATGAGGGTGGCCATATTGAAATGATTTCTGAAGAGAGAACACTGGATATACATGTCCATTGTATGAAACTCTCTTTTATAATGTGTATAGATAGATAGATAGAATGCATGCATGAAACTATATGGTATATCAGGTGCAATGCATCCGGACAGATTAGAGAAAGAAATATTCCAGAAGCATTTTTGGTGGGATTCACATTTTTCTCGAGAGAGAGAGTACTGGATGCATGCACATGCATGGAAAATAGAAGAATTTTCGAGGATAGGCATCATTAAATCAAATAAATATAATTGGAAATGAATATTACTATTTTAATTTGGTGAAATGTTATCTTTAAGAAAAACTTCATTCAAGTTTTATTATTTGGTAGGAAACTCTCAAAAAGATTGAAAAATCTTTATAAAAAAACCTACTATAACTATGTACGTCACCACTAACGGTGTCACGTCAAGCTGTCATATCATCCAAAAAAAAATCGTGAAATCCTAAAACAACATTCTTCTTCATGCGCTCTCTTTTTCTCTAATTTTAGACCTAATCTTAATCTCAAGCTGATGATGCTCATAAGTGGGAATTTTCCGGATCATGACACGTGGTGGATTACGTGTCTCGGGTCTCACGGGACAGGAGCAAACAAAATACATTGAAAGCATTCCCCGGGCCTTTGCCCCGAGGATTGACACGACCTTCGATGGCCTCCCAGAACACTTCTATGTCCGTCTTACAAATAACCATTGGCTCGCCACCGAGTCCTCCTACACGCTGAGCTTCTTCAGCCCTCTTAGGTCGCCTCTGAGCTATCACAGAACCGAGCTTCCTCGGCCTCCCACTCGCCTCCGAGCCTCCCGCTGAGCTAAGCCTTCTCGGTTTTACCAAGCAACCAAGAACGCAGAGCCCAAGCGCCTCCGACACGGCTCCGCGTATCTCGCCAGAAGCGAGATATTCGCCACCCAACATCTCACGTTCCACGCCGTCGTATCCCCCATTAACGAGCATATCTCGTCATTAATGGGGAGATCCCGTCATTCACGCAGGCGTAACGTCAGGGGCGTAACCGATGGCGAAGATCTCGCGCCAACTCGCTCCAAGCGACCAATATAAAAACCCCTCTCTCAGACGACTCAGGTAAGGCAATTTTCAATCCAACAAGCCGCTACTCTGCTCAAATTTCTCGGCTAACTTGATCGTCGGAGGGTCCACGGTGGTACAACCACCCCGGGACTTCTTTGCTGGTAGCTCGGCTTCACCTCCAAATCAACCCATTGAGATCCGCACGTCAAAGGAGACAACCTTCAACACCAATCTCAACCCATCATCGAAGCTTACGACAGATCGACGGAGGACAACATCTGAAGGAGATCCAGGCCTCCATTAGTTGGCGCCGTCTGTGGGAAAGTAATTTTTTCCACCCATCGAAAGTTGATCTTCCACTCTCGACTTCATGGCGAGCGAAAACCGTGATGATCCCAGCACAAACCGCCGCCTTCCCCACAACGGAGGCACAGATGGATCTACTCCCCCTCCGAACGCCATCCACGCCCTCTCGGCAAGGATCGACATGCTTGCGTCCATAGTGGACGCCTTTTTCCATGTCCAAACGGCGGGCCCAGCCCCCAGGTCGCCGTTCCCCCTTCTAGGGATCACGACCTCCGCAGAGGGGCGGATGACACCGCCTACGCTGGCACCATCGAACAACGCCATGCTCATTCCGGCGACCGCGGCTCCCCCGCAGGCCCGCTGGGCGCCATACGGCTCAACGCCGAGGTCTCTCCAAAGAGCCCATCACCCCGAAGCTCGTCGCATTCCCGTCCCTTCCAAGGAGGTATCAGTTAGCTCGCCTACTCCCAGGCATGACCGGCTCCCTGTCCCTCTCCCTCTCCCTCGACGGGATCATACGAATGGAACTCGCCGCGAAGACTCAAGAAGGACCTCGCCAGGGTACCTAAGGAATTTAATAGAACGGAATCGGAGCCGTAGCCTGGTATAGACCACAAGCGGGAAGGGCCACCACTCTGACTGCGCCGAATCCTCAAGGTATCACGACCGCCTCGACGCCCTCGAAAAGAAAATCGATGTTATACATCGGGAGGGTCATCCATCCGGTGAAGAGGCCAAGTACGCCGCCGACTCACTTACGAACCCATTCAACGAGGAGTTGCTCGCCGTACACGTCTCGTCCAGGAACAAGCCTCCCAAGATAGCCCTCTTTGACGGGATATCCGACCCAAAGGACCATCTGGACGCATTTACGGCGGGCATGAGCTTCCAGGATAACTACGACGCTGCTCAATGCCGAGCATTTCCCGCCACCCTCATCCGGGCTGGACGGGACTGGTTCCGAGGTCCCACGCCACACTCCATCTCTACCTTTGATGAGCTGGCCACCCAGTTCCTCGGTCACTTCGTCGGAAACAGATGACAGAAGCGGACTGTCACGCCCCGCTTCCCAAAATACGGAATACAAGGGGTTGACAAGGCCAGCCATGCTCCTACGGTCAAGGAAAATGTCCTGCCGTAGTCACACTTCGGCTTCTAGTTTTTCATGGTAAGCAGTAAATAATGCGCAGATAATGAGAAATGCAGTAACTGGAACAAAACAGTAAAGTGAACTGACCTGATGGGAAACAAAAGATATAACTCTGGATAGCTAAACAAGATGTCCATGATGTACGTCTAGTCCTGGTCCAGGCTAAATCTTCTCCTCACACTGAGCATGCATACTCAGGTCGTCAGAGCGACACAATAGCAGTATGATATATAAATTCATGTGACAATTCTAACAGTGATATTAGATATGTATAACAGTAAACCAATGACGGTATAGGTATGAACATGCAGTAATCAATGCAGCGGAACAGTAAAAGCAGTAGAATGATATGCTACGTATGTCAACACAGTAAGTATATATATAGATGCTATCATCCCTATCAGTCTCTAAGTCTCACTGTACATGTCACTAAACCTATCGTCAGTCCAAGTGTGAGAGCCAACCACTCGTGAGTGTCCTCCACCCAAGGGTAGAACCCAAGGGCAAGGGACCACGGGCCCAACATGTATATCACGGTAATAATCACGTACCCTGTAAATCTCCATATATCTCCCTAAATATATAAGCCGGCATGGGACTCCCGAGATTCTGTTGAACTCACACTCAAACTACCCCACA
This sequence comes from Agapanthus africanus, assembly GCA_030015575.1. Lineage (NCBI taxonomy): Eukaryota > Viridiplantae > Streptophyta > Magnoliopsida > Asparagales > Amaryllidaceae > Agapanthus > Agapanthus africanus. The sequence continues at coordinate 14,463,816 of JASDDO010000001.1, read as the reverse complement.
CCCCGTGGTCTACATCAAACGCTAACCATAACCTTAAATACCAATAGGTCTGTGACAAGTCTGCGCGAGAACTGGAGGCAGGGCCTCCATCAAGCACATCCCGACTAATACCTAAGATAAATGGCAGTGTCTGGTGCCTTATCTGTGACACCCGTGCAAGAGCTTCCATAAGTATCCCATACCACTTATAGTCACACGTTCACTGATTGTGTACAAGTACGTGTCACTTTCACTTATTCACTGATACACGAACACTAACGTACTTGCCACAATCATCTCTAATACCTAACACTGGGCAATACACGTTATCACTAGGTTATCAATGCAGTGACATGTGTATGATATGATGCGTAAACAGTATATAAAGCATGTTTAGGATGTCATGAATCAATAATCTACCACTTGCATAAATTATCATAAATAAAACGTGTACAGTTTAGTGAAACGATAAACATGTAATAATTAGTATATTCAGTTATCTATCCATTGAATTTAGTTTCATGCCAATCGGGTTCCAGGATCATTAATTATAGCCATTTCATTTTAAGCGTTCACGGCTGGAAATCCGGTTTCAGAATCGGAAGTCCGTTTCGCAACGCAATTCAATCCCAGTTGGGATCAGAATATAGCGACGCTACAGTTGAATGAAATCTAGAGTTTTTGGTAAGGTTTTCAACGCAACAGACGGATCTTCAATCTCATCTGTACGTCAGGAGTTATACACTATTCAATACCAATATGTCAGTTCTGATTCTGTTCTGGACTGTTATACGTCCACATCTATTAAATTGCCGATTAAATAACAAAAGATAACGAAACAGGATGGAACCACTTGTATTGTCTAGTTCACCTATAATAAACAGCGGAGTTCCGCAACCTACGAGTTAAGGAAACAGGGTGGTGTTCATTACGGGACAGTAAAGAATAACTGGAGTCGCTCTGGACTGCAGTCTAGAGTCGCACTCCGATCCAAATATTGTCACAGTTTAAATACAGAAACAATTATAAATTTACATAGGGTTATAGTTCGTCGAGTCGGCTTCGATTTTAGCCCTCGAGCGCATCATTCCAGTATGTATATAGTTTATGGTGATTTTAACGGTTTTCAGGTACAATAAAATTCCAGTTTTTCTAGTAAACTTGGGGGTAGTCATTTTAGTCGTTAACGGTCATATTATCCAACGAAATTCACACACTAGATTCACGGTCATACAGGCCAAACTATATCATTTAGTTCCGTCAAATTAGAAAAGTATTTTCATTGGGACCATACGTCGAACAGGTAAATAGTGTACGTTATCATAAATAGTAACATAGCAATTTATACGATTTGGATTTGTAACATAAATAGAATAGCATGAAGCAAGTAGAGAACTTGTCTGGAGACGGTGAACTGATGGCGCGGCAGTTAAGGCAGTAGTGACACGTCCCGGCACGGAGTAGCAAACGCACGACGAATCTCGGCTAAGCTTGGGCTTGGCTCGAGCTTGAGGAGGGGTTGTTGCGAGCTCAGATGGTGTCGGGGCTGGGGATCGCTGATGCTGTCGAGGCCAATGGAGAGATTGCAGAGGGAGAGAGGGAGAATTTAGAGAGAGAGCAAGAGTTAGAGATATAGAGAGAGAAAGATTGAGAAAGAGAGAGAGAGAGTGATATATAGAGAGAGATAGAGAGTGAGAAGGAGAGAGAAACAGAGAGAGATAGCAGGAGAAGGAGAATGCAGAGGGAAAATGATAGAGAGATCGAGAACAGAGGAGTAGAGAGGGTTGTAGAGATAGAGAGAGAGAGAGGAATGAGAGAGATTGAGAGATATGGAGAGGGGAGAGAGAAAGAGACACAGAGAGAAAGGAAAAGAGGGGATGATGGCGACAATGATGATGATGCGGTCGACGATGGTGCGGGGGTGTCGACGAGATGCAGTGGGGCTCGCCGGCGAGGGGGCGCAGGAGTGAAGCTCAGGTGCGGGTAGGAGGAAAGAAGAAGGAGCTCGGGGTTTCTGGAGAGAGGAGTGAGCGAGGGAGGAGGGTGAGGTGATGAAGGAAGTGGGATTGGTAGTCGTCGTCGTCGCCGGCGGACGTGGTGGGCGATGGAAGCGGTAGCTGCGGGAGTGGGTTTTCGAGAGGGTGAGAAGTTTTGTGAGTGAGAGAGGGAGTTAGGGGAGATGAGGGATGCGCGAGTCGGCGCACGAGTCGTGGGGAAAACGGCAACGCGTGGGCATGGGATGCGGCGGAGATAGGGGATCGAAGGAAACGCGCGCGGGAAAATAGGGAAAGAGACGTTGGGGAAGAAGGAGAAGGCGGGTCGGGTCGGGTTGAAGCGGGTCGGGGAGAGTGGGCCGGGCCAGTGCAAGGAAAAAAATAGATTTAAATGGGAAAAGGAAGGAAACGGGCCGGGGCGAGTTGGGCCAGGGTTTGGGAAAAAATAAAGAAAATAATGGGGAAAAATAGAGAGTGGGCTGCTGGGCTGGGCAGCTGGAAAAATTAATAAAAAGGTTAAGAGAGAAGAGAAGGGCCGGGCCTGAAAAGAATTGGAATGGGAAAAATAAATGGGCTCGGGGAAATTAGTTAGGTTTTAGGGTTTGGTTTTAATTAAATAAAAGAAATGGGTTAAAGGGAAAAATTAGGGTTTTGAGTTTAAGTAAAAATAAAATAAAATAATGAGAAAATTACAAAAGGGCTTGGATTTTATAAAAAGGACTGATAGATTTGGTTTGGGTTAAATGAATTTATAAATAAAATAAATAAAATTATAAATAAAATAAATAGAATTATAAAGTAACAAAATACAGATTTTGGTATAAAGGGGCTGGGTATTACACGGACTGTCAATTACCTCTTCACCATAAAGAGCCAGGACAAGGAATCTTTTAAAGGATACGTCATTCGCTTCTACAGCGCTCTTCTCGAGGTTCCTAAGCACCGGAATGGAACTTTCATCATCGCCCTAAGGACGGGTCTTAGGCACAAAGAGTGGCTCCACACTTTTGCATTAGCACAACCTAAGACCATGGCCGAGGTAAAAGCTTGGACCAAGCTCGAGATCCTACTCGATTCTGAGGTGAACGCTAACCTGCCCCAAAGCGACCAAGCCAACCAAAAGAAGAAGGGCAGAGAAGAGAAGAAGAAGATCAACCGGCCAAAACCATACTCCCCAAAGTTCCAGGAGTATACTCCTCTCAACATCTCCCAGACCGAGGGCCGTCCGACCTACGACCAACCTCCCACGTCCTATCAGGGTTTACCAACCACTCCATCTCGGCCGAGGGAGTAGTCATCCTCCTTCTCAACATTAGGGAAGCAGAATATACGAGGACCGTACCAGTGGAATTCATCGTCGCTAGGATTCCCTCATCCTACAACATCCTTCTGGGACGCCCGACATTAAACGGCCTCCGGGCTCAAATCTCGACCTACCACCTTGCGATCAAATTTCCATTAGATCAAGAGGGAATAGGCCGGGCCTACGGGGACCAGCGAATCGCCAAGATCTGCTTCACCGTGACATCCACCATCGGAGAGCAGAGCGACGACCTCGAAGGCGCAAATTATTTCCATGGGTCCTTGGACACTCGCGACGAACAGAAAGAAATCCGAGGAGCCCTATTCATCACAGAAAACTGCATTTTAATACCACTCATTCGTTATCTATTTTTTTATATATCGGTACTATTAACAAGTGTCTGCTCAGTAATTACAGATTACAGGTGTTCATAATAAAAGACTGGAAACACACTCAAAATCACGAATATCACGTTTGGGAGCTGACACTGCAAACGGAACAGAAAACCGATCAATGTCCAAGGGGATCTTGTGTAAACAATATTGTGTACACACATTTTGGTCCAACACATAGAAAGTGTGCACATGGACTGATTGGTGTGAAAAAGTGTTTGTAGAATAACCACAATCAATAACGGTGTCGCGTGTAGCTAGACTGAGATAAGTACGGATCGTCCTCAGGGATATGTGGAATCTTTCAATCTTACTTTAGACGTGTTGATTAGGAAGAGGAAGAAGAATAGATAGTGAATAATGGTTGTAGATTCTAGATCTACGTCAAACATGGATATAGGATATAGATCTAGATTAACTACGGATGTAGATTTTATAAGAAGAATGCTTCCAGGATTCGTTCGGATTTAGTAGTCATGGATGACTAATAAAGATTACTCTTTTTATCTATTGATAGATTTAATACTAGATAGATAGTGATGAATGATGATTAGGGTTCTTGGAAGAAACTAGGGTTTCCCCACTATTGACCCTTGTCCTTTAATTGATCTCTATTCATGTCTAGCCCTTAACAAAACAATTGTTAATCTGATCTCAAATCGCGGTCAAGACTAGCAATAAATTGGTAGCGCGCCCGATAAAGATGTTAACATTTATTTTGCTAATGTTTATAAACTTCATAAGACTTAAAAGAAGTTAAAACATTTTTTCATCCATTGATCTACCCTAATCTTACGAACCCTATCAAACGGAGAATTACTCGCGCATGATGGAGATAAAAGAAGAACGGATAGAGAAAGAATTCATAATGTAAATGCAGAAAATAAATGCTAAATAATGATCTACCTTTATTAATCAACTTCACAATTACAAAGCCTTCAAGTTTAGATTACAAGAGGAAGAAGAAGTTGCTCTCGATCTCTGCCTTGTAGGAAGTAGATACTCCGTCGAATCTCACGTCGCTCTATCACGTCGAATCGTGGACCTGTCGTGGATCTCGTATTCTTTGACGGTGATTTGCTTCGTGTAAAAGGTGATAATTTCTAACTTTAGCCCTCGGTCCTTTATATAGCTCTCAAAAAAGAAAACCTAGTTACCATATATGGTGATTTCCTAATATGGTAAATTTCCATATATGATGATTTCCTAATATGGCGACTTTCCATATATAGCGACTTTCCATATATGGTGACTTCCTAATATGGTGACTTCCCATATATGGTGACTTTCCATATATGGTGACTTGTCTTTAGGATCCTACCCAAAAAATCCAAAACCCCGATTCCCTATAACGGCCGTGGATCCACCGCATATGGCTTGTTTTGGCCGTATAACCGCGGCCGTTTGGTGTGATCATTGCTTCAAAATTCTTGGGCTGCTTCATAATGAAACATGGAGATTTATTTGATGTCTAGAATCTTCATAGCTTTTCTGAGTCTCTGCCAGTATTGATTCTTCGATTTATTTAACTTCATCGGCAGATTTTTGATTCCCGACACTCGATATCTCGATCTCCTGACCTGAGCTAAATCTTGCACAATATCTCAATGAATAATGTTAGTAATATTTGTTTTTATTGAGATATTATCCTAACCATTTTATATGATATTATATTTTAAGAATATTGATTAGGGATATTTGATATGATATGCATATTTTAATTATCAAAATATTGTATAAATATAATATGCATATATTTTCCTTCATAATGTTAATTATAATATATAAACACATGAAAATAGTATTTTTACAGATAAACCCCTATATGTGTCATATTTATAATAAACACCTTTTATTACATAAATATAGTAAGGAAAATGTCATATCAAATACACAATATTTTCGACTGAACAAATACACCCAAACTTAATTTTGATCATCCCGAGCAAACTAGTTATTCAAGAGAGGGAGAAAGAAGAAAAGAAAAACTAACTAGCATAATTTCGTAGGCAACACGATTGTACTGAGCACGTGCAACAAGCCGTTAAAGCTCTATGTGTCCCTAGAAGGAGGAGTGTTGTCTGCTAAGGGTTTTCAGCGGATTACACCCACAAAATCCTATAATAAAAGAAAGATGGTGAAGGTTACATACAAAGATAAGAATTATGAAAGAAAAAACTTGAAAATAAGAGTTTTCAACTACACCAGTTTTTTAGTTGCTATGAGCCCTATCTTAATGATCATGAAAAAATGTTAGAAATCATATCACCCCTCAATAAAACATAGCCTTTAGTCTTCCTCCCTATCTTTCTTTCAAACATTGATCATATACCCATAAGTGTGTGTAAAAGACATCCCTACACTTAGAGAATTCAATTCAAGCTATCATACTCTTATCCATCTTCCAAAGTACTTTTTAGTCTGTGAATTTTTTTGATGAAATTGCTCACACATCCTTCATGCGACCGTTAATACTTCTTGAGGTACTAACCGACCGATTACAAAATGTGCTCGCGTATTAAGACGTAATTTCTCGTCTTGCAACACCTAAGACTTAGCAGTGGCTCCCAAACCAGTTGGTCTAAGACACTAGGTGATAAAGCACCATCGCTATATTTTTTTATGCTGCTTTAAGCAATTACAAAACCAGTGTTCATTTTTTTTCTTCTTCGCCACTTATAATTTTTTTTTCATACTAAGGCTTTTAGGCATGAGCATTTCAAGGTATTCTCTACTATCCTAACTTTCAAGATGTGTGTAAGTGCGTATAGTAGGGTATCAACGTTCAAATGTTTGGCCTCAAGAATAGAGACTATTTTTCAGACTTATTTTTATCCTCAGATTAGTAATTTCCTTCATCTTACTAACCCTTGGGACAACGGCTTATAACTACTTATTACTATTTTCGTTTAAGAAAATATCTAACTTTCTTCCTTTTCTCAAACTATTTCTATCTTTCATATGTAAATTTTCACTTTCAAACTTTCATTATCAAAAAAAATTTGTGCATAAATATAGTAATATGCAAAGTAATGCGTGACTAAGCACAAACCTCCCCCAAACCTTTTCTCAGCAGTGTCCTCACTGATGTCATCTGTTGAGGTTAAAAGAACTGTAGATTTAGGAGGAAAAGTTAGAAACGAGGACAAGAAATAATGAAAGTGAAATCCTCCCCCAAACTTATTTTTGGCTCACAATTTTGTAAAAATTTTCTTTTCAAGAGCCAAAATATCCCCCCCCCCAAACATGAGTAAAATAGTATTACGCATTTAAAATTATTGGGGGGTTAAAGTTATTGGTCAAAGTAAAGCCTTACAAAGACCAAATGTCAACACCAACCATTCAAAAAAATTATCGATGAAGCACCAAGGTTGGTGGAAGAACATGTCGCCTACTGACGTGAAGAAGTGGGGAGGAGATAAGAGGTGTAATGGAAAAGGTTTACATCTCGGTTTGTAGAGACGAAACAATGATGATGGATTACTCGCATTCTCATTCTTGATAAGAAGATGTGGCGGTTCAACTTCTTTTGATTGGGGTTGATTCATCACAACGCCCATGTCTTCTAAGAATGCGAGTTCTTCAGCGAAGATTTCTTCAAAGCTTTCATCGATATCTTGAATAATAATCTCATCGGAAAAAATGAGATGATACTCGGACTCCATAAAAGGTTCACATTTAGCGTTAGATGTTGACCCGGACAACAACGTAATAGCGGAGTCGAGATCAGTATCGTGAAGCTCTTCAATTTCGCTGCTGTTGGAATCTATTGTTTCGACAGAACATACTTGAGCATAGGGTTCGGAGGGTTCACTTCCCAACTTGTAGATGTTAAGCTCAATTGACATCTTCCCGAAGGATAGGGTCATAGAGTCGTTTCGACAATTGATTATTGCGTTGGAAGTCGCAAGAAAAGGTCGACCTAAAATCACCGGAATTTGGTTTCGTGGGTTCTCTACAAGTTGTGTATCTATAACGATAAAGTCCACAGAAAATATAAATTCCCTGACTTTTATTAACACATCCTCTAGCTCACCCGTAGTTGGGTGATAGATCGATCGGCCATCTGAAGAGTGCAATGCGCCGGTTTTAACTCTCCGATCCCTAATTGCTCATAAATAGAATGCGGAAGCAAGTTAACACTAGCACCTAAATCGAGTAGAGCACGATTGATATTTTTACCCCCAATAGCCTTAGAAATTGTAGGACTTCCGGGGTCCTTTCGTTTCTTGGGGAGTTGTTGTGTAAAAGCAGTGCTCACATTACTCGCAAAGAAAACTTTTTTAGGTGCTTGAACTTTTCTCTTCCGAGTGCACAAGTCCTTTAGGATTTTCGCATAAGACGGAACTTGTTGAATAATATCTAGGAGAGGAATGTTTATCTTAACTTGCTTAAAAATTTCCACAATCGTCTCCATTTGTGGACTTGGTCCATTTCCCCTTAACCAGTTTGGATAAAGTGCTTTATCAATAAGGGTGGGGTCCAACATTGGAGAGGATTGTGGAGATGGAATGGATCCCAAAATTGGAGTGGGGATCGTTTTAGGTAGATTCGAGGAAATGGGCGAAGTGTTCGAACCTTGGGGAAAACGTAGAATAAGCTCGGAAGAAGGTGGGAGACTAGACGAATTAGGGGAAGAAGTAGAAGCCGGGGTTTCAATTGATTCCTCATCATCAATATGTTCACCCACTTGATTGTTCAACACTCATTCTTATCTCAACGTGGTAACGACACTCACATTATGGCTTTGTGAGTGGCCAGGATTCGGTAGGGGTTGAGACAGAAATTTCCCTCTCTCTCTAGCGCTCATTTCGGCGTTTAATCGTGCAATTTGTGCTTCTATCGATTTAATACTCTCACCGTGGGAGGCGGAGTCCTTTTTTATATTATCAACAGAAGACTTTATCTCAGCTGAAACTTGCATGAAATTTTTCAGAAACGAATTCATGGTTTGTTCGAATGAAGAGGAATTATCGGTACCAGCCAATTGCAAAGAATTATTATACAGTGCAGAAGTGTTGGCCGGATTTTGAAAAGGTTGCGATTGAAAGGGGTGCTGACTCTGTGGTGATGGTTGCTGTTGCTGTGGAGGAGGTCTTTGGTAATTGCTTTGGAAATGGTTTTGGTTTTGGTTTTGGTTCCAACCAAAATTAGGATGATTCCTCCACCCCTGATTGTATGTAGAAGAATAAGGATCGTTTCTAGGTCGCTGCTGAAAAGTAGCATTAGTTTGCTCGTGACCTTGAAACGGTGCATTCATAGGACATTCTTCCGTCAAGTATGATGGATCGGAACAACAACCACACGCGGTCTTGGAGAGCGTTACCTGGTTTAGGGAGACTGATGAGAATTTGTTTTCAATAGCGTTGAGCTTCTTTTGCATCGCTGCCATTTTGGCTTTTATTGTGATGGAAACATCAAGCTGATGAATACCTCCCCTAGATGAAGGTGGTCGAACGCTTTCCCACCGCAAAGTGTTTTCAGCGAGATCTTCCAGATATTTCCAGGCTTCACCATCGTCTTTGGACATGAAATTGCATTGACACATGATTTCAAGCATCTGCTTTGTCGCTGGATTAATGCCCTCATATATAATTCGGCACAGATCCTATCTATGTATTCCATGATGAGGACATTGGACAAGCAGATCCTTGAACCGTTCAAAGCACTTCCAAAATGGTTCATTGGGAAGCGGGTAAACTGGTTTATTTCGCTCCGACACGGGCGGTCTTATGATTTGGGTAAAATTTCTTAAGAAATGCTATCACGAATTCATCCCAATTGGTAATAGAGTGTGCGGTAGTATTATAAATCCATTTTTCTTCCAAGTCGCACAAAGTGAATGGGAGAAGACGCAAGCGCATAGCATCCACGGACAGTTGTGAAGTACCCATCATTGCGCATACGTTTTCGAATTTAGTGATGAAAATGTACGCTCTTCAGACTCAAGCCCATGAAATTTGGGCAACAGGTTGATGTAGTGGGGTTTAATTTCAAAATTATCCCCGTTGGCTAGTGGAATAGATAAACAGGTAGGAAAGGGACCGCGTATAGGATAACATCTCTCTTGGAGAGAGATGCACGGTGGATTCTGCTCACCTACGGGCGGTGGCAGGGTGGTATTATAATTTGATGGAGTACCGTCCATCTCGGTCGATGTGGTGGGTGGAAGGGAAAAGGAAGATGAAGAAGTACCGACTTCGGAGTCGATTGCAGAAACGCGGACAAGACGGGCACTAGAATCCCATGTCCAGCCGAGCATGCACTAAGCGGGTTTAGCGCACGTGGCAGCGTGTAAGAACTTAAAAATTGGTTTGTTTTGAAAAGTGTCGTACGTGAGACAAAATACAAAAAATGCACACACAACCCTAGAACCAAGGTTACCTAGGTCAAGTCTCTAGACCGCTCCTAGACTTCCAAAGGACAAGCCGCAGGATCAATCCTCTACCACCTCTTTATCACTCTTGTGGCCAGGTAAGTGCCAGGTAAATGGGAGGTATCCGCTATACGAATCACCGAAAATAATGGGCCTAATTAAGTAACCATTTACCATAAACACACATGCCTAGACACCAGAAAAGCAATGCAGATAGGCGATAGATTACCCACGACCTTCCTCTGTCCTTAATGAGCGTGACAGTCCTTAGAGTCTTGGTCTAGATATTTTTTAACTAATGTAGGGTGATGCGGATGCTCATTTTTTGATTTGTGGGGCTTAGGAAGGGTGATGAAATCCCCACCTAATCTGAATTTGGTCTTTTCCCCTTAATGTCCGTATTAAAATATGCAAAATCAAACCGCAAAACAAAACTCCCAAAAAGCTTTTTGAGCGGCGATATTTTGCAAAGAATCCTGCAGAAAATATATTATTGGATTTTTCAGAGGAGAGAGAAAGAGATAGAAAAGATACCAGAAAAGTTTGAGGGCACAACTCCCCAAGACCGCCGCGGTTCCGCCGCCGTTTGCACACAAAAACCATGGTTCCACCGCGCTTTAAGAGGTTCTTTGTTTAAATTTTTTTCATTGTTGCATCCTTTTCTTCTCTGGGACTTGATGAATGTCTCTGAATCTTTATCTCCTCGCTAAAGTGATTCCAGATTCTCTCGCAGAAATCGCACACTAATCGTTAAATATGCAAGATGCGGTTTTGTTTTATTTTTATGATATATATCGAATAAGAATTCAACACAAATAGTAAGAATAAAAAAATTACGCACGTATCCCCGGCAACGGCGCCATTTGATTGGTGTGAAAAATTGTTTGTAGAATAACCGCAATCAATAACGGTGTCGTGTGTAACTAGACCGAGATGAGAACGGGTCGTCCTCAGGGATATATGAAATCTTTCAATCTTACTTTAGACGTGTTGATTAGGAAGAGGAAGAAGAATAGATAGTGAATAATGGTTGTAGATTCTAGATCTACGTCAAATACGGATGTAGGATATAGATCTAGATTAACTACGGATATAGATTTTATAAGAAGAATGCTTGCAGGATTCGTTCGGATTTAGTAGTCATGGATGACTAATAAAAATTACTCCTTTTATCTATTGATAGATTTAATACTAGATATATAATGATGAATGAGGATTAGGGTTCTTGGAAGAAACTAGGGTTTCCCCACTATTGACCCTTGTCCTTTCATTGATCTCTATTCGTGTCTAGCCCTTAACAAAACAATTGTTAATCTGATCTCAAATCGCGGTCAAGACTAGCAATAAATTGGTAGCGCGCCCGATAAAGATGTTAACATTTATTTTGCTAATGTTTATAAACTTCATAAGACTTAAAAGAAGTTAAAACATTTTTTCATCCATTGATCTACCCTAATCTTACGAACCCTATCAAACGGAGAATTACTCGCGCATGATGGAGATAAAAGAAGAACGGATAGAGAAAGAATTCATAATGTAAATGCAGAAAATAAATGCTAAATAATGATCTACCTTTATTAATCAACTTCACAATTACAAAGCCTTCAAGTTTAGATTACAAGAGGAAGAAGAAGTTGCTCTCGATCTCTGCCTTGTAGGAAGTAGATACTCCGTCGAATCTCACGTCGCTCTATCACGTCGAATCGTGGACCTGTCGTGGATCTCGTATTCTTTGACGGTGATTTGCTTCGTGTAAAAGGTGATAATTTCTAACTTTAGCCCTCGGTCCTTTATATAGCTCTCAAAAAAGAAAACCTAGTTACCATATATGGTGATTTCCTAATATGGTAAATTTCCATATATGATGATTTCCTAATATGGCGACTTTCCATATATAGCGACTTTCCATATATGGTGACTTTCCAAATACAGTGACTTCCTAATATGGTGACTTTCCATATATGGTGACTTCCTAATATGGTGACTTTCCATATATTATGACTTTCCATATATGGTGACTTCCTAATATGGTGACTTTCCATAAATGGTAACTTTCCATATATGGTGAATTGTCTTTAGGATCCTACCCAAAAAAATCCAGAACCCCAGTTCCCTATAACGGCCGTGGATCCGCCGCATATGGCTTGTTTTGGCCGTAGAACCGTGGCCGTTTGGTGTGATCATTGCATCAAAATTCTTGGGCTGCTTCATAGTGACACATGGAGATTTATTTGATGTCTAGAATCTTCATAGCTTTTCTGAGTCTCTGCCGGTATTAATTCTTCGATTTATTTAACTTCATCGGCAAATTTTTGATTCCCGACACTCGATATCTCGATCTCCTGATCTGAGCTAAACCTTGCCCCATATCTCAATGAATAATGTTAGTAATATTTGATTTTATTGAGATATTATCCTAACCATTTTATATGATATTATATTTTAAGAATATTGATTAGGGATATTTGATATGATATGCATATTTTAATTATCAAAATATTGTATAAATATAATATGCATATATTTTCCTTCATAATGTTAATTATAATATATAAACACATGAAAATAGTATTTTTACAGATAAAACCTTATATGTGTCATATTTATAATAAACACCTTTTATTATATAAATATAGTAAAGAAAATATCATATCAAATGCACAATATTTTTGACTGAACATGGACTATGATGGGCTGCCTAGGCTACATAACATGATAAATTGGTGCATGTAGGGAACATGTGCATTTAATTCTAAAAGTATTGATGTAATTTGAAACAACAAGTTTTCCCTCCAAATCTCTGCATACAAATCAGGTTATTTTAGACCAAACAAACAGCATCATTGTGATTGTGGAGAGCACACAAAACCACCATGCAACCCCGAGCCCCTAAACTCTTAACAGGACCGGCCACAACCCTCCTAAAACCGGCGAGCTCGGCCTCCCCATCTTTCACAGAGCCTCCCTTGATGCCACATCATCCCATTTTTATTATTTGTTTAATTTTGTTTTGAACCTATAAAAACCAGGTCATTGGGAAAGTATGAGGGAACTACTTCTTTTGTGAGAGAAAAGATTGTGAGATTGTAACTAGTGATCTTGTAGCTCTTAGTGTGAATTTCTTGCCTTCTTATAGTCTTGCAACCTCTTGTCTTGAGCTTGCAAGATTAGATTTTGGTATTTGAATTCACTTGTTTTGTACTTGGATCCATTATAATCAAGCTTCATTTATATAAGTTGTTTCTTATATATCTTCTCTTTTTGCTCTTTTCTTTTTGTTGTTATTTCAATTTATGATGTGTGAGTAGTTGTTCTTGGGCTATGGTGAGATAGGTTGTGGAATGACTTTACTTCCAACCCCACCCTTTTGATTCTTGCATTTTACATTTCTTTTTTAATTATGCAATTTTATTATGTTTTGCTTGATAGGATATATCGTTTTGAATGGTTGCAAATCAACCTATAACATATATCCTATTTCTTCTTTACATTTTATTGTTGCTATATTATGAATTGAAATTGAAATGAATACGGAATTATGTTAAGTGTCGCAACTAGCTAGATGGGATATGTAGCTCACATGCATATATTCTATACTTGCTAACTTCACTTAACTAACTCCGTATTCATTTCATTCTCAAACTCAAATTTTTAGTTTCCATTTTACTTAACCTTGATATCGTATTCTAACCCGACACATGTTTCGGATAGATGCGGCATGCTTTCGCAATTCAAATGGAAACTAAAAACTTGAACCTTGAATCAAAACGGAGAGTTGGGGGTAATAGTCGTATTTCACTAATACTAAACCTTAGCCTAAGTTTACCTTTAAAACCTTTCTTCTTTTAATTCTTGCAATACGTGACAAACTCATTTTCCAACCTCTTGATTATAACACAAATTGATGTCGTGATATCCACTCCTTGTGGTTCGACCCGTGCTTGCCGGCTTGCTTCAACGCACCGTGCACTTGCGGTATTTTTAAAACTCGAGACTCACATCATGCACCTTTCTCACCAACAAAACCGACATATCTTAATTAAACAAAACTTGACAAAAGCACGACACCGTGAGCTTCGAACAAGTTTTTGGCGCCGTTACTGGGGAGTGGCAACATCACTAAGCTAATTTGAGTTATCTTTGTAGATAAACTTCTGAAAAACCAAAACAAAAACAAAAAAAAATTCTTTTACATTGTATATCTTTCTGACATTTTGCTCTTTGTTTTTGCAATCTGCTATCACTCTGTGATCAAATTAAAAAAATCAAAGAATACCAACAGAACAATTAACTATCCTAGAGACCCCACCAAAAATACAAGCACCTAACTGTTTAAAACGACCGGCCACATCCTTCAAACATCCGAGTTCGCCGGCCATTTCAAGGAGTTTTTGAAAAAAATTTGTGGTGGTGTCTCCAATGCACTGTTAATATTTTATTGGTATTGTTTGATTTTTATAATTTTTAGTGTGCAGAGATTTAGCCACATATATCGCTTTTCGTACTAAAATTACCGTTTTTGCGACATATTCAGATTCGAGGAATTTGCAAATAGTGATTGTGCAAAGGAAGGGGTGCGCTCAAGGCCAAGGTGATAACGACATACTGTGCCAAAGATCCAGATAGATTGACCCGCGCAAGCGAACCTTTCAACCCAAACGGATTCAATTCAACGGGGGTTTCTTAACCCAAAAATCCACCGGTACGTATTCTTAAACACCTTCTTCTCAAATCCCGACGCGTCCACTACTCTATCTTTGCAGGATTCTTTGCAAGCATATTGCCAAGCACCAAAAGAATTAACCCGTATTTTTTGCAGCGCCGCATTTGAACATAAAATAAAAAAATGATTGTTTGATATTTTGAACAACTTTTTCATTGTATTACGCATTGCATATCTTTAATACAGACTTAAGGGCAAAGAACCCCAACAAGATATGATAAGGGATTTCATCACCCTTCTCCGTGGCCCACAAACCACAAAGAACGAGCATTTTTCACACCCTCATTAAACTTAAAAGAAATTAGACTTTCAGCCTCTAAGGACTTCGCGCTCACTGGAAAAGTTAAGTGTATTTCGAACACCGCCCATCGGTACATTGTTCAAGAAGTGTCTAGGAAAGTGTGAAAGGCGCAACCGCCGAAAGAGAGAAGGTTATTCTAATTAAGAAATCTCGCGAAAGCGAGGGACAACCTCCCTTCTTCTCTGCACTTACCTGGCTTCTCGATCAATCTATCTTGGGCCCGTTCCGCAATACATTTTTACTTCACAAAGCAAGTTTTTTTTAGCAGGTCTAGTTGACCTAGGTAACCCTAGACTGTTTAGATGTGTGCAGTGTGTCTTGTTTGTTTTCTTTTTATACCTTTTTGTATGATATTTGTTGTTGTGAATATTTTGGTTAACAACACTTTTTCCTCCATTTCCTCATTCTTCCCCTACCGGATAGTGAATGTCAGCTTGGACTAGAGATTCACAATCTCGATTAGTCTGGTTTGTGACTGTATCTTCCGACTCTTCTACACCTTCTAATTCCTCGGAACCTTCCGAGACCTTCTTACCTTCTGCCTCATCGGAGCCATCCGATCCTACACTTCTTTCATCCTCACCTCCTTCTCCTACACCACCTACAATGACGGAGCAAACGATCGTTGAGCAACAGGAGGCAGCGTTACAGGACAGATGCTACCCATACCGTTCATCCCTTCCTTCATGCATAGTGTTTCCCACCATTGAGGAAAATAACTATGAAATCAAGCAGCAATTTATACCACTACTCCCCAAATTCCACGGACTCAAGTCCGAGGATGCTTACCTTCTAATCAGTGAATTTGAAGGAGTGTGTGCTATGATGAAAATTCACGGGGTGGGTGGGGATGTTTTTAAGCTCAAATTCATTCCTTTTGCGCTTAAGGACAATGCGAAAAGTTGGTTAAACAGTTTTCCAGCTAGATCAATCATGACATGAGACGACTTTATGATTTTTTCTAAAAAAAATTTACCCTATTCATAAAACCGTGCGAATTCGCAATGAAATCCACAATTTTAAACAAAAAGAGGGTGAATTTTTTTGGAAATGCTTAGAAAGATTCAAAGATATCTTAATCAAATGTCCCCATCACGGGTTAGAACAGTGGAGGTTATGTCAGATTGTCTATGAAGGTTTAAACTCCAGCTCACGCATGATGTTGGAATCCATGTGTCAGTGCAAATTCCTGAGCTATGGTGCTAAGGACGCATGGAACTTTTTAGAGGAACTGGCTGACAAGACCATTCAGTGGGAGAGTGTGAGTGAGAAACCATCTGTGACTAGGAGCGGTGCACACATAGTTGACACCTCTATAGCTGCCGAAGCAAAAATTGTCGCTCTTGTACGGCGAATGGAAGCTTTAGAGGACAAAAATTTACCGCTACCGGTCAATCAAATTTCTCCGACTTTGTGCGCTAACTGTCAGCATCCTAGCCACATAACATAAGAATGTATGTTTCTCATTGGGTCCCAGGGACCTGAAAACGTTAATGCGCTGTATCAAAACCAGCGTCACAAAACGATCCCTTATCACAGACGTACAACCCTAGTTGGAAGAACCATCACAATTTTGCTTGGAATCAGGCACCCTTTCAAAACAACAATTCAAACCCGCCTTTCCAACAATTTCAAAATTCAAAATTTCAAAACCAGAAATTGGGATACTCAACCGACCAGCCCCAACAGCCGAATCAGCACAACCCAACCTTTACACCTCCTAGGTTCGCCTAAGACTACAAGAGGGTGTCATCCACTGAAAAAGGGTTGGATGTTTTGATTAAAACTTCTACGCAGACTTCATCTAGTCTGGCTACTTTTATGCAAACATCCGGTCAGTTGCATAGTGCTAACACTCAAGCGATAGCCAGACTAGAAATCCAAATCAGTCAACTGGCTGCTTCAGTTAATGAACGTGAAAATGGAACATTTCCCTCTCAACCCGTGATGAATCCTAGAGAACAGAGAAACAACAACGCTCATGTTATTCAGCAGAACAATATTGAAAATGCGAACGCCATCACCGTCCTCAGATCAGGACGGACGATTGACAATAAGGTTATCAACCCAAACGACTCATCCAAACGTACGGTTGTCAGTTTACCAGCACGTATCTCATCTTCTGTTCCTCATTGTGATCCGTCGTCATCTTCATCACCTTCTTCTTCTTCTTCTTCGTCGTCATCGTTGTCTGCTACACCTCCTTCAAAGCAGCTTAAGAATTCGCCGCAAGACCACCCTGATGATGCAGCAAGAACATTCCCGCCTTCTGCAGCTGTTCCATCTGCAGCTTCTCCAAACTTAGTGTTTGGGCCCAAGGCTCCCTATCCTAGTAGGTTGAAATCGAAGAAGCCTTCTGCAAATATGGAAAAATTGTTAGAAGTTTTCAAACGCTGTAAAATCAACATTCCTTTGTTAGACGTATTCCAACAAGTTCCGGCATATGCGAAATTTCTGAAGGACCTATGCACGCAAAAATGACGCACAAATGTGCCCAAAATAGTCTTCTTGGCCGCCACACTAAGAGATGTCTTGTCCAAATCCATTCCGGTGAAATATAAGGACCCTGGTTGTCCGACTATTTCTTGCACTATCGGGGACAAGCAAATCAATCGTGCCTTGTTAGACTTAGGGGCAAGCGTAAACCTCCTCCCCTACTCAGTTTACAAACAACTGGGATTGGGAGAACTCAAGCCGACCAGAGTGACTCTGCAACTGGAAGATCGATCAACGAAAGTACTGAGGGGAGAAATCGATGATGTTCTAATCAAGGTCGGGGAATTCATATTCTCCGTAGATTTCATTGTGTTGGAGACTGAACCCGTCACCAATCCCAGCGGTCAAATTCCAGTCATACTGGGACGGCCTTTCCTAGCCACATCCAACGCATTGATAAATTGTCATAATGGATCCATGAAACTCTCATTTGGAAACATGACAGTTGACCTCAACATCTTCACGCTAGGAAACCAAGCAAGCGAGAAACACGACGACACTTTTGAAGTCAACGCTGTATACGATATATCTGAGGATGGGACATTTGACTTCAAAAATGAATGTGTTGAAGAAACGTTTGAAGAACTGTTTTCTGAGGAGCTTCTTTTCCTTGAGAAGCTAAGTCCTGAACAAGCTTCCTACGCACAATGGGGCCCCCAATTTGAACCACTTCGTAACGAACCGGCCCCTGAAGTGCGACCATCTTTGGAGGAGCCACCAAAACTCGACCTCAAAGTTCTTCTGACCACTTCAAGTATGCGTACTTGGGAAATAACGAAACGCTTCCGGTTATAATCGCAACCGACCTTGCGCCTAAGCAAGAGTTGGCCCTCATGGATGTTCTGAGAAAGAACATGCAAGCGATTGGGTGGTCAATGGCTGATATCAAAGGAATCATCCCTGCTATCTGCCAGAACAGAATTCATATGACTGATGATTCCAAACCCTTCAAAGATCCTCAACGCCGGCTTAACCCGGTGATGAAAGAAGCGGTACGGAATGAAATGCTGAAGTGTCTGGACAATGGGATCATCTATCCCATATCTGATAGCAAATGGGTAAGCCTCATTCATGTGGTACCAAAGAAATCGGGACTCTCTGTAATCACGAATGAAGCAAACGAGCTAATCCCAACCCGCACACAAACGGGATAGAGAGTCTGTATTGATTACAGAAAGCTCAACGCAGCCACTCGCAAGGAACATTTCCCACTGCCTTTCATTAATCAAATGCTTGAACGCCTAGCCAGACATGCCTACTATTGTTTCTTAGATGGGTATTCCGGCTACAATCAAATCCCGATTGATCCGGAGGATCAGGACAAAACAACCTTCACTTGTCCTTTTGCTACCTTCGCCTACCGTCGCATGCCCTTTGGGCTATGCAATGCACCTGCAACATTTCAGTGGTGCATGATGAGCATCTTTTCTGATATGGTAGAGCGATTCTTAGAGGTTTTCATGGATGATTTCTCCATCTTTGGAGATTCATTTTCTGAGTGTTTGAGGCATCTGGAGTTAGTCATGCTATGATGCAAAGAAAAACACCTCACACTCAACTGGGAGAAGTGTCATTTCATGGTCAAACACGGCATCGTGTTAGGCCATATCATTTCTAAAAAAGGTATTGAAGTCGATAAGGAAAAAATCGACATCATTTCAAGCCTCCCACCTCCACGGACTGTCCGTGACATAAGGGCGTTCTTAGGCCACGCCGGTTTTTACATGCGTTTCATCAAGGATTTTAGTAAACTGGCTAGACCCTTGACTTTCTTGCTGGTTAAAGAAACTCCCTTTGATTTCAACTCTGAGTGCCTTCATGCGTTCAAGCTTCTGATGTCGGAACTCACTTTTGCTCCGATTTTAAATGCACCAGACTGAAGTGAACCTTTTGAGCTAATGTGCGACGCTTCTAACTTTGCGATAGGTGTTGTCTTAGGACAACGATTTGAAAAGAAGCCGCATGTTATCCATTATGCGAGCAGGACATTGAATGACGCACAGCTAAATTACACCACCATAGAGAAAGAATTCTTAGCTGTTGTGTACGAGCTTGAGAAATTATGTCCTTACTTGATCGGAACCCATGTCACGATTTACACTGATCACTCTGCGTTTAAGCACCTCTTTGCAAAAAAAGATGCCAAGGCCAAATTGATACGTTGGATTCTCCTTCATCAAGAATTTGACTTAACCATCAAAGATAAGAAGGGAACCGACAATGTTGTGGCCGATCATTTGTCTCGCTTGCCAAATGCACCAACCGAGGAAATTCCAATCACTGAGCAGTTCCCTGATGAACAACTTCTCTCCATATCAGTCGAACCCTGATTAGCTGATATCGTGAAATTTCTAGTCACCGGAGAAACACCCTCTTTTTGGTCGAATCAGGAAAAGTCTAAACTTCTCTCCCAGGTCAAATTATTTTACTGGGATAAACCATACTTGTTCAAATACTGTCCTATCAGATTATTAGACGGTGCATCTCTAACTCTGAGATAATAAGTATTCTGTCCTTCTGCCATGACCAAGCTTGTGGGGGCCATTTTGGACCCAGAAAGACGTCCGAAAAGGTTTTGCAAAGCAGCTTCTACTGGTCGACGCTTTTTAAGGATGCTTTCGAATACTGCAAAACCTGCTACCCATGCCAACACATGGGAAAGATTGGGAAACGGAATCAGATGCCCCTACAGTCCATTCTGATTGTAGAAATTTTCGATGTCTGGGGCATTGATTTCATGGGGTCTTTCCCAAACTCTTTTGGGAATTTGTACATTTTGCTGGCTATAGACTATGTGTCCAAATGGGTGGAGGCTATCCCATGTTGAACCAACGACAACAAGGTTGTCGTAAAATTCTTAAAAGAAAATATCTTTTCTCGATTCGGTACGTCTCGCACCATCATCAGTGATAATGGAACGCATTTTTGCAACCAATATTTTGATTCACTGATGAAGAAGTACTCCATCAGCCACAAATTGTCAACGCCCTACCATCCTCAAACTTGCGGCCAGGTTGAAGTCTCCAATAGACAGATTAAACAAATTCTGGAAAAGACTATCAGCCATAACCGTAAGGATTGGTCGTTGAGGTTGAATGACGCGCTTTGGGCATTTCGCATGGCCTTCAAAACAAACGTAGGTATGTCCCCATACCGACTCATCTTTGGAAAGACGTGTCATTTGCCTGTTAAATTGGAACACCGTGCATTTTGGGCAATCAAACAGCTCAATGTCAACCTAGAAAAGGCCGGTGAGGCAAGAATACTTCAACTGAACGAACTTGACGAGATACGCAATGATGCGTATGAGAACGCCAAACTTTACAAGGATAGAACACAAGTTTTTCATGACAGGGCGATTCTCCGAAAGACATTCACCATGGGGTAAAAGGTTCTGCTCTACGACTCTCGACTTCATTTGTTTCCAGGAAAGTTGAAGTCACGCTGGACAGGTCCGTTTCTTGTGCGCACCGTCTTTCCGTACGGCGTAGTCGACATTGTAAATCAGCAATAGGGCAATACTTTCAAGGTCAATGGCCAACGTCTCAAGCCATTCTTAAAGTTGCCTGCGGAAACTGAGGAGCTCATGTTTTTACATGAGCCGCGTTATTTTGATTAAATCACTTCCCCTACAAAATCTTGTACATACATTTTGTTTTCTTTTTCCCCTCAAACATTTTGTTGACTCTTATGTATAGCGTAACAATGAGGACATTGTCAAGTTCAAGTTTGGGGTTATGCTCGGTAAGCTTTCTTTCCTTCACATTCATTTGTATATTTTTGCATGTGCATACTTATTAAAAAACCCCAAAAAATCAAGAATTTTTTTTTCAAAATATAAAAACTTTGTCTTCAAGTTAGCTAATAGGGTGACTTAGATTTTCATTCCGAAAATTTAGTTGATACATTAGAAATAACTAAATCCTAGGCTCAGGAATTGAAAACCCTATAACCCTCCTTCTATTTAATCATGGTAAATATACTTCCTTACAGTTTTTTTTGAGAAATAGGTAATCTTGAGTTCAGTTCTTGAGTTAAGTCGAGATGAAGGGAAAGTATTGAAACTTTACTGAAAGATAAGTCAGAAAAATGGTTTCTATTCTTAAGTCCAAATTTAGAAAGTATATACCCTATAAATTGCACATACACGCACCTTGAAACTTAGGATAGTAGAGGATGCCTAGAAATACTCTTGTCTGAAAGCCTGATATAAATGAAAAAACGGTATTTAAAGCTAACCACCATAAGAGCATCATTGAAAAATATATCCGGTCTTGTAAAAATAAATAAATAAATAAATAAATTCAAGACCTGAAAACTGCTATTTATGCTTTAAGCTCATACATTCAGTAATCGGCTGTTAGTGCCTCAAGAAGCATTAATAATCGCATGAAAGATGTGTGAGCAAAACCGTCTATCCATTAATGAAAAGAAGTAGTTTTAGGTATTAAGGCAAGAGTTATAGCTTGAATTGAATTCTTAAGTGTAGGGGTGAAAATTTATACACACGTAGGGGTATACAATCGATGTTTGGAGGAAAGATAGGAATAAAGAATAAGACTTATGTATTATGTAAGGTTGATAAAAATTCCGGATTGGAGACCGCACTTTAGAAGGAAAACCCAAGAAATACCAATATCTTTCTAAACTGTAAGACGTATAGGATCTTAGGGTAAATAGACAAGATGTGTGAAACATAAGGGTTGAATATTTCTAATTTAGGATGATAGAATTTCTAATTTAAATACTAAACCGTAAGAGTAAAAGTCGATGTTAACTTATGAAACTAACTTGACGGGATTTTGTGGGTAGTATCCGCTGAAAACTCTCAGGAGACAACACTCCTCATACTAGGGATGCCTAAAGATTTAACGGCTTATTGCACATGCTCAGTGCAATCGCGTTCCCTGCGAAAGTGAGGCTAGAATTTTTTTTGTTTTGCTCGGGACAAGCAAAAGATAAGTTTGGGGATATTTGTTCATCACAGAAAACTGCATTTTAATACCACTCATTCGTTATCTATTTTTGTATATATCGGTACTATTAACCAGTGCCTGCTCAGTAATTATAGATTACAGGTGTTCATGATAAAAGACTGGAAGCACACTCAAAATCACGGATATCACGTTTGGGAGCTGACACTGCAAACGGAACAGAAAACCGATCAATGTCCAAGGAGATCTTGTGTAAACAATATTGTGTACACACTTTTTAGTCCAACACATAGCAAGTGTGCACATGGACCATGATGGGCTGCCTAGGCTACATAACATGATGAATTGGTGCATGTAGGGAACATGTGCATTTAATGCTAAAAGTATTGATGTGATTTGAAGCAACAAGTTTTCCCTCCAAATCTCTGCATACAAACCAGGTTATTTTAGACCAAACAAACAGCATCATTGTGATTGTGGAGAGCATACAAAACCACCATGCAACCCCGAGCCCCTAAAATCTTAACAGGACCGGCCACAACCCTCCTAAAATCGGCGAGCTCGGCCCCCCTGTCCCCATCTTTTCACAGAGCCTCTCTTGATGCCACATCATCCCATTTTTATTATTTGTTTAATTTTGTTTTGAACCTATAAATACCAGGTCATTGGAAAAGTATGAGGGAACTACTTCTTTTGTGAGAGAAAAGATTATGAGATTGTAACTAGTGATCTTGTAGCTCTTAGTGTGAATTCCTTGCCTTCCTATAGTCCTGCAAGCTCTTGTCTTGAGCTTGCAAGATTAGATTTTGGTATTTGAATTCACTTATTTTGTACTTGGATCCATTATAATCAAGCTTCATTTATATAAGTTGTTTCTTGTATATCTTCTCTTTTTGCTCTTTTCTTTTTGTTGTTATTTCAATTTATGATGTGTGAGTAATTGTTCTTGGGCTATGGTGAGATAGGTTGTGGAATGACTTTACTTCCAACCCCACCCTTTTGATTCTTGCATTTTACATTTCTTTTCTTAATTATGCAATTTTATTATGTTTTGCTTGATAGGATATATCGTTTTGAATGGTTGCAAATCAACCTATAACATATATCCTATTTCTTCTTTACATTTTATTGTTGCTATATTATGAATTGAAATTGAAATGAATACGGAATTATGTTAAGTGTCGCAACTAGCTACATAGGATATATAGCACACATGCATATATTCTATACTTGCTAATTTCACTTAACTAACTCCGTATTCATTTCATTCTCAAACTCAAATTTTTAGTTTCCATTTTACTTAACCTTGATATCGTATTCTAATCCGACACATGTTTCGGATAGATGCGGCATACTTTCGCAATTCAAATGGAAACTAAAAAATTGAACCTTGAATCAAAATGGAGAGTTGGGGGTAACAGTCGTATTTCACTAATACTAAACCTTAGCCTAAGTTTTCCTTTAAAACCTTTCTTCTTTTAATTCTTTCAATACGTGACAACTTCTTGATTATAACTCAAATTGATGTCGTGATATCCGCTCCTTGTGGTTCGACCCGTGCTTACCGACTTGCTTCAACGCACCGTGCACTTGCGGTATTTTTAAAACTCGAGACTCACATCGTGCACTTTTCTTACCAACAAAACCGACATATCTTAATTAAACAAAACTTGACAAAAGTACGACACCGTGAGCTTCGAACAAGCCCCGGTGGAGGCGCTAACAGAAGTCCCCCTTGTCGAGGGGAATGAAGGACGAACCGTCCAGATCGGATCCCTTTTAATAGGAACCCGGCGCGAAGACTTGATCCGCTTTCTCCGAGGGAACTTGGAAGTGTTCGCCTGGGCGCCTGCCAACATGCCCGGGATCGACCCTAAAGTAATCTTGCACAAGCTCGGGGTCGACCCGAAGCCCCGACCCGTCAGACAAAAGAAGCGAAGTTTCGTGCCGATCAAGCAAAAGGCGATCGAGGACGAGGTCGATAGATTGCTCGCAGCCAACTTCATTCGAAATGTTGACTACTCGGATTGGCTGGCGAATGTAGTCATGGTTAAAAAGACGAACAGGAAGTGGCGCATGTGCTTCGACTTCACAGACCTGAACAAGGCCTGCCCGAAAGGCAACTATCCCCTCACCCAGATAGACCAGCTAGTAGACAGCTCGGTAGGCTACGAATTGCTCAGCTTCATGGACGCTTTCTCCGGCTACAACCAGATATGTATGAGCCCAGCAGATGAAGAACTTACCGCGTTCACCACGGACCAGGGGGTATACTGCTACAAAGCAATGCCCTTCGGCCTCAAAAATGCTGGGGCTACATATCAGCGCCCAGTTAACAAAATGTTTAAACCGCGGATCGGTAAGAACATGGGGGTTTACGTCGACGACAAGCTCATGAAATTAACCTCATCGAATGAGCACACCAAAGATCTTGGCGATACATTCGACATCCTTCGCAAGTACAAAATGAACCTGAATCCAGCAAAGTGCGCATTCAGAGTCACTAGCGGGAAATTCCCCGGGTTCATGGTTACCCATCGAGGAATCGAAGCTAACCCGGAAAAGATCAACGCCATTCTCAACATGGCCACACCAAAGATCAACGTTGAGATCTTGGGACTCACAGGGAAAGTGGCCACTCTGAGTCGCTTCATATCGAGATCCGGAGAAAAGTTCCTCCCATTCTTCAAAGCTCTGAGAAAGATCCCAAATTTTGAATGGTCGGAAGAATGTCAAAACGCTTTCGAGCAGCTCAAAGCACACCTGGCAACTCCCCCGCCGCTCACCTGACCAATCGAAGGAGACGAGCTATCATTGTACCTTGCGGTCTCTGATCATGCTGCTGGCTTGGTGCTCGTTCGAGAAGTCGAAAGAGTACAGAAGACGGTCTACTATATGAGCCATGTCTTCAAAGACGCGGAAACAAGGTACCCGGCCATAGAAAAGATAATCTTGGCTCTTGTCGTCACCTCAAGAAAACTCCGGCACTACTTCCAGGCGCACACCATCTTCTTCCTCACTGAGTGTCCTATAGGGACAATTCTCGCCTCCCCCGAGTCATCAGGTCGTATAGAAAAATGGAGATGGGAATTATCCCAATTCGACATCAAATACCTCCCCCGACAAGCCATCAAAGCAAAGGTCTTAACCGACTTCGTGGTCTAATGTACTATCCCCACTAAAGAAGAAGCGGCAATACGGGACGGCGGACCCCGATCCTCGGTCGAGGAAGTACCCGACTCCATCCCCGATTGGGTTCTCTACGTTGATGGGTCCTCTACCGAGGAAAGGAGCGGGGCTAGACTTATCATTTGAGGCCCGAACGAGGCAGAGATGGAGTACTCTTTGAAGCTCAGGTTTAGAGCATCAAACAATGCCGCGGAATACGAGGCCTTACTAGCCGGGTTGCGAATCGCTTCCGGGATGGGGCTGAAGACGATCCGGATTCACAGCGACTCCGCTTTAGTCGTCGGTCAAGGGACCGAGTGCTTCGAGGCCCGAGAGCCGCTCATGGTGAAGTACTTGGCTGAGGTGAAAAGTCTACGAAAAAGTTTTGACGAAGTCCAAGTGGAACAGATTCCCCGGCACCTGAACGCCTAAGCCGACGCCCTGAGCAAACTTGCCTCTTCCTATACTGCCAACAATAAGAGAAATATCCTCTTCAAAGTCTTGCCATGGCCCAGCATGGAAGTCAGAGAGGTGGCGCTTCTAGTATACGCTGCTCAAGAAGAAGGCTAGGATTGGAGGAAGCCCCTCGTAGAGTTCCTGAAGGATGGTACACTTCCGGAAGACCGAGAGGAAGTGCGCCGCCTTCGAGCCAAAGCCCACCATTTCATCTGGAGCAATGGAAACCTTTACAAGAAGTCATACACACAGCCTCTGCTCCGGTGCGTCGACCCTCACGAAGCCGACTACGTCCTGCATGAGATACATAAAGGGGGCGGTGGAGCGCATCAAGGGACCCGTACCTTGGTCCAAAAGACGCTGCTTCAAGGATATTATTGGCCGACGGTACACCAAGACGCTCAGAAGCTCGTCAGAAGATGCAAGAGCTGCCAACTTCACGGCAGCATACCCCGTCTTTCGGCTATCGAGCTAACGGCCTTCACCTCCCTTTGGCTGTTTGCTCAGTGGGGGATGGACATGGTGGGCCAACTCCTCACTGGTATGGGCGGACACAAGTACATCATCGTCACGGTAGACTATTTCACGAAGTGGATTGAGGCCGTCCCCATCAGAAAACTGGACGCAGCCACTACCATAAATTTCATGCAAAACAACGTAATCTCTCGATTCGGGATCCCAAGGTGCATCATTATCGACCATGGGACGAATTTCGAGAACGACAAAGTCAAAGAGTTCTGCAACGAATACCATATACTAATGAAGTTTGCCGCGATCGCGCATCCTCAATGCAACGGACATGCCGAGCTTGCTAACCGAGACGTCATCCGAGGTCTTCAAGCTCGTTTGGAAGGAAGGCAGGGCAGCTGGGTCAAGGAACTACCGCGGGTACTATGGGCCTTATGCACATTGAAGAAAACGCCCACGGGAGAGACCCTCTTCAGCCTCTACTACAGTACCTAGGCAATGGTCCCAGTGGAGATCAGACTGAACAGTTACAAAGTCGAACACTTAGATGACGAAGCCAATACCACGGCGCTTCAGACCAATTTGGACATCTTGCTAGAGAAGCGAAACCGAGCGCAGATCAAGACAGTCGCTTACCAACAACAAACTGCTCGCTACTACAACGCATGAGTTAGGCATCGCGCCTTCAAGACGGGAAATTTGGTCTTAAGGCGGAACGAATTCGTAGATCGGGAAAAACTGCACAAGTTCTCCCCGAAGTGGGACGACCCTTTCTTCGTCTCTGAAGTATTGCCCGGTAGAGCCTATCGCTTATAAGACGCCGGGGGACGCAAGTTTCTTCGACCCTACAATGCTGAAAAACTCAAACTATACAAATGAATGTATTTTCTTCTTTTCAAAGCTATGTAATTTTTCTTAAGTCTCCGGAATTAGAAGAGACTTCTTCGATATATTTTCTTCTTCCTCGGTTCCGAGATCCCTAGATTCGTTTTGAGAAAATATGTAAAAAAATGCTAATGGATAAAAGAAAACAAAACACAACAGAAAAGAAGAATTTTATTCATTAAGAGGTATTATAGGATCCTCATCCTTACATAAATTACAGCAAAGGAAGCTGGGGATTGAGGAAGCATTGTTGATGGTACTCCGACGAAATCTCCATCAGCCGAGCTCTAGCCTCCTCGGGTACCTCGAAAGCGCCACCCGCCGGACAAAAATCAACGATCGGACTCTTCTGTAAACACTCCATAAGAAGGCCCGCTTATCGGTCCCGCCTACTCTTCGAGATCAGGCCGAGATGGTAAAACGAGTGCAACTTCTCGATCGCCTCATCCCTCAACCGCGGAGATAAGGCGTTGTGCAGACCCGGGGACCTCCTCTAGATCGCATAAATAAGCACTTGGAGGAGTGGTGATCGCCGGGGAAGAAGGCGAAGTGGCCCTCCACGCGGTCTATCACCGCCTCGTATGTCTGTTCGGATCGATCGAGATTGTAGAGATACACATCGTCGTGAGAAATGATCTCCCTGATGAGCATACACGGATGTCCGGCCATTTTCAGAAACGCAAGGCTAAAAGAAACCAACATGCCTTCGATATTTATAGCCCTAACAGAATCTCTAAAGGCCGAAATTTGCGTGCGCAGAAATGCGAATCACGAGATATTTTCAAATCTCCCAATACAGAGCTGCCATGTGGCGACCATGCCAATCCTCATGAGCACTTAAGCAGTCAAAGGAAGTTGGAATGACGCGAACCACGGAGCGTCGCTCCTTGCCTGTACATTTCTGCCACGTGTTGTCTGCGACGGTCACTCTTCCAGATTTTACGGGTCAAGGGAGATTGAACGACGCCCTATGCAGGCGAAGAAAAGTCTAAAAAGACCTCCTCATGAGGCCACCGAGAAGCTTCCCTGCTCGGTCAATCCTTGGCAGATAGTTTCCTACCCACCTATGCTAAGGATCGAAGCCCTTACCAAGAGGCCACTGAGCAGCTTCCCTGCTCGATCAATCTTTGAAGGGTAGTTTCCTACCCATCTACGCCAAGGATCAAAGCCCTCCTCACAATGTAGGGTTCCTAGGCACACTAAGGAGGTCTCACAAGGCATCAACCATGCCAAATTCAAAAAATTCCGGTGCCGAGAAACCCTAATGCGATCGTTGACTAGAGATTAGGCGATAACTACAACTAGTAAACTGCTTTACTAATAAGTGAACGGAAATACAACCTTTGTAGATCCGGTCCTCCACCTCCATAGCTCCGTGATGAAGTCCCTCCGCTGTACGCATCGGATCCCGGACTCTAGTGTTGATTCCATCGAAGAAATGATCGGGCTAGGTCGTCGACTTCGATACCGAAGATGATCTACGTCGAGGCAACACAAGATCAAGCTCCAACTTCACCAAGTCATGAAACTTGTGAAGAAAATACCCTATACTACATGGCAAGTGGTAGAGGATGAAGAAATAGGAAGTGGGTTCACTTTAGAATTGGATTTCTCACTCTTTTTCTCATTTCACCATTGAAGCTAGCAAGCTTCTTTCTTCTTGAAAAAGAAGAAGAAGAAGAAGATAATATGATAAGAATTATTCAATAATAGAAAATAAGTGATTCTTATCATATAGCAACCATGGTTAAGTGTAGAGAATAAACCAAGATTAGGTGAATGGTTAGGTTTAGCATGAAACAAAAATGGTGGACTTATTCAAAGCTTCATGAAGCTTCAACTAGAAAACAAATCAAGCCACCATTTCCCTTTTTGCCAAAAATGAATTAAGAGAATAAATAAATAAGTAAATCAAAACCCTAACCATTAACATAACCATGGTTTAATCATACACACCCAAGTTTGCATGTATCATCAAACATGATACAAACTAGTGCATAAAACTATATCATATATACAATGTGCACATCAAGTGAGAAAATCCATCTTAAGTGAACTAATACTAGTTAATGTAAAGTAATATATCAAATATATAATTATACATTAAATCATTAAATCAACACTTGATTTAACGATCCGGTCATATCGCATATAACCGACTAATATCAAGTGTATCAATGTATCGAATCAACACTTGATTCGGTAACCCGGCTATATCACATATAACCGACCAATGATACAAATCACGAGAATAGAATACAGTATCACATACTGGTATAATTCTCGGTCCCGCACATATCTCATATGCGCTCCTATTTCGTTTCGCTTGAGCCAGAAAACCTCTATGTAGGACTCTAAAGACTCGTCAATACGCCGGCAGCAGGTGATGATCATATCAATCACCCACAAGCCGCAAGCGGTCTGCTAAACGTAACGGCCAGCCGGGTATTGAGCGATCAGAAGATCGACGAGCAAGCCCGCTCACACTCCTGTGAATCCAACCAGTAACACTTACCGTACAGTCCGGTCTGATCGTCTGATATGTCGTATATCTCGCCTAAGGGTGGTAAACGTCAGACCCCAGTAGCTCGATAAGTCGTGTCGATATGAGGTTTATAATAGTTCGAGAAATTAATGATAACTCTTACCAGTACATCTCAGCAACCCTGGCCAGGGATTTCCGGTTATAGCCAATCGAACACAGCGCAACATCAACTCCCTATACCGGAAGAGACGAATCCCCTTCTATCGCTCATTGCCTCCATGTGACTCGGGACTGTACCCAAAAACCACCGTTTTGCATGCCCTCTTGGACGTGGTAAGGTGGAAATCAAAGCACGGTGGGAATCACACAAAACTCTATGACGATCTCGGGTCTACAGACTAACCTGTACCAGTGTCACCAGAGAACTGCCATCTGACGTAAGGTATAATACCATCTGGGAGTTCTCGACGAGTCCGTCCAGTGTACCCAGTCTCCACTGAGCACCCGTATATCATCTCTGATGTCAAGCACCAATGGATATGGGATCATCCATCGCCCATCTGTATGGGTCGAGAAGGTATACGCTAGTCTACTCTGGTATATCGATGCCCCGTCTTGATACACCCAAGACTAGGGACCTTGAATGATGTACTTATGGACTACCATGTCCCCACTAGTATGATCCGCATAGTCCAGGTAGTCAAGTACACATTCTAAGGGCTTTACCAACATGTAACAGAGAGACAATCAGCATACACGTTAAGGTAAAGAGTAACCAGAAAGCATACTATCATGTCGAGCAAGAAAGCCCTCCCTATATATGTCCCAGCATCCACTACAATATACATCCTATGTACAGCAATGGCCTCTAGGACATACATATAACTAACAATCTCCCACTTGCACTAGGGCCATCTGTAGCAGTGGTTGAAGTATCTCATACTCAACCATCCCATAAAAGTCTCTCTCTGGGAATAGGCCTTCGTGAGTGGATTCGCCGTGTTATCCTCTGAGTCTACTCTCCTAGCCTCGATCACCTTGGAGATCAGCCATCTCCATGATCAGGTGATACTGCCTTAGAATATGTCTGGATCACTGATGGGACGGACATTCCTTAGCATAAGCCACAACTCCATTGTCACACAATGGGAGGAACTAAGTTCATCTCATGAACAAATATACATCCAGACTGCCTCTTTGGTAGCATCTCAAGTAGCGATGTATCCAGCCTTTATCGTTTAGTATGCCACGGTATCTAGCTTGGAACTCTTCCAACATACCGTTCCTTTACTGAGGGTAAAGACAATGCCTGTGACTGACATTCAGTCGTCTTTATCACCCTGGAACCCTTCCAGTGATTCTCCCCAGGATCAATTGATACCATCTCACTACAGCTAGTGAGTATTCTAACACCCAAATAACATCTATCTCATAGATGAAAACTCAGGATTTAGGAGGTATCACTTTGATCCTATATGGAGAATCCATGTGATAAGCGGAGATCGACCGAGCATAGCATAGGAAACTCCTTTCTTATCAAGAGTATGTCATCCACGTACTCTACGAGGATCACCACCATACTCCCTACTACCTTTTTGTATATACAAGGTTCATCTACCATTTTGATGATGTCAAACTCTTTGACTAACACATCAAAACAGACGTTCCAACTCCGCGATGCCTGCTTTATTACATAAAACATCTTGCTCGCGTTTCCGCTGCTCCCACTGACTACGAGGCCCTCTGGCTGTGTACTTATAGACGCACTCTTCTAAAACTTCACTTAGAAAAGCAGTTATGGCACCCAACCGCCAGATATCGTAGTCATGGTATGTAGCCGTGGCAAGTAGGATCTGGATGGACTTAAGCATAGCTGCTTGAAAAGGTTTCACCATTATCCACGCCTGGTTGATGACGAAAACCTTTAACAAGTCTAGCTTTGAAAGTCTCAACCTTTCCATGTACACCAAGTAATCTTCTCAAGATATACTTGCTCCTGATGAGGATTTAACCCTTCAGATATAGCAACCAAAATCCATACTTTGTTGGTGTATAAGGATTCCATCTCAGATCGATAAACATCCAGCCATTCTTACAGAGTCTCACTCTTGATGGCCAGCTCGAAACTAGTTGGGTCATCATCTCATGATGCATTCCTCGCTCCCACTGTCATAGAGAAACCGAAGTATCTCTCAGGTGAGTGAGGAACCCTACTAGATCGGCGGAGAGGCTGAGGTTCGTTGGTTACAATTGAATCCTTTGGTTTTACTAAATCATCAGCTGCAGTTTGTATAGCTGGAACATTTCTAGTTCTACATAACAGACCGTGCCTCGAGCTTGTCCGGATTTTGCTTTTAGACATAGGCCGGACAACCCCAAATCTTAACAAACTTAAGATATGGGCTCTTCCCTTTCCATATCTCATATGAAGTGGTAGGCAGCTGATTTGATTGGAACCCTATTCAATAGGTATGCAACTTCTCAAGTGCATAACATCCAATAGGAAATAGGTAACTCAGTAGTACTTATCATAGAGCACACCTTATCATATAGGGTGTGATTGCTCCGCCCCGATATACCATCGTGCTATGGTGTATACGGAGGAGTAATGCTGAGAGAGAATCTCATTCTCCTTTAGAATAGTCCAGGAATTCCATGCACAAGTATTCTCCTCCTTGATCTCATCAAAGGACATAATACTTATACCCGTATTGGTTCTCTATTTTTAATTTATATTCTGTGAATATCTCAAAAGGTTCGGACTTGTATTTCAACAGGAACATATGTCTGAATCTTGAGAGATTATCAGAGAATGTAATGAAGTACAAAGAACCGGTCTTGGCATGTGTAGACAGGGGACCTAACATACATCATTATGTATCAGTCCCAAGAGTTCATTAACTCTTTCTCTGTTTCCATTAAACAGAGCTATGGTCATCTAATCTTTGTGACATGACAGGCAAGTTTTACAAGATGTAAATTCAAACTAATTTAAATATGCATCTAAATGTAACTTCAGCCAGTCGGGCCGCATTGATATGACCTAGTCTACAATACCTCAAGAAGGATTCGTTCATTTCTGAACTCTTCCTCTTGTGTGTGTTCTGTATACAAGGAACTGTAGTTTGATTTAGAACGTCAATGTTTTTAGATAACGTGCCTGAACCGATCAACTTTTGATATAGGAAATGTTCAAAACATTATCCATCAATATAAAATTTTATCGTTTCTTTACTAATAAAGAGACTGATATGATTTGTATATCAGGTTCGGTATCTAATAGCATTTGTTCAGAATCAATGTATTGGTAATATAGGGTGACAGTGACCAACAGACATGGCTGCAACACTTGCCCCGTTTTCTGTCTCATGAAACTTATCACCCGTTCTCAGTTCTCTACCTTTCTGTAGCCCTATGTAACAGATTACATATCTGGGATCCTGATCCGGTATCAAATACCCAGGAGGTAGAGGATACAGAGAAACAGTTCTTTGTAATGAACACACCCGAAGAAGAGGTATCATCATGCACTTTCTTCGTTTGGACGGCATGGGAATCCTGGTATTCCCCTATTTCCTGCTCTGTCTTATAAAAATTATAAGTTGGAGCGGGACCAACGTTCCCCATCACAGTATAACAAGCGGGTTCGGTCAATACATCCGTATTATTATCTTGATTAAGGCGTGACATGGTCGCTACCTGGAAAAAGAGAGAAAAAAACACTCAGCGTATGCTCTTGCAAGATCAGATTGGTTATTATTTTATCTAATCAGGATGGCTCCCACTGTTTTTATCAAATCTTCCTTCAAACCTTAAAAGGAAAGACTAGCCGGAATTAATTACACACTACAAGTTTGCCAATCTTTCATCCAGGCCAGTGTCGGTACTTTGAGGGAGGTTCCCCGTGCTTTCGCACGGACCTAATTACATTAAACCTCGTTTTCCCAGAGGCGTAACCTCGTTGACACCTTTCTAGACACCTACTTGATCGGCTAATTGTAATGTGTAAAACTCTCCCAGGAGTAACAATTACTCGCAGTGGGTATTGGGATCCAACTATCTCATAGAAGGTATGCAATCTCATTGCAAATTTCAACACTTGAAATTCCCGATAATTTTGCCTCTAGCGTCCTATGACCTTGACGGAGGCCAAACTACCCGCTAGTCAAGTTCAACCCGTCATTTCCTGATTGAATTAAACCCACCCGCACGACTCTTAACGGAGGCCTAACAACGCCGTACGAATACCCTAATCCAATCGCATCATATGCTAGCAGATAAGCACTAGTTAGCTACCGTACACTACGCCTTGACGGAGGCCAAACAACCGCAGCACGAATACTAACTAGTACTTATCTGAAATGACGGAGGGCTACGACAGGTTTTTCTGAAAACCTATTGCATAATGAACTTGATATCGTTGTAGAATCAAATGATTTTAAAATGGAGTGTTTTTTAGGCTTTTCTAATTTTGCTAAAGGGGTCACTCCCGGTGAAGGGATCGTCGGCCCTTTCCTCGTCGAATGAGGTGCTGGATATATCATATATATCACTGTGCAAAGCAGAAACTATAGAAGCAATCAAAAACAAACCGAGTGTGTAGCATCTGCCAGTTATTGCTAAAGGGGTCACTCCCGGTGAAGGGATCTCGGCCCTTTCCTCATCGAATAAGGTGCGGGATGTTCTACAAGGAACACCACGATGCAAAGCAAGAACTGTAGCTACCTATTTTATTTTTGAAATTCGATTCTACAACATCTTTAGGTTTCTTTTACTTTCATTAATCACATTAATGAAGTCCCATCATTTCAATCACCTAAACATCACAGATAAATACGACGTACACTTATGCCATCCGCATTCGCCTCGATGTCCTCTCGTGCACCGTTAGGTTAGGTAACTAACGGCAGAGCGGGGCAAGGCTAACGCGGGTGTAAAACATAAGTAACGTCTATATAATATATCATATATACTATATACAGTATTTATCACAGAACATATCATGATCACATCACAGGTATCGCAGCAGAAGAAACATATATGAAATATTGGATATACTAGGACGTCCGTGTTTTCAATACGAGCCAGTATAAAACACGGATCCACGGTCGCGATGAATAGCCAAACCCATACCCCTAGACCCCTACGAGAGCGGCAAGCAACCCTACCAATTCTAGAGTTAGGAGACCCGGACTCGACTCCTCGAGTTGGTCTCCAACTGGACTCCAGAACCCGGTTACTTGTGCCCTCCTCCTGGGGTCTATCCTAGTGCGGAAAAGTAAATAATATACAAACGGTGATATCTTCCGCAACCTGGAAGTGCCCCAATAAAAGAATATTACATACAAGTTTTTACATGAATGAAAATGAAAAACACTCATCTCACATAAAAAAACCCGGCTATTCAAACACGACGATCCAATATAACATATCCAGCAACACATAACATCACATGTCATCAACGTAAGTAAATATGCGCATCCCAATTGTCGTTGACATATAGCAACGAAACCGGCGATATCACATATTACACTTACGGTCACAGAAAAGAAAGTGTAAAACTACAACAGTTGGAATCCACAAACTCTTTAGACATCGCATGCCTAATCAAATGAATTCCTTAGACATCGCATGCCTAACAATTATAAACCCCGCATTTTAGTCTCATTATCGAAAACTCTTTTCAATATCAAGTCGGGCAATTCAACAAGATTCCCGACATTCTGATCGAATGCTCGTCGCAAAGTTTAGTAGACGGTCGCAACCCCGATACCGTCGACGAAGTGCACCAAGGCGGAACACCGCTACCACGAGCACCCGAACGGATGCTTTCGGCGACGGAGTTCTCCTACAGTCACTTGGTCGGGGCTATGGGGTGAGGCTGTCAATTAAGTTTACCCGGCGAGTATCCGCGTACGCTACGTGATTGCGACGGACTTTTGATCGCATCAAAATTCCGTGGCAACCGATCAAGTGAGACTAAACTGCTATGTTTATAACATTCATTCAGTTATCTCATAACAACTTATGAATTCCAATTATTGTATCGCATTCCAGATGAATAGAAAATGTTAAACTTTCCGATCGAACAATCGAACACCCAAGTTTTCCCGAAACAGCTCAACACATGAAACAAGTTTAAAAACATTCACTTCATGCCTCAGTACCAACGGTCCAGCCGTAGAAGGGTCAAGCCAACGCCTCACATGTGGCACGCCGTGCTGCCCCAAACCCTAAGGTTCAAAGGGTAGTTCAAGACGGTCACATAATCGAGTTAAGGTTTGTTGTCTTCTAGAGGGACCATCGCGTTACTTGCACTACTTAGAACGTCGTTAAACTACGGAAAAATCCAACAATTGGAAATTTCCCTGCAGGGGAAAAAGTGGGTATTTACATCCGGTCGAACTTTTTAACATATTCTAAAATTATCCGGAAAAACACATAGACAAAGTCAAAAATTCCGATCGAATCATCGAAGCCCCAAAACATCCAAGAAAACTCAACTCTTGAGTGAAAATTAAAAAATCCCAGAAAACCCACCTGAAGAAACAAATTACTGTGCAAAAATTGAAGGCTGATCTCATCTTATGGCCGCGGAACCGCCGCAGAAGCCAAGCTTCTGCCGCGGTTCCGCCGCGCTTTAGCCGTATCTTTTGGTCATCTTTGCACCGTAATTATTAGAACTTCCTGCTGAATTTTTTAAGAATTTTTAATCTGGAAAAAACCCAGTTTTGAAAAAATGTACAGAGAGGGGTCATGGATTAGGGTTTCGGGTTCGATCGGGTTTCTAACTCCGTCTACGCATCGCCTAAGGCTCTAGCTAGACTCTGATACCACTGTAAGGTTCTTAGGCACACTAAGGAGGTCTCACAAGGCATCAACCATGCCAAATTCAAAAAATTCCGGTGCCGAGAAACCCTAATGCGATCATTGACTAGAGATTAGGCGATAACTACAACTAGTAAACTGCTTTACTAATAAGTGAACGGAAATACAACCTTTGTAGATCCGGTCCTCCACCTCCATAGCTCCGTGATGAAGTCCCTCCGCTGTACCCATCAGATCCCGGACTCTAGTGTTGATTCCATCGAAGAAATGATCGGGCTAGGTCGTCGACTTCGATGCCGAAGATGATCTACGTCGAGGCAACACAAGATCAAGCTCCAACTTCACCAAGTCATGAAACTTGTGAAGAAAACACCCTATACTACATGGAAAGTGGTAGAGGATGAAGAAATAGGAAGTGGGTTCACTTTAGAATTGGATTTCTCACTCTTTTTCTCATTTCACCAATGAAGCTAGCAAGCTTCTTTCTTCTTGAAAAAGAAGAAGAAGAAGATAATATGATAAGAATTATTCAATAATAGAAAATAAGTGATTCTTATCATATAGCAACCATGGTTAAGTGTAGAGAATAAACCAAGGTTAGGTGAATGGTTAGGTTTAGCATGAAACAAAAATGGTGGACTTATTCAAAGCTTCATGAAACTTCAAGTAGAAAACAAATCAAGCCACCAGTTCCCTTTTTGCCAAAAATGAATTAAGAGAATAAATAAATAAGTAAATCAAAACCCTAACCATTAACATAACCATGGTTTAATCATACACACCCAAGTTTGCATGTATCATCAAACATGATACAAACTAGTGCACAAAACTATATCATATATACAATGTGCACATCAAGTGAGAAAATCCATCTTAAGTGAACTAATACTAGTTAATGTAAAGTAATATATCAAATATATAATTATACATTAAATCATTAAATCAACACTTGATTTAACGATCCGGTCATATCGCATATAACCGACTAATATCAAGTGTATCAATGTATCGAATCAACACTTGATTCGGTAACCCGGCTATATCACATATAACCGACCAATGATACAAATCACGAGAATAGAATACAGTATCACATACTGGTATAATTCTCAGTCCCGCACATATCTCATATGCGCTCCTATTTCGTTTCGCTTGAACCAGGAAACCTCTGTATAGGACTCTAAAGACTCGTCAATACGCCGGCAGCAGGTGATGATCATATCAATCGCCCACAAGCCGCAAGCGGTCTGCTAAACGTAACGGCCACCCGGGTATTGAGCGATCAGAAGATCGACGAGCAAGCCCGCTCACACTCCTGTGAATCCAACCAGTAACACTTACCGTACAGTCCGGTCTGATCGTCTGATATGTCGCATATCTCGCCTAAGGGTGGTAAACGTCAGACCCCAGTAGCTCGATAAGTCGTATCGATATGAGGTCTATAACAGTTCGAGAAACTACTGATAACTCTTACCAGTACATCTCAGCAACCCTGGCCAGGGATTTCCGGTTATAACCAATCGAACACAGCGCAACATCAACTCCCTATACCGGGAGAGACGAATCCCCTCCTATCGCTCATTACCTCCATGTGACTCGGGACTGTACCCAAAAACCACCGTTTTGCATGCCCTCTTGGACGTGGTAAGGTGGAAATCAAAGCACGGTGGGAATCACACAAGACTCTATGACGATCTCGGGTCTACAGACTAACCTGTACCAGTGTCACCAGAGAACTGCCATCTGACGTAAGGTATAATACCATCTGGGAGTTCTCGGCGAGTCCGTCCAGTGTACCCAGTCTCCACTGAGCACCCGTATATCATCTCTGATGTCAAACACCAATGGATATGGGATCATCCATCGCCCATCTATATGGGTCGAGAAGGTATACGCTAGTCTACTCTGGTATATCGATGCCCCGTCTCGATACACCCACGACTAGGGACCTTGAAGGATGTACTTATGGACTACCACGTCCCCACTAGTATGATCCGCATCATAGTCCAGGTAGTCAAGTACACATCCTAAGGGCTTTACCAACATGTAACAGAGAGACAATCAGCATACACGTTAAGGTAAAGAGTAACCAGATAGCATACTATCATGTCGAGCAAGAAAGTCCTCCCTATATATGTCCCAGCGTCCACTACAATATACATCCTATGTACAGCAATGGCCTCTAGGGCATACATATAACTAACACACAAGGCCACCGAGTAGCTTCCCTACTCGATAATCCTTGGAGGGTAGTTTCCTACCCACCGACGCCGATGATCGAAGCTATCACCAAGAGGCCACCGAGCAGCTTCCCTGCCCGGTCAATCCCTAGTGGGTAGTTTCCTACCTATCTATGCCAAGGATCAAATCCCTCCTCACGAGGCCATCGAGCAGCTTCCCTGCTCGGTTAATCCTTAGCGGTTAACTTCCTACCTACCTACGCTAAGGATCAAAGCCCTCCTCACGAGGCCACCGAGCAGCTTCCCTGCTCGGTCAATCCTTGGCGGTTAGTTTCCTACCCACCGACGCCGAGGATCGAAGCCTTCACCAAGAGGCCACCGAGAAGCTTCCCTGTCCGGTTAATCCCTGGCAGGTAGTTTCCTACCCATCTATGCCAAGGATCAAAGCCCTCCTCACGAGACCACCGACCAACTTTCCTGCCCGGTCAATCCTTAGCGGGTAACTTCCTATCCATCTACGCTAAGGATCAAATCCCTCCTCATGAGGCCACCGAGAAGCTTCCATGCTCGGTTAATCCTTGGCGGGTAGTTTCCTACCCACCGACGCCGAGGATCGAAGCCCTCCTCACGAGGACACCGAGAAGCTTCCCTGCTCGGTCAATCCTTGGCGTGTAGTTTCCTACCCACCGAAGCCGAGGATCGAAGCCCTCACTAAGAGGCCACCGAGCAGCTTCCCTGCCCAGTCAATCCCTGGCGGGTAATTTCCTACCCATCTACGCCAAGGATCAAAGCCCTCATCACGAGGCCACCGAGCAGCTTCCCTGCTCGGTCAATCCTTAGCGGGTAACTTCCTACCCACCTACGCTAAGGATCAAAGCCCTTGTCAGGAGGCCACTGAGCAGTTTCACTGCTCGGTCCATCCTTAGCGGGTAACTTCCTACCCACCAATGCTAAGGATCGAAGTCCCACCAAGGGGAAACCGCGCAGATCCCTGCTTGGCTAACTTCCGAGTGATAAATTCCTACCATCCTAAGACGAGGGTCTAGGAACTACATCAAGGGGGAATCAGTCAACGCCGACCAATTCTAACTTGGCTATTGTCCAACTTACGCTAAGAGACGTGGTCGTCGGTCCGACTCTAAGGAATAGGCAGATACCGACCTTCCTATACCGAGGGATCTTTTGGTGTATTCTAAGTGAACGATCTCCACCTTGACTCCGGGGGCGGGAGGGCACCGGCCTTCCTGCCCTTGGCGATTAATTGACTTACACTCGACGCGCGATTTTCCTCTAAAAGGCCGGTCATCGACCTATGGCCTAACACTTGAATCGAGGAAAAGACCGACAAGCTCAAGTACTCACGCAAGAAACACATTGTCATGCAGAGGAAAATAAACCCAGTTTTATTCATTTTCCGAAAGTCTTTACAAGGTATTCTGGGCTCCTCAGCCTTACAAAAAATAAAGAAAAGAAAGCTCAGGTTGCAAGCTCGTCCTGGATCTCGCCTTACTCGGCACTGCCCTCAGGGGCCGGAGCTTCTACTTCCGTAACCGCCCCTCCCCCGGTGCCAGCCGCTTGCGGCGTTTCTACCGAAAGCGGGACCCGAGCGCGAAGCTCACCGTCGGCAGACTCCGACATTAACGCCTTGACGGCATCAAGAGCTTCATACTAAATGATGGCAGAGGTTTCGCCGATGTCGGCGTAGAACTGGTCTGACGCCTTGTACAAGTCCACCGACTTGCGAGCTTGGAGCTCGGTGATCTTCGCCGCCTCAAGCGCAGCCTCGGTCTCCCTCATGCTGGCATCCCTCACCTTCTTCATTATGGCGTAGCACTTGCCCAACTCCTTCAACTTGACCTCGACGGCTTGGTGGGACTCGCTCAGAAGTCGGTGGAAATCCTGGCACTAGGAGATTGTGAGCCCCCTGTCTGCCAACCGGGTTTTGGGGGTGGCTGTCTTCTCCTTCTCATGCCGCGGCTGAAGGCGCTGATCCTCCGCCTCTGAAGACGATTCCTCCGCCTTCCTCATGGTCGGGGCAATCTCCTCGGACTCCATGTTGACGATAAGGGCGCAATGCTGGAGGACCTAAAGAAAGTAGCAGATGGATTTAAAGGTGTTCAGAATAAGAAAGGGCACTTAAGATAATACTTAAAAGGATACCAACCTGAACTGCCTCCTGAGCAATAACGGCCACTTGGGTCTTTAGGCTCCCCCGAGGAATCTTGCCATCGACCGACTGCTCCATGTCCACGAGTAAGCTATCGGTGATGGAAAGCTCCGAGGGGACCACGAAGCAGATGCCGCCCTCCTACACAGGAATCCCCTCAGGGATCTCAATCGACGGCGCGTGGGAGACCGTCCTTTTCCTCTTTAGGGGAACCTCGGTTCCGGGTCTCGCGCGTACTTCTGGCTACCCCCGCAGCGGTCATCGGGGGCTCGGGGTGATGCGGAAGGCCTTGCCGGTGGAGATGGTCTCAGGGCAGAGCTCGGGCCAACTCGAGACAAGCTCACGCCCCCGGCCTTCTTCTGGGATGCAGTGGCTATGGCAGCTAGGATCCTGGATCGGTGATCAGTCGAAAATACTGCATTTTTAACATGGCAATTTCCTTATCATTTGCACTCATCTAGAAGTGTTCGGTATTCATATTGCACATATTAGCAAAACATCTCTGAAATACCAGATTGCAGGTGTTAGACTTTAAAACCGACACTTTTAGGGAAATTGTGTGTTTATCATGGCATCGCATCATCCTTGTATTGTGCAACTCTTGTCCCGAGAAATTGTGCAGGAAATTGCAGGAACAAAGCCAAAAGAGCTGATCAAAAGTACATCAACTCCAAGATGTGAGATCTGGTAGCAATTTAGAGGGAAATATAAAATTCAACATATCAGAAACAAGCCCAAATGTCAGCCCAAATCTTTACCAGAAATCCCAAGCCCTCAGGCCCATAAAGAGCCGTGGATCCGCGGCGGGAGCCTGCTTGAGCCGCGGATCCGCGGCGCCGTGACGTCATCATGCTCTCAAATTTCTTACACGTGGCTCCTGTAACTGCCTAAGCTTCCAGAAGACTCCAGATTCTCCACGTGGCTCATCTAGAAGGCTCGGCTTAACAAACTATTTCTAGAAGGCTCTTCTTAACAAACTTTTGGAGGGAAAATTCAAATTTCAAATCCTAGATCTAGGGTTTTGAGGTCTACAAAAAGGAGCCTAGATCTAGGGTTGAGTTTGTTCTTCAAATCATCATCTCCCCCATTTCTAACACAAGTTGAGTGACACAACTTGTGCCTCAAAACCCTAACCCTAATTCCTATTCAAAATCAAGATCAAGATCCCGAGTACCATTCAAGCAAGAGAGCCTTCAACCTTTAGAGAGCGACGCCGGATTCCATCGGAGCAAGAGATCCAAGCCGATCCGCGACTCAAGGAGCCGAGCGAAGCCGAAATCGACGATCTAGTTCCTTCCTTTTGTAAATTCAAGAGAGTTGTAACGAAATTTGTCGATAAATAAAGGTGAAATTT
Source organism: Agapanthus africanus (assembly GCA_030015575.1). Classification (NCBI taxonomy): domain Eukaryota; kingdom Viridiplantae; phylum Streptophyta; class Magnoliopsida; order Asparagales; family Amaryllidaceae; genus Agapanthus; species Agapanthus africanus. The sequence goes on along the minus strand of JASDDO010000001.1, from coordinate 14,421,327 downwards.
CTATATCTTGCTTATCTTTTGATTCAACATTATGATTCGATCTCAATTTGTGATTGCGTTTGTTATTATGATGTTTGAGTAAACTCCGCTCGTATAGGAGTTGTGACGATCAATAGAATGATAATGATTTAGATTCTTTTACAATTCTTAAATCTTATAACGATTGTAAATTCTTGTGAATCAAATGATCGATGACCTAGTTTCAGGATGATCCTTTCTTGATTGTGTTCACTCGAAACTAGGGAACAACGATTGATCATTTGATTAACTAGAAGCTAGAATTTGAATGAGATTCATTGAAAGGACAAAGGATAAGACGAGGAAACCCTAGCTTCTTCGCAAAATCCTTAACCTCGATGAATTATTATCGATCGAGTATCAATTCGTTAATGGATAAGAACATGAAATCTTTAGATCTCATCGCATCTATAGATCCGATCTACTCCTACGAGCCACACTTCGAATCTTGATTGTTGGTTGGAAATCATCCCAAATTATCACTTCTTGATTTTAATGCTTTCTTAGATCTAGATTTTTTTCTAGTTCTTGAAATGCAATTTTATAAATCATGAATTGTTTTCTTTTCTTTTCCTTAAAGTTTCGACTCATCTAATTCGAAGCACGAACGATTACACTTTCCCTGTGGACGATCCGCACTTACTAACGCGCTACATCCGAAACCATTATTGATTGCGGTCAAATAATTTTTGGTTGTGATTTCTTATCAATTTCATATTCACACAATCGGAAATCATTATCAATCAATCGGTCCATTTGTCCTGCAAAAGGAGAATACACAGAAATGTCAGTGATGCGAGAAGGGCAAAAGGAAATTATTCAAGTCTAAATTGATCATCCAAGCTCCTAACTTACCCACGAAGCGCGCGGGGCTGAGCCCGGCCCAGCTAAGGACCTGCTCGGAAACCAAGACGTCAGCCCGCTGGATCGGCTCCCACATGGACACCGCCCTCACCTCAGGAGAGGACGGCTGCTTCGCCCGCGGGCAGTCGTCCCTGTGCCACTGTATAGGCATAGGCCAATCCTCGCCCTTAAGTGGCCCGACGAATATAAACTTCTCCTTCCATTCGTGAATAGAAGAAGGAACGACTACTACTCCCGACCCTGCCGCCCCTTCCTTGCATTTTTTGAAAGAAATATACACCCAGCTCGGCTCATCCTTGCGGGTGCCAGGGTGATTTTTGTAACAGAGGAAGGAGGTAAGAAGGGTCAGGCTGAAAGAGATGTTGTCAAGTTTTAACCGAACCAGGAACCCTAGGAGAATTCTCCATGAGTTCGGCACTATCTGGCCCGGGGCAAGTTGGAAGCAACGAAGTACCCCACAAACTTCGGGTGGAAAGGGCAGACGCATTCCAGCTCAGAATGCATCCAGGTACAGGGCAATCTCCTTGCCCTGCACCTGATCTGCCCTTTCATCCTCTCTAGCTAAACGAAGTGAATAGCAAGGGGGAATGTGGAAACGAGCCCGAATCTCGGTAAGCTCATCCACGTTTCTCAAAATGGAGGGTGCATCGCGAGCGTTCCCGATGCGTACTTTAGAGGCCTTTGCCGTTGCCTGGTGACGAGCGGCGCGGGTAGCCCTAACTCTATGGGGGGAACCTGACGCAGATGGAGCAGCCGAAGAAGCGGGAGAAGACACCCTAGACCCAGCTCCAACAACTGGAACCTCATCGCCCGACTCGATCCTAACAACTTCTACAGACTCATCGGAGAAAGACATCTAACCTGATTCAAAGGGAAGGTTTCGCCAAAGAAAGGCGCGGGAGTTTTGATCTGAAAAAAGGAGGAACGCCGAGAAATCTCTCGCAACGAAGGAAAGTAATGGCGGAAGTGTTAACCCTAGGGGATACCTCTCCAATTTATACAACTCTGGGGGAAGCATCCGACGGCCCTGATCAATTCCCACCAAAACGAAGCGTCGCTTCTGCCAGCCGGCGAAGGCCCATGTGTCGAACGACCATTGGAGACGTCCCTTCGGCCGCAAGCGACAGCGACAGCCTGTCGAATCCCCCAATCCGCATCGGACACGTGGCATGCACCTCAACAGATGTGCGAACAAATCGGTGCCCCCTCTTTAATGCACGATCCTTTCCCTGATCCATTGATCTCATCAAAGATGCGCACGAAGATCTAAGCGCCCGGGATACGCCATGCGGGCTCATAAATCCGAACGACGCAACTGCCCTACACCGAGTCGTCCCGGAAATCCATGCCGATAGATTTTTGGGCAACAGGCTGCACCTAGAAAACCGATCAGACCACTTTCGACCCGACCCATAAATAGGTCGGGACGAGAGTGTGGGGATAATGATGATACTCATAAGTGGGAATTCCCCAGATCATGACACGTGGTGGATAACGTGTCCCGGGTCTCATGGGACAAGAGAAAACACAATACATTGAAGGCATTCTCCGGGCCTTCGCCCCGAGGATTGACCCGACCTTCGATGGCCTCCCAGAACACTCCTATGCCCGCCTTACAAATAACCATTGGCTCTCCTCCGAACCCTCCTACACGCTGAGCTTCCTTATCCCTCCCAGCTCGCCTCTAAGCTATCACAGAACTGAGCTTCTTCGGCCTCCCCGCTCGCCTCCGAGCCTTGCGCCGAGCTAAGCCTCTCCGGTTCTACCGAGCAACCAAGAACGCAGAGCCCAAGCGCCTCTACCACGGTTCTGCGTATCTCGCCAGAAGCGAGATATCCGCCACCCAACATCCCACGTTCCACGCCATCGTATCCCTCCATTAACGAGCGTATCTCGTCATTAATAGGGGGTCTGTCATTCACATAGGTGTGACGTCAGGGGCGTAACCGACAGCGAAGATCTCGTGCCAGCTCGCTCCAAGCGACCACTATAAAAACCTCTCTCTCAGATGACTCAGGTCAGACAATTTTCAATTCAACAAGCCGCTACTCTGCTCGAATTCCTCAGCTAACTTCATCGTCGGAGGGTCCACGGTGGTACAACCACCCCGGGATTTCTTTGCAGGTAGCTCTGCTTCACCTCCAATTCAACCCATTGAGATCCACACGTCCAAGGAGACAACCTTAAGCACCAATCTCAACCCATCATCGAATCTCGCGACAGATCGACGGAGGACAACATCTGAAGGAGATTCATGCCTCCATCACAAGCCTTCATCCACATCACCGCCTTCCACCCTTCTCCCCCTCCATATTTCCTAACAAACCGGTGACCTTCAACCACCATCTCCCTTCTCCTCTTCTGCTTCCCTAACCTCACCTCCACCATCTCTCTTCTCCTTCTTCACTACCATCTCCATTATCTTCCTCCTCTTCCTTTCTTTCCTAATAAACCCAATCACACAACCTCCTTCATATCATAGAAGATATATTTTGACTCTTGATATCAAAAGATATGTATTTTATCTCTTGCAATTGATCAGATTATAAATAATTAACATGAAAAGAAATTCATAGAGTTTTCGCTCAAGATGTTTTGGATTCAATACCATCATAATATATATGGTATAAGAATAATTAAGAAACCCTTATCATTTACATTTCCTCCTTTTCTAGCCACTGCCGCTATCATTAATCTCATTAATGAGTTTAGTAACAGACATTGGGTTTTGTTTAAATAGAGAACCCACTAAATATGTTTTTCTCCTCTCTAAAAAAAATAAAGCAATAAACCAATGGTGGTTTCAAATTCATTGGTCACTATCAGGTTTAATTTCATATGTTCTGCTAAAGTAGGTGCACTTATAAACAACCAACAGGGGGTAGTTCATAGGGTAAGAATTTTCTCTCACACGAAAGCATAGCTCACCTTCTCACCATGCTTCCTCAAAACCCAAGTAACTTCATATGGAATGTGATGGATATTTTTAGCGCAGACATAGCCTAAACTGTGTATGGAGCCAAGAATTAATCATGATGAGCAGATGCTCAATATTAGAATATAAATTAAAATAAATAAATATTATCTTAAATTTGGAAAGAAATGAGTGGGTACGACCTTGTTTGTAGCTAGATTTTTTTTTAGCACCGGCACGTAAACCCTAAGCTATGCACACAACACACACCACGCACACCACACACAAGCATACAACACACACGCACCCATAGGACCTACGAATTTGCCCCGAAAACGTTAATTTGTGGCCACTCTCCTCTCTTGGGGTTTCTAGGGTTCGAACCCAGCACTCTTCCCAAGATAAGAAGTGTCCGGTCATACCCTCTGAGCTATTTCTCATTGGTTTTATAGCTAGACTTTGTTGAAATTATGGAGAAACTTCAAACACAAGTCATATCATATTTTACCAAAACTAAGATTTCTTAATTAAAGGATATCTTATGGCAGTTTCTTAATTAAAGAGATGATAAAGTCTTAATTGGAATAAGATGAGTGACTTATGGCAGATTCTTAATTATGGTAGTTACTTAATTAAGAAATTGGTTTGTGTATAAATAGGAACCTCTCACATATATTTTGTACGTCAACACTACAGCCAAATAAAAGAGAGATCATTGTATGAGAGGGTAAATGTTTAGATCTAGAGAGTTTTGAGAGAAAACTCTTAAGGTTGAGATCTAGAGAATTTTGAGAGAAAAATCCTAGGGTTGCTCATGGTGTACTTGATTCAAGATTATATTAGACGTTTGCGGACTCCGCTATGCCCGGGACTAGCCATACGGTGGGTGAACGACATTAACAAATCTCTTGCCTTTCTGTGTTTGATTTACTATTTTTATTCTCGCATATTTATATTGTTATTTTGTCGTTTAATTGCGTGATTATGTTTGCGTGATTTGGGTGTTATTGCGAGCATTATTCCGTGCATCGAATTCTCAACTGGTATCAGAGCGTGGTTAAAAAACTTAGAGTTCTTCAATTCTATGATCTAGATCAACAGTCGGCAAAGACAACTATATCCTCTTCCCCATTGTAACATTTTGGAAAAATTATAAATATTAATTTATAATTTTAAATATAGAGATAATGAGTTTATAAAAATGATATCGCTTATGAAATTTGGTATCAGATTTATATCCGTAAAAATGTAATTATTTTGGTAAACATGGAGAAAAATGTGTGATATCATAAAAATAATATTTTAATTGTTCCAAACATGACATGAGATGTTATAATAAGATAATGGTATTTAAGTATTATAAAAAGTGTTGTGTTTCTTTTAAAAACATGGATTTAGATTTTGTAACATGAAGGGTTTAATTAAAGAAAAAAAAGGTTTTTATTTTGTTTTTATTTCTTGGTTTAAAGTGAGGATGGGTATATAATATGTCAAGTTTAAACTCTCACAACCTCCACACCACACTCACACCTCGCATCCCTCTATCTCCTCTTTCTTACTTTACACCACCACCTTACCACTCTCCATCTCATCCTTCATGGTTGACACCTCCACCTTATCTTCTCACAATATTTAGTAATTCTTTTAGCTATTCCAAATTGAAATAACAAGTTTCTTCAAGCTCCAAACTAAAATTCTCAAGCGTTCATCATATCCAAAGAAGAAAACCTTGATTTCTTCATCAAAGTTGTTCATACCATCAAGTTAAAGCCACTACAACACCTAGGAGCTTCCACAATGCAATTCTTGAACTGGTGATCCCTTGTGCATCATCCCAATAAGTATATCTCCTTCTTTCTTTACAATTTCAATTCTGTTTGATATCTATTTTTAGTGTGCAGTATCAGAAAACTGGATTTTTGTGATATTTTTCATACTAGAATTGAATCTGGAATTACTAGGTGTAACCAATAGAAAAACTAACAAGACTAGGGTATGATGAGACCACTACAAGACTACTTCTAAAGCCCGAGCCTCTAAACCTACTTTTGACCCGACGAGAATATTGTTTTAGCCGGCGCCACCGGGCCCCTTGAGGAGTTTTGGGTTGTATTTTTTTCTGTTGGTGCATTTGGTTATTTTATGATCTACAGTATTGTTTGATTTGTCCCAGTATTCATACAGAGAAATCTGGGAGTGTTTTACTAAGGTTTTATTAAAGTTTCCGATATTTCGATACGGTTTTTCGTATTTCTGTGCCGCCACTGAATTGTTGACGTTCGTACGTTAACATCAAGGGTTTCTTGTCACTTTTGGAGTAAGTAAGCTGTAGGTTCTAACCTACGGATGCCTAGCTTATTTTTTTGGTTTTGATATGATATTTACGTCGATTTGTTATAAATTCGATTATATGTACGATCGCGAAAGTTTCTGGAATGAAGATGACGGACATAGCAACATGAACTTCGGCTAGCTCGACAAGTTGGTGAGTAGATTTATATCTACGGGGGGAAGTCGGGTGGATGACGTATAGCACCCCCACAACCATTTAACTAGGATAGTTATACTATCTAGTTAGTTGTTATTGTTATGTTAATAAACTTAGCTTATGGTATTGATACTATTTTGCATATAGTATGTTATTCAAGTGCATATAGTTAAATACATGATTATGGTGAAATACGTACGTGACGATAGGTCCGTACGATATGGATCTGGTTTTGGGTGGATATAGTACGAAGGATCATACCGTACTTATGATGATGAGGTTAGCGTGCCGAATACGGCCAAGTTCTTTTGGATTCGTAAAGTTATGAACTACCCCGATTTAAGATGTTATGTTTGAGTGGGCTATACTCTTTTAAAAACCAACGATTCGTTTCCCTTTTAAATGATAAATAACAAGGATGCGATGCTAATTTCCAAATGAATATCTATTTTTAACTTAAAGCAGCTTCCTGATTTCAAAACCAACGTTTCATTCCATTTTCAAAGATAATGGTATAGCTCATAGCAAATAGTTACGTTTGATATTTACGCTATACGCATAGATTTACTTTACATATTTGCGATATATTATCGATGATATACGTTTCCGTTATATGAACACAATGATAGAACACTATACAACTACCAATGAGTACTATGTTGCACGAGCACAGACGCATATGTTACACTACACCTCATTGGTACTGTCATACCACTGTAGGACCGCTATGCTATGTGATGCGTATGTTAATATCGATACGAGGCATATGAATTCCCTATATCCGGAAGAATCTAATTTTAATTATATGCTACAGATATGGGTAGAATTACTTTCTATTTTAGACACTTATAAAACACTTGCACAAATACTAATGATTGCCATGTTGCACAAGCACAGACACGTATGCTACACTATACATCATTAGTATTGACATGACACAGTAGAACTGTTATGGTTGTTGTATGCATGACTTTCTTTACATACTGCACCTTTATTACCTGTTGAGTATTGCAAATACCAGTACCATGGATAGTGTATTCGATTCTTATGAGTTTTCATGATGTTTTGCTTTCGATGATATATATCAGTGGTATGGGACGATATTATATATGTATATATATAATATATCATCAGGAAGATCTATGAAATTATTCTTATTTCTTACTTGATATGTTTGGATACGATGAGTTGATGTCCACCATGAGTTGTTTTTATGTTTTGTTTTACTCCGAACCGAGTTGGGGGGCTATACGGTTGCGGATTACTACGATATCTAGACTGAATGGGTGGGATATACAGCGGGATACATGGTGGATCCGGTCGAAACCGAGGGGCAGGAAAGCCGCGATAAAGGCGGGGAGCCTAGCAAGAACACTCAATACCGGAGATGGATATAAGCAGGGCAGATATCCAGGAGATACTGGCCAGAGCTAGAGATGAGCACGGCGGATATCCAGGGGATACTGATCGGGGCTAGGGATATTGAGGGGCGACCATCTGTTCAGATAGTGTCGACGATATCTGCATTTGCGTGTCGGTGATGGACACGAGAGATTTGAGCAATTGCAAGTCGGTGATGGACATGAGAGATTCTGATTTTGGGTGTCGATACCGGACATCCATATATATTGATATGTTGCTATCATGAGGTATACAGTTGTGTTGTGCGTTATTGTAGCCAACTAGGACTGATCCGAGGGACAGTGCCTGAATACCTTTTTACCGGTTGTGCATATAAAAAGGATTTCTAAAATGAGCTATAGTCTCATTATTTTGATATGTCTAGAATGACACTGTAATCTTGTAAACCGTAAACCTCTTATCACACTTTACCAAAACAGCAAGACGTATATCCTAAATAAGATACCTATTACACTTCATACTACCACGTCTGCTTTTATGCCGTGACATACGTATTCTGCGGCTATTTTTAAAGAAGAGGTGTTACATATATATTTTGGCTACCTTATGATTTTATACCTAGATACAGGTCATTTGCATATGATATATTCTATTTTGGGTTCAGGTAATGGATAGTGTTGCATTTATGATACTCATGCATATTATATATATTTTAGTACAGGATATGATAGTACTATACTTATGACCTACGTATCGTTGTGCATTTCGATTTCTATCTTGTGGTGTACTTTTATTCATTGAGTTGGCAACTCACCCCCGTTGTACCCCAGTTTCTTGCTGGTTTTACCGCTCGGATCATCGGCGGATTGCGGCACACTCTTCTTTTCGGTGATTGCTTTGGTAGGTGGGCTACTGTTGTATCGTACCCACACTTGTATATTTATATTCTGTTGTATCTAGTAAAACTCCATCGACCTAGAATGTGTATATTGTGAACTGTTCATCTCAGAAAACTGCAATTTAATACTGCTCATTCATTATCTATTTTGTTATATATCGGTACTATTAACCAGTGTCTACTCAGTAAATACAGATTACATGTATCCATGATATAATACTGGAAACACACTCAAAATCACGGATATAACGTTTGGGAGCCGACACTGCAAACAGAACAGAAAATCGATCAATGACCAAAGAGTTCTTTTGCAAATAAATGTGTGCACACAATTTTGTTCCAAAACAATGCTAGTGTGCACATGCTCTTTGGCACATGGACCATGATGGGGCTGCCTTGGCACAAGTGAGTGTGATGTGTAATAAATGCTAAAAGATGTGATGTGATTTAAAAGTATCAAGTTTCCCTCCAAGACTACTGAGTATAACCCAAGCTGATATGAATAAATCAAACATTACCGGTGGACTTGTTGAGTGCACTCAAGACCATTACACCAACTCGAGCCCCATTGCTCGGACCAAGCCCAGTGAGACCCCACAAAAAATGGCATGGCCGGGTCCCCTAGCTCCAAATGTTCCCATTTTTCTTATGATTGTTTATTTGGGTCACATCATCTTATTTTTATTGTTTTGTTATTCTGGAGTGAGGCATATAAATACCAGATCAATGGGCAAGGGGGATGGATACTTTTAGCTTTAGTTTTAGTTTAGAACAAATTGTAATTTGTAACTTGTCTTTCCTTTGAACTCTTGAGCTCTTGCCCCTTTATCTTGACCTTGCAATTTCTTCATTGAACTTGCAAGCTTAAAATTTAAGTTCTTGAATTCAAGATTAGTTGTATCTTATTTGAAAATCAATAAAATTTCTCATTGTTCATTATATGTGTCTTGCTTTCTACTAACATTGAACTTGTGAAATCCTTGCCTTGCTTTGATCTTACAATCTCTTAAGTGAGCTTGCAACCTTAAAATTTGGTATTTTGATTTCACATTGGTATGGGCTTAAAGAACATTTGAAGATATTTGCACGTAGGATATATCGGTTCTTAACCTTCTAACCTTGACTTTGCTTTTCTTGCAATTTTTGTTATGTGCCTTACTCTTTTCTTTTTTCTATTTGGTATTATAAATATGTGTGAGTAATTGATTTACTTGTTAAGGGTAGAATATGGTTAGTTTGTGTTAGGAGATGTGTTTGATAAAACCTTAAAAACTTTAACTTTGTAATTGAAACTCCGACCAAACGACTCGCAATTCCGCTCCGTTAAGCACCCTATCCTACCACGATAGTGGTGAATCCTAATCGTGACCGGTTGCGAGTGGTTTGCCGAAGGCTAAGGTCAAGAGACAATAACGGAAGGGCAAGGGACAAGAAATACGGATTTAGCACACAATCGCAAATACCGTACTTCAAGTTCCCCAATCCACATTGTTGCTTATTGCCTTAGTGTCAATATCAGAATTAGGTCTATAAGGAAACGGCAAACATCATCCTAACGCAATCTAACCTAAAACAACCCCTAACAAGTCTTTTTATTGAACATATCATAGTTACGACACTTAGTATAAACAACAACTCAAGTTACGGTATTAACTCATTAAAACAATCTTAAAAACCTACCATCTCCCTGCGGACGACCCATACTCATCGCGGCTCACTACACGCGACACCGTTTTTTTATTGCGGTTATTTCAAATTCTTTTTAAAAAACGACACGCGAAAAGCGTGCTTAATCAAATTCTATTTTGGGTTCAGGTAATGGATAGTGTTGCATTTATGATACTTATGCATATCATATATATTTTAGTACAGGATATGATAGTATTATACTTATGACCTAGGTATCGTTGTGCATTTCGATTTCTACCTTGTGATGTACTTTTATTCATTGAGTTGACAACTCACCCCCGTTGTGCCCCAGTTTCTTGTAGGTTTTACCGCTCGGATCATCGGCGGATTGCGGCACACTCTTATTTTCGGTGATTATTTTGGTAGGTGGGCTACTGTTGTATCGTACCCACACTTGTATATTTATATTCTGTTGTATCTACTAAAACTCCATCGACCTAGAATGTGTATATTGTGAACTTAGAAGTGAGACTTAAAATTTGTGTGTTGTTGGGCGTCGTACTCATTGGAGTCGACCTTTTTATATTGTTGATTTGATTTCGCTTTTCTTTTCTTCGCCATTTGGCGTCGTATATTATCTGTTTGATTGCTCCGCCGTTTGGGCGTGGAAGCTAGCTCCCGTTGGGATGCTTTATATATTTGTGCTTGTATCGTGTTTTATTCAAAATTTACAAAGGAAGTGATGTCGAATTTTAAAACGTCATAGGTGCTTTTCAAACATACTTATTTAGACTTAAATGTTTATTTTAAAACTGATTCCATCTAATGACTATTTTAAACCTCACCTCCAATAATTTCAAAAAAGGTTTAGATTCCGGGTTTTCGGCTTACTTGGACCGCATCGACGTCTTTAGATGTCACGTGATTTAAGTGACGGTCACGTGCCACTTTTGGTCGTGACACCCACTATCTTAGATTATCGTTTTGAAGGCGTTGATTCAAATTAAGGGAGAAGTCGAGTTTGCTGCGACAGAGACGAAAGATGGCTGAGGATAAAGTAAGGATCGAAAAATTCAATAGCCACAATTATGGTTGGTGACGCATGGAGTTAGAGGACTAAATGTAACGACCCAGAAATCCCTGTATATTTGTATCAAGTTCAATATAAATATAAAGGTGCGTTTCTGCTCTGACTATGAGTTATAAGTAATTATTGTTAAATAAAAACAAGAAAAAACTTCTAACTCACTGGTTAAGCCTCTACACTGTTTTTCTTTAGCTTGCGTGTTCGAATCCTATCAGCCCTAATTATTTTAATATTTTTTCTTTTTAACTTTTTCGAAAGCCCAAGAGTTGCACATGCATTACATGGAGAAACGAAAAGTTTCAGATAAAACAAACTAGATAAATGAGGTGTTAAATACGATCAATACACCAGGCACGAACCTCGAGGCACGTAGCCAAATCTGAGCCGCCCATTAACCGCTATCGGTGGTTGGATTGGCTCCATCTGCCTCCGTGCATTGTCTGTTCGTCCCTACAGCTCCTCTCTACTCCTTTTTCCTATTTGTTTTCTCTGAAATTAAACAGAGAGCAGTAAACCCTTCATATACCCTTTAACACTTTCTTTAATCCAATTTTTAATTCTTTTTAAATCACCAAACTCCCCTATCTTTTCCTTATAAATACCAAACCATCCCAGTTCATTTCCCTTCTGCAATTATTCTGAAGAAAATCCATCTCAAAGCTCCTTTCAAGCCAACTCAAGTTTCAAGCTCGATCCAATCCGTTTCGTCGAAATCATTCTTCCATGTTGCCGTCTTGTTGTTAGTCTCGGTTCTTCCAACCGAGGTTTTCTTCCTCTTATTTACGATCTCGTAAAGATCTAGCGCAACCCGTAAGTCCCCTTTTCCTCTTTCTCTAATATTTATCCCTCCTCTTATTGAATCTCCTCGTTTGAAATATTATCATTCTTTTTCACTTGTGCTACGCAAAGATTCCCGATTCATTCAAATTCATACTTTAATATACACGCACATATATTTCATGTTGTTTGGCAAGACTGTATTCGTTTTGTTTTCTATATCTAATCACCAAATCTAAATTTCTTTGTATAATAAATCATGTCATGGACATGTTCTCTTTTCATATTACATAACTTATCATTTTAACAATACTAGTTAATATCAAAATATTGTAGTAAGTAAATACCATGTTTTATTCTTGTTAAAAATATTAGAGACATGTTAACGTCATCATATACGGGGTAATGATCTACTCCACTCATACACACTTTGGAATTCATAGCACGATATCATATTTGTCATGTTTTTCGAAAGAAATGCATTACACTAATTTACCCTCTTTTATAACAAACAACTTTAACTATAACCCTTTCCTTTATAATTACGCCTCTACAACTCTTATTAGGGGACCCGTTTATGGATGGTATGGGTTATCGCACGTCCTTCGGATAGTAGAGAAAGATGCAGAACACCCTACGGAGAATTTCGGCCTCAAAAGGAATAAAAATACGATTTTAAAAAAATACGACTTTTAAAACAAATTAAATCATTGGAAAATTATACAAATCATAAATCTGTATCTTTATAAAAACAAAATTTGAAAACTATATTTTAAAATGAAAGATTAAAGTCAGAAAAAAATACCATCAAGTTTTCAAAAGTGGTAGTTTTCATTAAAAACCCATAAACTTTAGAAGTTAGATTTTTACACTCAAATACTAAAAAATATAAAATACGTTTTTATACAAAAATCTGAACTTTTTAAACAACATATTAAAAACTTATTCGAGACTTTAGGATGAATTAAAAACGCTCGAGAATTTTTAAATGGCATTTTTACTAAAATACCCTAGAAATCAAAAGACTAGTCTAGATTACATACTTAGGTTGCAGATTAGTTTGAGTGGCATCTGAAAGTTCCTAGTACCCTCGCCGCTAACCCGCAGCCAAAGCGGAATCCGAAAACAAAAATTTCAAGGCACTAAAAATTTACACCCAAGAATCTAAACCAAACACCTAAACTAAAATACTAACAACATAGAAATCACAACTTTTGTAGCGTATTCATTTGCTCCAATTGGATTGGACTCTAGCATACTCTCAAGAGCTCCGAATCGCGCTTGCAAGCCGGTCTTCCTTCTCCGAAGATGATCCATCCGAAAGAACAAAGTTCATGCTTTAATTTCATCCATGAAGTAACTAAAAATCCTAAGATGCTAATCTAGGATACTTGGTAATGTGTGTGAGTGTTCTAATGATTTTTTCTCTCTTGATCCTCTTGAATCTCAACTCATGAGAAGGTAGAGGAAGAAGGAGGAGGAGGAGCCATGAAAGAGAGAGAAACAAAAATGGTGGAATGAAAATCCTTACAGATTTAAGCATGCTTGTATTCTTTTGTTAAAAGAACTTCTCATTTTAAAACTACAACCATATTTGAATAGTATTTGCAAATGAATTATAAATTCATTTGTCCATACCCTTCATCATTTCTCTTTTCCATCTCATTTCTTAATTTCTTAAAAAGAAAAAACTTGAAATGAGTTGTCCTTCTTCTAGAAGTATTCTTGTATAAATACAAGAATACGTCCCCGTAAATACATACACATATTCATATCAAAATACGAATACCCTAAAGATAGAAAAATACAATGAACATAATACTAGAATATATATATATTGTAATATATATGTAAATTATTAAATCAAAACTTGATTTAATAATCTGGCTTAATCCTAAGCTTGATAGTATTATCATCCGCCCGATTGAAGTCCGTGTGGCTAGCACACATACCTAATCGAAACCTACGTGTATCAATATACTGCCACTACATCATTTTTCCTGAACTGGGAAAACCCTCTGTCTGGGACTCCAAAGACTCGTCAATACGTCGGCGGTAGGTTTAACCACAAGTACGTCAGCGGAACTAGATGTATGTAACGGATACTCAGGTATTGAGCGAAAGGAAGTCCGAAGAGCAAACTCATCCGTACCCCTACTGAGCATGTCTGTGACAATCTTCATACAATCCGGTCTCTTCGTCTGAGATAATCGCATACCGGGTCTAGAGAGTAGATAACGTCAGACCCATACTAACCCGATAAGTCGTGCCGGTCTGAAGCTCATCACCCACTGAGAAACTACCGACATCACATCAATAATTCTCATCCACCTTGGCCAAGGATTTATGGTGATGGCTGACCCAACACAGCGCGATATAGACTCCCAATATCGGGAGAGACAAATCCCTGACGATTGTTCACTGTCTCCATCTGACTTGGGACTGTACCAAACTAAAACCTATTTGCACGACTCCTTTGATCCATAGTAGGGTTGTAATCTAAGTACAGTGGGAACTCACACGAGAAAAATGAAAATCTCAGGTCAAAGGACTAATCTGTACTCATTCCACAAAAGAACTTCCATCTGACGATAGGTATAATACCATCTAGAAGTTCTCAGCGAGTCCGTCTGGTGTACTCACCTCCAGTGAGCACAAGTATACTATCTTATGTGACTCAACACCAATGGCTTGTGAGACCGGCCATCGCCCCTCGTTGGGGTCTCGAAAAGTATATATTAGTCTACTCTAGACTATCGATGCCCAGCCTCGATACTCCCTCGACTAGAGACATTTAAGGATGTGCTTATGGTCCTCCCAGCTCCCACGTATATGATCACCATCATAATACTGGTAGTCAAGCAATAATCCTACGGGCTTTATCAACACGTATACACATGATGATAAAAACAAACCAGATAGCATACTACCATCTCGAGTAAGACTATTCTACCTGTATAGATCCTCGTTCAATCATCATAATCACCTACCTGCAATTACAATAATTGCAGATATGGCACTTTATCCAACAGCATCTTCTCTTATCAATTGCTTCGGAGTTGTTGGAGACAATAATACACCACTTGTCTCTCCCTAAATATAGATCGTAATCTTAGAGTGAAATTTATCAATAGCAATTGTTTTTTAAAAACACACAAATCCTGCCGTCCATGTGCAGCGGTTATCGATATTTTCCAAACTCAAGAAATTCACAAGATTAAATCTAGTAATATGATATGCCTAGAACCTAAATACAAACTCGACTTGAACTTAAACTCGAACTCAAACTACGCGAACTAACCCGACTCGACCCAGGATTGCAACTGACATGACTCGCATTCTAGTTGACATGCTCGATTTCATTCTTCACTTTTTTCTAATCTATGGTTTCAATCAAGACTTGTAACTTTAACTATAAATTAACACACACGGGGATAATGAATAGTCTGGTAAAGAATGTATATCGTAGTACGAGAGTCCACTAAAAATCACCTAAAATGAATCAATGTGTTGTTGTCCCGTGGCTTCACGGGGCCTTGAATGAAACGTGATGTTGATTCGTGGCTTCACGGACTACTCTCGTATATACACGCATACCTTCTTTACCGAACTAACACGTTAGAATAGAGTAATCAAGTTTACATACATTGTCATACTTTTATATAATTCCATGCTTAAGAGATATTACCATACCCACATTTAAAAGACACTTTTACCTATCTGTTACAACACAATAAAATTCATATTCTACTTATATCTTGTCATTTATCATATTCACATTCATATTTGTTTTAGGGATTTACCGAGCGCTAATTCGCTGATGATATTCCTTTCTCTTTGTTTTCTTAGAATGTTCGTCGGATACTGGGAAGATTGAACCAAGTTCAGAGGTTTATGCTCAGCTCGAAGCACAGACTAACTTCTAGTTTCATTCAGCAGTTTATTTTCAGTATGCTTCCTATTAGGCATTTTCATTGCACTTTTATTTTCAGTTATCTTGTATCAAAACTTTGTGAAAGCTGAATGTAAATAAAGTTGTTGAAGTTTTATTTCACTTATCAAATTTTCTTGTATGTTATATTGCTTATAAACGCTTAGTGTATTTATTGCGGGAAATGACATTCTCGGAATAAATATGCCGCGGGCTTATCACGTGCATGTTTTCGTCATTTTAGGAAGCAGGATGTGACACTACTTAACAAAAAGATTTGCATCTTCCATTTATAGGCGAAAAGCCCGAGAAGATGGCCGATGAGACATGGAACCTTTTGGATAGGAAAGCCCTAGTGACAATTCGGTTGTCGTTGACTCCGTAAGTGGTCTTTAATATCTCGAAAAAGAAAATAACCAAGGCACTTGTTCCTACCAATAAAATTGGTCAAGTGGTGTAACGACTCTGAAATTCCTGTATAAATATAATTTATCCAAATGTATAGAAAAGGGCATTTCAGCCTGATTAGGAGTTATAAGTTATTTTTGTTCAATAAAAACAAGAAATAACTTGTGGCTCATTGGTCAAGCCTCTACACTGCTGTGAAATAGCCTGTGTGTTCAAATCTCATCAGTCCCAATTATTTTTAATATTTTTCTTTTTAATTCTTCGGAAGCCCAAGAGTTGCACGTGCAATACATGGATAAACGAAAAGTTTCAGAAAAATCAAACGGGAAAAATGAGGATTTAACACAGAATAATACCCATGCCCAAAACCTCGAACCACGTGGCACAAATCCAACAGCCCAAAACTCCATTCTGGCCGCTACCGGCGGTCTACATTGCTCCATTTGCCTCCCTGCTTCGCACACGCGTCTCTTTGACTCCCCTCTACTCCCCTGTATTATTTGATTATTCTGTAATTAATCAGAGACTTTTCATTTCACCATTAATCCTACTTTAATTCATTTTAATTCTAATTCTTTATTTCACACACTCTCATTTCTACACTATAGATACACCCCATCCTCTAGCTCTCCCCATTCTGAAAATCTCTATCAAAATTCTCTCAAAATTCCCTAAGTACAAAGTGGAGTTAAGCAAGTCAAGAGCAGTAGTGATCCAATCTTGACGACCGAAGCTTTCCCGACGATACCACGACGACACAGAAACCCCCCCCCCCCTCTCTTCCCCGCTCTATTCTCAATACTGCGCAACCCGTAAGTCTCTTTTCTCTCTTTTTCTTTTCATATCAAACCAATCTCTAAAACAATATCGACAAAGTGGAGTTAACCGTTATCCATTCTTTTAAACAACTTTTGTCACGTTTGCTATGTTTAAAATTTCATTCTAAACCTCTAATATCACTTAACATGTTATCCACATCTTTTACCTTTTCATGTAACTAGAAATTCAAGTGAAATAAGCATATAACGAACTTTTTCACATAAATACCATGAAATTTAAATATAACCTTTTCGATAACTAGCATACACACCTCTAGAATATTCACGGGGTAACAACCTACCCCACACGCACATTTTTGATTCATAGCACGATATTTGGTTAGAATTTTTCATCTAAATGAAACGATTTTCAATAAAATACCATCACTTTATAATAATACGTTTTTAATCAATATTTGAAAGACTTTTGCAATTACACCTCTACAACCCTCTTTAGGAGACCCGCTTGTGGATAGTGCGGATTATCATACGTCCTTGGGATAGTAGAGCGAGATGCAGAGAGAATTCATTCTCGAAAGGATAGAAAATACGATTTAAAAGAAATACGACTTTTTAAAACAAATTAATTTTGGAAAATTATATATAATTATGAATCCATATTTTCAATAAAAATAAATGGTAAAAATTATCTTTTAAAATGAAAAATTAAAATTTTAATAAAATACCATCAAAATTCCAAAAGTAGTAGTTTTCATAAAAATACCTTAAATTTTTAAAAGTTGGGTTTTATCACTAAAATACCACTAAAAATAAAATACATCTTCATAAAAACTCTTAACATTCTAAATCACCCTCGAGATTTATTTTTATATGATATTAAAATACTTTTCATAAAAACCCCTCGAGAAATGTAAACAATATAAATACAATGTAAATAATAATAATAAATATTTAAGAACTCTAGATTAATATAAGTTTAAGCGAAATCAATTCTTTTGAGCCCCAAGGAGCCATAGAAAGTGATTGCTTGCCTATTCAGGTTAGACAACACTGCAAATTAATGGAGTTATCAATGACAATTGTCTTGAAAAAAGACACAAATCCTGCCGTCCATGTGCAACAGTTGTCCGATTACTCCCGAACTTAAAAATTTCAATAGTTAAATCCGTTCACATGAAATGTCTATAACTCGAATCCAAACTTGAATTTAAACCCAAACTCGAACCCAAACTCGAACTCTAATCCAACTCGAACCTAAAATTGAACATGAACTCGAACTCAATCTCTTCGACTAACTTGATCGACCCAAGATTGCAATTGATATGACCCGCATTCTACTCGACTTACTCGACTTCATTCTACAACTTTTGCAATAAATGGTTTCGATCAAGACATGTTATAATCAACCAAACAAATTAACTAAGGATATCTTACGGCTATAATATATATTATACTCGGGGTGTTTGGGATAGTTTCTTGTGTGAATCCGATGGAGCTTCAGAAGTCCTGTATTAACCTATTTTTTTCATTTACTCGAATCTTAGTCGGGTTGACTCCTCCATAGCTTGGAGTCTTGATATTAACACATGAAATAGTCTCATGTTTCCTTACGTCTAAGGCCCTACTCTTGAACTCGTGAATACTTCTACGGTTGTGTTAACATTCACACTTGGAACTTAACGTTAATATAGTGACCATATAGAGACCTATAATGAATATAACCATGTTCCTTTATATATACTCTTACTCGACATATACATTACTCATGATTAGTCTATAATTGTCACTTTCACTTTTACTCTATCTTTGGGACTTAGGCACTCCACCTATCTTTGTTTTCTTAGAATGTTCATCAGATACGATCAAGAAAGAGGAAGTGGATGCTACAGAGCAGGATTACGACCAGATAGCTACCCAGGATTAGCTTAACTTCCTTTTCGTTCAGCTTATGTATGTCACTTGTTTAGGAATTTTTTTTATTGTATTTACTTTTCAGTTGAACTCATATATCTGTAAAAAATTTAAGTTTGAATGTAAATAAAAATGTTTGTTAAAAATTATACAGTCTCCATTTATTCTTGCATTGTGTATTATTATTTCAATACGCTTAATATATTTATTTAGGGAATTATCTTCTCTGAGTAAATATGTCGCGGGCTTGCCATGTCATCGTTTTCCATCTATGGGAAGCGGGGCGTGACAAATTTTATTGGTGGCCCATGCAGGTTAGTTCCGCATGAAGTCGTAAACAATATACCACAAGAATTAATAAATTCAACAAACATTTACATTTCTTGCATTTCAAAATTCCTTGAATCTATCCTAATTTGTCTTTTATATCAAGGTTATGAACTCTCCGAACAATACCAGCACCAACGTCAACGATAACACTCCACCGCCTACTCTACCACCACCACCTACCGTTGCAGCATCCATCAATGAGTAAACGGTACTTCTTAAGGCTATCAAAAGCCTATTGGAGGGACAGAGGGAGCAGACAACCCTCATACACTAAGGACTGGCTCGCCCTGAGGTGGAGGCACTCGGAGTTAAGCAGTTTCGGGCACTGCACCCAAAGAACTTCTCGAGAAAGGAGAGCCCGCTTGGAGCAGAAGAATGGGCCCAGGCGATTGAGGATGATCTGGCAGCAGCTCAAATGCCAGATATACCTTAGGTAAGAGTTGCTAAGTTGTAACTGACCGATAATACTAGAGTATAGTGGAAAGCCGAGGAGAGCCGTCTCGAGCAACCGATAGAATGGAAAACATTCCGAGACCTCTTCGATGTGAAGTACATTCCGGAGAATGCCCACTTCGACATGGAGCAGCAATTCATCCATCTACAACAAGGCTCGATGTGGGTCAAATCTGTGAATGAATATGATGCTGAGTTTACCATGCTCGGTAGGTAAGCTATAGTCTCAAGTTGAATTTTCCTATCTCACTTAAACACTGCTAATACAAGGTCGTAACAGGTTCTCTACGCATTTCATTCCCACTGCTGAGATCCGGGCACGATGATTCCAGCACGGGTTGGACCGTGAAATCCAAGTTGCATTCGCTAAAGAGGATATCCCAACCCATGAGCTTGCTTTGAAGGCTGCCCGACGCTATGAGGCAGTTGTGAAGAAGAAGGGCAGGCCGCAATCGATCGATGTGAAACGCCCTTTGCACCAGATCATAGGAGGGGCCTCTTCCAGGCCAACTTTCCACAGATCATCTCGGAGGCCAGGAGGTTCGTTCGCCAACAACAGGCCAGAATTTTGCAGCTACTACAAAAGAATATGGCATCTAGTGAAGAACTGTTCTAGGGAGAACAACTTGTGCTTGATCTGTGGGTCTTCTACTCACTCTATCGAAGCATGCCCCCAGAACCGAGGAACAAATAACCCTCCCGCTAGACCGGCGATCCAAGCTCCTCATAACCGATTAGCTCTACTAGCTCTAGCTCCCCGCACCCAGACCACTCAACCTCAACGCCGAGTGTTTAACCAGGCACAGAGGAAGGTGCCGCGACGCCAAGCATTCACCATGTCGGTCGAAGAGGCCGAGGCCACGGGTCAGGTTATCACTGGTAAATCTCTTTTTTCTTTCCTTTCAAGTCGTTTCAATTCCTAGCCATCTTATATTTGTTATACCTAAACCTATCCCATGCAACTTAGGTACAATATTAGTAGCCACCCTACCTGCACTTGCGCTCTTCGACACTGGGGCATTGTATTGCTTCATGCCGCAACGGTTTGTAAGAACTAATGTGATCCCAGTTAAGCCGCTCGTATCCAGCTGAAATGTCAGTTCAGGGAACTGTGTTCTAAAAAGAAACCTTAGGATACGATCTGTGTCCGGTGGTTGTCTATAGTCGAGAATTCTATGCAAACTTCAAGGTACTAGACATACCGAATTTCGAAGTAATCTTGGGGATGGACTGGCTGGGAACTTTCTTCGCTACCATCGAATGTCACCAAAGGACGGTAGTGTTTGAAATACCAGATCACCCAGTGTTCTATTTCAAAAGTGGAGACCGGAATTTGGAGACTAGCATCTACCGAGCAAAACCAAAAAAGGCAGAGATTGCAGCGTTACAAGAGGAAGGATCGAAGCCGAAGGTCGTTAGAGAGTTCAAGAATGTTTTCCCTGAAGATATATCACGTTTGTTTCCCGATCGAGCTCTTGAATTCAGTATTGATTTGCAACCCGGTGCACAGCCAGTAATAAAAGCTCTATACCGATTAAGTCCGGAGGGATTGAAGGAGATCTGTATTCAGTTGGACGAACTCCTGAAGAAAAGTTGGATCAGACCCAGTACCTCAAGTTGGGGATCTCTGGTGCTGCTGGTAAAGAAGAAGGAAGGTACCTACCGGATGTAGGTGGATTATCAAGCTTTGAACGGAGTAATGATTAAGAACAAGTATCCACTACCTAGCATCGATGGCCTCTTCGATCAGTTAAGTGGATCTTTTGTCTTTTCAAAATTAGATCTTCGTTCGAGTTATCATTAGGTGGAGTTCAAGGAGTCCGACATTCCGAAGACGGCGTTTATGACTCATTATGGCCATTATGAACATCTCATAATGCCATTTGAAGTGACCAATGCACCTGCCATTTTTATGAACATGATGAACAAAGTTTTCCGAGAGTACTTAGACATGTTTGTTGTTATCTTCATTGACGATATCCTGGTGTATTCAAAGAATCGGAAAGAACACGCCGAGCACTTACGGATTATCCTAGAGACACTACGACAGCATCAACTCTACGCTATGTACAGCAAGTGTGAATTTTGGCTAGACCAGGTAAGATTTCTCGGATATATCGTTTCAGGCGAAGAAATCTCTCTAGATCCAGCTAAGGTGTCAGCCGTCAGCGAGTGGCCGACACCAAAGAAAGTGAAAGATATAAAAAAAATTCTTGGTCTTAGCAGGATATTACAGACGCTTCATCAAAGGATTTTCAAAGATCGCAGCACCACTGACCAAGCTCACACGTAAAGACGGAGCATTCATGTGGTTAGAAGCATGTGAGAAGGATTTTGTAGAACTCAAGTCGAAGTTAACCTCTGCTCCAATCCTCATAATACCAGATCAATTTGGCGGATTCGATGTGCATTGTGATGCATCTGGTAAAGGATTAGGATAGGTTCTCCATCAGCATGGAAAAACTGTGGCTTTTGCATCAAGACAATTAAAAGTTCATGAACCCAACTATCCAACACATGATCTGGAATTGGTAACTGTCATCTTCGCACTCAAGATTTGACGTCACTACCTTTTAGGAGAACGAGTGGATATGTACACCAACCACAAGAGTCTGAAGTATGTATTTACTCAGAAAGAACTCAACATGCGGTAAAGAAGATGGCTCGAGCTCATGGTGGACTTCGATATCAACCTACAATATCATCCTGGAAAGGTGAATATAGTTCCTGATACACTTAGTCGCCGGCCATTAGCAATGAACCTCACCGCTCAGTGGAAGCTACAGCAAGAACTGCACGGATTGGAGATTGAAGTAGTTGTGCCAGATAACATTTCATTTTTTATGAACTTACAAGTCCAGTCCACTCTTGTCAATCAGATCAAGGCAGCTCAAGCAAATGATGCCAAGCTACAAAAGATCCGAGAACAAGTAGAAAGTGGTATTCAGACTGACTTCATCATCCATGAGGATGGATCCTTATGGTATAGGAGCTGTTTATGCGTGCCAGTCGGCCCCGTTCGAGAAGAGTTGATGAAAGAAGCTCATAGCTCTCCGTATTTGGTACATCCCAGCGGCACGAAAATATACAAGGATCTACGACAACATTACTGGTAGCATGGAATGCAGCGAGAAGTAGCAAGGAGCGTAGCGAAGTGTTTAGTGTGTCAGCAAATGAAGGCTGAACATCACAGAACTGCTGGTCTACTTCAGCCGTTACCAATCCCAGAATGGAAATGGCAGTACATTACCATGGCCTTCATGACTGCTCCCTCGCAGCACAAAGGGTAACGACGTAGTTTGGATTATTGTGGATTGACTCACCAAGTCGGCTCACTTTATTCCATTCAGAGTTGGCCAATCAACCGAGACGTTAAGAAGGAAGTACATGGAGGTGAGTAAAAATCTAAAGTAAGATTTATACCTTCAAGATATACCATACTTGTCTTGATAGCCATAACTCATGCAGGAGATCGTGAGATTACATGGGGTACTTGTTTTCATCGTCTCCGATCGTGATACTAGATTCCGATCACAGTCTTGGCAGAGTCTAAGCCAGCCTGAGAACGAGTCTGAATTTCAGCACGGCATATCATCCCCAAACAGACGGACAGTCTGAGCAAATAATTCAGATCCTGAAGGACATGCTGAGAGCCTGTATTCTAGATTTCGTAGGTTCGTGGGAAGATAACCTACACCTTGTGGAGTTTTTATATAACAATAGCTACCAGACAAGTATTGGGATGGCACCATTCGCAGCACTCTACGGATGGAAGTGTCGTTCCCTGCTGAGCTGGGACGGCGTTGGAGATCGTGAACTCCTTGGGCCAGAGATGATCGTGGCAACAGTGAATGTAGTTCGCACAATCAGAGAAAATACGCGCATAGACCAGGACCGACAGAAGCATTGTGCAGATGCAAAGCTTCGACACCTGGAGTTCTAACCCGGAGTGCATGTGTTCCTGAAGATCACTCCAAACAGAGGAGTGATACGTTTTGGTAAAAGGGGTAAACTTAGTCCAAGGTACATCGGACCGTTCGACATACTCGAACGAGTTGGAAAAGTGACGTACCGATTGGCACAACCACCCTCATTGGAAGGAGTGCACAACGTGTTCCACATATCCTAGCTACGACGATATGTGAGCGACCCTAGCAACATACTTGATCACTCAGAGCTCACTGTACAGACCGATCTGACTTACGAGCAACATCCATTTGAGAACTTGGATCGAAAGGTGAAGACCTTACAGAACAAGGAGGTGAACGTAGTCCGAGTAATGTGGAGAAAGGACTCGCAAGGAGAATCAACTTGGGAGAGAAAAGACGATATGCATGCACGATATCTTTACCTTTTTGAAAATTGGTCTTTATGTAAATTTCGAGGACGAAATTTTTATAAGGAGAGTAGAATGTAACGACTCTGAAATCCCTGTACAAATGTAATTTATTCAAATTTATAGAAAGGGTATTTCAGCATGATTAGGAGTTATAAGATAGTTTTGTTCAATAAACACAAGAAACAACTTTTAACTCACTGGTTAAGTTTCTACACTGCTGTGACCTAGCCTGTGTGTTTGAATCCTATCGGTTCCAATTATTTTTAATATTTTTCTTTTTAACTTCAGGTATTGATTTAATAATTTACGTATATGTATTTCGATATGCATATTTGTAACAACTCAATTTTTAGTGTACATAAATTTGATTTAAATTTAAAGTATACTTGGAGTATTTAATATTGCTGTTACCACTTTAAGTATTTATTTCACTTCATAATTACAAGAAAGAGCTTGTAGCTCATTGGTAATACCTTGCATTGCTGAACCAAGCCACCAGAGTTCAAATCCCATGCCCCCACATTAATTTTTTATATTATTTTGTTTTTGATTCTTTAGAATACCAACAGTTACACGTGCATTTCTCACAAATTTCTCACTACACATGAAAAGTTAAATGCACAAGAGGCTTATCCAGGAGACCCCCCACCCCCCGACCACCTGACTCGGCCTGACTCGGCCGGTGCCGCCGGCCGGACTCGGCCGGACGGCCGAGTCCCCAACATCAAAGTTGGGGATCTTCGTCTTCTGAAACCCCTGCATGCTTCATTTACAGAGATCGGTTACAGAGAGCCCATTAACCCCCATTTACTCCATTTTTAATGATTTTTTAATACATTTTTATTTTTTTAATTAAAAACCCTACACCTATCCTAACCCTAGCTTAACCCTATAAACACACCCCTACCCCCTACTCTCTCACCCAAAAATTCTGAGCCAACTCTCTAAAAATTTTCAAGAATCTTGTGCACTTTGAAAACGAGCTTGAGGCGAAGCTCCGACGAATTCCCAGCGGAACTCCCGGCGATCGTTTTAGGAACTACCGGCGACGACGCAACACATCGGCGTTTCCCCTACTTCCATTTCACTCTCTTGTATGACTTAAAACCCGTAAGTCCCTTTCTAACTTCTCTTTTCTTTTCTAAAAATACGAATTTACAAAACCCGACGGAATCGGAACAAATCCGATTTCCGATTCGGTTTCCTATAAAATTACACTTCTCACTAATACAATCATACTTAAACTTCCTCATGTTGACTATTAAACACTAATCAAACAAATTGATCAAGTTTCATTACATAAATGATAGCTATTTCCATTCATCGTATTTTTTCACTTAAATACCACATTGTTTCAATCCTACATTTAACTCCATCAAACTTGCTATACATTTAAAGTAGATCATGAGATAACGACCTACCTCCTCACACACTCACATACAACCTAACACGATACCCTCGAGAACTCAGAATACGGAAAACAAACATTTTCATTTAAATACCCTTTACTTAATAAAGTCATTTCTAAAAGATTTAGTATTGATACACTTTTAAATAAATACCACTTATTATGAAACTAGGATAAGTTGTGGACATCAGTCGTTTATCTAAACCTGACTTTATGGTGTCTAGGCTAGGCAAGTGAGAAAGGTAACTTTAAAAGGCCCGTCTCACGGTGATTCGTGAGCGGATCCCTCCTTTCTTCATTTGTACTTACCTGACCACAATTGGCGGTGAAGAGGCGATTTGAGACATCTCACAACTTGTTGTTTTGGACTAGTTAGGAATAGTCTGGTTGACTTAGGAAACCCTAGAACATAGAATACGGAAAATTGACATCTTTGCAAATAAATACCATTTACTTAATAAAACCGTTTTCTAAAGGATTTAGTATTTATACAAATCTTTGCAAAGCGCCGCTACAACCCATTTTAGGGAACCCGTTCGGGATGGTGCAAATTATCGCACATCCTCGGGCTTAGTAGTGCGAGATTCAGACCTCCGCAAGGAATATTCGGTCTCGAAAGATTTAAAATACGACATCTTAAGAAAATGAGATTTATAGATTATATTAAATATATAAAAATTTATTTTCATATAAAAATATGTATATGTAACTCCAAAATACCTACTTTGAATTATTATGAATATTCAACCTTTTTCTAAAATTGGCACAAGAATCGGTTTACACTAAAATACCATGAATTCCTTTTAAACAATATTTACACATAAATACCTTTATTTATGGAATTAGGTTATTCTCATTAGAAATATCACTAATATAAAATCTATAATTATTACAACTCTAAAGACGATAATAATTACTTGGGGTTTATTTTTGAAAACTATACAAAAGTATTTTTACATAAAACCCCCTCAAGTTTTATAAATTACCCTAAGGACCCTAGTAAATATAGGACTTTGATTTACATTTCTAACTGTCTGACTCGAGTTTGAGTCTGATTATAATTTGACTTGAATATGATTCAAGTACCATATACAATCTACAATATTCCAATTCAATATGATAACATGAATCTATGAATCCAGTTATCAATCTATACAACTTGACCGAATCAAACCATGGATATATATCCATTATCCAGTTATTCCATTTACATGATTATGCAGTTACATTCATTTACCGATATCATGGTTTTGGTCAGTCATACAACTATACAATACAATACAACAATACGATAAAAACACTACGGGGTTTAAGGGGTAGATTGGTACGGAAGGTGGTAAAAGTGGCACGAGACAGTAAGATTAAGACACCTAACCTATATTCCGTTGCTGTTGTATCATGGCTTAACGGTTCCTTGTACTTTCCGTTTGCCCTGGTCTCTAGCATACTGAGACCCCTCTCGTATACACTGGCATCCTTCTATACCAAGCTACAAACAACAGCGTTAACACAAAATTACAACAATATAATACAACTTTAAAGAATACCTTCTTATTCTGTCTATTCTACTTTCCTCTTATCTTTAGGACTTACCGAGCGACCTGTTCGCTGACCACATTCTATTCTTTCTTCTTTGAATGTCGTCAGGTGATCTGGACATATCAGTGATCGAGCCCAGCGCTGAAGACTTGGACCAGTTCAGTGAAGACCCCGAGCTCTAGTACATTGTCCATTTCTATTTCAATACTCTTCTTTTCTGTTATGCCACTGTTTAGGCATCGCTTTTATTTCCGTTGTATTTTACTCTTCATGCATTGTACAAAAGAATGTTAATAAATAAAGTTGTTGTTCAATTGATATCTCTTGTCTCTTATGATTTTACCTTTATATTGCTTAGATACGCTTAGCGTATTTACTTCACAGTAAATACATAGCGGACCAGACCCGTTCCCTTCACCGTATATCGGGAAGCGGGGCGTGACAGGATTTTGTTGGTGGCTCATGCAGGTCAGAGCTGTATGGAATCCTAAGCAATATAAAACACAAGAACCAGCAACTAAAACATTCTTTACAATTCATGTTTTTTAAATCTTATCATTTCATGTACTTTGAATCTGTCCTAACCTAAATTTTTCTTCAAGGTTATGGATTCCCCGAACAACACCGGCACCAATGTCAACAACACTCCACCTACACTACCCATTGTGCTTACTTTTCCTGCTCTACCCAACGAGCAAACAGTTCTGCTTGAGGCGATCCGTAGCCTCCTTGAGGGACAGCAACAACTACTGAACCGTCCTGAGACTGACGCACCTGGGGTAAAGCAATTCAGGGTTTTACATCCCAAACAGTTCTCCGGAAAGGGAAGCCCGCTTGAAGCGAAGGAATGGGCATAAGGCATAGAAAATGATCTAGCGGCAGCACAAGTGCCAGACATAGCTTGGGTCCGTGTGGCGAAACTACAGCTCACGGACAATACTCGCAACTGGTGGAAGGCGGAAGAAAGCCATCTTGAACAGCCTATTGAATGGAAGACTTTTCGCGATAAGTTCAACGCGAAGTACTTCTCTGTGACTGCCAGGTTTGCCATGGAATAGCAGTTCATTCATCTACAATAAGGTTCGATGTGGGACAAGTTAGTAGATGAGTATGACGCTGAATTCACCATGCTCAGTCGGTAAGATATGTCACAATAGTTCAATTTTTTAAATATCGCATACTACACAGCTAACACAATCCTTTAAACGGATTCGTGACACACTTGATACCGACGGACGATATCAGAGCCCATCGCTTTCAACAAGGTTTGGACACGGAAATTCAGGCTGCTCTATCCATAGGGAAATTTCCGACCCATGAAGATGCTCTGGAAGCTGCCCGCAGTTATGAGGCAGTGATAAAAGCAAGGGGCAGACCTCAGTCTGCAGGAGTTAAGCGCCCTGCCAACCAGATGGCAGGAGGAGCCTCGTCCAGACCACTTTTTGTGCCAAGGTGTCCAGGAGCACCAATCAACAGGCCCAACCTAGCCTTTTGTACCTACTGCAAAAGAACTGGACATATGATGAAAGACTGTCGGCGAGCCAACCGTCTTTGCTTTGTCTGCAGCTCAGCTACTCATGATATTGGGTCTTGTCCCCAAAGACAAAACCCAGTTGCTGCACCCAGGCCAGCAATTACCTATCCGCGGCGACCAGCCCTTCAGGCACCTGCTCCAAGACCTGCACTACCTGCACCACACAGAGGACCACAAGCTGCACCACCTCCTCGTCGGTTCCATCAAGCTCAAAGGAACGTTCCGAGGAATGCTCCTCAGGCCAGGGGTAATGTACCAAGGTGCCAGGCTTTCACGATGACCGTGGAAGAAGCTGGGGCCACTGGCCAAGTTATCACTGGTAAACTTTTCTTTTCAAACTTTGCTTTTCTATCCTGCTACTTAGCTACATATTTTCCTATACCTAAAATATATCCCACATACCTTAGGTACAATCTTAGTATCCGCAATCCCTGCACTAGCACTGTTTGATACTGGAGCATCACACTGCTTTGTGTCGCAACGGTTCGTCCGAACCCATGCGATTCCAGTCTCACCGCTTGTATCCAGCTGGAATGTCAGTTCAGGAAATGGCGTTTTAAAGGCAATCATGGGATACAGCTTGTGTCCAGTCATCATCTACAGCAGAGAGTTTTATGCTGACTTCAAAGTGCTGGACATACCGAACTTCGATGTGGTTCTAGGTATGGATTGGCTTGGAACTTTTTATGCTACTATCGACTGTCGTCAAAGGAGGGTAGTATTCGAGATTTCAGACCACCCGGTCTTCAATTTCAAAAGCGGAGACCGTACCCTGGAGCCAAGTACCTACAAAGCGAAGCCAAGAGAAGCAGTAGTTGCAGCAGCTCAAGCGGAGGAAGAATCAAGGCCAGATGTGGTTCGAGAGTTCGACGATGTATTTCCTGATGATATATCAGGTTTGCCTCCTGATCGAGCTCTTGAATTCAGTATTGATTTAGTACCAGGAGCACAACCGGTGATCAAAGTACCCTATCGTTTAAGTCCGGAAGGGTTGAAGGAAGTCCGAACACAGTTGGACGAATTACTGGCGAAAGGATGGATTCGTCCCAGCACTTCAAGTTGGGGATCACCTGTACTACTTGTAAAGAAGAAGGAAGGTTCATACAGAATGTGCATCGATTATAGAGCCTTGAACGAAGTCACTATAAAGAACAAGTATCCACTCCCGCGCATCGATGATTTATTCGATCAGCTAAGTGGATCTTGCATGTTCTCTAAATTGGATCTTCGTTTAGGATATCATCAGGTGAAGGTCAAGGAAGCTGATATTCATAAAACAGCTTTCAGAACTCGCTATGGACATTACGAATTTCTCATGATGTCATTTGGAGTGATCAACGCACCCGCAATATTCATGAACCTAATGAATCAAGTTTTCCGGGAGTACTTAGACAGGTTTGTTGTCATCTTCATCGACGACAGCCTGGTGTATTCTAAGAGTCGGAAAGAACATGCCGAGCACCTACGAATTGTCCTGGAAACTCTTCGACAACACCAGCTCTATACCAAGTACAGCAAGTGTGAGTTTTGGCTAAAGCAAGTTGGTTTTCTTAGACATATCGTATCAGGTGATGGAATCTCTGTAGATCCAGCGAAAGTTTCAGCAGTCAGCGAATGGCCTACACCAAAGTCAGTGAAGGACATTCGGAGTTTCTTGGGTTTAGCTGGATATTACAGAAGGTTTATTGAAGGCTTTTCAAAAATAGTAACACCCCTGACCAAGCTCACACGTAAAGATGAAGATTTTGTGTGGTCAGAAGCATGCGAACAAGCTTTCGTAGAACTCAAGTCAAGGTTGACATCAGCACCTATTCTCGTTATACCGGATCAATCTAGAGGATTCGAAGTGCATTGTGATGCATCCGGTAAGGGATTAGGATGTGTTCTACATCAGCACGGTAAGGTTGTGGCTTATGCTTCAAGACAGCTGAAGATTCGAGCGCAAGTATCCGACGCATGACCTGGAGTTGGCAGCCGTCATCTTTGCTCTCAAGATTTGGCGCCATTATCTACTTGGTGAACGAGTGAACATCTACACAGATCATAAAAGCCTGAAGTACGTGTTTACTCAGAAGGAGTTGAATATACGGCAGAGAAGATGGTTAGAACTCATGGTGGACTTTGACATCAACTTGTAATATCACCCAGGAAAGGTGAATGTGGTACCTGATGCACTTAGTCGCCAACCATTATCAATGAATCTCACCGCTCAATGGAAGCTTCAACAAGACTTGCATCATATGGAGATTGAAGTAATCATGCCAGGTAACGCTTCAAGTTTGATGAATTTACAAGTTCAATCAACCATTGTCAATCAGATCAAAGCGGCTCAAGCAAGTGATGCTAAGTTGCAAAAGATCAGAGAATAAGTGGAGAATGGACTCAGAACAGACTTCATCATTCATGAAGGCAGATCTTTGAGATACGGCAACATATTGTGTATACCAAAAGGTCCTGTTCGGGAAGAGTTAATGAAAGAAGCTCACAGCTCTCCCTACCCAGTACATCCTGGAGGTACCAAAATGTACAAAGATCTAAGTCAGAATTATTGGTGGCATGGAATGAAGCGTGAAGTAGCCAGAAGCGTCGCAAAATGCTTGGTGTGTCAGCAAGTAAAGGCTGAACATCACAGGACAGCTGGACTACTTCAACCGTTACCGATCCCAGAATGAAAGTGGCAACACATCACAATGGATTTTGTGACTGCTCTTCCTCGCAGCACAAAGGGTAACGATACCATATGGGTCATTATAGATCGACTCACAAAGTCGGCTCACTTCATCCCATTTCGAGTTGGCCAATCAACTGAGACACTAGCAAAGAAGTACATGGAGGTAATAATCTATTTAAAGATTTAAACTCTTCATAATGTACTATCTCTGATACCCATACAGGAAATTGTGAGACTTCATGGAGTACCGGTCTGCATTGTCTCCGATCGTGACAGCAGGTTCCAATCGCAATTTTGGCAGAGTCTGCAAGCAAACTTGGGAACAAGTCTGAACATCAGCACGGCTTATCATCCACAAACAGATGGTCAGTCTGAGCGAACTATTCAGATCTTGGATGATATACTCAGAGCGTGTATGTTAGACTTCAAAGGATCATGGGAAGATCACCTACATCTTGTGGAGTTTTCGTACACCAACAGCTACCAAGCAAGCATAGGAATGGCATCTTTTGCAGTATTGTATGGAAGGAAGTGTCGATCGCCATTAAGTTGGGACGACATCGGAGATAGGGAACTTCTTGGACCAGAGATGATAGTAGCGACTGTTGATGTGGTTCGTACTATCAGGGAAAAGATGCGCATAGCCCAAGATCGACCGAAGCACTGGGCTGATGCAAAGAGACATCACTTGGAGTTCCATCAAGGAGATCATGTGTTCTTAAAGATATCTCCGAACCACGGAGTGATCCGATTTGGAAGACGGGGTAAATTAAGTCCGAGATACATTGGACCGTTCGACATACTCGAACGAGTCGGTGAAGTGGCATACCGCTTAGTGCTTCCACCCTCATTGGAAGGAGTGCATAATGTGTTCCACATATCCCAACTCAGAAGGTATGTGAGTGACCCCAGCCATGTTCTCGATCATTCCGAGCTCACTATACAGCCCGACTTGTCTTGTGAGCAACAACCTGTGGATATCCTGAACAGGAAAGTGAAGACACTTCGGAACAAGGAAGTTAACTTGGTTCGAGTGATGTGGAGGAAAGACACTCCAGGAGAGTCCACTTGGGAAAGGGAAGATAAAATGCGTGCAAGATATCCACACCTCTTTGTAAACTAGTCCTCAAATAAAAGTTGTAAATTTCGATGACGAAATTTTTGTAAGGGGGGTAGACTGTAACAACTCCATTTTTAGTGTATATAAATTTGATTTAAATTTAAAGTATATTTGGAGTATTTAATGTTGCTGTTACCACTTTAAGTATTTATTTCACTCTATAATTACAAGAAGGAGCTTGTAGCTCATTCGTAATACCTTGCATTGCTGAACCAAGCCACCAGAGTTCAAATCTCATGCCCCACATTATATTTTTATAATATTTTGTTTTGATTCTTTAGAATACCAACATTTACACGTGTATTTCTCACAAATTTTCCACTACACATGAAAAGTTAAATGCACAAGAGGCTTATCCAGGAGACCCCCCACCCCCCGACCACCTGACTCGGGCCAGCGCCGCCGGCCGGACTCGGCCGGACGGCCGAGTCCCCAACATCAAAGTTGGGGATCTTCGTCTTCTGAAACCCCGTCCATGTTTCATTTACAGAGATCGGTTACAGAGAGCCCATTTACTCCATTTTTAATGATTTTTTAATACATTTTTATTTTTTTAATTAAAAACCCTACACCTACCCAAACCCTAGCTTAAACCTATAAATACACCCCTACCCCCTACCCTCTCATCCAAAAATTCTGAGCCAACTCTCTAAAAATTTTCAAGAATCTTGTGCACTTTGAAAACGAGCTCGAGGCGAAGCTCCGACGAATTCCCGGCGGAACTTCTGGCGATCGTTTTAGGAACTACCGGCGACGACGCAACACATCAGCATTTCCCCTACTTCCATTTCACTCTCTTGTGTGACCTAAAACCCGTAAGTCCCTTTCTAACTTCTCTTTTCTTTTCTAAAAATACGAATTTACAAAACCCGACGGAATCGGAACAAATCCGATTTCTGATTCGGTTTCCTATAAAATTCCACTTCTCACTAATACAATTGTTTCCTGATTTAAAATCAGGAAAGCTTATGGAAAAAGCTTGAGAAGAGGGTCACGTGCTTACACGTGACCAGCAGTCACGTGTTGGCACGTGACACCCAAAAGTACCGGCAAATCAAGTTCAGCTTCCTGACTACATCAAAGAAAAAGGGCTTAAGAAAGGGTCACGTGCTCCCACGTGACCAGGGTCACGTGTTGGCACGTGACATTTTAAAGCGGATTCAAAGGCACATCGGTTCCTTGATCAAGTCAAGGAAAAAGAGTCCAGATCAGGGTCACGTGCTCACACGTGACCAGGGGTCACGTGATGGCACGTGACGGTTAAGCAACAACCAGAAGACAGCGCAAAAAGAAAGGAAAAGGCTCATTCCAAAGGGGGTCACGTGCCCACACGTGACCATGGGTAACGTGGTCACACGTGACCGGCTTTCAAAGCCCATTTTGTCAACAGAATTAAATTCTGAAAAGGATTCAAATCTTTCCAAAGGAAAACGACTATCTGGAACCAATCGAATTAAAGATTCAGAGGTGATGAAATATCATCTATCTATGGGAAAATCTCGGGTTTGGAAAGATTTCCCTTTTAAATCTAACCGAAACAACAAAGAAGAATCCCGGGACTTGAAATCCAATGGTGAATAAAATTCACCTAATAATCCAAAGGTCCAAAACGAATGATGGATGCAAATCAAATCTCTCAATGAAGATTCGTCAAAAAACTAATTGACTCGGCTGCTTCTCCTATAAATAGGAGCCAAGAGACACAAAAGGAGATATATATACGCAGAGGGAAGAAAAAGAGAGAGAGCCTTGATACTTCGAGGAACTTGGATCTTCTGCAAAAGAAAACCCTAGGTAAGAAAGGGAAGGCTTTTTGAAAGAAAGAGAATTTAATTCTCAACAGAGTTTAACTCTGATATATAAAACAGAAGAACATATTTCTTCTCTCTTTGATAGAGGATCTGCAAAGTGCACATCTCCCCTTGAAGTTGAGAATTTAATTCTCAATGGGTCGAGATCCTGCCATGCAGATCCAAAACATAGAGAGGGAATGGCAGCACAAGAATTTAATTCTCACAGAACTATAGGAATTTAATTCCTTTAAAATAAAACTAGGGCTTGACCCTGTGTTATGGGAATTTAATTCCTTCAGAACAAAAAGAAACAGGGTTTAACCCTAATTAAGAACCTAGTTCTGTTGGAACAGCGGGGATTTAATTCCCTTGATCATAATTTAACAAGAGAGTGGGAATTTAATTCCTTAAAAGCTTTTATTAGGGTTTAACCCTATTCAGTTCTTCACATATATGAAGAATTTAATTCCTACAGAAAATTCAGAGTCCAACTCTATTCAGAATATAAACCTTCGAAAGGAAGTAGGAATTTAATTCCTCTGAAATTACTGTCAGGGTTTAACCCTACGAGGAACTTGATTCCTGGAAAAGATTAACAGATCCTCTAAAACAACATACATAGAGGCAGGGTCACGTGTCACCACGTGACCCTCCCCCCAAGAGATCTACAGAAAGCCCCTTTGAGGCAGCACCCCACGTGACCCACGTGACCCTCGGCAGAAGCTTTAATATATAGGCATTTGAATGCCCATCACGTGATGGCACGTGATGCTCTGAAAGATGCGATAATCTCAGCAGAATAAATGAAGGGAGGGCGCTCTCACGTGCTGCCACGTAACCCCTCCTGCCTTAGTGTTTAACACTAAATTGAAACTCCCGAACCCAGTGTTAAAACACTGTTGGGCCTTAGTGTTCAATACTAATCAAAAAGCTTTGTTTGCAGTGTTCAACACTGACTACCTTAGTGTTTAACACTAATCTGAGATCTTCATTGCCAGTGTTCAACACTGATCTGTTTTAGTGTTTAACACTAATTTGAAAAGCCTTGTTGCTGGTGTTTAACACTAATTATCTCTTAGTGTTAAACACTAACTTGTCAACCTCATTCCCAGTGTTCAACACTGACTGCTCTGTAGTGTTTAACACTAGGCTTTGGCCCAATTGGCCTAAATGGATAGAGGCAAAGCCTCTCCTGATTGGACTTAGCCCAAGATGGCCATAAGTCCTCAATTTGTGATTAACTGGGCCAATGGACTCATAACATAATTAATCGGTCTTGATCCCAAATTGGGCCAAGGACTATTTAATCCACTCCGGTTCTAGGGTACATCTCTTCACTCCTTTGATACTTGGCATTGTAATCCCTCAATGTCTTCAAAGAGGTGACGGGTCCCGACGACCACACATTGATACGGACTGTGGGGTCCTTAAACCCGTGTTTAATGCAAA
This sequence comes from Agapanthus africanus, assembly GCA_030015575.1. Lineage (NCBI taxonomy): Eukaryota > Viridiplantae > Streptophyta > Magnoliopsida > Asparagales > Amaryllidaceae > Agapanthus > Agapanthus africanus. The sequence goes on along the minus strand of JASDDO010000001.1, from coordinate 14,385,625 downwards.
ATTCCTGGTTACGTGGAACGCGGATAATGTCACTCTTTGACCCCGTGGAAAACGTCCAGAGCGGAGCCTGGTCCTCGCAGAGCACGGCAGTGAACCCGTGTGAAGCATCCAGAGCACATACCGGACTGTGGGGTCCTTAAACCCATGGACTACGACGTCCTTAACCTTGACCGAGATGTCTTAAAACTAACAATGGACTGTGGGGTCCTTAAACCCATGGACTACGACGTCCTTAACCTTGACCGAGATGTCTTAAAACTAACAATGGACCGCAATGTCCTTAAACTACCCATGGACCGCAACGTCCTTAAACTACCCATGGACCGCAACGTCCTTAAACTAGAACAATAGAGCCCCGTATGCTCTTTTGTCAGATCTAAACGGTCCCGTTTAAGTTGATCTTAGCCTCAAAGATGGCTAACGTATCCTTAAACCTTCAAACAGACTGGACTATGAATCCCCAAATTAACTCTGGCTCGAGGGTACATCTCTGAACTCCTCTGACATCCGTCGTTGTAATCCTTCAACGTCGTCAGAGAGGTGATGGGTGCCGACGGCTATACACACGATGGACCACTATGTCCCTAAACTGGAACAATAGAGCCCAAACGCTCCTTTGTCGGATCTAAACGATCCCGTTAAGTTGATCTTAGTCTCAAAGTGAGACTAACGTATCCTTAACAAACGTTTGAGTTGATCTTAGCCTTAAGTATGGCTGACGTATCCTCAAACTAAACCCCCAAACCCAAATCTAAGATAATACGGATTTGGACTAGTCCACGCCTTACGGGCGACGACATAACTCAGTCTCCGTAAACAATCCACGGGCAACAAAATACAAAACAAACACCCACGACACGAAGTGACCATCTGGAGAAGGAGAAAGTTGTTACCGCAATGCGGTAGCGTAATTAACTGCAGGGGCTTGCGCCTGCAGGGAAGAGCGTCCCCACAATCAAAAACCCCTCAAACGAGGGGGAATCTGACGAAGTCTGCTACATCGGATGCATCCGTCTAAACCTTCGATACATGGTGCCATAAATCAACTTGGCATCTTCGGAGAGGTGGACGGATAGCACCAATTAGCATCTGCCCCGAATCTCAGGCAAGACGTCATGTCGCGCCGTCTTTCGGAGGGGAACAACAATCATACTTAAACTTTCTCATGTTGACTATTAAATACTAATCAAACAAATTGATCAAGTTTCATTACATAAAATGATAGCTATTTCCATTCATCGTATTTTTTTACTTAAATACCATATTGTTTCAATCCTACATTTAACTCCATCAAACTTGCTATACATTTAAAGTAGATTACGAGGTAACGACCTACCTCCTCACACACTCACATACAACCTAACACGATACTCTCGAGAACTCAGAATACGGAAAACAAACATTTTCATTTAAATACCCTTTACTTAATAAAGTCATTTCTAAAAGATTTAGTATTGATACACTTTTAAATAAATACCACTTATTATGAAACTAGGATAAGTTGTAGAAATCAGTCATTTATCTAAACCTGACTTTGTGGTGTCTAGGCTAGGCAAGTGAGAAAGGTAACTTTAAAAGGCCCGTCTCACGGTGATTCGTGAGCGGATCCCTCATTTCTTCATTTGTACTTATCTGGCCACAATTGGCGGTGAAGAGGCGATTTGAGGTATCTCACAACTTATTGTTTTGGACCAGTTAGAAATAGTCTAGTTGACTTAGGAAACCCTAGAACATAGAATACGGAAAATTGACATATTTGCAAATAAATACCATTTACTTAATAAAACCGTTTTCTAAAGAATTTAGTATTTATACAAATCTTTGAAAAGCGCCGCTACAACCCATTTTTGGGAACCCGTTCGGTCATCGGGCTTAGTAATGCGAGATTCAGACCTCCGCAAGGAGCATTCGGTCTCCAAAGATTTAAAATACGACATCTTAAGAAAATGAGATTTCTAGATTATATTAAATATATAAAAATTTATTTTCATATAAATATATGTATATGTAACTCCAAAATACCTACTTTGAATTATTATGAATATTCAACATTTTTCTAAAAATGGCATAAGAATCGGTTTACACTAAAATACCATGAATTCCATTTAAACAATATTTACACATAAATACCTTTATTTATGGAATTAGGTTATTCTCATTAGAAATATCACTAATATAAAATATACAATTATTACAACTCTAAAGACGATAATAATTACTTGGGGTTTATTTTGAAAACTATACAAAAGTATTTTTACATAAAACCCCCTCAAGTTTTATAAATTACTAAGGACCCTAGTAAATATAGAACTTTGATTTATATTTCTAACTGTCTGACTCGGGTTTGAGTCTAATTATAATCTGAATTGAATATGATTCAAGTACCATATACAATCTACAATATTCCGATTCAACATGAACACATGAGTCCATGAATCCAGTTATCAATCTATACAACTTGACTGAATCAAACCATGGATATACGTCCATTATCCAATTATTCTATTTACATGATTATGCAGTTACATCTATTTACTGATATCATGGTTTTGGTCAGTCATCCAACTATACAATACAATACAACAATACAATCAAAACACTACGGGGTTTAAGGGGTAGATTGGTACGGAAGGTGTTAAAAGTGGCACGGGACAGTAAGATTAAGTCACCTAACCTATATTCCGTTGTTGTTGTACCGTGGCTTAACGGTTTCTTGTACTTTCTGTTTGCCCTGGTCTCTAGCATACTGAGACCCCTCTCGTATGCACTGGCATCTTTCTGTACCAAGCTACAAACAACAGCGTTAACATAAAATTACAACAATATAATACAACTTTAAAGGATACCTTCTTATTCTGTCTATTCTACTTTCCTCTTATCTTTGGGACTTACCGAGCGACATGTTCGCCGACGACATTCTATTCTTTCTTCTTTGAATGTCGTCAGGTGATCTGGACACATCAGTGATCGAGCCCAGCGCTGAAGACTTGGACCAGTTCAGTGAAGACCCCGGGCTCTAGTACATTGTACATTTCCATTTCAGTACTCTTCTTTTCTTTTATGCCACTGTTTAGGCATCGCTTTTATTTCCGTTGTATTTTACTTTTCATACATTGTACAAAAAAATGTTAATAAATAAAGTTGTTGTTCAGTTGATATCTCTTGTCTCTTGTGATTTTACCTTTATATTTCTTAGATACGCTTAGCGTATTTACTTCACAGTAAATACGTAGCGGACCAATCCCGTCCCCTTCACCGTATATCAGGAAGCGAGGGGTGACAATATTCTAGTATTATGTTCTTTGTATTATTCTATCTCTTCAGGTATTCGTATTTCGGTACAGATATAGGTATGTATATACAGTAGAGTGTAATCCGTATTTTTTACAGATAACATTCTACAAGGTGGACACTTCATTTAGATTTTATCCATTTATTTTAAATGGGATATGAGGTGGAAAAAAGAGAGAGTGGAGTATGGTGAGAACCATGCATCTATAGTTGCACAAATGAATTGTTTATTCATTTGTGCAAACTATTCAAGCATGGTGGAAATTTTTAAATGGAAAAATGAGTTTGTTAAAAGCATGCTTCATGATATTTTCTCTCTTGATGAAAACTTGATGAAAGAAAAAGATGTTGGATGGTTCATTTTTGTGAGCATGGCTTTTTCTTCTCACCATTAGCTTCACTCCCCTCTCAAGTTTTCTTGAGTTTCCTCCACCTTCATCATCAACCTCCTCTCTACCCTCTCATGTGTTGAGAATAAAGAGAGGATGTGAGATAGAGATACACTTAGAACACTCCACTACATCGTAGGCATTCTATACTAGCCATCTAAAATCCCTAGTTGCTTCACTTGATCTTTTATTTGGAGCAAGATCCATGAGCTACATCCCTCGGGTGGATCATCTTCGACAGAGGAAGACCGGCGACCAAGCTCGATCCAAAGGACCTCTAGGAGCTAAGGGAGATGGTGGAAGACCGAAGGACATGGTTCGTTTAGTATAACACTCTATCACCGTAGTTATACTCCTTTAGATTACCAGTTTCATGTTTGGATTCAATTCTAGGTAGTTGTTTCTAGCGCCAAGTTTTCTAAACGCCAAAAAAGTTTGTTACGCAATCGGTCATGGTAGATGACCAGGGCGCTAGGAACCCCAACATGATATCTGAGCCACCCAAACATTAGCAACTATTAGTAGACGATGCATTAGTTTCAAAACCGAAAAACTGAGATTTCAAAACCCACTCTCTATTCTGGAATTTTTTTGATCTCCCAAAATTTTTTAAACAATTGCAGAGTCTTAATTAAGACATGAGAATGATACAGAATGAAAACGAGGCATTTTCATCCAAACTTGGTCGGCCACATTGCCTAAATTCCTGGCCTCACCTTTTTACTATTCACCAGTGGGCCCCATTTTCATTCTGTGTCGTGGGTTTTGTAAATTGGTGTTTTTGGTCTTGTTTGTTTTCCCCAGATTTCCTTTAGTGTTGTCTTTGCTTTGGGGGGAACTTAGAAAGTTTCAAAACTTGAAATTTTGCATCGTTGATATCTGTGATGTGGTGCATGTGTTTTTCAAATGTCGTCTATTTGCTATATGTCATTTAGATGGGGTTGCACATACTTGCTTATACTGTTGTGATGTTGATATCTGTGATGATTTTGTTTGGATTGTCGTGTGGGATAGCTTCTTGTGCAATGTTAGTTGTACAGTTTAGATTCATTTGTATATTCTTTATTGCTGGGCGAGCATCCGACAGGTGAACTGCCTTTTCCGCCAGTTTGTATAATCTGTTATTGGGGCACGACCGGGTTGAGGTCGATGTCACCATTGTATATATACTTTTCTTTTCTATACTAGGATTACCCCGCGCTGGAGTGATCGAATAGCCGGATTCTAAAGGGCAACGGGCCCGCATCTCATGGCGTTGAGACGGAGGGGGCCTCACTCTAGAATTGGCGGTCTATTCGCCACACTCGTAGGGGGTATAGGATGACCTACGAAGGGGCGCTCAAGTTACCGAATCCCATGAAGTGCCGGGTGGCCCATTTACTTTGTTGATTGGGGTTGCCTCACTTCTGAGATTGGCAGGTAACTTGCCGCACTCATAGGTGTACAGGTTTTTCATTGCACAGGCTATCCACACGACCAGGGAACGTCGAGTTATATTTGCGGCTCAAAGGAAACCCGGGGCCCCTAGTTATCCGTTATTCTGTGATATTTCTGTGATGTTGTTTATATCATGCATGGGACGAATGTTATATATATATTTATATATACCAGTAGATGTTATATATGTTTTGCATCTGCGCTAGTCCAGCCCCTGCTCTGTCGTTAGTTAAGTAACCTAACGGTGCATGATGGGGCCCCGTAGCGAATACGGATGGCATATACGTACATTTTATTTTTGTTCTTTTCTGGTGTGATATGGATTAATCGATGGGACTGCATTAATTTTGATTAATGTAAAGAAAAATAAACCTAAATGATGTTGTTGGAACCAAGTTTTTAAAAACAAACATTACAGACGTTTCCTTTTGCTTTGCACCGCGGTATTCAGTTAGGAATATCCTACACCTCATTCAACGAGTCAAGAGCCGAGATCCCTTCATCGGGAGTGACCTCTTGGGCAAAAGTTTGCGTCATCGTAATAACTTCACTATAGTCGATTCTTTTGCTTTGCATCGTGGTATTCAGTTAGTAATATTCTGCACCTCATTTGATGAGGAAAGAGCCGAGATCCCTTCACATGGAGTGACCTCTTTAGCAAAATTTTATGCCACTATATATTTGTAAAACCACTTGAGTTCTTTCAATGATATCAAGTTCATTACGTTAAAAGTTTTTCGCCAAAAACCAGCCGTAGCCCTCCATCATTTCGTATAAGTAGCACATATTATTCGTGCGGTGTTTGTTGGCCAAAGTCAAGGCATCGTGAACGGTAGTTGTGTATTGCTTATCCGCGGCATAGATAAATGCATTGGTTTTGGACAGTCGTACCACTTTGTTGGCCAAAGTCAAGGGTGTGTGCGGGTGGGTCTAAATCAATCTGGATAATGACGGGTAGAACTTGACTTGCGTGTTATGATTTGTTAGCCAAAGTCAAGGTTATAAGCGCTTAGGGAAAAAATCACATCGGGAGTTTCAAACAGATAGGAAACTTGCCAGGCATGCGCATACCTTCTGGAGTGTGGTGACTTGAGTGGCTTCCATCAAGTTATCATGCAATGATAGTTGGATCCAGATTCCTACTGATGAGTAGGTGTTACTCCTCGGGTGATTTTCAGATGATCCCGACTAATTCTTCTTTTAGGGTTTGAAGGAGAATTCGAGAAAACAATGGGAGTCATCCTGATTAGATAAAGTCATTAACCAATCTAATCTAGGTTAGAGTGCATGCTGAGTGTTTCTTCTCTCTCTCTCTTTGGCAGCAACCATGACCCGATCCTAAACTAAAACTCATGAACCAAGTCAACAGAACCTTCTTAAAACACTTTGGCTTTTGGATTGTCATAGTCGCATATATCCCTACCGCTCCTACTTCCCCTTTGCATTTTTTCAGAACACTCCGTATCACTACGAAAATCCACATTTCTTGGATATTTCATCGCATAGTTACATACGAACTCGAAGGAACTTGTTCCGATTCGAGGATGGATTCCGATTCTGGAGAAATTGAATAGGATTATTCGGTTGTCTTTTCTCTTTACCTTCTCTCAGGTTGCGAGGGCTCATAGATTAGGAGAGTACACCTATTGCGCTTATTGGATAGTCTTCTTCCAAACCATAGGCAGGTGCCGAAAGATAGGGAAGGAAGAAAACCAATTATCTTAAGTGTGGTGTACATAAGGTAATAAGTAAAGACGTATAAAGGGATTGGAGTGAGGACAAGGAAATATACGGTTACTGTCATGAATCTGGATAATGGAATAGGCATTACTAGGAATACCCGGCTACCCCTTCGAAACATTTTCATGTTTCAGTTTTACTGTGCGATGTTAATTGAAAACTGTTTTCCCAATTAGATTCTGACTCTAGGGTGTGTATTTACCAGACTTGATTCTCACATCTGTGTGGCGTTACAGATGCTGAGTGGGAGTAGAATATTGGGAATTGGGTGATTATATCCTCAATATATCGGAATTCTTTGTAATTGGTGATATTTGAAGAAATCACCTGGGTTTTGCCTACGACAAATATTTAGTTTTGAATATCCGTTGTTATGCACCAATTTCAAACTGATATATCTGTACGTTTATTTATAAAGTGAGATATACCTTTTTGAAATTATATCTGTGACATTTACCTATATCAGTTGATGATTAGGTAAGGAGCATTCAACAGCGGTGTAATTCTTTTTAACCATAGCACAATTTTCAACCTACGACGCATATGGTTTGAGTTATTAAACTTAGAGGACTTACAAAGTATTGTATATTGTCCGATGTCCATTAGGACAAAGGGTTTGGTACTCGTACACCATTCTGTTTACTTATGACTTTTCTAGTTTTAGACAAGTATTTCGTTGAAATACAAGGTCCAAATTTTGAGAAGTTATAGGTATAAGAATAAAGTAGAGAATCATATGTTGCAAGTATCAGGATTCTTCAAGGTGATCGAAGATATAGATACTTATGTTAGGTATTCCGTTGTAAGTAATAGTTTTGAGAATATGCTTCTCTTTCAGGTTACTCATGCGTGGGTGCATTCCTTGATGAGTAATGCTGATTGGCCTCCTTCCATCGAGTTGATATGCAATGGAATCGGCATCATGTATTTTGAATCTGGTTCCAATTAAATTAGTGTCTTTGTTTCTATATTTGATATATAGAATGGATTCATATTTTAAACGATATTAAGGTATATGGAGTTATCCGGCTTATGCTTAAAACCAGAATCCGGATTAACTCTAGGCGCATTTCAGTAATGACAGTTTGTGGGTTATCCCGGGCTTTGACGAGGGTTAACATTCTACCATCTAGAAGATCAATAGTTATATTGTTCTTGACTCGCCACAGTTTTAGTAAATTGAATTTTTTTCAGAAAACATTAGTGGGAGTATGGTAGAACTGGAAGCGATTCCAGAACCACAAACGATTACTGAAAATTTAGTAGAACCTAGAGATTCAATTGAATTCGACAATCCATTAACCACTCCGCAAGATTTGGTGGGTAATCTCAGCCACCAGAGAGGTACTTCAGTCTCCTCAAAGACAGTGACAGGGAGGTTTTTGATTACCCAAACTTACCACTATTGCAGTTCTAGACTATGAGATCTGGAAGGAGGATGAGTATAATATCGTTCTAAATTAGCTTTAGAAATGTACGTGTATATGACTCTGCCATAGGGTTGTTGTAGTCAGTGGGAGCAGCAGAAGTATGGTGGGTAAGTAGCTTATGTGTATTTATAGACTAAAGCAGGTATAGTAGAGATAGATCATCTATTTTGATGTGATAGTCATAGAGTTTGACTTCTTCAGAATAACAGATGGATCTGGTAAGAAGGTAGTAGGGAGTGATGTCCTGGTATTTGGATGACATGCTCTTGATTGGAAATGATCTTCCTATACTACGATCGGTTATGTTGTGGTTGTCACAAGATGTTTCTCCACATAGGATCTGGATAAAATATTAGGGATTCTGGTTACTAGATCTATGGTTTTAGATCTAAATTTGGGAAGTGTCCAAAATTTGGGTACTTTGCCACTGTTCTAAAGTATTTTAGAATGGACAACTCCTGGCGTGGTGGTGTACCCGCAGGTGATGGAGTCACCCTCTCTAAAGAGATGTCTTCTAGACTGATGAGGAGAGGGATTTGCGTGACTGACATATCACTTGCTTAGGAAATTGAGTCAATCATGAAATGTCAATTACCACACCAGATATTGCTTTTTCAATGGATGCAATAAGCATATATATTAATCCAATCCTGGAGAAACGTTGGGAAGCAGTTATGACCATAAGTGGATGTTCTTGGTATATGGTAACGGCAGCCTCCTTCGGGAGGCGATTATCATTTTAGGCTTTCAAGGTGACCTGGATTATAGAGTGGCTGTCAGAGTTATAGTTTTCCCTCTATTGAGGGGCAGTATGTTGGACAGGTGGTCCAAGCAGATACCGAGGAAGGCCTGGCGCTGAATACTGATTAAATTCAGTAGATGATACGGTCTAAGAAGTTTGTTGGATTTGGAGTTCATTTATAAACTGTGTCCCATCAGATATCCAGACAAATTCTAAAACAGGTATTGCTTATTTCGGGAGATAGTCTTTCTCCGCGAAGTTGAGATATAGAGAGATAAAGATAGAAACATTGGAGCGGATCCACTCACTGAGGCTATTTCTTGAACACAATAGTTTGGCAAACGGGCTTTGCGAGACTGATTAGTAGAGAAGTTGGGTGTTCGGTATCACACGAGCTGTGAATATGCAACACCGCAATAATTAGCCTTAAGTGCAAGTGGGAGATTGTTAGCTATAGTGCCCACAAGTCAGTTATTGTGATCGCAGGCACGCGATTGTAATGATTGAGGGAGGACCTATACGGGCAGAACAGTCTTACTCAAAATGATAGTATGCTATCTTGTTTGCTTTTATCATCATGTACATGCTTTATATGGTATTACAAATCACTATTACATGTTGATAGAGACCAAAGGATTCTTGCTTGACTACCAACATTATGATGGCGATCATATACGTGGGAGCTGGGTGGTCTATAAGCACATCCTTAAATGTCCCTAGTCAAGAGAGTGTCGAGACTGAGCATGGATACTCCGGATTAGATTAGTGTATACTTATCGAGACCCCGACGAGGGGTAGTGGCCGATTTCACAAGCCATTGATGTCAGTCAGTCATCTAAGATAGTATACAAGTGCTCATTGAGTTATGAGTACACTGGACGGACTCGCCGGGAACATGCTAGTTGGTATTATACCTATTGTCAGATAGAAATTCCCAGATGACATGTGTACAGATTAGTCTGTAGACCTGAGTTCGTCGTTTGCCTCATTTGAGTTCCCACTGTGCTTTGATTACTACCCTACCATGGCTCCAAGGAGTCGTGCAAACAAGTTTTAGTTGGGTACAGTCTCGAGCCATATGGAGGAAGTGAGCGGATCGTCTTGGATTCGTCTCTCCCGGTATTGGGGGTTGATGTCGCGCGGTGTATGGGTGGCCATCACCAGAAATCCTTATCCAAGGTATACGAGAATTACTGATTTGGATCAATAGTTTCTCAGTGGGTGATGGGCTTCATACTGACACGGAATATCACGTTATTAGGGGTTTGACTTTATCCACCCCTCTAGACTCGAGATGTGATACTCTTAGATGAACAGACCGGACTGTATGGAGATTGTCATGGATAGGCTCAGTAGGGGTTCAGATGAGTTTGCTCGTTGGCCTTCCTTTCGCTCAATACCTGGATAGCCGTTACGTATAGCTAGTGTCGCTGACGTGCTTGTGGTTAAACCCACTGCTAGCGTATTGACGAGTCTTCAGAGTCCCACACAGAGGGTTTCCCTGGTTCAGGTGAAATGATGTAGTAGCCGTATTGGATACGTGCAGGGTTCCGATCGATTGATTGTACTATGTACCCGGACTTTCGATCGGACTGTTGATAATACTAGCCGGCTCGAGATTGAGCCGGATTATTAAATCAGGTATTGATTTAATAATTTAAGTATATGTATTTCGATATGTATATTCTAGTATTATGTTCTTTGTGTTATTCTATCTCTTCGGGTATTCATATTTCGGTACGAATACAGGTATGTATATACAGTAGAGTGTAATCCGTATTTTTTACAGATAACATTCTAGAAGGTGGACACCTCATTTAGATTTTATCCATTTATTTTAAATGGGATATGAGGTGGAAAAAGGAGAGAGGGGAGTATGGTGAGAACCATGCTTTTATAGTTGCATAAATGAATTGTTTATTCATTTGTGCAAACTATTCAAGCATGTTGGGAATTTTTAAATAGAAAAATGAGTTTGTTAAAAGCATGCTTCATGATATTTTCTCTCTTGATGAAAACTTGATGAAAGAAAAAGATGTTGGATGGTTCGGTTTTGTGAGCATGGCTTTTTCTTCTCACCATTAGCTTCACTCCCCTCTCAAGTTTTCTTGAGCTTCCTCCACCTTCATCCTCAACCTCCTCTCTACCCTCTCATGTGTTGAGAATCAAGAGAGGGGGTGAGGTATAGATACACCTAGAACACTCCACTACATCCTAGGAATTCTAGACTAGCCATCTAGAATCCCTAGTTACTTCACTTGATCTTTTATGTGGAGCTAGAGCTATGAGCTACATCTCTCGGGTGGATCATCTTCGACGGAGGAAGACCGGCGGCCAAGCTCGATCCAAAAGACCTCAAGGAGCTAAGAGGGATGGTGAAAGACTGAAGGACATGGTTCGTTCGGTATAAGACTCTATCACAGTAGTTAAACTCCTTAGATTACTAGTTTCATGTTTGGATTCGATTCTAGATAGTTCTTTTTAGTGCCAAGTTTTCTAAACGCCAAAAAAATTTGTTCCGCAATTGGCCAAGGTAGATAGCCAGGGCGCTAGGAACCCCAACAGCCATCACTCCCTTTTTTGTTTTGCCCTTGGGTCTTTTGTTGACGTTGCGTCTGCATCCTGCTGGTATGAGAAGCACATCGAGATGAAGTTAGGATTTTGCCATCACTCCTTTTTTGTTTTGTCCCTTGGATATTTTGTTGATGTTGCGTCTGCATCCTGCTGGAATGAGAAGGAACGCCGAGTTGGAGCTAGGATTTTAGAATTACTCCATTTTTGTTTGACCCTTGGGTCTTTGATGACATTGCGTCTATACCCTGCTAGAATGAGAAGGAACGCCGAGATAGTCTCTGGGTTGTATATGAACTATCAACTTATCTCTCCCTTTGACGGAGCCTGGTGGGAAAATATGGTTCCCTTTTCATTTGTGCTCATGGATCGTATACAAGAGTCAATATGGACATACTTGCAGGGCAGAGGAAATTTTATTTTATTTTATTTTATTTTTTATTTCCGTGATGCTCTATCTTTTCAACTTTTCATATCGCGAAAGTCGCGATTGCCCAATCATTTCGGCTTTTTACAGCGGTGCCCAATCATTTCGGTTATTTTTTATTTCTTTACTCACTGCTTTTTATTGCAAGTTGCCTAAATATTTCAGCTGTTTTTATATGCATATTTTTGCTCGCTGATTTTTATTGCGAGTTGCCCCATCATTTCGGCAATTTCATATGCATTTTTTTGCTACTCGCTGTTGTTTTTATTGCGAGTTTAGAATCTGATACCAACCTTGGCATCAGCATCGCTACGACTGGGATATTGCTAAGAGCAAATCATCATTTTCCATGAAAGGACTTGGAGTTCGATACCTATTTAGGCATCAGCATCGCTGCAACTGGGATATTGCCATAGGCGAATCATCATTTACCTTGAGAGGACTTGAAGTTTGATACCATTTTAGGTATCAGCATCGTTATGACTGGAATATTGCCAGGAACGACTCATTATTTGCTTTTGTTGATTTGAACAAAGGTGGCTTAACAAACAGGGTTAGGATCCAGTCGACTAAGGCTTTTTGACTTTATGAGCCGTAAAGGTCTCATAAAGGTATTTTTCCCTACAAGTCGTAAAGATCCCGTAGGTGTATTTTCTCCTTAGAAATTGTGGGGATTCCTAAGTGTGTTGCTCCTTTGTGAGTCGTACGGATCTCACACAGGTTTTTTTTCTCCTCACAAGATTGAAAGGACCTTGCAAGTGCACATGAATTTTTTTATTTTACGAGTTTGCGCCTTTTTCGGGTTTTCACAAACTCGCCGACAGTCCTACTGTTTTTACTCATGGCACCATTTCGGGTTTTCATCCGTGCCCATTTTTCTTATGGACATACCTTTTTTTATTTTTTTGTTTTTTCTCTCTCTTTTTTTAAACGAGATTGTGCCCTTTCAGATTTTCACAAACTCGCTAGCAGTCCTGCTGTATTTATTCACGGCGCCCTTTCAGGTTTTCATCTGTGCCCATTTTGCTTGTGAACATACCGTTTTTTTTTAAAGATGGAACTCTCGAAAATAGATTCGCCGCAGGTGACCCATCTGTTTACCGGTGGGACTTGGGGGTGGCTTCATCGCTGGAGTAGCTGTGTAGCCGGCAGGCCTTGAGTTGCAACCCTCGTCGTTGAGATTTTGATTGCAATATAGATCTCAAGGGAGAATATCGCTGTATTTGGGGTGATGCGCCATGTTTGAAGCGACGCACTAGTTTAAGGACGTTTCGGTCCATTATCGCCATGCTTGAGACGCATTTCTAGTTTAAGGACTTTTCGGTCCAACATTCCCATCTTGGGGATGAACGTTAGTTTAAAGACATTTTGGTCCATTATCGCCATGTTTGAGACGGATTGTTAGTTTAGGGACTTCTCGGTCCACTATAGTCGTGTTTGGGGCGACACGTCGTGTTTGAGGCGACACGCTAGTTTAGGAAGGTTTCGGTCCATTATCGCCATGTTTGAGGCGGCGCACTAGTTTATGGGTGTTTCGGTCTATTATCGCTATGTTTGAGGCGAAGCGTCGTGCTTAAGGCGACGCACGAGTATAGGGACGTTTCGGTCCATCATTCCCATGTTCGGGACAAAATGCTAGTTTAGGGACATTTCGGTCCAACATCGCCGTGTTTGGGGCGACGCACTAGATTAGAGACTTCTCGGTCCATTATTGCAGTTTGGTCGGGGAGTTACATAACTCATTCCTTCCAACGCTTGCTTGCCGAGGCGCTGCTGCATGTCTTTTGTATGCATGGACACTTCACGCCTTAGGCTGTCTTCACCCTCTTGGACTGCTTATTTTACCATCACAGCAATCGGGTTGTTTTGCGGGAAATACCGGGTATTTTAAACGGCACCTGCGCCCTGCTCATCAATGTCGCTTTCTGATACTGATGGAGCATCTTCTTCATATATGAAGGAATGAGATATCACGTCATTCCTTTTGCTGATTCTTCATCTTCCTTGGAAGAATGGACTTGACTCAGGGGTTTTTCCCCTCATCGTCTGATTCGGAGTGGGACATGGATTTTGCATCTCTCCCATGTTTTTTTGGTTCAAGTGGGATATTCCACTTGATTACAGGACCTGCTTGTAGGTCCCTTGATATCCTTTCTGTTCTTTGATAAGAAAGGACCGTCCCACGTAGAGATTCTTCCGCTAGTGAGAAATATGGCCCCTGTGTATATCTCGGGAGGAGCGAGTACCCACACCGTCACTATTTTGGCGACATGTTTCTTCAGAGCCGCTCATTTTTTGTTGAGCGTTAGTGACAAATGCCACCTTGCCTCCGCTTTTCATTCACCTTCATCGAATGATGAAGGGTCTTGACCCATCGGATCCAATCGAGTCATTTTATCCATGAGCTCTTGGAAGGTCATCGGCTTGAAGAGGGCCATAAATGGGAACACCTTTGAATTTGGGTTAAGAGTGGTTATGAACATTCCCATGGCTGCAACTTCGTCGATGCGTTGCTCGCATTTTGACTAGATATTTCACCATCGGGTAACATATTGAACCCAGGTCTTGTTCGGCCCAATCCTTTCGTTGACCAACGACGCCACGGTAGTGCGTTTATCTGCACTAGCGAATCTTTGACGGAAGAGATTATCCATCTCTTCGAAGGTCTTCATGGAATCATTTGGTAGTTCCGCATACCATTCGAATGCGATACCCGCCAGACTGCTGACGAACTATCGAAGGAGCAGTATATCCCTTCCTCCAGTTTTGCCGCACATGAATTTAAAACGTGCAATGTGCTGGTGTGTGTTGGGGTCAAAATTTGCACCCCGGTTGACCGAGTCAAAGTCAAAGTCAACCCCCAAGCCAGATGGGCCCAAGCCCATGTCAAGCGGGCCCATGCCCAAGTCGAGCCCGCGGCCAGCCTCCCTATGCCAACAAAAAAATCATGTAATAAATAATTTTTATGTAATTTTTTATACATGAATGTATGCAGAATGGGCATAAAGCCAAATTTTTGTAAGGCCCATAGCTTATCTGCAAAAAGAAATAGCACATGAGCCATGAGATGGGCAAAATGCCATTTTGTAAAGCCCAAGAGGCTATATGTAAATATGTAAGCCTATATAAGACAACATGATGATGAATAAAAGATAGATTTTTCATTCCGAAAAAAAATTAGGGCCTGTGCCTCTTTCTCCTTTCTCAAGGTTCCAAAACCTTCTTCTTTCTTTTGAATTAAATCAAGAGTTTTACTCTTCTTTTTTCAAAACTAAATAGTTTTTCACCATAAAACCCACAAAGGGGAACTCAGATCTGCCATCAGATCTCAGAAAGAAGAGATTTTTAAAATCTCATATTTCTTGATCTTCAAGATCCGGCCAACAAAGGAAGAAGAAGGAGACCCATCTCCAGAAACACCACTTTGGGGAAGAACTAGGGCTCAAGGGGAGAAGCCCCTCATCAGCTTCAAAATATCCTAAGAGTTTAACTCCTCATATATATATATATATATATATATATATATATATATATAGTGCTCCTTTCTGGGAGTACAACTCTCATTGCAGGGACCAAGTCCCTTTTGTCGCTCGAGCGCCCACGTGCTGACACGTGGGGCGCTAGCACTCAAAGCGCTAGCGCCCTTGCGCTCAGCGCGCTAGTGCCCGAGCGCCCACGTGCTGCGCTAGCGCTCTTGCGCTCAGGGTGCTAGCGCCCAAAGCGCTAGCGCCCGAGCGCCCACGTGCTGACACGTGGTGCGCTAGCGCTCAAAACGCTAGCGCTCTTGCACTCAGAGCGCTAGTGCCCAAAGCGCTAGCGCTCGAGCGCCCACGTGTTGACACGTGGTGTGCTAGCGCTCTTGCGCTCAAAGCGCTGGCGCTTTTTCCCACGCATCCTTTGGATGCCCTTTCCCTTTTTTTTATTTTATATATGTATATATACATATACATACACACACACTCCACAACACTGTCTCTCTCTAAAAATTTTTGGGCCGGGGCGCTGCCCCGCACCCCGCAAGGGGGCTGCTAGCCCCCTTGACCCCCAGCCCGCTATCCGGGTAGCGGGACCCCCGTAAAAACTCTGCGTAGCTCCCGATATATCCAAGCCCCCCTCCAAAACAAAACACACGTACACTGCACATTGAGTTCGCATGACCAGTTTAACCCGTCAATCGGAGCTTCCCTTGCTCCAAAGGCGAGGGGTAATTAACAGCAGCTTAGTCCACAGCTACCGGAGATTCGGATCCCCATAATCAATAAACCCCGGCCTACCCTAGGCAGGGGGAATCTGTAGTACGCCTGACAAGCGCGCGCGTATTCCCATCTCAATGGGGTGACGAAAAACACCCTACAGTGTGGGTTGCATATCCCCTTGTATACATAGAACTTATGGATCGTATATCCCGGCTGATATTTAATTTGGTCATACAAGTCTGGATACGGTCACCCAGTTCTGACGATTTGGCCTGCGGCTTCATTAGATTGATGAGCTTGTATTTGTTGAGTGATATAATCATCAAGAGCATCCTTGGATATCGTTTCGTCCTTGGCCGCCGATAAGGCCGGAAGAGGGTTTGATGTTTTCCCTCTGTCATCCTCGATGATTATCGGCGGATCCTCGGCTGGGGGTTCTGGCTGGATCATCATTCCAACCATAGTCTGGAACAAGAGAGCCATCTACTTTATATTAGCAGCTTGCTCAGCAGCTTCCTTGTCTTTTCTTTCAAGCACCCTTCGCAGGAACTCTGTATCGGTCTCCAGCTCCTGGCGCTAATCGGCTATTGTGTCCGGACTTTCTTTCTGCCCGGTAAGTGCTGCCATTTTGGTCAGCATCTCCTGGAGCTTTTGTCAGTGACCGAGTTTGCAATGGATGTCCTACGAAAGCACATCTTTCTTCTTTCCCGGAATCCATGTAGACCGTATGCACGATCATGCCTCCAGACTTGGGGCGTTTGGGTCCATCACCTTTAAGATTTGTCGCCGGCGGTGGGATTTTCTCTGGCCTCATCTTTTTATGGGAGGTCAAAGTTGAAGGAGCCGCTGTAACAGGCACCTGTGTAGAAGAAGCCCCTCGTTGTATGACGGAGGAGTGGTCTTCCTCTTGCTGAGCCTTCGATTTCTTTGGTCGACGAGAGTAGTTTTGATCAATCACGGAGTCCTGGACTTTTTGCCAGACCCTGTGAATTTGCGAGGAGAGCCGTTGATAGGGGCGTTCTGGCTTTACCAGCATTGCGGTTTCTGCAGGAAGGGGGCGATTTCTTTAGCACCATCGTTGGAGAGTTTTGTGTACCCTCCTAAGGAGCTCAAAACCGTTCCCGGTTAGAACAGCAGTGTCAATTTCCACCATTGGAGCTGGCGGAGTAAATCCAGAAGGGGAGTTGCCCCCAACTTTTCTCACTCGACGCCAGTGACGACGTCGAGCGTGTCTTGCAAACGGGACCGCCTCAGATTTGGAGGCAGCTTCTTTGTGCCCCTGGCTTTGCTGAGAGGTTGCTGTTGGCGTCAACCTGTTGAAGACCGACGTCCTTGGCAGGGTTTGAGGAGGGCCGACCAATCTTTCAAAGACCGACTTTCTGGTAGGGGAAGCACCTTTGATGACTTCTCCCGTAGCAGGAGTTGGGAGGGCTATCCGTTTTGGAGTAACCCCTTCAGGTATCGCGGGCTTCTTTGCGGGCCCGTTTGGGTTTTGGCTCAGCCTGGTGAAGAATGAGACACCGGATTTGGACGGCCTATTGAGAGGGGCCCTTGTGGTCGCCAGTCGATCGAAAACCGACCTCTGGGAGCTTCCTCTTGCAGCGCTGAAGCAACTAAATTCACTGGTGGGAGCATGGTCCCGAAGAACAACCCAGTAGTGGCTTGTGTTACTTGCCCCACCGGTATTGAAAAGATGAAGGCCTCGTTGGGCCCGTAGGTCACTCCTCCAGTTGGGGTGGAGCGAGAGTTGCTATTGCAAAGGATGCAGTGGGAAGCCATCGATTTTCTTCTTTTCCACAAGTGCAAGACACCAAATTTCAGTACTTCAAATCCAAGGGCAACTATTGCGACCCGCGATTTCGCTCGCGAAACACGACATATGAAGTGTGGAGTGGAAAGAGAAAAAGATTCCACCGGGCGTGCCAGAATCTGTTTACCGCCGAAAATAGAGACGAACTGGGATATATCATCTTGCCTGAATTTAGGGGCAGATGCTATTTGGATTTATCCGTTCACCTCTCCGAAAATACCAAGTTGATTTATAGCACCATATATCGGAGGTTTGAACAGACGCGACCGTTGTAGCAGACTTTATCAGATCCCCCCTCATATTTTGAAGGGTTTTTGATTGTGGGGACGCTCTTCCCTGTAGGAACAAGCCCCTGCAGTTAATTACGTTACCTCATTGCGGTAACCACTTTCTCCTGCTCCGGAAGTTCACTTCGTGTCGTGTGTGTTTTTTTTGTTTTGGTTACCCGTGGATTGTATACGGAGACTAGTTTATGTTATCGCCCGTAGGGCGCGGATTAGTCCAAATTCGTATATTTGAGATTTGGGTTTAGATCATGAATTTTGCTTGACGGGGCCCACATTGGTAGCTTGGTTTGCCAACGGGAATGAACTTAGGACGCAGATCTCACATTTGTAAGGTCCATCAGTTCAGGGAATATTTTGGTTTGATCTAAGGAACATTAGCCATATTTGAGACTAAGATCAATTTATGAGCAGTGAGCATATGAGCTCAACTGATCATTAGATCGTATATGAATAGCCCATGGATAGTATACAGTAGTTATTATGGAGACAGTCTGCAGAGCAAAACATATTATTTTAAGGACGTCGCGGTCCAACATTCCCTGTTTGGGACGAATATTAGTTTAAGGACATTTCAGTCCAACCTTCAACTTGCGTGCATGTGTATTTTTTATGTGGCGGAGTGAACGATGGTGACATGGAAAGCACCCAATTTGGGGTGCGATCCGATTTGAGGTATGCACGTCTGTTTGGAAGTACATCAATGTGGGGTGTATAATTCCCTATCTTGATGAAATTTTACATCAAGTTAGGACGAGAAAGGAGTTGTTGGTTGTCGTGACCCGCCACCTCTCTGAAGACGTTGATGAATTACAGAGACATATGTCAGAGGTGTCGAAAGATGTACCCTTGAACCAAATCTCGTATTTGAGGGAAAACATCATGGTGGATCATCTAAGAATCATTAGCCTTATTTGAGACTAAGATTACTTTAGGAGATATGGGATGAATATCATTTTGGATATCATCAATGAAAGATCATTAATCATGTTTGAGACTGAGATCTGTTTGGATATCACGAGCATATGGGCTCGCTTAGGCTAAGATTGGGTTTTAGCAGTGCTAAGCACTTAGTTGTATATTGCACTCACGTGTGTTTCACGTGAGGCGCTATAATAGTGCTAAGCACTGATATTTTGTGGTGCTCACGTGTGTTTCACGTGAGGCGCTCCAATAGTGCTAAGCACTAAATTTTTCTAGTTCTCACGTGTGTTTCACGTGAGCCGCTCCAATAGCGCTAAGCACTAGTTTTTCTCTGGCGCTCACGTGTGTTTCACGTGAGGCGCTATGCTATTTGGAGATTTAATCTCTGTTCATATTTTTAGATAATTTAAATCTTTGTTAATGGTATTTTGACCATTAACGATCACCAAGATCATTATCTTGAGGATCTTGGATCGGGTTCTTTAAGAACTAAGTTCTTGATTTGAAAGAACTAAGTTCCTAGAGTATTATGAACTCCATCTTCTTTTCTTTTTGAATTTTTTCTTCCCTGGATCTTTGATTCCCAAGAACAAGATCTTCCCGATGAGAATTAAATTTTCAACTTATGGAAGACTTGTCTTATGGATCTCAGATCCAGAGAAAGGACTAAATTCTTTGAGAAGGGTTAAACTCTTTTAATAGGTAAAAGAGATATTTTTTTATCTCTTCTTTTTTCTATACCTAGAGTTTTTTGGAAAGATATATTCTTCTTTGAGAGAATTAAATTCTCTGTTGTTTTGAGAGCCTTATGTATTTTTACAGAAGCTTATGGGGGTCTCCTTTTTTCCTCCTCCTCCCTTTTTGATTAATCTCTTTGTTCATATTTATAGGAGAAGAGAAAAATCAATTTATTGGGAAAATCTCTCATTTAGAGATCATGATTGATTTCATGATCAATCAAAATGATCTTTTAGATCAATCGTTGAGTTTTATTCACCGTTGGATTTTTAATCCAAAGGCTCTCTGTTTAACAGAGAAGATTTTTTGTTTATTTAACAAGATTAGGAAATATTTTTCTAAGATAGAATTTTATTCTATCATATGAATATCTTGTTAGTTTAACAAGATTAAAATTTTATTCCAACATAGAATTTAATTCTATCACATAGAATTTTATTCTATCATATGAATATCTTGTTAGTTTAACAAGATTAGAATTTTATTCTATCATATGAATATCTTGTTAGTTTAGTTTAACAAGATTAGAAATATATTTTCCTAATATAGAATTTAATTCTATCATATGGATATCTTGTTAGTTTAGAATTTTATTCCAACATAGAATTTAATTCTATCACATAGAATTTTATTCTATTATATGAATATCTTGTTAATTTAACAAGATTAGAATTTTATTCTATAGATGATCGATGGGTGATTTTATAACCACCGTTGGATCGGAGAATATCTTTCTAGTTTGAAGAAGATCGGGGAAATATTTCCCACATAAAATTTAATCCTATCATATGGTTTAATTGGTGATATTTTATCACCATTGGATTTTAAATCCAAGATTCTCTGTTAGATAAAGATCTTTCAATATTAGAAAGATCAAGGAAAATATTTCCCAAATAGAATTTAATTCTATCAGATAGTTTAATTGGTGATATTTTATCACCATTGGATTTTAAATCCAAGCTTCTCTGTTAGAGAAAAATCTTTCCATATTAGAAAGTTCAAAGAAAATATTTCCCAAATAGAATTTAATTCAATCACATACAATTTAATTCTATCAGATAGTTTAATTGGTGATATTTTATAACCATTGGATTTTAAATCTAAGATTCTCCCTCAGAGAAAGATCTTACCATATTAGAAGAAAAATATTTCCCAAATAGAACTTATCATCTGATGATTTATTATCACCGTTGGATTTTTGATCCAACGGTTCTATTTAACAGAGAATATCCCAGTTTTTAGGGAAGTATCCCCATATAGAATTTAATTCTACTTCCTTTTAAATTGGGCGCCGGCGCTCACGTGTTGTGCATGTGGGCGCCACTTAAGAATTTAATTCTTATTTATGATTGGCGCGCCTGTGATTTGCACTGTTGGGTTACACTAACGCCCAGGCCATCAACCGAGGCCGATTGCGGAACAAATTTTTTTCTAACGATGTAAACTTGGCGCTAGAATAACTTTAAACCGGATCTACCATAAACCTAACTAGCAACTAAAGAAGCTATCTACTATGAAAAGAGTATATACCAAGAGGCTCAAGTCGTTTGGGTCTTCACTCATCTCCATTAGCATGTTCCTAGTGGCCTCCATGATCGACCTTGATCGATGGCTTCCTCACGTCAAAGATGATCCACCCGAGAGTTTCTACTTTGAGCTCCTACCTTTAAACTAAGGTAACTAGGTTACTTAGTATGCTAATCTAAGTAGCCTAGAGAATGTAGAGAGTGATGATGGATTAATTAGTCTGAAGATACCCTAGGTTTCTCAACACATGAGACATTTAGGGTTTGAGATAGAAGAAAAGAGCTTGTAGGAGATGAGAGTGTTGTAGTGAGCATAATAGAATGAAGAATTGCTAAGTGCTGTGACTAAATAATGCAAACACAAAATATCTACAAAATATCTAGCATACCCAAAATATCAAAAATATCTTCATAACAAAATATCTAGCATACTCAAATAGTAAACCATGTGTCACCCCATGAGTCACTACATGAGTCACGAAGTAGCCATGCTTCATTCAATGAATGATAACACCTCACCCTCCAATTCATTAACCATTTAACTAAATGGTTAAAACAAATAATGAGGTGTCTTCTTCTAGAAGCACTCTTGTAATAAATTACAAGAATACCCCTCACCGTATATACATACCCGTATCCGTATTCCGAAAAAATACGAATACAAAGAGACGAAAAAATCAACAATATAATACTAGGATCCGGCTTAAACCAAAGTCCACTAGTATTATCCGCCCGAACATCATGCATACGCAAGTACACGTATGTGATCGAACCCTGCCGTAAAACCATACGGCCTCTACATCATTTCGCCCGAAGCAGAGAAACCCTCTTTGTAGGTCTCTAAAGACTCGACAGTGTGCCGGCAGTGCGTTACTGGATAAACCCATAAACACAAGCACGTCAGCGGCATTAGCTGTACGTAACGGCTACCCGAGTACCTGTTGAAAAGGAAAGCCGACGAGCAAACTCATCCGGATCCCAACTGAGCCTATTCGTTACAATTTCCGTATAGTCCGGTCTCTTCGTCTAAGAGTATCGCATACCGGATCTAGGGGTGGTAAGCGTCAGACCCTAATAACCCGATAATTCGTGCTGATTCGACTCAGGATCAATCCGGGAAACTACTGATCAACCTGTCAGTAAATCACAACTACCTTGGCCAAGGTCTTATGGTCCTGACCAATCGAACACAGTGCGATATTAACTCCCAATACCTGGAAAGACGAATTCCTGACAATCACTCATTGCCTCCATGTGACTCGGGACTGTACCCAACCAAAACCTGTTTGAACGAATCAGTAGAGCCGTGGTAGGGTAGTGATCAAAGCACACGAGACAAATGACGATCTCAGGTCTAAAAACTAACATGTACACATGTCACAAGAGAACCGCTATCTGACGATAGATATAATACTATCTAGAGGTTCTCAGCGAGTCCGTCCAGTCTACTCACCCCTAGTGAGCACCCGTATACAATCTTAGGTGATCACACCACTGGTTGTGGAACTAACCACAGCCCCTCGTCGGGGTCTAGAAACGTACACACAAGTCTACTCTGGAGTATCGATGCCAGATCTCGATACTGCTACGACTTGGGACTTTTAAGGATGTGCTTATAGACTATCCAGCTCCCACAAGTATGATCTCCATCATAACGCTGGTAGTCAAGCAAGATCCCACGGGCTTTATCAACATGTGGTCGACATATGTAATAGCGAGTATAACATATGCACATGTTAAGATAAAGTCAAACCATAATAGTATACTACAATATCAAGTCTTTATCAATATGTGCAACCAACATAAAGCATCAATAGAAACAAATAAATATATCCTGATAAAAACAACTCAAATAATATACTATATAACTGAGCAAAGTTGTCATGTACATACATATCCCCAGCATCCACATGTATACATGTACAATAATGGCCTCTAGGGCATACATATCCGGCAATCTCCCACTTGCACTAAAGACCAGTAATTGGCGTACTGAATACCCAATGTCTGCTCTAAGGCCAGCTGCAGGCGTACCGCATACCCAACATCTCAAAAGTCGCTCGAACTGCGCTTGAGGGGGACCTTTGTAAATGGATCAGCCGTGTTCTCTTTTGTATCCACTCTCCGGACTTCGATCTCATGGCGATCTATGATCTTCCTAATCAGGTGATACCGCCTTAAGATTTGTCTAGATTTCTGATGGGACCGTGGTTCCTTCATTAAAGATATAGCCACATTGTTATCAAAATACAGAGGCATTGGATCAACAATAGACGGAACTACCTGAAGTTCAGTAATGAACTTCTTCATCCAGACCGCTTCTTTTGAGGCATTGTTTGCAGCAATGTATTCAGCCTCCATCGTCGAGTCTGCGACGGTGTCCTGTTTGGAGCTCCTCCAACACACCGCCCCTTCGTTGAGGGTAAACACAAAACCCGAGACAGACTTGCTGTCATCCTTTTCACTCTGGAAGCTTGAATCGGTAAAGGACTCGACCTTGAGGTCTCCATTACTGAAAACCAAGAACATCTCCTTAGTCCTTCTCAGGTACTTGAGAATGTTCTTCACTGTTGTCTAGTGGTTCTCACCTGGGTTCGACCGATACCGGCTCACTACGCTAAGCGTGTAAGCTACATCCGGTCTTGTACATAGCATCGCAAACATTATAGATCCCACCCCGAAGCGTAGGGTATAGTGCTCATGCGAACCCTTTCCTCATCAGTCTTGGGAGACATTTCTCTGGAGAGGGTGATTCCGTGCAGTGCGGGTATGTTACCGTGCTTGGAATCTTCCATATTAAATCTCTTTAGTACGGTTTCTATGTACCTGGACTGCGAAAGTCCCAATGATCTCTTAGATTTGATCCCCAGAATGTACGAGGCATCACCCAGGTCCTTCATGGAGAAACTTTGTGACAAGAACAGCTTGACCGATTGTAGCATAGGAATATCATTTCCTATCAAAAGGATGCCGTCCACGTACAAGACTAGGAATACGACAGTTCGTCCTATAATCTTCTTATATATACATGGAACATCCTCGTTCTTGATGAAATTAAATTCCTTGACTGTCTCATCAAAACAGATGTTCTAGCTCCGCGATGCCTGCTCCAATCCATAAATGGATTTGAGCAACTTGCATACCTTCCCGCTGCTCCCACTGTCTACAAAACCTTCTGGCTGGTCCATATAAACGCACTCTTCCAAACTTCCATTTAGAAAATCCGTTTTTACGTCCATCTGCCAGATTTCATAGTCATGGAAGGCAGCAATGGCAAGTAAGATCCGAATGGATATGAGCATAGCCACTGGAGAAAAGGTTTCGTCATAGTCTACTCCTGGTCTTTGACGAAAACCTTTTGCAACGAGTCTAGCCTTATAAGTTTCCACCGGCCCATCTACACCAATCTTCCTTTTTTAGATCCATTTACATCCAACGGGTTTTACCTCAGGTGGAGCAAATTTCAAGGTCCACACTTTATTGGTTTACATGGACTCCATTTCGGATTGCATAACATCCAGCCACTTATCAGAGTCCCTACTGATAATGACATGCCTAAAACTAGTAGGATCATCTTCTTCCAAGATGTGATCCCCTTGATCCCCATCTATGAGAAAATCATAGTATCTCTCAGACAGATGAGAAATCCTACTAGATCTGCAGAGTAGCTGAGATTCGTCTGGGACTATTGAATTCTCTGGTTCTACCAAATCTTCAGTTCTAGTTTGTCCCTCTGGAATTTCTTCCAGTTCTACCGTGCTCCTACAAATTTCTTTTGCAAGAAATTCCTTTTCTAAAAAGACGGCGTGGCGAGCAACAAACACCTTATGTTCCTCGATGTGGTAGAACGGATATCCTTGCGAATGTTTAGGATATCCTACAAACGTACACAAAACTGACCGTGCCTCTAGTTTATTCGGATTTTGTTTTTTAACATAAGCCGGACAACCCCATATCTTAATAAAATTAATGTATGGCATCTTCCGCTCCCACATATCATAAGGAGTGGTAGGCACAGTTTTTGTTGGAACCTTATTCAATACATATATAGCCGTTTCAAGGGCATATCCCCAGAATAAAAGAGGTGATTCGGCATTACTTATCATGGAGCGAACCATGTCCAATAGGGTACGGTTCCTCCGCTCCGATACACCATTGTGCTGTGGTGTATACGGAGGAGTATGCTGACAGAGAATACCATTCTCTTTTAGAAAGTCCCGGAATTCCGTGCTCAAGTACTCCCCTCCTCTATCAGACTGGATGATCTTGATACTTCTGCCAGTCTGGTTCTCTACTTCCTTTCTGAATTCTTTGAATTTCTCAAAAGCTTCACATTTGTGTTTCATAAGATACACATACCCGAATCTAGAGAGATCATCAGTGAATGTGATGAAGTATGATAGCCCACCCCTTGCATGTATAGACATCGAACCACATACATCACTGTGCATGAGTCCCAAGAGCTCTGCTTCTTTTTCTCCGTGCCCGGTGAACGGAGATTTGGTCATTTTTCCTTTGAGACAAGACTGACAAGTTTCATAAGATGGAAATTCGAATGTATTCAAATATCCATCCTTATGCAATTTACTCAGTCTTTTCTCTTCGATATGACCAAGTTTACAATGCCACAAGTAGGATTCGTTCGTATCTGAACTCTTCCTCTTGCGTGTGTTTTGTACATTGAAAACTGTGTTTTGATTTAGAACGTAGATACCATTACATAGTGTACCTTCTGCAACCAACAACCAATACCTGATTAATTTAAATGCTCATGATATTTATATCAAGAACAAACTTATATCCATCTTTATCAAGTAAAGAAACTGATATGATGTTGCAAACCATGGAAGGTACATGGTAGCAATTGTTCAAAATCATAGTATTGCCATTTGGGAACACAAGGTGATATTCACCGACAGCGGCAGCATCAACTTGTGCTCCATTCCCTACTCTAAGGGACATATCACCAAGTCCAACTATCCTACTTTTTCTCAGTCCTTGCAATAAATTACAGATATAAGATCCTGATCCGGTATCTAGTACCCAGGAGGTAGGACTGACCGAAAAATAGTTCTCAATAACAAAAGCACCTGAAAAAGATACAATAATGTGCTTCTTCTTCGTTAGGGTCATCAAGGAATTCATGCAATCCTCTTTCCCTTGCTCATACTCATGACAACTGTCATAGTTTAGAGCTGAACCGACGTTCCTCAGCCCCGAATAAGAATTCGGATCGGTCAAGCGATACATTTTATTATCTTGATTAGGGCGTGAAATGGTTGCTACCTGGAGAGAGAGAAAAGAAACACTTAGCATGTGCTCTTGCAATATTAGATTGGTTATTAATTTATCTAACCAGGATGGCTCCCACTGTTTCCTCAAATTCTTCTTCAAACCCTAAAAAGAAGAACTGGTCAGGATTAATAGCACGTCATAATACTTTCTTAACCTTTCGGCCAGACTAGTGTCGGTACTTCGAGGGAGGTTTTCCAATGCTTTCGCGAAGTTCCTTAATTATGTAACCTCTTTTCTCTGGAGGCGTAGCCCCACTAACACCGTTCTAGACACCTATTCGGTTTATAGCATTGATTGTGAAGTGAAATAATCTTCAAAGTGTAATCCTACTCATCAGTGGGATCGGGATCCAACTATCACTGTATGATAAGCTAGATGGAATCCACTCTAGTCACCACACTCCAGAAGGTATGCTAAATCTGGAAGTTTCCTGTATATTTGAATCTCCCGATATAGTTTTTTCCCCTAACGACCTATAACCTTGACGCTTGCCAATAAGTTATAGGCCACTAGTCAAGTTCAACCCTTCATTGTCTTGGATTAACTCAAACCCACCCACACAAACTCTTGACGCTTGCCAACAAAGTTGTACGACTGTCTCGATTAATCGCATATCCATGCAACAGATAAATATCACTCAGCTACCGCTCACTATGTCTTGAAACTTTCCAACAAACATAGCACGAATACTAGGAGGTACCCATCTGAAATAACGGAGAGCTATGGCTAGGTTCTTGGCTAAAAACCCTTTTAACGTAATGAACTTGGTATCGTTGAAGGAACCTGAGCAGTTTTGAAAAGGAGCGGTTTAGGCTCCGCTTTTGAAAACTTCTGGTTTTGAAAAAACCCAGTAATCTACAGTATAGACTTTTGCTCAAGAAGTCACTCCCTGTGAAGGGATCTCGGCTCTTGCCTCGTGGAATGAGGTGCTGGATATTCACAACCGAATACCACTATGCAAAGCGAAAGAATATAACTATAGTTTTTCGAAATTTGTTCCAACAACATCTTTTTGGGTTTCTTTTCTTGCATTAATCAGAATTAATGCGGTCCCATCAATTAACCTATCACACCAGAAAAGAACGAAAATACAATATACGTATATGCCATCCGCATTCGCTACGGGACCCCATCATGCACCGTTAAGTTACTTAACTAACGGCAGAACGGGGGCTGGACTAGCGCGGGTGCAAAACATATACAATATCTACTAGTATATATATAAATATATATATAACATTCATCCCAGGCATGATATAATCAACATCACAGAATCTCAGCAAGTAACACAGAATGACGGATAATCTTGGAGCCTCAGGTTTCACTGGAGCCGAAAATAAAACCCGACATTCCCGGTCGTGTGGATAAGCTGTGCAATGAAAACCTGGAATCCTACGAGCGCGGCAAGTTACCCGCCAATCCCAGAAGTGAGGCAACCCCAATCAACAAAGTGAATGGGCCACCCAGCACTCCACGGGATCCGGTAACATGAGCGCCCCTCCGTGGGTCATCCTATACCCCCTACGAGTGCGGTGAATAGCCCGCCAATTCTAGAGTGAAGCCCCCTCCGTCTCAACGCTATGAGATGCGGCCTTGTTGCCTTCTAGAACCGGCTATTCGTGCACTCCACCGAGGGGTAATCCTAGTACAGAAAAAAAATGTATAATGGTGACATCGACATCAACCCGGTCGTGCCCCAAATAAATAATATACAATCTGGAAAAGACGACAGTCCACATGTCAGACGCTCGCCCCGCAATATGAATATACAACTGAATCTTAACTATACTACTAATATTGCACCGCAAGCTATCCACCACGACAATCTAACCACAACCTCAGCACAAACACAGAACATCAACATGAATGTCATGTTCGCAAACACGTCTAAAAGAACATATAGCAGTTAGACGGGTTATACCGCTCAAATGATATTCACGGTCACAGATAGAAGTGTATGTACTGAAACTATTAAACAGTGTTAAAAAATAATGACTTCGAAATACTCCGAGTTGCCCCAATCACAAAGATAACAGAATATCCAACATGGGAAAAAACAAACATATCCTGAAACCCTAAATCCAAGTGATATAGAGCACTAAACAAAAACGAGAATTTTTCATCATGGAAGAACCGGCCAAGCCGGCCAAAAATGAAATCTCGCGGGCCAAAATTTTGAATTATGTGCTCGTTTTTCTCTAGTGTTCTAGTTGTCACATAAGTAGTCTTTTGCAATTGTTTAAAAAAAATTTTGAAGACGTTAAAAATTTGACAGAAACTAGAAATTTGGGTTTCGTATTTCGGAGTTGTTTCGGTTTCGTTACATTAATATCGTTTAAAACTGCTAGTATAGGTTTTATGGGCTGGCTCTGATACCATGTTGGGTTACACTAATGCCCTGGTCATCAACCGAGGCCAATTGCGAAATAAAATTTTTTCTAACGATGTAAACTTGGCGTTAGAATAACCCTAAACCGGATCTACCATAAACGTAACTAGCAACTAAAGAAGCTTTCTACTATGAAAAGAGTATATACCAAGAGGCTCAAGTCCTTCGGGTCTTCACTCCTCTCCTTTAGCATGCTCCTAGTGGCCTCCATGATCGAGCTTGATCGATGGCTTCCTCACGTCAAAGATGATCCACCCGAGAGTTTCTACTTTGAACTCTTACCTTTAAACCAAGGTAACTAGGTTACTTAGTATGCTAATCTAAGTAGCCTGGAGGAAGTAAAGAGTGATGATAGATTAATTAGTCTCAAGATACCCTAAGTTTCTCAACACATGAGACATTTAGGGTTTGAGGTAGAAGAAGAGAGCTTGGAGGAGATAAGAGTGTTGTAGTGAGCATAATAGAATGAAGAATGGCTAAGTGTTGTGACTAAATAATGCAAACACAAAATATCTACAAAATATCTAGCATACCCAAAATATCTACAAAATATCTTCACAATAAAATATCTAGCATACTCAAACAGTAAATCATGAGTCACCCCATGAGTCACTACATGAGTCACCAAATAGCCATGCTTCATTCAATGAATGATAACACCTCATCCTCCACCTCATTAACCATTTAACTAAATGGTTAAAACAAATAATGAGGTGTCTTCTTCTAGAAGCACTCATGTAACAAATTACAAGAATACCCCTCACCGTATATACATACCTGTATCCGTATTCCGAAAAAATACGAATACAAAGAGACGAAAAAACCAACAATATAATACTAGGATCCGGCTTAAACCAAAATCCGCTGGTATTATCCGTCCGAACATCATACGTGCACAAATACACGTATGTGATCAAACCCTGTCGTAAAACCATATGACATCTACATCATTTCGCCCGAAGCAAAGAAACCCTCTGTGTGGAACTCTAAAGACTCGACAGTGCGCCGGCAGTGCGTTACTAGATAAACCCATAAACACAAGCACGTCTGTAATACCCAGCCCTTTTTCATACACTATAACTGTATTTCTAATTCATTGTAAATTCATTTAAATTTTTCTGATAACTATTTACTTAGCTCTAAAACTTTTTAAACACCAAACCAAGCAAATTATCCCTTTTATATAGCCCCAAACACAAACCCTATTTCACCTTATTTTTATTTCCCATTTTTCTAAGCCCGTTTCCTTTTTAATCCAACCCAGCCCAACAAACTAATTTAATTAAATTAAATTTTACTAAACCCTCCAGCCCAAAACTCTAAATAATTTCATAAACATTAAATCCACAGCCACTACTTTTCTTCCCAGCCCGGCCCCCTCTCATCTACTTTATTTTTGTTATTTCCCTTTTAAAACAAGTCGGCCCGGCCTACTCCCTATTTTAATTCCTATGAAATTATCCCAAAATTCCCCGGCCCAGCCTTCCAGCCCAAGCTCCCAAGCGCACTCCTTACCCGCGTGCCTACCTCACCCAACCCATTACTGTTTCTCTTCTTCAAACCTCCAACGGCTCTCTCCCTAACTCCCGCTCGCGAGCGCGCATCTCGCCTCCGCCGTCGCCCTCGCTCGCGCGAGCGTTACCCACGAAGCGCACGTTTTTCCCCCACGACCCTCTCTCCTCTACCCACTACTCCCTCTTCCCCGCTCGCTCTCTCCCTCGTTCTCTCTTTCCACCTCAAACTCTGCTGCCCCATTGTTTTCCCAACGACGACGGCAAACGATTCCCATTCCTTCAGCACCTCACCGTCGCTCGCTTTCACCTCATCACCTCCGCCGCGACCACCTCGTATCCCCCTCGCTCACTCCTCCTCACGAATCCAAGCCAGCATCCCTCGAACTCCCCACTGTCTTCATCACTCCGCCGACGTCGACGTCGACGACTACCTACACCTCGCCTCGCCTCCTTTCTCTCCACTTAATCTCCCCCCACCATCATCCACCGAGCTCTTTCCTCCTCTCTTCCTCTCACTGCCTTTCTCTCTCTCTCGGAAACTCTCTCAGCCTTCTCTCTCTCTCTCTCTCGTTTCTCTCTCTCTCTCTTTCCCTCTCTCTAACTCTCTATTACTCACTGTCTCTCATCTCTCTCTCCTCCTCACTCTCTCTCTTTGCCTATCTCTATCCCTGGCTCCCTTTTCCCCCTCACTCTCTGTTCTTCCACACTCTCTCACTCTCTCTCTCACTCACAGCTCTCTCTTTCTCACACTCTCTCTCTCACTCACAGTTCTCTCTCTCTCTCTCTGTCTCACTTTCACTCTATCTCTCTAAAATCTCCCTCTTGATTCCTTTCTCACTCTCGGCTCTCTGTCCTCTCTTCCTCTACAATCTCCCCATCGGCCCCGACAGCATCAACGATCCCTAGCCACGACATTGCCCGAGGCCGCGACAGCCAACTCCACCAAAACTGCGAGACGTCGTTGCCGAGACTCGAGTTCGAGCCAAATCTAGTTGCCGTGCCGTGAGTGTGTCGCGCGTTCGTGACGTTACAATCACCGTGCATCCCCGGGACCGCTCCAGGCAAGTTTTTACTTGCTACATGCTATTTATTACTAGTTTTCAAATTAAAATCGTAGATATATCACATGTTTTACCTTATGTAAATATTGCCACAAACTGTTCGATGCTCGTTCTCATAGGAAATCATTATCAAATTTGACGGAACTGGATAAATTATATTGGCCCTTGTAGAGATGGTTAACGTGTGCAAATTTCATTAGAAAATATGACCGTTAACGATTAAAACGACTACCCCCAAGTTTAACCGTAAAACTGAAATTCTATTGTACCTGAAAACCGTTAAATTCACCTTAAATCATATACATAATAGAATGGTGCGTTCGAGGGCTCAATTCGAAGCCGACTCGACGAACTTTAACCCTATACCAGTTTTCGGACATTCCTGTACTTAAATTGTAATGATATTCAGATCGGAGTGCGACTCTGAACTGCAGTCCAGAGCGACTACAATTATTGGTTGCTGTTCCGTATTGAGTATCACAGGTTTTACTTAACTCGTAGGTTGCGGAACTCCGCTGTTTATTGTAGATAAACCTGTTAGCTAGACAACACAAAATTTCATACTGTTTCGTTACCGTTTGATATTTAATCTGTAATTTAATAGATCGGGACACATAACAGTCCCAGCAGAATCAGAACCGACATAGTAGTGTTAAACATTGTATATCTCCTAACGTACAGACGCGATCGAAGATCCGTCTGTTGCGTTGAAAACCTTACTGAAAACCCTAGAATTCATCCAACTGTAGCGTTGCTAAAATCTGATCCCCACTGGGATTAAAATGCGTTGCGAAACGGACTCCTGATTCTGAAATTGGATTTCCAGCCGCGAGCGCTTAAAATGAAATGGTTATAACTAATGATCCTGGAACCCGATTGGCTTGAAACTAAATTCTATGGATAGATAACTGAACACACTAATTACTACATGTTTGTCGTTTCACTAAATTATATACGTACGTTTTATGATAAATTGTGCAAGTAATAGAATACTGTTTTATGACACATTAACCATGCTTCATATACTGTTCATGCATCATATCATACCCATATCATCGCAGTGATTACGTAGTGATATCGTGCATTTACCCAGTGTTAGAATTTAGTGATGATTGTGGCGAGTACGTCAGTGTTCGTGTATCCGTGATTAAGTGAAAGTGATACGTACTTGTGCACAATCAGTGACCCTATTATTCTATTGCATTGTCGACGTCTGTGGGATGCGTGCACGTGTGACTAATAAGTGGAATGGGACATTTATGGAAGCGTTTGCATGGGTGTCACAGATAAGACATCCGACACTGCCATTTTCTTAGGTATTAGTCGGGACGTGCTTGATGGAGGTCATGCCTCCAGTTCTCGCGCAGACTTGACACGGACCGATTAGTATTTAGGGTGATGGTTAGCGTTTGATGTAGACCACGGGGTGTGGGGTAGTTTAAGTGTGAGTTCAACAGAATCTCGGGAGTCCCATGCCGGCTTATATATTTAGGGAGTTATATGGAGATTTACAGGGTACGTGATATATACACCGTGATACACTCGTTACATGTTGGGCCCGTGGTCCCTTGCCCTTGGGTTCTACCCTTGGGTGGAGGACACTCGCGAGTGGTTGACTCTCACACTTGGACTGACGATAGGCTTATTGATCTGTGCAGTGAGACTTAGAGACTGATAGGGTTACTGTCATTTACATTCCTTATATACTGTGTTGACATACGTGACATATCGTTATAATGCTTTACTATTCCGCTGCATTGATTACTGCACACTCATATTTATGCTGTCATTGATTTACTGCTATTCATATCCATACCACTGTTAGAACTGTCACTTAATTTTATACATATTATATTGCTATTGTGTCGCTCTGACGACCTGAGTATGCATGCTCAGTGTGAGGAGAAGTTTTAGCCTGGACCAGTGCATCACAGACTTCTTGACTTGCCCTCCTGAGTTACATTCATTTGTTCCACTTCAGGTCAGTCTTTATCTTGTTTCCCTTCAGTTACTGCATTTCCCATTACCTGCGCATTATATACTGTTTACCATGAGAAACTAGAAGCCGAAGTGTGACTACGGCAGGACCTTTCCTTGACCGTAGGAGCATGGCTGGCCTTGTCTACCCCTCGTATTCCGTATTTTGGGAAGCGGGGCGTGACAACGTCAGCGGCATTAGCTGTACGTAACGGCTACCCGGGTACCTGTCGAAAAGGAAAGCCGACGAGCAAACTCATCCGGATCCCAACTGAGCCTATTCGTGACAATCTCCGTACAGTCCGGTCTCTTTGTCTAAGAGTATCACATACCAGATCTAGGGGTGGTAAGCGTCAGACCCTAATAACCCGATAATTCATGCTGATTCGGCTTACGACCAATCCGGGAAACCACTAATCGACCTATCAGTAAATCCCAACTGCATTGGCCAAGGTCTTATGGTCCTGACCAATCGAACACAGTGCGATATCAACTCCCAATACCTGGAGAGAAGAATCCCTGACAATCACCCATTGCCTCCATGTGGCTCGGGACTGTACCCAACCAAAACCTGTTTGCACGACTCGGTAGAGTCGCGATTAGGTAGTGATCAAAGCACAGTAGGAACTCGGAAGAGACAAATGATGATCTCAGGTCTAAAGACTAATCTGTACACATGTCACAAGAGAACCGCTATCTGACGATAGGTATAATACCATCTAGAGGTTCTCAGCGAATCCGTCCAGTCTACTCTCCCCTAGTGAGCACCCATATACAATCTTAGGTGATCACACCAATGGTTGTGGGACTAACCACAGCCCTTCGTCGGGGTCTAGAAACGTACACACAAGTCTACTCTGGAGTATCGATGCCCGATCTCGATACTCCTACGACTTGAGACTTTTAAGGATGTGCTTATAGACTACCCAGCTCCCATAAGTATGATCGCCATTATAATGCTGGTAGTCAAGCAAGATCCTACGGGCTTTATCAACATGTGGTCGACATATGTAATAGAGAGCATAACATATGCACATGTTAAGATAAAATCAAACCAGAATAGTAAACTACTGTATCAAGTCTTTATCAATATGTGCAAGCAATATAAAGCATCAATAGAAACAAATACACATATCCTGATAAAGACAACTCAAATAATATACTATATAACTGAGCAAGATTGTCCTGCACATACATATCCCCAGTATCCACATGTATACATATACAATAATGGCCTCTATGGCATACATATCCAACATGCACATTGGCGCCCACCTGAGGGGCACGTGCGGCGCCACCATAGGATTAATTCTACAAAATTGGTGATGGCGCTAGCGCCCTCGTGAGGGGCACATAAGGCGTTGCCTCAAAAAAAAATTGACAGAGCTTAGCTGTTTTATTATGCTTAAATTTTAGGGGAACCGGCGCTCCTGTGCTTTGCACATTGGCGTCCATGTGCACCTCACGTGCGGCGCTACCTGAGGTGATAGTTACAAGCTTTGCATGTGGGTGCATATATTTAACACATGGAGCTTTCGCTTTATTTTTATAAGGGAACAACAAGCTCTGAGCCAAAAATATTTAGCAGGAACAGGGTCAGCATCAACACCGCTAACACTGAAGCGTAATGCCAGGAGTGACTTATCATTTGTCGTTGCCTGTTGGGGAACAAAGGCTTAGGTGACATGTTTAGGTCCCTGTCGCCTAAGACTTTTTTTTAAATTCTATGAGCCGTAAGGGTCTCATAAAATCATTTTCTCCCTGTAAGTTGAGAGGATCTCGTAGGTGTAGATTCTCCTTAGGAATCATGAGGCCCTGAGGAAAGACCTCCGGGCCGCCACGCTGATTCCACCTCCGCAGTCCCCAGGAGCCTAGTGGGTTTACGTGGACGACATGTCATCTGCTACGTGTCGTAATCTGGGGAATTCCCATTCAAGAGCCTTATCAGATCTTTTAGGATCTTTTGGTCCTTGTTCACCACTATATATCTATTTAAATATAGGATATTGGTTCTCATTAAGCACATTAACTTGGCTTGCATCACGCCTAGAAATGGATGCAATTATTTGTAGCCAATCCTGTGTGTTCGTGTGTGTGTGTGTGTTCGTGTTCGTGTGCGCGTGCGCGTGCTACGCTAGTTATGTATCCTTCTCAATTTTGTTCAAATGGAGTCTAAAATGTTTATAATACAATGCATACTAATAAATCACCGCTTTGGATTGCTTGCTTTGAGATGATCAAAACGGATCTAATTCTTCCGCTTGCAGTTTCTCCATTGTTGTTGTCGCTGTAAATTGGAAAGTATCTTTTTATTTTGTTTTCTGGAGATTATTGTAGCTAATTAGAGCAAATGTTTTTGCTTTCGAAGATTCCAAGATGCAGAATTTCACCCTACTTTGTTCTCATTTGCTTTTACTTCAGAATTCCTAAATTGTTAGAGGATGAACTATTTTGCAAACCGAGGACAAAGATCTCATAAAAGGACATCGAATTAGTTATATGAATTGAGTGAGAATAACTATTAAGTATTAAGCTTAAAATTATTATCAAATCGAGAGTCCCTAAATAACTCCAATTGAAAACTTAAGAATATGAGGAAACGGGGCATGCAGGGACCTGCAGGCCAAAACTACAGCGGCTTCTCACATGGGACAGTAGGGTCCAGGGCCTAACTACAAAATAAACAACGGGTTCCACTGGCTCATATAAGAGGCCGCTGCAGTTTGAGCCAGCAGCATTCTAGCAGGCCCCGTTTCCTCTAAGAATATACCTCAAATAGAGAGAACTAAAGTAAACTACATGTGATGAAGACAATGATCATGAAGTGGGAGAAGAGGATCTTCATCTCCCTCAGTCGGTCGAACAAACACGAACATGCCACGCACACCACAGCTCATCACCCGGAGAAATAGTTAAACAAAAATTGATTTATCTTCGGTATTGGAGATGGGGGTTTTGATGAAATTATAGGATTTTGAAAAGCAAAGGGAGTTTGGAGAAGGGGAAGAAGACGTAAAGAGGAGCCAGGGATTTCTCATGAGATCTCACAGGTGAAAGTGCGGCCTGCGGCTAAAGTGATCACTAGTGAGGATATTTAGCTAATGGAATTGACGGCTTCCATTCAATAACAGAACCAATACATCAGCAGGAACCCTGGAACCTAAATATAGCATTCGCCCCCAGTGTTAGTGGTGTGCAAACATCTCATTATTAGAACAAGAAAATTATTTGAATTAAAAAATTAAACAAAACAAAATGACAGTTGCGGATCGTTAGTGTAATATATGTAACATTGTAAGTCGTCTTCCAACAATCAAGCTACGCATTGCAACCATATTACTAACTAGATATTCTAGCAACCTTCTCCAAAATAGATTAGAAGGACCTGTATCTGTAGTAGATCATATCAAAAAAGAAAGGAAAAAGGAACCGTTTTTATATAAATGAGTTGCGCAAGTTACATGCGCCATGTGCAAAATGGCATCGGTCCCCGAAAATGCAGATCCCCTTGGCAAAGTTAGTACATGTCTTGGTCTTGAAGTTACTCGCTGCGGTTGCATTAAATTTCAAGATCAACTCTTGTACCATTGCAGTAGCTTTAGTGATCTGATCAGTGGTTCCCTCGAGCTCAATGATCTTTAGGTTTGCATCAGACTTGTGTTCTCGAATAACCATTTTTGCTCCAGTGATGCGGTAAATATTCCTGGTGTTTGCACCAGCCTTTCCAATTATAGCACCAGCAACTGAGGCATTGACACTGATATTTGTAGCACTAGAAGTTGAACCACCGAAGCTCGTTTGTGGCAAAGATGGTGGAGCCGTGGGGCGAATCTCCGTCTCACAATGGGCAAAATGGCATTTGTCGCCATATTTGCAGCCTTCGGAGGTATTGTACTTGTTGCACATTTTAGTCTGTACAATGATTAAGTGTTATGCGAGAATATTGGAATTAATGTGTCAGTTACTAATTGCTGGATACAGAAAACTGAAGGGAATTTTAAAAACACGAGAAAGTTTACTTTTCTTTTTAATGGGACTGGTCATATGTCAAAGACTCAAATATATATTAAAGACTAAATTACACCAAATACCCTTAACTATCGTTGTTTTTCACGAAACCGCCTTTAAAAACAATTATCCAGTAAACTCCCTTAAACTTTGGTTTCAAGAGAGCCTTTTTACTAAAATAACCTTAAGTGCAGCACTTCGAGAGAGCAAAAAAGTTGTTTAAGGCACCTCAGTGAAAAATAATGATAGTTTAGGCCTGTAGGGTGCTTTAGCATAATGAATCCTAAGTGTTGGCCTTTCTATCATTAAACAGAAATTTCTTTTTGCTGACATTATGTTTGTTTCTAGATAAGCAAAGTACAAATCAGTTGCCTTCCTATTCGTCCCGCTGATGTGTAGACTATCCATGTTCCCCAAATCATCGAGTTCATCAAGCTCCACAGCAGCTCTGACAATGGCAGCATCCAGACTTTTATCATCACTTGCATTGTAGCAACAACCTCTGCTTTTTGCATCTAGTAATATCTTATCCCAAATCGTATTGCTGTTGATTAAGGTCGCCTCGTTTCCTAGAATCCATAAGCAATGCCTGCCACAACATAACACCACTTATTTTGTTGTATTTGTTATTAAAACAAAAAGAGCTGAGTTCTGAGAAAAGTAAAAAGAGTTAAAGTATCTCTTAACGTTACATACTTTGCCTGTGTCAGATCCACATTTGTCCTTTGGAGATTATAAAGAAAGCCGACAGATCCAGTTTTGTTGGACCTTACTGTAGAGATAATTATGATATCTTCTTCTCCACCTTGAAATCCATCAATAGATTGAACTTTCACGATGAAATCATCATATGTCTTATATGTTCTCTTAAGTTTATCTTGAATTGCAGACACCTGTGCTGCGTATGGCTATATCACACCGACGCTGATATGTTACCCAGTAGTAGAAGATGCTGTAACAACACCAAAGATTATGTATCATGCACAGTTCATATAGAAAATGGGAAAAGGGGGGACAGTTTGCTTTAGGAATTGATTAACAAAACAATAAACAAACATAGTCGACAGTTTGTTATATTCATGTAGATTAAGTACATAGGAGAAGTTGCATGAAATTTATGTAGATTATTAGTATTTTACAATTGTAACCAAAGCCTCTGAGGCTGAAATGATTACCTTATCAATGACATCTCTCATTTCTCACATGCCAACTTTGATGCTAACACCTACATTATAAATGACATAATACATAGTATAGCTTGCTGATCTACGTAGTACAAATGATCTAACTCAATGTACTACTCAGCTTCTGTTATTGTGGTTAGATGGGAGCAATCAACATAAGGTGAAGGAACAGGAACAGAGAATAAGCAAAAGGAGACGCAAATATCAAATGCATTATTGAATGCAGTGTTGATGAAATTTGAATCCAGCATCGCTTTCTGGTGCATTCACTGCATTCCAACTAGCAGGAAGTTTATAGGATTTTATTGGTGCTGCACCTCGATAAATCTTTACATCTTTCTCAGAAATCAAGCACAGGTTTAGAGAACCCCCCCCCCCCCCCCCCTCTGCTTCTTTTCACGATAGCGACCAAGTCTTCATTTGTTTCTGCGTCAATAACTTTTATTTTTACTGAATTACTTGAAAATATATCTATATTGTCTGTGTCAGTTGATTAGAAGTTCCAGAAAATTATGTTTTTTAAATTTCTTTGAACTTGATGTGTTTAGTGTTTTAACTGATTAATGATTTAATTATAACATGTACAATTATTGGTAGATCTACATAAGTATTACAGTATTGTATTTCCACACTCATGTTCATATTTGATAATTTTCTGTGCAAACATCTGAACAATCTTTTCACTTTTTTCGTCTACTTGTATCTCAAGCATACGGTACACTAATTTTTGGACTAATAGTATTCCTTCATGGTCTGCTCCTATTTCAACGAGTGATTTAACATAATCCTTCAATTAACGCAGATATTTGACATATAGGAGAGACTAACCTAACTGCACAAAAAAAGGGGCGTCGGTCATGCCTGGGAATAGGCGAGCTGACCGACATCTTCTCGGGAGGGAAAGGGTCGCGAAGAGGCTCGGGGCGAGGCGCTCTGGCGACGGGCGTCCAGCGGGTCGCAAAATGTA
Organism: Agapanthus africanus; assembly: GCA_030015575.1. NCBI lineage: Eukaryota > Viridiplantae > Streptophyta > Magnoliopsida > Asparagales > Amaryllidaceae > Agapanthus > Agapanthus africanus. Next base: position 14,345,725 of record JASDDO010000001.1, on the reverse strand, counting down.
TTGGCCCGGGAGATTTGCGGCCGTGGGAGGTAGCGAGATGGTGGTCGGCAGTGCCGACGCGAGCGGAGTCTTCTCTCCCCGTGTAGGGGTCTCGGTCCCGAGACAGGGGAGCGACGACCTGGGAATCTTGTCCTGCCGTTTGGACGCGGATGAGCGCCTCCACAACGGACACGAGTCGGTCTATCCGGTCGGCAAGGGCGTTGATGGTATTCAGTGGAGGAGGTTCGTCTGCGCCTCCGTTGAGGGGGAGGCGGCGACTAGTGCTTGGATCGTCGTGATGATCGCTCGCTATTAGATTGAGATCGGAAGATGAACTTTTGTTTTTGTGGAATCAAGGATTTCCCACAGACGGCGCCAGCTGACGTGACCGTGATCACGCCGAGATGTTACCTTCCGTTGATCTGCCGATGGCGGCAATGGACGGCTGAGATTGGATCTGGAGGCTGGCTCCTGAAGCGTGTGGATCTCAATGAGTTTGAGGTTGGTTGAGCCGAGCTACCTGCAAGGAAGTCCCGGGATGGTTGTACCACCGAGGACCCTCTGACGGTCAAGTTAGAGAGGAAATCCGAACAGAGCAACGGCTTAGTGGAATAAAAATGGCTTACTTGAATCGTCTGAAGAAGGGGTTTATATAGCGGTGGCAGCAGGCAGGTAGACGCGAGAATCACGCCGGACGTCACGCCTCCGACGTCACGCCCGCGTAATAGGCAGGATCTCCCATTAATGGCGAGACAGGCTCGTTAATGGGGGATCGTGATCGTGTGGAACGTGGGATGTGGCCAGCGGATATCTCACGCATAGAGAGATTCGCAGGATGGCGGTTGCGCTTGTGAGCGGTGCCGTTGGTCGGTCGATGAGACCGAGGAAGATGACCTCGGCGGGAGAGCTCGCGGACGAGTGGGAGAGCCGAGATATTTTGGTTCCGCGGTAGCCCGGAGACGAGCTTTGGAGGCCGAGGAGGCCAATTGTGCAGGGGCTCGGAAGTGAGCCAGCGTTTGTTTGTAGGACGGGCATAGGAGTGGTCTAGTCGGCCACTGTGGGTCCTTTCTTGCATGCTCTGGGACACGTCATCTGCCACGTGTCATGATCTGGGAGATCACCGATATCGAGCATCATCATTAGCCCCCCACTCTCGTCCCGACCAGCTGACGGGTCGGGTCGAGAGTGGTCTGCCGGGTCACCCGAGGTGAGCTCCTTTTCGAAGATATCGTCGGGACGTGTTCCCGGGCAATCTGTTGTATTTTCTGGATGACGCCAGTGAATCAGGGGTGCGATCTTTGCATTAAAGAGGGTGCGCCGGATCGTGCTTATGTTCGTTGAAGCGACAGCCCACGTGTCGGGCGCTGGTTGGCTGACGCGACGGGCCGCAGACTTCTGGCGTCTGATGGGATGCGGCCAATGCGCGTGCGACGGGTGGAGCGATCGTGGCCGTCGAATGCAATGAGCCGTTTCCGCGGGAGATGACTGTCGCCGTAGGATGTGTACGCTGGCAGCTATAAATAGAGGTGGGATCCCCATCAAGGCCCATACCTCTTCATATTTTTCTCGCTCTGAGTCTTGTTAGCTCGGCGCTCTCCTTTTTAGGTCGGATCTCTGCGTTTTCTCTCCCGAGGACTTCTCTCCATCGGGTTAGATGTCTTCTTTTGAGGAGTCTATAGATGTCATCGGGATAGATTCTAGGGGTTCTTCCACTGAGTCGGAGTCTTCCCGGGGAGTTAGAGCCAGATCCTCTTCCCGGGGTCGCACGACAGGAGTGGATCCCAGAGCGGAGGTGGCGGACGCCCCCGGTGTGCCATCCTTGGTGAGGTATGAGGACGAGCTTGCCACCGCTCAGGCTCGTTTCCATATCCCCTCCAGCTATACGCTACGTTTGGCCGAGGAAGGAGAGAGGGCAGATCGGGTACGGGGTAAAGAGATTGCCTTGTACCTGGAAGCCTTTTGGACCAGAATGCGCCTGCTTTTCTCTCCCGAGGTTGTTAGAGCGCTAAATTATTTTGGGCGAGCCCCGGGCCAGCTAGTGCCGAACTCCTGGAGGATTCTCCTTGGGTTCCTGGTCCGTTTGAAGTTGCAGATGATCCCTTTCGGTCTGTCCATCCTTGCCTCATCTCTCATTTTCAAAGGTCACCCCGGCACTCGCACGGGCGACCCGAGATTGGTTTACCTCTCCTTTAGGAAACAACGGGAGAGTGCAGCCGAGTCGGGAGTCGTCGTCTTGCCTTCTTCCATCCATGATTGGAAGAAAAAGATTTTCTTTATTGGGCCGCCTGAGGGTGAGGACTGGCCCGTACCCACCCAGCGGTCTAGGGATAGGTGCTGACGGGGAAGCCCGTCTAACGATCCCGACGCGGTGAGAGTGGCGGAGTGGGAGCCCATTCCCCGGGCTGAAGTGCTGCTTTCTGAGCGGGCCCTTAGTTGGGCTGGACTCAGCCCCGTCCAGTTCGTCGGTAAGTTAGGAGCTTGCAGGCGATCTGTTAGGCTTGCGTTTGTTTTCATTTTTGTTTGTGTTGCTGACTCCATTGTATCTTGTCTTGTGCAGAACTCATGGACTTGAGCCACCCTCGAGCGGCCATGCGCAAGCTAAAGAAGGGATCGAAGGCTGGAGGTGCCAGCTCTTCTCGTCCGACGTCGGTCCTGGCTCCTCCAGCAGCCGTCCCACCCCAGCGTTCGAGTGCGGGGCGTGCCCGGAGCCCAGCCAGGCGCCAAGCCGAAAGCGGGTTCAGGGACAGGAGGCCCAGGTTTTGGAGATAGAGACCGGCTCTCCACCGTCGTCTCTCAAGAGGTTTTCCCGAACAGTTCCGCGGACCCCGGCCTCCCCGATCTTGGTGGACGAGGGGGACCTCTGCTTTGAGGTGCCCTCGGGTCTCTCCGTCGCCGACAGCTTGCTGGCCGACATGGAGAGGTCGGCCGGGGGCAAGATCCCTCGGGGGACTCTCAAGGCGCAAATGGCGGCCATCACCCAAGAAGCCGTGCAGGTTAGTGCTCACACCTTACTCGATTTTTCACTCAGCGTCTCATTATTCACGAGATTTGGTGCTCCCCTTCTCTTTCTGACCCCCTTCTGATTTCTTCAGGTCCTCCAGCACATCGCCCTCGTCGTCTAGATGGAGGAAGAGGAAATTGCCCCGGCGATGCGGGCCACGGGCGAGTTCTCCTCACTGGAGGAGAGCTCAAAGCTAGAGCTGGAGGCGGCGATGGCGAGGGTCGCTACCCTGGAGAGCGAGGTGGCGGCCGTGAAGCAGGAGGTTGCCAGGTACCGCGAGGCCGTCCAGGCCACCGAGGCCAAGCTTCAGGACTCCAAGGTGCTCGTCGGCACCATAAAGAAGTCAGCGAGCACCCTCCGGAAGGAGCTGGAGGCGGCGGTAGAGGGGATGAAGCGAGCCGACCTTAGAGCGGCGAAGGCGGTGGAGAACTACCAGAAGTCGGAACATTTTTACACCGTCCTAGCCTCGGCCACTACTGTCATCTGGCACGAGGCCCTCGACGCCGTCAAGGCTCGGATGCCGGAGTTCGCCGACGAAGAGCTCCGAGTTGAATATCCTCGCAGAGATGACGAGCAGGGGGACGACCCGGGGGCAAGGCCGGGGAAGAGATTCCCGGCGAGGGCGACGCCGAGGCTCATGTGATGGGCGCTGAGCCCCCAGACGCCGCCCGAGCCGTGGTAGATATTGAGCTTCCCGGGGTTGCGCCTGGACCTGAGGCCTGAAGCCACTCGTCTTCTTATTTCTTTTCTTTTGTTGCATCGGGAATTTGGTAGGCCTCTGGGCATTTTGTAAGGCTGGGGAGCCCCCAATACCCTTGTAAAGACTTTGATTTTGGGAATGAATTATTTTTGTAGTAGTATTTGCGCGCGTATTTTCCTTTGTTGGTAAACACTTGTATTTGCACAGTATTGCCTTCGTGCTATGTCGGTTCTTCGTCTAGCGATTACGCGTCGAGTTGAATCTGTTCACTTGCCAAGTGTGCAAAGACCGGCGGGAAGACGGTATCTCCATGGCCCCGAAATCGAGGTGGAGATCGCTCAGACGTAAATAGATCGGATGCCTCTTGGTGAGGGCTTTGATCCTTAGCGCGGGAGGGGCCGTAAGGGGCCTACTAAGGATGGGCCGAGCAGGGTGGCTGCTCGGTCGCCTCATGGCGAGGGCTTAGATCCCTGGCGTTGTGGGGTAGGAAACTACCAGCCAGGGATAACCGAGCAAGGGCGAGCCCGGTTGCCTCTTGGTGAGGGCTTTGATCCTTAGCGCGGGAGGGGCCGTAAGGGGCCTGCTAAGGACGGGGCCGAGCAGTGTAGCTGCTCGGTGCCTCTTGACGAGGGCTCAGATCCCTGGCGTTGTGGGGTAGGGAGCTACCAGTCAGGGATAGCCGAACAGGGTAGCCGCTCGGTCGCCTCATGGCGAGGGCTTAGATACCTGGCGTTGTGGGGTAGGGAGCTACCAGCCAGGGATAACCGAGCAAGGGCGGGCCCGGTTGCCTCTTGCGAGGGCTTCTGATCCTTAGCGCGGGAGGGGCCGTAAGAGGCCTACTAAGGACGGGCCGAGCAGGTTTACTGCCCGGTGCCTCTTGGCGAGGGTTTTAATCCCTGGTGTATTGGGGTAGGGAGCTACCATCCAGGGATAACCGAGTAAGGGCGGGCCCGGTTGCCTCTTGCAAGGGCTTTTGATCCTTAAGGACGGGCCGGGCAGGGTTGCTGCCCGGTGCCTCTTGGCGAGGGCTTTGATCCCTATCGTTGAGGGATAGGGAGCTACCAGTCAGGGATAACCGAGCAAGGGCAGGCCCGGTTGCCTCTTGCGAGGGCTTTTGATCCTTAGCGCGGGAGGGGCCATAAGGGGCCTACTAAGGACGGACCGAGCGGGGTTGCTGCCCGGTGCCTCTTGGCGAGGGCTTTGATCCTTAAGGATGGCCGAGCAGGGTTGCTGCCCGGTGCCTCTTGGCAAGGGCTTTGATCCCTGGCATTGCGAGGTAGGGAGCTACCGGCTAAGGATAGCCGGGCAGGGTAGCCGCTCGGCTGCCTATTGGTGAGGGCTTTGATCCCTGACGTTGTAGGGTAGGGAGCTACCAGCCAGGGATAGCCAAGCGGGGTAGCCGCTCGGCTGCTTCTTGGTGAGGGCTTTGATCCTTAGCGCGGGAGGGGCCGTAAAAAGCCTACTAAGGACGGGCCGAGCAGGTTTACTGCCCGGTGCCTCTTGGCGAGGGCTTTGATCCCTGGTGTGTTGGGGTAGGGAGCTACCAGCCAGGGATGACCGAGCAATGGCGGGCTCGGTTGCCTCTTGCGAAGGCTTTTGATCCTTAAGGATGGTTGAGCAGGATTGCTGCCCGGTGTCTCTAGGCAAGGGCTTCAATCCCTGGCGTTGTAAGGTCCGTAAGTGGCCTGCTAGGGATGGATCGAGCAGTAAAGCTGCTCAGTTGCCTCTTGGCGAGGGCTTTGATCCCTGGCGTTGTGGGGTAGGGAGCTACCAGGCAAGGATAGCCGAGCGGGGTAGCCGCTCGACTGTCTCTTGGTGAGGGCTTTGATCCTTAGCACGGGAGAGGCCGTAAGTGGCCTGCTAAGGATGGACCAAGCAATGAAGCTGCTCGGTTGCCTCTTGGCGAGGGCTTTGATCCCTGGCGTTGCGAGGTAGGGAGCTACCAGCCAGGGATAGCCGGGCAGGGTAGCCGCTCGGCTGCCTCTTGGTGAAAGCTTTGATCCTTGGCATGATAGGGTAAGAAACTACCAGCCAGGGATAGGCGAGCAGGGTAGCTACTGGGCTGCCTCTTGGTGAGGGATTTGGGAAGAGGGATATCTACGGGTGACACGTGCTATGAACGCGTGGAGGAGACGAAGCGCCGGAGCTGCGTCGTTTTGATTTCGTCGAAAGAGGCCAGGTGCCTGCCGCGTGGCGGTGCAGTCGTGGGTGAGCGACTGTTGGACTCCCGGGGGCATGTTCGCTATAAAACGGAGGGAGTGTTGATCACTCCATCTTTCACACCCAAACGTAAGAATGGAGGACTTCCCTTTTGCCATCCCGACATCGTGAGCTTCGAGGACGTCTACCTCTACGACCAGCATTGCACCGAAGACACGGTGCAGTTGGTGATAGGCTGCATTGAGAATCATTTCGGCCGACTGCTTCCCCGGCGTTCTCCTCTGCTACAGCTGTTGATGTACTCCATCTGGAGGGCGTCGCCGGGGCTCTACAACCCCTTGTCCGAGCAGCTGAGGAACGAGTCGGTTGGTAAGTTAAGGTCTCTGTGGCGCTTCAGCCTGATCTCCGCGGGTCGGCGGGACCGCTCGGTGACGCTCATCCTTGAGTGCTACCAATTGAGGCACGACGCCGACGTTCGCGGGCGGCACCGGGGGCAGAGGTTTGAGGCTGCGAGGGCTCGGTTGGCGGAGATCTCCTCGGAGTACCACGAGCAATATTTCGTGCACCCCCTTCCCAGTTACTGTAATTTCTCTTTTTGGATGTACGGCTGAGGAGCCCACAGTACCTTCTGAATGAATAAGATTCTTTTTCTTTCTTTTTTTTTGCAATGCTTTATTGATCCCTTTTATTATATAAACAAAAAGATCTCAAGAAAGGTGTACATTGCTTTAAAAGGAAATACATGCTAGTAGATGTTCTTATTTGTGCAGTTTGAGCCCTTCGGAAGTCTGTTGGACTCCACGACCGGCATAGAGTGCTGAGCTTCGTAGGTACCCGGCGTACCCTTCGCTGACACGACCATGATTTGGCCGATGGTCAGCTCGGCGGGAGGGGGACGCTGCTCCTACTCGCGGTCAGCTTGCCGCTTGTCCTTCAAGTACGCTGCGAGGTGTCCCGAACAGACGAGCTCCTCGATGTAGTCTCGGAGCTGCTTACAGCTCTCCGTGGAGTGGCCTAGCGACCTGTGGAAGCCGCAGTAGGGGCCCCGGGTTCGCTTTGAGGTCATTCGCGGGATCAGGGGGAGCTTGAAGAACTCGTCGCACTTAGCCTCCTCAAACAGTACCGTCTGGGAGACGTTGAGCGGGGTGTACTCCTGAAACTTCGGGGAGTAGGGACTTGGCCGCTCAGGTCCCCTTCTCTCTTCCCTTGCCCTTTTCTTTTGGTCGACTTGCTCTGCCCGAGAGAGATTTGCGTTCACCTCGGATTCGAGCTGGACCTCGTGCTCGGTCCAGGCCTTTACCTCGGCCATGGTCTTAGGTTGCGCTAATACAAAGGAGCGTAACCACTCCTTGTACCTAAGACCATACCTAAGTGCTGTGATGACCGTCTCGTCCCGATGTTCTGGAACCTCGAGAAGGGCGTTGTAGAAGTGGGTGACGTATGCTTTAAACGTCTCCTTGTCCCCACTCTTGATTGGGAAGAGATGGTCAACTGTACGTTTTTGCCGCCTGTTCCCGACGAAATGGCCGAGGAATTGGGTGGCCAGCTCGTCGAAAGTTGAGATTGAGCGTGGCTCGAGTCCTCGGAACCAGTCTCGTCCGGAGCGGATGAGAGTGGCCGGGAAAGCTCGACATTGGACGGCGTCGGAGTTGTCTTGGAAGCTCATCCCCGCGGTGAATGCACCCAAATGGTCCTTCGGGTCAGATTTGCCGTCGAAGAGGGAGACCTTCAGGGGCTTGTTGTGAGAGGAGACGTGGACGGCGAGTAGCTCCTCGGTGAATGGTTTGGTGAGCGAGTCGGCGGCGTACTTAGCCCCGTCGTTCGAACGGTGACCTTCCCGATGCATACCTTCGATCTTCTTCTCGAGGGCGTCGAGTCGGCCGTGGTACCCGACGATTCGGCACATTCTGATTCCTGGCCTCTGCTGTTGGAGACCTGCGTCTGGCCGCGGCCCCGGTTCCTCTCAATGAGGTTCCTTAGATCCCCCGGCGAGGTATTCTTCGAGCCGCCGTGGCGAGTCCCGTTCGCGCGACCCCGTCGAGGGAGAGGGTGTCGGTCATACCTAGGAACAAGTGAGCTGACCGACATCTCCTCGGGAGGGAAAGAGTCGCGAAGAGGCTCGGGGCGAGGCGCTCTGGCGACGGACCTCGGTGTTGAACTGTGGGGCACCCAGCGGGTCGCAGAATGTATTGGCCCGGGAGATTTGTGGCCGTGGGAGGTAGCGAGGCAGTGGTCGGCAGTGCCGACGCGAGCGGAGTTTTCTCTCCCCCTGTAGGGGTCCCGGTCCCTAGACGGGGGAGCGGCGACATGAGGATCTTGCCCTGCCGTTTGGACGCGGATGAGCTCCTCCACGACGGACGCGAGTCAGTCTATCCGGAAGGCAAGGGCGTTGATGGCATTCGGTGGAGAAGGTTCGTCTGCGCCTCCGTTGAGGGGGAGGCGGAGGCTAGTGCTTGGATCGTCGTGATGATCGTTCGCCATTAGATTGAGATCGAAAGATGAACTTTTGTTTTTTGTGGAATCAAGGATTTTCCACAGACGGCGCCAACTGACGTGACCGTGATCACGCCGAGATGTTACCTTCCGTTGATCTGCCGATGGGGCGATGGACGGCTGGCTCCTGAAGCGTGTGGATCTCAATAGGTTTAAAGTTGGTTGAGCCGAGCTACCTGCAAGGAAGTTCCGGGATGGTTGTACCACCGAGGACCCTCCGACGGTCAAGTTAGAGAGTAAATCCGAGCAGCGTAACGGCTTAGTGGAATAAAAATGGTTTACTTGAACCGTTTAAAGAAGGGGTTTATATAGCGGTGGCAGCAGACAGGCAGGCGCGAGAATCACGCCGGTCGTTACGCCCCCGACGTCACGCCCTCATAATGGACGGGATCTCCCATTAATGGCGAGACAGGCTCGTTAATGGGGGATCGTGATGGCGTGGAATGTGGGATGTGGCCGGCGGATATCTCGCGCATGGTGAGATTCGCGGGATGGCGGTTGCGCATGTGAGCGGTGCCGTTGGTCGGTCGATCAGACCGAAGAAGATGACCTCGGCGGGAGAGCTCGCGGACGAGCGGGAGAGCCGAGGTATCTTGGTTCTGCGGTAGCCCGGAGACGAGCTTTGGAGGCCGAGGAGCCCAATTGTGCAGGGGGCTCGGAAGTGAGCCAGCGTTTGTTTGTAGGACGGGCATAGGAGTGATCTGATCGGCCACCGTGTGTCCTTTCTTGCATGCTCTGGAACACGTCATCTGCCACGTGTCATGATCTGGGAGATCGCCGATATCGAGCATCATCAGCTTCCATCCTTCATTTCCTTTCCGGCTTCAATGTTTATGTCACGCCCCGCTTCCCAGAGTACGCAAGATTTGGGCACGTGACATAGCCAACCATGCTACCTGTGGGTAGGAAGTATCCATCCACAGTCACATTACGGTTGTAAAGATATCAAGAACAAGATAATAAGCTAATCTAATTCATGTCCAAATCCATAATAACAAGAATCAATAAACAATAAGTGCGGAAGCTAATGATCCAATACAATGAATAAACAGTATGTCCCATAATGCGGGCTCACATCTGGAAATGAAATGACATAAATGAACTAAACTCTAAAGAACTCACAGTTCAGCCTGCTGGCTGAAGTACTCCTGCTCGGTCGACGACAAAGGTACGGAATCTGGGCCATGCAAAACCCAGACGTCAGCGCGTCATGATATCAAGTATACAGTATAAACATGGTAATAAACAATGCAAGCATGAACATGAATAAAGCAGTAATAAAAGGTAACAAGCAGGGTAATGTGCAATGGTGACTAAACTGTCCTATCAGGTTTTCTACTCTACAGTCTTTGAAACCAATTGATGAATCGTCGATGTAACTCAATAGTATCCCGTGCGTGCCCGGGACCACGGTCATGATCCTCGGGGCTGAATCCGAGACGTGCCGCTAAGCAGTAAAATGGTAGTAGGATAGATGAGTGATGTCAGCATCAACACTCCGGAGCTGGCCAAGCCCGTAAGACTGATCAGAACAATGTATCGAACTGTTGAGTTACAAGTCGGTTTCACCTTTGATTTCCCCATACCCCCAAACTATGTATGTCAGTCAGGTATTCAGTAGTCAAGGACTAATGCCAACACAAGTCAAGTAAAGGTAGGTCTGTCTGGATCGACAGCAGGAATGGTTAGATCTGTCGGCATTAGGCACGAGATCAGGAACAAGTCAGGTTACTTTCAACAGGTAGAGTCGATATGTACAGGGTGTTGTGTCCGGTGTATCAGTACATGTGTCAGGTGTATCAAGATCGGTCAATATGTAATGCAATCAGGTATATGATGATAACAGGTATAGTAACAAATAATGAACAGTAGCAGGAAACAGTAAATAGCAAATATTATTCTATGTGAACACAGTGATGTTTGTATTTTCATATTAATCCGGTTCACGCACCTTTGAGGTGCAAAAGCCACAAGACTAAACAATATCGATAATATACGCAATGGAGTTACATGAATTTGAACTAAGCATAATAATTGTCTCAAGAGTGATTTTAACCAATGAAGTGGGGATGATCTACTTGGTTTGATTAGTTAAGTATGAATTAATAGCAGACCGGTTAATACGAGCAATGATTTCATTGATTTAAAGTTACGGATACTTGTAATTGTCACCAAATCGTGTGATTGTAACAGATAACATGTTTATTAAGTTTGTAGCATGTTAAAGCAAGTATTCGGATACTTGCCTCGGCGGTTCCGCAAACCGAAACACGGATGCGATGTCGGCAGAAACTGCGATAAGGAAGCACGGGCCACGGATCGGGTCCCAACAGAGGTCAACGGGATCACACGGACCAGGGGGCTTCGCTGGAGCGTCGGGTTCGTCAGACGGCACGGTCGGATCCGGCAAAATGTCATCGGTAACAAGTTAGCAACAAGATACGATACTCGCAAAATAACGACCAGCGGGGGTTGTACCAAAAGGAAGGAGAAGGAAACTTACAGGGAGACACCAGGGGGTGACCACGGCGGGTTCGACGGCACTGGAACGCCGGCGAGGCCGCGACGGTGGCTGTGAAGGCTGGAACAGCCGCTGGGCTTGCTGGAGAGGGGTGCGACGAGTGGAGGAGGGTGGTGGTCGGCTCGGGTGATCGAGGGGGAAAGGAGGTGGCGCGGGAGACGTCGACGAGGGTCGTCGGCGCGATTTCCGGCGACCTGGAGATGGTGCAGGTGTTGGGCTCGGGTCTGAAGGTGGTCCGGCGAGGAGAGGAGGGGGTGATGTCGAGGTCTCGACGAGGAGGGTGAGAGGGAGTCGTGGGGTCGTCGACGACGATGGGTGGCGTCGACGGCGAGGTTTGCACGGGTGGAGGCGAGGTCGGGAATGGGTTGCAGGCGCGGGGAGGAGCGGGAGAACGGGGGAAAGAGGGTAGGTGGGTGCAGTGGAGGTCGTGGTGGTGAGGGCGGCGACGGCGAGATCGCGAGGAAGCCGGCGGTGAGATTGCGGTGAGCTAGGGTTAGGGTTTCGTGATCGCGATGGAGAAGAGGATGGTGAGGGAGGCGGCTGCATGCGTGGGTTAAATATATGGAAAGAGAGAGAGAGAGTTGTTGAGAGATTGTTGAGAGAGAGAGAGAGAGTTGTTGAGATAGAGAGAGAGAGAGAAAGAGGAGAGAGGCAGAGAGAGATATGGAAAGGAAGGGGCCCACGAGTTCAGCCTCGTGATTGGGCACAAGAAAATTTAAAAGGGATTTTCAGTTAAACTTTGGAGATAAAATCAGTTAAGGAAATATATATTCGAAAATTTAGTTTAAATATATTAAATTGAAACGGGCCCTTTTTGGCGCGAAATGAAACATTTCCAAATCGCGCCCGGGTTGCGCCCAAATGTTCCAAATTCAAATTATAAGATTTTAAGCGGGTTCCAAATTTTGAAAAGAGGTGTTTAGTGATTAAAATGCATGCCCCCAAGTCGGACACTTGCACGCGCGCGTAGTCGTCCAAACTTGCCCGTTTAGCCAAACGGAACGGAATCTCGACACGCGGACGCTACCACGCGACTAGTGGCGACGAGTAGGCTAACATGGATATCTTAAATTTCATTTTCGGAGTTAAAATTTGTTATGTGCCAAAATGACTTAACCGGGTAAAATTTAGCAATAAACACCAGAAAATCAGGAAAATTGGAATGAGCAATAAATAACCCTCAACTAGTAATATACATAGCATTATTGGGCTCGGGTGTTACATCATACCCAACTACAAAAGAATTTCGTCCTCGAAATTCCAAGAATACAAGATAACTAACTACTGGAAAAGATGAGGGAAATTCTGCCGGATCTCGTCTTCTCGCTCCCAAGTAGATTCTCCATGCGATCGGTTACCCCAAGAAACTAGCACAAGAGGGATAACCTTGTTCTTAAGAACCTTTTCTCTTCGATCCTTGATCTCGACTGGTCGCTCCTCAAAAGTCAGGTCCTCCCGAACGGTCAACTCCGAATGATCCAAGACATGAGTCTCATCACGAACATACCCCCGTAGTTGAGACACATGAAACACATCGTGAACTCCTGCTAATGACGATGGTAACGCCAACCGGTACGATACCTCTCCGACACGCTCCAATATCTCGAAGGGTCCAACGAATCGGAGACTAAGCTTTCCCCGACTTCCAAAGCGAATCACCCCTCTAGTCGGTGATATCTTCAGGAATACCAAATCGCCCACGGCGAACTCTAGAGGTCTTCTTGACGTGTCAGCCCAACTCTTCTGTCTGTCTTGAGCTGCCTTCATATGCTTCCTGATTGTATTCACCTTCTCGACTGTCTGTACCACCAAATCTGGTCCTAATAACCTTCGTTCACCAACATCATCCCAACAAACAGGTGAACGGCACTTACGACCATACAACGCTTCAAACGGAGCCATCTGAATTGTCGCTTGGAAGCTATTGTTGTACGAAAACTCCACCAGGTGTAGATGATCCTCCCAAGAACCTTTGAAGTCTAACATGCAAGCCCTCAACATATCTTCAAGGGTCTGGATCGTTCTCTCTGATTGTCCGTCAGTCTGAGGATGATAAGCTGTGCTAAACTTCAATCGAGTCCCCAAACTTTCTTGTAAACTCCTCCAAAAGTGTGACAAGAACCGAGTGTCCCGATCGGACACGATGCTTACCGGCACTCCATGCAATCTGACAATCTCCTGCATGTACCGCTCTGCCAAAGTCTCCGTAGATTGACCAACCCGAAAAGGAATAAAGTGAGCTGCCTTGGTCAACCGATCGACAATCACCCATACAGCATTGTTGCCCTTTGGACTCCGCGGTAAAGCCGTCACGAAATCCATGGTTATATGTTCCCACTTCCATTGAGGAATCGGAAGTGGTTGCAACAAACCAGCAACCCTTTGGTGTTCAGCCTTGACTTGCTGACACACCAAGCACTTAGCCACGAAGCGAGCGATTTCCCGTTTCATACCTTCCCACCAGAAATGCTGTCGAATATCTCGGTACATCTTTGTCCCTCCTGGATGTACAGAGTAAGCTGAACTGTGTGCCTCCTTCATAAGCTCTTCACGCACATCTCCTTTTGGCACACACACACGGCTACCATATCTCAACGAACCGTCTTCATGGATCAGTAAATCGGTTCGTAGTCCGGCTCCAACCTGCTCTCGAAACTTTTGCAGTCTAGGATCCTGCGATTGCGCCACTTTAATCTTCTCAACTAAGGACGATTGTACTTGCAACTGCATCAACTGTCCTGTAGCACGTGGTAGCACAACCTCCAAGTCAAATCTCCGAAACTCCTCAATGATCTCTCTCTGTGCCGTCAATAACTGAATTGCTGGTAACCGACTTAGTGCATCTGGCACGACATTAACTTTTCCCGGATGATACTTAAGATCAAGGTCGTAGTCGGCCATCAGCTCCAACCATCTGCGTTGCCTCATGTTCAACTCCTTCTGAGTGAACACATACTTCAAACTCTTGTGATCCGTAAAGACTTCAACTCTCTCGCCCAGAAGGTAGTGTCTCCAAATCTTCAGGGCGAAGATCACGGCTGCAAGCTCCAAGTCGTGAGTCGGATAGTTCTGCTCATGAGTCTTCAGCTGTCTCGATGCGTAAGCGACGACTTTCCCATTCTGCATCAAAACACATCCCAATCCTTTTCCAGATGCGTCGCTGTGAATCACCAGTCCTCCTGAATCATCCGGTACGGTTAGGATAGGGGCGGTTATCAACTTCTGCTTCAACGTCTCGAAGGCCAATGCACATCCATCTGTCCAAACAAACGGTACCTCCTTACGCGTAAGCTTGGTTAATGGCTCAGCTAAACGAGCGAAGTTCTCCACAAATCTTCTGTAGTAACCGGCGAGTCCAAGAAAACTTCTTATCTCTGCAACATTCTTTGGAACAGGCCAATCTCGAACTGCTGCAATCTTCTCGGGATCAACGGCGATTCCATCGCCCGACACGACATGCCCCAGAAACTTCACTTCTTCCAGCCAGAATTCGCACTTACTCATCTTCGCGAATAACTTCTCTTGTCTCAGCGTCTGCAATGCGATCCTTAAATGCTCAGCATGCTCCTCCGGACTCTTTGAGTACACCAGAATATCGTCAATGAATACCACAATAAACTGGTCCAAGAACGGTGAAAAGATCCTGTTCATCAAGTCCATAAATATTGCCGGCGCATTAGTCACTCCGAAGGGCATCACTAAATACTCGAAATGCCCATACCGAGTCCGAAACGCCGTCTTGCAAATGTCTTCTGCCTTCACTCGGACCTGATGATATCCTGATCGCAAGTCCAGTTTCGAGAATACCCTCGCGCCACTAAGCTGCTCAAAGAGTTCTCCAATGCGAGGGATCGGGTACTTGTTCTTAATAGTCACCCGGTTCAATTCTCGATAATCAATGCACATCCTTCTCGTGCCATCCTTCTTCTTTACTAAGAGAACTGGAGCTCCCCAAGGTGAGTTGCTGCTTCGAATCCATCCCTTCTCGAGTAATTCGCCAACTTGTTTCTTAACTTCTTCTAATTCCACCGGTGCCATCGGATAATAAGATTTTGACACTGGCGCTGCACCAGGAATGAGGTCAATCGCAAACTCCACATCTCGCTTCGGCGGTAAGCCCGAAATATCCTCGAACACATCCATAAAGTCGCGAACAACTGTTGGCTCTTCCACCTCCATTGCCGCAAGAATACTGTTTGTCGGCCTAGCCCTAAACTCGACTGGCCCGACAGAACTGCTTCCTCCAATGAAAGTAAACTCAGGGTGCCCGGGAATCTGGAAAATTACTTTCCTCGCCCTACAATCAATGTGTGCGTGGAAAGTGCCAAGAAAATCCATTCCCAAGACTACTTCATAACTGCCCGTATCAATCACCAAGAAATCTGCAAAAAGCTCCCTTCCACAAACAACAACAGTACAATCTCTACATTCCTTACTAGCTATGATTTTCCCATTCCCAGTGTGTATGTCCCAAAAACTAGACAGGGACGTGCAGGCGATCGAGTGTGTAGTTATAAAATTTGATGACATAAAACAGTGGGATGCTCCGGAATCAAATAATGCCAATGCGGGAAAACCACGAACGAGTATAGTACCTGAAACCACTTCTCCTGATGTCTTGGCTTCCTCAGCTGTCAACGTGAAAGCTCGACCCTGGTTCGGTCCTTGTGTCAGCTGTTTCTGCCCTTGGAACGGTCTCTGCGGAGTCTTCCGTATATCATCTCTCGTGCGAAGCTTCGACGGACAAGCACCAACTGCGTGATCAGCTGCTCCACAAACCAGACAAAGTCCCAGTCTCCTACGACAATCCTTCTGCACGTGCCCAGGTAATCGGCAGTAATCACAAATCACGCCCTTCCTTCGATCAACGATCACAGGCTTCTTCATTGGCGCTACACCTCGACGGTCCACTGGAATACCTCTGCGCCCATGATCTCGGTTAGGTACAAATGCAGGCTTCCTGGCCGCAGCTGCTGTCTGGTGAAGGTTCCCTTTCGATCCTGATAAACTCTGCTGCTCTCTGGCTGCCGTAAGAACCTGCGAGAAAGTGGTCAAACCCAGGGAGACAATCTGCCTCTGGATGTCCACATCCAAACTGCGCAAGAACCTTCGCGCCCTGTCTGCCTCCTTGGCGACCAAGGGCCCAGCGAAACGGCTAAGTCTCGTCCACTCCGCTGCATGCACATCCACAGCTACTCCATTTTGTTTCAGCCCAATAAATCTCTCCTCCATTTCCTCCCGTGCAGTCCGCAGGAAGAACTTTTCCAAGAAACTTTTGGAGAAATCCGCCCAACTGATTGGCTTGGACAAGCGGGTCTCCTCCACGAGCCACCACTCTCGGGCGTAATCCACCAGCTGAATGCGCACCACATCAACTCTCTTGTCTTCTGGGATCTGTGCCGCAATCAATAAATTCTCTGTGTCCACAAGCCACTGCTCGGCTGGCAACGGCTCCTCCAAGCCAGTGAAAGTAGTAGGACCCAACCGTCTGAAATCTGCCACGGTCCCTACTCGGTCGACTGGCTTCGCTACGGCGGTGTTTACAGACTGCTGCATAGCCTGCAAACCCTCCTGAAATGAATCTGCTTGCTGCTGGATCAGCTCAGTTTGCCTCTTCTGATTTTCCAACATCCCACGTATCACTCCTAACATGGCGGCTTCATCCACACGCCTCTGATACGTCTTGAAATTCTTATCTGCCATGGTCCTGAAATCAAAACAAACAACATTAGCATGATGATAGATTCAATATATAAATCAAGGCTAGAACTCCAAGATACTTAAATAGAGTACTGCATTGTAGCTATGCCGCGGTATCATAGCCGCAATTACTTAACTCCACCCAAGTCGCCTAAGTCCTAGAGATAACAAGAAATTAGGTTTTTGAGTTGACAAATGCAAAGTAAGTTTGCACGTCGACATGATCCGGAAGAATGATTCAAGGATAGTAAAATGGTCAAAGTGGCAGGACATGTTTCCTAATCACAGGTATTACGATTCGTGTATCGGGTGCGATACCCAACTACAAGGAATCAACCAAATTAACCTATGCCTCTGATACCATAAAACCATGTCACGCCCCGCTTCCCAGAGTACGCAAGATTTGGGCACGTGACATAGCCAACCATGCTACCTGTGGGTAGGAAGTATCCATCCACAGTCACATTACGGTTGTAAAGATATCAAGAACAAGATAATAAGCTAATCTAATTCATGTCCAAATCCATAATAACAAGAATCAATAAACAATAAGTGCGGAAGCTAATGATCCAATACAATGAATAAACAGTATGTCCCATAATGCGGGCTCACATCTGGAAATGAAATGACATAAATGAACTAAACTCTAAAGAACTCACAGTTCAGCCTGCTGGCTGAAGTACTCCTGCTCGGTCGACGACAAAGGTACGGAATCTGGGCCATGCAAAACCCAGACGTCAGCGCGTCATGATATCAAGTATACAGTATAAACATGGTAATAAACAATGCAAGCATGAACATGAATAAAGCAGTAATAAAAGGTAACAAGCAGGGTAATGTGCAATGGTGACTAAACTGTCCTATCAGGTTTTCTACTCTACAGTCTTTGAAACCAATTGATGAATCGTCGATGTAACTCAATAGTATCCCGTGCGTGCCCGGGACCACGGTCATGATCCTCGGGGCTGAATCCGAGACGTGCCGCTAAGCAGTAAAATGGTAGTAGGATAGATGAGTGATGTCAGCATCAACACTCCGGAGCTGGCCAAGCCCGTAAGACTGATCAGAACAATGTATCGAACTGTTGAGTTACAAGTCGGTTTCACCTTTGATTTCCCCATACCCCCAAACTATGTATGTCAGTCAGGTATTCAGTAGTCAAGGACTAATGCCAACACAAGTCAAGTAAAGGTAGGTCTGTCTGGATCGACAGCAGGAATGGTTAGATCTGTCGGCATTAGGCACGAGATCAGGAACAAGTCAGGTTACTTTCAACAGGTAGAGTCGATATGTCCAGGGTGTTGTGTCCGGTGTATCAGTACATGTGTCAGGTGTATCAAGATCGGTCAATATGTAATGCAATCAGGTATATGATGATAACAGGTATAGTAACAAATAATGAACAGTAGCAGGAAACAGTAAATAGCAAATATTATTCTATGTGAACACAGTGATGTTTGTATTTTCATATTAATCCGGTTCACGCACCTTTGAGGTGCAAAAGCCACAAGACTAAACAATATCGATAATATACGCAATGGAGTTACATGAATTTGAACTAAGCATAATAATTGTCTCAAGAGTGATTTTAACCAATGAAGTGGGGATGATCTACTTGGTTTGATTAGTTAAGTATGAATTAATAGCAGACCGGTTAATACGAGCAATGATTTCATTGATTTAAAGTTACGGATACTTGTAATTGTCACCAAATCGTGTGATTGTAACAGATAACATGTTTATTAAGTTTGTAGCATGTTAAAGCAAGTATTCGGATACTTGCCTCGGCGGTTCCGCAAACCGAAACACGGATGCGATGTCGGCAGAAACTGCGATAAGGAAGCACGGGCCACGGATCGGGTCCCAACAGAGGTCAACGGGATCACACGGACCAGGGGGCTTCGCTGGAGCGTCGGGTTCGTCAGACGGCACGGTCGGATCCGGCAAAATGTCATCGGTAACAAGTTAGCAACAAGATACGATACTCGCAAAATAACGACCAGCGGGGGTTGTACCAAAAGGAAGGAGAAGGAAACTTACAGGGAGACACCAGGGGGTGACCACGGCGGGTTCGACGGCACTGGAACGCCGGCGAGGCCGCGACGGTGGCTGTGAAGGCTGGAACAGCCGCTGGGCTTGCTGGAGAGGGGTGCGACAAGTGGAGGAGGGTGGTGGTCGGCTCGGGTGATCGAGGGGGAAAGGAGGTGGCGCGGGAGACGTCGACGAGGGTCGTCGGCGCGATTTCCGGCGACCTGGAGATGGTGCAGGTGTTGGGCTCGGGTCTGAAGGTGGTCCGGCGAGGAGAGGAGGGGGTGATGTCGAGGTCTCGACGAGGAGGGTGAGAGGGAGTCGTGGGGTCGTCGACGACGATGGGTGGCGTCGACGGCGAGGTTTGCACGGGTGGAGGCGAGGTCGGGAATGGGTTGCAGGCGCGGGGAGGAGCGGGAGAACGGGGGAAAGAGGGTAGGTGGGTGCAGTGGAGGTCGTGGTGGTGAGGGCGGCGACGGCGAGATCGCGAGAAAGCCGGCGGTGAGATTGCGGTGAGCTAGGGTTAGGGTTTCGTGATCGCGATGGAGAAGAGGATGGTGAGGGAGGCGGCTGCATGCGTGGGTTAAATATATGGAAAGAGAGAGAGAGAGTTGTTGAGAGATTGTTGAGAGAGAGAGAGAGTTGTTGAGATAGAGAGAGAGAGAGAGAAAGAGGAGAGAGGCAGAGAGAGATATGGAAAGGAAGGGGCCCACGAGTTCAGCCTCGTGATTGGGCACAAGAAAATTTAAAAGGGATTTTCAGTTAAACTTTGGAGATAAAATCAGTTAAGGAAATATATATTCGAAAATTTAGTTTAAATATATTAAATTGAAACGGGCCCTTTTTGGCGCGAAATGAAACATTTCCAAATCGCGCCCGGGTTGCGCCCAAATGTTCCAAATTCAAATTATAAGATTTTAAGCGGGTTCCAAATTTTGAAAAGAGGTGTTTAGTGATTAAAATGCATGCCCCCAAGTCGGACACTTGCACGCGCGCGTAGTCGCCCAAACTTGCCCGTTTAGCCAAACGGAACGGAATCTCGACACGCGGACGCTACCACGCGACTAGTGGCGACGAGTAGGCTAACATGGACATCTTAAATTTCATTTTCGGAGTTAAAATTTGTTATGTGCCAAAATGACTTAACCGGGTAAAATTTAGCAATAAACACCAGAAAATCAGGAAAATTGGAATGAGCAATAAATAACCCTCAACTAGTAATATACATAGCATTATTGGGCTCGGGTGTTACAGTTTATAAATGAATAGGCGCCATACATTGGTCCAGCTATATAACGGCGTTCATAGCTGTTGCTTAGAACATTTGGACCATCTGAAATTCTATTATCGTAGAAATTTGAATTTGGGAATCTGCTAATAGAAGGATGCATCCTATATTGAACATCAAGGAGTTGTTTCTTGTGTCTCAATGAGCTCAGTCTTTGAAAAAGACTTCTTCCAAAGCCAGCATTTTCAGAAATCTGGAAAATGCAATTTAATAGAAATTAATCACATGATATGTGATTGGATCGATTACCGGGCTTTTAACCGTTGCAAGGAGCCGGTGCTCATCGCCAATGAAGATTGCATGTCGCATCATAGAAAGCTGTAAGGGAATATGAGACTCGCATTCCTTCAATTGCGCAGCCTCATCAACTACCAATATTTCAATTGGTTTCGTCATCTCCACCTTGTGTAGCCTAAAAGAAGTAGAAGCTGTGCAGAAAATAAGTATTGCGCCTTGGAGACAGAACTCATGGATCGAACCTTTGTTGTATATATCAGGGAGCTGAAGATTTCTAGAAAGAGCCTGTAGAATATTGATACATAAAGATCTGATGCTCCTTAACTTAATCTTTGTAGTAGTTCTTTCTTTTATTTGGAGAAACTCCATAGATAAATCTACACTGCAATCTTCATCCACCGATGTCCTAAATAAATCATCAAGCTCTGTGACATCTTTTGACCTCAACAACAACAGCTCAAAAGGAGGTATCAACTATAATAGCAGACTCATGTTCTTGAAGCTTTCCTCAGAAATAGAAGCTCTTGGTAAATCCATAGACAGTGTTCTTATACAAAAACTCAACTCCTTCCCAAGAGCGGAAAATTGTTTTAATATAAACTCCTTAAGCGACAGCTTCATCAGAGATTCCTCTTCTTTTTCTTCTTCTTCGCCTTCCTCTGTTCTTTCTAATTACATTTCGTACTGTGAAATAGCATTCGGAAGAAAATCTATCATTGAGCTCACGCTACGTACGCCTCCAACCACTTAGTGGCATGAAACACTTCCCAAGCCTCTCGATACACTCCTCAAGAAACACTTTGCTGAGATCATCGACAATCTTCATCCGGCTTTTGTTCCCAAACAAAACCACATCTCCTAAATAGCAATTTTCGGCACTTGATTCTTTCACCAATTTGAGTAGTCTTGATGTTACCTCAACAAGTGCGGTATTAGTCGGTGCACGTGAGATTGTTCTGCGGTTTTTTCCTAGTAGGGCCCACAATAAAGTACTTATTGTTTTAGTTTTACCAGTTCCAGGAGGCCCCCATATAAGCTTAATAGAGTTCTTCTGGTTTTGATCGATTGCAGAAAGGCAATCTAAGACAGCATTCATTTGCCAATCATTAAGGTTGAAATTGCATAGATCGGTAAAGGCGGCGGTATTAAAGCTAGGCAAGGATGAAATGCATTCTTCCGCAGATCTAGGCAACGATGAAGTGCATTCTTCCGCAGCCTGTTGGAATAATCGATTGTTTAATCTTACATGATGCATTGATGTGATAGGTAAAAGGAAAATTGGGTTTGATACATACCATAGATTCAAACGACCACACCATGTTAATAATGTCATTATTTCTTTGTCTAACTGTACCCAGATCCTGCGATTTCCAAATGCGGTTGTATGTTGTCATTGTTAGTAAGTAAACTTCAAATAGGGATTCACATCGCTCTTCTTTTTTACTATTCTTCTGATTTCTGTACTTGTCGACTGGGATTTTACCAGAGGTTTTTATAATGAACTTATTTGGTGATAATTCTCCTACTTTTATAACTGATGCAATTACATATGATCTTGCATTGCGAGTTAGATCGGATACATGTCTTGGTTTGAACTCACATAAAGCAAATATATCGGCCTCTACTGGCACATGTGCTTCCTTGTCAAGTGAGTTCTCTTGGCTTTTGATCTCGACACGGTATAGTAACTGTGATCCTATCATAACTTGTTCTATGGACTGAATTTCAACGGAGGGCGCTTGAGATATGTTCTTCAGAACAGAAGCTAGATCTGCATGTGTTTCTTCAATCAGAGGATCTGTATAGGAACCTAAATATTGCTTCAAAGACATAAAAGTATTTGCGATTGGTTTCCCCTGTAAAAGAACAAGCAGGCATTTGAGAGTTCCGTAGATTATAATATTGAAAGCCAGAAGACGTCGATGTGGCATTAATATTCTTGCTTTAGTGACCAATAGATATCTGATTTGAAGAATGCTCAAAAGAGCCTACAATACTTCAGGAGTGCCCTATGTTTAAAATTGAAAGGACAAGTCCAAAAATGAGTGTGATTAAAATAGGAATGTTTAGATGGGCTTATTTTAATACTCTAACGGCTAACGGATAGGATAAGGAAATGAGGAATGTGTGAATTTGCAATGAAGTCGCTCTCATAGGGGATAAAATATAAAGAGAAGTGATAGAGACGGTTTCGACATATGCAACGTTTACTAATAAATGCTCCGATCAGGAGAAGTGATGAAATTGTAATAAATAGCACACGGAGTGTTAGGAATAGACTAAATGAACATAGATAGAGGTAGATAAAAACAATATGCTAATAGTCCATTTAACCGAGGCGGCTGCCATTAATAGACCAAAATGAAAGAAAATAGCCGAATCTAAAAATTATGGATAATGGCTTATAGTTGTCATTGTTGCTGTCATTGTTGCTCAAAAGAGCATACAGAACTAGTATCGGTTGGAGCAAGCTTTTTCTTTCCTGCCCAAATCCGATAGGTTTAGATTCATGTCAGTTGATTATGGTTCACAGATTTTGTCAATCATTGTTTTAGGCATTAGCGAAGTGGTGCCTGTGCATGCACACACAGACATCAAAAGAAATGACGATTATGCAAAGTAGAAATGTCAGTTAATTCTGAATGACGTCATATTCAAAACTCGAATTACATTCTCTTTTATTAATAGAACAATGAAGAAAAGAGGCCCTAAGAGGGTTTTTTCGTTAGGTAGCGTCAAAAATCTATATCCTTCACGATTTTTTTCGGCGATCGACATCCATCATCATTATCTTTATCATGTAAGACTTGGATACACCAAATTTCATGCGATTCCACCACTTTTTCACCGTTGAATTAGCAATGCAAAAAGTTCTATTGTCGGTAAATCATTAATTTTACATCCACTAAATCAACGGTGAAAAGTATGAAATCACATGAAATTTGATGTATCCACATCTTACATGATAAAGATGATGATGATGAGTGCCGATCGTCGAAAAAAATCATGAAGAGGGTATTTTTTCGACGCCATAGGAGGAAATTCCCTTATGTGGCATCTTTCCTCCATTATTCTCTTTTATTAATGCAATTGCCAAATTTGGTTCAAACTCTTTGTTCTTCTATTTTTTCCGTACTTAACACTCAGTTGGTATGCTTTGTCAGATGATATCTTAACAATGGCAGTTTACATGAGTTGTATGGATCTTAACGCATCGAAGAGATACTTTGGCAAGAAATTCAATACAGGTACAGCCGGCCTTTTCCTTGAAGATACTTTTGAGTAAAAATTAACGGTACGGGGGATTTTACAGGTTATTCTATGATATGGTCTTATATCTCTGAAAATATTTTTGATCCTTTATCTGCTAATCAAGTAATTGAGATTTAAGATATTTCAGAGAAGTGAAAAACTTATGTCTTAAACTGCGGAACAATTTGCCTGAAACCTAAGTAATGACGCAATGCTGTCTAAAACTTATACTGAAATCACTTGCCATAATTAAACAGTTCATGACAGAAACAGCTAACCTTTTCCTTGAAGAGATTTTTATCAAATACATCCTCCAGAGACCATGAGAGCATTCTCCTCGCCAGTTCTGCTTCCTGAATTTTCTTCTCAATCTCATGAACCTTTCCATAAAACTCAGCTGCTGAACCCCTGCTGTTGCTGCTATGTACAAAGATTTGGCCCTGTTGGCATGTATGTTTGCGCCCGGTAAATCGTTGGCTTTGAAGCATTGTTCGGCTTCGGCCATTGCTTTCTCCGCTTCGTCTTTGTTGTTGCATGAAGCCATGATTATTCCTTTTCCGGGCTGTTTATGCATGCTATGCTGTTGGGATTGGATTGTCTCTTGGTGTGTCTTCATGGGGAGTTGTTATGCATTGCCTCTTTAGTCTGTGTAGATTGAGCAGGGGAATACTTGGGATCCAAGGAAAGATTAAAGGAGGGTAAAGGTTTTCTTCATATTACAACTCCCCATGAAAATAACGGGAAAAAGAGGACGAAAGCTAGGAATTGTTGTGGAAGCGTCGATGTCCATATTACAAACAGTACTAGAGAAGCTAAATCTCTACTATTATACAACCGACAGGGGCGTAGCAAGCACGTGAAAAAATTATCATTTAATTTGCGGCTGGCCAAGCTATGATTTTCGTGTGGGATGCACCTAGTTAATTTAATAAGATACAAAAAAATAATGTGAATCAATATAGGGTAACTAGTTTTTTGTATGTGCCATGCACATGGAAAATTGATAAATACTTTATTAATTTTAACATAATTGATAATTTCATATTTTCCATAAAACTTTAGATCATTCTATATTTTTTGAAGAGATAACTTATTGAAATATAGATATATAGTACATAGATTTCACTTATATTTGGTTGCTCATGATTTAGTTGTTCTAAAAAGATTGTTTTCTATTTAAAAATAATAATCATTCTATAGATTATAAAGGTTTGTTATTTAAATTTTTTATGGTTAAGAAATTTAGTTTATATCAAAATTTGAGTTTCTTTTTAAATTAGTAATTAAAAATTATATAAACATAAAATTTAAATATAAATAAATACTAAATAAAGATTTAACAAAGGATATAAGAATAAATATATTAATCTGCTTTAAAAGTGAAGTAGGCTTCGTTAATTATAATTATATTAATGCTCTAAGTTGCGGAAATTATAGTAAGCTGCTGTGTACACATGATGTTTGTCAATCCAATATCACTACATGGATAATCAAAGAATTTATTAAAATCTTTTAAGAAAATTTTTATTAGTTTTGAATGCTTTTTAATTCTTAGTATAAACACTTCAAACCCAGTATCTTTCTATATTTTCATAAAAATTGTATAATACAAAAATATCCTAAAAATTAGTTTAGACGAGAAGAGAAAGTACATAGAAATAGTTTGATTTTCTTTTAGAAGTGTTATTATAGATAATTAATTTTCTTTTCCATCGAACCGTAGTCTCAAGTGATTAAATGCGAAAAATAGTTTCCACTCAAAATGATAGTATTTATTATATATATTTGTCCAAAAAATGATTTAGGTATGAAGGCTTTAAGCAATTAGTTTTAAATATAAATTAAACTAAAATTTAAAATGAGAAGATTTATATAATCAAGGCATATATAATTAGTTATCATATATTATCATGATTGGTTTTATTTAATAATAAACTATATAGATTATAAATACGACAGATTATTAATTATAGATATAAATATAGATTGATTATATAAGAATATTTATAGACATAAATATAGATTGATTATATTAGAATATATTTAAACAAAACTTAAGAGTGAGCATTACATGCAGGACGAGAAAAACGATGAATTTGCTTTCCGGGAGTAGTATAGATATAGATAGATAGATTATAGATAAGAGAATATAAATAAATTTTAGAGTTATTTATTAAAAAGACATTGCTTCCAAAAAATTGTAATTAACTTACTTTATATATATATATAAATATATATAGAGAGAGAGATATAAAAGAAAAGTAATAAATAAAAATCTCAATTAATGACAAAATTTATGTTTAAATTAAACTGCTTTACAAAAATAGAGTATGGTTTTAAATTTTAAAGTGAAACGATTGATATGATATCTTATACATAATTATTTTAAACATTGCAAAGAATGTACTTCAACAATAAAATAAGCAAGTATCAAGACATGTTTTATACACATCATCCTCTTTTCCTTTGGGTATGTACTTTTAATAAAGTGAAACCTCCATCTCTCCTCTTTCTTTTAGAAAGGTGCTAATTTAAAGATTGAAAATATAAACAAAGATTACTTTTAAAAAAGGGTTTGCGTTTATTGAGACGATCCTTCTGGAAGCTTTATTACGGTTGATCCTGTTGGGAGAGAGAGTCGATCCACGGAACAGTGCTCGCGACAAAACCCAAATCACGCAAAAATATAATCACGCAATTAAACGACTAAAGACAATATAAATTAAAGTGCGGGAATAAGAATCAATCAATCGCAAACAAGATAGATTTGTTAACGAGCTTCACCCACCGTATGGCTAGTCCCCGGCAGAGCGGAATCTGCAAACATCTACTATTCTTAAATCAAGTTTGCAAACAAGAACAGCCCCAGGAGATTTCTCTCAAATCTCTCTTGGCCTTTGCCTCTTGTGATGATACTTGTGATGGATGCAAAATGCCTCACTCATAAGATATGCTTTTATAGCACCTAGGACAATATTACTATCTAACAAAGTCACCACCTTTCAATGTCACCATCTAACAATGTCATGCATGTCAAAAGTAGCACCTAACAAAGTCACCACCTTTCATTGGCACTGCCTAACAATATCATGCATGTCAAAAGTAGCACCTAATGAAGTCACCACCTATCATTGTCACCACCTAACAATATCATGCATGTCAAAGTAGCACCTAACAAAGTCATCACTTAACATTATTACCACCTAACAATGTCATGTATGTCAAAAGGTGGCACATAACCCTAGACTTTAATTTGCATCAATTTTCAACAAACTCCACCTTGATACAAACTCATCACAATCTTGACATTGTCCCACTTGGAGTATTTTTTTTGGCTTGATTCTCAACACTAGTAAACTTCACACGATTCTGCTGCTGCTCTCTCCTCATCAAATTTTCATGGAGAGATTCAGTGAACATATCCGCCGGATTCTTTTCCCCCGCGATCTTCTGCAGTGTCAACTCACCATCTTCCAACGCTATGCGTATGAAATGGTATCGCATATTGATATGCTTCGTCCGATAATGATATGCTGCATTCTTCGCCAACTGTATTGCACTTTGGCTGTCGCTTCACAAGGTATTGAAGTCTTGCTTTTTACTCAACTCTTCGAGTAACCCTTGTAACCATATCATCTCTTTGTTGGCTTCCGTGATCGCCACGTACTCGGCCTCCGTAGTTGACAATACTACCACTTTTTGCAGTTGAGATACCCAACCCACCGCTATTCCTCCAACTATAAATACGTATCATGTTGTGCTCTTCCCACTATCTCGATCACCCGAGTAGTCCGCATCAACGTAACTTTGCACCTTTAGAGAGTCACCCCCGAAACATAAGCAGTGACTAGACATACTCCTAAGATACCTCAAAATCCACTTCACTGCACTCCAATACTCCTTCCCCGGGTTTTGCATATACCGTCTCACAACTCCCACTGCATGTGCAATGTCTGGTCCCGTACTCACCATTGCATACGTTAAACTCTCCACCGCAGAAGCATAAGGCACTCTTGCCATCTCGTCTTTCTGCTCTTGAGTTGTCGGGCAAAACTCCTTCATGAGTTTCAAATGTTTTGCTAAAGGCGTACTTACCGGTTATGACTTGTCCATATTGAACCGCTTCAAAAGCTTCTCGATATAGCCCTTTTGCAATAACCACAGCTTCCGCTGCTTCCTATCTCGAACGATCTTCATGCCCAAAATTTGTCTGGCCGCTCCCAAATCTTTCATTGAAAACTTTTCAGCCATCATCTTCTTCAGACTTTGAATTTTCTCGAAGTTCGGACCTGCTACCAACATATCATCTACATAAAGTGATAGAATGATATAGTCTCCATTCTCAAAAGTCTGAATATAGACACAGTGATCTGACTCACCACGCACAAATCCCGTCTCTAACATGAACTGATCGAATTTGAGATACCACTGTCTTGGAGCTTACTTAAGGCCGTACATGCTCTTTCGCGGTCTACACACCATAGTTTCTTTTCCCTTCACCTCATATCTCGGTGGCTGCATCATATAGATTTCCTCCACCAAATCTCCATGAAGGAACGCGGTCTTCACATCAAGCTGCTCCAAATGCAGATCCTCCACCGCCACAATACTAAGGATTACCCAAATTGATGTCATTTTCACCACAGGGGAAAATATCTCTTGATAGTCAATTCCTTGTTTTTGCGCATATCCCTTGACTACCAAGCGAGCCTTGTACCGCTTCACACCATCGGTCTCATCTTTTATCCTGTACACCCATCTATTCAGCAACACTTTTCGACCCTTGGGTAGCTTCACTAGGTCCCACGTGCGGTTCTTCTTCAAAGAATCCATCTCCTCGTCCATAGCTCGCTCCCACTGCTTACTAGCACCGTCTTGCGTCGCCTCTTCAAGGGATTCAGGCTCTCCCGAATCCGTGTACAAAATGAAATCGGTCACAAGTCTTTCAGGTAGCCTCCTTTCTCTCGTAGATCTCCTCAGAACTGGCACATTTGGTTGCTGAACATGGTCACCATCATGTTCTTGAGTCTGATCCTGCACTGCAGCTTCTTCCATGTTTTGATCCCCACTTGTGGGCACCTGATTATTCTCTTGAGTTCCGTCTAATTCCACGAACTCAGATACAACACCATCTTTGGCTTGCTTTTCTTCTCTATATAAGTGTTGCTCATCAAAGACAACGTTCCGGCTTCGTATTACTTTCTTAATCGTGTATTCCCACAGCCGATTTCCGAACTCATTTCCACCATACCCGATGAAAGCACACTTCTTAGATTTAGAGTCAAGCTTACTCCTTTCTGCCTTATCAATAAAAGAATATGCAATACAACCAAATACTTTAAGGTGCGAATAGTTGACCGGTTTACCCGACCAAATTTCTTCTGGAATGCCTCCATCAAGCGCACTTGCCGGATTTCTGTTGATCAGATACACAGCAGTATCGACCGCTGCTGCCCATAAGAATTTTGGCAGATCCGCATCCAAGGTCATGCTTCGCACTCGCTCTAGAATCGTTCTGTTCATCCTTTCAGCGATACCATTTGCTGTGGCATCTCAGATACCGTCTTCAACCAACGAATACCCTTTTGCGAACAAAACTCCTCGAACTCTTGGGTGCAGTATTCCCCGCCATTATCGGACTTTAAGCGTTTAACCTTCAACCCCGTTTGGTTCTCCACCTACGCAATCCAATGTTTGAAGATGCCAAACACATCGGACTTTATCTTCATCGCGTATACCCATGTCTTTCAACTTGTATCATCGATGAACGTCACGAAATACCGATTTCCTCCATAAGACTCCACCGAGGCCGGACCCCACATGTCCGTATGCACCATCTCCAGTTTCTTGGTCTTTTTCGCTACGCCTCCAATTTGAAATCTGAACGCGCTTTGATTCCCACAAACGCAGCTCTCGCAAAATCCCAACTCCATCTTTTTCAACCCCGAAAGAACCCCTTTAGCTTGAAGAATTTTCATGTTCTTCTCGCTGAGGTGTCCCAATCTTTTATGCCACAACGAAGTCCCCGAATCTTTCTCCGAACTTGCTGTCAATGCAACCGAGCCTTCACTGCTCCCATTGAATGAGTACAACGAACCGCTCAGCTTGTCCCTTGCGACCACCAACGATCCTTTGGAAATCTTCCATTGAGAATTCCCAAACGTTGTAGTAAATCCTTCGTTGTCTAGCTGACTTGTGGAAATCAAGCTTTTCTTCAAATCCGGAATATGACGAGCATTCTTCAATTTGATTTGACCACCTCCTGACGGTTGCAAGATGATCGTCCCCTTTCCAACGATCTTACACGATTGACCGTTTCCTACCGTCACATATCCAAGATCGCCCTGAACATACTCGCTAAAGTGATGTCTGCCTGAAGTGCAATGAAAAGAAGCCCCTGAATCTAGGAACTAAGTATCCGCCTTTGTGTTCTCGCTCGCCGATAGACAAAGACCTTATTCCCCTTGTTCTTATATAGACACCACATTCGCTTCCTTTTCATCCGTCTTCTCATCTGAGCCTTTCTTCGGAATCCTGCATTCACTTCTTCTGTGGCCCTTCTTTCCGCAGTCCCAACAGGCGTCCTGGATTTTTCCTTAAGATTTACCCCGGCTTTTAGACATGCCCTTTTTCCACTTTCCCCTTTCTATTGTTCTGCCACGATTCTCCACCGAAAGTGCAGAAGTTCCAGAACTCCCACTCACGGACTTTCTCCGCATCTCATCATTTAATACGCAGCTTACCGCATCATTAAACGTGAGAATCCCCGAGATAGAGTTGCTAACCGCCATCACTAGGATCTCCCAACTCTCTGGCAACGAACATATGAACAGTAATGCTCGAATCTCGTCTTCAAAGATGATTGAAACGGACTCAAGTTGTCTTGTCACGTTGTTGAACTCATTCAGGTGCTCTATCACCGAACCATTCTCTACCATCTTCATGTTGAAAAGCTTCTTGATCAAAAATATTTTATTTGATATAGATGGTTTCTCATACAACTTCGCTAACGCCGTCATTAGCGTCTTGGTTGTTTTCTCCTTTGAGATATTAAAGGCCGCCTGCGGAGTCAACGACAGTCTGATCGTCGCAAAGGCTTTCCTATCCAAAAGGTTCCACTCCTCATCGGTCATCTTCTCGGGTTTTTCTCCTAGCAACGGAAGATATAGATCCTTTTGGTATAGACAATCTTCTAACTGCATGCGCCACGAACCAAAATTGTGGCCATTGAATTTCTCGATTCTTATCTTATACTCTGCTATCTTTCGTCTGTATCGCAGCAAACCCGACTTCCTCCTAGATCTAAACCAACGCCTTCAAAACTACAATGTAAGAAAGTGGGGAAGAGAACACAAGCGTCGTTACCCACCGTTATTTAGATTATATAATCGAAGAACCCTAGGTTCTCTTAACCTTGCTCTGATACCAGTTGTTGGGAGGGAAAGTCGATCCACGGAACAGTGCTCGCGACAAAACCCAAATCACGCAAAAATACAATCACGCAATTAAACGACTAAAGACAATATAAATCAAAGTGCAGGAATAAGAAAACAATCAATCACAGACAAGATAGATTTGTTAACGAGCTTCACATACCGTATTGCCAGTCCCCGGCAGAGCGAAATCTGCAAACGTCTACTATTCTTGAATCAAGTTTGCAAATAAGAATAACCCAAGGAGATTTCTCTAAAATCTCTCTATACAAATCTATCTTGGCTTTTGCCTCTTGTGATGATACTTGTGATGGATACAAAATGCCTCACTTATAAGATATGCTTTTATAGCACCTAGGACAATATCACTATCTAACAAAGTCACCACCTTTCATTGTCACCACCTAACAATGTCATGCATGTCAAAGTAGCACCTAACAAAGTCACCGCCTTTCATTGTCACCACCTAACAATGTCATGCATGTCAAAAGTAGCACCTAACAAAGTCACCGCCTATCATTGTCACCACCTAACAATATCATGCATGTCAAAGTAGCACCTAACAAAGTCATCACTTAACACTATTACCACCTAACAATATCATGCATGTCAAAATATGGCATCTAACCCTAGATTTTAATTTGCATCAATCAATTTTCAACAGATCCGTAATGACAGCTGTTTCTTTGTTAGAGCTTAAGTGGTGTTTTTGCACCAAAAAGAGTATTAATTAATGCGAAAGACAGAGAGTAATTGTCAAATATAAGTGATTAACCATCAAGAATAGTATAAAGAGAAATAAGAACATGAAGAACATAATTATCTTTGCCATTACAAGAGCCAATACGAAATATCTCAAGAATTTGCAGAATAAATAATAATTGCTTGATGAGAGGGTATATCTAAATATTTTTCATATTATCCAAACACAAGGTATTCATATTAAACGAGGGGATATATCTAAATATTTTTCATATTATCCAAATTGTAAGGTATTTTATATTAATTATGAAAATATCAAGGGTTCTTTTTTTCTTATTTTGGTTCTGAGTTTTAATTGACATAACTGTATTGTTATATTTCTATATTATGCATGTTCAGAGAATTGATTTACTTGTGATATGGAATTAGTTGGGATAAGACGATCGGACAAATTTGCCAATTTGCTTATAAGAATGGTATATAGCTAAATAGATACATAAATAGATTACACATATATACCTTCAACTGCATTGTTTTTCACCGAAATATCTTAAACAATTTTAATTACGATGAAATACCTTAAACTGTTGTTGACTTTTTTGGTAAAATACTCTCTGCTATAAATCTGTCCAGACAGTTAATTTTTTGGTGATGTGCCTCTTTTGGGCAAAAACATCAATAATGATTTGATAACACTTATTGCCTCCATCTTTCGCCCATCTACCATCCAATTCGTTGTTTGCCTCCCTCTTTTCACCACCTTCCTTTCCTTCAACCCACATTTCTCCTCTACATGTTCGGTGTTTTCGCTTCATCTTATTTGTCTCTTCTCAATCACTAGTACCTCATCCGCTTTTGCTGTCTCTCTATTTTTGTTGCCTAACATTTGTTCTCCGGACTCCTTGATACAGTGGTTTCCATCAAAGTTGACCGTTTTCGATCAGTCACATCTCTGCTCACATTCCCACTCCATGGAAAGGATATTTGACGCTGCAAAGGGAAAAAGGGTAAAACACATGTCAACACCATCAGGTATTTTAGTGTTACATAATTGGTTTGAGATATGATTAAAATTGTTTAAGGTGCTATAATGAAAAACAACAATAGTTGAGGGCATTTTAGTGTAATTTATATCAACTCTGTTTGATGTAAAGAAGTATGTGTGGGAAAAGAATCTTACAATTGATACCTTACTGCTTCCTTTTTTAAAAGATTAAATAAAAGGAAAGGATCACAATGCTCATGAACGAAATATTTTAGTACTTGGCCTCTCTTTTCTTATCACTGAATCAACTTTTTGACGATGTTATTAAGATAAGTGAAAATGATATGTTTGTTCTTTTATATATATATATATATTCTAATTTCAAGGGTGGATATAAAATTAAGAAAAAATGATACATCTCTTGAATGCTTCTATTAAATCCATCAAATTCCAAAGTGGCCGACCTTCACCTCTACCTATACATGCCCCCATCATTCCTGACTCATTAATATAGGGCATCCTCCACTGCCTAAAATCATCTTTGATTTGATTTAGAATGATTTGGGCCCTCGGTCAATTAAACCTTGACCCGATCTATTTATTAAACGGATGCCACGGCTTGCATAAAACCAATCTCATACAAACGTTTTCCGAGAACATCCTGTAGTAAACCTTATATGATGATCTAATAACACTCAGATTGTTGATAATGCTGAAATATGTTTATGCTTTTTCAGATCATGTCAGGTAGTTTGAGTAATAGAATATGTCCCTTATGGATTAGACGTTATTTTTTTATTCACAAATTCATTATCTGAGATAAGATAATAGCATAATCATAAAATCAATGTCTAAACTATTGCTGATAAATAGTAGCTTAAATGCGGAAACACACACACACCCCTCCCGGTTGGCCCAAGAAGCGGGAAATTCCTCGTGGTTGAAAACCTGCATTTTGCCCTTCCCTTTCCCCCATTTAAGTTCGTTCAAATTTCCATCCAGAGGTTTTTTGACTTCACGAAAATACCGCTGACTTTCTCTAATTGATATCTTTACTCTTTTTTGTTTTGTAGAGGCATTTCGGTCAAGTCGGAAAATCTAACGGCAGTCAAGGCAGGAGATAAACGGGGTTGGGTTTTTTAAAATCGAGAGGGTTTTTTTTTCTGGTTTTTGGGCAAACGGAGAGGGGTTCAAGCATTTAAGCCTGAAATAATTGCAACATTTGCTCCGTACCTCCCCATCATGTGCCCATGTGAATTGTACCCATGTGAATTGGTTACGTCAGGAAAGTGAATTAATAAGGACCAATTAAAACTACGGAAAAAAATTCATGCGTGGGGTTTTGAGTTTTGTAGGAAGCAAGTCATCTAAGGGTTTGCAAGTGGCTTGCACCATACACCTTGTATTGAAGGTTTTTTTCAAAACTATATTCATTAGAAGGGAACAATGTTTGCATTTTTACCTTCTTTATTTCTCTATTTCTTTCTCCCCTTTTTCCTTCTTAATTTGGTTATGCATTTGGCTTAATTAAGATTTATTTGTCATATGCTCTTGAAAGAAAAAATTATTGTAAGGAACCTTTTGGTTTTGAAAAAAATAAATTTTTGTTTGAATTTAATATTATTGTTTATATTTCTTAAATGATAAAAGAGATTTTTAATTTTTAAAAATATAAAATTGATTTGCTAATATTTTAAAAAGAGAAGAGAAGTAATTTATATTTTAAAAAAGGAATCATGATTTTAAATTTTATTAGATTTTGATAAAGGTAATTTTAAAAGAGAATAAAATGATTTTCAATATAATAAATAATTTATTAGTATCAAAAGATTTTGTTTATTCTTAATTTAAAATATTTTTTGTTATAGAGAATAATTTCTAAAATCGTTTTTGGTATTTTAAAAAGACAAAAAAAGATGGGATTATTTATTAAATATTTTTAAGAGTTTAATTGGATTTCATCTTAATTAAATATATTTTTGTAAAAACAAACTGTTTTTATGAAAATCTCTCTTTAAACCGTTAGATCTGATATTTTTTAATTCTAACCTTTCATGTCAAAACCCTGATCGCCAGTGCTATAAATAAATCTTTTCTTGTTACTCTCTTATAATTTTTTGTCACAACAAAAAGACTTTCTTGTGGGGCTGCGGGAATTTCAAGTCAATCGGGGGCACGATCTCTGGGTTAGGGTTTCGGCAAATGGTTGTTATATCGATTTGCACTCTTCCGTAAGTTTCTCTTGTCCACATATTTATATTTTCCGAAAGTGCTTATCGCATTTTCCTGCTACAATTATGTGACTATTGCATGTTTTCATCATACAGTTTTCGTAAGTATTTATTCATGTTTCATGAAAATTTACAAGTTATATCGGTTTGATTTTTGCAAGAGATATTGATACGTGATTACTGCTTTATATGTGATTGATACTTGATTTGTGTTACTGTTTGCTCTTGTTTATAGAAAATTCATGTTTAACATAGCAAACTGTTTTTGGCGGGGGGGAGAGAAATAGTCGTATGTATCGAGAATGCGATAAATGTTGCTGTATGCAGAACTAAGTGCCACGTCATGAATACGGGGGCCACCTCTTGAATTCGCGGGGGCCATCTCTAAAATCCCCATATGATGTCCCAACATGGCGAACGGAATATTCACGATGTTGCATGCTCTATTCTTGTTGCGACTTGTATGAGATAAAACATGGTATTAGAGTTATATAGTCAATATCTTTCTACACGAGCATGCATTATTTTTCTTTACTATTTATTGAGTTGATTTTGTTTTATCGATATCATGCTTTCATTATCTTTATTGAATTTTTTTAAAGGCTTACCGAGTGTTGATTTGCCGACTTGTCGATGAGCGTTTCGTCTGTTTTTCTTTTTCTTGAAATGTCCGGTAGATTCTGCTTCAGAGGAAGACGAAGTAGTGCTCGGTGGGGTGGATGCATCAACCCAAGACCTCACACTTCAGCCTTTTTCGGAGTATTGGTCTTTCCTTTTGTTATCGCTTTACGATACGAAGCTTGTGTATGTGTATCGCTTGAAACTTATTAGTTTGCTGTGAATCTTGATTATCTTGCTTAATAAATGCTGCCATAATTTTTTATGATACAACTACTGCATGTATAGACGCTTAACGTATCTATATCAAGAAGGTGTGTATAGATATGCCGCGGAGCTCGTCACGTTCTCGCAACCCTAATATTTTAATATTTTTGTCAACCCTATTGTTTTTGGGAAGTGAGGCGCGACATTTATTCCACTTTTACTTCTATAATTGTCTAGCATTGTTTTCCAAGACAAGCATAATTGTTTTCGACAACATGGTATTGCTGTAATATTATATTTTTGAAATTTTGGATTATTCAATTTATTCGTAGCATGCCAGGCCGAAAAAATGTGTGCGGGGATATTGTTTATCTTTGTCTTTTTTAGGGAAAAAACTTATTGTCCAATTTTCCTCTAAATTTTGTGAGGTTGTAAATACACTACATTCAATCCAAGAAATCCCGCAAACACCAAAAAATCCATAATGTCCGGAGCCAATCAAGCCTTTGATTATCCCGAACACAACCCGACCTTCTACATTAGCTGGCTTGTTTCGTAAATCATATGAAACTTTTTATACCACTAAACATGTTTTTGGTTTTTCCCGGCCGATTTCAAGTTTGTTTTGGAATAACAGGTTCAACAATCCGGGTTTTGAACATAAATCCATCGCATCCGATAAATGACGTTTATGTCAAACCAACATCACTTTTTTGACGAGATCTTCGGGACAAGGATCTTTTTTTATTTTTTACAGCTAAAAAGGCCGTAAGTTTTCCCCTCCAAACAATTCACCCATCATTTTCTTTTTGTTTTTACAAAAAAGTTAGAAACTTAAACCCATCGTTGCCGGTCCGAAGTCCGGATGAGAAAGGGCGAGGGTTGTGATAGGCTTATGACAGCCGGCGTAAAACTTTGTCATATTCTATGACATGAACAAAAAAGTTAGAAGCCTGCGCTTCCTCCTCCTATAAGGGCCTGTTTGGTTGCAGGATTATGGAATTTGGATTCCAAAATAGTACGGCTGAAATTTCTGGATTTGGTAATTTATTGTTTGGTTGGTTTTGGATTCCTAGTATTGGATGTGTAGATACTTGTAATCTTTGTTTGGTTGGTGAAAAAAGTGGGATTTGGATTTGAGGATTTTAGAGAGGATTATTAAATAAATAAAGTATACGGCTCACGTTTAAAAATACAATGAACAGCGTCAAACTCTTGAAAATACTTGAAATTTTTTAGGACTTGTTAAAGACCAAAAAGCCCTGAGTTCCACCTCCGGTTAAAGGCCAAAAAGCCCTTCAAACCAGCCACAACGCCCCTTCAATCTTACGCCTCAACCAATCAATGCTCGCCACGCGTAAATCAATGCAGAATCCCTTCCCTAAATCTCAAAGGAACATTTTAACTAATACTTCACTCGCAATTCATCATACCGCGCCCCTGATGAAATGCACAAAGGATCTGTATTTTTTGGCCTCATTTAACCCCAATTTTTTTCGCAGCATTTTTCATTTCCACCCCATCCTTTTCCATCATTCTTCGTGCGAAACCCTGGTTCTTCGTCGACGCCGTTGCCTTTTGCTTGCAGGTAAATTTTTTTGCTTTGATTTTTGATCTTTCTGTGGATTTTGAGAACTTTATTGCTGTTAATAGTTATAGTGCAAATGCCAGTGGATTGATGGAACGCTGATGTCTAGGGTTTCGTTGGATCATGATTGTCGAAATAAGGGCTCAATGAAACCCAATAAAAGTATCGCACAGGTTCTTGATTATGACCGTCGAAATAGTGTCTTGAGTAACTGAACGACGACGATTTGTTTGTTGTTTTGTGCTATCACCCTATTTTTAACAGGGAAAAAAAACCCATTTGTGGAATTTGGAAGAAAGAAATAATTTTGAAGGGACAATGCACTAGGAACGATTCAATGTGCCACGAGAATCAACCCTGAGCGTTTTTATTTTTCCGTGTGCATTTGATGCAGCGGTGGCAATATCTTATGATATGTGATGCAGATCTTACTAATAGATGTCATGTATATCTTATGCGTGTTTACAACCAATATTTAAATCATTCAAAGTCGCAAAACCTAAATTCCTCGCTTGAGAACAAAACAACTAAAACCACTTCCATACTTGACTCCCATGTCCAATATTCATCGGAGAAAAACGGCAAACACTTAAGGTCAATCGCAAAATTTGTTTTTGTTTTTTACATGCTCATGACCAAATGTTAATTTACCATCTGTAAATATTTAAATCCTGAATTTTACAATGCTAATTCCTTAGATAATCAGTAACAATTTAATTTTTCTGTCAATAATGTTACAAAAATAATATAAGAATCTAGGATATATTTATAATGTTGATCTTTCAAGAAAGAACATGAGTGTAAAGGGTTGACGTGTACACGATACTTGTTTTAAGATACAACATAAGATATGAGATAACTAACACTTTGGATTTGCATGCCAGATAATATGATAAGATATGTTATATTGACACATAAATGACACATGTTAGATAAAACACAAAACTTAAGTACATGGCTTTTGGAGCAAAATTTGTCAGCGATACATATATATGAACAAATGAATGAGCTCTTCCCAAGCTCGTGCCTGATTCACAACAAGACACATAGGATGAAAAAAGACGAAGATGAGACCTCACAAGATCAATACATTGGGTGATTTCGGCATCTATAGCTGTAGTATGCCTGCAGTTGTGCTATGATAGCAGGTGTTATTATTTTGGGTTTGATGCTTGCTACCAGGATTGGTAGGCGGATGAATGTATTAGTTAAGCTACTTAAGTAACTTGGATGATGTCGTATTCTATTTGCCGCTTATACTTTTAATGGCCGCTTGTGGCCATATTGGGGAACTTTGTCATTAAAACATTTTAAAAGTTTTTTTTGGGGTGGTTTTTTTGGTGGGGGGATTCAGATCCGACACCTACTCTCTTGCAAGAACACAATTTTTTATAAACAAGGGACATTTAGTAAACTATTATCATTTCAAAGAAAGATAAGAGAAAAGCTAAAAGGAGAAGGAACGAGACAGTTAAATAAATAGTTTGGAAGACATAAAAAGCCTAGTAAATACTTTTCTTAAATTATAAGAATTTGTTTTCCTTTTAGAAATGGCGATGACATTTTCCAACAAGCATCATCCAAATATGTTTTATTTTACCGATAAGCTTCATCAACATGTTGACCAAGTTTCCTATCCTTCTCATAAGAAATAGATTAGCATATGTTTTCTTAATTTTCTTGTCGGTTTCATATCCTGAAATTAATAGCAACATGAAAATTAAATTAAGCTACCAATCACCTAATTAACCAGTAGAGTAAAATTTGGAGCTTGCCAATTGTTTGTCTCATGATAATTCTAATGCAGCGTTTTAGTGGATTAACAGTTATATGCTATTATTTTCTCATATTTCTATAATATGTGCTGCATACTTAATTATGCAACTATTATCACATGCTATGTCTTATCTTACGATACACAACACAACACAACACAATATACTATACAATAAACATAATAAATGATAATGAGGAAAAAATAAAACCTAGACGATACCCCATAGATGATCATGATGATGGACAGAAAGGCAGTGAAGATGAGGAGGATCAGGACCAAGACGAGAGGGAGGAGGAAGCCAGCATCTGAGCATGCGAGGCTTCGCAGGATGGAGATTCAGGAGGCGAGATGGTGCCCTCTGACCTATCTCAAACCTTAGTATCTTATGTATTTTGGGCTGTATGTTAAAACAGCATTTGTTTTAAAGATTATGTTTGTATTAAGTATTTAAGGGTGTACCTTGTTTGCTGTATGATGCACTGTTGGTTCATTAAGTCCTTTCTAATGATATCGGTGGCTTAATTAAGTGTCCACCGCTTGTTTCGAACAAAAAAACCCATAATAAATGATTCATCATATATGCCCCGTTTTGACAACTCGGAGTGGATGCAATTGGCTGCTAGATAGTGGTACAAGTTTGCATTAGGAAGATCCTAAATAGTATCTTTGCTATCTTGATAGGGCAGGGATTTGAAAGACCATTGATGCATACAAAATAATACGACGTGCACAGTTGCAGAGTACATTGCATGTACAAATCCGTAATGGTCATGGTTGTGGCATTCTACACAGAGGAAAGTTTCGTTAAGCTACAACACTTGACATTGCTCATTGGGTTTACTACATGCAATCAACGTTTTTGGGTGGATTTTGTGCACAATAAGCAATGACTTGGTGCCAGTCTTTGCAGTTCATCATATCAAGATTTCTTTCAATTAAGCTTATTCCAGCATTGAGCTCCACGAAACACGAGCCATCATTATCTTTAATGTCGTTGGGTTATGGTTGAGAGGCGAACAAATAAGCTGAATAGTATGGTCCATTCCGTGAAAAAGACTTGGGTCGATACAAGTATGCTCTCTGTATCTTAAGATTAAGTTAAAAGTATATTATATCGACAGATACTTTTTAAAAAAAATCTCAATACGAGCTTACAGAATAATCTTAGACTTCTGGGTATTCTATCTGCTACTTTTCTGAACATTTGGTTGTTGATTACAGAAAGACGCTTTCCCTAATTCTTTATGTTACTACTAAGCCAGTTTTTTAATTTTTTTTTTATTGAAGGATATGACAAGCAGAACTTCCTGCAAAAGGGCACCCGTAGAATGTCTTGATGGGAATGACGATGATGATCCTGAGAATGTGTACAGGTTTCAGATCTTGCTACCAAACGGCACAACCACACATCTGACATTGTGTAATCCGAGAGAGGAGATGTTGATTAATGAATTTCTTATTCATATTTGAAGTGCAGTTGAGAAAATCGGGAAATCATCAAATAAAGGAAAAATCTCTTGGAATGGGGATCTCTTTCTAGAAGATATGCATAATTATAAGATGAAAAAGAAAATTTGCTTCTACCGTTTAAAACCCAATAAATGCCACTTTCTTAGGCTTCATGTATGGCACTGACCAAACTGTTCTCTTTTATAACCTAAACAATTTTCTATAATTTACCTTTTCTATTTGCTTATATCTTCTGTACGATGGTGCAGGGCCGTCTATTGACACTTTTCAGGCAAGTGTCTACTTTTTAAACTCTGTTTTTTTTTCTACAATTTATTATTCCATCACTGAAGTTTTTCATTATTGCGTGAATGTTCTCGCTTCATGCCTTATCTCCTTACACACTTCACATCTATTTTTCCATATTCATTTCTTGTTAAGTTCTTTTTTTCTTGTCTGAACACTCTGACCTTTTATTTTCTCAATTTCTAGAATATGTGGGATTTGACTCCAGACATTGGTCTTCTTCAAGAACTTCCTGCGGAGTATACTTTTGAAACTGCGCTAGCTGATTTGATTGTGAGTCATTGACTAATTCTTGCTTAGAGGCTATCTTAATGTGTTTCTGTCTAAACTGTCTCTTTGATATCTTCTTGATGATAGTTTACCCTTCTGAGTCACCAGGATAACTCATTGCATGCATCCATATTTGTTGGAGAGTCAGTATTTATGTATTTGACATCGAATTCATTTATGAATATCAATATGTCCTATGGAGACACATTTCCTACACTTTCCAAGTGTATATGTTCCAAGTTACAGGATACTAAGTTTCCTAATCATTTGCAAATCACCTTCATTCTGGCTAAATTAGCTTTAATGTTGATGGTTCCATCTTGTTCTGGTGTTAATTGTTGCATCTTGGGGTTTTCCCTCCTCATTTGTTGTTTTCCCGGTAATTTTGTGACACTTATATCACAGTACCCTCATCTTTGGTTCATATCACCTGCCATAACTTTGACCAAGCATTATACATTTATTCTTGCATAAGGTGGATGATCTGAAATTCGATAATAAGGTATTCAAATATGTTAACTAATGATATGTTTGTGAGTAATTTAAACCACGCAAGTTTTCTCTGCAACACCCCAAAGATCTGAGACACGATCTTCGCTATCGCTGGTGTTACGGTCTTCTTGCTATTATACTGATTTTACCTCATCTATTTCTGTATAGAGTGACGGTTGAGAAGACAGCTGGGGAACAGAAGCTTGTTATTTTTGATATTGGCCCAGGAATGGATGACAGCCATGAGAATTCTATATCAAAGTGGTATGTTGCAATAGATTTCAAAAATCTGCATGTAAAACACATACTTACTAGTTAATTTTTTGCAGAGGTTTTATATTATGCTATTGACTTATGAAAGTCATTGCTGAATACATGTTATGTTGAATATTCAGAAGATTAGGATGCCAATTTTGACTCTGATGACATTTTCACTTTTAAAATATTCCTAATTATCTTTACGAGATTCATTAATTGGACTGTAATATGAATATAATACTTAATGATTGCTAACCTTCTAATTGCTGCTTGAGCTCCGCTTCCGCTTCTTAATAGTACCTTTCATAACTAGACCATTTTTTTGAGACTATTTTACATAACTCATACATATATACAAAAATATGTAAGTAGCTGAAGGTATGAGCATCTTGCAACCTTAGGTCTTGTTCATGCTCTTCAGTGCCATATACTTGCCATGTTTGTTCATTTTGAAAAGCCTGTTGGTTTGATGTAGTTGAAATCCCATATGGTTCCACCTACACCAAAATTTTAAAATGTGTTTGTTTTCAAGTAGTCGTAGCTCCAACACAACATATAGTTGGTATAACTGGGGTTCAAAAGCATGTAATTGGAACTATGCTGAAATCGAGCGCTTGTGCCACTATGGATGTTGGAACACAAAATATGAAGTGGTAATGATTATTGCATTACAACTACATCTAACAAAACACATATTTCACAAAACATGTAGTTAGAATCACATTTCAACCGACAAAAAAATTGATGTTACAACTCTAGTAGTTGGATCTGCATGTAGTTGCAAAAAAAATAATTTTCCATTTACAAGCAATCAAGCACACCCTAATTCTAGTGGATATGATGCTCATTGCACTATCTTATGCAATAACTATGGGAATATTACAACATCTATTTTCTTCATGTTTTTTTAATTTACTTAATGTATTCTGCGGACTGCTGTCACTAATCAATTTCAATCTCATATAGGGGGTAAAATGGGTTTATCAAATCACAGGCCCTCTAGGCGAGCTGCAGTTGGCGGGAAAGCCCCATATTTAATGGTAATTCTCTTATATCATTACAGTAGGTTTTTCCATGCATCATCTAGAATTTTTTTATAGGCATTAACCTTTAAATTAGTGGATTGGTGATATATTACAAGATTTGAGATCATACATGTTATCTAGGATGTCCATTGTGTTGTTAACTTGAAGTTTTGTTTTTAATTGTTTTGATTAGCGTTTGGTGTGATATTATTATAGATTCACTTTCCACAGATCTTTGTTGATTCAACTGGCGAGTTATACTTAGTATACATATTTAATCATCTTAATGCACTGTGTTATTCTCTTTCCCTCTTTGCTCTCTTTTATAATCTTGCCAACTTTTTTCCGCTGTGACTTACAGTTCCATGATTTTATCATCCGCTTTAGATAGAGAGTATCAAGCTGCAACTACACCAATTAGTTTCTTATCTGTTAGAGTAGCGGTATGACTATCCAAAGGCAAGTGGCAGAATGAATCTTCTTTGCTTATTGGTTTAATAAAGAAAATCAAATACCAGAAATGCTTGATTCTGGCAAGATGACTTTTACAAATATGTGAAAATGATGTGGTCAAATGAAAACACAAGTGCAATCACTAGACAACAAGGGATTCCACACTGTCCCCAAGGGGCTATGTTTGAGATGGAACCATCAACCTGCAAACGAATACCACAAATCAATGATCAAGAGCTGTTATCTGCTGTCTTACTTTGTTCGCCGTTAGGTTGTATTGCAGAGAAAAGAATTCTGAGTTTTGATAATTATGGTGTGACTTAAAAGACACTATTGATCCAGTACTTTACTACTAACTTTTTCCTCTTTCCCCCTTTTCATATCCTGGATATATATAATCCTGTCATCCTGAAGTCATTGTTTAAAAACTAGTCATGGTTTTGAGTCTAGAAAATAAGTTATTATTACTGATGTTATGCCCGCAATTATTTGTAATTCTGTTGGTATGATTGCAGCCTTTCTTTGGTATGTTTGGTTATGGAGGACCAATTGCTTCAATGCATCCAGGAAGGTTTGAACTCATTACATATTCTTATTTTATTTTCAAGCATCCGACATACTGTCTCATTACCTTTTCCTTTTATTATATTTTAAATTGTTACAGGCATGCAGTAGTTTCTTTGAAAACCAAAGAGTCGAAAAAGTGTATATTCTACACCTATCGAGGGAGACACTACTGAAAAAATCAATTGACAAGGGCATTTGGATGGTGACTTATCAAATTGAAGCGTTTTAAATTTTATAATTTACATCTTATGTGTTATATCATACAATGCTCAGGCTTGATACGATCACTCTAATTGTGCTGTTATCGTAGACTGATGGAGGCATAAGAGACCCTTCAGATGATGAGATCGAATTATCACCTCATGGAAGCTTTACAAAGGTGGTCTTACACATGTTTTGCTGCTGCTTCCTGATTAATTTATCAAATCTAATTTGTATCTCATTGATATTCTCATTATTCTTTTGTTTTCGTGCAATGCAA
The DNA here is from genome assembly GCA_030015575.1 of Agapanthus africanus. NCBI lineage: Eukaryota > Viridiplantae > Streptophyta > Magnoliopsida > Asparagales > Amaryllidaceae > Agapanthus > Agapanthus africanus. The sequence goes on along the minus strand of JASDDO010000001.1, from coordinate 14,301,524 downwards.
ATCATGCAACTAAAAGTCTTCTCTTGGTTATTTGTGACTATAGTTATTCACAGCCAAAACACTGCTATTATAGATGAAAATAATTCCCACCTTGTTGACATGAACCTTGAACCCCCCCCCCCCCCCCACAAAACGAAGAAGAAGAAACAAACAACACACAAAAAGAATACACTTCAGGTTCTTCTTGTGGATGATGCAACTCCTTCATCAGGTTTGATGAAATTGTCAAAAAATGCCATATTCAGTTCACTTCGCCGACTTGGTGTCAATATTTATTTCTATCGGTTCTTGTTGTTGATGATGCAACTCCTTCATCAGGTTTTGGAGCCATATAACTTGACAGGCACACTATGCTGCAATATATTCTGCTTCACAGGATGAGAGCGCGACGACCGACTGCTTTTTTGAGGACCATGAAAATACTGCAGATCCAATGTTGAGCACATACCCGGATGTGCTCTTTATTTCATCTAGATCACCATCGTAATCGCCATCGGTGTAACCTTCCAGCTTCATATTTGTTCTCTGTGTATAGAATAAACCATGATCAATACTTTCTTTCACGTACCTTATAATTCTTTTGGGCTGTAAAGTGTTCCTGTTTGGGCTCCTCCATATATCTGTGGACCAGTCCAACGGCGTATATAATGACGGGCCTTGTGATAATCAAGTATTGCAAACTCCCGACTAAACTTTTATACGTTGGATTGACTGGTTTACCTGGCGAGTCTCCCTAGAGCTTCATACCTGTCTTTGCTGGTTTTCCAACTAGCTTGCAATTGCTCATGTTGAACTTTGTAAGGATCTGGTTTGTGTACTTCTTTTGCGAGATAAAAATGCTATTTTCGGATTGCATCACCTCCACGCCAAGAAAGTAGGACATCTCTCCGATGTCGGTCATCTCGAACTCTTTGATCATGGCCTTCTTGTAGTCATCAAATATCTTCGGATTGTTACCGGTGAATATCATATCATTTACATAAAGACATACGTTCCTAATATCGCTATCATTCTGCATGGTGTACAACGTATGCTCGGATGTGTTCTTCTGAAAGCCGTTCTCCTGAAAACGCGTATCGATTCTCGTATTCCATACTCTGGACGTTTGCTTCAGACGGTACAACGCCTTCTTCAACTTGTACACTTTGTCTTCTTGACCTCGCTTGATATACCCGACGGCTCTTCAATGTAATACTTCTTCTTCTAAGTAACCATTGAGTAACACCGACTTCACATCCGTTTGGTATATCTTCTACTGGTTTTGTGCTGGCATGTGCTGATAAGCCTGATGGTGTCGATTCTTGCAACCGGTGCATATACTTCTTCGTAATCAATGCCTTGTCGTTGACTATAGCCTTTAGCTATTAGTCTCGCCTTATATTTGTCGACCTTCCCTTCTTGATTGGTCTTTATTTTGTATACCCATTTCACACCAATGGGTTTGTGGTCTTTGGGCAGAGCAGTGGGCTCCCATGTATCATTCTTTTGTATCGCCTTAATTTCGTTGTCTATTGCCTTTTGCCACTTATCTACTTGAGCGGCTTATTCAAAGGTGACAGGATCGCATTCTGCAAGTAAACAAAATAATGTAAAATCCTCCACCAGCTCGTAGGTTTTGTATCATCATATAGATCCCGCAGACTTCTCGCTCTTCTACGAGCTCCCCCTGAAGTGCTTCTTTCACTTGAACCTGAAGAGGATGTTGCTGGTGTTGATGTGGTCGTCGCTGGAGTTGGCGTATTTTAACCCTTTTCAATAAAAAAGAAAACCATATATTTTAACCATATTGTGAATATTTTATTATTTATGGTGTAAAACAACCGTTGGCCAACCTTATTAAAGATCATGGATTAAATCTTGTGAAAATTTTATTTTTTTCTTTATATTTTTCTCATATGTGTTGTCTACCATGTGTAGAAGAATGTGTGTTGTCTTCCATTTGTAAATGTGTTGCATTCAATGTGAGAAAATTTTGATTTTAAGAAACTTAGCCTGCCATTCATTAACTTAAGCTATTGAGCAAAGTGGTTACTAACATGTAGAAAGTTATATTTCATGTCCTTACATTCCTCTTAAAAATTGAATTGCTGTTTCTGCTCAAATGCAATGTGTATATCCACAAAGATCTTCGAACTTAATGAAAAAAGTGGTTATCAACATGTGAGAGAGTGGGCCAGTTTGATAAATTGTTACGTAGGTAATGAATGAAAACCCCATTCGAGTGAAACTTATGAGGGTACAATTGTGAGAAGCAGAGAGAGAGAGCTAGTTAACACATAGGTATGTTAGATAGATTGATACACACAACTATTTTCATTAGCTGCATTAATGTCTTGTTTGAATAATGCATTCAATGTTATCCTTTGCTCCATTTGAACTTCTCTACTTCTCGTGTAAATCCACCTTTGTGAGTTTTGTCATATATCCTTTCATTTATATATTTTCCGGTTATTGTATTTTTTACGTAGTCTTGATTTCCATTTTTTTTAAAAATATTTTTGCACTATACAGCTCGTCTTTCTGTATATTTGGGCGAAAAGATGATATTTGAGAAAATAATACAAGTCGTACAAAGGCAATTGAGAGTTGTATCTGGGGTGAGTTTGCCTATTATTTTCTTCTTGGACACACTAGGTACAACAATTTATTACCCGTAACCATGTGTGCAGCAGTTTATTTGGAGGTTTTTGTGCATACAGGTACCTCGCTATTGCCCAGCTGGTTCTCAATTGAGAGATTTGGTTTTCAGAATTTTCGATTCAGATGGTGCAATAGACAACAAGATGATACATGGTAGTCACCATATGCTTACAATCAGATCAGAATCAAGAGTCGATGACACAATTCAATATACTTTCAAGAATGGTCTATGCACTGTGCCGTTGTCCCAGTTCCCATAGAACATGGGGCTTTCAGCTTCTTTGCTTCTCATACTTATTATCCTGATCTCTGCATCAAAATTGAGGTTATGAATAGTCAGCACCAGGTTTGTTGTTCTATTGTAAGATCTTAATTTCTGATGGATTCCCTGTGCAGGTTCACGTTATGCAAGCTCCTAAATCGGAGTTGGTTCCTTTGGCAGATCCAGATACTCCCATTTTCTATTCCCAATGCTCAGAGGATGGAGTACTACCCCTTCAAGATCCATTACAATGCTCACCCATGCAGATGAATCCCCGTAGTTGGTACCATAATGGACAATATCAAGGTAAAATGATTGTTCAAGCATTTTATACGTACTAGCTTTTTGCAGAAATAATGTCACTGTTTGAGTTAGCATAGACTGTACTTAGGACAGCATGTTGCTGTTACTAAGTTTCACACAACAAAGATTGAGGGTCTAGAAATAGAAACCAAGATATTCTGCCTGAAACAAGCCTAAATTTTATTGATGAATAAGCCAAAATGCCCAGTAGGACCTGTGTGAGCCATAAGTTAATTCATAAATTCCTTGTTAAAGTCGCACTGATTTGATTTCTTTCTTTTCTTCCCCTGTACATAAATTGACATAATTCATTCTTGGGTGTGAGTAAGTCAGCACTTTGTTATATATTTATAAAGGCCATATGAACTAATTAGACTGGGTCAGATCCTGTTGGAAGGTGATTCTGAATTTAAATCCCAGCAACTCTTCATATTTCAGCTTGACACTTCCCTTGCTTGTTCCTTACGTCTGTTGGACTGGTTTAGTTTATGACCTTAAGCTGATCAGGATCATTCAGCTCGCCATATCTCTGTCTATGTTGGGAAAAATACTGTAACTGGAGTGTTAGTTGTCTTGTCTCATACAGCTATTGGAGAAAGTTTCTGTAAGATCATCTACTGAGTTTATTTACTTGCAATTGGCACATAATCTTTTCACTGATAGTAGGTATTGTGGTTCCTATGGAAAAATGTGTATTGTATATTAATTTGTTCCCAGAAACTAAATATCACCATCGGATGGATTATTTTTTCTTGTCATTAGATTATTTTTTTCACTAGATGGATAACTGCGACTTAGATACTCTCGACCTATGGAAGCACCGGTTCGACGAATAGATACTCTCGATATGAGCAATAGCAAAAGGACAAAAGGAAGACCGAAGAAAACATGGATGGAGGTGATACGAAACGATATGGTTGCCAAAGGACTCAATGAAAGTATATTGTTCGATAGGAGTGAGTGGAGGCGGAGGATTCATGTGCTGGACCCGTGTGATTCTCATGTTGGTTCATGTAGCCTACCTCATATGCTTGGGATAAAAGGCTCAGTTGTTGTTGTTGATAACTGCGACTTAGCTCTACACACACACGCGCGTATGAGGGAGTGCTCCATTGCAAACCGGCCACGTTTTTTAACAACGGGAACACTCGATCCACAACATATTTGAACGATCTGAACCGTTCAAGTTGATCATCCTACATTCGAGTCTATGTATATGAAAAATCACAGGATTTGATGACCTCTATCCTATGCATCAGATGAAGTTTATGTTACTATATTGAAAGACGTTCATTTTACACTCATCCGATGTATAGGTTAGAGATTTTCAAATCCTTTGATTTTTCATACACAGAGACTCGAAGGTAAAGTGATCAATTTGAACGGTTCGAATCGTCCAAATACGCCATGGATCGAGAGTTCCTATTTTAAAAAAAATGCGGACTGTTTTGCAATAGATCACTCCTCTACACACACTATTGTATACTCGGCGCACCATCAACAACAAGAAGGCTACTCCCATCAAGCCTATCCATAAGCTTGTTCCTAAGAACTAGGCGTTCCCAATACTAATAAAAACCCATCTCTACTGGATTTATTCTTGCCCAAGAAAGGTAGACCGTCGGTCAATCCTCATAGGTGTTGGAAGTCAACCACTTCTCTAAGGAGAAGCGTCAGACGGAAAATTTTGCGCTCTTTGGGCTTGAGTTGTTGACGGATAAAGAAGAATATATTTCTTTTAAGATAAGGCTCCGCAAGACCTCTGCACAACCAAAACTCCAAAGGCATTACGCGCTTCTCCGGCTTCTCAAATATAACACGGATATGATCCCATCGATGAGATATCGACCGATGGGGCCTTTCACCCGCCCCCTAAGCGACTTTATACTTGTTACATAAGGCAACGAGTCAAAAGGGTAATCAAGTGAGTATGGCAAAGCGAATGGGCATAGGAGAAAAATCCTTTGTGCCTCTTGCTACCCTAAATCTCTTAGCAAACTCTAACGACCCAGTCTTAAAAATCATTGATTTCATTGGAGAAAGATGATCGACTCCTAATTGATCAAGTATCTGACGATACTCCGACGCGACTAACGAGTCATTAATGATATCGTAACCAAGAATCGCATAGCCACGGAATAGTTGTCCTGCATTGGGATAAGCCAACCTTGCAGCAAGCCATACTAAAAAAGTGATGACACAAGGAAAAGAGTGGCTAGGAAGCTAGATAGCCTAATGGTTGTCCAGCTTTAAAACTAATAGGTTCGAACTCATGTTTAGTGAGAGGAGGACAAACATAGAACTCGTTAGAACCCAAACAAACCCCAACTAAAGTTTTCCCACGTAGGTTACCGAGCAGGAGCTGAGCCATGGTATTAAGAAGTGGCAAAGGCCATTTATCGGTCGTCGACTTTAAATCAAAACAGTAAGTAACATTAGACCCAACTAAGTAGTCAAGCGGACGACACCGATCGAACGTACCGTCCATAGGTATTCGGCGAAGTATCGTTATAAACCACCGGTGATACGGGGCCAACAACATTTGTTTGATGAATTATCAATAGCGAACACTCTTCTCTTCCCAACACTCTCTAGGGTTGCAGTTAATCGATGTCTTTATTGAGGAATCCGCTGCGGAAAGATCACAATAGTAATTCTTCATACGAGCGTCAGCAAAGTCCATCTTAGATAACTCATTATTAGAGGGATCGAGAGCGTAAATAATGCGCTCTGAACATAATGCGAGGTTGGGCTTATATTGAAAGTAACTTTGTATACTTTCCAATATAAGATTGAATGACAAGAAATGCTCATAACTCTTGTTTAAGAGCTCAGAAACCATACTTAACCACTTTCGTTGTTAAATTTTTCCTGTCAACGACCTTTTGCGATACATTAAGAACGACCTTTCGGGTTGGTTCCCATACTAACCCCTGACTTATAGGGATAGTTGATACGAAAAGGATAAAAAAGTGAACGGGTTTGTGAAACTCTGACGTAAAGGTTTCAATATGCCCGTCACGACGTATATCAGGTGCTAATGACCAAACTATACTTTCAAAGGTATCCTTTTCAATCGGGGGCTAATTGAATTAGCTTAGCCAAGCTGAACCAAGAAAGAGTTGTATCAATTGACCAGCCTTGTCATCCGTCCTATAAATCATACGTCTATGAAAGGCAGGAATGATGGTTCGATATCCCAGCCGTGTTAACACAACTGGAACAGGAAGCCAGTTGTAGGGTCGCTTCCATAAGGTTTTTGGAGTCACGAACTACATTGTTTTAAGTAAAGAGCTACAAAAAGCAAACATGCCCGCAGCCTTTGCTCCAAGACCGATAGCTTTCGCTGATGAAGCTCTTGTTATTGTCACAGTTCCGGATCCTATTGGCTCTCCTAGCGTAAAAGCCATTAAGACATAGCCTAACATAAAGGCTACACATACCTATGAGAAGATTATAGAATGGACCTAGGTCAGGGTAGCTTGTATGCTAATTCTTTTCTCTAACTAAGACCCATCTCTCTGAGTTGCTTCGTGGGTGTATTCTTGCACTGAACTTGACGACCGAGTCACTGTCGAGGCAATTATGCTCGTCGGTCTCCGACGGACGTGTGAATGCCAGAGATGACTGACGCCTTTCAGCTAACAAAGAGGCACAGGAAAGGGAAAAATTGAGCATGCCCGGATCAAACAATTGTTTTAGAAATGAAGTTCAAGAAAGCAATAGCATATCGAATTGTGAGAAAAGCCCTTCGTGTCAGGGAAGCCATTTTTTTCTTCCCTTTCTGCCTGATCAATCTCTATCGGCGTTGATATGCTTTCATCTTTGGCTTACTATGGACTTCCTTTAATTTTATTCCCCACTACCTGACACATCCCAGACAACCAATCAATTGAGTTTACAATAAAGTAAGCTAGTTCTGAATAAGAGCCAAGAGTTCCATAGTTGGACCTGGTGAATTACTTGAGTGAACTCAACCAGACGTACAAGGTGTGCAGTCTATCGTTGAGAGTGCACTAAGAAAACTCATTGAGCTGTGCTGACCGGAAATCACTTGAAATCAAGGTGACGGTGCTTGCTTTTGTCGATCGATCGGATCTCACTTTTTCTTCAGGTATCATTGTAGTCAGGACCGCGTTACGTTTTACTAATTCCAGTAAGGTGGTATACTTAGTAACCAGTAAGGAGTGGGAAGAAGTAAGGCTGTGAGGTAATAGCCAAAGCAGGATGTCGACTGAACTCCTCAACGGTTAGCTGTTTAAAAAAAGTATGTTCTCATTATAGAAGTACTTTTCATTTCATTTGAATTAATTTCTGCAGTCGGTAATAGCAAGCAGGACCAAAGAAAGCAGTTGGATATGGAGATTTGTCTTGTCAGTCGGCTGTCGGTAATAGTCAGAAACAGTAAGAAGAAAAGAAGATTTACATCGTTACCAGGAGGACAAGCAACTACATGAAGCGCCGTTTAGAGACTTTGAATCTGAAGGAAGGCAATCGGGAAAATCCTAATCATAAGGTTTTTGTTTAAGTCACTTAGACTTAGTTTAGAGAAAGAAAACCGTTAGTGAAGTGTCGGGAGATGCATACAACACTCGAAGAAAAGCCACTTCTTTTCTTGTTCCGTTAAATACTACTTGAAAGTAAAGTTCTTTGTTGCAAGCCGAGCATAACAGAAGATAAAGGAAACCAGAACTTGAGCTAGTGGACAAAACAAACTACTTTCGTTAGCAAGTGGTACTTTAATGATCCACTTACCCACCTTTTGTAGTGTAATCTACTCAGGGTTGATCAAGTGGTCTCTATCTCTAATATCCAAGATGTTCCAGGTTGAGAATCACTAAACTCCGTTAAACACGGAGGTGATCGATTCCACCGACTTTCCTATAAAAATGAGCAGGTATTTAAAAGAAGACTAAGTCCGAAACTCTTACGAATTCACTTCTCTGGCCTTCCAATATACTTCTACAACAGGAGATAACAGTTCTTCAAGGGTGGTCGCATCATCATTCCATGCGGTTGTATGATACCATAATATATATTTTAACCAAGTCCAGTTTCTTACCACGTTCCTCTTTAGGAACTCGACCTACCTCTCTAAAAAAAGTTAAACTCATCGGGAATCTACTCGAGTTTCTTAAAATGTTGAATATGTAACTTTATAAAGTAGGACATCCCTCTCAAGTATGGACCCATCAGTCTTACTCATCCAAAACTATAAACCAAAATTGCTACCTTTCACCGGCTTCTCGACCATCTTTCTAACCCGTTCCCAATGTTTGAAATTGATATTTTGTAATGATGGTAACACTCGAGAACCACGTTTATATAGTCTAACTAAAGCGGAAAATCTTCACTCCATACTTTTTTTACCAGCGGAAACCAGCTACAAATGACTTGTCATCATGCAACATTTCATAGACATGAGAGCAATCTTATTGATATCTAGGCCCCATTTGACACAGAATCGCTTTGCACATTTGCCAACTGTATAAATATAATAGACTACTGGGTGGATATTATCACCCCCAACTTATCCAGAATGTCGTGATAGGTCAAGGCAACGTCCCTATCCCCGATTACAACATCATCACCGAAAATTGTATAATCGCGAAATCAGAAATCAGGGATTCCATCGTCTTTTCTGCCGCCATCTATAACAAAATGATGGGACAAAGCAAAGAGTGGCTTAGAGCCGAGATACCTTAATGGTTGCCTAGCGAGAAAGGAGACGACATTAAGACGATGAACCCCGAGGGTTCTATCGACCGTAAAGGCGTTCGCCCCCAACCTCAGAGTATCACTGATGCATGCGTCGGCCCAAAGAACATTTGCCTAAGGGCATACAATAAAGTAAGTGGCCACCAGTCAGCCGCGGACTTCAAATCGAAGCACCGGGCTGAACGGAAACCAACTAAATGCTTAAGTGGGCTTAATTAATTAAACGTCCCATCACATGGCAATTTAGACAAAATCGTCATTAGCCATTTGTGATATGGCGCTAACAACCACTGTTTGATATAATTCCCAATGCCAAACAACCCAACTCCTCAGAGTAATCAAGTTCCTCGAGCGAGGAAAGCACTAGGCTACCAACATTCAAACCACTCAAGAAATTCTTGGGACAAATAGGGATCTATTGCAAAGACCATCCAAGGCCTCCACAAATGAACCGCAGAATACCACTTGCCCATTGCATGCTCCCTGTTCAGAAGGGACGTTAAAGCTGAAAGTTTTCAAGTCAAGGCCATGAATCCTGATTTTTCTCGCATATGTCCACGCTTTATCTGAACTTAGGGTACAAATAAGTTGGGTACTGACATCCAGGTTGGTGTCCATGAGATTCCTTGCTCAATAGGAATACTCGAGGCAAAAGGGACATACCTACTGATTAAGTCCCGAGCTTTACTCTTGAGCTCCGAGACAACTAACATCATTTGATCGTTGTCTTAGATAACTATAGTCTAAAAGGTTGACCTTGACACTGGTTTACACAACGGAATAAGTCAGTACAAAGAAACCAAGCTATAGTTGGACCAACTGATCGGCTCCCGACGAGAAATTCTTTTTCTATAAAAGGCGGGGATGATGGTACGGTACCTTCTCCTAGTCAGAGGTACAGGGATTGGAAGGACTCCAGTCGACGCGACTGGTCACCTGCGTACGCCTTCCACAGTGAAGAACTACACTGTTTTAAATACATCGCAGTGAACAGCAACCCAACACATTTCTTTTTAGTTACCTCTGGGGCACTAGATAAGCCCAATATGAATCAAACCTGCCATCAAATCCACAAAGGCTTGCTATCATGCTGACAATAGCCAGGCGTTGTTGGGTGAATATGAGGCTACTTGGACGGAGACCGCTGAACATCATTTGGATGGGCTCGAATCCTTGGCATGATTTCATGTGAGGTCTTTGACAGGCTTTGAATTTGGATAGATCGAGCGGGCCTTCTTGCATGGACTTTGGCTTGTTTTTTATGATGGGTAGGCTTATTGTGCTTTGGCCCCTTATGTGGGCATTCATCGAGAAAAGCCGGCTTGACATGCCCAAGTTTTCATTTGTAGGATTTTCTTTGATGGTTATCTAGGCTTGGGTCTTTCATTTGGGCCCTATCGGGGCACCCTGTGGGCCAATACGTATAAGCGCGGGCTTTCTTAACGTTGCTTATTTGACGACTTAGTATATAGATGTCACGAGTCTGTTGGCATAGAATATGGAATCTTTTTTACGTAAGCTGTTTGTGCACAGTTTGTTCGTGCATACAGACAGTGTGATTTGGGGATCTTTTGTTTACTCGGCAAGGTAGCAAGAGCCAACCGGTTTTTTTAAAAAAAAGTCATGATTGTCTTCAACTATCAAAAAGTAGCGCGGAAAACTAGTAAGAATTGTGCCTGCCATCCAATTCGTGACGCATGACGATATTACTCTACCAATATATAAATGGAGGCTCGATAAATGTCTTTACTTCATAAAATTTTTATCATAGAAATTTAGTAATAACACGTATGGTTATGGATGTTGCAAATAGACTTTTTGCAATTTCTGCCGAAATTGGGTAACTACAGAATGAAATTCAAAGACACCGTAGAGTGCTAAATTTCCTTTTAAGAAGTTTTAGAACAATAGATTCTGCAAGGGCAGAAGCGTGCATTCGCACTACCAGAGAGGCTTAGACGGTTTGGAGGAGAGACAGCAAGCGCTGCGGGCGGAGCAGCAGGAGTTCGTTGTGCAGGCGATCATTCTCGGTGACCGGAGAGACTAGAAGAAAGAAAAAAGTAGTAATTTTATTTTCTTTCTTTTTGTTAAGGCCTATCCTTTGACTTATTTCTATTTTGAAAATAAATAATGTAGTTGGCATAATACTTTTAAAGCTTCAGTAAAGGCATATGCGGTTGTTTATATAATGTAGTGATTTATGTAGTAGTAATGAACAAATCTTTTGGATAAACGTTTTTTCTCTGCAGGCCAAGAGGCAACTTGCCTTTAAATCCCTATTTATCTTAGAAATGCTCAAAATTCTACTTGAGTATCTAAATCTGGGTCACTACCAGCAAAACCATCCCTGAACAAGATTCTAGCATCATGCCAAATGTGTCCGAGCAAGAAAAACAAAGCAAATGAAGCATGTCCAAAAGTAAACCCAACCCTTTAGACTGCTTTGAAAAACATCATTAGATTTCGAAGCAGCACGATCTAATTCGCAAATTGAATCTAATTGAGCACGTATAACATCTTTTTCACAGTAGCATGATCGTTATAACTCACTCTATTGAGTTCGCCGCCGCAGAACTCAACAGTTACACCTACTTGTTAAACAACGTATTTTGATTCTGCACTTCGAAAAGAAATATCCGCCCTCACAATTCCGTCGCCGTCTACCAAAACGATTGGAAATGTTTCAAAAAAGTAAGCATACGATGTACAAAAAGTTCACGCCCTTCTTTACTCTGAAGATAGAATTTTGCTAACCATCCAATTGATATTCCATCCATCTTATCCATTGAGCCTGTTCTGAATAATCCTTCGTTCAGTGGATTATTTCAGAACAAGGATTAATATTTGTTCGATTCTCTTGGTAATACTTTATAATATATCTATGATTACTACTTGTATCATAAATGATTCCCATTTGTTTTTTGGAAAGAGATCCTATCTGTTAAGCGAGAGAATCTAAAACCAAGGTTCGAGAACTTGGTTTCGGTCTCGATCTCTCATAATTTTATAAGTTTGGCTGGGTTTCGGCTAGTTTCACTGATCTCGGTTCGGGTTTCGGTTTCGGTTTCGTTGATAATACAACATACATAAGTGTAGATATATTAAATACTTAAATTTATGCTTTTATATTACAAGATATTGATCCTAATATTTAAAAATCCAGTCATGATACAAAATATATTGAAAAGTATACTTAGACAAGTATTAATATAGTGTTTGTGTTCATCTTTTTGCCATTTTCTAACAATAAAGGTCTATAATGATCACAATAACAGTAAAAATGATATAAAAAATAAGTTTTTAATGGTTTTAGCAATGACATCGTATGGTTGGTTTCACATCGGTCTTGGTTGGTTTTGTATCGGTCTCTATCGAAACCGATATGAAACCACCACATATTGGTGGTTTCGGCCGAAACCTCGAACCTTGTCTAAAAGAGTTAATAAGTATTTGGTGCAAGATAGTAAATTTAAAAAAAGAAAAAGGAAAAGAGAGCAAGCCCGCGCATTGCACGGGCTCATTCAATAATTGAGAACGTCTAATCCAAGTTTGAAATTGATGCTTTGAGTCAATTAGTCAATTCCGAAATCAATATTCTTATTTAAAAGTTGGAAATTGGCAATCTCTTGATCCAGCCGGTCCATATTGTAAAATCTATTCAGTTGCTCATCATAATCTGTTTTCTAGAATGAAAGATAAGGGATGACGGAAATGGAGACGAGATGACCAGTCGGGCAACCGATATCCACGTGAGGAAAGTTGATTAGCCGAATAAAGAAAGTCGAGTCGATAAAAACATCAGGGAAACAAATGCTTAAACTATATACATCCAATAGTCGTTATCAGTGGTACGTAAATTCTCACAATAAAAACTTCTCTCTCAAACCTTTTTCAAAATTTCAACTAATCCCCATTTTCTCAAACACATTCAATATCAATTTCAAATTTCTTTCATTTCAGTGAGCACTAATCCAATTTGGGCCAATTTGCCCAAATTTCAAATTTCTTTCAACTAACACAATAGAAATTTGAAATTGATATGAAATGGGTTTGAGAAAAACGAGGATTATTTGAATCTTTGAGGAAGATTTGAGAGGAAAGTTTTTATTATGAGAATTTATGTAACGACTCTTGTGTGCATATAGTTTAAGCATTTGTTTCCTTACTGTTTTTATCGGATCGTCTTTCTTTATTCGGCTAATCACCTTTTCTCACGTGGATATCGGTTGTCCGATTGGTCATCTCGTCTCCATTTCGGTCATCCCTTATCTTTCATTCTGTAAAACAGATTATGATGAGCAACTGAATAGTTTTTACAGTCTGGACCAGCTGATCAAGGGATTGCCAATTCCCAACTTTTAAATAAGAAAATTGATTTCAGAATTGACTAATTGACTCATAGTATAAATTTCAAACTTAGGTTAGACGTTCTCAATTATTGAGTAAGCTCGTACAATGCACGGGTTTGCTCTCTTTTCCTTTTTTTTATTTGTTACCTTTCACCAAGTATTTATTAACTATTTTAGATTCTCTCGCTTAACAAATATGATATCTTTCCAAATAACAAATAGGAATCAGTTATGATACATGAAGTAATCATAGATATATTATTACCAAGAGAATCGAAAAAATATTAATCCTTGTTCTGAAATACTCTATTGAACAAGGGAGAATTATTCAGGACGGACTCAATAGATAACGGGGTTGGAATAGCGGTTGGATGGTTAGGACACCCTATCTAGAGATAAAGAAAGATGTGAACATTTTGTACGTCGTATGCTTTTTTGAAACATTTTCAATTGTTTTTGTAGACGGCGACAGAATTGTGAGGACGGATGTTCCTTTTCGAAATGCAGAATCAACGTATGTTTAACAAGTAGGTGTAACTGTTGAGTTCTACAGCGGCGAACACAATGGAATGAGTTATAACGATCCTGCTACTTAAAAAAAGATGTTATACGTGCTTAATTGGGTTCAATTTGCGAATTAGATCGTTCTATTTCGAAATTCGATGATGTTTTTCATATCAGTCTGAAGGGTTGATTTACTTTTGGACATATTTCGTTTGCTTTGCTTTTATTATTCGGACACATTTGGCATAGTGTTAGAATCTTGTTCAGAGATGTTTTTGCTGGTAGTGACCCGGATTTAGATGCTATGGTAGAATTTTGAGCATTTCTGAAATATATAAGGATTGAAAGCCAAGTAACGTCTTGGTATGTAGAGAAAAAACATTTATCTAAAAGATTTAGTCATTACTACATAAATCACTACATTACATAAACAACCACATGTCTTTATTGGAGCTTTAAAAGCATTATGCTAAGTATATTAATTATTTTCGAACCAGAAATAAATCAAAGGATAGGCCTTAACAAGTAGAAAGAAGATAAAATTAGTATTTTTTTTTAATTTCTTCTAGTCTCTCCGGTCACCGAGGATGATCGCATGCACAACGAGCTCTTACTGCTCCGCTAGCGGCACTTGCTGCCTTTCCTCCAAACCCTCTATCCACTCTTTGGTAGCGTGAATGCGCACTTCTGCCCTTGCAGGATCTATTGTTCTAACACTTTTCAAAAGAAAATTTTGCACTCTATGGCGCCCTTGAATTTCATTTTGCAGTTCCTCTATTTCGGTAGCAATTCCAGGACGCCTGTTTGCAGCATCCATAGTCATACATGCTATTACTAAATTTTTTTGATAAAAATTTGATGAATTGAAGACGCTTATCGATCCTCCATTTATAGAGTGGTGGAGTAATATCGCCACGCGTTACGAATTGGATGGCAGACACAATTCTTACTAGTTCTCCGCACTACTTTTCTGCAGTTGAAGACGGTCATGCCTTTTTAATGAAAAATTGGCTGGCTTTGGTTACCTTGCAGAGCAAACAAAAGATCCCAAATCACACTGCTTGCATGCACGAACATACTTTGCACAACCAGTTTACGGAAAAAAGATTCCATATTCTACGCCAATAGATTCGTCACATCCATGTACCGAGTCGTTAATGAGCCACGTTAAGAAAACCCCAGCTTATATGCATTGGCCCACAGGGCGTTCCAATAGGACCCGAATGAAAGACCCAAGCCTACATAACCATTAAAGAAAGTCCTACAAATGAAGACTTGGGCCTGTTAAGCCTGCTTTCCTCGATGAAAGCCCACAGAAGGGCTAAAGCACGATAAGCCTACCCATCATCAAAGCAAGCCCAAGTCCGTGCAAGAAGGCCCGCTGGATCTATCCAAATTCAAAACTAGTCAAAGGCCTCACAGGAAATCATGCAAAGGATCTGAGCCAATCCAAGTGATGTTCAGCAGTCTCTACCCAAGTAGCCTCATATTCACCCAACAACGCTTGGCTATTCTCAGCTTGATAGCAAGCCTTTGTGGATTCGATAGCAGGTTTGATTCCCTTTGGGCTTATCCAGTGCTCCAGAGGTAAGATTAAAGCATTCTCCCGGACACCCAAGCCTCGAGACAAGGGTCGATGCATGCAAGCTCATTCGTGTAAGCGACGCTAGGTTCCCAATAGAGCCATTGGTCTTCTTTTAGCGAAGGATCAAATCAAGCTATTCCCATCCCAACAGCGTTTTCAGAGGCCAAGTAAAGAGAAATGCGAGTTGGGTTGTTCACCGCGATGTACCTAAAACAGTGTAGTTCTTCACTGCGGAAGGCGTACGCAGGTGACCCATCGCGTCGACTGGACTCCTTGCAGTCCCGGTGTCTCTGACTATGAGAAGGCCCCTACCATCATCCCCGCTTTTCATAGAAAAAGAATCTCGCTGTCAGTTGGTCCAACTATATCTTGGTTTTCTTTGTATTGACTTATTCCGTTGTGTAAACCGGTGTCAAAGTCAACCTTTGAGAGAATAGTTACACCAATCCAAGACAACGATCGGGTGATGTTAGTTGTCTCGAAGCTCAAGAGTAAGTCTCGGGACTTGATCAACATGTATGTCCCTTTTGCCTCGAGTATTCCTATTGAGCAAGGACTCTCATAGCCACCAACTTGGAAGTCAGTACCCAACTCGTTTGTACCCTAAGTTCAGATAGGGTGTGGTCATATGTGAGACAAGTCGGGTTTCATGGCCTTGACTTGGGAACTCTTAGCTTTAACGTCCCTTCTGAACAGGGAGGATGCGATGGGTGTGTGGTATTCTGCGGCTAATTTGTGGAGGCCTTGGATGGTCTTTGCAATGGATCCCCATTTGTCCTAAGGGTTTCATGAGTGGTTTGAACGTTGGGCAAGCCTAGAGCTTTCCTCGCTCGAGGAACTTGATTACCCTGAGGGTTGGGTTGTTTGGCATTGAGAATTACATCAAACATCGGTTGTTAGCGTCTTATCATAAGTGGCTAATGACGTTTTTGTCTAAATTGCCATGTGATGGGACGTTTAATCAACTACGCCCACTTAAGCGTTTAGTTACTTTTCGTTCAGCCCGGTGCTTCGATTTGAAATCCGTGACTGACTGGTGGCCACATACTTTATTGTATGCCCTTATGCAAATGTTCTTTGGGCAGACGCATGCGTCATTGATAGTCTAAGGTTGGGGGCGAATACTTTTACGGTCGATAGGTTCCTAAGGGTTTGTTGTTTTCTTCGCTGGGCAACCGTTGGGGTATCTCGGCTCTTGGCCACTATTCGCCTTGTCCTACCATTTTGTTGTGTGGATGGCTGCAGAAAAGGCGATGGAATCCCTGGTTCCTGACTTCGCAATTATGTAATTTTTGGTGATGTTGTAATCGGGGATAGGGACGTTGCCTTGGCCTATCACGGCATTTTGGATAAGTTGGGGTGAAAATATCCTTTCAATTGTCTATTATATCTATACAGTTTGCAAATTTGCAAAGCGATGCTGTGTCAAACGAGGCCTAGATATCAATAAGATTTCTCTCCTGTCTCTATGAAATGTTGCATGATGACAAGCCACTTGTATGGGCTTCCCTCCGCTGGTAAAAAAGTATGGAGTGAAGATTTTCCATTTTAGTTAGACCACATGAGGGTGGTTCTCGAGTGTTAGCATCATTACAGAATATCTGTTTTAAACATTGGGAACGGATTAGAAAGATGGCTGAGAAGCCGGTGAAAGATAGAAATTTTGCTTTATAGTTTTGGATGAATAGGGCCGATGGGTCTATACCTGAGAGGGATGTCGTACTCCTATATAAGGTTACATATTCAACAACATTTAAAGAAACTCGAGTAGTTCCCGTTGAGTTTACCTTTTTTGGAGAGGTAGATAGAGTTTCGAGAGAGGACCATGGTAAGGAACTGGGTTTGGTTAAAATATATCATATGGTATCATATAACCGTATGGAATGTTGATGCGACCACCTTTGAAGTACTTTTCCAACCTCCCAATATAGAAGTATATTGGAAGGCGAGAGATGTGAATTCGCAAGAGTTTTGAACTTTTAGTCTACTTTTGAATACGTGCTTTTTTTATAAGTCGGTGGAATTGCTCACCTCCGTGTTTAACGGAGTTTCGTGATCCTCGACCTGGAACATTTTGGATATTAGGGGCAGAGACTGCTTAATCAAGCCAGAGTAGATTGCACAATAAAGAGCGGGTAAGTGGGTCATCAAAGCACCGCTTGCTAACGAAAGTAGTTTGTTTTTTCTACTAGTTCAAGTTCCGGTTTCCTTTATCCTTTGTTCTGCTCGGCTTGCAACAAAGAACTTTACTTTCAAGTAGTACTTCTCGGAATAAGAAAATAAGTGGCTCTTCTTCGAGTGTCGAAACTGTATGCATCTCCCGACACTTCACTAACGGTTTTTTCTCTAAACTAAGTAAGTGACTTAAACAAAGACCTTATCATTAGGGCTTTCTCGATTGCCTTCCTTCAGATTCAAAGTCTTTAAGTGGCGTTTCATGCTCTTGCTTGTCCTCCAGGTAAACAGTGTAAAGATTCTTTTCTTCTTACTGCTTCCGACTATTACCGACAGTCGACTGACAGTTCTCCGTATCTAACTGCTTTCTTTAGTCCTACTTGCTATTACCGACCGCGGAAATCAATTCAAATGAAATAAAAATTACTTCTAAAATAAGGACATACTTTTTTTGTACAGCTAACCGTTAAAGAGTTTAGTCGACGTCCTGTTTTGGCTATCACCTCACAGCCTTGTTTCTTCCCATTCCTTACTGGTTGCTAAGCGTATCACCTTATTGGAATTAGTAAAGCGTCACACGATCCTGACTACGATGATACTGGAAGAAAAAGTGAGACCCGATCAATCGACAAAAACAAGCACTGCCGCCTTTAATAATGAACAAACAATAGGTAGGTTTCAAATGATTTCCGGTCAGCCCAGCTCAATGAGTTTTCTTAGTACACTGTCAGCTGTAGAATGCACACCTTGTACGTCTGGTTGAGTTCACTTGAGTAAGCCATGGAATTCTTGGCTTCCTTATTCAGAACTGACTTACTTTATTGTGCTCTATTGATTGGTTGTCAGGTAATGGGGAATATAATTGAAGGAAGTCCATAGTAAGCCAGAGATGAGAGTGTATCAACGCCGATGGAGATTGATCTGGCAGAAAGGAGCGAAGAAAACTACTTCCCTGACACGGAGAGCCTTTTTCACAGTTCGATATGCTATTACTTTCTCGAACTTCATTTCTGAAATAGTGGTTTGATCTGGGCATGCTTAATTTCCCCCCTTCCTATGCCTCTTTGTTAGCTGAAAGGCGTCACTCATCTCTGGTACTCATCCTTCACACGTCCGTAGGAGACCGACGAACATAATTGCCTCGACAGTGACTCAGTCGTCAAGTTCAGTGCAAGGTTGATACACCCGTGAAGCAACTCGGAGGGAGGGGTCTTAGTTAGAAAAAGGAATCCGCATACAAGCTACCCTAATTTAGGTCCATTCTATAATCTTCCTCTAGGTCCGTGTAGCCTCTATGTTGGCTATGTCTTAATCGCTTTTGTGCTAGGAGAGCCAATGGGTTCCGGATCTGTGACAATAACAAGAGCTTCATCAGCGAAAGCCGTCGGTCTTGGTGCGAAGGCTATGGTTAGGTTTGCTTTTTGTAGCTCTTTACTTTAAGCAATGTAGTTCGTGCCTCCAAAAAGCTTCTGGGCGATCCTATAACTGGCTTACTTCCTGTTCCAGTTGCATTGACGTGACAAGGATATCGAACGACCATTCCTTCCTTTCATAGACCTATGATTTGTTGGAAGGATGACATGGCTGATCAATTGGTACAATTGTCTCTTTCTTGGTTCAGCTTGGCTAAGCTAATTCAATTAGCCCCCGATTGAAAAGGGTACCTTTGAAAGTATAATTTCGCCATTAGCACTTGATATACGCCTCCTGACGGGCTTATTGAAATCTTTAAGTCAGAGTTTCAGAAACTCGTTCACTTTTTTACCCCTTTCGTATTAACTATCCTTATAATTCAGGGGTTAGTTTGGGAACCAACCTGCAAGCCGTTCCTAATGTATCGCAAAAGGTTGTTAACAGGAAAACCTTGGCTACGAAAGCGGTTAAGTATGGTTTCTGAGCTTTCAAACAAGAGTTAGGAACATTTTTTGTCATTCAGACTTGTATTCGAAAGCATGCAAACGAACTCTTTCAATATAAGAGTGCACTATTTACGCTCTCGATCCCTCGAATGATGAGTTATCTAAGGCGGACTTTGATGAGGCTTGTACGAAGAATTATTATTGTGATCTTTCCGCAGCGGATTCCTTAGTAAAGATAGGCTAATTAGCCGCAACGCTGGAGGGTGCTGAAAAGAGAAGAGTGTTCGCTATTGGTAATTACATCAAACAAATGTTGTTGGCTCCGTATCACTGGTGGTTTATGACGATACTTCGCCGGATCGATCAGTGTCGTCTGCTAGACTACTTAATTGGGTCTAATGTGGCTTACTGTTTTGATTTGAAGTCAGCGACCGATAGATGGCCTTTGCCACTTTTTAATACCATTGCTCAGCTCCTGCTCGGTAACCTACGTGGGAAAACTGTAGTTAAGGTTTGTTTGGGTTCCAACGAGTTCTATGTTGGTCCTCCTCTCACTAAACGTGAGTTCGAACATATTAGTTTTAAAGCTGGACAACCATTAGGCTATCTAGCCTATTTTTTCCTTATGCCATCACTTTTTTTTAGTATGGCTTGCCGTAAGGTTGGCTTATCCCAATGCGGGACAACCATTCCATGGCTATGCGATTCTTGGTTACGGTATCATTATCATTGATTCGTTAGTCGCGTCGGATAGTTGATCATTTAAGTGTCAACCATCTTTCTCCAATGAAATCAAGGATTTCTAAAACTGTGTCCTTAGAGTTTGCTAAGAGATTTAGGGTAGCAAAAGGCACTAAGGATTTTTCTTATGTGTCCCTTCGCCTTCCCTACTCACTTGTTTACCCTTTTGACTCGTTGCCTTCTATAGTAAGTATGGAGTCGAGAGATTTTCAACTCTTGCCGGCTTAGGGGGCGGGTGAAAGGCTCCATCAGTCAATATCTCGTCGATGGGATTGTATCCCTGTTATGTTCGAGAAGCCTTGGAAGGGCGGAATGCCTTTGGAGTTTTGGTTGTGTAGAGGTTTTGCGGAACCTTATCTTAAAGGGGATCTATTCTTTTTTATCCGTCAACAACTCAAGTCCAAAGAGCGCAATGTTATTCCGTTTGACGCTTTTTCTTAGAGGGATGGTTGATTTCCAACCTCTACGAGGAGTGACTGACGATCTACCTTTCTCGAGCAAGAATAGATCCAATGGAGATGGGTTTTTATTAGTATTAGGAGCGTCTATTTCTTAGAAACATGTTTATGGATAGGCTTGATGAGAGTAGCCTTTTTGTTGTTGATGGTTTGCTGGGTGTGCGTGCGTGTGTGTATATATATGAGAATAATAATAATTAGGCTAAAGTTCACTAAACCCCTAATATGTTTGGCCAAATCTCAGTAAACTCCGAAAATGTTTGATCGGCGTAGAAACTACCATTACTAATAGTGACGCGTTATCACCGTTAGTGCCACATCACCACCATGTCATTCAACTGCCACATCAGAAAAAATGACAATTTCCAAAACTACCCTCATCTTCTCCACCCTAACCCTAACTGCATTGTCAAAAACCCTAACCAGCCGCCGCTGCCTCCCTCTATCCTCCCCACCGCTGCCCCCTCCCCCTCTCCTAACCCTAACTTTTCCCCCAACCTCCTCTGCAGGTGCCGGAGCCCCCTCTGGTGACTCCCTCTTCACCGCTCCATCCTCCGCTCCACCCCTACCTGAGTCCACCTCATGCTCCTCCTCGCCCAGTCCGCGCCGCCTCACCCTCCTTTCCGAGCCCACCTCCACCTAGTCGCTTGTTCCTTGCCCCATGCTTCCACCTCGCCCACATCCTCCGACAACCCTCCTCCTTGCCATCTTGCCCTCCTCGCCTCCTCCGAACACCCTCCTTTTCCCAAGCCCGACCCCGACCAAATTTTTTAATATTAATTAATAATTTAATTAACCATGTTTAATTTAAAAGGGAAAAACAGTCATTTTACATGCCTGTTTAACACCGTTTGCCAGTAACCATTACCTATGGGTAGTTTTCCACGCCAATCAAACTTTTTGGAAGTTTTCTGGGATTTGGCTAAATTTATTAGGAGTTTGGTGAGCTTTAGCCTTATTATTATTAAAAATCAACTATCTTGGTCAAAGGAGAAAGACTACTATTGCAACAAATTTTGTTGATTTGAATCCATTTTAATCCAGCAGGTCAGATGCATACATGCAGACAGAACATTCATACATCCATTGTTCCATATATCCATATATCCATTGTTCCATACCTACATATATACATACATACATTCATGTCTACGCACCTTACAGGGGTTCATACATATCTACACACACACTTTTTGTTTTGCATTTGTATATTTTTTATTACAGAACCTTGAAGAAGAGATTGAAGAAGCTGCATTGCAGGTACGAAAACATGAAGACAAACTTATAATAGTAAATAATTAGAAGAACCCGATCGAAAAACAAATATGTAGTATAGAAGGTTACAATTAGTCCCCTATGAGTGATCTCCATATGTTTTTGAACTTGTAAAAGCTTGATCAGATTTCCAGCACCGAAAAATTTCCTTTCTGAAAGCCCTTGCATAAAATATAACGAAAAGTTTGTGTTTGATCATTGGTTAGGCATGTGCAAGAAGACCAGTTACTGTCCCAGTAGGGAGTTATTGGATTGTAGTTGTAGGAGAAATGGTTAGAGGGTTGGACCGAAACGACTATGGTTAGACACAGTAAAAAAGGATACCATAGTTATAAAATTAACAAAGGATATGGTCAAATTTTGTACAACATAAAATTGTGGTTCTCTCTGCCTTGAATGGGGATTTTTTGTGATCGTAAATTTCCGTTAAGGTTGTAAGAAAAGTTTTATCGAAGCGCTATTCGGCATGCCTTATTATATGGTATGGAATGATGGGCTCCTGAGAAACATCATGCACAGAAGATGGATGCAGCGGAGATGTAAATGCTTCGCTGGATGTGTGGTAACACTAGATAAAATAAGGTTCGAAATGAGAATATTCGTGCAAAGGTTGGTGTAGCACCGGTGGAGGAGAATATATAAGAAAATCATATATGATGGTTTGGTCAGACGCAGACCTATGGAAGCACCAGTTCGACGAATGGATGTTATCGATTTAGACCAAATCAAAAAAACGAACGGGAGACGGAAGAAAACGTGGATGGAGGCGATACAAAAAGATATGGATGCCAAATGCCTTGATGAAAATATATTGATCGATAGGAGTGGAGACGGAGGATTCATGCGTCCGACCTTGCGTGATTCTCATGTTGGTTCATGTAGCCTACCCCATATGCTTGGGATAAAAGACTCAATTGTTGCTGATTGCTGTTTTCTCAGCCTTGAATGGGTTTCAGGAACCCCATATACTTGGGATAAAAGGCTCAGTTGTTGTTATCTAATTTTGTAAATAGATTCAACTTTCTTCAGGAAACAAATGTAGCCATAGTGTTTCTTTATGGCATTATTTATCTAATAGACCTTAGTTTCTCCCTTCATGAACCGTTGGCCTATAATCACAATCTGTCCCAGATGCATTTCATGGAGCAGACAAATCGGATACATATTTTTCGATACCTGGGGGAATCTTCTTTAACACGTTTATACTTTATACTGTATTCTAGACATATTGAATATGTGCATAACTGGTTCATTTAATTTATAGATACAATGAGATAATCCGCTTGCTCTCTTTATAAAAAATTTAAAAGCCATTAATTCTTTCTGGAACTACCGTCTTACATAAGTAACATGATTTGTTGACCTTCTTTCAAATTTCATATGCTAGGGTTAACATTTTTAGACTGAAACAAATTTTCTGTAATCTTAGTTTTGATGCGGTAAAATGTTTAATTCTGTTATGATTAAATTATATATATTTTAATAATGAAAATCTAGTGTAACCAAATCATATAATTTGGGGAAATTGCAAATGAAAGAATCTGACTTCTATTATATCCCTATTGTTAGTGTATATGCCCTAGAGGCCATTACTGTATCATACTAGTTTGTATATTACTTAATGGAAGCTTGGGATATTCACCTTGTATATACAATCTTGCTCAAAATAGTAGTATGCTACTTGGTTTGTTTCTACTTCAATGTGTACATGTGTTTATTTTAGTATATCACCTATACACATTAGTGGAGCCCTTAGGATCTTTGCTTGATTACCAGCGATGTGATGGCAGTCACACTAGTGGGGCTGGGTAATCTATAAGCACATCCTTATGCAGGTCCCTGGTCGCAGGACTATCGAGACAGGGCATCGATACTCCGGAGTAGACTAGCGCATGCGCTTCTCATCCCAGTGTGGGAGACGGTCTGTCCCACAGCCGTCAGTACGTCGTACTTGAGATAGTATGCGGGTGCTCGTTAGGTTACGGGTATACTGGACAGGACTCGTCGGGAACTGACTAGTTGGTATTATGCCTATCGTCAGTTATCAGTTCCCAGGTGACATGAGTACAGCTTAGTCCGCTGACTTGACACTGTCACTTCGCCTCGAGTGTGTTCCCACTGCACTTTGATTACTACCCTACCACGGCTCAAAGGAGCCGTGCAAACAGGTAGTAGTTGGGTGCAGTCCCGAAGCACTTGGAGGCAGTGACGGTTAGACAGGATTCGTCTCTCCCGGTATTGGGGGTTGACATCGCGCTGTGTCTAGGAGAGCCATTACACGAGTAGTCCCTGGCCAGGGCAATCGAGATATACTGGTAGGCTTCCAGTGTTATCTCAGGGTGTTTTGGGCTTCGCTCCGGCACGACTTGTACCGCTATTGGGGGACTGACGTTTACCGCCCCCTAGGCCCGCCATGCGATGTATCAGACGAACAGACCGGACTGTACGGAGAATGTCACATTCAGGCTCAGTAGGAGTTCAGATGGGTTTCGCCTCGTCAGTCTTCTTGTCGGCATTACCTGGGGACCGTTATGCACAGCTAGTGCCGCTTGCTGTCTGTGGTTAAACCCACTGCCAGCGTAGTGTCGAGTCTTTAGAGTCCCACACAGAAAGCTTTTCGCCTTTAGGCAAAAGAGTAGAGGTCGCATGGTTTTGCGACAGGGTTCGGTCACATCCGTGCACTTGTGCACGTACAGTGTCCGGACAGTTTGCACTTGCGGGCTTTGGTTTAAGCCAGATCCTAGTGTACGTATTGGGATTGGATTTATCCAGTTTGCATTCGTGTTCCTCGGAACACGGATGCGGGTGTGTATGCACAGTTGACGGGGAGACAGAGGCAGCGGATTCTCATTAGGGTTGTTGACAGTTGACCGTTGACTATTGACTTTTTGCTCAACCCTAATGAGAATATGATATGTGATTAACAATTATATTAATTAAGTATTATGGTGACATGGTTGACTTTTGCTGACCGGTTGACTAGGCTTGACTAGTTGACCATCATGATAACCATAGCCATCATTTCATGGCAAAGACTTTTGCTTGCTTGCTCATTTGTGCAAAATGAGTGCATGAAATGATATGGTTATGGTTGCTTCAACCATCACATAACACTTGATTTGGTATAATGAGTTATGATGGTTTTGGATTATGAGAGGGTGAAAGACAAAAGAAAGGCTCATTCTCACTTGCTCATTCTCTCTCTTGTTCTTGAGCTCTCTTGCTCTTGCTTTCACCCTCTTCCTCTTGCTCCCTCTCTTGACTCTATGGTTCATATATCTCATGAGTTGAGAATCAAGAACCATAGATAAAATCCATACAAACTCTTCTCTACTCATTCTAGTTCATAAGGTTTAGCAAACCAAGTGAACTAGTTTCTTCAAAGAACGAAAGAGCCAAAGGTTGGAGCTTTCAGGTGGATCTATCTTCAGCGTAAGGAGACGACGGGAAGAAGCCGATCCGGACCTCCATTGGAGTTTGAAGACGAAGGAGTTCAAGACAAGCAAGGTATAACCCCCTAACCGAGTAGTTAGCAACTCGTAGTTAGGTTGTTAGTTAGATGTTTAACCAAGATCCGGGTTATAAGTCCATGTTACCACCTCTATAAAAATCGTTTTTTATCAAATTCCGCATGCCCGTAAGTACCGGGAGAGGTAGCATGGACTTACAGTGGTATCAGAGCCTAGTTAAACTCTAACATGTTAGCAAGTAACTAGAAGATCGATCAAAGAAAAAGTCCCGAAATGAACCCCAAAATTCGAGCTTTCTGTCGATTTTAAAAGTGCTGGAAAACTTTTTTGAAATACACCTAAAATCGGCTCAGGCTTTTATTTGAATAACCACCAAATTTGGTCGCTCGATCGTTTCAAAGCGCCGCGGAAACGCGGCGGGAGCACGCTCCCGCCGCGGTTCCGCGGCCGAGTTGACTCGGCCGAGGTCCATCTTTGGTGCAGTGTTATTCTGGGGTTGTTTTGGGATTTTTGGAATATATATTTTCTGCCCAGATTTTCCAGAACGAAAATTTTATTTTTGGGGTCCCGAAAATCCGTATTTTTGATCGAACTTCTAAAAGACTTAAGCTAACGGGTTTTTCTGTAATGTGATATTTGTATTAAACGTCTGCTAATCGCTATATGTCGATTAGTGGGGGTTATACAAATCTGTGATCTGTAATGTTGCTGGAATGTGTATATGAATATGTTGGATTGTCGCGGGTGAATAGCCGGGGGTTGTGAGACGAGAGTTTTTTTCTCTTTCAATTCATGTAAATTTGTAAATTGATGTAATAATTATTTGTATGGCCGCACAACCGGGTCGGGGTTGTTGCCGTCATTGTATAATTTCTTTTTACTGTTTTTGCTCCTAGGATAGACCCATGGAGGGGGTGCACAAACTACCGGGTATGCCGAAGTGCCGAGTGGCCTACTCATGGAGATGAGGGAGGTTGCTTCGCTTCGGGTACTTGGCGGGTAGTTTGCCGCACCCGTAGGGGTCTTGGGTGGGGTTTTGGCTATTCACCGCGACCGTGTAATCTGTTTTTCGTTACAGGCTCGTGCGAATTACAGATTCCTAGTATATCCAATGTATTCATCTGTGATCTGAAATGTTTATCATTGCAGTATATCTATATATGATATTATTTAGGCGTTGCTTATGTTTTACAGCCGCGCTAGCCCAGCCTCCGCTCTGTCGTTAGTTAAGTAACCTAACGGGTAATGACGGGGCCCAGTGGCGAATGCGAATGGCATAAGCGTACGTCATATTTTGGTTGTTTTCTGCAATGGTAGGATTAAATGATGGGACGCATTAAAAGAACTAATGCAAGAATATCACGCATTAAAAGAACTAATGCAAGATAATAAACCAAGTTAAAGTCGTTGGAACACTTTCGAAAAACCACTCGGTTCTTTTCAAAACCAACTTTTAAATGCGGAGCTTGAGCCACTCCTTTTAAAAGCTATCTCGTTCCATCGACTATATCAAGTTCACTACGTTCACGGTTTTGCCAAAACCATTCGTAGCCCTCCGTCGTTTCACATGAATAGTCAATAGTATTCAAGCTGTGTATGTTGGCCAAAGTCAAGGCACAGTGATTGGTAGCTATTGGGTGTTCATGTGTAGCATAAGATAGATGCGTTGGTTTGTGACAGTCGTACTGCCATTTTGGCCAAAGTCAAGGGTAGGTACGGATGGATCCAAATTAACCTGGATAATGACGGGTAGAACTTGACATGTGACTTATGATATTTTGGCCAAAGTCAAGGTCATAAGAGCATGGGGCAAAAATCTACATCGGGAGTTTCATAAGTACTGAAACTTGCTAGATTTGCATACCATTTGGAGTGATGATTCTGGTAGGATTCCTTCAGTTTCGTCATGCGGTGATAGTTGGATCCCGATCCTACTGTGAGTATATGCTACTCCTCGGGAAATTTTTCACTAAACGATCAATGCTATAAACCTAGTAGGTGACTAGAAAGGTGTTAGCGGGGCTACGCCCCCAGGGAGAAGAGGTTATTTAATTAAGGAACTTCGCGAAAGCGTTGGAAAACCTCCCTCGAAGTACCGACACCGGCCTGGCTGAACGGTTAAGCAAGTATTGTGCGGTGGGATTGATCCCGACTAATTCTTCCTTTATGGTTTGAGGAGGGATTCGAGAAACAGTGGGAGCCATCCTGTTTAGACAAACTAAAAACCACTCTAAACTTGCAAGAGCATCATGCTGAGTGTTTCTTCTTCTCTCTCCTAATTGCAGCGACCAATCGACATGACTGGACTTAAGTTACTTCTAGATAAAAATATACTGACAGGGCTAAACTACAAAGATTGGCTCAGGAATGTCAAGATGGCAATCACTTACGACAAGCTGGGGTATCTTCTTACCACCAAAGCTCCCCCTGTCCCTGGTCCCACTTCCAGCGTCGCGGATAAGGAAATCCGCAAGACTTGGGAGATTGATAGCGCAAAGGCCAAGTGCCTCGTACTTGCCTCGATGGACAATGAACATCAGATGAGGCACGAGAATATGGACCTGGAATCCATATTTCTTCATACAAAAGAACTGTATGGAGAGCAATCTAGTATCGCAAGATACGAAGCGTCGAAAAAGCTATTTTCGGCAAAGATGGCCGTCGGATCATCAGTAGCCGAGCACGTGCTAAAGATGATCGGCTACATTGAGGAGCTCGCGGACCTAGGGACCACATTGGAGAGTGAGCTCTATACGGACATAGTTCTCCAGTCCCTTCCTTCCATTTACGCCCAGTTTATACTGAACTTCAACTTACAAGAAAAAGATGTTGAACTTTCAGAGCTCCTCAACATGCTGAGGAGCGCAGAGGGCACCCTACAGAAAAGTAGGGAAACATCCATTTTGTTTGTAGGAGGATCATCTTCTTCTAGGTCCAAGGCGAAAGCCAAGGGAAAGAAGAAGAAAGCCCCCGCCAACCAAAGGGCGGTGTTAGTAAAGTGGATACGAAGGGAAAAGCTAAAGCAACAAAGAAAGCGGGGAAGCTTGTGGATAAGGAAGAATGCTTCTATTGTCATAAGAAAGGTCACTGGAAGAATGATTGCAGGGCTTGGAAAGCCAGAACACAGGAATTGAAGCAGGTTGCAGCTTCAGCTTCAGGTGTGTATGTTATTGAAAACTGTCTTTCAATAAACTCTACTTCCTGGGTATTGGATACCGGATCAGGATCTCATATCTGTAATTCTTTGCAGGCGTTGAGAAACCGTAGGGTTTTGAAGGCAGGTGACATGACCCTCAGAGTTGCGAACGGAGCTAGCATGGATGCTAAAGCCGTGGGGGACTATCACCTGGGAATGACAGATGGACATGTTTTGGTTTTGCGTAATTGCTTTTTTGTACCCAACGCAACTTGTAATATCATTTCTGTATCTTTAGTTTCTAAAGAAGGTTATGAATTTGCGTTTGTAAGTAATGTTGTAAACATTCACCTTAATCAAGTTTTGATTGGGTCAGGTACATTGAGTAATGGTATATACGTATTGAACCAACCACAGATTTTCAATGTCCAGAATACACACAAAAGAAAGTCTCCAGAAATCAATCAGGCTTTCTTATGGCATTGTAGACTGGGTCACATCAATGAGAGAAGGTTAACGAAGTTACATACAGAAGGATATTTGAATCCGTTCGAATATCAATCGTATGCCACTTGTCAATCCTGTCTCAAAAGAAAGATGACAAAGACTCCGTTTACTGGACATGGAGTAAGAGCGAGCGAGCTCTTGGGACTCGTACACAGTGACGTGTGCGGTCCAATGTCTACACATGCGCGAAGCGGTTATTCTTACTTCATTACTTTTACGGATGACTTCTCAAGGTACGGTTATGTCTTCTTAATGAAACATAAGTCCGAAGCCTTTGGAAAATTCCAGAAGTATAAGAATGAGGTAGAAAAACAGACCGGCAAAAGTATCAAGATTCTAAGATCGGATCGAGGTGGAGAATACTTGAGTGCCGAGTTCCTGGACTATTTAAAAGAGAATGGAATTCTCTCTCAGCTCACTCCTCCATACACTCCGCAACATAACGGTGTATCGGAGAGACGGAACCGCACCCTATTAGATATGGTACGGTCCATGATGAGTAACGCTGAGTTACCGCGATCATTCTGGGGGTATGCGCTAGAATCAGCTGCATACCTTTTGAACCGAGTTCCCACTAAGACTGTGCCTACCACACCATTTGAGATGTGGTGTGGGAAGAGGCCCCATCTTAATCACATTAAGACATGGGGAAGTCCAGCTTTTGTCAAAAAGCAGCATGCGGACAAGCTCGAGGCACGCTCAGTACAGTGCAAGTTTGTGGGATATCCAAAGAATTCCAAGGGATATTTCTTCTACTGCGAAGAGGAACAAAAAGTCCTTGTTTCTCGTCATGCCCACTTTCTAGAACACCAGTTCTTAGAAAAGGAAATCAGTGGGAGCGCGGTAGAACTGGAAGAAATTCCAGAACCACGGACTATTACTGAAAGTTTAGTGGAACCAGAGGGTTCAAAAGAACATGACATTCCTACGCCGCTCCGCAGGAGGGGTAGGCAGACTCATCCGCCCGAGAGATACTACGGTTTTCTCATAGACGGGGATAGAGAGGATTGCATCATAGATTATGATGAGCCTACTAGCTTCCAGCAGGCCGTTCAGAGCGTTGACTCGGTGAAATGGCTGGATGCAATGCGGACCGAAATGGAGTCCATGTACACCAACAAGGTATGGACGTTGGACATTGCTCCAGACGGGGTAAAACCCGTAGGATGCAAGTGGATCTTCAAAAGTAAGATTGGTGTAGATGGACAGGTTGAGATCTATAAGGCTAGACTGGTAGCAAAGGGTTTTCGTCAAAGACCTGGCTTGGACTATGACGAAACCTTTTCTCCAGTGGCTATGCTGAAATCCATTCGGATCCTTCTTGCCATTGCTGCCTTCCACGATTATGAGATCTGGCAAATGGACGTAAAGACCGCTTTTCTAAATGGAAATTTAGAGGAGTGTGTCTATATGGACCAACCAGAGGGTTTCATTCAGAGTGGGAGCAGCGGAAATGTGTGCAAGTTGCTTAAGTCCATCTACGGACTAAAGCAGGCATCGCGGAGTTGGAACATCTGTTTTGATGAGACGGTCAAGGAATTTGGCTTTATCAAAAATCCAGATGAACCATGCATCTATAGTAGATTTGTAGCGAAAACTGTAGTATTCCTCGTTTTATACGTGGATGACATTCTCTTAATAGGAAATGACATTCCTATGCTACAATCTGTCAATGGGTTCTTGTCACACAGGTTCTCCATGAAAGACCTGGGTGATGCCTCATACATCCTGGGGATCCGGATCCATCGTGATAGATCCAAGAGGATATTAGGACTTTCTCAGTCCAGGTACATCGACACCGTGCTGAAAAGATTCAGTATGGAAGATTCCAAGCGCGGTAACCTACCGGCTTGTCACGGGATCACCCTCTCTAAAGAGATGTCTCCCAAGACTGATTTGGAGAGGGATCGCATGTCTATTATACCCTACGCTTCTGCGGTAGGCTCTATAATGTATGCGATATTGTGTACCAGACCGGATGTAGCTTATGCACTGAGTGTGGTAAGCCGGTATCAGTCAAACCCCGGGGAGAAACACTGGATAGCGGTAAAGAACATTCTCAAGTACCTGAGAAGGACTAAGGAGATGTTCTTGGTGTATGGCGGAAAAGACCTCCAGATCGAGGCCTTTGCTGACTCCAGCTTCCAGAGTGACAAGGATGATTCCAAGTCCATGTCGGGTTTTGTCTTTACCCTCAATGGAGGGGCGGTGTGTTGGAAGAGTTCCAGACAGGAAACCGTTGCAGACTCGACGATGGAAGCGGAATACATCGCTGCATCTGATGCCGCAAAAGAAGCTGTCTGGATGAGGAAGTTCTTGAAAGAACTTCAGGTGGTTCCGTCCATTGTTGATCCAATACCTCTGTATTGCGACAACAACGGGGCTATAGCTTTAGCGAAGGAACCCAGGTCCCATCAGAGATCCAGGCACATCTTGAGGCGGTATCACCTGATCAGGGAGATCGTGGATCGCCAGGAGATCGAGGTTCGGAGAGTCGCTTCAGAAGATAACACTGCAGATCCATTCACCAAGGCCCTGCCCCAGACTCAGTTCGAGCGGCTGATCGAGATGATAGGTCTTCGATACGCCAGTACATGGCCTTAGTGCAAGTGGGAGATTGTTAGTGTATATGCCCTAGAGGCCATTACTGTATCATACTAGTTTGTATATTACTTAATGGAAGCTTGGGATATTCACCTTGTATATACAATCTTGCTCAAAATAGTAGTATGCTACTTGGTTTGTTTCTACTTCAATGTGTACATGTGTTTATTTTAGTATATCACCTATACACATTAGTGGAGCCCTTAGGATCATTACTTGATTACCAGCGATGTGATGGCAGTCACACTAGTGGGGCTGGGTAATCTATAAGCACATCCTTATGCAGGTCCCTGGTCGCAGGACTATCGAGACAGGGCATCGATACTCCGGAGTAGACTAGCGCATGCGCTTCTCATCCCAGTGTGGGAGACGGTCTGTCCCACAGCCGTCAGTACGTCGTACTTAAGATAGTATGCGGGTGCTCGTTAGGTTACGGGTACACTGGACAGGACTCGTCGGGAACTGACTAGTTGGTATTATGTCTATCGTCAGTTATCAGTTCCCAGGTGACATGAGTACAGCTTAGTCCGTTGACTTGATACTGTCACTTCGCCTCGAGTGTGTTCCCACTGCACTTTGATTACTACCCTACCACGGCTCAAAGGAGCCGTGCAAACAGGTAGTAGTTGGGTGCAGTCCTGAAGCACTTGGAGGCAGTGACGGTTAGACAGGATTCGTCTCTCCCGGTATTGGGGGTTGACATCGCGCTGTGTCTAGGAGAGCCATTACACGAGTAGTCCCTGGCCAGGGCAATCGAGATATACTGGTAGGCTTCCAGTGTTATCTCAGGGTGTTTTGGGCTTCGCTCCGGCTCGACTTGTACCGCTATTGGGGGACTGACGTTTACCGCCCCCTAGGCCCGCCATGCAATGTATCAGACGAACAGACCGGACTGTACGGAGAATGTCACATTCAGGCTCAGTAGGAGTTCAGATGGGTTTCGCCTCGTCAGTCTTCTTGTCGGCATTACCTGGGGACCGTTATGCACAGTTAGTGCCGCTTGCGGTCTGTGGTTAAACCCACTGCCAGCGTAGTGTCGAGTCTTTAGAGTCCCACACAGAAAGCTTTTCGCCTTTAGGCAAAAGAGTAGAGGTCGTATGGTTTTGCGACAGGGTTCGGTCACATCCGTGCACTTGTGCACGTACAGTGTCCGGACAGTTTGCACTAGCGGGCTTTGGTTTAAGCCAGATCCTAGTGTACGTATTGGGATTGGATTTATCCAGTTTGCATTTGTGTTCCTCGGAACACGGATGCGGGTGTGTATGCACAGTTGACGGGGAGACAGAGGCAGCGGATTCTCATTAGGGTTGTTGACAGTTGACCGTTGACTATTGACTTTTTGCTCAACCCTAATGAGAATATGATATGTGATTAACAATTATATTAATTAAGTATTATGGTGACATGGTTGTTGACTTTTGTTGACTTTGTTGACTTGTTGACTTTTGTTGACTTGTTGACTTTGTTGATCGGTTGACTAGTTGACCATCATGATAACCATAGCCATCATTTCATGGCAAAGACTTTTGCTTGCTTGCTCATTTGTGCAAAATGAGTGCATGAAATGATATGGTTATGGTTGCTTCAACCATCACATAACACTTGATTTGGTATAATGAGTTATGATGGTTTTGGATTATGAGAGGGTGAAAGACAAAAGAAAGGCTCATTCTCACTTGCTCATTCTCTCTCTTGTTCTTGAGCTCTCTTGCTCTTGCTTTCACCCTCTTCCTCTTGCTCCCTCTCTTGACTCTATGGTTCATATATCTCATGAGTTGAGAATCAAGAACCATAGATAAAATCCATACAAACTCTTCTCTACTCATTCTAGTTCACAAGGTTTAGCAAACCAAGTGAACTAGTTTCTTCAAAGAACGAAGAAGGAGCCAAAGGTTGGAGCTTTCAGGTGGATCTATCTTCGGCGTAAGGAGACGACGGGAAGAAGCCGATCCGGACCTCCATTGGAGTTTGAAGACGAAGGAGTTCAAGACAAGCAAGGTATAACCCCCTAACCGAGTAGTTAGCAACTCGTAGTTAGGTTGTTAGTTAGATGTTTAACCAAGATCCGGGTTATAAGTCCATGTTACCACCTCTATAAAATTCGTTTTTTATCAAATTCCGTATGCCCGTAAGTACCGGGAGAGGTAGCATGGACTTACACCTATCACTACCACAGAGCAGATTTGGTCACGATTGAAACCGTGACCAAAACAAGACATAGTCACGGTTTTAACCGTGACATAATCGTTGCCATAAACCCAATCACCATAGGTCTAACACCGTGACCATATTGTGTTTTGGTCACGGTTTAAATCGTGATCATATAGCCGGCGTTACCAAAATGGGTTGAGATTTTTAAAGAAATCGGCGTGGGGCCCATAATATAGTAATGGTTTGAACTATGACCATATATGGTCACGGTTGAAACCGTTACAATTCATAAAGTATGGTCATGGTCCAAACCGTGACCAAAACTTCAATCGTTACGAAAGATTAACCGATATCTGATTTATCTCTCAGGTATTAGACAAATGGTAATGGTTGAAACCGTTAATATATTTTGTCACGGTTAAAACCGTGACTATTTGTTTTATGTATTTTTTTAAAAAAACGGGGATTTGCTGCGCCCTACGCGCGCAACTTTTATTTACAAATATCATGCAAATATAATATAATCAAATCTCATGTAATTATAAACAAAATATAATAATCAAGAATTAATATGAATCGAATCGCACGTAATTATAAACAAAATATATATTCAAGTCCAATATAAACAATAAATACACAAAAGAAATGTGTATGTCAATAAATCAACAAATGAATAAATCTAATCTGAGGTCGTTGGGACGATCCACCTCTATCATCCTATGACCTGAATATATTCCCGAACTCATCTCGTATGGCCTGTCGGATAGTCTCCGCGGTCATTTGCGATAGCTCCTGGACCTGCGCCGTAAACGTGTGCAGCTGCGTCTGCTGCGCCATTTAATCGCGGAGCGCACAGATCTCCTGCGATGCAACTGCCGTATCTGCCCGCGTCTGGTCCATGGCGTACTCATGGATAATGGCACTCCTGGCATCAAGTCGGTGGGGTCCGGGACCAACCCCGCACTCATACCCACCATGATACCCGCTGGATAGCGAATTCAAGACGGGGACAATGGCTGTAATCAGGTCGGCGGGGGTCCTAAGGAGTCCGTCGTCTCCTTGAACTGTGTTTGTAAAGAATATATATAGATATATTTATATATACATGTGTTAGCTTAAAATACAGAATCGACTTGATTATAAGAAACTTACCATGTACTTTCCTGTGCCCTTGTGTAACGCGATCCATCTCTTGGCAGCAGTATAGGTGGCAGGATCTTTCTGTTCTACGATAAAATTAGGGCATAAAAATTTAACAAGAGTTCAAGTAGGGAGAATGATAATGAATTAAGGTTTGGCTTTGGTTGTATGTGTGTGTTTGTGTGTATGTAAATGTGTGTATGAGTCTTTGTGTGGGTGGGTGTATGCGTTTGTGTGTCACGCACACATACATACACACGTACACATACACAGACATACACATACAAACAAGACACATTACTCACGATTTTTAATAAGTAATCCGCGTCAATAGTTTACATATTGAATTAAGCCCAGTAGGACCCCTCGTCTTAGCAGTGCTGGAGCCTACAAAAAGATAGATATACATACACAATATTATAATATTGAAAGTATGTGTGTGTATATATATATATATAACATTTGACAAATTTAAATTACAATCGTTATTTAAAAGTATTGAGCAATAACGATTATACCTGTCATCCCTGACGTGGCGCTAGAACCGACGATTGGGGTAGGTGGGGTTGCAAACAATAAACTATTAGATTTAACAGAATTAATTTAATAGATAACTAAAAATTCAATAGATATCTATATACCATGTGCATGAGTGACTGGGTAAGCGTGGTTGCTGCAGCTGCTTGGGCGCTGATAAGGGGGCGCATGAAGGTTAGGTGCGGCTGCTGAACTCTGGCTAATCTCGTCTAGATGTTTTTTCTTATGACGTTTAAAGCCTGAACCAGCGCCTGCCATCATACCCTACATATTTTTCCAAATATTAAAATATTACTTATAATCATTATACAATTTAAAATAATTGGTTCAATTTCATTACCTAAAACATTTTTTCGGTACATTAACTGAAGATTCGTTAGGTGGATTCTCGAAATCTTAATATATGACAATCAATTGGTCGACGTCGCGTAAAACTAATGTATTGATGGACGTCACAGAATAGTTTGGATCGTTGCTACGTTCAATAGAAGGACTGAGACGTGTCATCGCATCTTTCTCGTCACTCTCATCTTTAGTCATTCACCGTCGGCACAGTACAATAATCTCTCGGTTCTGACGACAAACAACACTCCAATCAACCTTCAAGTCCCGAGAATAATATATTTGTGTTGCCATTGAGGAAAAGATAAGTTATCGTATTTGTAGGCCGTCCGTTTGGTATTTACCAAATTGAGTTTGTATTCATTGATCTTCATACCCCGTTCAGGCTTGGTATCGCACCATCTGCATTGGAATATAAAAGAAGAGACAGCCGTATGCATGTCTGAGACCGCAATAACTTCTTCAAGAACACCGTAGTAAGGATTTTCTCGGTCATCGGTGGTTGTGATGCCGCTATTTTATGTAGCTCTAATACGTTCGGCCTTTCAATCTCAAATTTATAGCCGGAAACCCCATACCGGTTGTAAAACATAGCTGCAATTATTGGATCGATTAAAAGATCCCGAGCTTCTATTAATTTGCTCTCCACGATTCATTTGTCTGTCGACTTATCTACATCAAGCGACGAAAGTGCGCCTCTGTTTTTCGATTCTATCATCCAACTATGTCCGATGATTCGATCTCTTGAATATAGTTTTGTGCGCTCTGTTTGTTAATTTACAGTTATATCGATTATATTATATTTAATCTTGAACGTTTAAATAGATGAAATTAGAAAAACTTACTCTGCATAGGTAGCAAAACATTTGCTGTTTAGCAAGATGCACGCATGTATCGTAAGACATGTTTTTTCAGTTTTCCTGTTCCAATTGGACTTTCAGGCACACGCGGCGGTTTGTTCAGTTTCGTCTTAAAATCGTCGTTCAAGAAACGAGCACAGAAAAATATGACTTACAAGAGATAATCTTCCGCAATCGAACCTTCAGGACGATGCTTGCCGCGGATATAGTTTTTTATAGTTAAATAGGTGTTTGCTGAAAGATTATAGATATTAATTTACCGTGAAAATGTTTTGCAATTTAAATGATGAATATTTTTCATACCTCTCGATAGGATACATCCAACGGTAATGCACTGGACCGCCAATCTTAATCTCGGTTGCCATATGGGCAGACAAGTGAACAATAATGCCGAAAAAGGAAGGTGGAAAGATAGTTTCGAGTTTGTAGAGGATTAAAGAAATATCTTTTTCGAACTGTATTATCTCGCAGACGTCTACATTTTTTGAACACAATTGGCGAAATACGTGCAAAAGTCGTTAAGCACGAGACCAACTTCTGATTTTACTGATGCTCTGAGACAAATGAAGAAGATGTTGCATCAGTATGTGGTAATCATGGCTCTTAAGTCCTACGATTTTTCCGTTCTCTACCCGCACCTGTTTGGTAATGTTTGATGAGAAATCGTCGGGATCTTTCAATTCTTTCAACACTCGCAAGAACCGTCGCTTCTCTTTGTTCGTGTTGTAGATTGCTGTTGGAATCTCGTAATAACCCGGTTTATCGGCCATAGGCCGAGATTGCAATTCTTTTCTAATAGACAAACCATCCAATTTGTTAAATCATTACGGGCGTTGAGATTGTCTTTCGTTTTTCCATCCTTACACAGGAAAAAATTGACGATGTGCTCAGAAACACCCTTCTCGACATGTATGACGTCTAAATTGTGGCTCAGCGGTAGATTGGATAAGTACAGAAGCTGAAATAAATCACTAAGTTTCTTCCAGTCGGGTGGGTATGGCATTGTATCTTTATTTAGTGTCTTTCCAATGTGATATTCTGATAATCTCTTCATTGTTGCATTATGTCATTACCAGACTGGTTTAGAAGGCTTGCCGGTCTCCGTCTTGCCATTGAACAATTCTTCATTACATCTGAATCTGTGAGCTATAGGCAAGAAACGTCGGTGACCCATATACGATTCTTTCCCGCTAAACTTCAAGCGTACGTCGCTTGTGTCAATATGATAAGGGCATGTAAGCTTATTTTGAGTTGTCCACCCCAAAAGCATGCCGTATACATGAAAATCATTAATTGTCCACAACAAACTAGCACACATCTGGAAAAAATGTTTATCATGTGCATTATAGGTTCTTACGCCAGTTTCCTATAGCGATTTAACTCGTCGATCATGGTCGATGTGTTTTCCAGGTGACGATGGACCGTCAGTTAAAAGCGCCATCGTAAAATAAGATTGCGTCATAGCCCTCCATGGCGACATGTTAATATAGTCACTACAACGGGTCAAGTACTGTGAGTGCGCCTGCCGCGAACCATCCTAAATAGACTGAAACCGTCGCCCGCAATTTCCAGCCTCACGTTACAAGTATCCGTGTTGAACGAAAGATATTTTTCATCTAAAACTTTCCATAATATCGAATCTTTAGGATGACTCATTTCCCCTCCTCACGAGGCTTTTTATGGTGCCACTGCATTTCAGATACCGTATTCTCACACATAAATAACCGTTGCAGGCTCAGTACTCGTGGAAAATGACGAAAATTTTCATGAGCACATTTGCTCGAATGAGTTTCTTAGGCTTGAATCGATCGTTTCTGCACATGGGATAGTTTCTGAGTGACATGTTTATTCCGGAACAAAACACATTCATTCTCGCATGCATGGATCTTTTCACACTGTAGGCCGATGTTTGTGATCATCTTTTGCGCCGCGTACCAGTTCGGTGGCATTTCGTTTCCGTCGGGAAAAGCTTTCTTCAGCAATACTAGATCGGTGAAAGACTGGTCGTTTCATCTGTTCTTGCACTTGATATGGAAGAGACGTACAAAGGACGTTTTGAAAACCCTTCGCAATTTGGATATAGCGGGATTCTTGAGTCAACCTTATACTTCTCCAATAACGAGGGTCCAGTGCTTTCCGTATCATCAGGAAATCCCGCGGTATTTATAAGCACATCTATGTCATCGATTGACGCGAATACAGAATCGTCTTCTTCAATGGCTTCATCTTCTTCAAACTGCCGTTCATCTTCCTTCTCTTCTTCCACTATCCTTTGCCACCTTTCGGTTTCCATTTCAATGAATTTGTTTTCCGTCTCTTGCACCCATGCCTCGTCTTCCGTTACAATGATTTCTCCGTGAAGTTCCCACGTAATGTAATCTCAAATGAAACCGTATTTCACGATGTGTAACTCAACTTCCGACTTCTTGAGCAAACGCTTGTTCGTACACTTAGAGCAATGACAATAGATTTTGTGCTCTTTCGGTAACCCAAGACGTGTGTAGACAAAATCGGTGAAAAAGTTAACACCGTTAACGAAAGTCATTGACTCTCGATGGAGTATCGACGTACATCCAACTCGTATTGTGGAGGTACGGAAGTGCCATATTGGAACAGTCCGGACGACGTAAGGTTCCTACAAACAAGAATCATGGAATTAAGATTTCTTGACAAATACGCGATAGACGGGTACTAAAAAGCGTTAGTGTTATTTAATTGACGACTTGGTTAGGTTTGGTTTCAATTGTTAATGGATTGGGCTCTCCTCCAACTCCTATTGAGAACTTTCCCCTTCTAACCTCCTTCAACTCTTATTGAGAACTTTCTCCTTCTAATCTCATAGCTCGGAAGTTCGATTCTTCTTCTAAGAAAGATGATATTAAATTTCTTTATTGGATTTCGAGGGTAATGGCTGTCGGAGGTATGGCTTCTATCCCATTAAGAATGTATGGAGTATACATCCATTCACTTGTGTTTTCATCCGTTTCGAGAAAATTTCGGCAGCGCCTCCCCGCTGTTCTCCAAGTACACTATAATAGAAAAGATGAATATTTTAATACTGTTAAACAATATTGAAACAAATATGTAATCTATCGTTGTACATGGAGAACCAGTGGAAAGGTACCGACGAAATATCTCGAAACGAATGAAAACACAAGTGAATGCGGGTGTCTGTTTTATACATTCCTAACTTGTCCACAATGGACAAATCTATCAATTATCATACGATTGAATCTTCTCGTCACGTAGACTACACGACCGTTGTTAGAACCGAACG
Source organism: Agapanthus africanus (assembly GCA_030015575.1). NCBI lineage: Eukaryota > Viridiplantae > Streptophyta > Magnoliopsida > Asparagales > Amaryllidaceae > Agapanthus > Agapanthus africanus. The sequence continues at coordinate 14,261,631 of JASDDO010000001.1, read as the reverse complement.
ATACCGTCCGATATTTCACAACTTTCGTATTGTTTTATGTCATGACGAATATCGAACGTGTATGTTAAACGATAGACAAGAACTAAGCCGCGTTTTGATTTTGGCATATGATTATCGATGAGAATATGAAAATTTCATATTATCATCGTGTATCATACACTTAGCTATAGATTTAATTTGAATGGGTTTTACGTTTACATTTCAATTTTAACGCTTTGAAGTTTTTACTTTAGGATAAAGTTCTTTAAAGTTGAGAGTTTTCTTAATCGAGTTTAAGATTTTGGATTTAGGATGGTATTTGATAAGAGTTTAATGTAGAGAATAATGAGATAAATTAAGATTTGGCCTTGTTTGTATGTGTGTTTCTGGGTGTGAGCATGCGCGTGCTTGTGTGCTTGTGTGTTTCTGCGTGGGTATGCACACACACACAAGCGTGCGCACACCCCTAAGCAACCTATTTCTTTCATTTGACTAATTACACTAAAATACCCTTAAGTATTCTTAGTTTTTCACTAAAGTATCTTAAATTAACTAAATTACTATGAATTTCACTAAAATACCCTTAACTATTGTTTTTTTCACTAAACTACATTAAAAATTTAACTAAACGGTTTATCTTAGTAAATTAACTAAATTACTATAAATTTCACTAAAATACCCTTAGCTTTTGTTGTTTTCACTAAACTATCATTAAAAATTTTAATAAAAAATCCTCATTTGCTCAATGTTACTTATTTACACTAAAATACCCTTGACTATTATTGTTTTTCATAAAAATACCCTAAACTATTGTTGCTTTACACTAAATTATGTACAAAAATTCGCTAAATTACCCGAACCCTAACACTTAACCCTATCCCGACCCTAGCCCCAATCGAGACCTTGATCCCCAACCGAGACCCTAACCCTCCCCTACAACACCATCAACAATAACAATTGTTACACCAGCAATAGCAACAATAAAATCAACAACAACAATATAACATTAACAATAGCAAATTTTAGGAATGTGTAAAAAAATTGAAATTAAACCAAAAAATTGAAATTAATCCACAAAAATTGAAATTTAACCGTTAATACTTGCCTCTTGATGAGCGGCGACGAGCGACCTTCGAGCGCCAACAAGCTTCGACGACCTCGATCAAGTGCTAGGGCTTCGATCACGGCGCCGAGCTTCGATTGGCGACGGAGCAGAGGCGACGAGCTTTGAAGGGGGATCGATGGCCATGGAAGCGACGCTGGACGGGGCCGGCGACATTGGAGGCAGCGGAGATGAAAATTTGGGGTCGAGGGATCGATGTTTTTTTTGGAGAGTTTTGGGTTTTTGTCTTCAGTGGATTGTGGGGCCCACAATATTTTTTATTAGTTGCGATTTTAACCGTGACCAAATCTATTAAAACCATTACCATAAATTGGTCACAGGTTTAACCGTGACCAAATGTCCATTACTACCGGGCACATTTGTAGTAGTGTATCCAACTTGAATTATATCCTATATCCGTATTCATATTTGTATTCTGCTCTACCCAAACTACAATCGGTTATTGTTGCTGCTCCATAATACACACTTATGATGAGGTCAATGAAGGTCGAGGCTGTCAATGGTGAGGTTGAGGTCGATGTTGATGCAGATGAGGTCGATGTTGATGACGGGGTCGATGATTGATGGAGGTGGCTGCGGTGGAGGCACAGAGGCTGCGTTTTTTAGGGTTTGAGATATTTTGGATGGTTGAGATCAGATCTTGAGATCTGAACAATTCGGATTTACTCTGATACTATGTTATTATTTAGAGAGGAGAGGAATGAGAGAGAGTGTTTAGGAAAATGTAATGGGTGAATTAGCTTAAGCCTAATTTTCCTCTTTATATAAGCAAAGCCATAATGCAATTGTATCCCTATTATTTATCTAATTACATATAACCCTATGTATAATACAGGTTATTCTTAACATAAACAAATAAGTTTAGGCTTATTTACTGAAAACTCCAAACAGAATTGGGTCATTTTAACAAAACTCTCTTTGCTTTTAAAATGATTAAAAAATCATCAAACTTAATGGTGACCTGTCAACATCGTATGAGCCACGTCATCTAAGTTGCCACGTCAGCATTTTTTTCAATAACCCTAAATTACCCCTATTCTAATCCTAATTTCAAAAAATTATTAAAAATTAAAAATTTTTAATTTTTAAACCCACCGTTGCCGGTCCCAAGTCCGGATGAGAAAGGGTGAGGGTTGTGGTAGGCTTGTGACAGCCAACGTAAAACTTTGTCACATTCTATGACATGAACCAGAATCAGAATATCGTTGGGGCGTCCCCTACTCAGCGACGCGCTACATCGGATCCCGGGTGTAGTGTTAAATATGCAAGGGCTTGGTCGTCGTCCAGATGCGGCGCGCTACATCGGACCCCGGGTGTAGTGACAAATAAGCAAGGGTCGTCGTCCAGAGACGGCGCGCTACACCGGACCCCGGGTGTAGTGACAAATAAGCAAGGGTCGTCGTCTACAGACGGCGCGCTACACCGGACCCCGGGTGTAGTGACAAATAAGCAAGGGTCGTCGTCCAGAGACGGCGCGCTACATCGGACCCCGGGTGTAGTGACAAATAAGCAAGGGTTTCATAGGATCCGTCTAGCTTCCTGGAATATAGGTTCCCTTACGGGTAGACTAATAGAATTAGTGGAGGTGATGATTAGGAGGAGAGTTGGTATTATGTGTTTGCAAGAAACTAAGTGGGTAGGTGAAAAGAGTAGAGTCATAGAGCCTTGGGGTTATAAGCTTTGGTATACGGGTAGAGATAAAAATCGTAATGGGGTAGGTATAATCATAGATAGACGGTTGCTTGAGGATGTAGTTGAGATTAGGAGAAAAGGTGATAGAATTTTACTGGTTAAGCTTATTCTAGGTGGAGAGATCTTTAATGTTATTAGTGCTTATGCACCACAGATAGGTCTTGATGACGCTAGTAAGCGTCTATTCTGGGAGGATTTAGACGAGGTGGTGCAAAGTATACCCAGTGGAGAGAAGTTATTTATTGGTGGTGATCTTAATGGACATGTAGGTACTAGTCGTAGTGGGTTTGATACTATCCATGGAGGTTTTGGTTTCGGACAAAGGAATGAAGTAGGTGACTCGATTCTAGATTTTGCTTTATCTTATGACTTGATCTTAGCAAACACCTGGTTTAGGAAAAGAGAGTCCCACCTTATCACTTTTAGGAGCGGATCAAATGCTAGTCAAATAGACTTTTTTCTGACGAGAAGAATAGATAGAGGTTGTTGTATCGACTGTAAGGTAGTGCCAGGTGAGAGTGTAACTACTCAACATAGACTTTTAGTTCTAGATTTTCGATTTAGAAGAGAACCTAGGAAGATTAGACGTAAGGTAGAGCCTAAAATTAAATGGTGGCGATTGAAAGAAGGTAATCAAAAGGCTTTTATAGATCGTGTAGTACAAGAAGCGGATTGGCAGTCGGAAGATGATCCAGACAAAACATGGAACAAAATGGCTAGTTGTATCAAGAAAGTAGCTAGAGATCTACTTGGTGAGTCGAGAGGTGGTGCTCCACCATCTAAGGACATATCATGGTGGAATGAAGATGTAAAGGCTGCTATTAAAATTAAAAGAGATTCTTATAAAGATTTGAAGAAAAGTAGAGATGTGGAGCGATTTGAGAAGTACAAAATGGCTAAAAAGGAAGTTAAGAAAGCTGTTCGGGAAGCTAAATCTAAGGTCTACAAGGAGGTGTACGAGAAATTAGACACTAAAGAGGCTGCAAATGATATATACCGGATTGCTCGAATGCGGGAAAGGAAGACTAGAGACTTATGTGCGGTGAAGTGTGTCAAAAATGAAAATCAGAAGGTTTTAGTTCGAGATGAGGATATCAAGGAAAGATGGAGAGATTATTTTGACAAATTGTTCAATGAGAGCTTTACTAAGAATTTGGATGGACTTGTCATTCAATCTCAAGATATAAATCGTGATTTCATGCGTAAAATAAGACTTACTGAGGTTAAAGAAGCTTTGAACAGAATGGGTTTAAGAAAAGCGGTTGGTCCTGACGGGATTCCTATCGAGATTTGGAGATGCTTAGGAGAAATAGGCGTTAAATGGCTGACAGATCTGTTTAATAAGATTTGGCAGACAAAAAAGATGCCAAATGAATGGAGGAAAAGTATCCTTGTACCTATCTACAAGAATAAGGGTGACATTCAAAGTTGCTCAAACTACCGTGGAATAAAACTAATGTGTCACACCATGAAACTTTGGGAGAGAGTGATTGAACACAGGCTAAGGAAGGATATTAAGATAACAGAGAACCAATTTGGTTTCATGCCTGGACGATCGACGACAGAGGCGATCCATTTGCTTCGTCAACTTGTCGAGCGCTTTCGAGAGAGGAGAAGAGATTTGCATATGATATTTATTGATTTAGAAAAAGCGTACGACAAGGTACCTAGAGAGGTATTATGGGGGACAATGATGAAAAAGGGGGTCCCCGTCAAGTATATTGACATAATCAAGGATATGTACGACGGAGTAGTGGCAAATGTCAGAACTTGCGGTGGCTTAACAAGTGATTTTCCGATTACTATTGGTTTACATCAAGGATCTGCATTAAGTCCTTTCCTGTTTACCATCGTGATGGATGAGCTTACTAGAACTATCCAAGATGAGGTCCCTTGGTGTATGCTATTCGCTGATGATATTGTTCTAGTAAATGAGACGAAAGCAGGGGTTAATGCAAAATTGGAATTATGGAGACAAACATTGGAATCTCGGGAATTCAGATTGAGCAGGTCCAAGACAGCATATATGCACTGCAAATTTAGTAGCCAGAGAAGTCAAAACCATATTGGTATAACATTGGAAGGGCAAGAGATATCACCGAGCGACCAGTTTAGATATCTAGGTTCCATCATCCAAAGGAATGGGGAGATCGATAGTGATGTTAATCAAAGGATCCAAGCTGGTTGGTTGAAATGGAGGAGTGCAACAGGGATTTTGTGTGATCGTAACTTTCCGTTAAAGTTGAAAGGGAAGTTTTATCGGAGCGCTATTCGGCCTGCCTTATTATATGGTACAGAATGCTGGGCTCCTAAGAAGCATCATACACAGAAGATGCACGTAGCGGAGATGCGCATGCTTCGTTGGATGTGCGGTAACACTAGAAAAGACAAGGTGCGAAATGAGGATATTCGTGCAAAAGTTGGTGTAGCACCCGTGGAGGAGAAGATGCGGGAAAACCGGCTTAGATGGTTTGGTCATGTGCGACGCAGACCTATGGAAGCACCAGTTCGACGAATAGATACTCTCGATATGGGTAATGGCAAAAGGGCAAAAGGGAGACCGAAGAAAACATGGATGGAGGTGATACGAAACGATATGGTTGCCAAAGGACTCAATGAAAGTATATTGTTCGATAGAAGTGAGTGGAGACAGAGGATTCATGTGCTGGACCCGGCGTGATTCTCATGTTGGTTCATGTAGCCTACCCCATATGCTTGGGATAAAAGGCTCAGTTGTTGTTGTATTAAAAATTAAAAATTAATATAACCCATTCTTCTTCTTCCTCCCAAACCGGCGCACCATCACCGGCCCGGGACCTTCGCCCCCGCCCTTCCTCCCTCTATCATCATCTTCAGCATCATCCTCAACCTCATCATGTTCATTATCATCCTCATCATCTTCATCATCCTCTTCCTCATCTCACTCTGCCCCCTCGTCCTACCTCCAGCCCTTGCCCCTTCCCTGGCCTCCCCGGTACATGTCCCCAGCCTTCCTCCATCCCCCGACCTCACTATCGTCATCACTATCACCAATATCAATCCTCACCATCATCAACCTCCTCTTCAACCTATCACCACCATCACCACTGTTGGGTTACACTAACGCCCTGGCCATCATCCTTGGCCGATTGCGGAACAATTTTTTTCTAACGATGTAAACTTGGCGCTAGAATAACCCTAAACCGGATCTACCATAAACCCAACTAGCAACTAAAGTAGCTATCTACTATGAAATAAGTTTATACCAAGAGGCTCGAGTCCTTCGGGTTTTCACTCCTCTCTTTTAGCTTGCTCCTAGTGACCTCTATGATCGAGCTTGATCGACGGTCTCCTCGCGTCAAAGACGATCCACCCGAGAGTGTCTAGTTTGAGCTCCAACTTCTAAATCAAGGCAAGTGTGACACTTAGTATGCTAATCTAAGTAGCTTAGATGATATAGAGAATGATGATGGATTGTTGTCTCAAGAACCCTAGCTTTCTCAACACATGAGGAGATAAGAGTGTTGTTGTGAGCATAAAATGAATATAATGAAGAATGGCTAAGTCTTGTGACTAATAAAAGCAAGCTCCCCAAAAATATCTAAAAATATCTAGATATTTTCCACAAAATATCTAGATGCCACCTTGCCTCTGTAGTAAACCATGACCCACTAAGTGTGTCACCAAGTAGCCACGTTTCATTTAATGAAAGTTAACACCTCATACATCCACCTCATTTAACATTTAATCAAAAAGATACAATAACAAATGAAGTGTTTTCTTCTAGAAGCATTCTTGTCAAAATTACAAGAATACCCCTCATCCGTATATACATACCCGTATCTGTATTCCGAAAAATAAGAATACAAAAGAGACGAAAATAATCCAACAATATAATACTAGGACACGGCTTAAACCAAAGTTCGCTAGTATTATCTGCCCGAACATCATACGTGCACAAGTATACGTATGTGATCAAACCCTGCCGTAAAACCATACGGCTACTACATCGTTTCCCCCGAAGTTGGGAAATCCTCTGTGTGGGACTCTAAAGACTCGACAGTACGCCGACAGTGCGTTACTGGATAAATCCATAACCACAAACACGTTAGCGGCACTAGCTGTACGTAACGGCTATCCGGGTACCTGTCGAAAAGGAAGGCCGACGAGCAAACTCATCCGGATCCCTACTGAGCCTATCCGTGACAATATCCGTACAGTCCGGTCTCTTCGTCTAAAAGTATCGCATACCGGATTTAGGGGGTGGTAAGTGTCAGACCCTAATAATCCGATAATTTGTGCTGATTCGGCTCAGGACCAATCCGGGAAACTATTGATCAACTTATCGATAAATCCTAACTGTCTTAGCCAAGGTCTTATGGTCATGACCAATCGAACACAGTGTGATATCAACTCCTAATACATGGAGAGACGAATCCCTGACAATCACTCACTGCCTCCATATGGCTCGGGCCTGTACCCAACTAAAATCTGTTTGCACGACTCAGTAGAGTCGTGGTAGGGTAGTGATCAAAGCACAGTGGGAACTCACACGAGACAAATGACGATCTCAGGTCCAAAGACTAACATGTACACATGTCACAAGAGAACCGCTATCTGACGATAGGTGGTATAATACCATCTAGAGGTTCTCAGCGAGTCAGTCCAGTGTACTCATCCCCAGTGAGCACCCGTATACAATTTTAAGTGAACACACCAATGGTTGTGGGACCAACCACCGTCCTTTATCGGGGTCTAGAAATGTACACACAAGTCTACTTTGGAGTATCGATGCCCGATCTCGATACTCCTGCGACTTGGGACATTTAAGGATGTGCTTATAAACTATCCAGCTCCCACAAGTATGATCGCCATCATAACGCTGGTAGTCAAGCAAGATCTTACGGGCTTTATCAACATGTGGTCGACATATTTAACATATGTACATGTTAAGATAAAGTCAAACCATAATAGTATACTACTGTATTGAGTCTTTATCAATATGTGCAAGCTGGATAAAACATCAATGGAAACAAATACACATATCCTGATAAAGACAACTCAAATAATATACTATATAACCGAGCAAGATTGTTATGTGCATATCCCAGCATCCACATATATACATATACAATAATGGCCTCTAGGGCATACATATCCAACAATCTCTTACTTGCACTAAAGACCAGTTATTAGCGTACCGAATACTCAACATCTGCTCTAATGCCAGCTGCTGGCGTACCGTATACCTAACTATCTCAAAAAGTCGTTCAAGCTGCGCTTGAGGGAGAGCCTTTGTAAATGGATCCGCCGTGTTTTCTTTTGTATCCACTCTCCGGATCTCGATCTTCTGGCGACCTATGATCTCCCTAATCACGTGATACCGTCTTAAGATGTGTCTGGATTTCTGATGGGACCGTGGTTCCTTCGCTAAAGCTATAGTCCCATTGTTATCGCAATACAAAGGTATCGGATCAACAATGGACGAACTAGCTGAAGTTCAGTAATGAATTTCTTCATCCAGACCGCTTCTTTTGCGGCATCGTTCACAGCAATGTATTCAGCATCCATCGTCGGGTTTGCGACGGTATCCTGTTTGGAACTCCTCCAACACATCACCCCTCTGTTGAGGGTAAACACAAAACCCGAGATAGACTTGCTGTCATCCTTGTCACCTTTGAAGCTTGAATCGGTAAAGGACTCGATCTTGATGTCTCCATTAACGAAAACCAAGAACATCTCCTTAGTTCTTCTCAGATACTTGAGAATGTTCTTCACTGCTGTTCAGTGGTTCTCACATGTGTTCGACTGATATCGGCTCACTACGCTTAGCGCGTAAGCTATATCTGGTGTTGTACATAGCATCGCATATATTATAGATCCTATCGCAGATGCGTAGGGTATAATGCTCATGCGAATTCTCTCATCGGTCTTGGGAGACATCTCTTTAGAGAGGGTGATTCCGTGCGGTGTGGGTATGTTACTGCGTTTGGAATCTTCCATACTAAATCTCTTTAGTACGGTCTCTATGTAACTGGACTGCGAAAGTCCCAATAATCTCTTAGATCCATCTCTGTAGATCTTAATCCTCAGAATGTTCGAGGCATCACCCAGGTCCTTCATGGAGAACCTTTGTGATAAGAACAACTTGACCGATTGTAGCATAGGAATATCATTTCCCATCAAAAGAATGTCGTCCACGTACAAGACTAGGAATACGACAGTTCGTCCTACAATCTTCTTATAAACACATAGCTCATCCTCGTTTTTGATGAATTCAAAGTCCTTGACTGTTTCATTAAAACAGATGTTCCAGCTCCGCGATACTTGCTTCAATCTATAAATGGATTTGAGCAACTTGCACAACTTCCCGCTGCTCCTACTGTCTACAAAACCTTCTGACTGATCCATATAAACGCACTCTTTCAAACTTTCGTTTAGAAAAGTCGTTTTCATGTCCATCTGCCAGATTTCATAGCCATGGAAGGCAGCAATGGTAAGTAGGATCCGAATGGATTTGAGCATAGCTACTGGAGAAAAAGTTTCGTCATAGTCCAATCCTGATCTTTGACGAAAACCGTTTGCAAACGAGTCTAGCCCTATAGGTTTCCACCTGCCCATCTACACCAATTTTCCTTTTGTAGATCCATTTGTATCCAATGGGTTTTACCTCAGGTGGAGCAAATTCCAAGGTCCACACTTTATTAGCTTATATGGACTCCATTTCGGATTGCATAGTATGCAGCCACTTACCAGAGTCCCTACTGATAATGGCATGCCTGAAACTAGTAGGATCATCTTCTTCTAAGATGCAATCCTCTCGATCCTCGTCAATGAGAAAACAGTAGTATCTTTCGGGCGGATGAGAAATCCTACTAGATCTGCGGAGTGGCTGAGGCTCGTCTGGGACTAATGAGTCCTGAGGTTCCACCAAATCTTCAGTTTCAGTTTGTGTTTTTGAAGTTTCTTCCAGTTCTACCATATTCCCACTAATTTCTTTTGCAAGAAATTCCCTTTCCAAAAAGGTGGCGTGGCGAGATACAAAACATCTTCTTTTCTTCAGTGTGGTAGAACAGATATCCATGCGAATACTTTGGATACCCCATAAACTTACATAGAACTGACCGTGCCTCTAGTTTGTCCGGTTTCTATATTTTCACATAGGCCGGACAATCCCATATCTTAATACGCTTAAGACATCGTTCCTTTTCACTCCAATTTCATCCGGAGTCTTAGGCACCGATTTAGACGGAACCTAATTCAATAAATGCGTTGTTGTTTCAAGCGCAAGTCCCAAAAATGAAAGAGGCAATTCTACATTACTCATTATGGAGCGAACCATATCGAATAGGGTACGGTTCCTTCGCTCCGATGTATCGTTGTGCTGTGGTGTATACGGAGGAGTAAGTTGAGAGAGAATACCATTATTTTTCAGGTAATCTAGGAATTCCATGCTCAAGTACTCCCCTTCTCTATCAGACCGGAGGATCTTGATATTTTTGCCAGTCTGGTTCTTTACTTTCTGAATTCTTTGAATTTCTCAAAAGCTTCATATTTGTGTTTCATAAGATACACATACCCGAATTTAGAGAGATCGTCAGTGAATGTGATGAAGTACGAGAACCCCCACCCTTTGCATGTATAGACATCGGACCACACATCACTGTGTATGAGTTCCAAGAGCTCTGCCGCTCTTTCTCCGTGTCCGGTGAACGGAGATTTGGTCATCTTTCCCTTGAGAAAAGACTGACAAGTTTTATAAGATGAAAATTCGAACGTATTTAAATATCCATCCTTGTGCAATTTATTCAGTCTTTTCTTTCCGATATGACCAAGTCTACAATGCTACAAGAAGGATTCGTTCTCTTCTGAACTCTTCCTCTTGCGTGTGTCTGGTACATTGAAAACTGTGTTTTGATTTTAGAACATAGATACCATTACACAGTGTACCTTCTGCAACTAATACCTGATTAAGGTAAATGTTCATAATATTTCTATCAAGAACAAACTTATATCCATCTTTATCAAGTAAAGAAACTGATATGATATTGCAAACCATGAAAGGTACATACTAGCAATTGTTCAAAATCATAGTATTGCCTTTTGGCAACACAAGGTGATTCACCGACGGCAGTAGCATCAACTTGTGCTCCGTTCCCTACTCTGTGGGATATCACCAGGTCCAAACATCCTACTTTTTCTCAGTCCCCGCAATAAATTACAGATATGAGATATGAGATGCTGATCCGGTATTTAGTACCCAGGAGGTAGGACCGAACGAAAAATTGTTCTCAATAACAAAAACACCTGAAGAAGATGCAATAGTGTGCTTCTTCTTCGTTGGGGTCATCAAGGAATTCATGCAGTCCTCCTTCCCTTGCTCATACTCATGACAGTTGTCATAGCTTAGAGCCGAACCGACGTTCCCTAGCCCCGAATAAGAATTCGGATTGGTCAACTGATACATTTTATTATCTTGATTAGAGCGTGAAATGGTTACTACCTGGAGAGAGAGAAGAAACACTAAGCGTGCGCACTTGCAAGATTAAATTGGTTATTAATTTATCTAATCAGGATGGCTTCCACTGTTTCCTCGAATTCTCCATTAAACCTTAAAAGGAGAACTAGTCAGGATTAATCGCACGTTATAATACTTGCTTAATCTTTCGGCCAGGCTAGTGTTGGTATTTTGAGAGGTTTTCCAACGCTTTCGCGAAATTTCTTAATTATATAACATCTTTTCCCTGGAGGTGTTGCCCCGCTAACACCGTTCTAGACACCTACTTGGTTTGTACCATTGATTGTTAAGTAAAATAATCTCCCAAGAGTAATCCTACTCATCAGTGATATCGAGATCCAACTATCATTGTGTGATGATCTAGATGGAATCCACTCTAGTCACCACACTCCAGAAGGTATGCAAAAACTACAAGTTTTCTGTATATTTGAAACTCCCGATGTGGTTTTTGCCCCAAAGGCCAACAAATCATAAACCACTAATCAAGTTTAACCTGTCATTATCCTGGATTAACCTAGATCCACACGTATATACTCTTGACAAAGGCCAACAAGGTTATACGACTGCCTTAGATAATCGCATCTAAATGCAACAGACAAGCAATATCTAGCTACCGTACACTACGTTTTGACAAAGGCCAACAAACGCAGCACGAATACTAGGTATTACTCATCGAAATGATGGAAGGCTACGGCTGGGTTTTTGGCGAAAAACCCTTTAACGTAATGAACTTGATATCGTTGAAGGAACCTAAGCATTTTTGAAAAGGAGTGGTTAAGGCACCGTTTTTGAAAACTTCTTTTTTTTTTTGAAGAAAACAGAGTAATTTATAGCATAGGCTTTTGCTCAAGAGATCACTCCTCGTGAAGGGATCTCGGCTCTTGCCTCCTGGAATGAGGTGATGGATATTCACAACCGAATACCACTATGTAAAGCGAAAGAATATAACTATAGTTTTTCTAAATTTGTTCCAACATCTTTTTAGATTTCTTTTCTTGCATTAATCAAAATTAATGATGTCCCATCAATTAACCTATTACACAAGAAAAGAACGAAAATACAATATACGTATATGCTATCCGCATTCGCCACGGTGCCCGTCATGCACTGTTAGGTTACTTAACTAACAACAAAGCGGGGGCTGGACTAGCGCGGGTGCAAAACACGTACATCTATCAGTATATATATAAATATATATAACATTCGTTCCAGGCATGATAATAGCAACATTACAGAATTTCAGCAGGTATCACTGAATGTCGGATAATCTTGGAGCCTTGGGTTTCACTTGAGCCACAAATAAAACCCGACGTTCCCGGTCGTGTGGATAGCCTGTGCAATGAAACCTGGACCCCTACGAGCGCGGCAAGTTACCCGCTAATCCCAGAAGTGAGGCAACCTCAATCAACAAAGTGAATGAGCCACTCAGCGCTCCACGGGATCCGATAACTTGAGCGCCCCTCCGTGGGTCATCCTATACCCCTACGAGTGCGGCGAATAGCCCGCCAATTCTAGAGTGAAGCCCCTTCCGTCTCAATGCCATGAGATGCGGGCTTGTTGCTTTCTAGAACCCGGCTATCCGTGCACTCCACCGCGGGGTAATTCTAGTACAGAAAATGAAAATAATATGTACAATGGTGACATCGACCTCAACCCGGTCGTGTCCCAATCAAATAATATACAATACGGCAAAAACGACAGTCCACATGTCGGACGCTCGTCCCACAATAACAAATGTACAAATGAATCTTAACTGTACTACTACCATTGCACCGCAAACTATCCACCACGATTATCCAACCACAATCACAACACAAACATAGAAATACCAACGTGAATGTCATGTTCGCAAACCCGTCTAAAAGAACACATAGCAGTTAGACGAGTGATACCGCTCTAATGACATTCACGGTCGCAGATAATAATGTATGTACTGAAACTATTAAACAGTGTTAAGAAATAACGATTTCGAAATACCCCGTAAAGCCCCAATACCAAAGATAACAGAATATCCAACCTGGGCAAAATCAAACATATCCTGAAATCCTAAATCCAAGTAACAAGAACACAAACCAAAACACAACCCAATTCCTCTCAATAGAATTGGTGGGGCCGGCCATTTTGGCATTTTGGCCGGCCATGAGAAGGTGGAATCGTTTCGTTTTTGATCTGTGTTCATTTCACAATTAAAGGAGTGCTCTGCAATTGTTTAAAAAAAATTTAGAGCCTTTGAAAATTTCGACAGAAATTTGGATTTTCGTTTCGTGTTTCGGAGTTATTTCGGTTTCGTTATTTTAACATTGTTTAAATCTGCTAGTATGGGGTTTATGGGCTGGCTCTGATACCATGCTGGGTTATACTAACGCCCTGGTCATTATCCGTGGCCGATTGCGGAACAAAACATGGTATCAGAGTCAACCCATAAACCCTATACTAGTAGGTCGATTGGTCCTGAACCGGATCAGCACGAATTATCGGGTTATTAGGGTCTGACGAGTATCACCTCTCAATCCGGTATGCGATACTCTTTAGACGAAAAGACCAGACTGTACGGATATTATCATGGATAGGTTCAGTAGGGATCCTGATGAGTTTGCTCGTCGGCCTTCCTTTTCGATAGGTATCCGGGTAGCCGTTACGTACATTTAGTGCTATTGAGCAAGATTGTCATGTACATACATATCCCAGCATCCACATGTATACATATACAATAATAGTCTTTAGAACATACATATTCAACAACCACCACCACCATCTTCTTGCTCACCCCACTCAAATCCCTCGCCTTCTAACAACCTTCTCCTTCCTCCTCTCTCAACACAAACCCTACCCCTCTCTTCATCTCCTCGTCCTCTACCGCCACCATGGACCCCCGACGTGGCTGTTGGCCGCCGAGCGCGTGGCTACGGCTTTCCCAAAATGTATATTAATTATTTAATTAATATTTGATGATTATTAAATTATTTAAAATGTCGTTTATAATTAACTAATTATATTATGAGAAAGGCAAAATGGTCATTTGACATGAATGGTAATGTTCATCTTCAAGTCATGATAGTTTCTTGATAGTTTCAAAGATAATGAGAGTTTTGTTAAAATGACTCAAATTTGGAAGTTCTCAGTAAATTAGCCATAAATTTATGTAGTTTAAGCAACTTCTTTTGTATGATGCATAATGGCACATACTAGCTAGTTTTTGAAAGAGAAATATATTTTCATTTTGCAATAGACAATATTGTCTTATTTATTTATTAATTAGTGAAATTCAAACGGCTTTTATATAGGACGATTGGCAAACTGCTGTCCCTTTGGCCAGGCAGCATCTTAAATCTCGAAGCTTGCCCTATATGTGAGATTTGTAAAAAGGATAAAGAAAAGACTAAATAAGTTTCTACATTTTTAGAATTTTTCTTGGTCTTTGAATCTATTCTAGTTTCTAGGAATATGAATTACCTTGTTACGCTAATAGAAGCTCGATGCCTATGAAGAGACATGTAGTTATTATGTATGTCATGATCACTGCATATTTATCCTAATGACATGTAGAGGTCATCCAGAAAGCTGTCTTGATGTGTAGTCTCAGAAAACATATATTTTAGTTTACGAAAAAGATGGTGTTAGTATGCTCAGACATCTTTGCCAGCCAATTCCTTGACAATGATACAAGAGTCGTTACATTTATACCACCAAATTCTTTCAACCATTTGCTAATATAGGAATCTCATCCTTCAAAAAAAAAAAGTAAAATTTCCGGTAGCCGTTCCTGAAGCACAAGGGCTTTCCGAGCATTTAGTCAACATCCTAGAGCAGATTGAAGAGAAGAAAGCTCCTTTAGCAGCAGCATATGACGAAATCAACAAGGAGAGTGAGGCTCACCCAAAAGCATTGGCGAAATTTCAGAAGAAAAAGGATAAGCAAGAGATGTTTCTCGCAAAGAAATCTCAGAACATGGGTAAACTACTGCAATATACTACTCTATGGAAGATAATTTAGTTTCCTTGATATAATTCAGATAATTTAGTTTCCTTCATATAATTCGTGTAATAATTTCTTGCATGCAATCACAACCTCTCAAATTTCAAATCCTGCTTGTTTACCTTAATATTATTGCCCAACTTTTGTTACATAGTTCCAGCTTTCATGTTTTCCCTTGGATAATACTACCAATTAACCGATTTTATTAAGAATCAATTACGAAGATATGACTGGTCTCTAGAACTTACCTCTCATGATTACTGATACTTTTCCATATCTGAGACTCCCAAATTTAAATTATATTGCGATTGGCTTCAGGGTATTCCTTGAGGGGTGCGTGAGGGGGGGGGGGGGGGGGGGCGTGGTGGATATTCTTTTGTTGCTACTCATCTTCCTTCAGCTCTGTGAGCTACTACCTAAACTGATCAGTATTCAGTTTCAATGGTTCATTACCTATTTTAGCCTACTTAACATTTTTTTCGAGCTCATATATTTAAACTATTAGCATATATCAAGCATAACACAATGTTACATGCGCAGATAGTTTCTCATGAGATTACTTCTGATACAGAATAGTATCAACGAACTTAAAAATAACTCATAGCTAGCATTCTTTAAAGAGAAATAACATTAAAAGAACTCCATAATTAGAGATGATTGTGCGTGCGTTATACTGAGATGAGTGACTTTTTTAAATTTACTTCTTTCATTGATTTTAAATTTAAAGATACAGTTGCAGCCGATGATTTACAACTGATCTAAAAAGCCTCTTCTTTCAAAGAAGGGAAAAAGAAACATACATGAGCTAGTATCAATGAAATAAGGGGAAACCCCCCCCCCCCCCCCCCCCCCCCCCCCCCCCATCAAAACAAACAAATTAAGATTGGGTTAATTAGTTCACTACCCAATTAATATTCTCTGAACTTATTCTGAAAATAACTTTGCTGCTTCATGTTAGACAGAGATCCCTTCGTGTAGTTTGTTTCTTCTTTGTGATGGTTTTAGAGGAATAATTCTTTTGAGAGAGTGATGATGTGTCCAAACCCCATGCATAGCTCTTTGATGACTTGAGCTTCTTCTTGAATGGTGATCTCTCAGGCTTGATTAGATCCTCTAAGCTCTTCACATTGGATAAAGATGTGAAGGATTGTGATTTTCCTTCAAAATGCTTTGACAACCCTCTCCTGTTTTCAAAAGATAAAAGAAAATTAACCCTCAAGTGATTAGACTTTGATAAACACATCTCAAGCCCTCCACATCATCTCTCAAGCTCTCCACGTCATCTCTCTTCTTTCCCTCTAAAAAACAATTAATTGCTTATCTAGAATATTCCATATCATCTCTTCCAACACACACACACACACACAATGCAAACACCCTTGGTTGGAGGTCCATCTTTTTCCTTTTTATTAGAAAATGAGTAAGATCCTCACCTCTCATGCTCTCCACACCATCTTTCTCATCTTTCAAGCGCTCCATCTCATCCCTCTCATTTTTTAAAAATAAATAAATAAATAATACTCTAAAATCCTCCACATTTCTTCTTTTCCTTCTCAAATTTTTCTAAATACATGCAAAGCAAGAGCATAAATTCGTATCTTTAATGCATATATGCTTTGATTAAATGAAGGCATCAACTTTTTTTTTTCTCTTTTGAAATAAAACTTTGACAATTATGACTGATGATCATGTACTAATTCAACTTTAGGATGTTGCATTTTCCCATAATATATATATATATATATATATATATATATATATATGAGAATGATGAAAGATGTACTCCTATGGCGTCGAGAAAATACACGCTCTCTCATTTTTTCCGCCGATTGGCATCCACCATCTTCATCGTTATCATCTAAGATGTGGGTACACCAAATTTTATGTGATTCTACAACTATTTCACCGTTGATTTAGCAATGTAAAAAGTTCTATCGTCGGTAAACCGTTAATTTAGAACCCACTAAATCAACGGTGAAAAAGTTGTAGAATCATATGAAATTTGGTGTACCCGTATCTCAAATGATAACGATGAAGATGTCAATTGTCGGAAAAAATGAGGGAGGGTGTATTTTCTCGATGCTATAGGAGGAAATTCCCTTCTATGAGCTCTTTTCTCCATTAACTATATATATATATATATATATATATAGATATAGAGAGAGAGAGAGAGAGAGAGAATAATGGAGGAAAGAGGCCAAAGAAGGGAATTTTCTTCTATGGCGTCGAAAAAATACACCCTCATATTTTCTGACGATCGGCATCCGCCATCGTCATCATATAAGATGTGGGTACACCAAATTTCATATGATTCTACTACTTTTTCACCGTTGATTTAGCAATGTAAAAAGTTCTATTGTCGGTAAACCGTGAATTTTGAACACTAAATCAATGGTGAAAAAGTTATAGAATCACATGAAATTTGGTGTACCCACATCTTAGATGATAATGATGAAGATGGTAGGTGTTGATCGTCGGAAAAAATGAGGGAGAGTGTATTTTTCGACGCCATAGGAGGTCTTTCCCCCATTATTCTCATATATATATATATATATATATATATAAGTACTTGAGGTACATATCTCTATGTATAAAAGAGAGGAATTAAAAATAAAAGTTTGCCAATTAATTATACATTAATTTGAAAACACACCTCTCAAGTAAAAGAAAAGAAAAGCTTGTCAATTAAGTTCTATTTTGGTTTGAAAACAAGATAAGATTTGTGACCATATTTAAAAAGTAACCTTAATTTAAAACATTTCATATCCTTTGATTCTCTCTTTCTCACAAACAAGAAGAAAAAGGGGGGGAAATGTTTGGCCAAGTGTAAATGCTAGAGGATAGAATGAAGAAGGAAAAGAACAAATCAATATATACCTGACATGAACATCATGACAAGGCACTAATTTGAAACTAGATAATTAATGTTCTTGAGAAAGCTTGATCATTCAATTAAATTATGTAAATAATTGATTATGCATGACTTAATTCAATATATACATCTAGATACCAAGCCAAAAATAAAAATAAATAATTGGTTTGAACTATACTGTATTTGAACTCACTTGAAAGGGAGTTGAGAAATGAGAGATGACATCTCAAAGGGAGTCCCATTTGATGAAGACGATGAATCCGAAGAAGTATCGTCCTCCAAAAACTCCGACGTCGACGAAGAACCAAGAGAATCACTTGATACCTCATCATTATCATCACCACCATTTGCTTCTTCATCATTAGAGAAAGAAGGAAAAGACCCAATATCTATTTCTTCTTCCTCCTCGTTAAGATCAAACTCATGCTTTCTCTTTTGGATAAAACTAGTATTATTATTCTCCATCTCTGAATAATAATTGACCCCTTGTGCTTCAAAAACAAAAGTAGCATGCACTTATAGTTTATAAGAAGAAAGATTTGATCAAACAATGAAAAGAGTGGGGAATACGTCTGAACAAAGAATAGGAGTTATTGTGAAGTTATATACATTTTTTTTCTTTCTTTCTTTCTCCAAATGTTTGAAGTAGATACATACGGAGTTATCCACTTGTGCCTGTCACAGTCCCCACTTTCCTCTTTTGTAGAATTGGGACACTTGGATTGGATAAGGATTCCACATCCTTCACATATATCCTCCTACTCATCAATTCTATTCATTGCCCCAATTTTTTTGGGGCCAAATTGCAAGAGAACCCCTTGCTTTTACCTCGGTTGGCCGGAAAACCGTCCTGGTTTAAATTACTTACGCTCTGCCCTTTTATTCTCCTTTTATCTCGGTTGGCCGGAAAACCATCCTGGTTTAATGTACTTGCGCTCTGCCAAGTACTTGCGCTCTGCCCTTTTATTTCAACAGCCGTTAACATTTTCATTTCCGAAAAGCCTCTTCATGAAAGCATTAACTATGAACAGTGTGGCGGCAGAGCCAGCAACAAATGTTTGGTAGGACATTTAACATTTAAAGAGAGAGAGAGAGCTGGACAATAAACCTAGTTATTAACCTAGTTGATTTATTTATAAAAAAAAAGTTCAAAATAAATCATAAGAGATTTGAACTTGGGTTTTTTGCTGTGAAAATTGAAACACCAACCAATAGGCTTGTTTAAATTTACATCAATCAAGGCAAAATGCCATTTTTATACATAACTTTTAAATCCTTGCTTGCATATTTATACAGAAACTCTTGATTCAGATGGATCGTCTGTCTAAACTCGACCCATACCGGATCCGTCCCCGCAAACAGATACGATGAAGAAAATGATGGAAATCATAGGATCGATGTTTTGAGGATAATTACTATAGATAATTTTGTAGGAGTAGGTGAGATTTTTAAATAAGGTGTCATGTAAGCAAAAAATGAAAGGGGTTTTATGCAATATCTTTCCTTGCTCTTATTTGAATATCCAAACATGGGGAAAAGCTGTTCTATTGGGCCATTCTATATCTCCCTTGATTAGAAAAAAGAGTATAATTTAACAAATTAAGAGTGGATATGTCTCATTGTGCCAAAGTGGGACCCAAGAAGGACTATTGTGAGGACTTGTCTTGTGGCTTTAATCTAATGTGGCCCCATTTTAAACTTTTTTTCTAGGGTTTTGGAGGATTATTTTCTAAATAATGAGAAAATTTTGCTCAGTCAATTCAATTCATATGCACACAATTGATCCAACTAAAACAATTCCTCGAGAAAATCTCTTGTTTGAAAGTTTTATCAGATTTCTTTTGGGTTCCATCTAACGTGATTTGAATGAGTCAGTTGAAAAGTCTTTTTCATGGCTCTTTCTAGATTTATTTAGAGTTGAAACGATAAAATTAGTTAGGATATATAGTTGCTAATATGATTAGACCATTGTATCAGCCTATGAGAACTTATAAAAATAGTAACAGATACAAAAAAGGAAACATTTTATAATAAGTATGAAACTTTAATAGTTCGATTGTTCGTTTTTAATCTTTTTCGACCTTTAGAAAAAGGCCTTTGCTGAGCCCGGCTACCTAAAATGAAAATTGTTGATCTATCAATTGATTAAATATTGAATAGTGATTTAAGATGGCTACAAAAAATTTCAGCCACAAGTTTTGTTTGACAATTATTTTAAGATTGATATGCTGGTAATGTATGCTTATTTAATACTTTTTTAGATATATTTGTTTTTTTCTGTTAGGCTTAGAATGTCTTGAGAAAGATACTTGGTTTCACTTTAATAAAAACCTTTTAATTAGGTAAAATTAAGATCAATTCAATGGAATTTGAGAAGTAAACGTAAATCTTTTTGTTTATTTGAATTACTATAAAGTGCCAAAAAAGAGTTTTGGTTCAACAGTGAAACACTTTGCCACTATGCTATAATGATATCTGCTAAAAATGATTATAGGGATACCATCCATAACCGTGGTTGGAAGTAAATGATTGGAGAAAATTATACTTAATTAAGAGAACACGAGAAATATAATATACTATTGAATAGATGTTAGAAAAATATTTTTGGAAAATCCATACTTAGAATGATTTTCTTTTGGGAAAAATTGTTTTAAATCCTTAGGTTTGAAAAACAATAGATTTAGATGCCCAAAAGTTGTGAAAAACTCCCTAAACTTAAAGATTCTTGTGTTTTAGTCCATATAGTGTATTTACTATTGTTTTATGTTGACACCTGCCTTTTCGGGTAAACTACTACATTTACTTTTTAAAATACTATAGTTATCTTAATTTCAAAGTACTACATTTATTTTATAAAGTACTACATTTGTGTTAAAATACTACATTCCATATGAATCTATTACATTTTTTAGTAAAATTGCTACATCTATTGCATTTGACCTATTTCAATATAAATGCAGTACTTTAGAAAATTAATATAGTTCTTTAAAAGATAACTATAGTAATTTAAAAGATAAATATAGCAGTTTACCTAAAAGGTTAATATTAGCATAAAGAATATATAGTAAATGTACTATATGGCCTAAAACACAATAATCTTTAAATTTAATAAGTTTTTCACAATTTTTTTTTGATCAAGGACCTATTGATTTTCAAAGTTTGGTGCTTAAATCCATTTTCCCTTTCTTTTTCTTTCAACTGGGCCCTTCAATTTCCCCCCTTAGTTGACAAAAGAACTGGGTGTTCTTGTAGCTTGATAGTTAATGTTCCAGTATCCTTTATGAATGGGACCCAAGAAAGATTTGTGTCCAAAGAGTAAAAGATCTTGTTTCATAGCGAGTGATGAATTGAGGGGATTTGATTTTGAGGGCTCCAGTGAAGAGGCGGTTGTTGTCGTAGATACTTAGAGGAGATAATCTTCTTGAAATATATAGGCCTCTTCTTCTGTCCTACTTCCAAAAATTGCTCCAGATTTTCTCAACGAAAACAATCTCCACTCTCTCCATAATCCTCGCGTTTGACGTGGTTGCGAACGAGAAATCCAAACGAACACGGTATTTCGTTTCTCTTTAACAATCGGGTCGGGTTTAAAGTATTGGGCCATAAGGCCACATACACTTACATCTCCTACTCGGCCGAAATGACCAATTACTTTTCGAGCACACTCC